>CM022299.1:222810962-224098257 GCA_011799875.1 Thinopyrum elongatum
CACCTATCGGTGCGGTGTCAAGCCCCCAAGTGATTAAGTGGCTGTTACTTGTCATGTGGCAGCATTTCCGAAGGAAATCACCTCCAAATGACACCCGTCCAGGGACGTGTCATGCTGGCAGGCGGGAAGGTGGCTGAACAGCACGACAAGGCTTGCCGGGCTACGCCACGATGTGACACTAAGCAGTGCATTTAATGCGCCTTGTCCTGTCTGCAGAGTTAGGTATGATAGCACTATTTGCTATCTAATCAGTATGTAATAACTGTTTTGCCATTGTGGTAACCCCTTGACCTATAAAAGGAGGGCCGTGTCTACCTTAGAAAGGATTCAGACCTCTGTACACTCATCCCCGCGTAGCCGCTCTCGTCACGAGGCAGCCTTGCCGGGCAAGAGCGCTGCGTCTCCACACCATCCATACATCAATCCACCAAAGCAGGAGTAGGGTTTTACGCCTCGCGGCGGCCAGAACCTGGGTAAAAACTGCCCATGTGATCGCTGCCGTGTTGCAATACGCCCTCTGCTCTTTGTGCAATGTGCTCTCCCCCCCCCCCCCCCCCCCCCCCGCCGAACCACAAGGGGCCGATGGCCCCATAGGTGGCCGTGTTTTCCCACGACATCTTTGGCGCGCTAGGTAGGGGGAAGCGCTTGCGCAAACCCGAGGGTGTAAGCGGCGCGTCATCTTCATCATCATTTCCTTCATCAACGGCTTCATCATCCATGACGCCCAAGGGAAAATGCGGCGAGACAGTTCGAGAAGGAAGCAACATCGCTCCTTCAGTCATCCCGCCCGATCCCTATCACTCATATCCACCGCAGCCGCAGCAGTGGTGGGAGCAGTGGGTGACGGCGACACGGCGACCTTGGGCTGCTTCGAGCGGCGTGGCTGCCATGCGACCCCCGTGCGAGAAGAAGGGCGAGGAGGTAAGGTACATGGTTTCTCCCTCCACCACCTCCACTTTACAATGATCGAGCCACGTCGGGTTAAAGCGTCGCTGACATTGATGAGCCCACGCATCACTCGGTTCGGTATTTGCCCTGCTAAGGACAAATCCCGAGTAGAGCGTCGGTGTGAATCTGTCGGTCGATGCTTCGGCAAGGCCGTCCGCACCAGCGCGAACTTTGTGCCAGCCGCCAGGAGATCGTTAAAAGTGTGAGGGGGAGGAAAAAGAAACAGGCCTTACCTTACCCCGTTTTTCCGCCGCCCATGAGAGACTTGCGATCCCTTCCGGCTCTTGCCGGGGATCCGAAAGCAATACGAGAAGCACCATTCGCCTAAGACATGCGGACACAACGAGCGGCTACAATTGAAGAGGGAAGGGAGCATAGTCCAAAAGCTAAGTCTACGTGTTTGTTTTTTCTCTATTTTTAGAATCTGCGTTTGCTTATCCCTCGGATACCAAAGGTGTTCGTATGAGGAAATCTTTCGTGCGACGGTGCCTTACCAGTTTTTGTTTGCGCCCTCGCTCTGTTCCGAGCCTGCTCGCAGAGTGGGCAGCTGCGTCAAAAACTACCAAGGAAAAACCTGCCGGGACGTATGCTCGCCAAGATGAATGCTAAGGGCCCGACCCTTACGACAATCACGGTAATATGACACCGGCAGGCAACCAAAATACGCACAAAGACTAATTGTACGAACACCAACGGGTGAACTCAAAAGGGATAAACATGCAGTTGAGATTAAGTAAACATCAGTTCCACACGAGCATAAGCAGAACGGGGTCTAAACACAGGACATGCATAATGTTTTATTACAGGGCGAAGCGCCAATACGAATGATTCGGAGCCATGTTTGGCGGTCTTATTGAGCCCTGGGAATGGAGAGCACCTTGTCGGTGTAGGGGGCAGCCTTCCTCTCGGCAGCAGAAACATCAGCACCTGCCGGGAGCTTCCTGAAGCCATCTGCAAGATTGAGTTCGGGGTGGCGGTATGCGAGATTGCTCAAAACCATGAAGAGGGCATTGCCGGCAAGCTTTCAAGATTCGCTCTCGAAAAGGGCGTCTCTTCCTTCTTCATGAGCCTTCATCTTTTCAATCAACTCGTTGAAGAAAAACCCTAGCTTGACGCTTGGGACCTCATGCCTGCTGACCGAGAAGACCGGCCCATCCATGCCCGTCGCTGCAGCCTGGGCAGAGAGGCGCTCGGTGGTGTCGATCAAGCTCTTGATCCAAAGGTCGACCTGCTCGGACTGGTTCACCAGCTTGTCCTCTGCATCTTTTTGAAGGAGTCTCACGTTGTCCAGATCCTTCATCAATTGCTTCTTGCGGACCTCGCCAGATTCGATCAAGCTCTCCAGGGTGCCAACCCTGGCCTTCATATCCTCAATAGAGCCGTTGGCAGTCTCAAGGTCTTGGCTCTTGGAGGAGAGCTGCGATTGCACGTCCTTCAGAAGGATCTCTACCTTCTGTGCCTCCTCCTTGAGGGTCACGACTTTCTTGGCACTCCCGGCAAGCTCTTCTGTCAGTTTGGCCACTTGGTGGTCAAGGTCAACCTTGGCAGAAGATGCAGCGGTAAGATCATCGGCAAGCTTCTTCAGTTGGGCGGCAGAGTCAGCAGTAAGAGCGTCCAGGGCTGCCTTGTGCTTGTCCTCCTACTCCTTGGTACGCTGCTGGACGAGAGCTTCCAGCTCATCGTCCTTGGCGTGGAGGGTGGCCACGAGGTTTGCCTCCCGGGAAGAGATGCTCTACTCCTTGGCGTCCAGAAGCGTTGTGCGTTCCGCCAAGCAGGCTTCTCGGGCGGCGACATCCTCCCTTGCCATGGAGATCGTCTCTAGCTGCCGCAGAAGGACTTGGAAATACTTGTCGTGCCACCGGCGCAACTCGTTACCCTTATCCCTCAGCTTCTGATCGACACTATTGGCAGAACCGCGTTGCTCCTTGATTGCCTGCCACTTCTAGCCATACCGGGCCTGTATTTCCTTGATGCCCGCCGCCACGGACTCCAGTAAGGACAGGTCCAAGACCGCGTCGACAGAGCCATCGGTTTCTCCAACTTGCTGAGACAATGGCGCTATGATGCACTAAATCTCTTCATCGAGCTCTGCGCTCATTGCTGCTGAGGAATCAGAGGCTCCGAGACCGGGTTGGGCAAGCACCAATGCCAGTTGGCTTGAGGTCGGCTGCGGGGTCCCGGCCGAGGTGCCAAAAGAGGGAGGAGGGCTCATGGTTTGAAGGGGGACCTTCTCTTCCACCAGCGTCCCCGATCCTGACGCATTGCCAGAGGCCTGACTTGCTTCCTTCGGGGGCTCCTGGACATCCCCGGCAGTGTGTTCCTGCCCCTCCGCGGCAGCAATCTTGGCGGCCTCCTCTGCGGCATCTTTGCTAATATTGGCCACCTCCTCCAGCAACTCGGGCTCCTCTGCTAATGGTACTGCAAACAAAGGCAAACCGGCAATTATGAGGAGGAAGAAACATTGCAGGACCAAGAACTTGGAGCATGCACAGAAAGGAAAAGCAAATAAGTTACCGGGGGTTGTCTGCCGTGGAGGGTCTTCTTTTTCCCCGGCAACATTAGTTGCCGGGACATGGTCACCACCCCCTTCCCGGGTAACTACAGTATCGACCTGGGCAGAGCCTTCCGTGGGAGCCTCTGTCAGGGTCTCCTCAGCTCAGTCGGTAGGCGGAGTGGGCCCCTCCTGGAAGGCCCCACCCTGGGTAGATCCCTCCTCTTCCCTGATTGGGGATGGGGGGTGCTCTTCTTTGTCATCCTTGGTGGGAGAAGTCGATACCATGTCTCCGTGTCGAGGGCTGGGCTGGGGGCTTGTCGTTGGGTCGTTTGTGCTGCTCCCTGCCTGGCCCGTGCCTTCCTAGGACTTCGGCGGCTCCGCATGCCTGAGCCGCTTAGCTCGGTGGATGAAGGTCTCCTTCTCCTCCTCCTCTTCCCTATCAAAGGCAGCAAGCAAGGTCGAATCAGAAAACCAACAAGAATGTTAGACTAGGGTGAGAACGGAGAATATTGTTCTTACTCTGAGTCCATAAGCATGGAGCCCAGCTCAAACTCCCTGGACAGTGGAGGCGCTCTGCCCCTCTTCAGGACCGGGGGGACAGTACTCCCCGGTAGCCTCTAGTCCTTCTTGGGCGGGAGGATCTCTAGCAAGGATGAGCTGTTCGAAGAGCCCTAATCTGATGGGGAGCTGGAGTCGTCTTCCATAATCACCCGTCGCTTGACGGGGGGAGTCTTGGCCTCAGCAAGGCGAGAAGAATGGCAGCGCACCACCTCCGCCCCGTCGCTTTTGGAGGCGATCTTCTTCACCTTCTTGGAGGGCCCGGGGGCTGTGGCTGCTGCTCCCCGGCTGGGCCGCCTGCGAGGACAAGGGTCCAGGTCCGGTTCTAGGGCCTGGGGACCCGCGGCAAGCCATTCTTCCTCAGGCTGCTCACCCTCTTCAACATCATCCCCTTGCTGGGCTTCCGCTGTCGCTGCGTATAAAGCCTATATCCCGGCAGGCTCTTCCGCGGCAGGCTCATCCCCGGCAGGTTCGTCCATGGCAACCTCTTCCATGGCTCGCCCTTCACTCCTGCCATGGGAAGACCCCTCATCTTCGGCCTCCCCCTTCTCTTCCTCCTTTCCTCTTCTGGGCCTTGCTTTTTTGGCGGCCCAGAGCGCTTTGTCCACCTCAATCCGCCTCTTGATGAACACCGCCTCCGCCTGCGAGGTGTGCTTGAACATGTTGGTATCCACCCTGGTAGCCCTTTCCACCAAACTAGAGGCCCACACAAGCTCTTCGTCAAGTCCGGGCAGTTGCCAGTCACCCGCAACCCCATGGGTGTTGCAATCTGGCATCCATTTCAGAATTTGATCTTGGGCGGAGTTGATGTTCAGCGGAATGACATTTGCCAGCAATTTGAATGGCCCAAGACTGCCAAACAGTTGATCGCATAACCAGGCATGGTCGTAAACCGACAAGTTATTTCCGAGGCCTGGGTACAACCGCATCCTGTCAGTGGCATCCCCGTACAGCCAGGAAAACCTGTCCCTCTTCTGCAGCGGTGCGAAGCGGCGTCGGAGGAAATCAGCTCCCACCTGCTCAATAGTTAGCTCGACAGTCTTCAAGCGGGCGATCCTGTTCAGCGCTGGGCGGAGCCTGTCATCAGTGAGGCCAAATTCCCTCCAGTCATTTCCGCGCTCGATGCATTCCGTCCGCGCCTGGCAATACTCTGGGGCTTCCTTATCCTGGATCCAGCACCAATCCGCCCTCCACTCCTCCCATCTGCCGCACTGCTAACTGGGAAGGTAACCCCAAGTTTATCTCCACACCCGAGGCATCCAGCTTATGTTTCCGGAACAGTGGGTCTTGTTCTCCACCCGCGGGACGAAGAAGTGCCGGAACAGATCCACATTGGGGGCGACCCCAACAAAATTCTCGCACAAATGGGTGAAGATCGCCATGCACGCCATTGCATTTGGCGTGAAATCCAAGAGATGGAATCCGTATACCACCATCATCACCTCAAAGAAATCTGAGAAGGGGGGGCAGAGGCCGTAGAAGAAATACGCGCAGAAGAATCGGTATGCATTTGGCGGATCCTTCTTCCCCTTCGACAGGACCTTGGGTTCTCCATGCCCCTTTGGAACTTCCATCCCCCACATATATCCATACCTCACAACCAGGGCGTCACTGTCCAGATTCGACGGGAAGAAGACCACATCTCCGCGCCGCTTCTTATCCAACTCCGCCGCCCTCTTCTTGTTCCCTTCCATGTCTGCTGTCTTCGCGGCCGCCGCACGCTTCCCCTTGTCAGAAGTAGTTTTCTTCCCCATCCTTATGAGCAATGGAGGGGTGGATGATCAAGCAAGGCGATTGGGAGTGAGAATGGGCCCGGGGTTGCTGCATGGCTTGAGGAAGAAGATGAGGGATGGAGAAACGGGTGCGAATGAGCCATGCCCCTCCGCGCTTTTCCCCTTTATGAGGAACGAGCGTGGGGGAGAGGAGCGGTTCTTCGCCACTTTCCCTCAGAAAGTTACCGTTGGACATTAACTGCTATAGTCCCATGACCCCACGACCTGCGGTAATTACGCGGAGTGGACGTTGGAATTACTGGTCATCATAACAAATCGCTGCACGCGCAGCACCTCTTCGACACGTGTCCGTGCACCATTTTGGGGCCTGACCCAACGTGACCGGTGACACGTATGGCTCAGGCCTGGGGGCTTTTGTCGGGGTAAACAAACAGGGGTGTATGTTTTCCCCTGACTTGTGCCCGGACAGGCAAGTCACCGGCATCACCACAACAAAAGCGAGCTGCACCACGCATCCAAGACAAGCCCAAGCAAAAGAGATTAGCTCTTTGAGAAATCAAAGGGCGGATCAAGAAGACCAAGACCAACCAAAGGAGCAAGGTATCACCAAGGAAAAACCTCCCTTGCCGGGCAGGCAAGTCTGGCTGGGTCGAGGTTACCCCGAAGACAAGTCTCGGGTCTGCCCCGGCATGCTTGCCGGGGACGCCGAGGGCGGATCACCACGCCAAGGCTCCACCGCTCCACCTCACAGCAACGCAAGTCACCTATCGGTGCGGTGTCAAGCCCCCAAGTGATTAAGTGGCTTTTACTTGTCACGTGGCAACATTTTCGAAGGAAATCACCTCCAAATGATACCCGTCCAGGGACGTGTCACACTGGCAGGCGGGAAGGTGGCTGAACAGCACTGCAAGGCTTGCCGGGCTACGCCACGATGTGACACTAAGCAGTGCATTTAATGCGCCTTGTCCTGTCTGCAGAGTTAGGTATGATAGCACTGTTTGCTATCTAATCAGTACGTAATGACTGTTTTGTGATACGTCTCCAATGTATCTATAATTTATGAAGTATTCATGCTGTTATATTATCATTCTTAGATGTTTTACAATCATTTTATAGCAACTTTATATCATTTTTTGGGACTAACCTATTGACATAGTGCCCAGTGCCAGTTGCTGTTTTTTGCTTGTTTTTTACATCGCAGAAAATCAATACCAAACGGAGTCCAAACGCAGCGAAACTTTTTGGAGATTTTTCTGGACCAGAAGACACCCGGTGGGCCAAAGAAGTACCAGAGGGGAGCTCCGAGGGGAGCACAACCCACCAGGGCACGCTTGGGGGCCCAGGCACGCCCGGGTGGGTTGTGCCCACCTCGGTGGCCTCCCGCACCGCCTCTTCGCCCTATAAATTCCCAAATATTCCAAAAACCCTGGGGGTAACCCTAGATCAGAAGTTCCGCCGCCGCAAGCCTCTGTAGCCATGAAAAACCAATCTAGACCCCGTTCCGGCACCCTAACGGAGGGGGAAATCATCACCGGTGGCCATCTTCATCATCCCGGTGGCCACCATGATGAGGAGGGAGTAGTCCACCCTCGGGGCTGAGGGTTTGTACCAGTAGCTATGTGTTTAATATCTCTCTCTCATGTTCTTGAGATGTCACGATCTTGATGTATCGTGGGCTTTGTTAATATAGTTGGATCATATGGTGTTTTCCCCTCTCTATCTTGTTGTGATGAATTGAGTTTTTCCCTTCGAGATTTTGTTATATCGGATAGAATACTTTTATGGATTTGGGAGCACTTGATCTATGTCTTGGCACTCAACTCATGGATTCCCGAGGTGACATTGGGGTAATCTATGCATAGGGGTTGATCCACGTTTTCGTCCTTGTTTCTCCGGTAGAAATCTTGGGGCACTCTTTGAAGTTCTTTGTGTTGGATTGAGTATTATGAATCTGAAATTGTTTGATGCATATCACATAATCAACTCACGGATACTCGCGGTGACATTGGAGTATCTAGGTGACATTAGAGTTGGTTGATGTGTATCATATGGTGTTATTTTAGTACGAACTCTTGGATAGATCGAACGGAAAGAATAGCTTTGTGTTATTATAGTACGAACTCTTGAATAGATCAAATGGAAAGAATAACTTTAAGGTGGTTTCGTACCCTACAAACAATTTCTTCTTATGTTCTCCGCTAGATAAGAACTTTGGAGTGATTCTTCATCGCACGTTGAGGGATGGTTATATGATCCAATTAGATTAGCATTGTTGAGAGATTGCACTAGCGAAAGTACGAACCCTAGGCCTTGTTTTCAAGCATTGCAATACCGTTTTTGCTCCGTTTTATCACTTGCTACCTTGCTGTTTTTATTTATTCAGATTATAAAATTATATTTCTACCATCCATATTACACTTTTATCACCATCTCTGCGCCGAACTAGTGCACCTATACAATTTTCCATTGTATTGGGTGTGTTGGGGACACAAGAGACTTTTTGTTATTTGGTTGCAGGGTTGTTTGAGAGAGACCATCTTCATCCTACACCTCCCACGGATTGATAAACCTTAGGTCATCCACTTGAGGGAAAATTGCTACTGTCCTACAAAACTCTGCGCTTGGAGGCCCAACATGTGTCTACAAGAATAAAGTTGCGTAGTAGACATCATTTTGCCATTGTGGTAACCCCTTGACGTATAAAAGGAGGGTCGTGGCTACCTTAGAAAGGATTCGGACCTCTGTACACTCATCCGCGCGTAGCCGCTCTCGTCTCGAGGTAGCCTTCCCGGACAAGAGCGATGCGTCTCCACACCGTCCATACATCAATCCACCAAAGCAGGAGTAGGGTTTTACGCCTCGCGGCGGCCTGAACCTAGGTAAAAACTGCCCGTGTGATCGCTGTCGTGTTGCACTACGCCCTCCACTGTTTGTGCAATGTGCTCCCCCCCCCTCCCCCCGCCGAACCACAAGGGGCCGATGGCCCCATAGGTGGCCGCGTTTTCCCACGACATTGCCCGATCACCTTTGACCGCAGGGACCATTCGACCAGTATCCATCACGCAGGATCGGCAGCCCTGGTACTCGACCCCATTATCGATGGGTACCACCTCACAAGAGTCCTAATGGACAGAGGCATTAGCCTCAATCTGATTTACGCAGACACAGTGAGGAAAATGGGGATCGATCCATCAAGGATCAAACCCAGTCGCACCACATTTAAGGGGGTTATTCCGGGTGTAGAGGCCCGATGCTCAGGCACGGTAACACTGTAAGTAGTATTCGGCTCATCGGACAACTTCCGATCCAAAGACTTGATCTTCGACATCGCCCCATTCCGCGGTGGCTATCATGCCCTCATCGGTTGAACGGCATTTGCCAAGTTCAATGATATCCCACACTATGCATACCTCAAGCTAAAAATGCCTGGGCCTGCAGGCGTCATAACAATAAACGGCAACACGGAACGCTTGCTCCGGACTGAGGAGCACACTGTGGCACTGGTAGCCGAAGACCAATCTGTCGCCAATAGGCCAAGGTATCAGCACGCCGTAAAGGCAAAAGATACACTTAAACGGGCTCGAGCCTAATCCCCGTCATGGGAACCCGCCTGTGTTCGGCGCAAATAGGGATACGCCCCCCACGGTACGCCCGCCTTCCCCACGCGTTACGTGCCTCGTCAGCACAACTTCGTGCTAAAGATACCATGGGCGGTCGTGGGGGCCCGTAACACCGTGTGTTCGGCTCAACTGAACTATTATATCACCACGTCCTTGGATGATAACGGGTAGGACTCTAGACTCGCTCAGCATCAAGCTACAATGGCAGGTTCACATCTCAAGGTCCCTTTTTGAAGGCACCCCTTGCTAGCACATGGTGTTTTAAACGGATATCCAATTTGCTCCCCTCCACCGCGCAGAAGGAAAGGCGCAGACATGCAGCAGGGCACAGTTGAGGCTTCAACCCACACATCAATGCCCTATGTAAACCTTCCTCTGTAAAATTTTCTTTTCTTCATCAGTATAAACACCTCAGCGGTTCAAATTGTATGGATAGACATCTAGAGCTTATGGAAAATAAAAACATCTTTCATGGTGTTCAGGCATCTGCATTATTAGGCCCATTTCTCTTTCCTTTTCCTTTCTCTGCTCTTCGAACGGCTGGGTATACACATCTCGTGTAATAAACCGGTTACTTGACCGAAGGCCTGATTTTTCCCGCCAGCTCTACATATTAAGTCCGGCACCACCTCGCGTCGAGTGTCTGGCTTCTCGGGTATTGCACTATATGCATTAGTTCCGAACTATGTCTTGGGTCAATAGTTGGGTTGCCCGGCTCATGTGCTTGCCCTCTTATGTTCTGCACGTTCGGCTAAGAAGGTAAAGGGAGAACCCCTGTGATTGTGCTTCTGGCTAGTCCAGTCAAGCGCCTCAGGGGAGAAAGCCAAAAACTGTCTGTCATAGTAAGCGAGAACTGGTCAGCGATCCGAGGACAAGTGTTAAACTAAGGGTTCGTCCTAGCACAAACCACGTGACTATAAAGGCACGCCTTGGCTCCCACGTACATCACCAAAACTTGGGGGCTAGTCACTAGCCCCCGCCGTCAAACTCCTATGGCTAAGTGAAAGCGATAAAGCCGCATAGTTTGATTGCCTAGTCTCTCTCTCGCACTACCACCTTCGAGCACCGAGACGTCGGCTAAGGGTAACAGCGCGGAGACGAAACACCCCTCGTAACATTAACTTGGGGTCTGATACGTCTCCAACGTATCTATAATTTATGAATTATTCATGCCATGTTTATAACAATTTTATATGGTTTTGGTATGATTTTATTATAACTAACCCAGACTGACACTGTTTTCAGCAGAACTACCGTTGTGTCATTTTTTGTGTAGAAATAAAAGTTCTCGGAATGAGCTGGAAATTTACGAAGAATATTTTTGGAAAATATAAAAAATACCTGAGCGAAAATATACCAGAGAAGAGTCCCGAGGCGACCACAAGGGTGGGAGGCGCCGCCCCCTAGGGCGTGCCCCCTGCCTTACCGCCGCCTCGTGGACCCCCTTGACTTGTCCCCGATGCCAAAAACTCCTATAAATAGAGAAAACTCCATAAAGAAACCTAGATCAGGAGTTTCGCCGCCGCAAGCCTCTATAGCCATGAAAAACCAATCGGGAGCCCGTTTCGGCACCCTGCCGGAGGGGGAAACCATCACCGGAGGCCATCTTCATCACCCCAGCGGTCTCCCTGATGAGGAGGGAGTAGTTCACTCTCGGGGATGAGGGTATGTACCAGTAGCTATGTGTTTGATCTCTCTCTGTCTCTCGTGTTCTTGATTTGGCACGATCTTGATGTACCGCGAGCTTTGGTACTATAGTTGGATCATATGGTGTTTCTCCCCCTCTACCTTCTTGTGATGAATTGAGTCTTTCTCTTTGAGGTTTCATTATGTTGGATTGAGTATTGGATTTGAGAATACTTGATGTAGGTCTTGCGATGGGATATCTGTGGTGACAATGGGATGTTCTATTGATTCACTTGATGTATGTTTTGGCACCCAACTCGCGGATTCCCGAGGTGACATTGGGGTAATCTATGCATAGGGGTTGATGCACGTTTTCGTCCTACGTTCTCCGATAGAAACTTTGGAGTGATTCTTTGTTGCATGTTGAGGGATTGTTATGTGATCCAATTATGTTATCATTGTTGAGAGGACTAGCACTAGTGAAAGTATGAACCCTAGGCCTTGTTTCTAAGCATTACAATACCGTTTTTGCTCACTTTTGTTACTAGTTACCTTGCTGTTTTTATATTTTCAGATTACAAAAACCTATATCTACCATCCATATTACACTTGTATCACCATCTCTTCGCCGAACTAGTGCACCTATACAATTTACCATTTGTATTGGGTGTGTTGGGGACACAAGAGACTCTTTGTTATTTGGTTGTAGGGTTGTTTGAGAGATACCATCTTCATCCTACGCCTCCCACGGATTGATAAACCTTAGGTCATCCACTTGAGGAAAATTTGCTACTGTCCTACAAAACTCTGCGCTTGGAGGCCCAACACGAGTCTAAAAGAAGAAGGTTGCTTAGTAGACATCAAGCTCTTTTCTGGCGCCGTTGCCGGGGAGGTGAGTGCTTGAAGGTATATCTTTAGATCTTACAACTGAATCTTTTAGTTTCTTATTTTATCACTAGTTAGTCTATAAAAGAAAACTACAAAAAAATGAAATTGAGGTTGCCTCATATGCTTCATCTTTATAATGTCTTTCTTGAAAACGATGGATCGGAAAATTATGCCAATGTGTTAGAAGAAGAATGCAATAAAATGTTTGGCATAAGATCTTTGAATGATGAGCATGATTGCAATGTTGTTAGTATGAATTCTTTGAATATCCATAGTACTAATGATGATTGCACTAGTCATGATAAAAATGTTTCTTATAAGCATGTCAATTTTTGTGGAGTGCATAGAGTTTGCAATTACTTACCAAAAAGGGAAGATAGATTTTGGAAGAGGCATAAGTATTTAGAAACTAAATGGTTGCAAGAGAGGCTAGATGTTTGTGCTGAAAGATTTAATTTTTCTCGCCGTCCTTGTGAACTTTGCAATGAACGTGGTCATTTAAATCTCCAATGCAAATTGTTTCATGATCGAATCGTGTTCAAAAATTATGATGACTTGATTTTCTTTGCGCATCATAATGAACTTAGTTTGCTTCTGGGATATGAAGAAATGAAACGGATAACTAGGGATATTCTAGAATATAACCTTAAGAGATTTCTTGATTTTGATCTAGAGGATATTTATATGTATTGTGCGGTAAATTGCATTGAGAATCCTTATATTGACAATTACTTAAAGACAAGAAAACAAATAGAAGATGAAGAGAACACTAATGAAGGGGAAGAGGTTTCCCAATATCCTCCTATTTTTTCTTATGATGAATCAGGTAACGAGGAGGAGCTTTTTATTCAACTAATCTCATCAATAAGGAGCTCCAAAAAGGTGATTAAACCCACACATGATGTGGAGAAGAAAAAGAAAAGACGAAGAAGCAAAGGTAAAAAGGTATCCCCCCCAAACGATGTTACTCCTATTATTTTTATGCCTCATGAGAGTGAATCAAAAATAAATATGGAAGATGGTATACTTGATGATGATATTGATTCTTTGCCTTATGGTACAATGTTCGAAGAAACTATTGAGGATCATATTGTTATGCCTATTACTCATTGTGATGTTTATGATTCTTATAATCTTGAAAATCTTTTTGGCACCAACTTAGAAAGTTTTGATGATAATAATTGCTACACTATTGGTGCTATTCATACTATTAATGATTAGAGTGATTATGCTTATGATATGCAAAGACACAAGCTTGGGAATGCTATGTTTGATGAGAATGACATGTTTGAGGATTTATTTGCTGCAATTAATGTTTGTCCCGAGCTTGGGGATGCTATGTTTAATGAAGATGATATTTTTAGTCCCCCAAGTTTTGATGTGCAAATTTATCATGATGATAGCATGCCTCCTATTTACGATGATTGCAATATTTATGAAAGTGGGTTTGGAAGAGTGTCAACTTTAGATAATAATTATCCCACTATTTTGGAGGGTGTTGAATCTTATTATAATGATAAAAGTGGATTTGGAGAGGTCATGACTTTATTTAGTAATGATTCCACTATCTTGGAAGAGGTTTCAATTGATTATGATGAGAACGAAGTTGCTACTTATGATGACTATTGAGATGACACCTATGTTATAAAAAGTAGTGATGATTATATATATAACTTGTCATAATCATGATTACCCTTTTTCTGAACATTACTCTTTTAATGTGGAAACAATTTATAGTATTCGAGTTTCTTATGATACTCCCACTATTCCGAAGGAGAAGAATTTTGCTTATGTGGAGAGTAGTAAAATTTCTATGCTTATGAATCATGAAAAGAATGCTTTATGTGATGGTTATATTGTTGAATTCATTCATGATTCTACTGAAAATTATTATGAGAGAGGAACATATGCTTTTACATATTGCAATAATATCAAGTTCCCTCTCTATGTTTTGAAAGTTTTGAAGTTTTGCTTGTTTTACCTTCCTATGCTAGTAGATTGTTGTTCACATAATTTGTTTGCTCACAAAATCCCTATGCATAGGAAGTGGGTTAGACTTAAATGTGCTAGTCATATGCTTCATGATGCTGCCATTATATTTCAATTCTTATCTTTTATGTGAGCATCATTGTAATCATCATGCCTAGCTAAAAAGGCATTAAAGAAAAGCGCTTGTTGGAAGACAACCCAATACTTACCCATACTATTTTTGTGTGTTCACATGATTAAGCTACTGCATTAATCATGTTTTATAGCTTTTGTTTCAATAAATTGCCAAGTAAAGCCTTTGGGATAGTGTGGTTGATAGTTGATTTGATTCTGTGCAAAAACAGAAACTTTTGCGTCCAGTACAGAAATTCCTATCGTTTACTGGAACGTGTAAAAATTCTGAATTTTTTAAAGTTGTTTTATATACAAATTTTTTATGTTTTCCTAAATTTTCAGAATTTTTGGACTTACATAAGTATGACTTCAATTCACATATTTACAGACTGTTCTGTTTTTGATAGATTCTGTTTTCGATGCATAGTTTGCTTGTTTTCTAGTTTCTATGGCTTATATTGCTTAATATAAATTGTATAACTGATAGGTTACAGTAGGAATAATGTGAGCAAAATTATGAATCTTGTCTTGACAGTACCAAAGTGAATGATTTGTTTTATTATACTAACGGATCTTACGAGTTTTCTGTTAAGTTTTGTGTTGTGAAGTTTTCAAGTTTTGGGTAAGGATTTGATGGACTATGGAATAAGGAGTGGCAAGAGCCTAAGCTTGGGGATGCCCAAGGCACCCTAAGGTAATATTCAAGGACAACCAAGCATCTAAGCTTGGGGATGCCCCGGATGGCATCCCCTCTTTCGTCTTCAATCCATCGGTAATTTACTTGAGGCTATATTTTTATTCACCACATGATATGAGTTTTGCTTGGAGTGTCATTTTATTTTATTAGTATTTTCTGCTGTTATTTAGATTAATGTTTTTCATTTTAGTTCAATAAAAAGGTCAAGTATAGCCTTTACCATGCTTATTTTGCATGTCTATATGTTGCTGTTTTGAAAACAGAAAGTTTTCTATCATTGTGTGAATTCTTATGGAAAGTCAGAACGTGGTAAAATCTTGAAATGTTTACACAATGAGTAACAACAAATTTTCTACAGTGTGGTAAGTTTTCAGAATTTTTGGAGTTAGGGAAGTATGAGTACAATTGCACTCTTTACAGACTGTCCTGTTTAGACAGATTGTTGTTATGTTTGCATATGTTTGCTTGTTTAATGATTCTATTTGAGGATAGGAGTATTAAATATGCAGAGGCATTTAGTATGCAATGTTAAATAATATTTTTAGTGATTTTCTACAGTAGAGAATGATAAGGTTTTGCATTTGATTTATACTAACTTATCTCATGAGTTCTTGTTGAGTTTTGTGTGGATGAAGTTTTTAAGATTTAGGGAAACAGTGATATAAAAGGAATTAAGGAGACACAAAAGATCAAGCTTGGGGATGCCCAAGGCATCCCTAGTTAATATTTCAAGAAGTCTCAAGCATCTAAGCTTGGGGATGCCCCGGTTGGCGTCCCACCTTTCTTCTTTAACAATGATCGGTCAGTTTTAGTTGAGCCTAAGTTTTTGCTTCTTCACATGATATGTGCTATCCTTAGAATGTCATTTTATTTTGTTTTGCTTGATGTTTGAATAAAGTACTTAAGATCAAAATTTTCTTTATGAGAGAGAGTCCTCACATAGCTAAATAATTATTTGACTACTCATTGATCTTCACTTATATCTTTTGGAGTAGTTTGTCATTTACTCTCGTGCTTCACTTATATCCTATGAGTAAATGGTTGAATGAATTGAATATCATAAATCTGAATTTATATATGTTTCATATGCTTATACCATGGGGAGTAATGACTTCGCGTATAAGAAGTAGAGGTGGTAAATTTATTGAAAGTTAGCAAACATAGTATCGGTCACTTGAACAATTCATGAAAGAATATTGAAGGAAGAGAGGTTTCACATATAAATATACTATCTTGGACATCTTCTATGATTGTGAGCCCCATTAATTATTTTCAAACTTGATCAAATTAGTTGAAGTTGGACAAGGAAGATAACATAATGAGTTATGTTTGGGTATATTTGTATAGAAGTTATATTGTTATGGATCCTCCAACATGTGGTGCTTGCTATTTAGAATCTTTTGCTAGCCAAAATTTCTGTACTAAGCGGGAATACTGCTTGTGCATCCAAAATCCTTGAACCAAGTTTCTTTCATGAGTGTCCACCATATCTACCTATATGCGGTATTTACCTGCCGTTCCAAGTAAATTTGCATGTGCCAAACTCTAAACCTTCAAATAATAATCTGTTTTGTATGCCCGAATCGCTCATGTAGCGACTAGGGCCTGTCAGTATCTTCCATGCTAGGTGGGTTATTCTCACGGTGAGTGTTGATTCACTTGTCATTCACGAGAAAGTGGCTGGTAATCGGGATGCCTAGTTCCATGCTCAAAATCAAATCAAAAATAATTTCAAACAAAACTCCCCCAGGACTGTTGTTGGTATGGACGGTACCCGTTGTTTCGGACCAGCCGTGGAGTGTGATTGTTGGTGGAGGGGGAGTAAAAACTTTACCATTCTGTTTGGGAACCGCCTATAATGTATCTAGCATGGAAGATACTGAGAACTCTTGGTTGTTATGTTGACAATGAAAGCATATCTCTCAAAATTATGTTCATCTCTGTTTTAAAAGCTTCGAGCTCCGGCACCTCTGCAAATCCCTGATTCCCTCTGCGAAGGGCCTATCTTTTACTTTTATGCAAGAGTTAGTAGTATTCCTTCTCATTCCAACATCCTCTTTAGTTGGCAAGCATCATGTGATGGGGAAAGATCTAAGCATATATGGCCATTCAAATATATTTGATCATAAATTATTATTGTTGACAATTATCTATATGATAAATAAGTTGGGAGGCGAAACATTAAGCCCCTATCTTTCTCTGTGTTCAATGGATGCTATTTGTTCTAAAAATATGCTTTGAGTGGTAGCAATCATGGAAGACTATATGATAGTTGAGTATGTGGGATTTGCTAAATCAAAGCTCTTACATAGACCCTTCCTGAAAATAAGATGAATTGCAATTGTTTGATGACTGAGAACCTAGTTTGTTAGTTTTCAAGAAAGTTTATGATCTATGCTTTAACATGTGAATAGCTTGCTACTTGATCATGAGAAGTTTTATGAGATGAGCTACTGATTATGATTTATAATGATGCTAGAAAAAGTGATTGAAATTATCATTGATCAAACTTGTGCACTTGCTAGCATTCACACTTCATAAATTATTTCTTTTATCATTTACCTACTCGAGGACGAGCAAGAATTAAGCTTGGGGATGCTGATACGTCTCCAACGTATCTATAATTTATGAAGTATGCATGCCATATTTATAACAATTTTATATGGTTTTGGTATGATTTTATTAGAACTAACCCGGACTAACGATGTTTTCAGCAGAACTACCGTGGTGTCGTATTTTGTGCAGAAATAAAAGTTCTCGGAATGAGCTGGAAATTTACGGAGAATATTTTTGGAAAATATAAAAAATACTGGAGCGAAAAGATACCAGAGAAGAGTCCCGAGGCGACCACAAGGGTGGGAGGCGCCCCCCCCCCCCCCCCTAGGGCACGCCCCCTGCCTTGCCGCCGCCTCGTGGACCCCCTTGACTTGTCCCCGACGCCAAAAACTCCTATAAATAGAGAAAACTCCAGAAAGAAACCTAGATCGGGAGTTCCGCCACCGCAAGCCTCTGTAGCCACGAAAAACCAATCGGGAGCCCGTTCTGGCACCCTCCGGAGGGGGAAACCATCACCGGAGGCCATCTTCATCATCCCGGCGGTCTCCATGATGAGGAGGGAGTAGTTCACCCTCGGGGCTGAGGGTATGTACCAGTAGCTATGTGTTTGATCTCTCTCTCTCTCTCGTGTTGTTGATTTGGCACGATCTTGATGTACCGTGAGCTTTGTTACTATAGTTGGATCATATGGTGTTTCTCCCCCTCTACCTTCTTGTGATGAATTGAGTCTTTCTCTTTGAGGTTTCGTTTTGTTGGATTGAGTATTGGATTTGAGAACACTTGATGTATGTCTTGCGATGGGATATCTGTGGTGACAATGGGATGTTATATTGATTCACTTGATGTATGTTTTGGCACTCAACTTGCGGATTCCCGAGGTGACATTGGGGTAATCTATGCATAGGGGTTGATGCACGTTTTCGTCCTACGTTCTCCGATAGAAACTTTGGAGTGATTCTTTGTTGCACGTTGAGGGATTGTTATGTGATCCAATTATGTTATCATTGTTGAGAGGACTTGCACTAGTGAAAGTATGAACCCTAGGCCTTGTTTCTAAGCATTGCAATACCGTTTTTGCTCACTTTTGTTACTAGTTACCTTGCTGTTTTTATATTTTCAGATTACAAAAACCTATATCTACCATCCATATTACACTTGTATCACCATCTCTTCGCCGAACTAGTGCACCTATACAATTTACCATTGTATTGGGTGTGTTGGGGACACAAGAGACTCTTTGTTATTTGGTTGCAGTGTTGTTTGAGAGAGACCATCCTCATCCTACGCCTCCCACAGATTGATAAACCTTAGGTCATCCACTTGAGGGAAATTTGCTACTGTCCTACAAAACTCTGCGCTTGGTGGCCCAACACGAGTCTAAAAGAAGAAGGTTGCGTAGTAGACATCAAGGGCTAAAGCCGATGACTGGTAACTTTTAGAATAACTAAACAGCCGCACAGGAGTCAAAATTAAAACAATAAATACAACACGGGTCGCACAATAAAGCAACATGTTCGGGTGGCAACAGGACAAGAAATCATTCGATGATTACATCCTTCGAACACTGACTCTCTATGGCCCGAGCACCTTCCATAACTTGGGCGAAGTACATCTCGGGACGACGGTGCTCCTTCCCAGCCGACGGAGGACCAACGGCCATATCCAACGGCTTGATCCTCAGCCAATGCACCATAGTCTTCGCAAAGGACAGCCTCGCACCCTCCAGGCACGCTGATCGCTTCACAGCATCGATCTGCGACAATGCTTCACGCAGCCTCCGCACCAAGCCAAAGTAGCTATTCGGAATAGGCTCACCAGGCCATAGCCGGACACAAAGGTCCTTCAAGGCTGGCTCGGCCATCCGGTGCAGCTCCATCAACTGCTTCATTTGGTTGCTGAGGAGCCGAGGGTGTTCGGGCGCCTGGAACTGCGACCAGAAGAGCCGCCGGTCCGAATTCTCCTCCCGCGTTGCATAGTGCTTCACCGCAGTAGCTGCACTCTTCGGAAGCTCAGCGAAAACGCCTGCGGAGTGCCAGACCCACGTCAGCAAGGCGAACCTGTTGCCTCCAAACACACTCTGTAGTAAGTACTTCTTACCATCTGTGATTTGCCCCACTTGGCGGAGCTCTTCCTGGACACCTCGCACTTCGGTCCTCGCCTCCTGGAGCTCCTTCTTGATCTTGGATAGCTCGGAAGACCGCTCCTCCTGTTCCTTCTCAAGGGCCTCAAACTTCTTGACGGCATACCTGAGCTCCACCTGCACCTTGGCTACTCGAGCCTCGTGCTTCTCACCAGCAAGCTTGGCCTTCTCAAGCTCGGCCATCGCCTTCGCGGCGGCCGCCTCGGCCTTGGCCTTCTCCAAAGCCGCCTTCAAGCCCTCTACTTTGGCAGCGGCAGCTGCAATATTCGCATATTACATGATTAGCATACAGTCCCGAAAGTAAATATACGTCAATAAAGCAATCATACATCTTAACAAGGGCTTACCTTGCGCCTCGTCAAGCCGCTTGTTGACAAGGTCAAGCTCTCCATCGGAGTGCTTGAGCTTCTGATCCATCTCCTCTAGTGCTGCGGCATTAGCAGCCGCGGCCAGGGAAGATGCCTGAGATATCAAAAAAGTTCACACTACTTTAAATATTGGCCTCGAGAAATTGGACCCTCTACAAGTTTTTTCGTACTTCTTACAGAGTCTTGGGGGCTGCTATACATACGGCCTATTTAAGCAGTAAAACCAAGGGCTAAAACCACTTTACGGGAAAAGGGTATTACTTGACTTACCTCATAGCCTGTTAGCTGGCCTTGGACAGCGTCGTTCAGTCCAGATTGGACGGACCAAACACCCTGTAAAACCGCACCCATCAGGGTGTGGTGCCCTTCGACGATGACGGAGTTGTTCACCAACTCCTCCAGCACGTCCAGCCAGCCCGTTGTCGCCTGGTTGGAGGTGTTCGGCACGGACGTCGAGCCCTCAACCCCTCCCTCTTTGGAGGGAGGGACCGTCACCGTCGAGTACCTTGGGGGCTCATGTGCGGACAACTGAGGGGGTCCGGATGGTCCAGACTTCCCTCCCGCGTTCGCCAGAAGGGTCTCACCCTCCTGATCCTTGGCGACCAAGGCGTCAGCCTTGGCCATGACAGCGTCGCTGTCCTCCCCTGTGTTCGGAGGGGGAGGGGTCTTTCGAGACAGCACTTCCCCGACCTCTTCAGGGATCAGGGGTGGTGCGGAGCACGATACGGACCCGCTGTCCGCCAGTTCGGGGGGCGGGGAGGTCCCTTCCGAGGTCTGCTCGGCGTGATGGCCGTGCGGTGGGCTGTGACGACACTTGTTCAGCTTCCAGGAGTAAGGGATTGATAAAAATAAAGCAACTAAAAATGCCAAAGTACGCACTTGGCTGCTGGGGGCTTGACCCTGGGCTCCTTCTCCGGAATCTTTTCGGACGCTTCGGACTCCTCATCAGAGTCCGAGTTGTCAGGCAGGATCACCTTAGGCCGACACTGCCTCTTCGGCGCCTGAGGGGGTTGTACCTCCTCGGCATCTTCGGACGCCGCCCTCTTCTTGGAGTGCGAGGAGGTGCTTTCCTCCTCGTCCTCGTCTTCGTCCCTGTCCTGAGCAGATGGGGCTGTAACACCTCCGGACCGGGTGTCCAGATGAGCTCTTCGGCAGAGGCCCTCCCTGGCCCCCGGCATATCCTTGTTCTTCTTGCCCTTCTTCTCGGGCGCCTTGTAAGGCACCACAGCCAGCAGCTTTTCTAGCTGAGCCGATCGGGGCTTTTCAGGTAGCGGCGCCTCACTGCTGATCTTTTCGGCCTTTTTGAGCCAGCCCTGCAAAAATCCGTAAAGAGAGGCATAGAACAAATTATGCACAATATGATTATCCGAACACATGTGAGGGGAAGGACCACTCACGTCCGTCGGGGGGATCATCGCGTCAAGGCCGATGTCCTCCTCCTCGCCTGACCACTCCTCTTGAGGCTTGAACAGCAGACCCCACACCTTGTCGTGGGTTGTGCCAAAGAGGAACTGCACGGTGGCCGGGTCTTCGGGCTTGTATGCCCACATTGGGTCGGCCCTTTGCTGGCAGGGGAGGAGCCAGCACTTGAGAATTATCTGGACCACGTTAGTCAGCTTGGCGCCGACCTCCATCACGTTGTCAACGCGCTTCTGCAGCAGCTTCACGTCCGCAGTGGACCCCCAGTCCAGACACTTTGTAGTCCACGAGGCCAATCTCGTCGGGGGCCCGGATCTGAATTCGAGAGCTGTTGTCCAGGTAGCCTCCCTTGGTTCCGTGATGTAAAACCACTCCTTTTGCCATACCTTGACGGTGTCGATGAACCTGCCCTCCGGCCACTGGACCTGAGTCAGCTTGCTGATCATGACCACACCACAGTCTGCCTGGGCACCGCCAACCACCTTGGGCTTGATGTTGAACACTTCAGCCACGGGCCAAAGTGCGACTGGACTCGAAGGAGGGCCTCACAGACAATAATGAAGGCCAAGATGTGGAGGAGGGAGTTGGGGGCTAGATCATGGAAATCTAGCCCATAGAAGAACATCAATCCCCTCACGAAGGGGTGTAGGGGAAATCCAAGCCCCCAGATGAAATGGGGGAGGAATACAACCCTCTCACCCGGCTTGGGCGTGGGGATGAGCTGGCCCTTTTCAGGGGCCCGGTGAGCGATGTCGGCCGACAAGTAGCTGGCCCGCTTCAGCTCCAAGATGTCATTGTTGGTGACGACGGAGACATCCCATTTGCTGTTTGCACCGGATCCGGCCATGGCTGGGGAGAGCAGGATGGGATTCGCCGCGGAGCAGAAAGACAGGGCGCTGGAGCTCTGGAGGATTGTGCAAGCAGCAGCAGGAGGTGGAAGAAGGCGTAGGATGCTAACTGTAGCAATCCCCCTCTTTATAGGCCACGAAAGAGCCAAGGGTTCCTCTTTTCACACCGTGGGCTTCTCCACTTCCCGATACTCTCACGACGTTATGCGTGGGTGGGGAATCGAGAACATTGACCATTTCCCCTAAAAAATGGGGCACGATCTCTGCCTTAATGGGACGTGCCAATAGGGGGGCGGCCTCGAGCCGCACATCGAGAACAGTCAGGCCGCTCGGTATTATGACCGGTCGCGACCCATCGTTAAAGAGGAAAAAGTTGTCAGATGAAGACACTATTCACACTGGAACGATTTTTGCCTTCGGAGCTAAGTAAAATGGACGCTTCAGATTCTGAACACCACTTGACTCCGAGCATGTGCAGGAAACGATGAAGAACTCGCCTCGCAAGCCGAAGACCACGAGGTGTGCGGATGCCGGACACGAGCCCTGGCATTGGAGGCAAGTTCGGGGGCTACTGAGGGAGTCCTGGATTAAGGGGTCCTCGGGCTGCCGGCCTATTATGTTTGGGCCGGATTGATGGGCTATTATGGGGCCCAATCTGGAGTGCGGATCCTTGACGGGATAAGGAATCTTCGGAGCCGTGGTGTGTTCTCCAAGCCAAGATTAGGCAGGATCTTCCTTGCTTTGTAACTGATCGCGTGTAACCCTAACCCTGCCGGTGTCTATATAAACCGGAGGGTTTTAGTCTTTAGGGCTAGAGCTACATTCATCACCTCATTGCCTTAGGGTTTAGCTCACCTGAGCTCGAGGTAGATCGACTCTGTAACCATACCATACATCAAATACAATCAAGCAGGACATAGGGTTTTACCTCTTCGAGAGGGCCCGAACCTGGGTAAATACCGTGTTCATCATCCCTTGTTCCCCATCGATCCTAGATCCACAGCTCGGGACCCCCTACCCGAGATCCGCCGGTTTTGACATCGACACCTGGGCCGCCCTGAGCACGGTGACCATGGCTTCAGCCGTGGAGGAGGTCGCGACGGAGGCCGCTAGGACAACCGCAACCCTCGACAGGGCTGGCGCGACCAGCCTTGCGAGGGTGACTGGCGTGATCAGCCTAGCAATGGCCCCTGGCACGATTAGCCTCGCGAGGCCCGTCCTCAGGGCAACGCCGGTCTCCGTCCGCTGCCGCCACCGCTAAGGAGGAACGACGACAACCATCAGGACGATGGGGCTGGGGGCTACCAGGAGCCTCGTGCGATCGCCTGCATCCTCGGCGGAGCACAGGCGCCTACCTCGAACCGCATCTTCAAGCAGTTTTCTCGCGAGGTAAATGCAGCCCTCCCAAAGCTCGAAGCTACGCGTCCCCTTAGGTGGTCGCAGTACACAATCACTTTCAACTCCAAGGACCACCTCAGGTGCGTGGCCACTGCTAGCGCGCACCCCATGCTCTGCACACCCACCATCAGCAACGTCTCCGTCACCAAGACTCTCATCGACGGTGGTGCTGGCCTCAACGTGCTCTCCGTCGAGACCTTCGAGATGCTTCAGGTGCCCTATGATTAGCTCATGCCCACCAGGCAGTTCTCCGGGGTGACAGATAGCTCCACCGTCCCCCTGGGGCAGGTGTGCCTCCCCGTCACCTTCGGCAAGTGCGACAACTACCACACCGAGCTCATCAACTTCGATGTGGCCCACATCAGCCTCCCATACAATGCCATCCTGAGGTACCCTGCCCTCGCCAAGTTCATGGCGGCTACTCATCATGGCTACAACATCCTCAAGATGCCTGGGTGCAGCGGCATCATCATGGTCGCCTGTGATGAGAAGGACGCGGTCTTCTCTCTTGAGCATGCCTACCGCGCTGCAGCGGCCGAGAACTCCGATGGCGAGGGCGATGTCATGCCTCCCGAGGACACCCCCATGAAGAAGAAGCAGTTCCTCCCCAAGAGTCGTCCAGAGGCCAAGAAATCCACTGGCGATGCCTCAGGCTTCGCTCCTGTCGCCGGGGCGTCCCTCCCTTCTGCATAGGAAGGCGCGCCCGGCACCTCCCTTATGACGGGCTCGGGGGCTTCCACCTGGAGGGCCTCTGACCTGACCAGTGCGATGAGGGAGGTGCTCGGGCACCACTTGGAGGCGTGCCTCGGCGCGCACCCCCATGGCCAAGGAGCGCGGCGCGAGGCGCCAGGAGCGCAAGAGTTCATCACCAAGGCGATCGAGGAGCATCAGGAAGCGCAAGCCATACGCGGCGAGCGTCGCCCCGCACGACCCACCAGCGCAGCTGCCGCCGCTGACGCGGGTGACGAGCTACGTGTCTGTGTCAACATCCCGGGCCTCAATAGGGCCACTTCGCAGGACCTCTTCTGGCTGTCTCGCGTCGGCCGGAGTGGGGGCTACCCCTGCAACTACGTCTGCATGCCGTTCGGCCTGCTGAATATTGGCGCCTCGTACCAGCATCTGGCGCAGCATGCCATGGTGTCTCACGAGGCTTGGCGGTCGCGTCTCAGGAGGTCCTGGACCCTCGCGAGCCCCCTGGGCCTTGCGAGCCTCTCAAGCCTCCGAAGCCGCCCGGCTCGTGAGGAGCAACCTCCACGGCACACTCCATCAACTACCCCGACGCTTCTCCAGCATCATTGCCAGGTGACTTTTGGTTTGTTCAATTCAGGGCGCCCCGTGGGCTGCATCATCCTCAAGTTGTTAGGGCTCGCCCCTGCGATTGCATCGTTCCATTTTTGTACCTTGAACCAGCTATGCTTCATGAGTTATTATGACTGTTAACCCCACTCTTGACATCACATCACCTCCGGAGCCGCCGCCCCACGGGTTGTGCGCGCTGACAGCTCCCCTCCTGAACGTCCCATGAGAAGGGGTTACCGGCACGGCGCCTGTGCTTGGGTCCGTCCCTGCAGTGCTGATAAATCTAAGCGACTGAGCTCTGGCTCGCGTGTCGGCCCCATGCACGTCACCTCACCAGGTCCTTAGTGCCTTCGTCTTCTCACGGAACGATTCCGAGTGGATCGCGCGCGCTGCCCCTTGTATCTTGTGATTGGTTAATACGCAGGAACCCCAGGAGACAGGTGCTCGAGCAGCCTTGACAACACCTCGTTGCCTCAGGGAGGCCCGCCTCGATCAGGTAGTGGTTTGCTCCATGAAAGGCTAAGTAAAATCGCTTCATGCACCGCGTGTCACCGGCCGAAGCCCCTTTCCTTGGTATCCTCGCGAGGCACACCACTCCTTTTTGCGTGAGCCGCTTGCACGTTAAAAGGGGGGCTCTTGAGCATCGTGCCTCAGGAGCCCCTACTGGATCTCGGGCCCTCACCCCCTGGCCTTGTCCCAGGCATCACGACCTAACATACCAGCGGCGGCTCAGCTCGCCCGAGGCCCGGGTCCTGAGGACGTAGAGCACCTTGGTGAGCAAGGAAAAGAGGGGCAAACCCCGCATGGGAACATGGGAAGTAGGGCACAGCCCGGCCACGATGGCACCGCTCAAAATATTAAAGAACGCGAGTCTTTTCACGCACCCCTAGCGAGACTTGTGTTGGTTCATTTCAGAGTGAAAACGGAGGACCAGGTTCCGGAAAAGCGCGCTCTCACGATGCAAGATCCCTTCGCGGGCCACGAGCACCCTGAGCTAAGTCACCTTCTCCGCGCTGAGCGCGAGCTTTACTATTAACACTATACCTCTGATTTCCGCAATCTTGTTTTGGTGGAAACCCCATTTTTCTCTCTCGAGAACCGCTTGCGCATCAAGGGGGACCTCTTGAGCACTGTGCCTCAGGAGCTCCTACCGGACCTCGGGTCACTCACCTTCTGGCCTTGCACACGGCATCACGACCTGGCATACCAGTGACGGCAGAAGCCTACCTGGGGACTGGGTCCCGGCGACGCAGAGCACTAAGCTACTGTGAAGAGAAAAAGGGGGGCTCGAACCCAAATGAGAAACGCCAGCATAACTTGAAGACGCGGGTAAAACATTAAGATAAAGGCGCAAGCGCCGCAGTTCCTTACACGCCCCCACGGGGCCCTTTCATGGTTCTGATGCAGGAAATAAAAATAGCAAAAGAAACAGCCTCCCGGAGGCCGCAGCTCCTGAGGCACCAACCCCAGCGTCGCTGGCGCTCAGTCGGAGTCCTCCTCCTCCTTGACGCGGCGACGCAGCGGCTCATCATAGTCGTCGTTGCTCGAGCTCCCCCGAAGGAAGCACCGTCGCCGCTGGAGGTGTCGTGGCCGTCGCCAAGGGCAAGTTCGCCACTGAGGATGTCGCCGCCACGATGGCCGTTGTCATCGGTGGGGTGATCACCGCCACTATTGTCGCTCTCCGGGCAGCACCCCAGGCATCCACCGTCCTCCCAAAAGATCTTGATGAAGAGCGTCATCGCCTCGTCGTACTTGAAGTGGAGGGTGTGCTTCCCCTTCAGGCCGCGAGCGCGGGAAAACGACTACCACCCCCGGGTCAGGTAGACATAGCCTAAGGGGGTGACCTCGACTTCCGCCCATGAAGACCTGTTGCAGCAGCCGTCAGGCTGCAGCCACAGCCTGACGAGTCCTCCCGCCGACAGCTCCTCCGCGAAGGAGCACCGGAGCCGGATCCAGGTGCATGGCGGACTCTCTATCCATACCACAAACTCGCAGGTCATGTCATCCGAATGGCCCGCGGGCGAGATGGTCGGGCGGCCACCGTGTGCCTCCCCCCTCAGCCTCGGCCGCCACAACTCCCACGGCTGCCTCCGTGGGAGGGGTTCTTCCCACGGCTGCCGGAGCCGATGTGAACCCCCAGTGGAGCGCGTCCGCGCCCTTGAGGAGCCGCCGCCGGCGTCGCGGTGGACTTACGGGGGCGGTAGCGCCCCCTCTTGGGTGGCGGCAGCTCCGACTCGTCCCGCGACGGTGAACCTCTCATGGCTGCTATGGCAGGGGTTTGGGTGGGGAGAAGCGAGAAGACGAAGATGGGTTGGGGGCTCCGTCCCCTTCACCCTCTTATAGGTGATCAGAAAAGGCCAACCGGCGTCCCTTCACATCCAGGGCAATGATGGCCTCACAGCGTGCACATCCAGACTATTGTCACTCTAGGCGGTTGTCGAGATGACGTGGGGAAGTGGGGGCGTCCGCCTCCCGTCGTGCGCCATACATCAAGCCTGGCCCGCAGGCGGTGAGGGCCCACGTCGCTTCGCCCTCCCTTTGTTGCCTTCGCCTCAAAGCCAGGCCGAGCGCGCCTTGGGCCCGAGGGCTACTGTCGGTGTTCTGGGATCAGGGGTACCTAGATCTGCCTGCCTGCGGCCCAACGCATGGCTCCATCGACGGTCTGGTACGGCCCAGCTACAAGACCCCACGGACAAGACCCTCGCGAGGAGAACGACGCCAAGGCCCCTCGGGGAGTGGCCTCCCGAGGTTGCCTCCCGAGGAGCGGAGATCTCGATGCAAGTCTCCCGCCTCACGAGGCGCGCAATGACATGAGCCATGATGACCAGGGCCAGGAGGGCGCCAGCGGGCGCATGAGAGGACAGTTCCCCCTTTGGTGCCAAGGAGGCAAGGACGTACGCGTGTTCCCAAGGAATCCCCCAAAGGTTTCCATTCTGGTGCAACAAGACCAAGGCGTTGGCTCGGCAGGACGGAGCTTATCGCTGAGCCCACCACGGCGTCACGACTAGAAGCTTTGCAGACGCAGACCACCTTTAGTCAGGATAGGGTGTACTCCTATCCCCCTTCAAATTGGCCATTGTGGAATCCCTTCCCGCCTAAGCAATGGGGGAAGAGGACCAAGGCCACTATAAATATAGGCTAGTCTCCATCGTAGAGAGGGATCAGATCTCTCGGCCATTGAGCTCTCTTGAGGCATCTCATCCACTTGTACTAGTTCATCATCATCCTCCTGGCGAGGAAATCCACCCAAAAGCAGGAGTAGGGTTTTACACCGCAAGGTGGACCGAACCTGGGTAAACCACCGTGTCCACTTCTTCTTCTCGCTCGCACGAACTCGTCAGAGTCAAGCCGTGGGGTGGGGAGCAGTGAGATGTGGCTAGGCTAGATCCTTCGCACATGCCCCAGAGTTCGAACCTTATTGGGTCTGCGGAGCCCTGATCCTGACAGTTTTAAAGAAAGAACTGCCAGGGAGATAACCCAGAAGTTTTAGAGAGTCATTTACTTCTTTTGAGTGCTTTTATAAAGTTTAAAAACAAAAAATATAGAGCCAAACTTAAAATTTTTTTTAAAAAGAGAAGTGATTTGAAGGTTATGCATTGAAGAAGTGAGGGTCGACCTTGAACACTTGTGTTCATGCTCATGGAAACAATGTAAAAAAATTCATGGAAGTTTCTCACAAAAATAATTATCCCCTTGTACAAATCCATTGTATTATAAAAGTAATGTGTCAAGATTTGCCTTTAGGATGGTTAGATTGCTTGTTTGGTATGTGCAGTGCAAAAACAGAAACTTTTGGTGTAGTGCATGAATTTACATTTTTTACTGGAACATGCAAATTTTCTGAAATTTTTACAAAGTACTGCCACGCAAATTGTTTAGTTTTTCATAAATTTTCATAATTTTTGGAGTTACATAAGTATGGTCAATGTTCAGATTGCTACAAACTATCCTATTTTTGACAGATTCTGTTTTTGATGCATTGTTTTGCTTGCTTTGATGGAACTATGGATTGTATCAGTGGTATAAGACATGGAGAAGTTAGAATACAGTAGTTATAATGCAAAAATAAAATATGAATGGGTTTGCAACAGTACTTAAAGTAGTGATTTGCTTTATTATGCTAACGGATCTCATGGAGGTTTTGTTAAGTTTTGTGTGGATGAAGTGTTTGAAGATCGAGAAGGTCTCGATATGAGGAGAAGAAGGAGAGGAAGGAGTTCAAGCATGGGGATGCCCAAGGAACCCCAAGTAAATATTCAAGGAGACTCAAGCGTCTAAGCTTTGGGATGCCCTGGAAGGCATCCCATCTTTCTTCAACAAGTATCGGTATGTTTTGGTTTTTGTTTTCTTCACGTGATATGCGTAAATCTTGGAGCGCCGTGTGCTTTTTATTTTTCTTTTAATAATTCACCATGCTGGTATGAGATAGTCCTTGGTTGATTTATAGAATGCTCTATGCACTTCACTTATATCTTTTGAGTATGGCTTTATAGAATGCTTCATGTGCTTCACTTATATAATTAGAAGTTTGGATTGCCTGTTTCTCTACCTATAGAAAACCATTATTTGTAGAATGCTCTTTTACTTCACTTATATTTATTAGAGCATGGGTAAGTCTTTGGTAGAAAGAATTAAACTCTCTTGCTTCACTTATATCTATTTAGAGTGTCAACAGGAATTGGTCATTCACATGGTTAGTGATACGTCTCCAACGTATCTATAATTTTTTATTGTTCCATGCTATTATATTATCTGTTTTGGATGTTTTATATGCACTAATATGCTATTTTATATTATTTTTGGGACTAACCTATTAACCTAGAGCCCAGTGCCAGTTTCTGTTTTTTCCTTGTTTTTGAGCTTCGCAGAAAAGGAATACCAAACGGAGTCCAAACGGAATAAAACTTCACGGTGATTTTTCTTGGACCAGAAGACACCCAGGAGACTTGGAGTTGAAGTCAGAAGAGCCACGAGGCGGCGAAAAGGGTGGAGGGCGCGCCCCCCTACCTTGTGGGCCCCTCGGTGACCCCCTGACCTAGATCTTCCTCCTATATATTCACATATATTCCCAAACCACCAGAAGCATCCACGAAAACACTTCTCCACTGCCGCAACCTTCTGTTCCCATGAGATCCCATCTAGGGGCCTTTTCTGGCATCCTGCTGGAGGGGGATTCGATCACGAAGGGCTTCTACATCAACACCATTGCCCTTTTGATGAAGCGTGAGTAGTTTACCTCAGACCTACGGGTCCATAGCTAGTAGCTAGATGGCTTCTTCTCTCTCTTTGATTCTCAATACAACATTATCCTTGATGTTCTTGGAGATCTATCCGATGTAATCTTCTTTTGCGGTGTGTTTGTCGAGATCCGATGAATTGTGGATTTATGATTAGCTTATCTATGAATATTATTTGAATCTTCTCTGAATTCTTTTATGCATGATTTGATATCTTTGTATTTCTCTTCGAATTATCGGTTTGGTTTGGCCAACTAGATTGGTTTTTCTTGCAATGGGAGAGGTGCTTAGCTTTGGGTTCAATCTTGCGTGATTTCACCCAGTGACAAAGTAGGGGTAGCGAGACACGTATTGAATTGTTGCCATCGAGGATAAAAAGATGGGGTTTACATCATATTGCATGAGTTTATTCCTCTACATCATGTCATCTTACTTAAGGCGTTACTCCGTTCTTTATGAAATTAATACTCTAGATGCATGCTGGATAGCGGTCGATGTGTGGAGTAATAGTAGTAGATGCAGGCAGGAGTCGGTCTACTTGACACGAACGTGATGCCTATATTTCATAATCATTGCCTTGGATATCGTCATAACTTTACGCTTTTCTATCAATTGCTCGGCAGTAATTTGTTCACCCACCGTATTATTTGCCTTCATGAGAGAAGCCTCTAGTGAAACCTATGGCCCGCGGGTCTATTTTCCATCATATTACTTTCCGATCTACTATTTTGCAATCTTTTATTTTCATATCTATATACCAAAAAAACCAAAAATATTTTATCTTTTGTTTAGTTTTATTTATCTATCTCTATCAGAACTCACCTTTGCAAGTGACCGTGAAGGGATTGACAACCCCTTTATCACGTTGGGTGCAAGTGTTTGATTGTTTGTGCAGGTATTGGTGATTTGTGCATTCTTCTCCTACTGGATTGATACCTTGGTTCTTAACTGAGGGAAATACTTATCTCTACTTTGCTGCATCACCCTTTCCTCTTCAAGGGAAAAACCAATGCAAGCTCAAGAAGTAGCAGTTAGTCATAAAATCCTACATAAAACTTATAGATCACTGAATATGATATGTTTGATTCCTTGCAATAGTTTTGTGATATAGAGATGGTAATATGTGGGAGGTACTAGTGAATCATTGTGGTTAGTAAGAATATTGGTGTTAAGGTTTTTGATTCCCGAAGCATGCATGTATAGTCTCTCGTTATGCTAAGAAGTTGGAGCATGATTTATTATTGATTGTCTTCCTTATGAGTGGTGGTCGGGGACGAGCGATGGTCTTTTCCTACCAATCTATCCCCCTAGGGACATGCATAGTAGTACTTTGCTTCGAGGGCTAATAAACTTTCGCAATAAGTATGTGAGTTCTTTATGACTAATGTGAGTCCATGAATTATACGCACTCTTACCTTTCCGCAATTTGCTAGCCTCTACGGTACCGTGCATTGCCCTTTCTCACCTCGAGATGTGGTCCAAACTTCGCAGGTGCATCCAAACCCCGTGATATGATATACTCTATCACACATAAGCCTCATTGTATCTTCCTCAAAACAGCCACCATACCTAACTATTATGGCATTTCCATAGCCATTCCGACATATATTGCCATGCAACTTCCATCATCATCATATACATGACTTGAGCTATAGCGCCCAAGATGCGATTCTATCCCAATCACGTGATGAACTCATGATTGGGGCACAACCGCATTTCGAGCGCATAGCAAGGTGGATATCATTACAACATACCATGTACTGAATAGATGAGAATACAAGATAAATGCTTACACTCGCCACAAGCTACAACATGAATATATGAATACAACAGTTCATCAATACATAACAATCATCATACAGAAGAGTAGGATCCGACTACGGATAAAAACAAACGAAAAAGAAGAATGACATCCACCCTGCTAATCCCAGGCTCCCGACCCGGAACCTATCCCTTGATCGAAGAAGAAGCAGAACTCCAAAACAAGCAAGCATCGCTCTCACATCATAAGCATCGCATTACCTGTACCTGCAACTATTGTTGTAGTAATCTGTGAGCCACGAGGACTCAGCAATCCCATTAACATGGGTAACAAGACTAGCAAAGCTTAATGGGTATGAAATGGATAAGTGGTGAGGTTGCAGCAGCACTAAACATGGTATGGTGGCTAACTTACGAGTACAAGAGTAAGAAGAGTTACTACGCATAACGGTCGCAAACTAGTAAATGATCAATAAGTGATCCTGAACTACTTACGAGTCAAACATAACCCCCACCGTGTTCTCTTCTCGACTCACTCGAAAAGAGACAGTCACGGTTACACACGCGGTTGGTGTATTTTAAATCAGATCTGGTGTCAAGTTCTCTACAACCGGATATTAAAAATTCTCATTTGCCACATAACCGCGGGCACGACTTTCGAAAGTTCAAACCCTGTAGGGGTGTCCCAACTTAGTCCATCATAAACTCTCACGATCAACGGAGAAAAATCCTCCTTCCGGAACAACCCAATCAAGCTCGGAATTCCGGTTCACAAGACATTTCGACAGTCGTAAAACAAAACCAGCAAGACCTCCCGACGTGCCGACACCCTGATAGTAGCTGCATGTATCTCGTCTCAGGCCACGACGGATGAGCGAAGCTTACGGTTGACTGAGACCCAAGTTGCCAAGGGGGCACCGCAAGGTGCTCTGTTTGGGACCAACACTCATGAGGAGCACTGGCCCGGGTTGTTGATTAATTATCCTCGGGGTCCGAAAAGTCCCTATGCAAGTTTTAGTTGTTATTAGGCAAATGGTAAAACCAATGTTGGGCCTTGCTGGAAGAGTTTTATTCAAAGCGAACTGTCAAGGGGGGCCCATAAACCCCGACCGTGTTTGAAACGCAAAATCAAGTAACATAACACCGGTATGACGGAAACTAGGGCGGCAAGAGTGGAACAAAACACCAAGCAAAAGGCTAAGTCTTCCACCCTTTATCAAGTATATAGATGCATTAATTAAATAAGATATATTATGATATCCCATGATATCCATGTCCCAACATGGAACAACCTGAACTGCACCTGCAACTAGCAACGCTATAAGAGGGGCTGAGCAAAGCGGTAACATAGCCAAACAACGGTTTGCTAGGAAGGTGGGTTAGAGGCTTAACATGGCAATTTAGGAGGCTTGATAAACAAGTGGTAGGTAGCGCGACATAGCGATAGCATCGAGACAACTAGCAAAGCAAAGATAGTAGTGGTATCCAGGATAATGATCATCTTGCCTGAAATCCCGCTAGGAAGAAAGTCGAATCCATGAAGAAGACGAACGGGCGTAGTCGAATGAATCCTCACAATCGCAACATAACCGGAACTATCAAGGAGAAGCGCAACCAGAAAGAAGCAAACATCATGGTAAACAACCATCACATAAACATGACATGATGCACAACCAGGAATGATGCATGTCCATTTTAATGAAGCATGGCATGGCAAAGTGCAACAAACAATACTACAAATTAAGTGGAGCTCAATATGCAATGAGTTGCATATTGATAAAACACCACATTCAAATATTTAGTTCACTCTCGTATGTACAAGACAAGATTAAATGTGGTTAAACATGGCAAGAGGTGAAGCATAAGTAAACTAACTATTTAGGCAAGTTTAAATGAGGCCGGAAACAACAAACAACAATTCCGGAAAATCCTCATATGCAATATTCGAATTTGCTACTTTTCTGCCCTATACACAATTTAGAGTTGTTAAACATGCAAAGTAATGCCACCATGTTAATCTATGCATTTTTTTAGACAAGTTTCATATAAAGTTTATTTAATTCGGAGCTACGGTTATTTAGTTATGAAATAAACCATTTTAACATGGCATTTAGCAAATTAAATGCAAACAGCATTTTAAACATTTCAAACATGGATGAAAGTGGAATATTATGAAACTAGATGAAATTCTAAGCATTTTACATATATAAATTATTTACAAATGATGCATGGTTATTTAGTTATTAAATGCATGAACAATGATGGTTTTTCTGCAAATCTGTAAATCCTGGGATAATTGCTAAAATCGCAACAGAGGAAAAAAACACGCATCGGGCCGAATCTGGATCGAACTGGGTTGCTCACCACGGCGCTTGGGCCGGCTCGGAGCAGTGGCTGGGCCTGGCGACGCAGGTGCCTGGCGGCTGGGAGGCCCACGCAGGCGAAGGGAGTTGGGGTCTGCGTGGCTGCGTCCGGGTCGATGACTCGACCAGATCGAGCGAGGACTCAGTGAACGGCGAAGAGGGACTTGGCGCTGGGGTAGTCCTCCTTGCGCGCGATGACGAAGCAGAAGGGGAAAGCGGTGCTGCAGGTGACAGGAGGCGGCGAGGATCCACCGGATCTGACGAGGGGAGCCGGTCTTGGCGCGGCAGAAGGAGGCCGAGCGCGGGCGAGTGGCTCGGTCAATGGCGGGACTAGAGGTGTTCGCTCGTCCCCTGGATGAGGCCGAGGCGAAGGTGAGGCATGGCGCCGGCGGGACTTGGCACGGAGGAAGGAGGTATGGCGGGGATGCGGGACCCGGGCGGGGGGTGGCGGCGTCTTGGGCTCCTAGTGGCCGAGCGGCTATGGAGCTTCGGGGCAGCCATGGTGGTCTCCTGATACAGAGAAAAGAGAGAGACGGGGTGAGGGAAGAACCAGAGACAGGAGCGGCAGGGAGAGGAAATAGAGATGGAGAGGCAGGGGCTCGGCCTGGTGCTCGCTGGAGATCAAAGCAACGTGGATGAGCTGCTCGTGATTCCCTCGGGATTGAGCAGAGGAGGTGGCCTCGGTGCCTGCGGGCACAGGGACAAGGAGGCGGGCACACGCGGTGGAGCTCGGACACGCGACAGAACAGCCGGAGGTGGGGTTGGCGTCAGGACGTGGGCGTGAGGAGGAGCGGGGCTGGTTCGGTGAACAAGGTGGCGGCGGATTTGGACGGGAGGATCCTGAGGATGGAGGGAGGCTGTCGGCTGGCTCGGTTGGTCGGGGAAGGATCCCAAGGAAGGAGGAGGGAATGGATGGGGGGTGGCGGCGGCTAGGAGGATCCTAGAAATTAGGGATTTAGTCTCGGGTTAGGCTAATATATATAGCGAGTGAGTTAGGTTAGGGTTATCTCGACCCTCTAATTTAGATCGGGCGGTCGAGAAGAAAAGGCTAAGAGAGATCAAATAAGAAAACAAAGATATTTGAGGGATGTTTGGGGATGATCCGGACCCATCGGTAACGATAGCCCGGGTCAGGTTCTGGACAACTTTCGGACGCACACAAGGGGTCTGACAAAAGGCCACGAGGACAAAGGGGTTTGATGGGCTCAGAGAAGAGAGAGAAGAGAGCGGTCCGGTTGATCTGATAGGAGGTCAACAGAAACAAGGAAGAAGCGACAACTACGAGTGGTCCATGAGTTTATAAAAACATGCGGATGCAATGCACATGATGCCATGATGAAATGCAACAAACAAATAAATCACACGGTGACAACGAAAACATGGAAGGCGTCTGGAGCGTCGGTCTCGGGTCGTCACATGAGCATTCATTGTTATATTGCTTTGCATGATCGTAAGATAGCTAGCATGATATTTTCATGGCTTGTACGTTTTTAGATATCTTTGCCACGCTAGATCATTGCACATCCTGGTACACCGCCAGAGGCATTCGTATAGAGTCATATTGTTCTAGATATCGAGTTGTAATTTTTATTCTTTTGAGTTGTAAGTAAATAGAAGTGCGATGATCATCATTATTCATTATTAGAGCATTGTCCCAAGTGAGTAAAGGATGATGGAGACTATGATTCCCCCACAAGTCGGGATGAAACTTCGGACAAAATTAAAAAGAAAAAGAAAAAAAAAGGCCAAAAAGAGCCCATAAAAAAAAAAGAAAGAAAAAGAGAGAAAAAGAGAGAAGGGGCAATGTTACTATCCTTTCCATACTTGTGCTTCAAAGTAGCACCATGTTTTTCATATAGAGAGTCTCCTATGTAATCACTTTCATATACTAGTGAGAATTTTTCATTATAGAACTTGGCTTGTATATTCCGATGATGGGCTTCCTCAAATGCCTGAGGTTTTCCAGCAAGCAAGTTGGATGCACACCCACTTAGTTTTCATGTTGAGCTTTCATACACTTATAGCTCTTAGTGCATCCGTTGCATGGCAATCCCTACTCCTCGCAATGATATCAATTGAAGGGCATGTCCATAGCCCGTTGATTAGCCGCGTAGATGTGACACTTTCTTACTTTTTTGTCTTCTCTATGTTTACCCCTGTCATCATACTCTATTCCACCCATAGTGCTATGTTCATGGCTTGCGCTCATGTATTGCATGGGGGTTAAAAAAGCTGAAGCGCCTTAAAAAGTATGAACCAATTGCTCGGCTTGTCATCGGGGTTGTGCATGATAAATACTTTGTGTTAAGAAGATGGAGCATGACAATACTATATGATTTTGTAGGGATAGTGTTCTTTAGCATTGATATTTTGAAAGACAAGATTGTTCGTTAGGATGCCTTAGTATTCATGTCTTTATGTCAAATTATAGACTATTGCTTTGAATCGCTCGTGTCTTAATATTCATGCCATGGTTAGATTATATGATCAAGATTATGCTAGGTAGAATTCACATCATGCTAGGTAGAATTCACATCAAAAACTATCTTTTTTATCATTTACCTACTCGAGGACAAGCACGAATTAAGCTTGGGGATGCTGATACGTCTCCGTCGTATCTATAATTTTTGATTGTTCCATGCCAATATTATACAACTTTCATATACTTTTGGCAATAATTTATATGATTTATTGGACTAACATATTGATCCAGTGCCCAGTGCCAGTTCCTATTTGTTGCATGTTTTTTGTTTCGCAGAATATCCATATCAAACGAAGTCCAAACATGATAAAACTTTACGGAGATTTTTTTGGAATATATGTGAATTTTTGGAAGAAGAATCAACGCAAGATGGTGCTCGAGGGGCCCACTAGGCACCAGGGCGCACCAGGGGGGCCAGGCGCGCCCTGATGGGTAGTGGGCACCTCGTAAGGCTGTTGCTGCCCTTCTTTCGCCACAAGAAAGATAATTTATGGATAAAAATCCCTTCAAAATTTTATCCCAATCGGAGTTACGGATCTCCGGGAATTTAATAAACGGTGAAGGGCTAGAAAACAGAAACACGAAACAGAAGAGAACAGAGAGAGATAGATCCAATCTCGGAGGGGCTCTCGCCCCTCCGCCGCCATGGAGGCCATGGACCAGAGGGGAAACCCTCCTCCCATCTAGGGAGACATCAAGGAAGAAGAAGAGGGAGGGGCTCTCTCCCCCTCTCTCCCGGTGGCACCGGAGCGCCCCGGGGCAATCATCGTGACGGCGATCTACACCAACAACTTCGCCGCCGTCGACACCAACTCTCTCGCCCTCTATGCAGTAGTGTAACCTCTCTATTCCTGTTGTAATTCTCTACTTAAACATGGTGCTCAACACTATATATTATTATCCAATGATATGTGGTTATCCTATGATGTTTGAGTAGATCTGTTTTGTCCTGTGGGTTGATTGATGATCATGATTGGTTTGAGTTGTACATTTTATTTTGGTGATGTCCTATGGTGCCCTTCTTGTCGCGCAAGCGTGAGGGATCCCTGCTGTAGTGTGTTACAATACATTCATGATTCTCTTATGATGGGTGACTAGAGTGACAGAAGCTTACGCCGGAGTAAGTAGGTTGTTGCATATGGGATTAAAGAGGACTTGATACTTAATGCTATGGTTGGGTTTTACCTTAATGATCTTTAGTAGTTGCGGATGCTTGCTAGAGTTCCAATCATAAGTGCATATGATCCAAGTACGGAAAGTATGTTAGCTCATGCCTCTCCCACATATAAAATTGCAATAATGGTTATCGGGCTAGTTATCGATTGCCAAGGGACAAAATCCTTCTCTTGTGTTACAAAAAGCTTTTTATTAAACTATTAAATTTATTATCTTGCAATTTATTCGTAGTTTTATTCTCGCAAAGTACTTCTAGTTTTATACTTGTTTTAGGTAAAGCGAACGTTAAGTGTGCGTAGAGTTGTATCGGTGGTCGATAGAACTTGAGGGAATGTTTGTTCTACCTTTAGCTCCTCGTTGGGTTCGACACTCTTATTTATCAAAAAAGGCTACAAACGATCCCCTATACTTGTGGGTTATCACTCACAAGTAGCAGGAAGAATTTCTGGCGTCGTTGCTGGGGAGACATCACCAAAACCTATCAAGTACCTTCGCACAAACTATCATCTAACTTCTCTTAATTTTATTTGCATTTGCCTCTCGTTTTCATCTCCCCCACTTCTATTTTTTTTTACAAAAACACAAAAATATTTTTAGTTACTCGTTTGCTTGCTTGTTTCACCGTTATGGATAGTTCTTCGCTTGTTGCTTGTACCCCCGAGAATGAGGTGCTTAATTTTAAACAAAGGGGAGGAGAAAGTTTAAAAGATGCTTGGTATAGCTAGGATTTGTGATGCTCAAAATGAGTCAATTCGTAAGCAATCTACTACCATTCTTCTTTGCAATTTTTATGTGGGTGTTACTACTTGGTATAGATCTGTGCTTGACACTATTACCGGAGGGAATTTCTTGAGTAGTCACACCATGGATGCTTTCAATGCTATGGGAAATTTAGTAGAATCACCAGCTATTACTATTAATGAAACAACATTGACTTTAGAACATGTTATGCAAAGATTGGAAGCTATTGAAAATAAAATGTCTACCATAGAACATATTGAGAATTTAGATAAAAAGATCCATAATCAAGTAACTCAATTTGGATCAAAGGTAGGCACTACATTGAAGTGCTAAAATATAAGGAACCAATAATTGATGAGAGAATAGAACGAAGTCCCCCTAGAATTGATAAGATGGAAAATGTTATTAATAATTTGGGTTCTGTTTTTTCTTGCGTTAAAACTATTGAGAGAACTCCCCCTAGCAATAACCCTAAGTTTTTTTATGTTCCTAAAAATAGAGGTGCACACCTAGCAATAGAGAGGATCTTAAAATTATTAGCGTGCACCCCAATTTCGTTGATTTGATAAAGGAACCCTCGTACGTCCATTTTGCATCATGATTTCCTACTGTTATTTATAATGTTTTTATGCATAATAATGCTTTATGGAGTAATTCTAATGCCTTTTCTCTCATAATATGCAAGGTTTACACAAAGAGGGAGAATGCCGGCAACTGGAATTCTGGACCTGAAAAAGCTACGTCAGAGTTACCTATTCTACACATCTCCAAATGAGTTGAAAATTTACGGAGAATTATTTTGGAATATATTAAAAATACTGGAGCAAATAACTACCGGAGGGGGCCACCTGGTGAGCACAAGACAGCCAGGCGCGCCCTGGTGGGTTGTGCTCAGCCCAGCCCACCTCCGATGCCCATCTTCTGGTATATAGGTCATTTTGACCTATAAAAAATAAGAGGAGGACTTTCAGGATGGAGCGCCGCCGTCTCGAGGCAGAACTTGGGCAGGAGCACTTTTCCCCTCTGGTGAAGCGATTCCGTCGGGGGAACTTCCCTCCCGGAGGGGGAAATCGAAGCCATTGTCATCACCAACAACCCTCTCATCTTTGGGAGTCCAATCTCCATCAACATCTTCAACAGCACCATCTCCTCTCAAACCGTAGTTCATCTCTTGTGTTCAATCTTTGTACCGGAACCTCAGATTGTTACCTGTGGGTGACTAGTAGTGTTGATTACATGTTGTAGTTGATTACTATATGGTTTATTTGGTGGAAGATTATATGTTCAGATCCATTATGCTATTTAACACCCCTCTGATCTTGAGCATGATTATCATTTGTGAGTAGTTACTTTAGTTCTTGAGGTCACGGGAGAAGTCATGTTGCAAGTAATCATGTGAACTTGATATGTGTTCGATATTTTGATGATATGTATGTTGTGATTCCCTTAGTGGTGTCATGTGAACATCGACTACATGGCACTTCACCATATTTGGGCCTAAGGGAATCCATTGTGGATTAGTTATTAGATGATGGGTTGCTAGAGTGACAGAACCTTAAAACCTAGTTTATGCGCTATTTTGTAAGGGATTGATTTGGATCCAAATGTTTAATGCTATGGTTAGATTTTATCTTAATACTTTCCTCGTAGTTGCGGATGCTTGCAAGGGGTTTAATCATAAGTGGGAGGTTTGTTCAAGTAAGAACAACACCCAAGCACCGGTCCACCCACATATCAAATTATCAAAGTAGCAAACACGAATCAAACCAACATGATGAAAGTGACTAGATGAAATTCCCGTGTACCCTCAAGAACGCTTTGCTTATTATAAGAGACTGTTTTGGCCTATCCTTTGCCACAAAAGGATTGGGCTACCTTGCTGCACTTTATTTACCGTTACCATTACTTGTCCGTTACAAATTATCTTGCTATCAAATCACCTGTTACTGACCATTTTAGTGCCTTGCAGAAAATACCTTGCTGAAAACCACTTGTCATTTCCTTCTGCTCCTCGTTGGGTTTGACACTCTTACTTATCGAAAGGACTACGCTTGATCCCCTATACTTCTAGGTCATCAAGACTATTTTCTGGCGCCGTTGCCGGGGAGTGAAGCGCTCTTGGTAAGGAAAAATTTATACTTCGTGCTGAAATTTATTGTCACTTGCTACTATGGAAAACCATCCTTTCAGGGGTTTGTTTGGGGTATCTTCACCTAGACCGGAAGCAAATTAGTTGACCCTCAAACTACTGCACCTACAGAGAATATTGGTTATGAAATTCCTTCGGGTATGATAGAACAACTGCTAGCCAATCCTTATGCAGGAGATGAAACCGAACATCCTGATATGCACTTGATCTATGTGGATGAAATTTGTGGATTATTTAAGCTTGCGGGTTTGCCCGGAGATGAAGCTAAGAAGAAGGTTTTCCCTTTATCTTTGAAGGGAAAAGCATTGACATGGTATAAGTATAGGCTAGCCATCACCGTAGAAGGGGATCTGCCTGCCTACGGCCCAGCGCGTATGAGACGCTAAGGTAGGGTTCGGTCTGGATGAAACTATCTTTAACAGGAGCTTGCTTCGAGAAACAGTTTACCGAGCTTCCTACCCTAATCTTAATGGACCACTCAACTGTATATCTTGTGCTTGATCAGTCGGATCAGAGGCCTTCAGTTCCAGCCGGATTTCCATTGTGTCCAATAAGCATTTCACCTTTACTGCCACTGGCTGGCTTGCAAAACCACTTGAAAAGCTTTCTGCCACCAATTGCCATTAACTCTTTATCTGAGGGCCCATCGACGGCCCTGTATGGCCCAGCTACAACAACTCGAAGGCAAGACCCTCGCGATGGCCCTGACCTCGCGAGGTGAACGACACCAAGACCTCCAGAGGAGCGGCCTCTCCAGGCTGCCTCCCGAGTGGCGGAGACTTCTGATACGTCTCCGTCGTATCTACTTTTCCAAACTCTTTTGCCCTTGTTTTGGACTCTAATTTGCATGATTTGAATGGAACTAACCCGGACTGACGCTGTTTTCAGTACAATTGCCTTGGTGTTATTTTTGTGCAGAAATAAAAGTTCTCGGAATGACCTGAAACTTCACGGAGAATATTTTTGGAATAAATAAAAAATATTGGCGAAAGAATCAACCGGAGGGGACCCACTGGCTGTCCACAAGGGTGGAGGGGGCCCCCCTAGGGCACGCCCCCTGCCTTGTGGGTCCCCTGGACCTCCACCAACCTCAACTCCAACTCTATATATTCACTTTCGGGGAGAAAAAAATCAGAGAGAAGGATTCATCGCGTTTTACGATACGGAGCCGCTGTCACCTCCTGTTCTTCATCGGGAGGGCAGATCTGGAGTCCGTTCGGGGCTCCGGAGAGGGGAAATCATCGCCATCATCATCACCAACCTTCCTCCATCACCAATTTCATGATGCTCACTGCCGTGCGTGAGTATTTCCATCGTAGGCTTGCTGGACGGTGATGGGTTGGATGAGATCTATCATGTAATCGAGTTAGTTTTGTTAGGGTTTGATCCCTAGTATCCACTATGTTCTGAGATTGATGTTGCTATGACTTTGCTATGCTTAATGCTTGGCACTAGGGCCCGAGTGCCATGATTTCAGATCTGAACCTATTATGTTTCCATGAATATATTTGTGTTCTTGATCCTATCTTGCAAGTTGTAGACACCTATTACGTGTTATGATCCGCATACCCCAAGGTGACAATAATTGGGATTCTTTCCGGTGATTACCGTAGTTTGAGGAGTTCATGTATTCACTAAGTGCTAATGCTTTGGTCCGGTTCTCTATTAAAAGGAGGCCTTAATATCCCTTAGTTTCCATTAGGACCCCGCTGCCACGGGAGGGTAGGACAAAAGATGTCATGCAAGTTCTTTTCCATAAGCACGTATGACTATATTCGGAATGCATGCCTACATTATATTGATAAATTGGAGCTAGTTCTGTGTCACCCTAGGTTATGACTGCTGCATGATGAATGCCATCCGACATAATTATCCATCATTGATCCATTGCCTACGAGCTTTTCACGTATTGATCTTTGCTACGTTACTTTGTCGTTGCCACTGTTACAATTGCTACAAAACTGCTACTGTTACTTTTGCCACCGTTACCGTTACTTCCATACTACTTTGCTACTAAATACTTTGCTGTAGATATTAAGTCTTTCAGGTGTGGTTGAATTGACAACTCAGTTGCTAATACTTGAGAATATTCTTTGGCTCCCCTTGTGTCGAATCAATAAATTTGGGTTGAATACTCTACCCTTGAAAACTGTTGTGATCCCCTATACTTGTGGGTTATCAACTTCTATGCAGGTACCTAGCCTCACAAGGCTGTGATAATGTGAGCCATGATGACCAAGGCCAAGCGGGCGCCAGCAGGCGCAGAGGAGACAGTTTCCCCTTTGGTGCTAAGTGGGCAAGGACAGATGCGGGTTCCCAAGGAATCCCCCAAAGGTTTCCATTCCGGTGCAACAGGACCAAGACCACAAGCTCGGCAGGACGGATGCCATCACCGAGCCCACCTCTGCGTCACAACCAGAAGCTTTGCAGGCGAAGACTACCTTTCGTCAGGATTAGATGTACTTCTTGTCCCCTTTCAAATTGGCTGTTGTGGGATCCCTTCCCGCCTAAGCTATGAGGGAAGAGGACCAAGGCCACTATAAGTATAGGCTAGCCATCACCATAGAAGGGGATCCTGAATCGGACCCTTGACCATTCTACCCGCACCACTTGAGCCCTCGCGAGGCTGCTCATCCATGGTACTAGTTCATCCTCAGCCTCCTCGTGAGGCCAACCCACCACAAAGCAGGAGTAGGGTTTTACACCGCAAGGTGGCCTGAACCTGGGTAAACTGTTGTGTTCATCTTCTTCCTTGCTCGCGCGAACTCGACGAGGCTAGGCTATGGGGTGGTGAGCTTGAGACTTGAGCTAGTTGAGATCTTCGCACACGCCCCAGAGTTCGAACCTTCTTGGGTCTGCGGAGCCCTGAATCCGACATTTGGTGTGCCAGAAAGGGGCATGTCGAAGCTCCGCCTCTTCACCGACCACGCTCCGGCCTTGCCCCATCGCATTCATGGCGAAAGCTCGCCAGGCTCGGGCCGAGCGTTGGGCCGCTTGTGTTGCCCTGGCGGTGCCCTTGAGCCGCTGTACCCCTAGCCACACCGTTCCGCCCTCGGCTAATGCGGTCACTGGCGCCGCTCCTCGTCGGCGGTGGAATCCATCGACACCACTCTTCGCACAGCACAGCGACCGCACCGCCACGCCCTCTTTCGGCCCCGACGCGGCATCGCTTCCCCGCATCCATCGTGGGCTGACAAACGCGCAGGCCATGCTCCTTGTGGCGCGTGAGCTCTTGCGTTACCTTCCCGCCGGAGATGACTATGACGCATGGATCAACAGGGTCGCTGAGCTGCTAGACGCCGCTTGTGGGGGCGTGGAACCTTTTCGCCTCCCACCTGCGTCACGGCCCTCGCTCCGTGCCCGCACCTGCCCCTGATGCATTTGCTCGTCTTTCCGGGGAGGACCTGGGGATATCCGCGGCGGCGAGGTCGCCGGCGGATGCCCCCAGAGGCCCGAGAGATGCCTCCCCGGATTTCTATCGGGGTAAGTAGCCCTCCACGAGAGGCGCCACGGCGGGCCACCTCCTGGCCGGGGTGATCCGGTGGCGGCGGTGGCGAACGACAAGGCGAAGGGGCCCGGAGGCTAATTTCAGGCACAGGCGCATGGGCAAGGAAGCAAGTGACATCACGAGCGGGCATGGCATCGCCGCTGCATGTGCGTCACCGACGAACGAGTCCGCCAGAGCAGGCAGAAGTAAGGCCCGCGTGCGCCATACCCGCCAGCCTCGGACATCAAGACCATCAAGGCCTCGCGAGACCAAGGTCCCTCGTGAACCAATGCAGCACCCCCATCCGCGTCATTAACAGCGACAACCCCCGGTTACAACTTCTCTCCTTAGAGCATATTGTGTTAACCTTGGAACGCAGGAGCATCGGCCAGACCAAGTGTGCTGACGCAGAGGTCCCGAGGGACCTCAAGCCGAGGAGCCTCAAGAAGGCTCCGGAGGCCCGCGGTAGGGGTCGGCGCGGTGAGTTTTAGTCCGTGTTGTGGTTCATCCGCACCACTGTGACTAAAGCTCGCCGGCAGGACCCCGTTCTTCCTCATCTCTGGGGCTAAGGCGGCCCTCCCATGCGAGGCCAAATCCCGTCCCCCGCGAGGCTTGGCATTCGACGAGGCGCGTCGGGATGCCCCGCGGGGGGCAGGTCTCGTGCTCCGCAAGGAGGGCCGTCGACAAGCCTCACCCGGTGTTGCGAGGTGCTAGTAGGCGCTGCGGCGCCATCGCCGCCGCAACATCCGCCTCTGGACCCTCGAAGTCGGAGACCCCGTCCCGAGGCGGGCCCTCCCCGGGGAGGGCCTCCATAGGCTCCCGCCCAGGGGGAGGGCCTGTCCAAGGCTGCTCACGCCTCCAAGCCCGTCGCCCCACGTCGGAGACGGAGGACGGGGTCCCCGCCCAGAAGACACGGCGCATCAGGCTCTACCCGTGACACTGTCACGTAATAATGAGTGGGGTTGTACACGCCCCGGAGTCCCCCGGCATGCCGCTTCACGGCTCTGCGGGGGCTCCCGCCTACGCCCAAGTGGAAGCCCCATTGAGGGAGTCCTGGATTACGGGGTCCTCGGGTGGCCGGGCTATGTGACATGGGCCGGACTGATGGGCCGTAAGGATACAAGGTAGAAGACCTTTTCTCGTGTCCGGGTGGGACTCTCCTTTGCGTGGATAGCAAGTTTGGCGTCCGGATGTGTAGTTTCCTTCCTCTGTAAACCGACTCTGTACAACCCTAGCCCCCTCCAGTGCCTATATAAACCGGAGGGTTTTGGTCCGTGGAGGCCATCATAATACCCATAGGCTAGACATCTAGGGTTTAGCTATTACGATCTTGAGGTAGATCAACTCTTGTAACCCCCATACTCATCAAATACAATCAAGCAGGACGTAGGGTTTTACCTCCATTAAGAGGGCCCAAACCTGGGTAAATATCGTGTTCCCTTTGTCCCTTATGACCTTCGATCCTCAGACGCACAGTTTGGGACCTCCTACCCGAGATCGGCCGGTTTTGACACCGACATTGGTGCTTTCATTGAGAGCTCCCCTGTGTCGTCGACGGAAGGATCGATGGCTTGTTTGATCATCAACAGCAATGTTGTTTCCGGGGAGACTTTCCTCCCCGGTCAACTTTTTGTATTCGGCAGCTTCGTTCTCCGCGCCAATTCAGTTGGTCACCTTGAGCAGATCGACAGCTATGCGCCTAGTCATCAAATCAGATTCAGGAGCCTGGATTACGTCGCTGATATCCGAGGAGACTTGATCTTCGAAGGGTTCACAACCTCGACCACTATTCCTCATCTTCAAGAAGGCAACCCACCGGATCCGTCATTAGGCGCCGCTCAAGGACCAACTACTATCCCTGCCCTGGCCATAGATCCAAGGCAGGCCACCTCATCCGAAGATGGGATCTTAAAATCCACCGGACCCTCTCCTCCCATGGACCCCTTTGCCGAAGACCCAGAAGCAACTGTATGTTCGGCGAGCCTGGAATCAAGCAGGACCCTCCTAGTCATCGGAGAGCCGAACTCGCCTCTGGAAGCCAATTCTGAACTCTCAAGGTCTGTGGCTGGTGAGCACAACCCGGCAAAGTCGGCCGTGCCCAGCTCCGCAGGTCCTCGGTTCCCCGTCCGGCCTTCGCTCTTAAGCGAGGCCTTGGACCTAATGCGGTCTCTCGTCATCACGGAGGTATCAGCTCCGAATTACGCCCAGCCTGAACTAGGGGCTGAGTGCGGGGAATTTTGCGTCCCACCCACCACCCACTTGGTAGCTACTGTCGAAGACTTAACCGACATGCTCGACTACGCCTCCGAAGACATTGACGGTATGGACGACGATGCCGGAGCCGAACCAGGCCAAAACCCGCCCGCCACCGGACGGTGGACTGCCACTTCTACGTACGACGTGTATATGGTGGATGCACCCAAAGAGGACGACGATAACAAGCAAGATCCGATCGAGGACAAGCCCGTCGAGGTACCACCGAAGCATCGACATCAGCGGCGCCGTTCACGATCGCGGCGGGAAAAAGAAAGTAATACCGGCACCGGAGACATTGACACTCCGGAGAATGCCGAAGACTCTGACCAACCCATTGAGCCTGCCGTAGAGCAGGATAATTGGGAAGAAGGAAAGTTAACCCCGACGAGCCAGTCGGGAACGAGGATTCGGAAGATAGTAACTATCTACCGATCTCCGAGGAGGATGTCAGCCTCGGCAACGAAGACTTCATCGTGCCAGAGGAACCCCTCGAGCAAGAGCGCTTCAAGCGACAGCTCATCGCAACTGCGAGGAGCCTAAAAATGAAACAGCACCAGCTTCAAGCCGAACAGGATACGCTCAACGATAGATGGACCCAGGTCCTAGCTGCCGAGGAGTACGGCCTCGCACGCCCAACAAAGAGCTATCCGAAGCATCGGCTACTGCCACAATTCAATGACGAGGCCCTAGAGCCAATACCGTCAAGACATAATCATGCTGATCAACCAGACCGACCACCACGTGGGCGAGACAAAGCGACTACTCACGCCGAACACCAACCCGTGCCACCTCGCCGTCAAGGCAAGGAGGTAACAACTCAGGGCTACACCTACAACTTACGTCAGGACCTGGACAATAGAGCCAGCAAGACCAGATCAATATACAGATCAAGGAGGCGTGCTCCGACAAGAGACGACGGCCTTCAAGCTTGGCGCGAGCAGCATAACCGAACTCGGGCCAAAGACCAAACACGGATGTCATCTGAACTTCGTCGTGACGTTGCCCGATACAGAGGCGCCGCACACCCCTTGTGCTTTACCAATGAGGTAAAGCAGCACCAATTTCCAGAAGGGTTTAAACCCATAAACATCGAATCATATGATGGAACGACAGATCCCGCGGTATGGATTGAGGATTTTCTTCTCCATATTCACATGGCCCGCGGCGACGATCTCCACGCCATCAAATACCTCCCCCTAAAGCTGAAAGGACCAGCGCGGCACTGGTTAAATAGCCTACCAGAAAACTCTACTGGTAGCTGGGAAGACTTGGAGGATGCCTTTAGAGACAACTTCCAAGGCACCTATGTCCGGCCTCCGGATGCCGATGACCTTAGTCATATAGTCCAGCAACCCGGTGAGTCAGCCCGCAAACTCTGGACTAGGTTCTTAATTAAAAAGAACCAAATCATCGACTATCCAGACGCCGAAGCCCTTGCGGCCTTTAAACACAGCGTCCGCGACGAATGGCTCGCCCGACACCTTGGGCAGGAAAAGCCGAAGTCTATGGCAGCTCTTACTGCACTCATGACCCGCTTCTGCGCGCGAGAGGACAGCTGGTTGGCTCGTAGAAGCAACAGTACCAACGACCCTAGCACCTCGAAGTCAGGGACGGCAATGGCAGGCCACGACGCAACAAACACAAGCATTGAAACAACAACGAAGAAACTGAAGACACAGCGGTTAACGGCGGATTCAGTGGCTCTAAATCCGGTCAGCGAAAGAAGCCATTCAAAGGAAATAAGGACGGTCCATCTAATTTGGACAAAATACTCGATCAGCCTTGCCAGATTCATGGCACACCCGACAAGCCTGCCAACCACTCCAACATAAATTGTTGGGTCTTCAAACAGGCCGGTAAGTTAAATACCGAACATAAGGGGAAAGGGCCGCCAAGCGAGAACGATGACGAGCCCCGCCCACCAAACACAGGGGGACAAAAGAAATTCCCCCCTAAGGTGAAACAGTGAACATGATATATGTCACGCATATCCCCAAAAGGGAGCACAAGCGCGCACTAAGGGACGTCTACGCCGTAGAGCCCGTCGCCCCCAAATTCAACCCATGGTCGGCTTGTCCGATCACTTTCGATCGCAGAGACCACCCGACCAGTATCCATCATGGAGGTTCGGCGGCCCTGGTCCTCGATCCAATTATTGATGGATACCATCTGACTCGAGTCCTTATGGATGGCGGCAGCAGTCTCAACTTGATCTATCAAGACACTGTCCGCAAAATGGGTATTGACCCATCAAGAATCAAGCCTAGTAGCACCACCTTTAAAGGAGTGATACCCGGCGTCGAGGCCCGCTGTACAGGCTCCTTAACATTGGAAGTAGTCTTCGGTTCGCCGAACAATTTCTGAAGCGAAGACTTGATCTTCGACATCGTCCCCTTCCGCAGTGGTTATCACGCACTGCTCGGACGTAGTGCCTTCGCCCGCTTCAATGCAGTCCCGCATTATGCTTACTTAAAGCTCAAGATGCCTAGACCCCGCGGCATTATCACAGTCAATGGAAACATGGAACGCTCCCTCCGTACCGAGGAGCACACCGCGGCCCTTGCAGCCGAGGTGCAGAGCGGCCTTATCAAGCCAAACACTCCATCGGCCATGAAGCCTCCGGACACCATTAAATGAGCCCGGCCTACACTACAGAACGACAGCTCGGTTAATCCAGTACTGGACTAGCAGTTTTGCCTCCGTCCACCGCCCCATCTAATCACGGCATATGTACCGCGTGTGCATAACTACGCACTCAAAATACCTTGGGCGATGACGGAGGCACTCCGCGGACGAGGTCCATAATTCGGCTCGACCCTATTCGGACCTTGCTCTCCTTCTTTTTTTTCTCTTTTCTCTTACATTACAGGTTCCTTAAAACCTAAAGTCACTTTACGATGGCGCAGGGCCCTTTCCCAGGGCCCTTTTACATACTTGATCGTCGATCCTTTCAAAGGATCCTCCACCAAGGCGAAAAGCGGCGCAGACGTGCGACAGAGTGTCCAAAGGATCTTCACGATACCTTTTCTTTTTTAGGACCTGTATACAGCTTTCCCTTGTTCTCAAATCTTCGGCATGTAAAATAGCCCTGATGCTTATAGCATTATCTGTAAAAGCGCTTTTTGACGTATCAATCAGACTATAATGGAAACAGTTTTCACCAACCCTATTCGGTATTGGTTTATATCATAATCTGTATTCCCTCTTCATGTCCGATTGGAGTATACACTTCGGCATAGCTTAAAATGCCAGGGGCTCTATTCGGCCACCTATATTTTCAACAAAAAAAAAGTCTGAACACTTTTATAGTGCACTTCGGCGTCCCGAATATTGCATTATGTGCATCAGCTCCGAATCATGTCTTTGGTCAATAGTTGGGTTGCCCGGCTCCTGTGGTTACTACCTTACGTTCCGCTTGTTCGGCTAGGGTAGTAAAGGGAGAACTACTGTGATTGGGTTTCTGGTTCATCCGGTCAAGCACCTCAGTAGAGAAAGCCAAAAACTGACTGTCATGGTGTGGCGAGAGCTGGTCAGCTATTCGGCGACTTGCTATAAATCTTTTTGCGATTTCTTCCGTATTATGCGAAGGACTGGCCTATGTCTGGTCATGTGCTTAAGGCATCCCAGTTCGGATAGCCGCATATGCACCAGGGGCTAATACTTAGCCCCACCGTCAAACTCCTATGGCTAAGTGAGAGTGATAAAGCCGCATAGTCTGATTGCCTGGTTCGCCTACGCAGACACCTCCTTCACGGACCAAGACGTTGGGTCAAGAGTGATCATGCGTTATTCCGAACACCCCCGTAGTATCTACGTGGGGGCTGAAGCCGATGACTGGCAAACTTTCAAGATAACAAAATACGGCCGCACAGGAGGCAAGCAATTCCAGATAAATATATTACAAAGGTTTATAAAACAACATCTGGGTAGCTCAGATACATTCACTCAAATATGATATCCTTTGAGCATTGGCCCTCAATTAAGCGGGCACCCTCAAGGACGTCTTCAAAATACCGCTCTGGCTTGCGGTGGTCCTTGCCTTCGGGTGGGCCCTCGAGGGCGGCCTTCATCTTTGCCCAGTGCACCTTGACACGGGCAAAGGCCATCCGCGCACCTTCTATGCATGCCTAGCGCTTGACAGCTTCAATCCGGGGAAGCGCGTCAGCAAGTCGCTGCACCAGGCCAAAGTAACTACTAGGAATGGGTTCGGTTGGCCACAGCCAGACTATGACGTCCTTCATGGCCAATCCGGACATCCTATGCAGCTCTGCCAGTTGCATCATGTGGTTGTTCAACAGTACCAGACGCTCCGACGCCGCGAACTGTGACCAAAACAGCTTCTCCGTCGTGTGCCCCTCCTGGGCCCGAAAGAACTGCACGGCGTCGGCGGCACTCTTCGAAATATCCGCAAAGGCGTCTACAGAACTCCACAGTCGAGTAAGTAAGGCATATCTTTGACCGCCAAATATAGTCTGCAGAAGAAAGGGCTTACCAGCCGCTATCTGTTCGGACTACCGGATTTCCTCGCGAGCTGCCCGGGACTCGGTCCTTGCCTCCTTGGCCTCTTGGAGGGCCTTGTCGAGTTCGGCCGCCTGGGCCTTATTCTTCTCCTCCAAGGACTCGCACTTGCAGGCGGCGTCCTTGAGCGCCTGCTCCACTTCGGTCACCCTCTCCTCGTACTGGCGGCGAGTAACCTGTTCGGCCTTTAAATTTGCAGCCGCTTTGTCTGTGGCCGCTTTGTTCGCCTTCGCCTCCTCCTTGGCTTGGGCAAGGGCACTCTTGAGGGTCTCGACCTCGGCCACGCTGCCTGCAATCATACACAATAGCAGCGCATGAGTTTAAATTCAGAATTTGCATATCAAATCAGGCATATGCGAGTTATTTCAAAACATACCTTGCGCCTCATCGAACTGCTTGTTCATGCGGTCGATATCATCATCAGCCAGCTGCAGCCTCTGCTTGAGATCGGAAACTTCAGCAGTCTGGGTGGTTGCCGCCAACATGGAAGCCTGTTATACGATATAATAGTATGTCACTTCTTCCGAATACTATATGATCCTCTGTCCGGCTTTTTCAAAACCAGACAGAGTCTCAGGGGCTACTATCTATGCACAGGTCTGCCCCTTCATAAAAAGCGTCTAGAGCATTACGTCGCATACCTCGAAGCCTATTAGCAGGCTGGTGAAGTCTTCGTTCAGCCCGCTCTTGGCGGACTGAATCTTCTCAACCACCACACCCATCAGGGTGCTGTGTTCCACCACGATTGCAGCACGTTGTAGTGCTTCCACCATGGTGTTCGGTGCCTCCGGATTAGTGGAGGTCGCCGTCGGAGCTGATGCTCCCCCTTCCTTCGAAGGGGGCTGCTCGCTTGACTCCGGAGCCACATTGGTCTCCGGAATGATGTCCAGCTGGGGGCCAGATTGTTCATGACCCCCGCCGTCGGTCGCCATAGGGGTCTCCCCCTCCATGTCTTCGGCAGCCGAGGTATTGTCCTCGGGCGCCTTCTCGGCAGCCTCGCTCGCCCCTCCGTGGCCAGGAGAGGTCCTTTGGGACAACACCTCCGTGTTATCCACGGTGATCGGTGAAGGGGCTCGCGGTGGCGTCTCGCTCTCTGCCATTTCGGGTGGCAGAGAACTCCCTTCAGACAGCGATGGCTGGGGGAGGTCACGGGCTAGGCTGAAATACACAATATGATATGTTATATTACAACCATAACAGACCGGATATTTACTAAGTATCCTTTTCGACACTTACGATTCGGCCAGGGTTTTTCCCTACGGCGCCTCTTGGGGGTGTGTTCGGCCTCCGAATCTGAACCGTCCGAGAGGGTTATCTTCTCCTTCTTGGACGCCCCCTTCTCCGGGTCAGCGGAGGCGGCCCTTTTCTTCTTTCCCCCTTTTGGGGAGAACCACTTTCCGCCTCCTCCTCCTCTTCATCTTCATCCCCCTCGTGGGAAGAGTGGGCTTCGGTTTCCCCGGACACAGCGTCCGAATTACCCTTACGGCGAAGGCCGCCCTTGGCCTCCTTGGCCTTCTTCTCCGGTGCCTGAAATGGCACCGGAATCAGCATCCTCGTCAGCAGAGGATTGGTTGAGTCTTCAGGTAGTGGAGCCGGACACTTGATCCGCTCTGCCTTCACTGTCCAGCCCTGAATGAAAGAATGGAAATCTTAGTATAACCTTTGATTTATTTACCGAAAGTTGTGTTCGGAACCAAAATACTCACAGGAGTGGCCGGATTCTCGCTGTCGAGGCCGATATCTTCGGTCTTCTTCGGCCACGTCTTCTGGGCCTTGAAGAGCAGCTTCCAGATCTCTTCGTGCTTTGTACCAAAGAAGCGCTGCAGGGTCCGGGGACCTTCCGGATTGAACTCCCACAAATGGAGAGGCCGGAGTTGGCAGGGGAGGATCCGGCGGGAGAGCATCACCTGAATCACGTCGGTGAGACTGGTATTTTTGCTTATTATATTTTTGATACGCTTCTGCAGCATCATCACTTCCGTGGTCGACCCCCAGTCCAGACCCTTGTTGGTCCACGACGCTAGCCGCATTAGGGGTCCGGATCTGAACTCAGGAGCGGCCGCCCATTTGGCGCCGCGGGGTTCGGTGATGTAGAACCACTCCTGCTACCAGACCTTGACGGTCTCCACAAAGACCCCTTTAGGCCAAATGGTGTTGGAGAGTTTGCTCACCATGGCACCGCCGCACTCCGCATTCTGCCCGTCGACCACCTTTGGCTTCACATTGAAGACTTTTAGCCATAGGCTAAAGTGTGGGGGGATGCGGAGTAGCGCCTCGTACACGACGATGAACGCCGAGATGTGGAGGAAAGAATTTGGGGCTAGATCATGGAAATCTAGCCCGTAGTAGAACATGAGACCGCGGACAAAGGGGTGGAGGGGAAACCCTAGTTCGCGGAGGAAATGGGGAATGAATACAACCCTTTCGCCGGGCTCCGGAGTGGGTATGACTTGATCCTTGGCTGGGATCCTGTGCGCGATTTCCGCGGACAGATATCCCGCCCCCCGGAGCTCCTTGATGTCCTTCTCCGTGATGGAGGAGGCCTCCCACTTGCCCTTCGAGCCAGATCCGGACATGACTAGAGAGGTTGGCGGCAGTGGGAAAGATTGAAGCTTGGGCGCTGGAGCTTGAGGATGGGAAAACAGGAGAAGGAAGAAGGCGTGGGGAAAAAAGAGGGTTCTTTATCCACTTATATAGGCAATGAATATCAAGCGCCTGCCCCTCAAGCCTTAAAACTCGCCTGTTCCCAATGGGTCATGCGAATGGCACGGTTGGATTACCCAAACCCGTATTGATAAGGATCCCGCAATAAGTGGGCACGATATCCGCTTTGACGAGACGTGTCAATAGAGGCCGTGTTTCGAGACGCGAAGCGGGAGGCCGAAAAACGGTTCGAAATGATAAAAAGACTAGACGTGATGTTTCACCGAAAAAGTCGTCAGTTGATAGACGCTACTTTGGCTAAGCATTTTACCTTCATGGTTGAGGGTTGTGATTGTCATGCAGAGCCGGATACAGTTCTTTTATTCAGAAGATCGCTTTGGAGTATTCACAGGAGGAACCCGCCTTGCAATGCCAAAGATAGATCTGCACGCCGAACATGTCGTCATTGAAGACTGGTTCAGGGGCTACTGAGGGAGTCCTGGATTACGGGGTCCTCGGGTGGCCGGGCTATGTGACATGGGCCGGACTGATGGGCCGTAAGGATACAAGGTAGAAGACCTTTTCTCGTGTCCGGGTGGGACTCTCCTTTGCGTGGATAGCAAGTTTGGCGTCCGGATGTGTAGTTTCCTTCCTCTGTAAACCGACTCTGCACAACCCTAGCCCCCTCCGGTGCCTATATAAACCGAAGGGTTTTGGTCCGTGGAGGCCATCATAATACCCATAGGCTAGACATCTAGGGTTTAGCTATTACGATCTCGAGGTAGATCAACTCTTGTAACCCCCATACTCATCAAATACAATCAAGCATGACGTAGGGTTTTACCTCCATTAAGAGGGCCCGAACCTGGGTAAATATCGTGTTCCATTTGTCCCTTGTTACCTTCGATCCTCAGACGCACAGTTCGGGACCCCCTACCCGAGATCGGCCGGTTTTGACACCGACACCCATGCTCCGCGCTGGCGGATGACACGGTCTTATAGTGACTATGCACACGCCTAGTGGAAGCCCCATGCTCCGCGCTGGCGGACGACATGGTCTTACAACGACTATGCCCATGCCAAGTGGAGGCCCCATGCTCCGCACTGGTGGGAAGACTAGTGTAGGCGTCGGACGCGGCTATTTTTCGCCCTCTTTCGTAACTGAATTTGCCATTTTTTGAAGTGAAGTTTGAAGTTCTCGCATATTTGTTTGAGAAGGGGTGGGAATTTCTTTTTTCAGTATTTTTCTCTCCTTGAATTTTGTTTTCAAAGGAAGTGGCGCTTGCCCGTTGCTCCCTCCCGCGCGTCCCACGAGCGGGGGCTGGGCACGATGCTACGCTCGGGCTAGCCCTGGCGACGTTGGAGCCCCAGGCTGCAACGTCCGCGGGCCCAACTACGCACACACCTCGCCAAGGCTTTGGCATCCGAATCCTCGCGCGATGCTTTTGAGCGAGCCAACAGGCATGTATCCCCTCCGGCCCCTGTCCTCAGGAGCGCTTATCTCCTGGCCTTGCCGGGCATCGCGACCCGACATACCAGCGACGATCGCCCCTCGCCCGGGGGCTCTTGACGCAAGATGGGCGCCAAGGAAGGGTGGCCGGAGAAAAAGCGGCCATGATCTGGCTCATTATTGAGGAATCCTACGTTGAATGCTCAGAGGCTGCGGGCGCACAATAAGCAAAAGGGAGGCGGCATAAGGGAGTACAACTTTACTTGATACATCATAAAGGAGTCTTTCCAAAGTGCTTTCACATCCTTGCGGGGTCATATTCAAAATCCTAATAGATAAGCAGGGAAAGACAACCTAGGGGGGCGCACTATCGTCATCGCCACTGTCGCCATCACTACTGTTGCCGTTGCCGCCGCCAGACCCACGCCCCTCGACCGCAGGCTGGCCTTCGGCTCCGGCAGGGATAAACTCTGCGATCAGGTCATCCACGTGATCCTCCACCCAGCCCTCCAAGGCGCCTTGAATCACCTCAGGCAGAGGGGCTGTCACGGCCTCGAAGTCGAAGTCAGGATCGAAGCGAAGGAGATGGTTGAAGACGCGTGAAGATGCTCGCGTGAGGAGGTCACGGCTCTTCTCCTCAGCAAGCTGGCGAACCTTCTCGGCACCTCCTTAAAGGCGCTCCACAATCTTGGTGAAGAAGTCGAGGTAGCCGGCGTTGTCAGAAACGAGCGGGCTGGAGACGCACTCGTTACACATGCTGCTTAGGACCTGGCGGGCCCTCCCTTCAAGGGTCTGGAACATCTGGGAGCACGTGTGCTGCAGGCCCCGAGCTCGGTCCGCCTCGTTCGAGGCCTTCTCCACGAGGGAAGTGACGTCCTCCACCTGCTTGTAGAGGAAGGACAACTCGGCCTCGGCCACGGCCTGGGCGTCCATCGCAGCTTTCTCATGTCGCTCCACCATGGCTAGCTTCTTCTTGAGGCCATCAGCATCGCCCTTCATCTTGTCGCACCCCTTGCAGAAGCGGGACTCCTAAAACTTCAACTTCTAGTGGTAATCCTTGGCAATGGCCCTGCGGACCTCCGCTACCCTCTCATCGACCTCTCCTGGGATAATCGCCTCCCGAGAGGCGAGGGCGTCTTCGGCGGCAGCCACTTGGCGTTCCATCACCTCCAGCCGCTCGCGCTCCAGGCTTTGCTCCAGCGCCTCTAGCGCCAGCGTGTCTTCGAGTGTGCGGAGTCTCGCTTCGCCTGTGGATGGCCCGCCCATCGAGGTGGCGAGTGCGGCCTTACGCGCATGGACTTGCCGCTCGAGGGCGGCATTTGAAACTTGAAGGTCCTTCCCGCGCTTCTCCGCAGCCTCGCGTTGGCAGTCCGTGGTGCGGGCCTCCTCAAGGGCATGGTCGCGGGCCTCCCTCACTGCAACAAGGGATTCCTCGGCTTCAGTGCGAGCGTGCTCGCGTTGCAGGCGACCGAAGTTGACGGCGACCTCGAGCCGGCGTCATTCTCGCGCCAGGCGCAATTGCTCCGCCTCAAGGTATGTGTCGACGTCATTGAGCTCTGCCCCGAGGCGACCTAGTGGGCTCATCGCGCCCTGAAGAAGGCCGTGTCGGACGGCGCTGCGGCCGCAAGCAAGCTCCAGCGCTCGACCAGGGTTTCTCCCTGCCCCCCGGTCAGCAGGGGAGGCACGCGAAGGCCCACCTGTCTTCGGTAGGGACCTGGAGGCTGGGGTTCCATCGTCCGGCCCTCCAGCTCGGGGCTGGGCCCTGTGCAAACTCGCTCCCCCGCTCGAAGAAGGCGTCAATGCCCGAAGCACCCATTCACCAGGAAGAATCGACAAGGGAGGCCTCGGCACTGCCTCTGCAAGTTGAGGGTCGCGCCTGAGGAAGGACGCCAAGAATGCGGGCCTAGGGCCCCCCGGAGGAGGCCTTGGCCCATGTACGGGTGTCTACTCGTGTGCTGCCGCGTGGCTCACGAGGCACAAATTCGCTGCAGGGCCAGCACCCTCAGGAGGCGGAGGCGCGCTCGTTCCTTCGCCAGGAGAGGACCTGAGGAGCAAGAGTTTAGGAAAGCACACCACACGAAAATTGAGGGAGGCCGGGAGCTTACTCATCCGCGGTGATCCATTTCCTCCTTTTCAGGGCCCTCGGGGCAGGGCCGTGGCGGCCTCTGGGCTCCTTCCCCCTCCGGGAGGCACGGGGACCAGAAGACAACGCGCTGGAGTCCGGCGCGTGGCCTCCCGCAGGAGGGATGGCGGCCATGTCTCCGGGCGAGGTGTCCCCTCCGCTGCTTGGAGGGGCGAAGGTGGACACTTGAGGGACGCGTGGCTCTTAGCGCTCCCCCACAGCAGGCCCCACTCATCGAAGTGCAGCATCTTCTTGGCGAAGGCTCCCCCGTTCGTATAATTGTACAAGGGGAGCCCTCTGGAGGGAAGCGCGGCGGGTTCCCCACCGGTCAGGAGGCGGAGCACCTCGCGCAGCGTGCTGGAAGGAAGGGAAGGCTCCTGAAGCCTCATGGAGTCCGCAGGGCCGGTGAAGGCCCACATGGGGCGAGAATGGTGCTGGAGTGGAGCGATGCGCCGCCGGACGAACTCCCTCACCACCATCGCCATCGTCATGCCCGCCTTCCTCAGGACAGCCAGCCTGGCCATTACTCGCGCGAGCAGCGGGTCGACAAGCTTCGCGTGCTCCCAACCGGAGCTCGGCTCCGTTGGGGCCGCTGGAATATGCAGCAGGGGGCTGTACACGGCGGCGTCGACGTACACCCATTGCTTCCGGAATCCCTCCACGTCCAGGTGGAGCGCGGCGTCGATGCCCGCGCCCGCAGTCACGTCCATCGCTCAAAGCGACACGCACCCCGAGCGCTATTGATGTCTACTACGCAACTTTATTCTTGTAGACTCGTGTTGGGCCTCCAAGCGCAGAGTTTTGTAGGACAATAGCAATTTTCCCTCAAGTGGATGACCTAAGGTTTATCAATCCGTGGGAGGTGTAGGATGAAGAAGGGCTCTCTAAAACAACCCTGCAACCAAATAACAAAGAGTCTCTTGTGTCCCCAACACACCAAATACAATGGTAATTTGTATAGGTGCACTAGTTCGGCGAAGAGATGGTGATACAAGCGTAGTAATGATAGTAGATATTGATTTTTGTAACAGGAACAATAAAAAACAGCAAGGTAGCAATTGATAAAACGGAGCACAAACGGTATTGCAATGCTTGAAAATGAGGCCTAGGGTCCGTACTTACGCTAGTGCAATCTCTCAACAATGCTAATATAATTGGATCATGTAACCTTCCCTCAACGTGCGATGAAGAATCACTCCAAAGTTCCTATCTAGCGGACAACATAAGAAGAAATTGTTTGTAGGGTACGAAACCACCTTAAAGCTATTCTTTCCGATCAATCTATCCTAGAGTTCGTACTAAAATAACACCAAGCTATTCTTTCCGATTGATCTAACCAAGAGTTCATACTAAAATAACACCATATGATACACATCAACCAACTCTAATGTCACCTAGATACTCCAATGTCACCGCGAGTATCCGTGAGTTGATTATATGATATGCGTCAAACAATTTCAGATTCATAATACTCAATCCAACACAAAGAACCTAAAGAGTGCCCCAAGATTTCTACTAGAGAAACAAAGACAAGAACGTGCATCAACCCCTATGCATAGATTACCCCAATGTCACCTTAAGAATCCGCGAGTTGAGTGCCAAAACACATATCAAGTGAATCAATATGATACCCCATTGTCACCACGGGTATTCATAGCAGGACATACATCAAGTGTTCTCAAATCCATAAAAGTATTCAATCCGATAAAACGAAATCTCAAAGGGAAAACTCAATTCATCACAACAAGATAGAGAGGGGAAAACACCATATGATCCAACTATATTAACAATGCCCGCGATACATCAAGATCGTGACATCTCAAGAACAAGATTGCCCCCTCCGGCAGGGTGCTGGAACAGGGTCTAGATTGGTTTTTCGTGGATACAGAGGCTTGCAGCGGTGGAACTTCTGATCTAGGGTTAACCCGAGGGTTTTTGGAATATTTGGCAATTTATAGGGCGAAGAGGCGGTGCGGGAGGTCACCGAGGGGGGCACAACCCCCCTGGGCGCGCCTGGGCTCCTGGGCGCACCCAGGTGGATTGTTCCCACCTCGGGCCTCCCCTCTGGTACTTTTTTAGCCCATCCTAGGTCTTCTGGTCCAAAAAAATTCTCCAAAAAATTTCGTTGTGTTTGGACTCTGTTTGATATTGATTTCCTGCGTAGCAAAAAACAACAACTGGCACTGGGCACTATGTCAATAGGTTAGTCCCAAAAAATGATATAAAGTTGCTATAAAATGATTGTAAAACATCCAAGAATGGTAATATAACATCATGAATACTTCATAAATTATAGATACGCTGGAGATGTATCGGCATCCCCAAGCTTAATTCCTACTCGTCCTCTAGTAGGTAAATGATAAAAGAAATAATTTATGAAGTGTGAATGCTAGCAAAGTGCATAAGTTTGATCAACGATAATTTCAATCACTTTTCCTAGCATCATAAGAGCAATTCTTTCTCATAAAACTTCTCATGTTAAAGTAGCAACCAATTCACATGTTAAGGTTCAAACAATGAATTCTCTTGAAACTCAACAACCTATATTCTTAGTCACCAAACAATTGCAATTCAACTTATTTAACAGACTCTAAGTAAGAGCTCCACATACTCAATCATCATATAGTCTTCTATGATTGCAAGTACTCAAAGCATATTCTTAGAACAAATGGCATCCATCGAACACAGAGAAAGATAAGGGCTTAATATTTCGCCTGCCAACTCATTTATCATAGAGATAATTGTCAACAATAATAAATCATGATCAAATATATTTGACTGGTCATATGTGCCTAGATCTTTCCCCACCACATGATGCTTGCCAACTAGAGAATAATTGAGGTTGAAATGATAATGCATTCTATTGACTCTTGCATAAAAGTAAATACTGAAAAGTAAAAGATAGGCCCTTCGCAGATGGAAGCAGAGGTTGTCATGCGCTTTTTATTTGGATGCCCAAGCTCTTAATGCAAAGGAACGTCACGTTATATTGCCCCTTATGATAGCAACCTTTATTATGCAGTTCGTCGCTTTTATTACTTTGCCATCACAAGTTCGTACAACGCTCAATTTTCCCTTACAATAAAAGATCAAACATATTTAGGAGCAATTTTTATTGCTTTATGCACCGATGACAACTTACTTGAAGGATCTTATTCAATCCATAGGTAGGTATGGTGGACACTTGTGGCAAGAAACTAGGTCTATGGGTTTTTGGATGCACAAGTAGTATCTCTACTTAGTACGAATTTTTGGCTAGCAAAAGATCCTAGGCAAACACCACATGTTGGAGGATCCATGACAATATAACTTCTATGCAAATATACACAACCATAACTCATTACATTGTCTTCCTTGTCCAACTTCAACTAATTTTCTCAAGTTTGAAAATAATTAATGGGTATTCACAATCATAGAAGATGTCCAAGATAATATATTTGCATGTGAAAGTTCTCTTCCTTATACTAATCATTCATGAATTGCTTGTATGACCAATATTCCGATTGTCAAGCTTCAAAAGATTTCACTTTCTAAACCCAATGTGAAGCTACTACTAGGCATGATATGAACATATAACTTCAACTTCATGATATTCAATTCATTCAACAATTTACTCATAGGATATAAGTGAAGCACAAGAGTAAATGGCAAACTACTCCAAAAAGATATAAGTGAAGATCAAACGAGTAGCTAAGTAAAGGGTAGCTAATTGAGGACTCTCTCTTATTTAGAACTTTCAGATCTAAGTATTTTATTAAAACAGCAAGCAAAACAAAACAAAATGACATTCCAAGAATAGCACAACTCATGTGAAGAAGCAAAAACTTAGGCTCAACCGATACTAACCGATAATTGTTGAAGAAGAAAGGTGGGATGCCCACCGGGGCATCCCCAAGCTTAGATTCTTGAGACTTCTTGAAATATTATCTTGGGATGCCTTGGGCATCACCAAGCTTGAGCTTTTGTATCTCCTTAATTCCTTCTATATCACGGTTTCCCTAAATCTTAAAAACTTCATCCACACAAAACTCAACAAGAACTTGTGAGATAAATTAGTATAAATCAATGCAATAACCTTATCATTCTCTACTGTAGAAAATCACTAAAATTATTATTCAACATTGCATACTAAATGCCTCTGCATATTTAATACTCCTATCCTCAAATAGAATCACTAAACAAGCAAACATATGCAAACATAACAGCAATCTGCCAAAACAGGACAGTCTGTAATGGATGAAGAAGTATACATACTTATTTAACTCAAAAAAATCTGAAAATTTACCACACTGTAGAAAATTTATCATAGCTTATTGTGCAAAAATATTCAACATTTTATCACATTCTAACTTTTCTCAGGAATTTTTGCAACAGTGACAAACTTTCTGTTTTGAAACAGCAACTTATATACTTGCAAAATAAGCATGGTAAAGGCTATCCTTGCCACTTTTATTGAAATAAAGATACAAAACATTATTCTAAATAACAGCAAGAAAATCAAAAAAAATAAAATGATGCTCCAAGAAAAACACAAATCATGTGATGAATAAAAATATAGCCCCAAGTAAGATTACCGATAATGTTGAAGACGAAAGAGGGGATGCCTTCCGCGGCATCCCCAAGCTTAGTTGATTGGATCTTCCTTGAATATTACCTTGGGGTGCATTGGGAATCCCCAAGCTTAGGGTCTTGTCACTCCTTATTCTCCTCATATCGATATCTCACCCAAAACTTGAAAACTTCAATCACACAAAACTTAACGGAACTTCGTGAGATGGGTTAGTATGATAAAGACAAATCATTCACTTTGGTACTGTCATGATAAGATTCATAATTGTTCTCACACAATGCTTACTGTACTCTACAATTTCCACAATTTATATTAAGAAATATAAGCCATAGAAACCATAAAACAAGCAAACTATGCATTGCAAACAGGATCTATCAAAAACAGAACAGTACGTAAAGATCTGAATTAAGGTCAGACTTCTGTAACTTCAAAAATTCTGAAAACTTAGGAAAACGTAGACATTAGTATAACCATCAACTGTAAAAAGCTCAGAATTTTTCCAAGTTCCAGTAAAAGACAGGAATTTCTGTACTGGACACAAAAGTTTCTGTTTTTGCACAGAATCAAGTCAACTATCATCCACACTATCCCAAAGTCTTTACTTAGCACTTTATTGAAACAAAAGCTATAAAACATGATTACTACAGTAGCCTAATCATGTGAACACACAAAAACAGTAGGGGCAAATGTTGGGTTGTCTCCCAACAAGCGCTTTTCTTTAATGCCTTTTAGCTAGGCATGATGATTTCAATGATGCTCACATAAAAGATAAGAGTTGAAACATAACTGGAGCATCATGAATCACATGGCAAGAACATTTAAGTCTAACCCACTTCCTATGCATAGGGATTTTGTGAGCAAAAAATTTATGGGAACAAGAATCAACTAGCATAGGAAGGCAAAACAAGCATAACTTCAAGATTTTCAACACATAGAGAGAAAACTTGATATTGTTGCAATATGTAAAAGCATATGTTCCTCTCTCATAGTAATTTTCAGTAGCATCATGAATGAATTCAACAATATAACTATCACATAAATCATTCTTTTCATGATCCACAAGCATGGAAATTTTATTACTCTCCACATAAGAAAATTTATTCTCATGAATAGTAGTGGGAGCAAACTCAACAAAATAACTATCATGAAATTGAAAATTAAAATCATGATGACAAGTTTCATGGTTATCACTACTCTTTATAGCATATATGCCATCACAAAAATCATCATAGATAGCAACTTTGTTGTCATAATCAATTGAAACATCTTCCAAAACAGTGGATTCATCATTAAATAAAGTCATGACCTCTCCAAATCCACTTTCATCAATATAATCATCATAAATAGGAGGCATGCAATCATCATAATAAATTTTCTCATCAAAACTTGGGGGACTAAAGATATAATGTTCATCAAATATAGCATCCTCAAGCTTATGGCTTTGCATATCATTAGCTTCATGGATATTCAAAGAATTCATACTAGCCACATTGTAATCATGCTCATCATTTATGCCAAACATTTTATTGAATTCTTCTTCTATCAATTGAGCACAATTTTCCTTTCCATCATTTTCAAGAAAGACATGATAAACACGAATAATATGAGGCCACCTCAATTCCAATTTTTTTTGTAGTTTTCTTTTATAAACCAAACTAGTGATAAAACAAGGAACTAACAGATTCGATTGCAAGATCTAAAGATATACATTCAAGCACTCACCTCCCCGGCAACGGCGCTAGAAAAGAGCTTGATGTCTACTACGCAACTTTATAATTGTAGACTTGTGTTGGGCCTCCAAGCGCAGAGTTTTGTAGGACAGTAGCAATTTTCCCTCAAGTGGATGACCTAAGGTTTATCAATCCGTGGGAGGTGTAGGATGAAGATGGTCTCTCTCAAACAACCCTGCAACCAAATAACAAAGAGTCTCTTGTGTCCCCAACACACCAAATACAATGGTAATTACAGGTGCACTAGTTTGGCGAAGAGATGGTGGTACAAGCGTAGTAATGATAGTAGATATTGATTTTTGTAATAGGAACAATAAAAAACAGCAAGGTAGAAATTGATAAAACGGAGCACAAACGGTATTGCAATGCTTGAAAATGAGGCCTAGGATCCGTACTTTCGCTAGTGCAATCTCTCAACAATGCTAATATAATTGGATCATATAACCTTCCCTCAACGTGCGATGAAGAATCACTCCAAAGTTCCTATCTAGCGGAGAACATAAGAAGAAATTGTTTGTAGGGTACGAAACCACCTTAAAGCTATTATTTCCGATCAATCTATCCTAGAGTTTGTACTAAAATAACACCAAGCTATTCTTTCCGATCGATCTAACCAAGAGTTCGTACTAAAATAACACCATATGATACACATCAACCAACTCTAATGTCACCTAGATACTCCAATGTCACTTTGAGTATCCGTGAGTTGATTATACGATATGCATCAAACAATTTCAGATTCATAATACTCAATCCAACACAAAGAACCTCAAAGAGTGCCGCAAGATTTCTACCGGAGAAACAAAGACGAGAACATGCATCAACCCCTATGCATAGATTACCCCAATGCCACCTCGGGAATCCACGAGTTGAGTGCCAAAACACATATCAAGTGAATCAATATGATACCCCATTGTCACCACGGGTATTCATAGCAAGACATACATCAAGTGTTCTCAAATCCATAAAAGTATTCAATCCAATAAAACGAAATCTCAAAGGTAAAACTCAATTCATCACAACAAGATAGAGAGGGGAAAACACCATATGATCCAACTATATTAACAATGCCCGCGATACATCAAGATCGTGACATCTCAAGAACACGAGAGAGAGAGAGAGAGATTAAACACATAGCTACTGGTACAAATCCTCAGCCCCGAGGGTGGACTACTCCCTCCTCATCATGGTGGCTGCCGGGATGATGAAGATGGCCACCGGTGATGATTACCCCCTCCGGCAGGGTGCCGGAACAGGGTCTAGATTGGTTTTTCGTGGCTACAGAGGCCTGCGACGGCGGTACTTCTGATCTAGGGTTACCCCGAGGGTTTTTGGAATATTTGGCAATTTATAGGGCGAAGAGGCAGTGCGGGAAGTCACCGAGGGGGGCACAACCCCCTTGGGCGCGCCCAGGTGGGTTGTGCCAACCTCGGGCCTCCCCTCTGGTACTTTTTTAGCCTATCCCGGGTCTTCTAGTCCAAAAAAATTCTCCAAAAATTTTCGCTGCGTTTGGACTCCGTTTGATATTGATTTCATGCGAAGTAAAAAACAAGCAAAAACAACAACTGGCACTGGGCACTATGTCAATAGGTTAGTCCCAAAAAATGATATAGAGTTGCTATAAAATGAATGTAAAACATCCAAGAATGATAATATAACAGCATGAATACTTCATAAATTATAGATACGTTGGAGACATATTAGCTGCCCGCCGGCGACCATCTGAAGGGAGAAGAAGTGGCGGAGCAGAGCCACGGACGGGGTGATGCCCATGAAGGCTACGCACAAGAACTCAAAGGAGGAGAGGAGAACGATGGACCCAGGGTCGAGATGCAGCGCGTGGACTTTGTCGGGGATATACCCCACGGTGTAACCCGGCCTGATGTATGACCCGGCTGGAGCTTGGCGACTCACTGGTGACCCGCCCAAACTTGGCGTCTCACGGGTGACCCGCCCAAGCTTGGCGACTCACGGGTGACCCGCCCGAGCTTTGCGACTCATTAGTGACCCGGCGGGCGGGTCATATGAACGACAAGACCCAACGGCCCATAAGGTGGCTCATGGGAAGGTCGACTCATATTATGGTGGGCCGGTTTAAGAAGGAGGGCATAAGGAATATTTCCCTTACAAGGGAAGCAAGACTAGGATTCCACTTGTAATAGAATAGTCCTAATCCTACTAGGACTCTACATGTAACCCACCCCTTCAACTTATATAAGGAGGGGTAGGGCTATAAGGAGCGGTAGGGCACCCCAAGACAGACAAGTTTAGACAAACAGACATGTCTAGACAAGACCAAAGTAGATGCTCTCGAGATAGAGGTAGCGATACACCACCCTTGTAACCGAGATCATCATCATCAATATCAATGAAGTAGGATGTAGGCTTTTACCTCCACCGCGAGGGGCCGAACCTGGGTAAAATCTCACGTCTCTCGATTCTGACCAACCCCATTCAAGCTACTACCTAGTTGTGATGGACTCACCACTAAGTCCTTTCACGGGGACATCTGCCATGACAAAACCATGACAGTTGGCGCCCACTGTGGGGCCAGCACACGGTGGTGTTATGTTCTTGAAGGGAATTCTTCAAGGATCAAGAGAAGCTCGCGCCGGTCAGATAGAAGAAAAAACGGCATGGAGCAATCATGCGGGATAACCTAACAGAGCCGGCGAATTCATTGGTTGGTGATTAGAATCCTTATTGACTCTGGAAGCTGGCAGTACAAGTTTGAGTTCAAAGGAAAATTAGGGTTTGGCGGTTTGTGCGCCATCGACGCGATGCCTGTCGCCGAGGCAGACAAGAATCCTGCTGGAGCCGATGTACGCCGCATCAGATCACTCCGTGTCAACATGCAATACTACTAGTAAACTGATCAGCCAGATAAAAAAAGGGGGGAGAGGATCGAATCCACGGTCCAACTCTGACGCACTGAACCGGCCAGATCTATCCCCTACCATGTGTTGAGCCAACTCTTGGACAAGCAATCAAGTAAATCAATACTCCAATGCAGTTCAGTCCCGACCCGAAAAGGGAAACGGCCACGACCCAGACTCCATCATCGCTGCTTGCAAGGCTTTGCTGCAAGCCGCCGTCCAGGCCCCGCCTCGGACGCCTCCTCTGCCTTCGCCGTTCGACGCCACGGCGTTCGCCTTGCCCTCGCCGGTGAGAAGCCTCAAGCCGTCGCCGCCTTCACCTACTTTGTTGCCTCGAGCCGCCCCGGTCGAGCCGTCTCCACCACCACTTTGACTCGCCGCTGACGTCCCTGGCAGAGTGGCTTCCCTCTCACCGCGAGCCGCCATTTTCCTCTGGCTGTGACCCCGCCACTCTGAGCCGCCTGCTCCTCCACTGTTCTGAGCCACCGCGGACGCGTCGAGCCGCCCGCCACGGCCTCACCTTGCCTCCATGCCATGGTCTCCACCCCTACGGCCGCGAAGGACTCGCCCTAGACTCGCCGCTGTGGTTGTGGGTGTGGACTTATCAACCCAATCGAGACAGTTTGAGTCGCTTTGCCTCTGTGCTACGCCTCTCCTCGCTCGGCCGCCGGCCGCCTTCTCCTCCGTGGCTAGCTCCGACCGCGGCCTTGCCGAGCCGACCCGCCTCCGCTGCCGCGCGATGAGCTGTTGTATGCTTCCGTGCTGTCCCGCGTCAGGCCGCCATCCGCATGCCTAAAGCCGCCGATGTGGCCTTTCCTCGTCGGCGCCGCCTCGCCGGCCTCATCACCTCGCGCTATTTTGAGCCGCCCCCGCGTGTGCCACACCACAGCTGCTCACCTCCGCCCTTGCGCTGAGTCGCCAACCCGCCGTGCTGACTTGCCTTTATTGTCGTTCAACCATGGCCGACCTTCAACTGGCCTCAAGTCACCATTGCCCACCTCGAGCAGCCCTGGTGGCTGCGGTTTCGTGGCCGACCTCCGCCGTCCGTTTCCGCGCTGCAAGTTGCTCCACGGCCTCTGAGCCGCCATTTTCACTGTGTGAGTCACCGCCTCCTCCGGCCTGCCCTCACCGTGATACGTCGTGCTTCACTCTGAGCTGGCCGCCTCACCTACAACTGCGGCCTCGCCATGCTGCTTCGCCACGGCCTCCAACCCGCCATCCGCCGCTGGGTCAAATGGCCATACCCCTTCGGCCTTCCCATGGCCGGGTTCTCTCCACCCGCTAGCCACCACCGTCGCCCCGGCAAAGCTGCTTGATAAGGCCCATACAATATTTGAAAGCACGAGTCAGAGAGGAATTGTTTTTTGAATGAAAGAAAAGAAGATGGGCACAAGATCTTTGAAGAGATGATCCGTCAAGGATGTCAGCCTGATCTCCTCCTACTTAAATGTATATATGGATTGTGTTTTAAAAAAACAGGTGAGAGTGGAAAGGAAAGAGCAATTTTTTAGGACATCAAGAGTTATGGTTTTTTTCCTGATATTCAAAGTTACTCCATTTTTCATGTTCTCACAAAAGTTGGTCAGGCTGGAGAAACGTCCAATATTTTTTACGCAATGAGTCAGCAAGGTTTGATACTTGATGCTCGGGCTTAAAATGGTGTTATTGATGGGTTATGCAAATTTGGAAAAGTGTCCAGGACCTATGAAGTTCTCAAGAAGATGAAGCTAAAACATATCTCTCCAACGGTTGCTACGTATGGATCGATTATTGATGGTCTGGCCGAGATTGATAGGCTGGCAGGATAGATGAAGCTTATTTAATTTTAGAAGAGATGCTAAAGAAGAGTCTGACTCCAAATGCTTATAGATGGAACCGTTTCATGGATGCTTTAGTGAAAGCTGAAGAAATCAAAGAGGCCCTTATTGGTTTCCAGTCAATGAAGGAAATGAAATGTCCACCAAATACCTCTACATACGGTATTATTATAAACGGCCTTTGTCGGGTACATAAGTACAACAAAGCTTTTGTGTTTTGACAAGAAATGCAGAACAAGGGGGTATGAGCAATGCAAACAGAGCAATGGAGGCGTATCAAATATGTGAAGAAACTCGTCTAAGGGCATGTAGAGTCAATGTGGCGACATGCAGTGGCGGAGCTTGGGCCAAATCTTTGGAGGGGCAATAGGCTAAGGAGGGGCAAAACTATGAGGTTTACTCTATTTTTACTGAAAATACAACACAAAAATTAACGTGTAGTAGGTGATTTTTTTCATGGGCTGGGAGGACCACCGCCTAGGTTGGCCCCCATGAAGCTCCGCCACTGGCGACATGCGTCAGTCTTTTGGATGTTTTGAACAAGTCTGAATGTCTCGAGCAAGCTGTGGTCATTGGTACAATTCTGAAATTTGCATCTCTGCTGTGACTGAGTGGACAAAAAAGTTTGGTCAAACACAACCCGGTGGATCCGTTCCGAGCCGCCCAGCTCCGTTTCTGTTGTAGTCGTGCTTCAAGCAATGCAAGCCGCCGTCGTCGTTGCAACCTTGCACTGAGCCACCCCCGGCCGGCCCTATTTCGAGTTGTCGCACGTCCGCTGCGGGCCGCTTCTGCCTCACCATCCGCGGTCTCGCGTCGAACCGTTTTCGCCGCTACGGCCCGCCACCTCTGCCGTAGACTCGAGAGAGTGACTAAATCGCCGTTGAAGTTACTGGAGGTGATCCACAGGTGTTATATACGACTCATCTGTCGTCTGGACGAATCAGGTGATATCCATCTAAGTATATTTTATTGGTACATATTGTTTTTGTCAAAGAACAATTACTTTGGTTTGTATATTTTTATATGCACGACAATTATTCACTTCAAACTGGCGTTATGTCGCGGATGTTTGTCCTTGCCGTGCCGCTCAATAAAAGCACCCAAGTTGCCGCCCTTGCGGACCAATCTATATCAGCATATCAGGGTCACACCCGCTCATGCAAGCTGCCCAGTTAACGTGTGCAAACCGCCGTCCTGTGGTCCGGTCTATTCCAACAAAACTCTGGAGCAAATAATAATATCATCCTCCGCCTGCACCGAAAGACTCAATGGACAGGCACACAAGTCACCGCTACTGCAGTTTGGTTGACTTCAACAACCAGCCGGGATGAACCATTGGCCGGATTATTGACACAGTTCATATGGGATCATTTGAAATCCGCCACGACCATCCTCAACCTTCCGTGGATTCACATTGCATTATTAACGCCAAGGATATACAATGAGTGCCGCGAAGATTATCAACTCACCGCTGCGTCTCCAGCTTCAACACATTCCAGTGTTTCCGCTGTTCAAATATATGCCGGTTTATATCACGGTCAAGTATGGAGAATCTCAAGCCAACTCCTCGAGTCGTCTTAAGGCTCGGGGGCTACACCATCATGACTCGGCAAAGTTGGCCAGTTTCAGCACATTCAAGAACCCCAGGTCATTGGAGGGAAAATAACCCGGTCTCGGGGGCTACTGCCACATTGGTGAAAGTTTAAAGGCCGTTAGAAAATTTCTGACTGAAAAAAGGTGCCGAGCAATCAGAAAAGCTCCGGCTCAAGAGAAGGATTCCGGGTTATCAGAAAAAGATTCTGGTTCAAAATCAGGTTCAAGGAAAATATGTCTGGCAAAGTTTTGAGCTCTCAAAATCCGGTTCAACGTCCGGTTCAAGAAGAATCCATCTCTCGCAAGTTCAAGTTCTCAGAAATTAAAGATTGCCAAAGAAAACCTGCTGTCATAATGCGCGGTTCAAACATGGGTAACCTGCCTTATTGGCTTCCATGCCATCTTTGGTCATTTGGGGGCTTCCTGCTCTATGAGCATAGCGTATAACCCTCTTGATCGGCTTTTATGCCATGTTAGGTCATTTGGGGGCTTCTTGATCTATGAGCATAGCGTATAACCCTCTTGATCGGCTTTTATGCCATGTGTTGGGTCATTTTGGGGGCTTCCTACGCAAGGAGTATAGCGTATAACCCATTTTGACTGGCTTTCATGCCATGACTGGGTTAAATCTGCTTGTTTGGAACTTGCTACTCCGCCAAGTGACCCGCTGTACTCTTGACAGTTAATCTTTTAAAGACCTTGAACTCGTCAAGGTTAAAACGGCAGCTTATGTCACGTGAGAGCCGGCTTATAGTGAGCTAGGATAAACCTAGCTGTCTGTTGTAGTCTCTCCACTTTGTGGCCCATTCGTACTCTTCACAGTTAATCTTTCAGTAAGACCCTGAACTAGTTAAGGTTTAAATGACAGATTTATGTCACGTGAGAGCCGGCTTACGAGATAAAAGGCTTTTTATGCCAAGCTTCTTTGAAGCAAAAACTTGAGTTTTTTTCAAAAACCAATCTGTTTTGGTCGTGCTTTGCAAGCCGGCTTTACAAATATTTGAGTTATACATACTCTTTCATTTTTGTTTTGCAGAAACTTTTTATAGATCTTGCCAGGTCATACAAGTCTAGATTATATTCCTCCATATTGAGCTTATTGATGCTATAAGCCACCAAAGTGATCTTTTCAAACATTGGATGCGCATTAAGTCGCCATCGGCCAAGAGCCGCCGGGGATTTAACTCCGAATTTACTTGTCAGCAGACAAGGTCTTGTGTTTATAAGTCACCAACAAGCAAATTGCTGAGTCTTTTCACAGCGACGGCGGGTTAATGATAAGTACAATGGTTCAAAGGACAAATATTCATTACAATTGCATATCAAGCACCGGTTTTTAAACTGGGTTATACATTCCAATCTTTAATAGCCACCATGGCTGGATTTTCATTATGGTTGTCATAACCAGTATTCAATGATTGAGGTTTTCTTACCGGATTATATTATTTAAATCTTTAATAGCCAAACATGGCTGGATTTTCATTATGGTTGTCATAACCAGTGTTAAAGGATTGAGGTTTTCATATCAGGTTATATTATTCAAATCTTTAATAGCCAAACATGGTTGGAATTTCATTATGGTTATCATAACCAATATTGGATGATTGAGGTTTTCAAAGCCCCTTCAGAATAATGGCTATTATTCCTTCATCCAAAAATATCAGCTCACAACAGAGAGCATGGTTCAATATTGATATGCAAAGCATTCAGCAATATCGTCCAGACAGTGGATATAATTTATTTCTACAATGGAAGGAATAGTCCCAAGTCGCTGCAGGCATACGGCCCGGCACTTAGGGGCTACATTATTCAAATCCGGATTATATCAAGTATGCAAGTCACATGTCACTTCAAGCATGCACCATGGCACTTGGGGGCTAATGTAAGGTCATTTTAACTTGCCTTATTGATGACCCGACCCATCACATAGTGATGAGCCGGCCCTTGGGGGCTACATCATATGATGTTATTTTCAATAAAGTACATGTAAAGTCCCAGCCCAGTATTATCTTACTGAGCCGGCCCTTGGGGGCTACACGTTGCTATTCAAGTTTACATAGTCAGATCTACAAAGTCCCTACTCATTATTGCATAATGACACAGCCCTTGGGGGCTACACTGGTTGAAATTTTATGAGCATAAGACAGTTACAAGTCCCAGGTTGCTTCAAGCAAGACAACCCGGCACTTGAGGGCTACACATGTGAAGTACAAAATGTTCAGTTTATGACTAGCGACTTAGATGAACAACTCGGATTTCTCCAAAGTTGCAGTATTTATATTGAAGCAAGTCTTAAGCTATCACTTTGTTCTACTCGAGACTTGGGGGCTACAGGTAATAAGTATATAAGGGAGGTACACCTTCAAGTTCTCAGCTTTGAGCAGACCGGGTATCATATTCTTAGTGGAGAAATTTGCAAAGTTTATCTCCTCTGAGCTTTTCATAGAAGGGCACGGAGAGCCGACTCAATGATTGGAAGCTATATTTACAGAAAGCGAGCACCAAGTTATCACAAGATTGACCCGGGCTGGGAAAACCCGGCTGTGAGGATTCATCTTATAAGGATTTGGCTTGAAAAAATCAGGAAGACGAATTACATAACCCGGCGTTAGCAACAATCATGACCCAGCGTCTATAACAATCATGACCCGGAATCATCAGTTTTTATAACCAGGCAATTTTGGCAATCATAACTCAGCAAGCTCTACATCTTCAAACCGGCTGAACATCAGATGAATATTTCAAGACCAATATTTTTGTCAAGTCAGAGCATTGGAGGCCGACTCAAATGGATTCTTTTTCACAATATTTTTCTACAAGCAAATTGACTATGAAGCTAGCCTATTGACCCGAACTTTCTAGCAGAAGGAAATAACAAGGAATTAAAGATGAACAGAAGCCGGCTCAGAAGAATGTTTGACCAGGCGCACAACCTATCAAATTTGTTCTTGTGTTTATTTTTGCAGGATCAGTTTAACATGGATAAATCCAAATTAAATTGGGGGCTAATGTCGGGGATATACCCTGCGGTGTAACCTGGCCTGATGGATGACCCGGCTGGAGCTTGGCGACTCACTGGTGACCCGCGCGAACTTGGCATCTCACGGGTGACCCGCCCGAGCTTGGCGACTCACGGGTGACCCGCCCGAGCTTTGCGACTCATTAGAGACCCGGTGGGCGGGTCATATGAACGACAAGACCCAACAGCCCATAAGGTGGCTCATGGGAAGTATGACTCACGTTATGGTGGGCCGGCTTGAGAAGGCATAAGGAATATTTCCCTTACAAGGGAAGCAAGACTAGGATTCCACTTGTAATAGAATAGTCCTAATCCTACTAGGACTCTACATGTAACCCGCCCCTTCAACTTATATAAGGACGGGTAGGGCACCCCAAGACAGACAAGTTTAGACAGACAGACAAGTCTAGACAAGACCAAAGTAGATGCTCTCGAGATAGAGGTAGCGATACACCACCCTTGTAATCGAGATCATCATCATCAATATCAATGAAGCAGGATGTAGGCTTTTACCTCCACCGCGAGGGGCCGAACCTGGGTAAAATCTTGCGTCTCTCGATTCTGACCAACCCCGTTCAAGCTACTACCTAGTTGTGATGGCCTCACCACTAAGTCCTTTCACGGGGACATCTGACGTGACAAAACCACGACAGATTTGGTAGTGCGTGAGCACGGCATTGAAGAAATCTGAAAAATGGGCAGCAAGCCGGAGAAGAGGGCATGAAGATGAAGAGGGATGTTGGTGGCCTCCAGATCGGCTAAAGACCGGGAGGCGGGCCAGATCTTCATCGCCTTCCACTCGTTGGAGTCAGCAGCGATCGCATGCCGGACCTTGGCCAACCCCTTGCGATTGAGCATGGTGGACAGGCCCAGCGCGGGCTCCGGCCCCGCCAGGGGCTCTGCCACCATCGCGGCCTTGCCCCTCTTCCTCTTGGGAGCCATGGCAGTGAGACGGATCGAATCAGGTGCGAGACCCGGTGAAGAAGGCGCAAGCTAGCAGAAGGGGGAAGGGGCAGAAGGCGAGCGCGCAGTGGGGCAATGATGGTTCCGCGGCGCGCGCTTGACTTTTTGTCAGCAAGGGCGGTTGCCGAGGCGGCGTGGGGAAGTGGAGGTGCCCGCTTCTCGTCGAGCGCCATGCGTCAAGCCTGGCCCACAGGCGATTGGGGCCCGCGTCGCTTCGCCCTTGCCCCTTGGCTTCGCCTCGAAGCCAGGCCGAGTGCGCCTTGGGCCCGGGGGTACTGTCGGTGTTCTGGGATCGGGGTACCCAGATCTGCCTGCCTGCGGCCCAGCATGTGGGCCCATCGACGGCCCTGTACAGCCCAGCTACAACAACTCCAAGGTAAGACCCTCGCGAGGGCCCTGGCCTCGCGAGGCGAACGACACCAAGACCTCCAAAGGAGCGGCCTCTCCAGGCTGCCTCCCGAGGGGCGGAGACTTCTATGCAGGTACCCAGCCTCACGAGGCTGTGATGACGTGAGCCATGACGACCAAGGCCAGGCGGGTGCCAGCAGGCGTAGAGGAGACAGTTTCCCCTTTGGTGCTAAGGGGGCAAGGATAGACGCGGGTTCCCAAGGAATCCCCCAAAGGTTTCCATTCCGGTGGAACAGGACCAAGATCACAAGCTCGGCAGGACGGATGCCATCGCCGAGGCCACCTCTGCATCACGACCAGAAAGCTTGCAGGCGAAGACTACCTTTCATCAAGATTAGATGTACTTCTTGTCCCCTTTCAAATTGGCCGTTGTGGGATCCCTTCCCGCCTAAGCTATGAGGGAAGAGGACCAAGGCCACTATAAGTATAGGCTAGCCATCACCATAGAAGGGGATCCTGAATTGGACCCTTGACCTTTCCACCCGCACCACTTGAGCCCTCGCGAGGCTGCTCATCCACTGTACTAGTTCATCCTCAGCCTCCTTGTGAGGCCAACCCACCACAAAGCAGGAGTAGGGTTTTATACCGCAAGGTGGCCTGAACCTAGGTAAACTGCTGTGTTCATCTTCTTCCTTGCTTGCGTGAACTCGACGAGGCTAGGCTGTGGGGTGGTGATCTTGAGACTTGAGCTAGTTGAGATCTTTGCACATGCCCCAGAGTTCAAACCTTCTTGGGTCTGCGGAGCCCTGAATCCGACAACCAGGAAGGCAACCGAGGACGGCACAAAACACGAGGGCGCGCCTGCCTTGCCTGGCGCACCCAGGTGGTTTGTGCCCACCTCGGGAACCTTCCCGACTCCGTTTTCATTCTATTTGCTTGTTTCCCAAGATAAAAAATCTTTATATACCCCCCGAACGTATTGACCACCGTATCACGGAGAAATCTTCTGTTCTTGTTTCTTGTTGTTTCCTAACAAATCTAGATCGCCATGGCCGCACCGAGCTCCTCCAAGGACAAGTTCTTCGAGAGGGTAATCAACCCTTACTTGTCGGAGGTGATGCAGCACCCTCAAACCATCAAGATGCATGAGGAGGTGCTCCACATCCGGGATGTTCAAGGTCCCAAGAAGACTGGAACCCTAGAGGCCAGGCTCGAAGCTATGGAGCAGGAGGTCTTCGAGTGCAATGGGATGGTGGAACGTGGGTTCAGTGCCAATCACCTCATGATTACGGATTTCACCCGTGATCACAAGGTGGATGGCCGGTCCATGAAGGACATCGTCTTCACCCTCAACAAGCAAATCAATTTTATGCAAAGCAAAATCTATGATCTCCAAAATCAAGTATTTGAATATGAGGCAAGATTGAAAGGTATGAGTTTAGCTGCCACTTGTAGGACTCGTGAGACTCGTGCTTCCTCTTATGATGGTGAGCCGCTGCCATGGAAGCCGGAGGATAAGCTCATTACTACCTCATCACCACCACCACCATCATCTTCCCCACCAAAGGAGGCTTGAGTACAAGTGTATGGGCACTCCCCTTGGCTTGTGCCAAGCTTGGGGGAGGTGCCCCGGTATCGTATCACCATCACTTTCTTTGCCTTTATCTATTTTAGTTCGGTCTTTAGTTATCCTATGATTTAGTTGAATAAAATTTTACTTCGATCTATTTTCGAGTGATTGCTTAGTGATCTATCTATCTATGTAATCATGTGCGAGATATATAATAAAGAGTAGTTTGAGTTTCGTTTCTTTACTTTTATGTTTCAATAAAAAGAAAGGAAAATAAATGAAAAAGATCATATGCTAATCTCATGGTAAGTAATGACATCACATAAGGAAAAGTATAAGTGGTAAAATTTATTGGAGATTGACAAACATAGCATTGGTCAATGATGCAATTCATGAAAGAATTAATAAGGGAAGAGAAGATTCACATGCAAATACACTATCTTGGACATCTTTTATGATTGTCAACCCCCATTAAATATTATATGTCAAAATTCTTGACGTTGGACAAGGAAGACAACGTAATGATTTATGTTTGTTCATATTCACATAGAAGTTATATTGTCATAGATCCTTCAACATGTGGTGCTTGCTCAATATCTTTGCTAGCCAAAAACACCGCACTAAGTAGAGATACTACTTGTGCATCCGAAAACCCTTAAACACAAAATCTTATTTTGAGAGTCCACCATACCTACCTATGGATTGAGTAAGATCCTTCAAGTAAGTTGTCATTGGTGCAATAAGGCAATAAAAATTGCTTCTAAATGTGTTGGATCATTTAGTGTAAGAGAAAATTGAGCATTGTACGAACTTGTGATGGCAAAGTAATAAAAGCGACAGACTGCATAATAAAGGTTGCTATCATAAGGGGCAATATAACATGACGTTATTTTGCATTAAGGGATTTGGCATACAAACAAAAGGCGCATGGCAACCTCTGCTTCCCTCTGCGAAGGGCCTATTTTTTACTTTTATGTATTTACTTTTATGCAAGAGTCAAAGTATTCTCCCCTATTCCTTTTTATTTTCTCTTTTTGCAAGCATCATGTGCTGAGGAAAGATCTAGGCACATATATCCAGTTGGATATGAGTGAGCATGAGTTATTATTGTTGACATCACCCTTGAGGTGAATACATTGGGAGGCGAAACTATAAGCCCCTATCTTTCTATGTGTCCGGTTGAAACTTTTTGCTCATGGGTATGCTGTGAGTGTTAGCAATCATAGAAGATTAAATGATGGTTGAGTATGTGGACTTTCCAAAAGGCTCCGATACATGACCCATCCTGAAAATATGATGAATTGTAGTTGGAAAGTTGACTGAGAACATAGTTTGTTGGTTTTCAATAGAGTTTATGCTTTATACTTCAATGTTGTGATGAATTGTTACTTGTTCATGAGAAGTTATATGATAAAAGTTGTATGATAAAGCTTTATGATTAAGTTTGTTGTTGTTATGATAATAAGCATGATGCTACTATGTTCATATTTTGTTTTTATCGACACCTCACTCTCTAAGCATGTGGACATGTTTTTCGATAACGGTTTTTCGCTTGAGGACAAGCGAGGTCTAAGCTTGGGAGAGTTGATACGTCCATTTTGCATCATGATCTCCTACTGTTATTTATAATGTTTTTATGCATAATAATGCTTTATGGAGTAATTCTAATGCCTTTTCTCTCATAATATGCAAGGTTTACACAAAGAGGGAGAATGCCGGCAGCTGGAATTCTGGACCTGAAAAAGCTACGTCAGAGTTACCTATTCTGCACATCTCCAAATGAGCTGAAAATTTACGGAGAATTATTTTGGAATATATAAAAATACTGGAGCAAATAACTATCGGAGGGGGGGCACATGGTGAGCACAAGACACGAGGGCGCGCCAGGCCCCCCAGGCGCGCCCTGGGGGTTATGCTTAGCCCAGCCCACCTCTGGTGCCCCTCTTCTGATATATAGGTCATTTTGACCTAGAAAAAAATAAGAGGAGGACTTTCGGGACGGAGCGCCGCTGTCTTGAGGTGGAACTTGGGCAGGAGCACTTTCGCCCTCCGGCGGAGCGATTCCGCTGGGGGAACTTCCCTCCTAGAGGGGGAAATCGAAGCCATCGTCATCACCAACAACCATCTCATCTTTGGGAGGCCAATCTCCATCAACATCTTCAACAACACCATCTCCTCTCAAACCCTATTTCATCACTTGTGTTAAATCTTTGTACCGGAACCTCAGATTGGTACCTGTGCGTGACTAGTGTTGATTACATCTTGTAGTTGATTACTACTCCCTCCATTCCTTTAAAAAAGGTGTATTTATTTTTCCCAAAAAAATCAAAATGTAAGGTGTATTTCTCTTTTTCTCTCAGTTTTCCGTGCGTGCCCTTTCACGATCGATTATCTTCCTTAGATAAAAATTAGTACGTATACTTCCCAATAGGAAGGTAGTAAAGAATAATCTCTCTACATGATTGCGTGCACTCACATTTCTCTCTCTCCTATCTCACTGATTGATTTTATTATGGTACAGTAAGATTTAGTTGCCTTTTATTAGGTCACGGGTTATTTAGTTGCCAAAAATTAAGCTGCTAACTACATAATTAGTTAAGGGTACTTTCGTCCAAAATTCTTCTCAATTATGTGCATTGGTCACCGTGCTCAAAAAAATACACCATATATAAAGGAATGGAGGGAGTATATGGTTTATTTGGTGGAAGATTGTATGTTCAGATCCATTATGCTATTTAATACCCCTTTCATCTTGAGCTTGATTATTATTTGTGAGTAGTTACTTTTGTTCTTGAGGTCACGGGAGAAGTCATGTTGCAAGTAATCATGTGAACTTGATATGTGTTTGATATTTTGATGATATGTATGTTGTGATTCCCTTAGTGGTGTCATGTGAACGTTGACTACATGGCACTTCACCATATTTAGGCCTAAGGGAATTCATTGTGGAGTAGTTATTAGATGATGGGTTGCTAGAGTGACAGAAGCTTAAACCCTAGTTTATGCGCTACTTCGTAAGGGATCGATTTGGATCCAAATGTTTAATGCTATGGTTAGATTTTATCTTAATACTTTTCTCGTAGTTGCGGATGCTTGCAAGGGGGTTAATCATAAGTGGGAGGTTTGTTCAAGTAAGAACAACACCCAAGCACCGATCGACCCACATATCAAATTATCAAAGTAGCGAACACGAATCAAACCAACATGATGAAAGTGACTAGATGAAATTCCCTTGTACCCTCAAGAACGCTTTGCTTATTATAAGCGACTGTTTTGCCTGTCCTTTGCCACAAAAGGATTGGGCTACCTTGCTGCACTTCATTTACCGTTACCGTTACTTTCCGTTACAAATTATCTTGCTATCAAACTACCTGTTACCGACTATTTCAGTGCCTTGCAGAAAATACCTTGCTGAAAACCACTTGTCATTTCCTTCTGCTCCTCATTGGGTTCGACACTCTTACTTATCGAAAGGACTACGATTGATCCCCTATACTTGTGGGTCGTCAAACCCATTAGTGAAAGCAAATTTCTTGACTTTGTTCCTGGGAGTGTGTGAAAGGATCGAGAAGAGGGGTATAGAGGGGGGTGATTAGACCCTTAACAAGCAAAAGTGGCAGTTTTAATTTCCTCAAGTTAAGGTTGAGTTTAGCACATGTTAAAGCACTCACAATACATTTCAAGCAAGCATGACAAGAGTATATGCAGCGAAAAGAGTAAGGCATGCAAGTTGCAAGAAAGTAAAGGGATGGGATTGGAGTTTGCAAACACAATGGAGACGCGGAGATTTTGGCGTGGTTCCGATGGTGCTATCGTACGTCCACATTGATGGAGACTTCAACCCACGAAGGGTAACGGCTGTGCGAGTCCACGGAGGGCTTCACCCACGAAGGGTCCACAAAGAAGCAACCTTATCTATCCCACCATGGCCATCGCCCATGTAGGACTTGCCTCACTCGGGTAGATCTTCACAAAGTAGGCGATCATATTGCCCTTACAAACTTCTTGGTTCTACTCCACATCACGACGGAGGATCCCATGTGACACCTAACCAATCTAGGAGACACCACTCTCCAAAAGGTAATGGACGGTGTGTTGATGATGAACTCCTTGCTCTTATGCTTCAAATGATAGTCTCCCCAACACTCAACTCTCTCTCTCAGATTTGGCTATGGTGGAAGAGTGATTTGAGTGGAAAGCAACTTGGGGAAGGCTAGAAATCAAGGTTCAAATGGTAGGAATGGAATCTCTTGATCTCAACACATGAGTAGGTGGTTCTCTCTCAGAAAATGTATGGTGGAAGTGTAGGCATGTTCTGATGGCTCTCTCACAAATGGAGAAGGGGTGGAGGGGTATATATAGCCTCCATACAAAATCCAACCATTGCACATATTTGACTCATCTTGGTGGGACCGAATGGTTAAACTCGGTGGCACCGATCAGTTAAAAAATGTGAACGTTAGGAATCTCAGTGGGACCGACTCGAACAACTCGGTGGGACCGATGTGCTAGGGCTTAGCGCAAACCTCATCTCGGTGGCGCCGATTGCATCAACTCGGTGAGACCGAAGTGAAGCAATAAGGCAACAGAGAGTTGGTCAAGCCATCTCGGTGAGACCGATTGCTATTTCAGTGAGACCGAAATAATTGCAACTGACATCAGGGAGTTGGCAAGGCCATCTCAGTGAGATCGAGATCCATATCGATGAGACCGAACTGTTAGGGTTTCTGGCAGTGGCTATGTCATATGAACTCGGAGGCTCCGGATAGAAAGAATCGGTGGGGCCGAGTTGAAGTTTAGGTTTTGGACATATTTGGATGGAGAAAGTGGTTGAGGGTTTTGGAGTAATATCACTGAGCACTTGAGCAAGTAAGCCATTAAGCAACACCTCATCCCCTTTTAATAGTATTAGCTTTCCTATGGACTCAACGTGATCTTGGATCACTAAAATAAAGATGAAGGGTCTTGAGCTTTTTCCAATCTTTGTCCTTAGCATTTATAAGGGGTTCCACATCCTCTTGTCATTGCCACGCCATTGTTAAACTTGTCTGAAATACACTAGATAGAACCATTAGTCCAACAAGAAATATGTTGACATTAATTACCAAAATCACCCAAGGAGCACTTGTGCTTTCAATCTCTCCCTTTTTGTAATTGATGACAACATACATCAAAGCTTTAAATAAATGATATGAAGAGTAGTACACAAAGCTTTGAAGAAACATGTAACATGCATAAGCTCCCCCTACATGTATGCAGTCATGTAAAGATAAGATAGAAGAACATGTGAATGCATTGCATGACAGAGTAGGTAATGTGTTACATGTATCTTGGCTATATGCATTAGAGCAAGTAATATGGTTAAAATATGTACCTTCATGTTTATGAATCCCTCTTGCAAACAATATGTGCAGAAGCAAGGGATCATCATGCACATGAGTGTGATGCATACACTTACCTTGTGGTTCTTGAGCAGACTTTTGAAGGAGTAAACTTGAGAAAACAGAGTTAGATAACACAAGAACACTCCAAACAAAATAACTTCAAAATCCACAAGATTTCCAAGACTCGGATGACATGTAATAGGTGAGTACTACAGGTGAGTACTTCATTTAGACATAGACATGTCCCCAAAGATTTAAAGATTTGCAATAAGTTCCAAGGATTTTTCTCCCCCTTAAGCCTTCTATAGACTATTTCTCCCCCTGAATCTAACATTGGATAATGGGAGAATGTAGGGTGAGATAAAATCAGATCAAAGATGAATCAATTAAAACAGAGCAAACAAAACCAATTATACTAACATGTCTTTCCCCTCTTAAAGACATGTGACTTCTCTCCTCTTATTAACATGCATCTTTAGAAGAGCTTAGATGTGCTCTCTTTCTCCTGATAAGTTTGATTTGATAAGCTTTGATGTGCTCTCTCTTTCCCCCTTTGACATCAATTTCCAAGAAGGGCACTTCAGGAACATGAGTCGGGTAGGTGTGGTCCTTGAGAGACACTACAAAGCAGCATGTAGCTTAAGATGCTGGTAGAGGAAAAGAATCATTGAGTGGAGCTGAAGAAAATAGGCAATATAAAATGGCAAAATGTTTTCTCAGCAGGGAAATCAGTGACGCTGATCGGTTTCCATCGGTGACTCTGAGATAGCAGAGCCACTGGGGGTGCTCATCAGTAAGACCGAGTTAGTCCGTGTCGGTTGTACCGATGAACTATGTACAAGGAAACCTTGTATTTCGGTCTAGCCGATGGGCTTGGATCGGTGAGACCGAGTTCAACTCAAAGGAAAATTTTGTCATCTCAGCTCACTTGGCAAATGAAATCTCCCAAAGATTTTCAAGGAATGTTCATAAGGATTTGCAATGAATTAACTGCAGATAAAGAGACAAATGAAAGAGAAAAATAGAAGAGATCTAGATGAAGTTTTTTTAAAAGAATAGAAGGGAAACACTCTAGTAAGAAAACATGCAATGGAAATACAAAGTACAAAAGAACACTAGAGAACTTCATCTAGAGATGGTCGGCGACAATGTCACCTATGTTAGAGTATATTGACTTAGGAGTCAAGTGAGATCACTTGATCGTAGGTCATACTCATCGTTTAAGCTCAAAATGGGGTTGCCATTTTTCATGTAAGCATTTTGATGTATTCACATCTTGTTGAGTTGCTTTAACTCATGACTTGGAGTAAAGCTTCTCTAAGATGGAATGACATACCTTGGGTTTTGGTGTTGATCTTCATCATGTAGTTGAACTTATATTGGATGCTCAAGGTTGATGTAGACCATCTAGAGTTGGGAGCACCCTTTGGAGTTGAAGTTCATATTCCTACATGGGTTAGTCTTGCAAGGAATAGCACTTGTGTATCCAAATTGACAATCATGAAAATTGACATATTGGAATAGTCAAAGGATATGTTGAGTGAGTTTATGCTTCCTTGAATTCAACAACCAAACCATAGATACTTGGTGATGTAGAAATTGCTCAAAATGTGAGTGACTTGCAATCTCCTAGATTGAGGCTCATCCAAGTACCTACATGGGTTAGATAGCATGCAAGGGTGCAAATATACATCCAAGACAAATGATAATCATCATAAGAAAAATATCACGAATTAGTCACAAAAGGCTCATGCCTTGCATGTAACCAAATGGAATCTCTATTCCAAGTTTGAGGCATCAATGATATTCAATTCACCTCTCAAGCGGCAAAATACCTTTTCATCAAGCGGTTTGGTGAATATATCCGCCAATTGCTTATCGGTACAAACATGCTTAAGATTGATGTCTCCTTTAGCAACATGATCACCAATGAAATTATGACGAATTTCAATATGCTTAGTTCGATAATGTTGCATGGGATTATGAGCAATCTTAATAGCACTCTCATTGTCACAAAGCAATGGAACATGTTTCACATGTATCCCATAATCTTCAAGAGTTTGGGTCATCCAAAGTAATTGAGCACAACATGATTCGGCGGCAATGTATTCCGCTTCGGCGGTGGATAAGGATACCGAGTTTTGTTTCTTGGAGGACCAAGAGACAAGGGATCTACCAAGAAATTGACAAGTACCTGAAGTGGACTTCCTATCAACCTTGTCATTGGCATAGTCTGAGTTGGAATAGCCAACAAGATCAAAAGATGACATCTTAGGATACCAAATGCCAAAGTTTGGTGTATGAATTAAGTATCTCACTATCCTTTTCATGGCCTTAAGATGACAATCTTTAGGAGTCACTTGATATCGTGCACACATGCACACACTTAGCATAATATCGGGATGGGAGGCACATAGATATAATAATGAACCAATCATAGAACGGTAAACCTTTTGGTCAACCGGATTGCCATCCTTAGTCAAGTCAATATGTCCACTAGTAGGCATGGGTGTTTTCATACCTTTGCTTTCTTGCATGTTGAACTTCTTGAAAAGATCCTTGGTATACTTTGTTTGTGAGACAAAGGTTCCTTCCTTAGTTTGCTTGATTTGCAACCCAAGGAAAAATTTGAGTTCACTCATCATAGACATCTCAAACTTCTCCGACATTAGCCTTCCAAACTTTTCACTAAAATGGGGGTTAGTAGAACCAAATATGATATCATCCACATAAATTTGGCACACAAATAATTCACCATTAACCCTTTTAGTAAAAAGTGTAGAATCAATTTTCCCAATTTCAAAGCCTTTTTCAATAAGAAACTTAGTCAAGCATTTATACCATGCTCTAGGAGCTTGTTTAAGGCCATAAAGAGTTTTGTGAAGTTTGTAGACATGATTAGGTTTGTTGGGATTAACAAAGCTGGGAGGTTGCTTAACATAAAATTCCTCCTCAATTTCACCATTTAGAAAAGCACTCTTAATGCCCATTTGGTATAAAGTGATATCATGGTGATTGGCATAAGCAAGTAAAATGCGAGTGGACTCAAGTCTAGCAACGGGGGCATATGTCTCACCATAGTCCATACCTTCAACTTGAGTGTAGCCTTGAGCGACGAGACGTGCCTTGTTGCATACAACTTGTCCATCTTCATCTTGCTTATTCTGAAACACCCATTTGGTTCCAATGACATTATGATCGTCGTTGGGATTTTCAACCAATGTCCACACTTGATTCCTCTCGAAGTTGTGTAGCTCTTCGTGCATAGCATTTATCCAATATGGATCCTCAAGGGCTTCTTCTACCTTCATAGGTTCAACACTAGAAATGAATGAGTAGTGTTCACAAAAGTTAGCCAAACGAGTTTTAGAGCGAGTGATTCTCCCAGTTTGAATGTCATCGAAGATTTGTTCGACGGGATGATCTCTTGAGACTCTTGCTCTAACTCGTGAGAGCTTTTGCCTGAGTTGGGGTGGAACATCCTCATCATCATCTTCTTCTTCATTGTTGGTGGCATTGTCGTTCGCTTGTGGAGGTGGAGAAGGAGGTTGAGGTGGTTCATCTTGTTGTACTTCCTCATTTCCTTCGCCTTCGCGTGTTCCACTTGTGGATGCCTCCAAGTTAACTCGTGGTTGATACGTCCATTTTGCATCATATTTCCTACTGTTATTTATAATGTTTTTATGCATAGTAATGCTTTTTGGAGTAATTCTAATGCTTTTTCTCTCATAATATGCAAGGTTTACACAAAGAGGGGGAATGCCGGCAGTTGGAATTCTGGGCCTGAAAAAGCTACGTCAGAGTTACCTATTCTGCACATCTCCAAATGAGCTGAAAATTTAACGAGAATTATTTTGGAATATATAAAAAAATACTGGAGCAAATAACTACCGGAGGGGGCCACCTGGTGAGCACAAGACACCAGGGCGCGCCTGGGGGGTGCCCAGCATGGCCCACCTCCGGTGCCCATCTTCTGGCATATAGGTCATTTTGACCTAGAAAAATCAGGAGGGGACTTTCGGGATGAAGCGCCGTTGTCTTGAGGCGGAACTTGGGCAGGAGCACTTTTGCCCTCCGGCGGAGCGATTCGGCAGGGGGAACTTCCCTCCCGGAGGGGGAAATCATCGCCATCGTCATCACCAACAACACTCTCATCCTTGGGAGGCTAATCCCCATCAACATCTTCAACAACACCATCTCATCTCAAACCCTAGTTCATCTCTTGTGTTCAATCTTTGTACGGGAACCTCAGATTGGTACCTGTGGGTGACTAGTAGTGTTGATTACATCTTGTAGTTGATTACTATATGGTTTATTTGGTGGAAGATTGTATGTTCAGATCCATTATGCTATTTAATACCCCTTTCATCTTGAGCTTGATTATTATTTGTGAGTAGTTACTTTTGTTCTTGAGGTCACGGGAGAAGTCATGTTGCAAGTAATCATGTGAACTTGATATGTGTTCGATATTTTGATGATATGTATGTTGTGATTCCCTTAGTCGTGTCATGTGAACATCGACTACATGGCACTTCACCATATTTGGGCCTAAGGGAATGCATTGTGGAGTAGTTATTAGATGATGGGTTGCTAGAGTGACAGAAGCTTAAACCCTAGTTTATGCGCTACTTCGTAAGGGACCGATTTGGATCCAAAATTTTAATGCTATGGTTAGATTTTATCTTAATACTTTTCTCGTAGTTGCGGATGCTTGCGAGGGGTTAATCATAAGTAGGAGGTTTGTTCAAGTAAGAACAACACCTAAGCACCGGTCCACCCACATATATATCAAAGTAGCGAACACGAATCAAACCAACATGATGAAAGTGACATGATGAAATTCCCGTGTACCCTCAAGAACGCTTTGCTTATCATAAGAGACCGTTTTCGCATGTCCTTTGTCACAAAAGGATTGGGCTACCTTGCTGCATATTATTTACCATTACCGTTACTTGCTCGTTACAAATTATCTTGCTATCAAACTACCTGTTACCAACTATTTCAGTGCTTGCAGAAATTACCTTGCTGAAAACCACTTGTCATTTCCTTCTGCTCCTCGTTGGGTTTGACACTCTTACTTATCGAAAGGGCTATGATTGATCCCCTATACTTGTGGGTCATCAAGACTCTTTTCAGGTGCCATTGCCGGGGAGTGAAGCGCTCTTGGTATGTGGAAATTGGTAATGAAAAATTATTACTACGTGCCGAAATTTATTGTCACTTGTTACTATGGAGAACCATCCTTTGAGGGGTTTGTTCGGGGTATCTTCACCTCGACCGATGCTTTTCACAAGTTTAACACTAAATATGGACTTGACTCTGAGATAGTAGACTCTTTTTGTGAATCTTTTGCTACTCATGTTGATCTCCCTAAGGAGAAGTGGTTTAAATATCATCCCCCTATTAAAGAAGAAATTAAAGAACCGACCATAGTTAAAGATGAAACTATTATTTACAATGTTGATCTAGTTGTGCCTATTGCTTATATTGAAAAACCACCTTTCCCTGTTAGGATAAAGGAACATGCTAAGGTTTCAACTGTGGTTCACAAAAGTAATATTAGAGCACCTAAACCTGCTGAACAAATTAAAGTAGAACCTAGTGTTGCTATGGTTAAAGATCTCCTGGTAGAAAATATTGATGGGCATGTTATTTACTTCTGCGATGATGCTGCTAGAATTGCCAAACCTAATGAAAAAGATAAACATAGACCTGTTGTTGGCATGCCTGTTGTCTCAGTTAAAATAGGAGATCATTGTTATCATGGTTTATGTGACTTAGGTGCTAGCGTGAGTGCTATTCCTTTTACCTTATACCAAGAAATTATGAATGACAAAACACCCGCCGAAATAGAAGACACAGATGTTACTATTAAACTTGCCAATTGAGACACCATCACACCACTTGGGATTGTTAGAGATGTTGAAGTCTTGTGTGGGAAAATAAAATACCCTACTGATTTTCTAGTTCTTGGTTCCCCACAAGACGATTTTTTGTCCCATTATATTTGGTAGACCTTTCTTGAACACCGTGAAGGATAAAGTAGATTGTGAAAAACAAATTGTCGGTGTTAGCTTTGGTAATGAGTCTCACGAGTTTAATTTCTCCAAGTTTAGTAGACAAACACATAAGAAAGAATTACCTAGTAAGGATGAAATAATTGGTCTTTCTTCTATTGTCGTGCCCCCTACTGATCCACTAGAACAATATTTTGCTAGACCATGAAAATGATATGCATATGCATGAAAGAAATGAAATAGATAAAAATTTCTTTGAATAACGACCTCTGCTCAAACACAATTTGCCTATTGAAACTCTAGGAGGTCCTCCTCCACCTAAAGGTGATCCTATGTTTGAATTGAAACAACTGCATGACACTCTGAAATATGTTTATCTCGATGAGAAAAAGATATATCCTATTATTATTAGTGCTAACCTTTTAGAACATGAACAAGAAAGATTATTAAAAATTCTGAAGAAGCACCGTGCTGCTATTGGATATACTCTTGATGATCTTAAGGGCATTAGTCCCACTCACTATCTACACAAGATTAATATGGAACTTGATGCTAAACCCGTTGTTGATCATCAATGACGTTTGAATCCTAAGATGAAAGAAGTGGTAAGAACTGAAATATTAAAGCTTCTAGAAGCAGGTATAATCAATCCCATAGCTGATAGTAGATGGGTAAGTCCCGTTCATTGTGTCCCTAAGAAGGGACGTAGTACTATTGTTCCTAATGATAAAAATGAACTTGTTCCTCAAAGAATTGTTACTGGCTATAGAATGGTAATTTATTTTAGAAAATTAAATAAAGCAACTAGAAAAGATCATTACCCTTTGCCTTTTATTAATCAAATGTTGGAAAGATTATCTAAGCACACACACTTTTTCTTCCTAGATGGATATTTTGGTTTCTCTCAAATACCCGTTTCACAACCTGATCAAGAGAAAACCACTTTTACTTGCCCTTTTGGAACTTATGCTTATAGACATATGCCTTTTGGTTTATGCAATGCACCTGCTACCTTTCAAAGATGTATGACTGCTATATTCTCTGATTTTTGTGAAAAGATTGTTGAGGTTTTCATGGATGATTTTTCTGTTTATGGAACTTCTTTTAAAGATTGCTTGATCAACCTTGATCGAGTTTTGTAGAGATGTGAGCAAACTAATCTTGTCTTGAATTGGGAGAAGTGTCACTTTATGGATAATGAAGGTATTGTCTTGGGACATAAAATTTCTGAACGAGGTATTGAGGTGGATAAAGCTAAAGTTGATGCAATTGAGAAAATGCCATGTCCTAAAGATATTAAAGGTATTCATAGTTTCCTTGGTCATGATGGTTTTTATAGGAGGTTTATTAAAGACTTCTCTAAAATTTCTAGGCCTCTTACAAATCTTTTACAAAAGGATGTTCCATTTGTTTTTGATGATGTTGTGTAGAAGCCTTCGAAACACTTAAGAAAGCCTTAACTTCTCACCTATTGTTCAACCACCTGATTGGAACTTGCCTTTTGAAATTATGTGTGATGCCAGTGATTATGTTGTTGGTGCTGTTCTAGGACAAAGAGTTGATAAGAAATTAAATGTTATTCATTATGCTAGCAAAACTCTAGACAGTGCCCAAAGAAATTATGCTACTACTGAAAAAGAATTTTTAGCAGTTGTGTTTGCTTGTAACAAATTCAGATCCTATATTGTTGATTCCAAAGTAGCTGTTCACACTGATCATGCTGCTATTAAATATCTTATAGAAAATAAAGATGCCAAACCTAGACTTATTAGGTGGGTTCTTTTGCTACAAGAATTTGATTTACATATTACTGATAGAAAAGGAGCTGAGAACCCCATAGCTGATAACTTGTCTAGGTTAGAGAATATTCTTGATGACCCACTACCTATTGATTATAGCTTTCCAGATGAACAACTAGCTACAATAAATGTTTCTCATAATACTCCTTGGTATGTTGACTATGCTAATTATATTGTTGCTAAATACATACCGCCTAGTTTCACATACCAACAAAATGAAAAAAATTATTCTATGATTGAAGACATTACTTTTGGGATGACCCACATCTTTATAAAGAAGGAGTAGATGGTATTATTAGACATTGTATACCTGAGCATGAATAGGAACAAATCCTGTGGAAATGTCACTATGAAGCTTATGGAGGGCATCATGGGGGAGATAGAACTGCTCATAAGGTATTGCAATCTGGTTTTTATTGGCCTACTCTCTTTAAGGATGCCCGTAAGTTTGTTTTATCTTGTGATGAATGTCAAAGAATAGGTAATATCGGTAAGCGTCAAGAAATGCCTATGAATGATTCACTTGTTGTCGAACCATTTGATGTTTGGGGTTTTGATTATATGGGACCTTTTCCCTTCTCTAATGGGTACACACATATTTTGGTTGTTGTTGATTATGTTACTAAGTGGGTAGAAGCTATTCCAACTAGTAGTGTTGATCATAACACTTCCATTAAAATGCTTAAAGAAGTCATTTTCCCAAGGTTTGGAGTCCCTAGATATTTAATGACTAATGGTGGTTCACACTTTATTCATGGTGCTTTTCGTAAAATGCTTGCTAAATATGATGTTAACCATAGAATTGCATCACCCTATCATCCTCAATCTAGTGGTCAAGTTGAACTTAGAATAGAGAAATAAAACTAATATTACAAAAAACTGTTAATAGGTCCCAAAAGAATTGGTCTAAGAAATTGGATGATGCACTTTGGGCCTGCAGAACAGCATATAAAAATCCTATGGGTATGTCTCCTTATAAAATGGTTTATGGAAAAGCTTGTCATTTGCCTCTAGAGTTAGAACATAAAGCATATTGGGTAATTAAAGAACTCAACTATGATTTCAAACTTGCCGGTGAAAAGAAGTTATTTGATATTAGCTCATTAGATGAATGGAGAACCCAAGCTTATGAAAATGCCAAGTTATTTAAAGAAAAATTAAAAGATGGCATGACAAAAGAATCCAAAAGCGGGAATTCAAGTTGGAGAATATGTTCTTTTGTACAACTCTCGTTTCAGATTCTTTGCAGGAAACTTCTCTCTAAATGGGAAGGACCATATATTATCGAGGAGGTTTATCGCTCTGGAGCCATCAAAATTAATAATGCCGAAGGTACTAACCCGAAGGTGGTCAATGGGCAAAGAATTAAACACTATATCTCAGGTATGCCTATTAATGTTGAAACCATGACACCGGAGGAACACATAAAAGAGACCTTCTGAAACACTCCAGAATCCTAAAAAAGAGGAGGTACGTGATACGGTAAGTAAACGGACTCCAAAAAATCCGCAAAAAGATTTTTTGTCATTTTTGGAATATTACAAAAATTAGAAAAATAAGAAACAACCAGGAAGGCAACCGAGGAGGGCACAAGACACCAGGGCACGCCTGGCTTGCCTGGCGTGCCCAGGTGGGTTGTGCCCACCTTGTGAACCTTCCCGACTCTGTTTTCCTCTTGTTTGCTTGTTTCCCAAGATAAAAAAATCTTTATATACCCCCCAAACGTATTGACCACCGTATCGCGGAGAAATCTTATGTTCTTCTTTCTTGCTGTTTTCTATTAGATCTGTCAAGCCAGGCATCATGTCTTCTCCCTCCTCCAACAAAGTACAAGAGGATGCTTGGATGATGAAGATAGAGCTAAAGAGAGAGGAACCAGAGGAAACCATCAAGGGTGATAAGGTTGAGAAAGTCGCGGGAGATCAAGTTCGAGCAGTGGGGCAGGCCGTTCCAGCAGTAGAAGAAGAAGACATCCCTCAACCATTCTACGCTCATCTTACCCCCACTGAAATTGAAGCTTTTAGGACCATTGAAACAGTTCGTGTGCAAAATAAATATCTCACTCGTGAAAATATTCTGTTGCAAGAGCATCTCATCGCCCTCCGGAGCATCATTCGTAGATTGGAGTACCTCCTGAGCCTGAAGTGTGACGCCACTCCATCACCACCACCACCATCATCTTCCCCAACAAAGGAGACTTGAGTTCATGGTATGGGCACTCCCCTTGGCTTGTGCCAAGCTTGGGGGAGGTGCCACGGTATCGTATCACCACCACTATCTTTGCCTTTATCTATTTTAGTTCGATCTTTAGTTATCCTATGATTTAGTTGAATAAAATCTTAGTTCGATCTATTTTGGAGTGCTTGCTTACTGATCTATCTATCTATGTAATCGTGTGTGAGATATACAATAAAGAGTAGTTTGACTTTTGTTTCTTTACTCTTATGTTCCAATAAAAAGAAAGTAAAATAAATGAAAAAGATCATATGCTAATCTTATGGTAAGTAATGACATCACATAAGGAAAAGTATAAGTGGTAAAATTTATTGGAGATTGACAAACATAGCATTGGTCAATGATGCAATTCATGAAAGAATTAATAAGGGGAGAGAAGATTCACATGCAAATACACTATCTTGGACATCTTTTATGATTGTGAGCCCCCATTAAATATTATATGTCAAAATTGTTGACGTTGGACAAGGAATACAGCGTAATGATTTATGTTTGTTCATATTCAAATAGAAGTTATATTGTCATAGATCCTTCAGCATGTGGTGCCTGCTCAATATCTTTGCTAGCCAAAAACTCCGTACTAAGTAGAGATACTACTTGTGCATCCGAAAACCCTTAAACCCAAATTCTTATTTTGAGAGTCCACCATACCTACCCACGGATTGAGTAAGATCCTTCAAGTAAGTTTTCATCGGTGCAATAAGGCAATAAAAATTGCTTCTAAATGTGTTGGATCATTTAGTGTAAGAGAAAATTGAGCGTTGTACGAACTTGTGATGGCAAAATAATAAAAGCGACAGACTGCATAATAAAGGTTGCTATCATAAGGGGCAATACAATGTGACGTTCTTTTGCATTAAGGGATTTGGCATACAAAAAAAAAGCGCATTGCAACCTCTGCTTCCCTCTGCGAAGGGCCTATCTTTTACTTTTATGTATTTACTTTTATGCAAGAGTCAAAGTATTCTCCCCTATTCCTTTTATTATTCTCCCCTATCTTTTACTTTTATGTATTTACTTTTATGCAAGAGTCAAAGTATTATGCAAGACGGGACTTTCGGGATGAAGCGCCACCGTCTCAAGGCGGAACTTGGGCAGGAGCACTTTTGCCCTTCGGCGGAGCGATTCCGCCGGGGGAACTTCCCTCCCGGAGGGGGAAATCATCGTCATCGTCGTCACCAACAACCCTCTCATCTTTGGGAGGCCAATCTCCATCAACATCTTCAACAGCACCATCTCATCTCAAACCCTAGTTCATCTCTTGTGTTCAATCTTTGTACCGAAACCTCAGATTGGTACCTGTGGGTGACTAGTAATGTTGATTACATCTTGTAGTTGATTACTATATGGTTTATTTGGTGGAAGATTATATGTTCAGATCCATTATGGTATTTAATACCCCTCTGATCTTGAGCATGATTATTATTTGTGAGTAGTTACTTTTGTTCTTGAGGTCACGGGAGAAGTCATGTTGCAAGTAATCATGTGAACTTGATATGTGTTTGATATTTTGATGATATGTATGTTGTGATTCCCTTAGTGGTGTCATGTGAAGGTCGACTACATGGCACTTCACCATATTTGGGCCTAAGGGAATGCATTGCGGAGTAGTTATTAGATGATGGGTTGCTAGAGTGACAGAAGCTTAAACCCTAGTTTATGCGCTACTTCGTAAGGGACCGATTTGGATCCAAAAGTTTAATGGTATGGTTAGATTTTATCTTAATACTTTTATCGTAGTTGCGGATGCTTGCGAGGGGGTTAATCATAAGTAGGAGGTTTGTTCAAGTAAGAACAACACCTAAGCATCGGTCCACCCACATATCAAATTATCAAAGTAGCGAACACGAATCAAACCAACATGATGAAAGTGACATGGTGAAATTCCCGTGTACCCTCAAGAATGCTTTGCTTATCATAAGAGACCGTTTTGGCCTGTCCTTTGCCACAAAAGGATTGGGCTACCTTGCTGCACTTTCTTTACCATTACCGTTACTTGTTCGTTACAAGTTATCTTTCTATCAAACTACTTGTTACCGACTATTTCAGTGCTCGCAGAAAATACCTTGTTGAAAACCACTTGTCATTTCCTTCTGCTCCTCACTGGGTTCGACACTCTTACTTATTGAAAGGACTACGATTGATCACCTATACTTGTGGGTCACCAGTGGTTCACCTTGATGTGAAGTTGAGGCTTCCACTTGAATGGACGAAATACTCTCCTTCACCTCCATTAGGCAAATTTTGCCAATGGACAAATTTTGGATTGCTTCCGATGGATCTTTGTCTCCTACATCAATTGGCAATTGCTCTACTTGCGAGCCATTAGATTCATCAAACTTTACATCTACATTTTCTTCAACCTTTCAGGTGAAATTGTTGTAAACACAGTAAGTGTGGAGTTTGAACCGTAACTGAGTAGGAAACCTTCATGAGATTTAGCAGCAAATTTTGAGCGACGATGCTTATCAAGAATGTAGCACTTTGAGCCAAATACTCGAAAGTATCCAACTTGGGCTTTGTTACTGGTGAGTAGCTCGTATGCCGTTTTGCTGAGAAGCTTGTGAAGATATAGGCTCTGTTTGTTTGGGCTTTTGCTTCTGTTTTTGTAGCTTTTCCACTTTGGCCAAAAAGCCATAAAAGCTTCTAAATAGGTGCTTTTAGAGCTTTTATGGCTTTTGGAGCTAAATATTGTTATATTGATTCATCAAAAGACATAAAAGCTCAAAAAGCATCTATTTAGGAGCTTTTATGGCTTTTTGGCCAAAGTAGAAAAGCTGCAAAAGCAAAAGCCCGAACAAACAGGGCCATAGTCGATTTGTAGCATGACAAGCTGTCTCAACCGCTTCCGCCCAAAAGTGTCTTGGTGTCTTGTATTCATAAAGCATCGTTCTCACCATCTTGATAAGTGTCCGGTTCTTCCTCTCAAAAACTCCATTTTTTTAGGTGTGTACTGATACGTCTCCGTCGTATCTACTTTTCCTAACGCTTTTCCTCTTGTTTTGGACTCTAATTTGCATGATTTGAATGAAACTAACCCGGACTGACGCTGTTTTCAGCAGAACTACCATGGTGTTGTTTTTGTGCAGAAATAAAAGTTCTCAGATTGGAACGAAACTTTGCGAGGATTTTTTATATAATAAAAGAGAATTTCTGGAGCCAAGAACCACCGGAGGGGGGCACCTGGGTGGGCACAACCCACCAGGGCGCGCCCCCCGCTCCAGGCGCGCCCAGGTGGGTTGTCCCCACCTGGTGGCCCCGCAGGCCTCAACCCTGATACTATAAAATCACATATTTGGAGAAAAAATAAGGGAGAAAGAATTATCGCATTTCACAAGACGGAGCTGCCGCCACCTCCTGTTCTTCATCGGGAGGCCAGATCTGGAGTCCGTTTGGGGCTCCGGAGAGGGGGATCTTCGATCTTCGTCATCACCAACCCTTCTCCATCGCCAATTCCATGATGCTCCCCACCGGGAGTGAGTAATTCCTTCGTAGGCTCGCTGGTCGGTGAGGAGTTGGATGAGATTCATCATGTAATCGAGTTAGTTTTGTCAGGGCTTGATCCCTAGTATCCATTATGTTCTGAGATTGATGTTGCTATGACTTTGCCATGCTTAATGCTTGTCACTTTGGGCCTGGGTGCCATGATTTCAAATCTGAACCGTTTATGTTATCACCATTATATCTATGTTCTAGATCCAATCTTGCAAGTTATAGTCACCTACTACGTGTTATGATCCGGCAACCCCGGAGTGACAATAGTCGGGACACTTCCCGGTGATGACTGTAGTTTGAGGAGTTCATGTATTCACTATGTATTAATGCTTTGTTTCGGTTCTCTATTAAAAGGAGGCCTTAATATCCCTTAGTTTCCAATAGGACCCCGCTGCCACGGGAGGGTAGGAAAAAAGATGTCATGCAAGTTCTTTCCATAAGCACGTATGACTATTTACGGAATACATGCCTACATTATATTTATGAACTAGAGCTAGTGCCGTATCGCCCTAGGTTATAACTGTTATATGATGAATATCATCCAATGAATTCATCGATCCAATGCCTACGAATCTCTCTTATATTGTTTCTGCTAAGTTACTACTGCTACTGTTACTATTGCACTTGCTACAAAATCATTGCTATCACTGTTACCGCTAATATTGCTGTTGCTACTACTATCAAAACTATCATACTACTTTGCTACAGATATTTAATCTCCAGGTGTGGTTGAATTGACAACTCAGCTGCTAATACTTGCAAATATTCTTTGGCTCCCCTTGTGTCGAATCAATAAATTTGGGTTGAATACTCTACCCTCGAAAACTGTTGTGATCCCCTATACTTGTGGGTTATCAAGACCTTTTTCTGGCGGTGTTGCCGGGGAGCATAGCTATATTTGTTGAGTCACTTGGGATTATTATCAAATTATCACTATGAAGAATCTGAAGGATGCCAAGACTAAGATTTTTCCCTCTAAGACAAGGGGAGGTAAGGAACTGCCATCCAGCTCCGCTTTAGATTCACCTTCTGTTATTAGTAGACTTGCAACACCACCACATGCTATCAATTCTGATATGTCGCAAGTTATTGATGATGCTACTTCTGCTATGAATGCTACTCATGATGATGCTAGTACCTTGCTTGATGATAATGTGCCACTAGGTGAATTTCTTGATGAACAAATTGCTAGAGTAAGACAGAATGAGATTGTTGAAACTGATGAAGAGCTTGAAACTGAAAATCTTGAAACACCTATTACACCTAGTTCTCCTAGATATGAATTGCCAAAGGTACCAAAAGGTTATGTTATGGATGAGGAGACAACTAGAGACATTCTTGCTTGTAAGGATAGAGATGATTTGGAAAAATTATTATGCAAGTATAAAGAAAAGACTTTGAATGCTAAAATGAAATGTGATCCTCAGTTTGCTACTTCACCTATCTTTGTTGATGATAAGGATTATGAATTCTCTGTCGACCCAGAGTTAATTACTTTGGTTGAATATGATCCTTTCCATGGTTATGAAACTGAAACTGTTGTGGCACATCTTACTAAGTTGAATGATATTGCCACCCTTTTTGCTCATGATGAGAAGATTCGCTATTATTATATTCTCAAATTATTTCCGTTCTCATTAAAGGGTGATGCTAAGGCTTGGTATAATACTCTTGCTCCTGGTTGTGTGCGTAGTCCCTAGGATATGATTTATTACTTCTCTGGAAAAAAAATCCTGCTCATAAGAAACAAGCTGCCTTACAGGAAATATTTAACTTTGCATAACTTGAAGAAGAGAGTCTCCCACAAGCTTGGGGGAGGCTTCTCCAATTGCTTGATGCTTTGCCTGATCATCCTCTTAAGAAAAATGAAATAATTGATATCTTCTATAATGGACTAACCGATGCTTCTAGGGATTTCCTAGATAGTTGTGTTGGTTGCGTTTTCAGGGAACGAAATGTTGAACAAGCTGAAGAATTATTGAATAACATATTGAAAAATTATGATGATTGGATCCTTCCTGAACCACCGCTTAAACCTACTCCAAAGAAGAGGGGTATCTTATATCTCAGTCCTGAAGATATGCAAGAGATAAAGAAATCTATGAAGGAAAAGGTATTAAAGCAGAGGATGTTAAAATTTTACCACCTATCGAAGAAATACATGGGCTTGAAACACCACCACCACCTAAGGTGGTAGAGGTAAATTCTTTACTAAAGTTCGATGAAGGTGATATTCCTTATAATAAACATCATAGTCAATGCCTTTATGAGTTTGATAATTACATTAGAAAGCAAGATCACTTCAATGCAAATGTTATGAAACAATTGAAATACAATTCTGATATGATTGCTCGCTTGAGCGACTTGTTATTTAGAATTTCAAATGATGTTAGAGGTGTAGGAAAGCATGCCTCTATGGTTCAAACTCAATTAGAACAAGTTGCTAAATCTCAAAGAGAGTTGCTTGATGAAATGAATAATAATATCAATGATCATGCTATTAGAGTAATGACTAGAGGAGGTAGAATGACTCAGGAACCACTTTATCTTGAGGGACACCCAAAAAGAATTGAACAAGACTCTCAAAGAGTTGGCACTGATGTACCTAGTCCTTCTAAAAAGAAAAAGAAGAAGAAAAATGATAGACTTTGCATGCCTCTAGTGAACACGAAGTTGAAAAACCTCCTGATAATGATAATGAAGTCTCTATCTCTGATGCTAAAACTCAATCTGGTAGTGAACACTCACCTTCTGATAATGACGAGGTTCATGAAGACACTCCAATAAATAATGAAGAACCAGACAATGATGTTGAAATAGAACCAGCAGTTGATCTTGATAACCCACAACCCAAGAATAAAAGATATGATAAAAGAGACTTTGTTGCTAGAAAACACGGTAAGGAAAGAGAACCGTGGGTTCAAAAACCTATGCCCTTTCCACCTAAGTCAACCAAAAAGAAAGATGATGAAGAATTTGAATGCTTTGCTGAAATGCTGAGGCCAGTCTTTTTGCGTACTCGCTTGACTGATATCTTGAAAATGCCTCCTTATGCAAAGTACATGAAAGACATCATCACCAACAAGAGAAAAATACCGGAAGCTGAAATCTCCACCATGCTTGCTAATTATACTTTTAAGGGTGGAGTACCTAAAAAACTTGGAGATCTGGCAATACCAACTATACCTTGCTCCATCAAAAGAAATTATGTGAAAATTGCTTTATGTGATTTAGGAGCTGGTGTTAGTGTTATGCCTTTCTCTTTATATAAAAGACTTGATTTGAATAAACTCACACCTACTGAAATATCTTTGCAAATGGCTGACAAATCAACTGCCATACCTATCGGTATCTGTGAGGATGTGCCCGTTGTTGTTGCTAATGTTACTATCTTAACTAACTTTGTTATACTTGAGATGCCCGAGGACGACAACATGTCGATTATCCTTGGTAGACCCTTTTTTAATACTGCAGGGGCTGTTATTGATTGCAATAAAAGCAAGGTCACTTTTCATATCAATGGTAATGAGCATACGGTGCATTTTCCGAAGAAACAATTCCAAGTGAACGGTATATGTTATTGAAAAATCTCTGACAATCACTATTGGAAGTTTTCAACTACCTCTACCTACTGTCAAAAAGAAATATGAAATGCTTATTGTTGGGGACATTCATATCCCCATTGAGGTAACTTAGTGTTTCATGAAAGTTCTTCGGTTTCATGCCAATCAAAAGTGGTTGTTAATAAGACTTGATCAACCTTATTAATGGATCATTTTTTAGAGGAATGAAGTTGATGAATTTAGTGAGCACTACCTTCTGTCCCTACCTTTTGTTTTCTGTTTTTATTAGTTAAATAAAATAAAATAAAATGCCTTGCCTGTTTTCTGAGTTTTCCGTGCAATAAAAAAATGACCCAAAAATAAAAGTTCTCATAATGCTCTGAAAATTTAATACGATTTTTTTCTGAATATTTAAGAATTTTTGGTGCAAATAACATCAGAGGGAGGTGCTCCAGGTGGGCACAACCCACCTGGGCGCGTCAGCACCCCCAGGCGCGCCCTGGTGGGTTGTGGGCCCCACGTGGGCCCCCTCACTTATCTCTTCGTCCCACATCATCACCTACCTCCAGAAAAAAATCACCACTGCTCTCTCTCTCTCGTGTTCTTGCTCTCAAACCCAAGGATTTCGATCTCTTTGCTCAAAGCTCCGTTTCCGAAACTGTTTTGGGGGATTGTTGCTTGGTATGTGACTCCTCCATTGGTCCAATTAGTTTTTGCTTTAGTGGTTTATATTTTGAATAATTAGTTGCTCTTGGTGCTGCTGTAGATGAGCTTGCATGTTAAATTCTTAGAGTTCTAAGTAGTTTGAATGCTTGACATGGCCTCTATGCATCCCTATGAGTAGTTGCTATCAATCTTGTGAAGTTTTGTTGAGAAAATTTTTGTGAACTAAAAATTTCAGAATTTTGTTCATAGGAAAAAGATGAGTATCTTTAGGAAGTTTGCTTCCAAGAAGAACTCCAAGGGAGTTATTGGGGAGTTATCTGACAGTGATCTCCGCACCCGGAGAATGGTGGAGGTACGGCCGTGCGAATGGTCGCATAACCCATTCATGGAAGGGGCCGGAATCCTTCAAGAGTTTGCACAATATGCTGCTAATGCCGGCCTCACCGACTTCATCGTAGCTGAATGTGAACAGTATCATCTCCTCACAAATTCCTTCGTGCAAAGTTTTCATTTCCTAGTTAGGAATAATCCCCCTGAGGTGCAGTTTAACTTATATGCCGAACCCCATCAGATACCGCTTACTGAATTTTGTAACATATGCTTGCTCCCTTCTGATGGTGGTTTAGTAGAGCCTAGGCCCGCGGAGTTTGATGGTTTTTATCGTACTCTGACAGTGGGGGATGAGAGAGGGGTGTCAGGTGTCACCGCCACTAGCTTACACTTTCCTATTGTGCATTATTTTGCTCTTTTCATTACGAAGTGTTTGCTGGCTAGAGAGAAGGTAGGTGCGCTCAATGCCCCAGACTTTGCTATTTTACGCCGTGCACTTTACGGCGACAACACTTATAGCTTGGGAGCTATTGTGGCACGTCGCCTCCACATTAACAGATCCAAGGGTAAAATACATGGTGGCATTTATGCTACTCACCTAGCGAGTCACTTTAACGTTCAGATACGCCAGCATGATTATCCTTTACCCAAGGTTTATTTAGATCGTCAGGCTATGGCACACCACCAGTTTATTGATGGCGAGAACACTGACATGGATGTTCCTTATAACTTGGTCTTTAGTGAGATTACCCGTGATGTTATTCCTTTGCCTGCACCTGCTTTGTTTGATCCTATTGCTAGGGGCGGATACAGAATTATGCCTGAGGACATCGTCGCCTACCGGAACAACCTGGCTGTGGCACAGGAGGAGCCTCAGCAGTGGGACCCTCAGGTGCCCGCTCCCCATTACTTCAACATAGGACCCCATGGCTTCTTCGAGTGGTGATTACCAAGTTAGGCCAAAAGCCTAAGCTTGGGGGAGTACGTATTTTCACTGACATTACATTCATGTTCACACATTTTATTCCAGTTATCGGTGTCCACACTTTTTCATTGTATTATCCATGCTAAATTTATTTTCTCGCGTTCTTCTTGTGTGTTTGAAAAACTTTGAGAAAATCTAAAACTATATTTCCTGATTCTTTTCGGTTTTTCTTCCTAGTTTAAATTGTTGTAGTACTACAAAGAAAACCCAAAAAGATTTCCTTGCTCTTCTTTTGCTTGTTGGGAGCTCTCCCGTGTAAATAGTTTTTTCTCGTTTTTGTTTTTCTTTCTTTAAGTTGCTTTCTTTCAGAAAATCAAAAACTCCAAAAATATTTTAGTGTGTTTCTTTGAATTTCTTTCCATTGAGTCGTACCGAGGAGAAGACCACGATGAAAATGTTGAGTGGCTCTCATATGCATTATTGTTGATCTAACAGAGAGCCCATATTACCTTGTCTTCTCCTTTTTGAATAAAATGTTTGCAGATTCCAGCTTAGTCCACGGCACTCTTGCACTATTATTATTCTCATATCATTCGGTAGTGCAAGTGAAAGGCAGTAATGACGATATTTGATGAACTGGCTGTGGCAGAGAGAAACGGGTATGAACTCAACTTGTTTTGTTTTTGTAAATATGTTTAACCTAGTATCCATGATTCAACTTATTATGATCAAACATGTTTGCAATGACAATTAGAGATTATAGTTTCTCATGCCATGCTTAAGTAGCTAGGAGTGGATAATGATTTATCTTGGATGTCCACATTGCGTTAAAATGATTGTGATGTAGTATGATGATATGGTATCCTCCTCTGAATGTTCGAGTGGCTTGACTTGGCACATGTTCATGCATGTAGTTGAATCAAAACCAACATAGCCTCTATGATATTTATGTTCATGGTGTTCATATCCTACTCATGCTAGTATCCAATGTTACTTATGCATAATGCATGTTCATGACCGTTTTTGCTCTCTAGCTCGCCGCTTCTCAACCTATTTGCTAGACTTTGCCTGTACTAAGTGGGAATTCTGCTTGTGCATCAAAAACCTGAAAACCAAGTTATTCCAGATGAGTCCACCATACCTACCTATATGCGGTATTACCCTGCCGTCCTAAGTAAATTTGCATGTGCCACCTCTAAAAACTTCAAATAAATACCCTTTTTTGTGTGCCTGGATTGTTCATAGAGCAACAGGAGGTAGTCAGTAACTTCCATGCTAAGCGGGTTATTCTCATGATGAGTGTTTATTCACTCGTCCTTGCACAAGAGGGGCGGTAATAGGGATTCCCAATCCCGAACTCAAATTGCAAATAATTAAACAAAACTCCCCCGGGACTGTTGTTGGTATGGACGGCACCCGTTGTTTCGGACAAGCCGTGGAGTGTGATTGTTGGTGGAGGGGGAGTAAACCTTTACTTTTATCGCTTGGGAATCGCCACTAATGTGTTTAGCATGGAAGATACCGATAACTAATGGTCGCGAAGTAAACAAGAAGGGTGCATTTCTCAAAATTTCATTTACCTCTGTTTTAAAAACTTGAGCTCTGGCACCTCTGCAAATCACTGCTTCCCTCTACGAAGGGACTGTCTATTTACTTTTATGTTGTGTCATCACCTTCTCGAATAAGCGCCAGAACCTGAGAGCACTATTGTCATCCTCATGCATTGTGTGTAGCTAATGTTGGGTGTATCATGACTGGATCTTTTCTACCATGAATTACAATGTTTAGTCGCTGCTCGGACTTTGGAGGTGCTCTGCATTTATGTTTTGCGGTCTCAGAAAGGGCTAGCGAGATACCAATATTGTCATATTATATCATGGTTGTTTTGACAACGTGTTGTTGTTTGAGATATCTTATTATTGCTCGCTAGCTGATTATGCCATTGATATGAGTTAATATAATTTTTAAGAGTTATTGTCGACATGGTTAGTTATAATCTTGGCTGAAAACCTGGGTGCTGTTTAAGCTTATTTATGTAAACAAGAGCAAAAGAGTTCGTAAAAGTTTTTCTTTTTCACTTTCAGTTTATCAACTGAATTGCTTGAGGACAAGCAAAGGTTTAAGCTTGGGGGAGTTGATACGTCTCCGTCGTATCTACTTTTCCTAATGCTTTTCCTCTTGTTTTGGACTCTAGTTTGCACGATTTGAATGAAACTAACCCGGACTGACGCTGTTTTCAGCAGAACTACCATGGCGTTGTTTTTGTGCAGAAATAAAAGTTCTCGGATTGGAACGAAAGTTTGCGAGGATTTTTTATATAATAAAAGAGAATTTCTGGAGCCAAGAACCACCGGAGGGGGGCACCTGGGTGGGCACAACCCACCAGGGCGCGCCCCCCTCCAGGCGCGCCCAGGTGAGTTGTCCCCACCTGGTGGCCCTGCAGGCATCAACCCTGATACTATAAAATCACATATTTGGAGAAAAAAATCAGGGAGAAAGAATTGTCGCATTTCACGAGACGGAGCCGCCGCCACCTCCTGTTCTTCATCGGGAGGCCAGATCTGGAATCCGTTTGGGGCTCCGGAGAGGGGGATCTTTGATCTTCGTCATCACCAACCCTTCTCCATCGCCAATTCCATGATGCTCCCCACCGGGAGTGAGTAATTCCTTCGTAGGCTCGCTGGTCGGTGAGGAGTTGGATGAGATTCATCATGTAATCGAGTTAGTTTTGTTAGGGCTTGATCCCTAGTATCCATTATGTTCTGAGATTGATGTTGCTATGACTTTGCCATGCTTAATGCTTGTCACTTTGGGCCCGGGTGCCATGATTTCAGATCTGAACCGTTTATGGTATCACCATTATATCTATGTTCTAGATCCGATCTTGCAAGTTATAGTCACCTACTACGTGTTATGATCCGGCAACCCCGGAGTGACAATAGTCGGGACACTTCCCGGTGATGACCGTAGTTTGAGGAGTTCATGTATTCACTATGTGTTAATGCTTTGTTTCGGTTCTCTATTAAAAGGAGGCCTTAATATCCCTTAGTTTCCAATAGGACCCCGCTGCCACGGGAGGGTAGGAAAAAAGATGTCATGCAAGTTCTTTCCATAAGCACGTATGACTATTTACGGAATACATGCCTACATTATATTTATGAACTAGAGCTAGTGCCGTATCGCCCTAGGTTATGACTGTTATATGATGAATATCATCCAATGAATTCATCGATCCTATGCCTACGAATCTCTCTTATATTGTTTCTGCTAAGTTACTACTGCTGTTGTTACTATTGCACTTGCTACAAAATCATTGCTATCACTGTTACCGCTATTATTGCTATTGCTACTACTATCAAAACTATCATACTACTTTGCTACTGATCACTTTGCTGCAGATAATTAATCTCGAGGTGTGGTTGAATTGACAACTCAGCTGCTAATACTTGCAAATATTCTTTCGCTCCCCTTGTGTCGAATCAATAAATTTGGGTTGAATACTCTACCCTCGAAAACTGTTGCGATCCCCTATACTTGTGGGTTATCATGTACGTAGCCGAGAACTCATGTGAAATCCCTTCTTCGTCAAGAAAGGTATCCACATTGGCGTTCTTGAACTCCATTCCGTTATCACTTCGAACCTTCTTGATCTTCACTTCAAATTGGTTTTGGGCCTTCTTGATGAAGTTCTTGAAGATATTTTGGACCTGCGATTTGTCATCAAGAAAGAATACCCACGTGAATCTTGAAAATTCATCAACAATGACCAAACCAAACGAGTTACCACCGAGACTTTTATAGGCGTTGGGACCGAAAAGATCCATATGAAGTAGCTCAAGCGGTCTTCTCGTGGTCATGATGTTCTTCACGGGATGACTTCCTCCAACCTGTTTTCCTGCTTGACAAGCACTGCAAAGTCTATCCTTGTCAAATATAACATCTTTAACACCAAGGATTTGATCACCTTTAATAAGCTTATCAAGATTCCGCATGCCCACATGACCTAACCTTCTATGCCACAACCATCCTTTAGAAGATTTAGCAATTAAGCAAGTACGAGGTTGGGCTCTCTTAGTGAAATCAATAATGTATAGATCACCTCTACGAATACCGGTAAAGACCATATTATGATTATCTCTACGAAACACTTGGCAATCTACTTTGGTAAAAAGAACACTAAAACCAAAGTCGGCTAGTCTAGATACGGAAAGAAGATTGTAACCAAGAGATTCAACGAGCATAACATTTTGAATAGAGCTATCGTTGGATATGGCCACCTTACTAAGGCCAAGTACCTTACCCTTGGAGTTATCTCCAAAAGTTACATACTTGCGTGGTTCGTTGTTTTTAGCAAGCTCACGGAACATGTCTTTATCTCCGGTCATATCATCAGTACATCCACTATCGAGAATCCACTCTTTACCTCCGGCCATGTAGTCACAAAAGTTGGCCATGAGACTAAGGTTTCTCATAGTCTCCTCAAAGTCAATATCACTTTCCTCGTCTTCATCATAATAGCCATGCTCAATGTCATCATCGTGTATGTGATCATCACCTAGAGCAAGTGATTCATTAGATTTATGGCTATGACAATGTTCAAGTTTATAAATTCTAATTGTTTGTGAAATGATGCTACTAATGACTCCAAAATTTCCTTTAGCACGCATAAGATCACATAGCTCAAACAGACATTCATCAAACTTGGGATCACTAGGCTTCATTTTATGAAAAGTAATAGACTTTTGAAGAATCTCATCTAGTTTTTTCAAGGAATAATTCAGAAAGCGTTCCTCAAGATAATTCCATATAGTATATGTGCATTCAAAAGTAGGCAAGCACACAAGCAAATTTCTAGACAATCCTCTAATGAAAAGTTCAATAGTCCTAAGATTGAGAACCATGCCAAGATACTCATCGGGGGTAGGATGCAAAGGATCAATAGGAGGCACATAAGGGCAAAGAATATACTTGTTCAAATTATATTCATTGAAAATCTCAAGCATCGCATTTTTCCATAAACCATAATACTCCCCATCAAGAATAGGTACTCTACGTCTAACACTCCCGAAGGAGACTCATCCATCTTCCTCCAATGGTGATTAAACCAAAACAATAGAGACCAAAGCTCTGATACCAATTGAAAGGATCGAGAAGAGGGGTCTAGAGGGGGGTGATTAGACCCTTAACAAATAAAAGTGGCAGTTTTTAATTTCTTCAAGTTAAGGTTGAGTTTAGCACATGTTAAAGCACTCACAAGACATTTCAAGCAAGCATGACAAGAGTATATGCAACGAAAAGAGTAAAGCATGCAAGTTGCAAGAAACTAAAGGGATGGGATTGGAGTTTGCAAACACAATGGAGACACGGAGATTTTGGCGTGGTTCCGATAGGTGGTGCTATCGTATGTACATGTTGATGGAGACTTCAACCCATGAAGGGTAACGGTTGCGCGAGTCCACGGAGGGCTCCACCCACGAAGGGTCCATGAAGAAGCAACCTTGTCTATCCCACCATGGCCATCGCCTACGAAGGACTTGCCTCACTCGGGTAGATCTTCAGGAAGTAGGCGATCTCCTTGCCCTTACAAACTTCTTGGTTCAACTCCACAATCTTGTCGGAGGCTCCCAAGTGACACCGAACCAATCTAGGAGACACCACTCTCCAAAAGGTAATCGACAGTGTGTTGATGATGAACTCCTTGCTCTTGTGCTTCAAATAATAGTCTCCCCAACACTCAACTCTCTCTCTCTCTCTCTCTCTCCGATTTGGCTATGGTGGAAGAGTGATTTGAGTGGAAAGCAACTTGGGGAAGGCTAGAAATCAAGGTTCAAATGGTAGGAATGGAATCTCTTGATCTCAACACATGAGTAGGTGGCTCTCTCACAGAAAATGTATGGTGGACGTGTAGGCATGTTCTGATGGCTCTCTCACAAATGGAGAAGGGGTGGAGGGGTATATATAGCCTCCACAAAAAATCCAACTGTTACACACATTTGACTCATCTCGGTGGGACCGAATGGTTAAACTCGGTGGCACCGATCGGTGGGACAGACTGGAACAACTCGGTGGGACCGATGTGCTAGGGCTTAGGGAAAACCTCATCTCGGTGGCGCCGATTGCATCAACTCAGTGAGACCGAACTGAAGCAATAAGGCAACAAAGAGTTGGTCAAGCCATCTTGGTGAGACCGATTGCTATTTCGGTGAGACCGAAATAACTACAACTGACATCAGGGAGTTGGCAAGGCCATCTCGGTGAGTTCGAGATCCGTATCAGTGAGACCGAGATGTTAGGGTTTTTGACAATGGCTATGTCATATGAACTCAGAGGCTCTGGGTAGAAAGAATCGGTGGGGCCGAGTTGGAGTTTAGGTTTTGGACATATTTGGATGGAGAAAGTGGTTGAGGGTTTTGGAGCAATATCACTAAGCACTTGAGCAAGTAATCCATTAAGCAACACCTCATCCCATTTTAATAGTATTGGCTTTCCTATGGGCTCAATGTGATCTTGGATCACTAAAATAAAGATGAAGGGTCTTGGGCTTTTGCCAATCTTTGTCCTTAGCATTTAGAAGGGGTTCCACATCCTCTTGTCATTGCCATGCCATTGTTGAACTTGTCAGAAATACACTAGATAGAACCATTAGTCCAACAAGAAATATGTTGACATTAATTACCAAAATCACGTAAGGAGCACTTGTGCTTTCTGTGTGATTATCAAAAATATGTATGCCAAAACTCCTATGAAACATGGATGTGTAATTGAGGATTTGGAAACTAAAGATGAAAATACTTGAAACTATGCATTACGCCTAGCTAGGGCGTAAAACAATAGCGCTTGTTGGGAGGCAACCCAATAGTTATCTTATTCTTCTTGTTTTATTTTCTATTTTTTTATCCACATAATTATGCTAATGTTATGATTGTGTTTTTATGTTTTAATTAGTGTTTGTGCCAAGTAAAGCCTTTGGGATGATTTGGTTGATAGTTGACTTGATTCTGTGAAAAAACAGAAACTTTTGTACCCAGTATTGGAATTCTTTAAATTCACTGGAATGTGATAAAATTCTGAATTTTTACACATGATTGATATACAAATTGCCCATGTTGTCCTAATTTTTTAGTATTTTTGGAGTTGCAGAGGTATTGCATTTGTTCAGATCATTACACACTGTTATGTTTTTGACAGATTCTGTTTTCGTTGCATAGTTTGCTTGTTTTAATGATGCTATGGATTATATCGGGGGTATAAGTCATGGAGAAGTTAGAATACAATAGATATTATGCAATAATAAAATATGAATGGGTTGATAACAATACCTAAAGTTTATGATTTGCTTGTTATACTAACGGATCTCACGAGGTTTTTGTTGAGTTTTGTGTGCTGAAGTTTTCAAGTTTTGGGTGAGATCACGATGGATGAAGGAATAAGGAGTGGCAAGACCCTAAGCTTGGGGATTCCCAAGGCATCCCCCAAGGTAATATTCAAGGACCACCAAGCATCTAAGCTTGGGGATGCCCCCGAAGGCATCCCCTCTTTCGTCTACAATCCATCGATATATTACTTGGATGTCGGTGTACAAAAGTAGGGGCCTTTTTGTACCCCTTTACTTGTGCACGGGCAGTCATAGCCACACCTGCGACCATGCTCGGCGGTGCAGAGGAAGGAAAGGTACGAGACTGCCAAGGCAGCACTCAAGCCAGAGGCATGAAGAGCAAAGGGGCAGGATGAACTTCTCCCCCCCGGGGGAACACCCTTGCCGGGGGGCCTACGTAGCCCCGGCAAGCCAGAGGCATGAAGAGCAAAGGGGCAGGATGAACTTCTCCCCCCCGGGGGAACACCCTTGCCGAGGGGGCCTACGTAGCCCCGGCAAGAGCCTTGCCGGGGCGGCCTGCCCAACACTAGCAAGGCCGCCACCCATGAGCCTGAGAGTTCTGACACCATCGACAACGCCGAAACCAAGACCCAGGGGCACCTGCATGGTGGCATGCAGATCTTTGTGAAGACCAAAGGCCTGCGAAGTCTAGATAAGGACCAGAAGATGAAGACCCCCGGCAAGATCCTTGCCGGGGACGGAGGCGAGACCCCGGCAAGACCCTTGCCGGGAGTATCAGCGGGGCCGCGGCCAGGCCCGCACCTGCCAACGTTTTCGCTGCCCCACGGCCGTTCTGATGCGATGACCAGCCCGCCAACTAGGCGAGCACCTGCGTGGCAGCATGCAGCTTCTAAGCCAACTAGCCAAGCACCTGCGTGGAGGCAGGCAGATCTTCGTGAAGGCCCTGTCACCGCACCAGCACAGCAGCCAGCCAGCCAGCATGGCGCTGCATGCCTCGTCATCTTGGACGCGCGTCGAAGCAGGGCGAGGCGACGACGGACGGGACAGGCTCTGTTGCCGTCCCCGATAAAGCAAGAGGGCACGTAGGCTGCGCATTAAATGCGTTTGTCCTATGATGTCAGGCGATAAACTTGTACACTGTAGATACTTTCCACCTCCTGTGTGCCACTGTGGCGACCCCTTTGACATATAAAAGGAGGCCCGAGGCGTACTATGGAAGGATTCGGACTTTTTGGACTAGACACGCATAGTAGCTAGTCCAAGAGCAGAAGAACACAAGATAAACACAGACAAGCAGGACTAGGGTTTTACGCTTCTCAGCGGCCCGAACCTGGGTAAAAATCCATCGTGTTGATCGTTAGATCTGCTCTTTGCGCACTCCTCATCCCGGCCGAACCGTAAAGGGGTCCACGCGATCCCATAGGTGTCGTTTCCACCGACATCTTTGGCGCGCCAGGCAGGGGGTGTTAGGTTGTGCAAACCTGATCTAGTAGTCAGCGCGTTATTTTCCTGGATCACCATGGCTCCCAAGAAGAAGGCGATCACGGCGATTGGTTCGTCTGGAGCCGGTCCGCCCGAGCCAGCGCGGACGGGCGGCGGTGCAGTCGCGGATGGCGGCGAAGGTGCGGATCACGAGCATCCACGACATTCTGGCAACCGAAGCCAGGCAAGCGGCGTCATTCGCGTCCATGACGATGAGCCGCGCCCCGCTGGGTCCAAGGACGGACCCGTGCTGCCTCTGGGCGGCGCGGTGACCTCCAAGGCACCCCGGCCGGCGCCCGCGCCACGGCCTTCCCAGGTCGTGCGCGAGGAACGGCGCCATGACGTTGGAGACCACGGGCGTTCCCATGGAAAGAGCCCTCAGCGTCATCCTCGAGATGCGCAGGGCCAGCATGCACGCCATGATACTGGTGGAAACGGCGCGCAGCCGCGGAACCGTGAGGGGGCTCCTTCCAACATGGTTGGAAGTCCGAGCACCTCCCGTTCCTCGCGCTTGTCGCTACCCCCCATGCCAGCAGAGGCGCTAGCACGAGCGTCGTTGCTCCTTGACTTTCCTCCTGCTGCGGAGAAGCAGGAGGAGTGGAGGGCTGCTATCCACAGCCTTATTGGTCATGCCAATAAGGATGGGTATTAGGAGGCAGGCCCTTTGTGGCGTCGGTCCACCGAGCCGGCGCGTGTCGATGGCGGAAAGGCCAGAGGAGCCGCAACCACGGTGCACTCCCCTCCACCATGCCAGCAACGGTCGCCAGCTCGGCAAGTCGATGCCCATGATGATGGATCCATGGCATCGTCAAACCCACGAACTCGTCGTGACCAACATCAAGTTCTTCGGGACTGATGCAAGGAGGACGCTCGAACTACCATCGAGCGGCGACGGGATGCACGCCAGCAATCTGATAGGCGCGCAGGGCCCACTGCGTACAGGCCTGTGCCGGGGGATACTGGTGACCTGCCTTACGAGGTAGGTTATCCAGCCTTTACCCGTGAGCTACGGCGGTTCTAGTGGCCCACTACCCGCACGTTCAAACTAGAGGTCCCGGAGAAGTACGACGGCAAAGCTCATCCGTCCGAGTTCCTGAGCGTTTACACTATCGCCATGCAAGCTGCCGGAGCTCGGGATGGCAAGGTGCTTGCTAACTACTTCCCGTTGGTGCTCAAGCCCAACGTCAGGTCGTGGTTGATGCACCTGCCAGTAGATTCCATCTCCTCTTGGTCGGACATGTGCCATGAGTTCGTTGGCGCCTTCACTGGAGGCCATACGGCTCCTGACCAGGCAAGTGATTTACATCTCATCCCACAGAAGGATAGCGAATCCTTGCGCAAATACATACAGAGATTCAGCCGTGTGCAGTACAACATCCCGGATGTTCATCCTGCTGCTGTCATCAGCGCGTTCCATCAGAACATGCGCAACCGCAAGATGCGTGAGGAGCTGGCGATGAACAAGGTCATGGATGTTGCCGAGCTTTATGTTCTGGCCGACAGATGTGCTCGAGCTGAAGAGGGAAGGAAGTACCCCGGAGAAGATGCCAGTGTGGGAAGTGACTCTGAAGACGAGGATGTCGTCGCCCCGGCAAAGAAGGGCCGACGACGCAACAGGAAAGGCAAGGGCAAGACCGTGCTTGCCGTCGAGGAATCCGGCAACCCCGGCACCGCCAAGAAGGCCAAGGCTGACGACCCCGACAAGGAGGTTGCTGGGTGCGCTGCCTGCCAGGACTTGGCGGCCGCCGACAAGCCGGAGGGCTCCGACAAGCAATACTGCAAGATCCATCGCACCAAAGGCCATGACCTCCAGAACTGCCGGCAGGTCGAGCAGCTTGTGGAGAGACAGAAAGCTGAGTATGAAAGGCGAGACAAAGAGAAGGGCCAGGATGGTGCTGACAGGCCCGGCAAGAAGCGCGGTGGCCAAGGAGGGCGCTGCGGCAAGGATAAGCAACAAGAGAGGCCTGCTCGAGGCCGCGACAAGAAAGAGGGAGATGATGACCATGAAGAGGACGACGAGTCCAGCGAGCACGAGTTCCAAAAAGCCACAGAAGCCATGTGCGTCGATGGTGGCGCCTCGTTGCATTCTTCTCACCGCCAACTTAAACAGTGGGCGCGCGAGATCAATGCGACAGAGCCATCAATCGATGCCCAGAAGCCATTGAGATGGTCCAACACGCCTATCATTTTTTACGCCGAGGATCACCCTGACCGCACAACTGCGGTCGGGTGCTTGTCGTTGTTGGACTCACCAATAATTCGCAACCTCAAGGTGACGAAAATGTTAGTGGACGGTGGGGCTGGCCTGAACTTGATCTCGCCCAAGGTGATCAAGAGGTTGCAAATCCCTGATGGAGATCTTGAAGAGACGGGCACGTTTCAAGGGATCAATCCGGGGAGAAGCCAGCCCAAGGGAAAGATTACACTATCAGTCACATTTGGTGGTGAGCTGAACTACAGGACAGAAAAGATCGTCTTTGATGTTGCCAAGATCCCATTACCATATAACGGGATCCTTGGCCGTCCAGCATTGGCTAAGTTTATGGCAGCATCGCACTATGCTTACAACACGCTGAAGATGTCCGGCCCGATGAGCATCATCACTGTCAACTCTGACAAGAAAGACGCGCTCATCTGCGCCGATCAGCTCTACCGGGAGGCGGTCGTAGCACCTGCCTCCAAGGCACTTGCTCCTGCCACTGGAGCTCCCGGGGAGAAGAAGACCGGCAAGACCTCTTGCCCCGGCAAGACCTCCTGCACCCACTCCAGCAAGCGCGCCTCTTCAGAGTGCTGCGCTTCCGTTGAGGAGGACGTGCCAGAGAGCTCCACCGGCAAGAGCAAGAAATCCAAGGCAGCGCCACCAGAGACCAAGAAGGTGCCCGTCAAGGAGGATGGCACGGGCGGAGCTTTCACCATAAGCTCCACCCTCGACAGCAAATAGGAAAGCGCGCTCGTCGCCTTCCTGCGGGAGAATGTCGATGTGTTTGCATGGCAGGCATCTGACATCCCCGGCGTTCCCAGGGAGGTGATTGAGCACCACCTTGCTGTTTGTCCTCATGCGCGGCCCGTCAAGCAGAAGGTCAGGAAGCAAGCTTTGGAGCGGCAAGAGTTTATCATCGAAGAGATTAGGAAGTTGGAGGCGGCAGGCTTAGTCAGAGGAGTGGTCCACCCAACCTGGTTGGCCAATCCGGTTGTGGTGCGCAAGGCGAATGGGAAATGGAGGCTGTGTATTGATTATACAGACATCAATAAAGCCTGTCCAAAGGATCCTTTCCCTTTGCCACGCATTAACCAGATCGTGGACTCCACTGCCGGGTGTGACTTGCTGTCATTCCTTGACGCCTACTCAGGATACCACCAAATCTTCATGACGAAGGAGGATGAAGAGAAAACCGCGTTCATCACCCCATGTGGTACGTATTGTTTTATATGAATGCCTTTCGGGTTGAAGAGCGCCGGTTCGACATTTGCAAGGGCGGTCCAGATTGGTTTTGAACCCCAGCTGCATAGAAATATGGAAGCATATATGGATGATATAGTGGTCAAAACCAAGGACAAGGCCACGCTCGTGCAGGATTTAGAGGAAACATTTGCAAACCTGCGCAAGATCAACCTCAAGCTCAACCCAGAGAAGTGCGTGTTCGGCGTCCCATCTGGCAAACTTCTTGGGTTCTTTGTGTCTCAATGCGGAATCAAAGCAAATCCCGACAAGATTAAAGCGATTGAGCAGATTGAGGCACCAAGACGAGTCAAGGACGTCCGTAGGCTCGCCGGCTGCATTGCTGCTCTGAGTAGGTTCATCTCCAAATCTGCTGAGCGCGCCCTCCCCTTTTTCAAAGTTTTGAAAAAGGCGGGTCCAGTGAAATGGACTCCGGAGGCAGAGGCTGCGCTGCAAGATTTGAAGAGGTACCTCTCCTCCACGCCAATACTAGTCGTGCCTAAACCGCAAGAGCCTTTGCTGCTATATCTAGCGGCGACGAATCAAGTGGTCAGTGCCGCGCTAGTAGCGCAGAGAGAAGTTGAGGAAGAAGTAGCGGCAGCGGCGAAGCCGTCGGATGATGGGCCGGAGCTCCCCCCGGCAAGGCCTGATGTCGGCAAGGCGGAACCCCCGGCAAAGCCCGATCCCGGCAAGACAGAGTCTGCACAAGTGGGCGAAGTCAAACAGAAGAAGAAGGTGATGCAGCACCCGGTTTATTTTGTCAGTTCCCTCTTGTAGGGGGCTAGATCAAGATATTCTGGTATACAGAAGCTACTTTTCGGCCTCCTTATGGCCTCGAGAAAGCTGCGTCACTATTTCCAAGCGCATGAGATCACCGTCGTCACCCGCCTCCCTTTGCAACGAATCTTGCACAACCCGGATGCAACTGGGAGGATTGTGGAGTGGGCGTTGGAGCTGTCGAGCTTTGGCCTCAAGTTTGAAAGTACTTCAACAATCAAGAGCCGAGCCTTGGTAGAGTTCATAGCAGAATGGACCTCAACGCCCAATGAAGAAATTCAAGAAACCACCCTTCCCGGCAAGGAGACGAGCCGTGATTGGATTATGTACTTTGATGGAGCTTTCTCACTGCAAGGTGTTGGTGCCGGCATGCTACTCGTCGCACCCACCGGAGAGCGCCTCAATTACATAGTCCAGATGCACTTTCCCCGAGAAAAATCAACGAACAACACTGTGGAGTATGAGGGATTGCTTGCTGGTCTCAGGATCGCGGCAGACCTCGGAATCAGGAAGCTCATCGTCAGGGGTGATTCACAGCTTGTCGTCAAACAAGTTAACAAGGATTACCAGAGCCCGTTGATGGAGGCCTATGTGGATGAAGTGAGGAGGTTAGAGGAGCGTTTCGACGGTCTACAAGCAGAGCATGTTCCCCGAGCGGAGAACAGCATCGCCGATGACTTGTCGAAACGTGCTGCCCTCAAGTTGCCTGTGGAACCAGGTACCTTTGTGCTTCAATTAACCCAGCCATCCATTGAGCCATCAGCGGGACAGAACAAGCGAAGGAAGGCAGGCCTCGGCAAGTACTTTCCCGCTGAGCTCCCAGGAGCCGCCGGCAAGGAAGTTGCCGGGTATCCCAAGCTTGCCGGGGAGCAGCGGCCTCCGGCAGGGCCCCAAGCCCTGACCGTAGAAGCAGCTGCCCCTACGGCCGGGGATGAGCCTTTAGTCCTTGCCGTCGAGCCCCAGGCTCCGGCATGGGCACAGCGCACCGTCCGTTTCCTCCAAACAGGGGAACTCCCTGAGGAACAAGAAGAGGCAGAAAAAGTAGCCCGTCGGTCCAGCATGTACCAGTTTGTGGATGATGCCCTATACAGAAGGAGACCGAACGGCGTGAAATTGAAGTGCATTCCTCGAGAGGACGGGTTGGAGCTGTTGGCAGAGATACATGGAGGCATGTGTGGCTCCCACATAGGGTCAAGAGCCCTTGCTGGCAAAGCGTTCCGGCAAGGTTTCTTCTGGCCCACTGCTCTCCAAGATGCAACTGCACTAGTAACCAAATGTGAAGCGTGTCAGTTCCATTTGAAGAAACTCCGCCAACCAGCTCAAGCTCTTCAGACAATCCCTCTTTCCTAGCCATTTTCGGTCTGGGGGCTCGACATACTAGGCCCCTTTCCCCGTGCTGTCGGGGGCTTTGAGTACTTGTACGTCGCAATCGACAAGTTCACAAAGTGGCCGGAAGTGGAACCGGTGAGGAAGGTGACAGCACAATCAGCCGTCAAGTTCTTCAAAGGACTAGTCTACCGTTTTGGTGTGCCAAATAGAGTCATCACCGACAACGGCACGCAGTTCACAAGCCACACCTTCATGCAGTACATCCAAGACCTCGGCAGCAAGGTTTGTTTTGCTTCTGTTGCTCATCCCAGAAGTAACGGCCAGGCTGAGAGGGTGAATGCAGAAGTGTTGCGAGGCCTCAAGACCAGAACTTTTGACAGGCTAAACAAGTGTGGAAGGCGCTGGATTGATGAGTTGCCAACGGTTCTTTAGTCAATCAGAACGACGCCAAATCGAGCCACTAGCCAGACACCCTTTGCCCTGGTAAATGGGGCAGAAGCAGTTCTCCCCACGGAACTCATATACGGGTCACCTCGAGTGCTCGCTTATGATGAGCTTGAGCAAGAGCAGTTGCGCCAAGATGATGCGACGCTCCTTGAGGAAGATCGTCTTCAGGTTGCTGTGCGAGCCGCTCGCTACCAGCAAGCCTTGCGCCGCTATCATAGCCGCAAGGTTCATGCCCGAAGCCTTGAGGAAGGCGACCTTGTTCTTCGGCACGTTCAGTCGCCCAAGAATTCCAACAAGTTGACGCCGAAGTGGGAAGGCCCTTATCGGGTAATACGAGTCACCAGGCCCGGCGCAGTCCGCCTGGAGACCGAAGATGGCATTCCGGTGAGCAATTCCTGGAATATCGAACATCTTCGCAAGTTTTACCCCTAAGGCACGGTTGCCGGGAGCCCCGATAACCCCCTTTTGTACTAGCCTTGCCGGCAAGGCATATAACCCTATGTACAAAGCCAGGCACAGACCCTGTGCGCAGTTAGAGAAACCTTTAGTATGTACAGTTTCCCGTTGATCTCCATGTTTATGTGTATACGTATATGCATGCTTGTCCAGGATATTGTACTGCTTTTTTATTCCAATAAATGTTAATGGACTGCCAAGGTTCCATACTCCTGTCCTCCCTTCTTTCCAGCCGCGGCAAGGACGCTCAATTCCGCCAAGGACTCGGCTCCCGCAAGAAGTTGGGAAGACTGCCCGGCACAGCGATCCCCGGTAAAAGAAAACAGATAAAGTTCACCTCTTGCCCATTCGTGTTCGTAACCTGTGACTTGTGCATTAGAAAACCTCGCCACTCCCTTTTTAAACTCAGGTGCTCCCATCCCTGGCCCGAACACTGCTTCGGTCAGGATGGTCGTAGTAGCCTTTGCTAAAAGAAGGGTGATGAGGGGCTGGACCCTTTGTCTGTAACCCGGCAGATGTGATTCTCCGACAGGCACAGAGGGCACCGGCAGGATAACTTGCCGAGAGGACTCGTTTATTTGCACTAAAGAGGCATTTCGCCTCTGCATGGACGTATACATGCACGGGTTCCCGGCAAGGCTGGTCTTTTTCACTGACATGCTGATACAAGTACGAATGTTATAGGACACAGGCATGGGCTCGAGAGATTACATTATTTAGAAATTAAGATTTGGCAAGTGCCTACAAGTTAAAAGAAAGATAAGTGCCCCGTAATCTCCGTTCTTGCCCCTTTCCTCCCAGGTGCGGCAGGTGAAGGCAAAGAAGAGGCGACGGGGAACGCACTGATGGAGAGCATGGCGGGGATGGCCCTCGGCAAGGCACGAGGCCGAGGATGGTGCTGCCACCGATGGTCAGCCGGAGTCGGAATCGGCGTCCTCCCGCCCGCTACCGTCGTCGTCGTTGTAGCTATCCTCCTCGTCACTGTCGCTCGAGGAGGAGGTTTCGTTGTCAGTGGAGCTCTCCACGCAGCACCCTAAGCGGATTCCCGAGCGCCCGAAGACCTTGACGGAGAGTAGGCCGTTCTCCATTAAATTGAACTAGAGAACATGCCCCTCCGACAGGCTATGGGCACGGGCAAAGGTCTTCCACCCACGGTGGAAGTACATGACATGAGGGGCGGGGAAGTCGACGTCGACCCACATGCCGCCGTTCCCGCAGCCCCTCATATGCAACCTCAAGGCCTGTGGAGGGTCAAGCTCCATTACCCGAGCAAACGGGGTGGGGAGGCGGAGGTGACCGCACACTGGTTTGTACAGCCTGATGAAGAACTCGCGGGGCTGGTCTCCGACATGGCCTTCCATTGGAGGGGGAGCCATTGGCGGAAGCGCGGCCAGTGCGCCGCCCCGTCCTCCTCTCCCCCAAGCGCCACGGCGGCCTCGGCCTCGCCCCCTCCCTCTTCCTCTCACGGCGGGCTCCGCCGCCATGGGCTCTGGAGGAGGGGGGACACGCTGTCGAGCAGAAGCCCTCATTGCCGCCATTGGAGCGCCGGCGCGCCCCCTCACCATGACGAGTGGAGGAAAGGGACCAAGCAGGAAGAAGATGAATGCAGAAGAACGCCGTCCCTCTTCCCTTTTTTATAGAGGGGCGGGGCCGGGGCTCGGCCCCCCAACCTAAGGGCGGCCGCCCCACTCGACCAATCCGGCCGCCAGAGGCGCAGGGAATCAAGACCGACCCGCTGCTCCAATCAGCAATGCCCGGCTTCCCGCCTCGGCGTTAAGGCCCGTGCCCTTCGTATCTGCCACCTACCCTCCATGAGGCATGGAGGACACGTGGCGGGCGAGCCGAAATTGGGGAGACAAGTGGGACGACCGTTTCCCACCCCGTGATCGTGGGGCGCGGGTGCCATGAAGGCCACGACCCGAGTCCACTTTGTAAATGAGCAGCGCCCCTGCGGCTTCCTCTTTTTTATGCGGAAGGTGCGGGCCGCCTCTTTACTGTTCACCGCGAGGTGACACAGGCGTGCTGCGACCATTCCACGCACGACCCCCACGTCACACACTCAATGCGGATCATGGGGATGCACAACTGACGAAGAAGTTACCGCAGTTAAAACTCTGCCACGCGTGCCCGCGCACCGTTCTGGGCCTGGCCCAACAACGCTTCGCGCTTATGTGTGGCGCAGGCCCGGGGGCTCCTGTCGGTGTACAAAAGTAGGGGCCTTTTTGTACCCCTTTACTTGTGCACGGGCAGTCATAGCCACACCTGCGGCCATGCTCGGCGGGGCAGAGGAAGGAAAGGTACGAGACTTCCAAGGCAGCACTCAAGCCAGAGGCATGAAGAGCAAAGGGGCAGGATGAACTTCTCGCCCCCGGGGGAACACCCTTGCCGGGGGGGCCTACGTAGCCCCGGCAAGAGCCTTGCCGGGGCGGCCTGCCCAACACTAGCAAGGCCGCCACCCATGAGCCTGAGAGTTCTGACACCATCGACAACGCCGAAACCAAGACCCAGGGGCGCCTGCGTGGTGGCATGCAGATCTTTGTGAAGACCAAAGGCCTGCGAAGTCTAGATAAGGAGTAGAAGACGAAGACCCCCGGCAAGATCCTTGCCGGGGACGGAGGCGAGACCCCGGCAAGACCCTTGCCGGGAGCATCAGCGGGGCCGCGGCCAGGCCCGCACCTGCCAACGTTTTCGTTGCCCCATGGCCGTTCCGATGCGATGACCAGCCCGCCAACTAGGCGAGCACCTGCGTGGTAGCATGCAGCTTCTAAGCCAACTAGCCAAGCACCTGCGTGGAGGCAGGCAGATCTTCGTGAAGGCCTTGTCACCGCACCAGCACAGCAGCCAGCCAGCCAGCATGGCGCTGCATGCCTCGTCAGCTTGGACGCGCGTCGAAGCAAGGCGAGGCGGCGACGGACGGGACGGGCTCTGTTGCCGTCCTCGATAAAGCAAGAGGGCACATAGGCAGCACATTAAATGCGTTTGTCCTATGATGTCAGGCGATAAACTTGTACATTGTAGATACTTTCCACCTCCTGTGTGCCACTGTGGCGACCCCTTTGACATATAAAAGGAGGCCCGAGGCGTACTGTGGAAGGATTCAGACTTTTTGGACTGGACACGCATAGTAGCTAGTCCAAGAGCAGAAGAACACAAGATAAACACAGACAAGCAGGACTAGGGTTTTACGCTTCTCAGCGGCCTGAACCTGGGTAAAAATCCATCGTGTTGATCGTTAGATCTGCTCTTTGCGCACTCCTCATCCCGGCCGAACCGTAAAGGGGTCCACGCGATCCCATAGTTGTCGTTTCCACCGACATTGGAATTATAATTTTATTCATCACATGATATAAGTTTTTGATACGTCCATTTTGCATCATGATTTTATATCAATATTTATTGCATTATGGGCTGTTATTACACATTATGGCACAATACTTATGCCTTTTCTCTCTTATTTTACAAGGTTTACATGAAGAGGGAGAATGCCGGCAGCTGGAATTCTGGACTGGAAAAGGAGCAAATATCAGAGACCTATTCTGCACAACTCCAAAAGTCCTGAAACTTCACGAAGCATGTTTTTGGAATTAATAAAAAATATTGGGCGAAGAAAGAACCAGAGGGGGGCCACCAGCCAGCCACAAGGTTGGAGGGCGCGCCCCCCGACCTTGTGGGCCCCCTGTCAGGCCTCCGACGCCCATCTTCTGCTATATGGTGTCTTTTACCCTGGAAAAAATCAGAAGGAAGCTTTCGGGACGAAGCGCCGCCGTCTCGAGGCGGAACCTGGGTAGAACCAATCTAGGGCTCCGGCGGAGCTGTTTTGCCGGGGAAACATCCCTCCGGGAGGGGGAAATCATCGCCATCGTCATCACCATCGATCCTCTCATCGAGGGAGGGTCAATCTCCATCAACATCTTCACCAGCATCATCTCCTCTCAAACCCTAGTTCATCTCTTGTATCCGATCTTGGTTCCAAAACCTCAGATTGGTACCTGTGGGTTGCTAGTAGTGTTGATTACTCCTTGTAGTTGATGCTAGTTGGTTTATCCGGTGGAAGATTATATTTTCAGATCCTTAATGATAATTAATACTCCTCTAATTATGAACATGAATATCCTTTGTGAGTAGTTACGTTTGCTTTGTGTGTTATAAGAGTCTTTGCTTTGTTTTCTTTTTAGTTTGCCACAATCATTGTTTGTTGCACACACCTTTTGAGAGGGACACACAATTGTTCGCGGTTTGTTAGAATAATCTATGTGCTTCACTTATATCTTTTGAGCTAGGCAGTTGCTCTAGTGCTTCACTTATATCCTTTAGAGCACGGTGGTGGTTATATTTTAAAGAAATAGTTGCATGATACGTCCATTTTGCATCATGCTTTTATATCAATATTTATTGCATTATGGGCTGTTATTACATGTTATATCACAATACTTATGCCTTTTCTCTCTTAATTTATAAGGTTTACATGAAGAGGGAGAATCCCGGCAGCTGGAATTCTGGACTGGAAAAGGAGCAAATAATAGAGACCTATTCTGCACAACTCCAAAAGTCATGAAACTTCAGGGAGAGTCATTTTGGAATTAATAAAAAATATTGGGCGAAGAAAGCACCAAAGGGGGGCCACCTGCCATCCACAAGGGTGGAGGGCGTGCCCTACCCCCCTGGGCACGCCCTCCTTTCTTGTGGGCCCCCTGGCAGGCCTCCGATGCCCATCTTCTGCTATATGGTGTCTCTTGCCCTGGAAAAAAATCATAAGGAAGCTTTTGGGATGAAGCGCCACCGTCTCAAGGCGAAACTTGGGCAGAACCAATCTAGGGCTCCGGCGGAGCTGTTCTGCCGGGGAAACTTCCCTCCGGGAGGGGGAAATCATCGCCATCGTCATCACCATCGATCCTCTCATTGAGAGGGGGTCAATCTCCATCAACATCTTCACCAGCACCATCTCCTCTCAAACCCTAGTTCATCTCTTGTATCCGATCTTTGTCTCAAAACCTCAGATTGGTGCCTGTGGGTTGCTAGTAGTGTTGATTACTCCTTGTAGTTGATGCTAGTTGGTTTATTCGGTGGAAGATCATATGTTCAGATCCTTAATGATAATTAATACTCCTCTGATTATGAACATGAATATGCTTTGTGAGTAGTTACGTTTGTTCCTGAGGACATGGGAGAAGTTTTGTTATAAGTAATCATGTGAATTTGGTATTCGTTTGATATTTTGATGAGATGTATGTTGTCTTTCCTCTAGTGGTGTTATGTGAACGTCGACTACATGACACTTCACCATTGTTTGGGCCTAGGGGAAGGCATTGGGAAGTAATAAGTAGATGATGGGTTGCTAGAGTGACAGAAGCTTAAACCCTAGTTTATGTGTTGCATAGTAAGGGGCTGATTTGGATCCATATGTTTCATGCTATGGTTAGGTTTACCTTAATTCTTCTTTCGTAGTTGCGGATGCTTGTGAGAGGGGTTAATCATAAGTGGGAGGCTTGTCCAAGGAAGGGCAGCACCCAAGCACCGGTCCACCCACATATCAAATTATCAAAGTAACTAACGCGAATCATATGAGCATGATGAAAACTAACTTGACAATAATTCCCATGTGTCCTCGGGAGCGCTTTGCTCTATATAAGAGTTCGTCCAGGCTTGTCCTTTGCTACAAAAAGGATTGGGCCACCTTGCTGCACCTTGTTTACTTTTGTTACTTGTTACCCGTTACAAATTACTTTATCACAAAACTATCCGTTACCGATAATTTCAGTGCTTGCAGAGAATACCTTGCTGAAAACCGCTTGTCATTTCCTTCTGCTCCTCGTTGGGTTCGACACTCTTACTTATCAGAAGGACCACGATAGATCCCCTATACTTGTGGGTCATCATTGCACTCTCATGCTTCACTTATATCTTTTTCAGAGTCTAATAAATAGTAATGGCAATATGCGCGGGTTATGAAATTGGTCCTGATATGATAGGTATTCAAGAGGGATATAATAAAAACTTTCATGTAGATCACTGAATATGATAAATTTGATTCCTTACAATAGTTTTGTGATATAGATATGGTGATATGTGGGTTGTACTAGTGAATAATTGTGGTTTAGTAAGAATATTGGTGTTAAGGTTTGTGATTCCCGAAGCATGCAGGTATAGTCTCTCGTTATGCTAAGAAGTTGGAGCATGATTTATTATTTAGTGTCTTCCTTTGCGTGAAGGTCAGGGGCACACAATGGTTAACTCCTACCAACCTCCCCCCAGGGGCATGCGTAGTAGCACTTTGCTTCGAGGGCTAATAGACTTTCGCAACAAGTATGTGAGTTCTTTATGACTAATGTGATTCCATGGATTATACACACTCTCACCTTTCCGCAATTTGCTAGCCTCTTCGGTACCGTGCATTGCCCATTCTCACCTCGAGAGTCGGTGCATCCAAACCCCGTGATATGATAAGCTCTATCACACATAAGCCTCCTTATATCTTTCTCAAAGCAGCCACCATACCTACCTATCATGGCATTTCCATAGCCATTCTGAGATATATTGCCATGCAACTTCCACCGCTCCGTTATTATGACATATAGATTCATTATCATATTGCTTTACATGATCATATAGCTGACATAGTATTTGTGGCTCAACCACTATTCATCATTATCATACAAGTTATGCTAGTATCATTGCACATACTGGTACACTGCCAGAGGCATTCATATAGAGTCATATGTTTCAGTTTTATCGAGTTGTAAGTAAATAGAAGTGTGATGATCATCATTATTAGAGCATTGTCTCAGGGAGGAAATAAATAAATAAAAAGGAGGGAAAAAAGAGCCCAACAAAAAATGAGAGAAAAAGAGAGAAGGGGCAATGTTACTATCCTTTTCCACACTTGTGTTTCGAAGTAGTACCATGTATATAGAGAGTCTCCTATGTTGTCACTTTCATATACAAGTGGGAATTTTTCATTATAGAACTTGGCTTGTATATTCCAATGATGGGCTTCCTCAAATGCTCGAGGTCTTCATAAGCAAGCAAGTTGGATGCACACCCACTTAGTTTTCAGTTTGAGCTTTCATACACTTATACCTCTAAGTGCATCTGTTGCATGGCAATCCCTACTCCTCTCATTGCCATCAATTGGCGGGCATCTCCATAGCCCGTCGATTGGCAGCGTCGCTATGAGACTATTTTCCTTTTTATCTCCCCCTTAGTAATCTCTACCACCGCATTCTATTCCACCCGTCGTGCTATGTCCATGGCTTATGCTAATGTATTGTGTGGGTGTTGAAAAATATGAAGCGCGTTAAAAAGTATGAACCAATTGCTTGGCTGACACCGGTGTTGTACATGATTTATATTTTGTGTTAAGAATATGGAGCATGACAAGGCTATATGATTTTGTAGGGATAGCGTTCTTTAGCATTTTTATTTTGAAAGACATGATTTTTTGTTGGTATGCCTGAGTATTGATGTCTCTTTATCAAATTATAGACTATTGCTTTGAATCATTCGGATCTTAATATTCATACCCTAAAAGAAAGATTGCATGATAAACATGTTAGGTAGCATTCCACATCAAAAATTATGTTCTTATCATTTACCTACTTGAGGACGAGCCGAAATTAAGCTTTGGGATGCTTGATACGTCTCCAACGTATCTATAATTTTTTATTGTTCCATGCTATTATAGTATCAATCTTGGATGTTTTATATAACTTTTTATGGCATTTATATAATTTTTTGGGACTAACCTATTAGCCTAGTGCCAAGTGTCGGTTGTTGTTTTCTGCTTGTTTTTGGTTTTCCAAGAAATCAGTACCAAACGGAGTCCAAATGCTACGAAACTTTTTGACATTTTTTGCTCGATAAAAGAAACCCTAGAAGCTTCATGAGGAGACCAGATGAGAAGCGAGGAGACGGCAAGGCAACAGGGGGTGCCTAGGGGGTAAGCGTGCCCTGATGCCTTGTGGGCCCCACGTGGCTCCGTCTGGCCTAATTCCACCTCTATAAATTCTCTAAAAATGGGAAACCAACAAAGAGCCACCCCAAACACTTTTTTTGCTGCCGCAAGTTTCTGTTCTTCTGCGATCCCATCTGGAGGCCTTTTCCGGTACTCTGCCAGAGGGGGAATCGATCACGGAGGGCTTCTACATCATCCTTGCTGCCCTTCGATGATGCGTGAGTAGTTCACCATAGACCTATAGGTCCATGGCTAGTATCTAGATGGTTTCTTCTCTCTCTTTGATCTTCAATACAATGTTCTCCTCGATGTTCTTGGAGTTCTATCCGATGTAATCTTCTTTTGCAGTGTGTTTGTTGGGATCCGATGAATTGTGGGTTTGTGATCTGAATATTTATGAATATTAGTTGAGTCTTCTTTGAACTCTTTTATGCATGATTGTTATAGTTTTGTTTTTCTCTCCGATCTATCCATTTGGTTTGGCCAACTAGATTGATTTATCTTGCAATGGGAGAGGTGCTTTGTAATGGGTTCAATCTTGCGGTGCTCTATCCCAGTGATAGAAAGGGACAAGACACATATTTGTAATGTTGCCATTAAGGGGAAAACGACGGGGTTTATTCATATTGATTTGCTTTACTTTGTCTACATCATGTCATCTTGCTTAAGGCGTTACTCTGTTTTATACTTAATATCCTAGATGCATGCTGGATAGCGGTCGATGGGTGGAGTAATAGTAGTAGATGCAGGCAGGAGTCGGTCTACTTGTCTCAGACGTGATGCCTATATACATGATCATTACCTTGAACATAGTCATAACTATGCGCTTTTCTGTCAATTGCCCAACAGTAATTTGTTCACCCATCGTATGCTATGTGCTTGAGAGAGAAGCCTCTAGTGAAAACTATGGCCCCGGGGTCTACTTTTATCATATATAAAAACACAAAAATACCTTGCTGCAATTTTATTTATTTTATTTTGTTTTGCAATTTATCTTATTACCTACCACTACGAGATTTAATCCATGCAAGTAACCACAGAGGGGATTGACAACCCCCTTGTTTGCGTTGGGTGCAAGTATTTGCTTTTGTGTGTGCAGGTGTTGCTAATGAGGTTCTGTGTGGTTCTACTGCTGGATTGAAACCTTGGTTCTTAACTGAGGGAAATACTTATCTCTACTGTACCGCATCATCCTCTCCTCTTCGAGGAAATCCCAACGCAACTCACAAGTAGCAACTCCCGCCTCTAAAGATGGAAGCATCATCCTTGCTTGTCATCGTGTCGCTCGCCTCCAAATCTTGGTCCTTGAGTTGCTCCGTAGTCGTAGTCGTCGCTGCGCCGTCTTCAAAAAGAGTCGTGGTAGACTCGGCATCATCAATGCCACAAAGAGGGATGGCATTGAAGTCAAACTTGGGAGCATTGTCTTGGAGCTCGTCGGGCTTGGACATCTCGGTGGTACTAGCCTCATGCTCGCCGTCTTGGAGCATGGTCGTCGTGAAGTGAGCTCGGGGTCGAGTAGACTAGTCCTTTTGAGTTTCTTTCCTCCTTGAGAGCACCAATGTAGAGGTCGTCGAGGGACTTGTAGTTGTTGAGGAAGATAGTCTTGGCAATGGCGTTGTTCACTCCCATCGTGAAGTGGAACTTCATTCATATTGGGTTGTCCACACCGGCTCGTCGCAAGGCTTCCTTCATCTCCATGAAGTACTCGTCGAGGGACTTGGATCCTTGTATGGTGTTCTCCAATTGGCGAAGAAGATGTTCCGTGTAGGTGGAAGACACAAATTCTTGCCGCATCGCTTTCTTCGTCTTGGGCCAACTCATGTTGAAGCTCTTTGAAGGTATGTGAAGCCACCATGTCGAAGCGTAGTCGTGGAAGGTACTTGTGGCACACTTCACTTGATGTTCGAAGGGGACTTGATGTAGCTTGAGGTAGTCGCCCATCTTGCGCTCCCACTCGAGGTACTTTTCGGGGTCATGAGTCTCAAAGAATTGAATCTCATAGGCGGCATCGAAGTCGTAGTAGCTCGTGGAAGTAGTGGACTTGAGCTCATGGAGTAGGCGAAGATGCCATACATCCAAAGGCAAAGATGCCTTGAAGTCACTTGGCGAAGATGCAAATGTAGTTGATGAAGCCATAGTCTTGGGGTTGATGTTGTTGTTCTGTATGGCCCGTGCGCATGGGGGTGTAGAAGGCCATGTGCACGGGGTCCCACGTGCACGGGGGTCGCAGTCCCATGGGCACGGGGGTGGCAGGGAAGCCAACGCACTCCTGAAGCGTTCTCTTTATTTCTTGTGGCACGTCCTTGATGGCCTTGAGCTTCGTGGTCTTGTCGGTGTCGATGCTGGTGTGTCCTTGCCGGAGATGGTAGCTTGAAAGCATGTGTACATGAGCGTCTTCTCGATGATGAGGAAGACCTCTTGCCGGTGTTGATGAGGGCTTTGAGCTCCCCCATGTGCTTGTCCATCTTGGCATTGACGAAGTTCTTCATGGCATCGAACTCGTCGTCGTGGTTGTAGACCGGAGATGATGTGATCTGCCTATCCATCACAGGACTCAAGCAAAGGTGAGTAGGAAAATGAGATAAACAATACCAAATTACCTTTTCCCAAAGTTGAGGATGTATTTCGTGTCACTCAATGTGAAATGAAAGAATAGTAGAATTGGTACTCGACTTGTTCACTCACACCTACAAAGTAAAGCTTACCGAGTGGCTTGGTTAGGACAAGTGGCACAAATTCATGCAAATTGAAGTCCAAAATATTGTAAATGTTGAAATAAATCCAATGAACTCAAAATGCAAAGCAAGTGATCACAAATATAGAGGAGGGCAATAAAGAAACACACACGGTGGGATAATGGGGCTTGTATATAGGGATGAGCAATACAAAATTGCCTAATGAAGACTACGCTCGTGTTGCACAAACACTAGGAGAGCACTAGCTTGATTGCATACTTGGGCGCGATTCGCCACTTGGCACTAACCTATATGTATGCAAGCAAAATGTTTCCTATTCCATGTATCCGCATGCACAAGTATCTCTTCTCATGCTCAACTCTCTTTTTCTTATAAGCTTTTGATCTTTCTTGCTTAAAAGCTTATCTCTTCTTTGATTTTTTTTATCTTTTCTTCCTTTACACTATTCTTATTGAGCCTCAAACATATACATGAGACAAGTATCACAAGATATGCACGAGAGCAAGCAATTGCACTATATGATATATCAAATGATGCAACAATATGATATTGCATCCCTGTGGTACACAAGTTTTTGCGAAGCCCAACAATACTCGGATAGCTAGTCTTAATAGGTAAGAAGGTATGCGCAAAGATGGTTGGGCTAACAAGATGTAATGGCAAGGAAGGAAAAGTTTTATGATGGAATGGATACCTTCGTCACACTTAACCTTTCACGAAGTCGGGGGGTAAGCGGCATTGCTTCCGGTTGAAGATGGTCTCAAAGGATGGATGGTCATCGTCGATGCAGAAACTCGTGGTGGATGTAGTCGATGGAGCGATACACATCGTCCAGTGGTTGATTGATACGTCCATTTTGCATCATGTTTTCCTACTGTTATTTATAATGTTTTCATGCATAATAATGCTTTTGGGAGTAATTCTAATGCCTTTTCTCTCATAATATGCAAGGTTTACACAAAAGAGGGAGAATACATGCAGCTGGAATTCTGGGCCTGAAAAAGCTACATCAGAGTTACCTATTCTGCACATCTCCAAATGAGCTGAAAATTTATGGAGAATTATTTTGCAATATATAAAAATACTGGAGCAAATAACTACCGAAGGAGGGCCACCAGGTGGGCACAACCCACGTGGGCATGCCAGGCCCCCCAGGCGCGCCCTGGTGGGTTGTGCCCTCCTCGGCCCACCTCTGGTGCCCATCTTCTGGTATATAGGTCATTTTGACCTAGAAAAAATCAGGGGGGACTTTCGGGACGAAGCACCGCCGTTTCGAGGCGGAACTTAGGCAGGAGCACTTTTGCCCTCCGGCGAAGCAATTTCGTCGGGGGAACTTCCCTCCCGGAGGGGGAAATCATCACCATCGTCATCACCAACAACTCTCCCATCTTTGGGAGTGCCATCTCCATCAACATCTTCAACAGCACCATCTCCTCTCAAACCCTAGTTCATCTCTTGTGTTCAATCTTTGTACCGGAACCTTAGATTGGTACTTGTGGGTGACTAGGAGTGTTGATTACATCTTGTAGTTGATTACTATATGGTTTATTTGGTGGAAGATTATATGTTCAGATCCATTATGCTATTTAATACCCCTCTGATCTTGAGCATGATTATTATTTGTGAGTAGTTACTTTTGTTCTTGAGGTCACGGGAGAAGTCATGTTGCAAGTAATCATGTGAACTTGATATGTGTTTGATATTTTGATGATATGTATGTTGTGATTCCCTTAGTGGTGTCATGTGAACGTCGACTACATGGCACTTCACCATATTTGGGCCTAAGGGAATGCATTGTGGAGTAGTTATTAGATGATGGGTTGCTAGAGTGACAGAAGCTTAAACCCTAGTTTATGCGCTACTTCGTAAGGGACCGATTTGGATCCAAAAGTTTAATGCTATGGTTAGATTTTATCTTAATACTTTTCTCGTAGTTGTGGATGCTTGCGAGGGGGTTAATCATAAGTAGGAGGTTTGTTCAAGTAAGAACAACACCTAAGCACCGGTCCACCCACATATCAAATTATCAAAGTAGCGAACACGAATCAAACCAACACGATGAAATTCCCGTGTACCCTCAAGAACGCTTTGCTTATCATAAGAGACCGTTTTGGCCTGCCCTTTGTCACAAAAGGATTGGCTACCTTGCTACCGTTACCGTTAATTGCTCTTTACAAATTATCTTGCTATCAAACTACCCGTTACCTACTATTTCAGTGCTTGCACAAATTACCTTGCTGAAAACCACTTGTCATTTCCTTCTGCTCCTCGTTGGGTTCGACATTCTTACTTATCGAAAGGACTACGATTGATCCCCTATACTTGTGGGTCATCAAGGCTCTTTTCTGGTGCCGTTGGCGGGGAGTGAAGCGCTCTTGGTAAGTGGAAATTGGTAAGAAAAAATCATTACTATGTGCTGAAATTTATTGTCACTTGTTACTATGGAGAATCATCCTTTGAGGGGTTTGTTCGGGGTATCTTCACCTTGACCGGAACCACAATTAGTTACCCCTCAACCTACTGCACCTACTGAAAATATAGGTTATGAAATTCCTTTGTGTATGATAGAACAACTACTAGCTAATCCTTATGCAGGAGATGGAACTGAACATCCTGATATGCATTTGATATATGTGGATGAAATTTGTGGATTATTTAAGCTTGTAGGTTTATCCATAGATGAAGCTAAGAAGAAGGTTTTCCCTTTATCTTTGAAGGGAAAAGCATTGACATGGTATAGGCTATGCGATGATATTGGATCTTGGAACTGGAATCGATTGAAATTGGAATTTCACCAAAAAAAATTATCCTACGCATCTAGTTCATCGTGATCAGAATTATATATATAATTTTTGGCCTCGTGAAGGAGAGAAAGTATCACTCTAGCTTGGGGGAGGTTTAATTCAATGTTATATTCATGCCCCAATCATGATCTCTCTAGAGAAATTATCATTCAGAATTTTTATGCTCGGCTTTCTCGTGATGATCAATCCATGCTCGATACTTCTTGTACTGGTTCTTTTATGAAGAAGACTATTGAATTCAGGTGGGATCTTTTAGAAAGAATTAAATGCAACTCTAAAGATTGGGAACTCGACGAAGGTAAAGAGTTAGGTATTAAGCTTAAGTTTGATTGTGTTAAATCTTTTATGAATATCGATGCTTTTCACAAGTTTAGCACTAAATATGGACTTGACTCTAAGATAGTAGCCTCTTTTTTTGAATCATTTGCTACTCATGTTGATCTCCCCAAGGAGAAGTGGTTTAAATATCATCCCCCTATTAAAGAAGAAATTAATGAACCTGACATAGCTAAAGATGAAACTATTATTTACAATGTTGATCCAGTTGTGCCTACTGCTTATATTGAAAAACCACCTTTCCCTGTTAGGATAAAGGAACATGCTAAGGTTTCAAATTTGGTTCGCAAAAGTAATATTAGAGCACCTAAACCTGCTGAACAAATCAAAGTAGAACCTAGTGTTGTTATGGTTAAAGATCTCCTGGTAGAAAATATTGACGGGCATGTGTATTTACTTCTGTGATGAAGCTGCTAGAATTGCCAAATCCGATGAAAAAGATAAACATAGACCTGTTGTTGGCATGCCTGTTGTCTCAGTTAAAATAGGAGATCATTGTTATCATGGTTTATGTGACTTAGGTGCTAGCGTGAGTGCTATTCCTTTTACCTTATACCAAGAAATTATGAATGACATAGCACCCACTGAAATAGAAGACATAGATGTCACTATTAAACTTGCTAATAGAGACACCATCACACCACTTGGGATTGTTAGAGATGTTGAAGTCTTGTGTGGGAAAATAAAATCCCCTACTGATTTTCTAGTTCTTGGTTCCCCACAAGATGCTTCTGTCCCATTATCTTTGGTAGACCTTTCTTGAACACCGTTAATGCTAAAATAGATTGTGAGAAACAAACTGTCGATGTTAGCTTTGGTGATGAGTCTCATGAATTTAATTTTTCCAAGTTTAATAGACAACCTCATAAGAAAGAATTACCTAGTAAGGATGAAATAATTGGTCTTGTTTCTATTGGCGTGCCTCCTACTGATCTACTAGAACAATATTTGCTAGACCATGAAAATGATATGCATATGCATGAAAGAAATGAGATAGATAAAATTTTCTTTGAACAACGACCCCTGCTCAAACACAATTTGCCTATTGAAACTCGAGGAGGTCCTCCTCCACCTAAAGGTGACACAATTGTCTGACACTTTAAAGTACGCTTATCTCGATGAGAAAAAGATATATCCTGTTATTATTAGTGCTAACCTTTCAGAACATGAAGAAGAAATATTATTAAAAATTCTGAAGAAGCACCGTCCTGCTATTGGACATACTCTTGATGATCTTAAGGGCATTTGTCCCACTCTCTGTCAGCATAAGATTAATATGGAACCTGATGCTAAATCCGTCGTTGATCATCAACGATGTTTGAATCCTAAGATGAAAGAAGTGGTAAGAACTAAAATATTAAAGCTTCTAGAAGCAGGTATAATCTATCCCATAGCTGATAGTAGATGGGTAATCCCCGTTCATTGTGTCCCTAAGAAGGAAGGTATTACTGTTGTTCCTAATGATAAAAATGAACTTATTCCACAAAGAATTGTTGCTGGCTATAGAATGGTAATTGATTTTAGAAAATTAAATAAAGCAACTAGAAAAGATCATTACCCTTTGCCTTTTATTGATCAAATGTTGAAGAGATTATCTAAGCACACACACTTTTGTTTTCTTGATGGATATTCTGGTTTTTTCTCAAATACCTGTTTCACAACCTAATCAAGAGAAAACCACCTTTACTTGCCCATTTGGAACTTATGCTTATAGACATATGCCTTTTGGTTTATGCAATGCACCTGCTACCTTTCAAAGATTTATGACTGCTATATTCTCTGATTTTTGTGAAAAGATTGTTGAGGTTTTCATGGATGATTTTTCTGTTTATGGAACTTCTTTTAATGATTGCTTGAGCAACCTTGATCGAGTTTTGCAGAGATGTGAGCAAACTAATCTTGTCTTGAATTGGAAGAAGTGCCACTTTATGGTTAATGAAGGTATTGTCTTGGGATATAAAATTTCTGAATGAGGTATTGAGGTGGATAAAGCTAAAGTTGATGCAATTGAGAAAATGCCATGTCCTAAACATATTAAAGGTATTCATAGTTTCCTTGGTCATGATGGTTTCTATAGGAGGTTTATTAAATACTTCTCTAAAATTTCTAGGGGTCTTACAAATCTTTTACAAAAGGGTGTTTCATTTGTTTTTGATGATTATTGTGTAGAAGCCTTTGAAACACTTAAGAAAGCCTTAACTTCTGCACCTATTGTTCAACCACCTGATTGGAACTTGCCTTTTTGAAATTATGTGTGATGCTAGTGATTATGCTGTTGGTGCTGTTCTATGACAAAGAGTTGATAGGAAATTAAATGTTATTCATTATGCTAGCAAAACTCCAGACAGTGCCCAAAGAAATTAAGCTACTACTGAAAAAGAATTTTTAGCAGTTGTGTTTGCTTGTGATAAATTCAGATCTTACATTGTTGATTCTAAAGTTATTGTTCATGTCGATCATGCTGCTATTAAATATCTTATGGAAAAGAAAGATGCTAAACCTAGACTCATTAGGTGGGTTCTCTTGCTACAAGAATTTGATTTACATATTACTGATAGAAAAGGAGCCGAGAACCCCGTAGCTGATAACTTATCTAGGTTAGAGAATATCCTTGATGACCCACTACCTATTGATGATAGCTTTCCTAATGAACACCTAGCTGCAATAAATGTTTCTCATAATACTCCTTGGTATGCTGACTATGCTAATTATATTGTTGCTAAATACATACCACCTAGTTTCACATACCAACAAAAGAAGAAGTTCTTCTATGATTTAAGACATTACTTTTGGGGTGACCCACATCTTTATAAAGAAGGAGTAAATGGTATTATTAGACATTGTGTACCTGAGCATGAATAGGAACAAATCCTATGGAAATGTCACTCCGAAGCTTATGGAGGGCATCATGCAGGAGATAGAACTGCTCATAAGGTATTGCAATCTGGTTTTTATTGGCCTACTCTCTTCAAGGATGCCCGTAAGTTTGTTTTATCTTGTGATGAATATCAGAGAATTGGTAATATCGGTAAGTGTCAAGAAATGCCTATGAATTATTCATTTGTTATTGAACCATTTGATGTTTGGGGTTTTGATTATATGGGACCTTTTCCTTCCTCTAATGGGTATACACATATTTTGGTTGTTGTTGATTATGTTACTAAGTGGGTAGAAGCTATTCCAACTAGTAGTGCTGATCATAACACTTCCATTAAAAATGCTTAAAGAAGTTATTTTCCCGAGGTTTGGAGTCCCTAGATATTTAATGACTAATGGTGGTTCACACTTTATTCATGGTGCTTTTCATAAAATGCTTGCTAAATATGAGGTTAACCATAGAATTGCATCACCCTATCATCCTCAATCTAGTGGTCAAGTTGAACTTAGCAATAGAGAAATAAAACTAATATTACAAAAAACTGTTAATAGGCCCCGAAAGAATTGGTCATAGAAATTGGATGATGCACTTTGGGTCTACAGAGCAACATATAAAAATCCTATGGGTATGTCTCCCTATAAAATGGTTTATGGAAAAGCTTGTCATTTGCCTCTAGAGTTAGAACATAAAGTATATTGGGCAATTAAAGAAATCAACTATGATTTCAAACTTGCCGGTGAAAAGAGGTTATTTGATATTAGCTCATTAGATGAATGGAGAACCCAAGCTTATGAAAATGCCAAGTTATTTAAAGAAAAAGTTAAAAGATGGCATGACAAAAGAATCCAAAAGCAGGAATTCAAAGTTGGAGAATATGTTCTTTTGTACAACTCTCGTTTTAGATTCTTTGCAGGAAAACTTCTCTCTAAATGGGAAGGACCTTATATTATCGAGGAGGTTTATCGCTCTGGAGCAATCAGGATTAATGATGCCGAAGGTACTAACCCGAAGGTGGTCAATGGTCAAAGAATTAAACACTATATCTCAGGTACGCCTATTAATGTTGAAAGCAATATTATTCAAACCATGACACCGGAGGAACACATAAAAGAGACCTTCCAGAACACTCCAGAATACTAAAAAAGAGGAGGTACGTGATACGGTAAGTAAACGGACTCCGAAAAATCCGCAAAAATATTTTCTGTCAGTTTTGGAATATTACAAAATTAGGAAAATAAGAAACAACCAGGAAGGCAACCGAGGAGGGCACAAGACACCAGTGAGTGCCTGGGCCCCCTGGCGCGCCCAGGTGGGTTGTGCCCACCTCGGGAACCTTCCCGACTCCGTTTTCCTCCCGTTTGCTTGTTTCCCAAGATAAAAAAATCTTTATATACCCCCCGAGCGTATTGACCACCGTATCGCGGAGAAATCTTCTGTTCTTCTTTCTTGTTGTTTTCCTGGTAGATCTGAAATATGTCATCTCAGGATTCGGAAGAGGATTGCCCTGTTTCTTATCAGCCTTTGGATAAAAATATCTTCAAGGACACCTATCCCTATCTATGGTTCACCGATGAGGAAGATGAAGATGAACCAGTCCCTCCTCGTTTCAAGCAAGAAAGCAAGGAGACATTATGCAAGAGGATAATAAAGCTTGAGATGGAGAACGATGAGTTGAGGATAGATAATTTTACCGTCCGATGCAAGCTGGAGAAAAAGGATAAGCCCGCTACTACTTCACCACCACCTTCATCGTCTTTTCCAACAAAAGAAACTTGAGTTCATGGTATGGGCACTCCCCTTGGCTTGTGCCAAGCTTGGGGGAGGTGCCCCGGTATCGTATGACCACCACTATCTTTGCTTTCATCTATTTTAGTTTGATCTTTAGTTATCCTATAATCTAGTTGAATAAAAAGTTTAGTTCGATCCTTTCTTTTCGAGTGCTTGCTTAGTGATCTATCTATGTAATCGTGTGCGAGATATATAATAAAGAGTAGTTTGAGTTTTGTTTCTTTACTCTTTTGTTCCAATAAAAAGAAAGGAAAATAAATGAAAAAGATCATATGCTAATCTTATGGTAAGTAATGACATCACATAAGGAAAAGTATAAGTGGTAAAATTTGTTGGAGATTGACAAACATAGCATTGGTCAATGATGCAATTCATGAAAGAATTAATAAGGGAAGAGAAGATTCACATGCAAATACACTATCTTGGACATCTTTTATGATTGTGAGCCCCCATTAAATACTTTGTGTCAAAATTGTTAACGTTGGACAAGGAAGACAACGTAATGATTTATGTTTGTTCATATTCACATAGAAGTTATATTATCATAGATCCTTCAACATGTGGAGCTTGCTCAATATCTTTGCTAGCAAAAAACTCCGCACTAAGTAGAGATACTACTTGTGCATCCAAAAACCCTTAACCCAAAATCTTATTTCGAGATTCCACCATACCTACCTATGGATTGAGTAAGATCCTTCAAGTAAGTTGTCATCGGTGCAATAAGGTAATAAAAATTGCTTCTAAAAGTGTTGGATCGTTTAGTGTAAGAGAAAGTTGAGCGTTGTACGAATTTATGATGGCAAAGTAATAAAAGCGACGGGCTACATAATAAAGGTTGCTATCATAAGGGGCAATATAACGTGACGTTCTTTTGCATTAAGGGATTTGGCATACAAACAAATAAGCGCATGGCAACCTCTGCTTCCCTCTGCGAAGGGCCTATCTTTTACTTTTATGCATTTACTTTTATGTAAGAGTCAAAGTATTCTCCCCTATTCCTTTTTATTTTCTCTTTTTGCAAGCATCATGTGGTGAGGAAAGATCTAGGCACATATATCCAGTTGGATATGAGTAGGCATGAGTTATTATTGTTGACATCACCCTTGAGGTGAATACATTGGGAGGTGAAACTATAAGCCCCTATCTTTCTATGTGTCCGGTTGAAACTTTTTGTTCATGGGTACGCTGTGAGTGTTAGCAATCATAGAAGATTAAATGATGGTTGAGTATGTGGACTTGCCTAAAGGCTCCGACACGTGACCCTTCCTGAAAATATGATAAATTGTAGTTGCTAAGTTGACTGAGAACATAGTTTGTTGGTTTTCAATAAGGTTTATGCTTTATACTTCAATGTTGTGATGAATTGTTACTTGTTCATGAGAAGTTATATGATAAAAGTTATTTGATAAATTTTTATGTTAAAGTTCCTTGCTGTTATAATAATATACATGATGCTTCTATGTCCGTATTTTGTTTTTATCGACACCTCTCTCTCTAAGCATGTGGGCACGTTTTTCGATTTTGGTTTTTCGCTTGAGGACAAGCGAGGTCTAAGCTTGGAGGAGTTGATACGTCCATTTTGCATCATGTTTTCCTACTGTTATTTATAATATTTTCATGCATAATAATGCTTTTGGGAGTAATTCTAATGCCTTTTCTCTCATAATATGCAAGGTTTACACAAAGAGGGAGAGGCAGCTGGAATTCTGGACCTGAAAAAGCTACGTCAGAGTTACCTATTATGCACATCTCCAAATGAGCTGAAAATTTACAGAGAATTATGTTGCAATATATAAAAAATACTGGAGCAAATAACTACCGGAGGAGGCCCACCAGGTGGGCACAACCCACCTGGGCGCGCTAGGCCCCCCAGGCGCGCCCTAGTGGGTTGTGCCCTCCTCGGCCCACCTCCGGTGCCCATCTTCTGGTATATAGGTCATTTTGACCTAGAAAAAATCAGGGGGGACTTTCGGGATGAAGCGCCGCCGTCTCGAGGCAAAACTTGGGCAGGAGCACTTTTGCCCTTCGGCGGAGCGATTCCGCCGGGGGAACTTCCCCCCGGAAGGGGAAATCATCGCCATCGTCATCACCAACAACTCTCCCATCTTTGGGAGGGCCATCTCCATCAACATCTTCAATATCACCATCTCCTCTCAAACCCTAGTTCATCTCTTGTGTTCAATCTTTGTACCAGAACCTTAGATTGTTACCTGTGGGTGACTAGTAGTGTTGATTACATCTTGTAGTTGATTACTATATGGTTTATTTGGTGGAAGATTATATGTTCAGATCCATTATGCTATTTAATACCCCTCTCATCTTGAGCATGATTATTATTTTTGAGTAGTTACTTTTGTTCTTGAGGTCACGGGAGAAGTCATGTTGCAAGTAATCATGTGAATTTGATATGTGTTCGATATTTTGATCATATGTATGTTGTGATTCCCTTAGTGGTGTCATGTGAACGTCGACTACATGGCACTTCACCATATTTGGGCCTAAGGGAATGCATTGTGGAGTAGTTATTAGATGATGGGTTGCTAGAGTGACAGAAGCTTAAACCCTAGTTTATGCGCTACTTCGTAAGGGACCGATTTGGATCCAAAATTTTAATGCTATGGTTAGATTTTATCTTAATACTTTTCTCGTAGTTGCGGATGCTTGCGAGGGGGTTAATCATAAGTAGGAGGTTTGTTCAAGTAAGAACAGCACCTAAGCACCGGTCCACCCACATATCAAATTATCAAAGTAGCGAACACGAATCAAACCAACATGATGAAAGTGACATGATGAAATTCCCGTGTACCCTCAAGAACGCTCTGCTTATCATAAGAGACCGTTTTGGCCTGTCCTTTGTCACAAAAGGATTGGGCTACCTTGCTGCATATTATTTACTGTTACCGTTACTTGCTCGTTACAAATTATCTTGCTATCAAACTACCTGTTATGTACTATTTCAGTGCTTGCAGAAATTACCTTGCTGAAAACCACTTGTCATTTCCTTCTGCTCCTCGCTGGGTTCGACACTCTTACTTACCGAAAGGACTACGATTGATCCCCTATACTTTTGGGTCATCATTGATGAATATGTAACCGTCCCTAAGTAGCCAAAACACCTTAGGATACTCAAATCACAACTCAAACAACCACAAATGCAAAGGGAACCAAAATGGGTTAGGTTGCGGAAGTCTATGGTGGTTATGCAGAAGTTATGGTGGATGGCCTAGGAAAAGATGCCAAAATGCAATTTTTATGGATTCAAATGATGGTAAAACCAAGATGAGCAGCTTGGGCACATCGCTAGCTTTCCAACGAGCCAAAGTACACCCAAATCAGAGTTCGAGAGTGGGAGATATGGTTGAAACGGTGAAGCGGTGGTGGCTGAATCGTGGAGGGCCATGCGCACAGGGTCAAAGGGCCATGGGCACAGGGTCCCGTGCGCATGGTACAAGTGTCATGGGAATGGGGTGTCCAGGAACTTCGCGGGGGCCCGTGGGCACGGGGGTGGCGGAAAATTTGCGATTTCAACTCCAAATTCGAAGGGGATAAAGAAAAATTGGGCTATGGGGATGCAATAGAAGGTGGATCTACTTGCTAAACACTAGATCCATGGATCAAAATCAACAAAAACTCACAAGGAACAACAAATCACAAAAAAATTGGTATGGCTCTTTTTGTGGGGAATTTTTGAATTGGGACAAAAACAAGCAAAATTAGGTTAGAAAACGAAGGGGTATGGCTCCAAATTCATGTCAACGTGGCTCATGATACCAAGATGTTGTAAGGCACGGGCCAAAGTGCCCCGATTTGTCCCGATGTTCATGAATTGGAGGTGGCTTCAAAGAGGAACGCGTAAAATATGAAGAACAAGAGGGGAAATCACAAGAGAAACACTCAAGAACAAGTCCAATCACACATCCACTAGACAATCAAACACACAAGATCCACAAGGTACATGAACAATCAAAGGGAAAGATACAAGGTAGAGTTCATCCCAAATCCAAGAGGGGATGAGGTCTTGATGATTCACTTGGGGAATCCTTCTCCACAAGTGGAGGTCTTGTACTCGAATGGAGTCTTCTCTCTCTCAAAAGGAATCCCACAAGGGGAGATACATGAGCTAAGCTCTAATGTCTAGATCTATTCTTAGCTATCCCTAAATGGAGGAGGAAGAAGGATATATATAGGTCCAAGGCATGAGGGGGTAAGTAGGGGCGAAATGGTAATACATGGGCAAAGCCCAACAACTTCATGCGGGAGGCCACATGCGCACAGGGTAAGTGGAGCCCGTGCGCACGGGGTATCCAAAGGCCTGGCGACTTAGTCCATGCACACATGCCTATACGATGGGCGCGGGGTCCAGAGGCCCGTGCGCACGGGGTGTCCAGAGGGTTTGCACTTGTCGCCTTCTTATGGACACCCGTCGGTGCTGGTGGAACTTGGCCTTCTTCTCGATGGTTCCTTCTCTGCTTCCAAGCTTCCCTCTTGGATGGTGTAGTTGTTCTCTTCTGGATGAACTCCTCCTTGCCGTGTGTGAAGCTCCGATAACACCTATGCATGTACACGCGAAGAGTGTCAAGTAGTATACCGTCCTCGAAGGGGTCAAGTGAACACGTATAAAGGAGATGATTCACCTGTATGTATGTGAACTAGATGTGGCACGTGGCACTTGTCAAATTGGACTCTTGACATGGTGATGTCCGTAGGATGCTCTGCATCATTGGTCATACATGTATATGTTTTGATATGAAGCACCCTAATAATGATAGCCATCTGTGTCATACTGCCACATTCCTTGTGAAGGGGTTTCAACGCTTCTTCATTGAGCTTCTTAAAAATCTCCAACCCAGCAGATGCATCTTCTTATTTCCAGCCGTTCTCCCATGTCATCCACTAGAGCTCCCACCATATCAAACATAGATTGTTGGTACAACTCAAAATCATCAGAGTCGTCGGATTCATAACCATCATCATTGGCAGTACAACTGCTTGCACCGATGTCCCCTGATTCCTCATGATAGATCCACCTCGTATAGGTCCTGAGCATACCAGTGACATTTATGTGACATCTGACAACATCAATAGTTTCGCGGATCCTATTACGACTATTTTTGCATGGGCACAACATATCTTCGGCCCCGTTGTTGTGAGCAAACGCAAATTCCATAAACTGATTCACGCCAGCCATGTATGATGGCGTCAGCACCGTTCCATGAGTAATCCAACCACGATCCATTGCCTGTACAACATGAAAAGTAAATAGAACGAACCTGATATTTGATAAGATGTTTTGCAGTAAACATATCTCACTTGAAATCGCCCCCGTTTCACGCTGCAGCAATCGCGCGTGACTTCGCCCTTCAACTGTGGTGCATGGCCTCGCTGTAGAGTCGTAGCCGCGTTCACCTCGCCATGTCGGCCTCTCGACTCGCCGGGGCCGTGGTATGAGTGGAGGGCCCTACCAATTCCCTTTGTTAGGAGGGAACTGGATGATCCCAATTCCAAGTTCCCGCTGTTATGTGATGTGTTCCCGCTAAATGAGTCAGCTGAAAAACAAAAACTTGTTATTTTTCTATTTACATTTACAAAAGAGTGACCCACCAACATTAACTGTGACACAACGTCTCATTGCACAAAGTGTACATGCCTAATGACGGCCCAATAAGTCGCCAAAAATTAGCCCGAAATGTCGCCAAAGTTGCCGAGGGCGCTACCCGGATTGGGGGGGGGGGCTCGTGATGATGGACCGTCACGAAAAATGATCTTTGGTGATGTTTCATGTTTCATCGCGAGGGTTTTATCACTGAATAGAGAAATTTTTGTAGTGTAAGCCAAACCCCCCCCCCTCTTTTCAAAGGCACCACACTGGCATCTACAAGTCGGCTCGCATCCAATCTGCCATCAACAGCTTACTCGGGCCCATAATGCAATGGCACAAGGTTGAAGTAGACACGTCGCCCCAGAACGCTGCCAAATTAAAAAACGGCGGGCCACCTGTTACATCTTCTAATAAGTGCCAGACGTTATCGGCTCGGGACGGGATGGACCGTCGTACTCGAGACTCATGATGAGTGTCTATGACGTGTGGGGTCGCTGCTCGGGGGAGTTGGAGGTGCTCAGGTTGGGCCCCGTGTGATTCCTTCTGAGCAGAAATCATTGAATTTTGAGGTAACGTCCTGCCCAAACTGGTCTAGGGAATCATGCTCGGGGGAGTCCCGAGCACCAGTCCTTGGTGCTTTTTCTTCAAAAGCCTTGATCTTGGTCTTGATATTATCAATGATGTGACTGGACAAAGATGCGCCTTTAGATCTCGTGGTGATAGTTCGATCCATTATTGCAGCCCGGGGCACGCCATTCCTATGACACTACATGTTTGAGACAATTACTGTTGAAAAAACAATATTTTATGCTCTATTACAACACACGGATAATTTTCTAGTCATTAGAAATGTTATTAGGTTTATTATTGTTTTATTGCATTGCACGAGAACTTTTTTTAGGATGGCAATTTTTTTGACAGCAACATTGCACGGGCATCTTGCAACGAACTACTTCCTTCGTCTCATAATGTAAGATGTTTTTGCAAATATCTTATGGGACCAAGGGTCAGTAGACTGAAGCTTGCCCATTTTAGAGCTAACTCCAACGCACGGACCCAAATAGACGGTGATTTTGTCCCCTTTTTGTCCGTTTGGATCAGCCCGACGGACACCCATATCCGTTTTCGCGTTTGGGTCGGCACTTGCGACCAACGCTGGCCCGATCCATTTTTGAGGTCGCGCAAAAAAACATTACCGCAAATATTTTGAAAAATAAAAACGTTAATTAAACATTAATGCCGACCACAAAGGCCGCGCGAGAGTCCACGAGTGCACTTTTACATTAACTAAAAACATTAAATAAAACTAAAAACTACGAGGAGGAGCGCTGCCCTAGGCGTCTTCCTCGTCGTCGTCGGGGCTGGTGAGGTCAATGAGCGTCGACGCCGGGTCAGCCCAAGGGAACGCCGTCGACCAGGCTCTAACGATGTCATCCGCTGCAAGTTGTACCGCCGCCGGCTGGGCTGGCCCACCGCGGGCAAGGAGCTCCTCCTCCTCCGCCTCGCGGCGCTCCTCCTCCTCCGTGTCGTGCTCCAGCTGCTTGAGGTACCCGCCCTCGCGGCGCTCCTCGGCCAGTCTTTGCTGCCGCCATTGCTCGAGGTAGGCCTGCTCCTGCGCCGGCGTCACCCCTAAACAGACCAGTGGCACGCTAACCCACTCGCGCACCACCCCGGTCCATGAGTAGCGCTCGATGGGGGACGGCGCCGGCTCGGCCTTAACAGGGGACGGTGGCCTCAACGGCGACACGTCGCAGTCACCGGCCGCGGAGAGTGCCATGGCCTCCGCCATGCGTGCCTGGTACGCCTTCTCCTTCTCCTCCTTGCGCCGCTCCTCCTCCTCGCTTTCATGGAGGATTGTCGCCAGCGCCGCCCGGTAGGCGGCCTTAGCCTCCTGGTCCTCGTCACGCACGACAAGGGACGAGGGGGGGGGGGAGCCATGCCGCACGTCGCGGATGTTATCGGTGTCAAAACCGGCCGATCTCGGGTAGCGGGTCCCGAACTGTGCATCTGAGGATCGAAGGTAACAAGGGACAAAGGGAACACGATGTTTACCCAGGTTCGGGCCCTCTTAATGGAGGTAAAACCCTACGTCCTGCTTGATTGTATTTGATGAGTATGGGGGTTACAAGAGTTGATATACCTCGAGATCGTAATAGCTAAACCCTAGATGTCTAGCCTATGGATATTTATGATAGCCTCTACGGACTAACCCCTCTGGTTTATATAGACACCGGAGGGGGCTAGGGTTTGTACAGAGTCGGTTTACAGGAAGGAAATTACACATCCGGACGCTAATCTTGCCGTCCACGTAAGGGAAAGTCCCATCCAGACACGGGGAAAGGCCTTCTACTTTGTATCTTCACGGCCCATCAGTCCAGCCCATGTCACATAGCCCGGACGCCCGAGGACCCCTTAATCCAGGACTCCCTCAGTAGCCCCCGAACTTGCCTTCAATGACGACGTAGTATCCGGCTTATGTCTTCGGCTTTGCAAGGCGGGTTCTTCATTTGTACTTTGGATTGACGACAGTCCGGCTCTGACCTCGATGTGCTGCTTTTATGATTCTTTTCTGTAGTCGCTTCGATTTCCGCGTGCCGGGTGAATACGAATAGCCTGTGTTTTTTTGCAAATAAGCCCCTCACCACACTCGGACACCATCTATATAAGGAGAGCTAGATCCCCAAATGCCATCTCATATCACGCAAAAGAAAGACCGCCAAGATTAGTTGCGAACAAAGCTTTCCAACATGGCCAGCGCTCCAGGCTCATCTTCGCGTCCTCACGGCCCTCCAGCCTCTTCAATCCAGAGTAACTCCCTTATGGTGTTATAATGGAGAAGATGACACTGCCCGTTACAGACGGAATGGTCCGAATACCCCTGCCGAACTGGCCACAATCCTGGCCGATCTGTATAAGGGTGAGAAAGAAGACTTCCTCCGCTTAAACTGCCGGGAGGGCTATTCCATGTACAACCCCGTAGAATGGGTAAGATTTCGATTGTCTGCGCTCCTTTATTGCTATTACAGACACTAATCAACTTTGCCCTTTGTTACCAAAAAACAGTCATGGAGGAAGATGATCGAGGACGTCCACTGTCCCTCTCCACAGCCAGAGAATCATAGCCGTGATGGAGACCCTGGCTTTCACGAGGATCCAGACATATACATAGAGTTCGATGATGGGGTATTCTATCAAGCGAGCCTTGACGACTTAAGAGTGGCTATCACTGCCGACTACCCCCGCCTCTATCCCTTCTGCATCGTAAGTGTTCGAAGGGCTCTTGAAAGGAAACCCCTATCTGCACCTTTGCTTATTACGCCGTTCCGTACTTTTAACAGGATCGGCGTTCGGCAGACCGTACCTCCTCGAGGGCGGCCCCTACGCAGGGTAGCCGTTCAAAACGAAAGGGGACCGGGGGTGCTGCAGAAACCCCACAGTCTTCCAAGAGGTATGTCCACTTAATACATGCCTAGGCATGAGTCTAGATTGTTTAAAGTCTCCTTCTTATCTTTGATGTCAGGAGAAACACGCGGCAGACGGTGGGCAAACGCCCTGCTAGCCGAATGTCCGCCAATCCGGTGCCGGACTCGCCAACTAGGACGAGAACCGAGGCAATGCCAGATCCGAATCCTCAAGAGGATTCGGACGACGTATCTGTCACAAATTCCGAAGTGGAGAGTGTGATGAATCACCGTCGATTAAAGGAAGCCATGCGTGCCCCGGCTTTTTCCGAGCAAGAATTTACCGCACTCAGTACGGTGGATGCATATATCCGAGCCGCTCGAGACGGACTTGCCGGAGTCACTCAGCTGTTCTCAAAGGACATACAGGTAAGCGTTTATGCAATTTTGGATAGTCGTATGCCAGTAGCCCCCGAGACTTGAAGTGGTGAGGCAAACCGACTTAAGGATCGATATACCCTGCAGGTCCTTAAAGAAAAGAACACGGCGCTAGCCCAGGAGCTGAAAACAAACCAAATGCGGCTGAACACTGTTACCGCCGAACTGGCGGAGATGAAAAAGAGCGCAACGGGTGCGTCCAGGGAGGAAAATCTCGAGGAGGAAAAGGACAAACAATCCGAAGAGATAGAGAGCCTGAAGGCTCAGTTATCGGCCGCTCAGAGAGAAAATGAAAAACTGAAGGGTGGCATATTCGGTATGTCTTCCTCTGTTATTTAGAATCTCCCTAGGTGCTCATGTTGAATCCATAATTCGGAATATCATGACCCTGTTTGCCGCAGGTCTGTTAACTGGTAGGCCAGAAGAAGAAGTATCCGGATTTCAAGGCGACATGCTAAAGGAGTTGTCCGCGGTACATGCTCGGGCCCGGAAAGCCATGAAGAGTATGGTGAAGGCATTATGGCCATCCGATACCCCTCCAGAAAGTATGGAGGGCTTGGCAAACCTGTTCAAAGGTGCCCGATGCTAGTTTGAGCTATGGAAGACATCCGCCTGCCGTGAAGGCGCACGAGAAGCCTGGGCCATGGTGAAAACACGCTTCACCAAGCTAGATCCAAATCATATGGCCCGAGTGGGACCGCAGGGACCAGACGGGAAAGAGATTCCAGTGAGCTTGGTGTATGACCAAGTAATGATAGCTGCGAAGTATTCGTAGGAAGACTATAGGTTAGACAGCCTTATAGATGGAATAGATAAGGAATAGATATTTGATGCAATGTATTAGAGTACGTTATGATCAACCTATGCCTTTATCCGAACATATGAAAAAGTTTTGTCATCGCAGGCTTTCGGCTTTATCCTCCGGACCCAAAATGGTGGAGTGTTTTCGGATACTATTAGGAATGAAAAGAAACATTCACTATGTCCGGAAACGAGGCAACCCAGTCATTGTGCTCGAACAGACAAAAATTTGTAGTTCAGGATGTATGTTATATTACATATGTAAGAAACATCTTCCAAGGAAAATAGTTCCGTTAAGGGTTCCTTTCCTTGGGTTAGCATGCAGTAATTATGCGTGCCGGGGTTTTGGTCTGTTATACGGAAAAATTATCCCACAGTATTTGGAGTGGTCACAAGAATGTAACAATCTGTCGTTTGATTGCCGACCACTTATTCTCTTAAGAACGCTAGCTTTCGGCTTCACCCGTCTGAGGTACATGTTCGGTGACCCGGTTGTAACAATCACAGAGGTGCTCCCTTTACGCCCTAGCCGAACAATCGGGAACGTAGGGCATAAACACAGGAGCAAGGCAACCCAGCTTGGCAAAAACTTAAGTCATAGAGGTGCATATAATGGCAAAAAGGATGTATATGAGCAAACGACATTTAAATTTTGAGCTCCAGGCTCAAAATAATAATAAGCTTTGGTTAAAGAAGCCTCCAGTCATGGTGGGATGTATACATTTTAGGATGTTTTACCCTCCAATTGTTCGGCTGATCCGAACACATCCTGGGAATCGTATAGAAACGAGAAAACAAAAACAAAATGAAGAGGAGAAAAAAAAGGAAAAAAAGTATGACCAAACTTATGCGTAGAATCTTCGGAGCCGAGCAGCGTTCCATGGATTCGGCTCTAGGCGGTTATCCGATGCATTACGAAGGCGATAGGCTCCTCCAGTGAGAACTTCATCTATAATGAAGGGACCCTCCCATTTTGGTTTGAGCTTGTCCTTCTTCTTCTCTGGGAGGCGTAAAACGAGTTCGCCGACATTATAAGTCTTGGCCCGCACTTCTCTGCTTTGGTACCTCCGAGCCTGCTGCAGATAGAATGCGGAACGGGCTTTTGCAACATCGCGCTCCTCCTCCAAGCCGTCTAGGTCGTCCTGCCGATCGAGCTCGGCTTCTCTCTCTTCATACATGCGCACTCTAGGTGAGTCATGAATAATATCGCAGGACAAAATAGCTTCTGTGCCGTACACCATAAAAAAGGGGGTGTATCCGGTCGTGCGATTGGGCATGGTCCGCAGCCCCCAGAGTACGGAATCGAGTTCCTCGACCCAGTGCTTATCTGACTCCCGTAAGGATCGCACGAGTCTGGGTTTGATGCCGCTCATTATCAGGCCATTAGCCCGTTCGACCTGACCGTTTGTTTGAGGGTGATATACGGAGGCGTAGTCGAGCTTGATGCCCAAGTTAGCACACCAAGTTTTCACCTCATCGGCTGTGAAGTTAGAGCCATTGTCGGTAATGATGCTATGAGGGACACCATAACGGTATACAACGCCGGATATAAAGTCGATCACTGGTCCAGCTTCAGTCGTTTTGACTGGTTTGGTCTCTATCCATTTAGTGAATTTATCCACCATAACCAGCAAATATTTCTTCTTATGGCTTCCCCCTTTAAGGGGTCCAACCATATCCAGCCCCCAGACCCCAAAAGGCCAGGTAATGGGGATTGTTTTTAAGGCGGTGGGCGGCATGTGACTTTGATTGGCGAAAAGCTGGCATCCGACGCAGCGCTGTACAAGAGCCTGTGCATCTGCTCGGGCTGTAGGCCAAAAGAAACCTGTACGGAAGGCCTTACTTACGAGGGCCCGAGCGGCGGCGTGGTGGCCACCGAGACCGGCATGTATTTCGGCCAAGAGCTGCCGTCCCTCCTCTTCGGAGATACATCTTTGAAGAACTCCGGTAGTACTTTTCTTGTAGAGTTCTCCTTCATGAACCTTGTAGGCTTTCGAGCGTCGAACTATGCGGCGGGCCTCATTCTGGTCCTCAGGGAGCTCCCGCCTATTAAGGTAGGCCAGGAAGGGCTCGGTCCATGGAGCAGTGACAGCCATGATTACATGGGCGGAAGGTGTCATTTCGGTGCCCGAGCCCCCGACGATATCAGAATTGTGTTCGGCATCTGAGGGTATGATCGGCTCCGGACTAGTATTGCCGCTCTTGTCCTGCCATACCACGGATGGCTTGAAGAGCCTTTCCACAAAGGTGTTAGGTGGGATGGGGTCGTGTTTAGCGCCCATTCGGGCAAGGATGTCCGCTGCCTGATTACTTTCTCGAGCGACGTGATGAAACTCGAGCCCCTCAAACCGAGCTGATATTTTGAGTACGGCGTCGCGGTATGCCGTCATCTTTGGATCTTTTGCATCGAAATCTCCATTTATTTGGGATACTACGAGGTTCGAATCCCCACGCACCTCTAGCCGTTGAATGCCCATGGAGACAGCTATCCGGAGACCGTGCAGTAGTGCCTCGTATTCGGCTGCGTTGTTGGAGTCCGTGTACATTATTTGCAATACATAGCGGACTGTGTCCCCAGTAGGGGAAGTTAAGATGACACCGGCTCCCAGCCTGGCTAACATTTTAGAGCCGTCGAAGTACATTACCCAGTTGGAGTATGTGATGTATTCTTTAGGGAGTTCGGCTTCCGTCCATTCGGCGACGAAGTCGGCCAACACCTGAGATTTAATAGCTCGGCGTGGCTTGTATGTTATTTCAAACGGTAAGAGCTCGATGGCTCATTTGGCTATGCGGCCGGTGGCGTCCCGATTATTTATGATATCATTGAGTGGTACTTCGGATGCCACCATGATCGAACACTCTTGAAAGTAGTGCCGCAGCTTCCGGGATGCCATAAAGACCGCATACGCTATCTTTTGGTAGTGTGGGTATCGAGATTTGCACGGTGTAAGGACCATCGATACATAGTATACTGGTTTTTGGAGTGGGAATTTATGTCCCTCTTCCTCTCGTTCGACGACGAGCACGACGCTCACCACCTGGTGGGTTGCAGATATGTAGAGCAACATAGGTTCGCCGACGCTTGGTGCGGCGAGGATTGGGTTGCTTGCTAACAAAGCTTTTATTTCTTCCAATCCGGCTGTTGCCGCATCCGTCCACTCGAAGTGGTCAGTTCGTCGGAGTAGGCGATAAAGTGGTAGTGCCTTTTCTCCCAATCTGGAGATAAAGCGGCTCAAAGCTGCCACGCACCCAACTAGTTTTTGGACTTGCTTTAGGTCTGTTGGGGTTGCCAATTGTGACAGGGCTTGGATTTTTGCTGGGTTTGCTTCGATTCCTCTATTGGAAACAATGAACCCGAGTAGTTTACTGGCTAGAACGCCGAAGACTCATTTTTCCGGATTGAGCCGTATGTCATATGTTCGGAGGTTGTCGAATGTCAGGCGTAGATCGTCCACCAATGACTCGACATGTTTAGTCTTAATGACTACATCATCTATGTATGCCTCCACTGTCTTGCCAATCTGTTTCTCCAGACATGTTTGAATCATGCGTTGGTAAGTGGCGCTAGCGTTTTTGAGTCCGAACGGCATGGTGTTGAAGCAGAAAGGCCCGTATGGGGTAATGAATACCGTTGCGGGCTGGTCGGACTCCTTCATCTTAATTTGATGGTATCCGGAGTATGCGTCGAGGAAACACAGTGAATCATGTCCTACAGTCGCGTCAATGATTTGGTCAATACGGGGCAGCGGGAAGGGGTCCTTAGGGCAGGCCTTATTAAGGTCCTTGAAATCGACACAAAGGCGCCAGGACTTATCCTTCTTCGGTACCATGACCAGGTTTGCTAGCCAGTCCGGATGTTTGATCTCCCTGATGAACCCTGCTTCGAGAAGCTTAGCTAGCTCCTTCCCCATAGCCTGTCGTTTGGGTTCGGAAAATCGCCGCAGCGTTTGCTTGACTGGTTTGAACCCCTTTATAATATTGAGGCTATGTTCGGCCCGTCTGCGTGGGATCCCGGGCATGTCCGAAGGGTGCCAGGCGAATAAATCCCATTTTTCGCGCAGGAATGCTCTTAGTGCGGCGTCGATCGTTGGATCCAGCTGTGCTCCAATGGAGGCTGTCTTGTTGGGATCTGTCGGGTGTACTTGAAATTTTACTATTTCGTCTGCTGGTTTGAAAGAAGTGGACTTCGGCCTCTTATCGAGGATTACATCATCTTTGTCCACTGTGGAGCACAGAGTGGTTAGCTCCTCGGCCGCTAGGGCTTCGGATAGTGCCTCGAGGGCCAAGGATGCCGTTTTGTTTTCGGCGCGGAGCGCTATATCCGGATCACTGGCGATGGTGATGACTCCGTTAGGCCCTTGCATTTTGAGCTTCATATACCCGTAATGGGGTATGGCTTGGAAGCGTGTGAAGGCGTCTCGCCCCAACAGGGCGTGATATCCGCTATTGAAAGGTGCCACATGGAAGAGCAACTCTTCGGACCTGTAGTTCTCCGGCGTGCCGAATACTACATCAAGTTTAATTTTCCCCGAACATCGTGCTTCACGACTGGGGATAATCCCTCGAAAGGTGGTGATGCTTTGCTCGATGCGACTCTTGTCCATTTGCATTTTATCGAGCGTGTCTTCGTAGATGAGGTTTAATCCGCTGCCGCCGTCCATGAGCATCTTGGTGAGTCGAAAGCCGTCTACAATTGGGTTTAAGACCAAAGCGGTAGGTGCTCGGACTGATCTGGCGCTTGGTTCGTCGTCGGCAGTAAAAGTTATTGCCGTATCGTTCCAAGGATTTATTGCGGCTACCTGGTTAACTTCGGCGAGGTCGCGGAGCACCCTTTTGCGCCAATTATTTGAAGGAAAGGTCTCAAAGACCGTAAAGACATTAAGGTCGTCATCCTCCGAAGAGTGCTTCTCCGGGGTGGTGTTGGTGAGGATGGCCTCGCCACTCTTAGCCACCTGCCGGAGTACCAAACATGCCCGAAGGCTATGTGTTGGTTCGGTATTCGGCGTCGTGTGTATCTGACACGGTTTGCCGAGCAGTTCGTCAAGGACAGTTCTATGTCCCGTGAAGGTTTTTTTTTTCTTATCAATGAGATGATGATTGGGTGCCCCGTAAGGGTGCATCCTTTTTGCTCGTCCAGTGGGCTGCTTAAAGGCGGGAGGTTCCCACTGGGCCGTCTGGGCTTTCCAGGCGCTTTCCATTGCGTAGTATTTCTGTACTATATATGCCAAATCTGCAAAGTGCAGTATGCGGCGGCGGTTGAGGGCATTGAGGATTCCCTCGTCCATACAGTTGCGGCAGAAAACTGAAACCGCGTCCTCGTCGCAGCAATCTTTAATCTTGTTTTTAACAAGGAGGAATCTGGCCCAGAAGTGATGGACCGTTTCCTGAGGTTGCTGTCGTACATACATTAGGTCACATACGTCTGGAGGACCTGAATTGCTTGGGGAATATTGCTTGTGGTGGGTGGGTGGGCTAAAATCCGAACCCCAACCCGCTGTCGGATCCGGAGTTTGAAGAATCTCCGAGGTCACTGGTCTAGGATCAGGAGGGCCCTGGTGACTTTCGGGCTTAATGCCAGATTCTATGTTCGGAGGACCTGTGGTCTCTTCCCGATGATGGGTATCCGGCTCGTAGGGCTCGGAAATCCGAACATAGTTTGTTACCAACTTAGGAGGAGAAGTATTCTCGGCTTGTTCCTCCACGGCCGCTACCAGATGGGTGATCGTCGGGGACCTGATTTCCCTCTGATCGGGTTTAAGCCCAATCCGATCATAGTCTGTTGCAACCCCCAAGGCGGCGATGCGATCTAGCAGTTCGTTCAAGGACGAGACATCTGCCGGATCCATCTTTTCAGATTGTTCGAGGCAGATGCGGATATGATGTTTGGCGATTTGAGGGGCCGCCTTTGGCTCAACAGCCGAGCGGGTGCCCATGGTAAAACCGCCGAGTTGGAGGATCTGTCCCGGAGCTAGGGCTCCTCCAGAGGTGATGTTGTCATTGATGACAAGGCGAGCCATCGATCCTTCCGTCGACGACACAGAGGAACTCTCAATGAAAGCACCAATGTCGGTGTCAAAACCGGCCGATCTCGGGTAGGGGGTCCCGAACTGTGCGTCTGAGGATCGAAGGTAACAAGGGACAAAGGGAACACGATGTTTACCCAGGTTCGGGCCCTCTTAATGGAGGTAAAACCCTACGTCCTGCTTGATTGTATTTGATGAGTATGGGGGTTACAAGAGTTGATCTACCTCGAGATCGTAATAGCTAAACCCTAGATGTCTAGCCTATGGATATTTATGATAGCCTCTACGGACTAACCCCTCTGGTTTATATAGACACCGGAGGGGGCTAGGGTTTGTACAGAGTCGGTTTACAGGAAGGAAATTACACATCTGGACGCAAATCTTGCCGTCCACGTAAGGGAAAGTCCCATCTAGACACGGGGAAAGGCCTTCTACTTTGTATCTTCACGGCCCATCAGTCCGGCCCATGTCACATAGCACGGACGCCCGAGGAACCCTTAATCCAGGACTCCCTCAGACGCCGCGCCTCCTGGCCTCTTCGTGCTCGAACGCGAACCACTGCTCCCAAGCGGGAGAGTCGAATTTGTAGGCGGGGTCGTGGCGCTGCTCCGGCGTCAGCAGCTGCCGCCGGCGCTGCACCTCCTCCACGTGCGCCCATGCCGACCGTGGCGCCGCCGGCACTGGGATCCTCTCCGGATCCAAGTGCCAGTCGTGTGGCAGCGTCTCGTCGGGATATGGGAGGGGGACGCGGTGCTTCCAGTGTCACTTCGCATGGTGCACTGGGACGCTGATGCGCTGCCGAGGCCGGCGGGAAGACACCGGCAGAGGCGGGGGAAGCGCGCGGGAACGGCCGCCGGGGGCCTTGCCCTTGCCCTTGCCCTTGCCCTTGCCGGAGAAGAAGCCCATGGCGGTGGCTAGGGTTTGTCGCTGACAGGGTAGCACAGTGGGGTGGCGAGATGGGGACGGGGGCGTCTAGAAGCAGATGAGGACTGTCCCCCACCACACGCTCGGATTAAAAAAGGTCGATCGCCGTCGCTGACGTGTGGGCACGCGATGGGCGGTCGTCATTAATAAAAATGACCACGGTAGTTGGGTGACCACTAGATGGGACAAAAAAGAACAACGTCGTACGAAATGGATAGGTGCGTTGTAGTCGCTCTCGTCGTTTCAAACTTACCTCACCAGCACTAACAACGTCACAACTCAGAACGTCTCTCTCGACGAAAACTATTTGAGAACCACCATCAAACTCCTCCTGCAATCCACCCCCAAAATCCCCTCCCCTCCCCTGCAATCCCAGTATCCCACGACAAATCCGATCAGCATCGATCCCGATTCGTCCCAAACCCTGCCTGCCCCCCACCCCGCGCCAATCCCACCCACATTGCTCGTCTTACCCCCAGATCTGGGCTCCAGTTGCAGAAGCTCCAGATCCCACGCTGCTCTCTCGTAGCCGCCCCGCAATTTGCGCGACGCCAAGCTGGCTCCGCAGAAGCGGCCACAGCGCGTCGGCGGGGGCGGTGGCGCGGCCGCCGCCACCGCTGCCGCGGCGTCGTCCGCCGCGGCTGACTCGGGGGAGGCGGTGATGGCCCGGTGGCTGCAGTCCGCGGGGCTGCAGCACCTCGCGGTGTCCTCCTCCGCTCCTGGGCCCGGGCTGGCGATGGGGATGGCCGGAGACCTCCGAGGCGGCGGTATCCTCCCGAACCTTCTCATGCAGGTTCGTGTGTCTCTTCTGATCGCCTCCAGCTATTCGTCGTTTCCAGTAGGCGTTGTCCTTCCGCACGTTTTGATACCACGCTGTATATGTTCGGGTCGTCACCTGCAATTGCACGATCGCTAGCTTAGCCACGCGGATCTTGTGCGTGTCCATGCCAGCGCGCGTGTATTTCGTTCAAGTCACTCCTATTTTTGTGGGTCGGTGAAGAAATGGACGGAAGCCAGTGAGTTTATTCGTCGCCCACATTCAGGGATCGATTCAAGTTGAGTTAGAGTTGCTGGTTGTATTGCACTCCCTCCGTTCCTAAATATTTGTCTTTCTAGATATTTCAACAAGTGACTACATACGGAGCAAAATGAGTGAATCTACACTCTAAAATATGTCTATATACATCCGTATGTGGTAGTCCATTTGAAATCTCTAGAAAGAAAAATATTTAGGAACGGAGGGAGTACTACTTTGTACAATGACGAATTGCTGGCTTTGAAGCCCACATTGCTGCATGACTGATGTATAAATATTTGAGTATATATGGGAAATTTGCTGTTTCTGAGCCTGGCAAGTTGGGGTTGTGCTCCTGAAGGATCAATCCGTCAAAACTATGCTCATGATTATCATGCCTTGTGAAATTACATGACTGGCACGCCTGTCTCTAGTCCTGTTAGGAAGGCTGGCACAGCCAGACTTAATGGTTAGGTTGAAGTTCTGCTAGTTAGCTGGAATGTAGTGTCTTACCGCATACTGTTTTGAAACTGCTGCCTGCATTATATGAAGTTTAGTTTAGAACTGCACACTGTTAACTGCCTGCATTACATGAAAGTTTAGTTTAGAACTGCACTGTTAATCTGGATGGTGGAACTATGTCTCTTCAGTTTGAAGAAGTAAGCTGGATGGATTGAATGGATACAAAATAGCACCCGCTCTTTTGGGAGATTACTCTATTCCTTTTAAATAGATTCGCGATGTGATTTTTTTATAATCTTGAGCTGTGCACACATAATTCTGTTGTATCTTGGATGCAAATTAGAGGATGCATTTTGTGCCATATGAAATGGTATTCACATCAGTTTGCTTTGAATGCCAAGTATATTAAGCTGAAACTTCAGCAATTTGATCTATTATGATGCAAACAATTAAATATTACTTAGTGAGAACATCAGAAAAATAGTGTCTGCTGTTTTTTTTTTGCATTAAATGCCCTTTTGAACTGTCACATTTCCCGTCTTGAATTTCAAGGAACACCTACTGTATTACATAGTCATGTATGTGGCATTGTCGATATGATTATATCAACTTTTGATTATGGCATCTAGTGCAAAGGTCTGACCTTACTCCCGTGCTTGGGTGACCCATGTACAGTATATGCGTGAGGTCCTCATGTTGAGGCCTTGTTAGTTATTCCTGGTTCGGTTCATATTTCACACTTAGGGCACTTTGTCTAATATTGCTAATCTGTTAAAGCCTTGTAGGACTTCTGACTTGTTCAACGATAAGCGCTTTATCAAATTATCAATACATGCATGCTGTTGCCAGGTGATTATATACAGTTTTACAACAGTTGCTATTTATTTGGTAGGGGTATGGGCCCCAATCGATCGAAGAAAAACAGAAGCTTTACATGCTATTAAGGAGCCTGAATTTTAATGGCGAATCAGCATCTGCACCTATATCTGAGCCATACACACCGACAACCCAGAGCTTCAGTGGTGGCCCCCCCATAGATGGATTCTATTCACCCGAACTTAGAGGTGAATTCGGAGCTGGCCTTTTGGATCTTCATGCAATGGATGACAGTGAGCTTCTTTCTGAGGTATTACTCTAGTTAGTATAAGAAAAATAACTTTGTATGCCCACAAAACAATTGTTATATCGGCATCTGCTCATTGTGCATGTCTGCTCCTTTTAGAAACTAGAGTGATGTTGCATGTGACAAAGGGATTCAAACACATGTGATGTCCAAATCTTAATTTCTGCTCTTCAAAATAACTTCTTCGTGGTCTAATCCAGCTACGGTCTCTTTGTTGTCAGAATGTAGCATCAGAACCATTTGAAGCTTCACCCTTTGTGCCAAAGGAAACTGATGACGATGAGGACGATATAATATCAGGAAGCCAGCAAGGTCTATCAGAAAATTATGGTGGTGCAATCACAAGCGAAAAAGAGAGCAATACTAAAGAAAGTAATGTAGCAAAGATTAAAGTTGTGGTGCGTTGATCACTTCCACTATGTCTACAGTTATGCAATAAAGTCACAATTCAGTCTTTTCTTTGTTTCTTATTGTTAGTGAAAATATTATTCAGTTAATACTAGTAACAATGTCAGGTAAGGAAGAGGCCTCTGAACAGAAAGGAAATATCTCGAAAGGAGGATGACGTAATAGATGTACATAATTCTCAATTCTTGACTGTTCATGAACCTAAATTAAAGGTACCATCTTTCATCCATTCATTGGTATTCTTCATTATGTCTGCAATAGTTCAATAGATAAAATTATTTGGTTCTTGTGTTTAATCTTTCTATGGGACTTGTAGATGTCTTGTGATGCAGGAGAGGCAAATGTTATAAGAGAGACAATCCATTTACTCCTTCCATGTTTTCCATCATGCCTATTGTAGTCTTGTTTGCAGTATGGCATTTATTGCAATACATAAACACTATATATTATTTTAACGCCAATATGATTTAGGCCATGAATTATGATGTGCATCAACAAGTACGTTTACAGCCTATAGATAATCCGACCTATCTTTTTCATGCAACATTTATACGAAGAGTTTAAATCATTTAATGCAAAAGAATCTTTCTTCTGGGCATTTGAATTCCTTTGTGTGCTCATCAGCGTCTATCTACATCCTGCAATGGTGCACTATCTTTTCTTTCACGGTTTCACCCCGTCAGTAGTATCTTAGACATAAAAGGGCGTACCCAGTGCTGAAAGCTCCCACACAAGGTGGGGTCTGGAATATTCTATGGGTTGATAAAATATTATATGTACGTAACGTTGTTGCTATGTACTCCCTCCGTCCCAAAATTCTTGTCTTAGATTCGTCTAGATGCGGATGTATCTAATACTAAAACATGACTTGATACATCCGTATTTAGACAAATTTAAGACAAGAATTTTGGGACGGAGGGAGTACAACTGTATGACTGGCAAAAACTACATTCTCACCTATGGGGGTTAATTATACTCCCTCTGTTCCAGAATATAAGGTGTATTAGTTTTTTCAAAAGTCACATGTTTCTATGTTTGACCAAGTTTATAGCAACATATATCAACTTCTACAATGCTACATAAATAAAATATGAAAATATATTTCACGGCGTATCTAATGATAATGATTTCATTTTGGAAACGTCGATATTTTTCTGTATAAACTTAGAGCCTGTTCCGCAGGCCTCCACTCCCCACTTTTCAACTCCCAGCTCCATCTAGATGCGGAGCGCGCAGAGCGGCACTTTTGCAACTCCGAAAAAATGGCCTACAAGCCGCTCCGCTCTGGGAGAGCATGGAGGCAATGCGTTCAGTGCCACTCCGCAGCTACTCCAGCCGCTCCAGGAGCTGAGCTGCGGAGCGGAGGCCTGCCGAACAGGCACTCAAACAAAGTTAGAGAAGTTTGACTTTTTGAAAGAAAAAAAATACACCTTATATTTTGGAGCGGAGGAGTATTACATAACAGGATTGCCGGAGACAAACTATTCCATGTGTTGCTGTTTTCTTGGTAGTGTGTCCTCATTTTGCTGACAAAAAGAAGCATGTCCGTATAAGATGCAACACTCAACTGTCGTGCATACTTAATAATAAAACTGTCAATCACAAGCCTTTTTAGCTTATCCATGTGATTTGGGCTAACACGAAGTCTCCACTGGAAGGTGGATTTGACGGCTTATGTGGACAAACATGAATTCTGCTTTGATGCTGTCCTGGATGAGGCAGTAACTAATGACGAGGTACTACTTTCCTAACCATCATCCATGGCCGTCTCCTTTTCTCTTTTTCAACATGTTATTCTTAGCATATAAGTTACTGGGTTGTTTGAGCAGGTGTACCAGGAGACTGTGGAGCCCATTATACCAATAATTTTCCAAAGGACCAAAGCAACATGCTTTGCATATGGCCAAACAGGTTAGATAATGCTGGTTTCAAGCTAAAACACTTAAGTTGTAATTTATGTAGACGTTCTGGTAAATCATGTCCTCAGTGTGCTTATGATTTGTTATGTTTTGGTATTTGTTATATGGGGCAAGACCTATAGCCGTAGTACCCACACCAATGCACCAAAGGAACCACCATAGGAGGCATGAGTAGCAGGGAGACTGTTTCTGTAGCCTCGAGTTGAGTCAGAATCCAATTAGTGAAAAGCTTGCAGAGTCAGTTTAGATAAAGAGAGAAAGTGTTCAGATTGTAATCAGTTTAGTTTTGTCTTGCTGGCCAAGTTAGTTTGCCTATATAAGAAGGGACTTAAACCTGATGAATAAAGGAAGCCAATTCAAAGCACTTTTTTACCTTGGCAGCCTAGAGTACTTAGAAATTTGAGTTCTTCCAATCTTGGCATCAGAAACATCTACAAGAGGTCATCGACAGCAGTGCTGTAGGGTCAGATATCAACCGGGGGTGGGGGTGAATGGGAGATTTAACAAATTCTTCAAGAAGAACAGAGTAAATCTAAGAGACACAATACTGAATAGAAGAATATCTAAACAGGCACAACTCAGAAGAAGAATAAGGTAAAATGACTGAGTCAAAGACAATACCAAGCTAGATAGAAAAAAGAAGGGCAGCCCGGTGCATGTAGCTCCCGCTTGCGTAGTGTCCGGGGAAGGGTCAATACCAAGCTAGATAGAAGACTTCCTAATTAGCAGTACAAGTAAACATGCCTGACAAATAGACATATGGTCTTCAGTACAATGAACAAACAGAGAACAAAGCAAAACGTTTAGCATGCAACAGAATAAGATAGTTCTCAGCACAGTGTTCACAGCAATCACAAAGAAAGGAAACATGGGAAGTTCTTCGAAACACGTAGGAATTACTGAAAGTAACACAGTGCGAAGAAATAGAGCCCGTTTGTTTGCTCGGAGAAGACAATGCGATGTGTTACCCCAGTTCAAGTTGCTGGCACAACTCTACGTCTGGGATGGAGAGACTGAGCCACAACTCTGAGAACACGAAAGTCCTCGTCTTAGTCTACTTGAGCTAATTTCACTTAGAACCCGCCCAACTTGAGGTAATCTCCAGAGACTAGTTCTTCGACAGTCCACACTCTGGATGTTCTTGAACAGACGCCTAAGCGTCTAGACGATGCTCAATCCTCAAGAGTAACAAGTCCAAGTTAGGCTTATTAGATCAAATTCTTCAGTCAGAATTCAGTTAGTTAAAATCTTGTAGTCAGTTTAGATTAAGAGAGAAAGAGTCCAGATTGTAATCAGTTTAGTTTTGCCTTGATGGCCAAGTTAGTTCGCCTATAAGAAGGGACTTGATCCCGATGAATAAAGGAAGCCAATCAAAGTATTTTCTTTGTCTTGCCGCCTAGAGTAATTAGAAATTCGAGCTGTTCCAGTCTTAGCCGCATAGATTCTTCCTACAATTCTATTTATAATGTACTTAAAATTCTCTGGACGTCCTGACTCTCAAGTGTTTGGCTCTACATGGCCTATAGACACTTATCATGATTTCATACTTCATGGAAGGAATAAAGCCGGAAAGTTTAGTATTTAAAATTGATTGTAACATGGCAGCTTGATAGTTCAATATGTGATCCTTGATGCTTAAAATTAATACAGCCTGGACTTTCTATCTTTATGGTATCTGAAGGTGCTATATATGCTTGATGCTGTCCTTCATTCATCTTTTTGATCTGGATGCTATGTTGTAGATGTCACTGAGCTCATGAATTTGGAATTACGAATCATTCCTGCACACCTACTCCTAGTTTGATTTGCCAGTCTCGCTTTGCAGCATTGCTAATCCTCCATGTGCAGGTAGTGGCAAGACATATACAATGCAACCCCTACCTCTAAGGGCTGCACAGGATATGGTTCATCTTTTGCATCAACCTGTGTACCTGAGTCAAAATTTCAAGTTGTGGCTTAGCTACTTTGAGATATATGGCGGGAAGCTTTATGACCTTTTGAGCGAAAGGAGGTTGATCGCTGCACTCCATTTTTATACTATCTAATTTGGCATAGTAAACGTATTGCCTTTGTGTGTTGTCAATGTGATGTTGAAATTAATTGTGTGTATGTTATCTGTGGATAGTATGCAGCTATAATGCATTTAATTTGCCCATTTTTCTGTGCATGTATATATGTGCACCCATGTTCCTGTTGCCACATTGCTAAGACTATCTTAGGAGTGCTGGAAAAACTTCTGTTCTTGCATACAAGCATGGGCATACACACATATATGTATGAAGTGATGATTACCTATTGGCCACTGGTTAAGAATGATCATGCAAGTAGTTTTGGGCTTAATTGAACGAGGTTTTTGCTGATCATAGGAAATACTGCCACTTTTTATTAGGGAGAACTTAATGTAGGTGACGACTCTTACTAAATGCTACCTCCAATCCAAAACGCAAGTCTTTTTAGGAATTTACAAGTGAAATATTTTCAAGTTTGATCTTCTATATTGATATTACTAGATTTACCATGAAATATAATTTTGTAATGGAACAGGTTTGCACAGAAACTTGTGCCATGTCAAACTTGATAGTACCATCTTGAAAATTGTGCCGTGTCCTAAAAGACTTGCGTTTTGGATTGGAGGAAGTACAGTGATTAGCTACAGTTGTTTAAATTCAGCATTGAAATGAAACTTTGCTTTTGGCATACACGTCAGTAACTTGCCTTTTGTGACTTGTTTTTGTATGCTAAATGAGACTTCGTTCTTCTACCTTTTACTTGATTCTGTGGTTGAATTTGAGCTGCATTTTGTCTATGTTTTTCTAGGCCACTCTGCATTAGGGAAGATGGAAAGAAACAGGTCTGCATTGTTGGCTTACAGGAATTTGAGGTTTCTGATGTCCAGATTGTCAAAGAATACATTGAGAGAGGAAATGCCTCGAGAAGCACAGGATCAACGGGGGCCAACGAAGAGTCATCACGATCTCACGCCATTCTGCAATTAGCTGTGAAGAAGCATATCCCAGTGACAGAGACCAGAAGACAGAGAGATCGTGAGGCTAATGAAGCTAAAAATACAAAGCTTGTGGGAAAATTGTCATTTATAGACCTTGCTGGAAGCGAGCGTGGTGCTGATACAACAGATAATGACAAGCAGACAAGGTACTTATTTTCATCCGATAGATATTGACTTCTTTCTTTCTCTCATGCTCCAGCCGTATCTTTTTCCATTTACTTGCAATGTTTCCATAGATACCAACATACTACAGTCCTCTGCCTTCTAACTTTCTACTTGTGCCAGAATCGAGGGTGCAGAAATAAACAAGAGCCTTTTGGCCCTCAAGGAATGCATTCGGGCACTGGATAATGATCAGATACATATTCCTTTCAGAGGAAGCAAGCTAACCGAGGTGCTTCGTGATTCGTTTGTTGGTAACTCTCGAACAGTAATGATTTCTTGCATCTCACCGGGTTCAGGTTCATGTGAACACACGCTAAATACCTTAAGATATGCTGACAGGTGATATTCCCTTTGACATTAAATTTACATGTTGTGTTTGATAATTTGGATGTACATTGAGTTATCAGGTTTTAACGATATAGCTGCTCCACAAGCAGGGTTAAAAGTCTTTCGAAAAGTGGCAACTCAAAAAAAGAGCAGTTCACTGGGCAGTTTGTGTCCTCCAGCAAGGAATCTACCCATACATCATATCCATTATCAGGTGAAGCTGAAGAAACTGTGGACCAGATTGAAGAGAACAGACATATTGATGCTTCAAGGAGAGTTGTTGAAATCTGTATGAGTTCTTCAGTGGATCCTGATAGGAGCTCATTTAGTATGGTTCCAAGTTATCCTCATAGAGGAAGGGAAGAAACTAGTTCAACATCTAGTTTGAATGATAGGGAGAGAATTGATTTCAAATCTAACCCGACTGGTTACAGTAGTAAAGCACAGTCACTTCAGAATTCAGTTAATTCACAAGAAGAAGATAAAGTTACAAAAGTCTCACCTCCTCGGAGAAAAGCTAATAGGGAGGACAAATCTGAAAGGCAGAACAACTATGTGAAAAAGGAAAATGGGGCAGAGGTAAGTCGGATTGTTCACAAACAGCAACTGAAACAACAGCAGCAAAGACCGCCGTCTACTTCGGCATCACAGGTTTCATCGAGACAATCTGAAAAGGAAAGTTCGTGTGATGAGGAAATAAATGCAATACTTGAGGTAAAATAACACCTTTTTAGTCAAAATTGTTTAATTTTACTGAAGTGGAGCTGATACCAACGTTTATTTTTTGTTAGGAAGAGGAGGCATTGATAGCAGCTCACAGAAAGGAAATTGAAAATACTATGGAAATAGTGCGGGAAGTAAGCTACATTTTACTCAATTTACATCATAAATGCCTTTGTGTTCTGTGATATTCTTGCTATCTGATCTATGATGTGTCTTCTTACTCCCTGTCGTTGAGCATTGCGTTGCTTGTGGTGTAAATATGTCATCTTAATAAGTGAGATGATCATGTTGGAAAAGATCTTTGTTTGTCAGGCCTTGAGCTTCTAAGTGAAAACCTAAAGAAGAGATCATACGCTGGAATGATATACTCCAGTAATAGAAACCGGGGGGGGGGGGGATAGGGGGGGGGGGGGGGGGGGGGGGGGGGGGGGGGGGGGGGTGCACCCTATTCCTCCACTACCACGTACTATAAAAACTGCTTCTGGTCTCAAAAGTAAGGTGGTTCGGCACCTATAGAAGGCTATGAACGAAAATATGAAATGTCATCTTGTATATTTCATCAAAGTCTTCATATGTCATTATGGTGGCTTCAAAGTCCTGGAAACTCTGCTGAAGCTCCATTTCCTTCCTTGCGCACCCGCCTTCATCTCCGTGCTTGATCATGCTCATGCTCATCACTCTTGTCCATGCTAGGCCCTTCATCTCTACCTAATAATAAAGCACGGACTGCTTCCGCCGGATCACCCGTCACGGCACTTTTGCAAAAAAGCCCATGCTGTTTTCTGTATTCAACCCGCAGTCCCCACTTAAGTGGCAGCCCGAACCGTTATTTTACATGTTGCAAAAAAGCCCCTGCAGTTTTCTGTATTCAACCCGCAGTCCCCACTTAAGTGGCAGTCCGAACTGTTATTTTACATGTTTTCGAAACCCCCCCTGGCCTTTTAGATAATTCATCTGCGGATCATATTTAAGTCAAACAAATGCTTTTCTAAATTATTCATATCTTTTAAACCGTAACTCCGATTTTAACATGTTATATATGAAATTTGATTAGAAAAATAAGTAGAATATGAATATGATGTTATTTTTATCCGTTAAATATTTTTAAATATATTTTTGGAAGATATTTAGGTCAAACAAATACTTTTTCAAATTATCTGTACCTTTTAAACCGTAACTTCGATTTGAACATGTTATATATGAAATTTGATTATAAAAATGTATAAAATATGATTATGATGTTATTTTTACATGTTAAATATTTTTTAAATATTTTTTTATTTTGGAAGCAAACTTATAATCTATAGCGCACGATCTGTTTTTTTAGTACCAGCGGCGATCCGGATTGCAAATAAACACCCACTAAAAACCATATAGGGAAAAGAAGACATCGATAACTACACATGCATACCTCTGAAAAACCTTGCAGGGGAAAACAACAGATTTCTCATCGCGAGAGTGAGAGAAAGCGAGCGAGAGAGAGAGAGGGAGAGAAAAACGCCTTAGGATTAACCACATTCAAACATGTTTTGGTTTGTGTGAACACTAAAGCCACCTCCGGCGAGGGTGAGAAAGAGGATAAGCGGCAACACAAATGTGATGCCTTGCTAAAATAAAGGAGATGGACCTATTGTTGTCTTGAGTGATGGTTGTTGGGTTAAGAGCGTGTGTTATTTTTTTCTCCCGTTGCAACGCACGGGCTCTTTTGCTAGTTTATAATAAGCAATACAAACATATCTAATTTAGGCAGCATCATATTCTCATGAATATTAGAAGTAATTCTAAGAAAGGAAAGTACCTGATAATTTAATTAGTGTGCGTGAGCTCTAGCGATTGGTCCTTGTTTCTCTAGAACCTAACATGTGCAGTGTGGTAGGGGTTGTGGGTGTAACAATGGTAAGGATGTCCTCGTCAATTTAACTGAGTTCTTGTAAAAGCAAACCAAATATTTGCAGCTTACTTCCCATCTCTTTGTTATGCAACAGTTGTGAAATCGTCCGACTATAATTGTTCCACATTATAACTTACTATAGATCTAATCTTATTTAACCAAACACCAACTTGTTATGCAACCACTGAAGTTACAAATTATGTACCTTCAAACATTTTTTTACCGATTTCACATGATCACTGCTTAGCAGTTAACACTAGTCACAGTTTTCCAGTTATTGCAGCACTACATGATTGCTTAACACCACTTGCCATTGTGTTGCAGGAGATGAACCTATTAGCAGATGTTGACCAACCAGGTAGCCTTATTGACAATTATGTGGCACAACTGAATTTTCTCCTGTCACGGAAGGCGTCCGGCTTGGTCAGTCTCCAGGCACGCTTAGCAAGGTTTCAACAGCGCCTCAAAGAAGAGGAGATCCTTAGCCGTAAGAAACCATCAAGATAGTTTAACCGAAAATTTAAAACCATTTGGCTTGTGATGAATTGCAAGGAGCCGTGAGCGGGAGGTATGTTTTATTCTGATCTCCCATGTGATCACATTTCACTTAGGAGCTTGAAGAACTGAGTTTAAAAACCTGGGAAAATGAGAACCCGGGAATGAGTAACAAATGGAGTTGTGCAGGCGCTTGGTTTTGAGGTTTTCCCTGCAGTTTGCTCATTTTTTCTCTTTTATTCAAAGGGTTGTTTCATTCTTTTTTTTTTCCGGTGGTGGCATGATTTGTCATTCTTGCCACTTTCTTTTTGTATGAATATAGTGTAACTGGTGTTTGAAGATGGGGAAATTATACTTGTACCTTGGCAACATAGAAACGATTGTTGTATTGTGTGTATCAAGAAAGGCAACATTGCGGTAAGATCTTCAGGAATATTTAAGTGGCAAGAATCTGGAACATGGTCCGTCGTTTGGACGGTGGATTTAGCTTGAGCATTCAACTGGCTAGTATGATTTTCTAGCTGAGTAAATTTAATTACACTGCATGTAGATTCTCAAAACCGATGGAGTACTATAGATTTAAAGTTTTGTTACGGAAGGAATGTTTGTTAAGGAATTTGTTGAGTGCTACTCCCTTCGTAACTTAATACCAGACGTTTTTTGTGTTTTCCGATAGTTGTCAAAACAGTGTGAATAGTCATTTCTACCCTCGCCCATTTGAATTTCAAATTTGACGTGATTGCCGCGCCCCTGCACCTTGTCCGGCCTTTGCACCTTGGTACAACTGCACCTCGTCCTGTCCTGCCCCAGCGTGTCGTCGCTCCATCCCCCATGCTGTCCTCATAGGTGTGTTTGGTTTGGGAACGAAGTGGAATGGAATGTCATGGTTTCATTTGTCATGGTTCCATTTCATCGGAATGGGCTGGTTCCGTTCTTGTGTTTGGTTGAGCACAATAGGTGGAATGGAACAATTACGTTTCAGTGTTTGGTTGAAGAGATGAAGTGGAATCGATTTGGTTCTCCACCACTTGTGAGATTTTTTTCACATCCATTTGAACAATTATAACTTTTTGTATGTTTAACAACAAACTATACAAATTTTCAATAATACTATAAATTGTATTTGTAGTATAGATTATTTATAAATTCACTCACAAGCAAAAAATAGTTATCAACAACAATGATTTATCATCATCATATAACCCACTTTTTATGTAAATTTTGTAGTCACGACAATTTTTCTGAAAATAGACAACAAAATTTGTCACCAATATGAATAAAGAGGTCATAGATCTACCATCAAACAAGCTGCTGACACTGCTGTTATCTGCTTCACGTCGCGTCGCTGCTAGCCCAGGAGATCTGCTGTTGTTGCACGCCCTGCCCCCCGCTGATGCATGCTGCTGCTGCTATCCCGTCCTCGCCGCATCGCTGCTAGCCCAGGAGAGGGACGGGGATGCGGATGCCTATTTTCTGCTCGCCGCCGCCGCTGCTCCGCTAGGGAACGTACCTTCTGCTGCCGCTGCGATCTGAGCCGGTCACCGTCACCCGCCTCTCCGGCCGCCGCCGACCGTCTTACTGGCCGTGTCGGCGGTGTCGCGCGCCCGCCGGTGCCACCAATGTCAGCCGCCATCGCCCGTCTCTCCGGCTACCGGCTAAGCACTAAACACAGGAACGCGGGGCGCGCCAATGTGTGCCATGCCCTGCACTAGCACGCCGCCTTGCAGGAGCGTGTTGCCCAGTGCCTTGGCGTGCCCAGCACTAGCACACCCGCCCCTCGCCACGCCTAGGCGCCCAGGTGGAGGCCACCGCGCCCAGGCTCTTCATGGTCGTGCCATGCTTGCCCCAGGTTCATCTCCTCGCCCTGTTTGCGCAGGTGATGATGTGCAATTCCACATACAGTACTGCATTCAAACCGCAATATCCACAGTTTCCTTTGAGTAATCATATGGTAGGAGTAGTAAATTTAAACTGCAATATGGAGATACTCCTGATTTACATACGGGATAGGATATGAGTAAATTACTCCTGTTGGACGTAATATGAATCCCTCCTTAGTAATCCCACATGTAAACTACAATAGGAGTAAAACAGTATCTGCAATATGATATGCACAGTATGGAGTAATCATAATTTTTATAGTAAATTTACAATATGTTTCCCTCAGTAAATTTTCAATGTGGGATATTGTGATTTACGTGTGGGTTATGAAAAATTACAATAAATTGAGCACTCCTACTTATTTACATGTGGGATATTGTGAGTAATTCTCTAATGTCAAGTTTTCCAATGGGAAAATAGAAAACTGCAATTGTCAGATTAGTGTAAACATAAATTGAGTACTCCTACTGATATGCACAACATGACCAATATTCACATATGTTTGCCAACAAACAAAACAGTTTGCAGAAATCAATATGATCAATATTCACATATGCAAAATACGATACTGGGTCAGTGAGTTGGTAGGATGTGCCATATGCAAAAATACAAGGAAAAATGGAAAACAAAATAGGACAAAATAAAATTTGAATACAATAAAACCAACATGAAGAAACATAGAAGCTTCCTAAAACTAGTTTTTTTAGAAACTCCTAAAACTAGTTTTTTTTTTGAGAAACTCCTAAAACTAGTTAAGTCATAAAAAAATGTGCGCCCCTATGTCTCGCTTAGCAAGCCTCGCGAGGAAGCTCCAGATGGGCCGGCCAGCTGCGCGGGAGGCTACAGCCTCCTTTTTCTGTTTTCTTTTTTGCTTTATTTTGGTACTTCTATTTATACTTTAAAGTACTCTAAATATATATTAAAAAAGAATCTATAATTTTTTTTGAAAAATGTCGACCAAGCATTTGCAAAATGTTAAATGTGTATAGAAAAATCTTTATCACGTATACGAAAAATGCATTAAAAATTGATCATGTATTTGAAAAATGTTAATCAAGCATTTGAAAAACATCTGAACAAGTATTTGAAAAATGTTAAATATGTATAGAAAAAATGTTGACCATGTATTAAAAAAGATGATGAATTTTTTGATCATGTATATAAAAAATGTTAGTATCTGAAAAAATGTTAATCAAGCATTTGGAAATGTGAAATGTGTATAGACAAAATATTTACCATGTCTTTAAAAAATGATAAAATTTGTTTACCATGTATGTAAACATTTTAATCAAGCATTTGAAATAATGTTGAACAAGTATTTGAAAAATGTTAATGAAGCATTTGAAAAATGTTAAATGTGCATAGAAAAAATGTTGACCATGTATTAAAAAATGTTAAACTTGTATTTGAAAAATGTTAATCAAGCATTAAAACATCTTGAATTATATAAAAAATATGTTGTCCATGTATTCAAAAAATGTTAATCAAGCATTTAAAAAATGTGAAAAATGTTAATCTTGTATTTGAAAAATGTTAATCAAGCGTATCAATTTTTTAAAAAATATGTATAGAAAAAATATTGACCATGTATTACAAAAGTGTTTAATTCGTATTGGAAAAATGTTAGACGTCTATTAGAAAATTGTTGATGACATATACAAAAATGTAGAAAATAATAACCAGAAGAACAAAGAGAACCGAAAAAAGAAACAAAATGAACAAAATAAAAAAATGCAAAAATAAAAATAAAAAAAGGAGAAGAAAAAAGAAAAGAAACAAAAAGAAAACCAAAGAAAAACAACAAAAAAAGAAATAAAATCTATACCTACTAATAAAGGGGCTATGCTTCTGCCCGTTCATCGTTATATATGTTTCTGCCCGTAACGCACGCACTAAACATTACGTTGAAGTTTCTTTCGTTCATGGGCTTAGGTCGTTACAGTTGGTCCTTTACTGCCTATTTGGGTCTGGGCGAGCATTTTTTTTTGTAAAAAAGTCAACCCGCAGTCCGGGTATTCCTCTGTTTCTTCGTGCATCGCCCTCCTCTGCACGGCTCACGCCCGACGGCACGAGCAGTTTTTCACTTCTTCTATTTTTCCTTATCTGCAGCGAACAGAAGACCGATCTCAATACTGCTGTGCTCAATAAGACGATAACTACAACTATATCGATCAGCTATCCAAACCAATCCCTATAGAAGTCATCACTGCAGCCGCCGCCTCGCCCCGATTGCGCGATAGACTGAGGGATGAGGAAAAGCTTTGGGCCGGTGGTTCAACTTCAGGGTTCGCAGCCGCAAGCCGATAACACAAAGTCACAAACTCGCAGGAGCGACAACTATGTGTTAGGTACACACTAGTTCTCCTTCTTTCAACTATGGTGGATCTCGATCAGGTAGCAGTACAACTGGCGGTAGGAGATGAGGAGGGGATCGGGATTACAGGGAGATACACGCACGTCGCCGTCGTCTGATCCTAGCTAGGATACCTCTCCACACCTGCTACACCCTCTCTTATCAGTCGAGGGTTGCGCTGCTCAGGTCGAACATGTAGGAAATTCACTGGGGGCCCATGAACTTGTGGCACGGTCGTCGCTCCCTCTTGGGCCAGCCTTGTTGGGCCGCTTCTGCTCTTGGACTTGGTGTTCCACCTGCAGGTGGGGTGCTAACACCCCCTCTTCCTTCAGACACGACTTTTCCCCAAGTCAGTGCAGCCGGGAACGACGCCGGAGATCTTCGAGATCCCCCCAGGTGTCCGGAGTCGCTTGAGTGTTCTGCCAACGCACCAAGCCCCATTTGCGCATCTTGCGGGAGCCCTGAAGCCAACGCTTGTCCAAGATATTCACATGAGTGTTAACCTTGTCAGTAAAGAATGGTAACGAGGAGGAAGCGCTTGCATCTGGTGTTAATGCCCGCTGGAGTTGGGAGACATGGAAGGCGAGGAAGATGGATGATCCCTCAGGTAACTTGAGCTCATATGTGACCTCGTTCACACGCCTGATGATGGGGTAGGGCCCAAAGTACTTGAAGCTGAGCTTATGATTAGCTCTCCTTGCCATCGAAGTTTGAATATACGGTTGTAAATTCAAGAAGATCCGATCTCCCACTTGAAACTCGCGAGCCGATCTGTTTTTATCGTCCTGTGCTTTCACGATTTGCTTTGCCCGGACCAGGTGCTGGCGGAGGATGTCTTGCATTTGCCACCGTTCCTTGAGCCACTCGTTCAGCTTAGGTAGAGGAGTATCATGGTCAGGCACTACCCCCAAATATGGCGCGGTTCCTGACCGTAGACCACCGAGAAAGCTGTCTTGCCCAAGGTAGAGTGACAGTTGGAATTGTACCAGAACTCGGCGAGGGCCAACCAGCGACTCCAGTTAGTTGGTGTGCTGTGAACAAAGGAACACAAATAGGTTTCCACGCATTGATTGACTCCTTCAGTTTGGCCGTCCGCCTGGGGGTGATGAGAGGAGCTCATCTTCAGCTCAACTTGCAACTTGAAAATTTCTTGCCAAACTTTGCTAGTGAAGATGGCATCACGATCTAAGATGAGGGCTTCAGGCATCTCGTGCAACTTGTAGACTTGATCAATGTATAGTTGGGCAATTGTCTGAGCAGTGTACATGTGCCGAACTGGGAGGAAGTGAGCATACTTGGAGAAGGTGTCGATGACGACCAATATGTAGTTGTAGTTCCTGGATTGGGGCAGACCACCAATGAAATCCAATGAGACAAGACCCTAGCATCGCTTGCCTACCAGCATGAGATGTAGCAATCCGGGGTATTGAGCTCGGTCTGGCTTAGCTTGCCTACACACCTGGCAAGTCTGGACATGCTCTTTGATCTGTTGCTTCATGCCCGACCTGGCAAACAAGTGCTTGATACGATGATAGGTGGCTGGGAACCTGGAGTGTCCCCCAACAGAGCTGTCATGTAAAGCTCGCATGATTTGCTGCTGGAGTTTTGTGTTGTTGCCCAGCCATACACGCCCTTTAAATATCATGACGCCCTTGGTGAGAGTGAATTTGCCGTTAGCGACCGGCGCCATGGCCAGTTGAGTGATGAATTGTTGCATCTTGGGATCGCTGTCGTACCCTTTGTTAATTTCCTAAGAAGCCAGGCCGACTGACAGACTGAAACAACATGGAGGTGAGCATCATCCCCGATAGGTTGTCTTTACAAAGCGTTAGGTGCACTATTTTTCGTCCCCTTGCGACAACAGATCCGGTATTGGAGCCCTAACAACTCTGTGAAGGCTTTTTGTTGCCATGATGTCGGTGTATTAAACATGCATTTTTATACCCTGACTTATGCACAGACAGTTGCAGCCTTCCCGCTGGCAAGGTCTTGTCGGAAGATAGCCTTTATCAACACTCAAGACTTGGTAAAAACCATGAAGAACACCTCCAGGCAGGTGATTGAGAAGTACTAAATAAGTACTGAGGATCAAGATTCAAGCAGCCGGTAAGGCTACGCAGTGGCAAGGCCCCAAGCCGGTAAGGTCCCCTCCACCGCTCCATCGTGGCAGTCGACAATAGTCTGCCAACAGGTGTCGAGTGGGCAGGCAGTTAGATGAGGCTTGTCGGGGCACGTGTCAATGCTGTGGCTGAAGAACAACTTTATTGACACCCGTCCCATAGGCGTGTCAAGGAAATAAAAGGTAGCTGGGCGAGCGGCACAGGTGGAGATGGATGACCTTGCCAGCATTCCCCCTCTGCGTGACACCTAACGGAGCTTTTAATGCTTTTGTCCTAATCCATCAGAGTTAGGTATTTGGCACTATAGCTTACTGTAGCCATTATCTATCCTTATAATTACAAAATTGCCACTGTGGTAGCCCCTTCGTCTATAAAAGGAGGCCAATGGCAACCTTTACAAGGGTCGACACCCTGCTCATTTGCACTACGTAGCTGCATTTTGCTACTTGTAAATTGCGTTGGGATTTTCCCCGAGGAGGAGGGGTGAAGCAGTACAATAGAGATAAGTATTCCCCTCAGTGAGAACCAAGGTTCACTAGTGCAGAAAAGCCTAGCTATGGCGTGCCAAAAACAGCCTTGCTAGCATAGGAGCCCGACGCCACCAATATGGCGCCATTGCTAAAATATAGTGGTGGCGTTGGGGCCTACGCCAACAGTATCCTACATCGTGCTGGCGTATCACCAGTGCAGCGCCAGCACTAAGTTCATCATAACTCTGGCGTGCCTACTTGTCCAACGCCAGCAAATGTTTTTTTTGGTAATAAAAAAAATTGCTAGCTCATCAACACTAGCTACTTACTTAATAGATAATCATTACAGAAGAGGCTCATGAACTCAACAAGTTGATATTAATTAAACTTCACAAAAGTTGCTCACTCAAGTACTCTAGTTACTTGATCATCATCAACTAATAAGATGAACTAGCTAGCTACTTAAAAAACTAATCTTCATCAAGGAGTATGCCCAACTGGAGAAGCTTCTTTCTATCCCCCTCTCCTTCTCTTCTGAAATGATCTATGTCCATCTTCAGGTCAATCCTCTCAGCCCTGAGGTGTCTCCTCTCCTCCTTCAGTTTATCCCGATGCTCGACGAGCTTATCCCTCTCGTCCCTAAGTTGATTAGTCTCCTGAACAAGCCGAACACTCTCCTTGCGTAGCTCTTTAATCTCCCCCTTTAGATCATCATTTGCCCCTTGCACGCTCTTGATGACATACTCATAAGTGTTTAAGAATTCATTGTTGGCCATGTCCACATCGCACACCGACTCGTTGTTGCCTCAAGAATTGGCCATGACCTACAAACACAACGCGTATACGATCAAGATAATATGCAATTTCATATCACTGAATATTGACACCAATGTAAAGTAGTTCAAATATTGCAATGTATATAACTAATTAAACTAGATAGCATGTGGTGACCTACAACAGCAAAAAATGCATAGCAAACTAGATATGTTGGTTGTAGAGGATCAGTCGATAGAAAAGCTCGACAAGTGCCAGACTTTTAACTTCCAGATATATCAATTTCTACTAAACTAGCCCAGATCCGTCAAGGGAGGGAGACACACAAGTAAATAAATTCTACACATAACACATTCTATCCATTTCTACTAAATATATCAATTTCTACTAAACTAGCTCAGATCGGCCAAGGGAGGGAGACACACAAGTAAATAAATTCTACACTAGTAATTTATAGGAGTTCATTTTATTTATTCCTAATAATCTAGACATTGCAAATATTACTAATAAAAATGCATTATAAATCCCAATGGATCCCGGCCGTGTGGCGTGTCCACGAACGGAGGAGTAGTGGATCTAACCTTGGTGCCGGCGTGGGGCGGCGACGGGGAGGCGACGGGGCAGCGGCGGCTTTGGTCCACGGGGAGGAGTTGTGTCTATGACCAGGTGGGGGTGTGAAATGAGAGAGAGTGGTGACTTAGGTCTTTTAGTTTGACTCAGATATGTTATTACCGTCGTTGGATAAAATGGCAATGCCATAGATAATCACAGGCCAAATAAAAAAGGACTAAGATTAATGAAAGACTTGACAAAATAAAAGACTCAAAATTTGAACTGGTGGTAAAGAAATAAAATTCCTAAAATGATAAAAACTGTAAAAATAATGATGACAAAAAGCATACTATAAAATTTTCATTATTTTGTGACTAGTATAATAATTAAATACTTAAAACACTTGATCAAATGGAAAAAGTATTTCTGGCGTGCAAAGAAGTCGTATGCCATCACTAACAAATTAGCTATGGCGTACGAAGGAAACCAACGCCACTAGTGCATTCCAAACGGTGAGTGCATATGGGCCAATAGATTTGTGGTGTTTCCTAAAAAAGCAACGCCAACACTAAGCTTGTAAAGCCGACGTGCTGATTTAGCCCACGCCATCACTATTTAAAAAAAATAGTGCTGGCGTGGATGGAAAATGGTGCGCCACCAACAAAAGTTGTGGCTAGCACTTTTTCCACTAGTGGTTATCGAACCAATAGGAGAACCAAGCAGACCTTCTTTAGCAGCACCTACACGCATAAAAGCAAATACTTGCACCCAACGCGGGCAAGAGGGTTGTCAATCCCCTTGATCTCGTTACTTGCAAGGATTAATTCTGATAGTGATAGATAGATAAAAAGGAAAGTAAAATTGTAGCAAAATATTTTTGGTTTCAGCAATATGATAAAAGTAGACCCCGGGGCCATAGTTTTCACTAGAGGATTCTCTTTCGAACACATAACATACGGTGGACAAATAAATTACTGTTGGGCAATGGATAGAAAAGCGCATAGTTATGACGTATTCATGGCAATGATCATGTATATAGGCATCACGTTCGTGACAAGTAGATCGACTCCTGCCTGCATCTGCTACTATTACTCCACCAATCGACCGCTATCCAGCATGCATCTATGGTATTAAGTTCATGACAAACAGAGTAACGCCTTAAGCAAGATGACATGATGTAGACAAAGTAAACTCAAGCAATATGATTAAACCCCGTCGTTTTGCCCTTAATGGCAACAACACTATACGTGCCTCGCTACCCCTTCTGTCACTGGGTGAGGACACCGCAAGATTGAACCCATTACAAAGCACCTCTCCCACTGAAGATAAATCAATCTAGTTGGCCAAACCAAACTGTCGGACTCTAGGATCTGCGTCCAAGAAACTCTCCAAGAACTAGGGTTCGAACTCTGGGGGCTTTGCTTACCAACCTACGACCCGACGAGGACTACGACGAGATCACGACGAGCATGCTCACTCACAACGGACACGGCGAGGACGCGCGAGCTATCCAGGTTCGGGCCATCGTGCGGTGTAATACCCTACTCCTGCTTGTGTTGGATTGCTGTGTAATGGAGCACTTGGAGCTCGAGGTACATGAGGTGTGGGGGAGAGAATGGCTCCATCCCCTTACATGGAAGTGGCCCTGCCCCTTTTTAGTGCCTAGGTCCTCTTCCTCTAAAATATGAGCGGGAAAGGGTGGTCACAGGGCGGCAATTCAAAGGGGAACATGCGCCCACGCTTATCCTGACTAAAGGCGGTCTTCGCCTGGAAAAGTTGCCATCCTGATGTGCTTGTGGGCTCGGCGATGACCTCCGCCCTGGCGCGCTGATCCATCCTGATCTCCTTACACCAATGCGGAAGGCTTTGGGACTTTCTTTGGGGGAGGCAGATGCTCCTGCTCCCTTATCACCAGAATGGAAACCGGTCTTGGTCACGCCCTGCCGGCCTTATCTTGACAACAGGACATCATGCACGTGCTGGACCCGAAACCCCGCGGCTGGCGTCGTACGACCCGCCTCGTGAGGCAACCTTGCGAGGGGGGCCTTGCGAGGTAACCTGGTGCATGGCGGCCTTGGCGGGACTCAACCTGGTGGCAAGGGGCCTCGCGAGGCAGCTCCCTCCGGAGCGGCTGTGGCAAGGCCATCCTTCATGGGCTGTTCCCAGTGTCTCTTGGACCGGAGGCAGACGGGTCGTGATACCCTGGTTCCCACTGGGCCGACTGTAGCCCCCGGGCCCGCGGCGTGCATGTTCCGCCTGTTAGGAACGAAACGACCCGAGGCCCATTGAGCTGCCAGGCCCAGAGGTGATGCGTGGCGGCTTTTACGGGGCGAGAAGCCCTCGCTTCCCTGCGACACCTCGGTAACCGCCGTTCTAGCGATAAAGTCTGCTAACACAGGGTGCAGACACTCTATTGCTTCTCCATCTGCATCTCGCCCCCCGTCTTGCGCGCGAGCAACTTCCCTGTTTCCTTTCCTCCACACTTCCAACCTTTCTTCGCCGCCATGGCTCCTGGCAAGAAAGGGAAGGGGAAAGCAACCGCGCCTGGGCCGTTGGCTCTGCCAGGGCTCGGGCCCACACTGCTGAAGTCTGCGATCCTGAACGAGGAGGGCTTGGACAAGGTGCAGCCGATGATGGCCGACGCCCGCAATGAGAACAGGGTGACGAAGATTTGGCCGGCGTCATGCCACGCAGCTCAGCGCGGGGGGGGGGGGCGTGGCATCATGACCTTCCCGTTCTTCCTCCACTCCGTCTTTGTAGGGTTGGTAACGCCCTTCTCTGACTTTTTCAACGCCGTACTTAGCCATTACCAAATCCATGCGCTGCACCTGCACCCGAACTCCATTCTCCTCCTCTCCGTCTTCGCCTACCTCTGTGAGGCTTTCCTAGGGGTGATGCCCTCTGTGGCCTTCCTCCGGAAGTTCTTCCACCTTCGGCTGATCGCGACAGACCAGTGCTCGTTCCGCGCGTCACTCCACATGGCCGAGGGCATGGGCACGCACATCATCGATATGCGGATCCTCCAGGAGGTGGAAGGCTCTTGGGAGCGCTGGATCTTCATGGACACGCACCAGTACATCCCCCTCCTTGAGATCCCGGAGGGACCAGCAGTGAAGAGCTCCGGGTGGGGGCATGCCGAGTTAACCGATGCCGCGCTGGAGCCGGTCATGGAGAAGATGCGGATGCTGCAGGCCGATGGGCTTACAACGGGCATGGTTATTAAGGAGTTCATGCGCAAGCGCATCACTCCCCTCGAGAGGCGCACAAGCCCGGCGTGGACTCACTCGGGCCTGGAGGACCCCATGAGGCTCAGTGCCGAGCGCTTTTGCTCTGGAAGTGGTGGAAAGGCTGATGAGCATCCTTTTTGCCGTGGAGACGTCGTTTCCGCCGCTCGCCACGCCGCCAATCTACTGCTTCAAGAACAGGGGGGACGCGCGAGCCGGCATGCCGCGGTTCGATCAGTAGGAGCTGGTTCCCGAGGGCCACACAGGACCCTACGACAACCCGTTCCAGGTATTGCCAGGCTCGTGAGACGACGACTTCGGGACGACATCTGGGGCCAACCCCGGGAGCGAGGTGATGGCGCCCCTGCCGATCGCCTGCCTGCCGATGGCCCGGGCTAGCGGTAGTGGTGTCAGCGACCTTGGGGAGCTCTGAGCTGCACCCCCGCAAGCCGTGCCCTTGGTGGATGAGGAGGAGCCCTTGGCACGGAAGGCGCTCTGCTTCGCTGGGCGGCCGCGCTTACTGAGGCCACGGGAGACGACCCTAGCAGGCCTCGCGGTGAGGCCTCAGGAGGGGGCCCTAGCGAGCTTCGAGGAAGCGGCGGTGGCAGCCGTCCAGGAGGGAGGATGAAGAAGAGGTGATGGGTTTCTATGGACGAGTGAGTCCCCCCCGCACCACTTATTCTTTGCGCTCATTACCTCGCCTTGTAAGACCTGGTCTAATCCTGCCATATAGGAGGAGCCCCTTGAGGGAGTCCTGGATTAAGGGGTCCTCGGGTGGCCGGGCTATGTAACATGGGCCGGACTGATGGGCCGTGAAGATACAAGGCAGAAGACCTTTCCTAGTGTCTGGGTGGGACTCTCCTTTGCGTGGATGGCAAGTTTGGCATCCAGATGTATAGTTTCCTTCCTCTGTAAACCGACTCTATACAACCCTAGCCCCCTCCGGTGTCTATATAAACCGGAGGGTTTAGTCCGTAGAGGCTATCAGAATTCTCATCGGCTAGACAACTAGGGTTTAGCCATTACGATCTCGAGGTAGATCAACTCTTGTAACCCCCATACTCATCAAATACAATCAAGCAGGACGTAGGGTTTTACCTCCATTAAGAGGGCCCGAACCTGGGTAAACATCATGTTCCCTTTGTCCCTTGTTACCTTCGATCCTCAGACGCACAGTTCGGGACCCCCTACCCGAGATCGGGCGGTTTTGACACCGACATTGGTGCTTTCATTGAGAGTTCCACTATGTCGTCGGCAGAAGGATCGATGGCTCGTTTGATCATCAACAACGATGCTGTTTCCGGGGAGACCTTCCTTCCCGGTCAACTTTTTGTATTTGGCGGCTTTGCTCTACGCGCCAATTCAGTTGGTCACCTTGAGCAGATCGACAGCTACGCCCCTGGTCATCAGATCAGATTCGAGAGCCTGAATTACGTCGCTGATATCCGAGGAGACTTGATCTTCGAAGGGTTCACGGCCTCGACCACTATTCCTCATCTTCAAGAAGGCAACCCATCGGATCCGTCATCAGGCGCCGCTCAAAGACCAACTACTATCCCTGCCCTGGCCATAGATCCAGAGCAGGCCACCTCATTCGAAGATGGGATCTTAAAACCCACCGGACCCTCTCCTCCCATGGAGCCCTCTGCCGAAGACCCAGAAGCAACTGTATGTTCGGCGAGCCTGGAATCAAGCAGGACCCTCCTTGTCATCGGAGAGCCGAACTCGCCTCTGGAGGCCAACTCCGAACTCTCAAGGTCTGCGTTTGGTGAACACAACCTGGCAGAGTCTGCCATGCCCAGCTCCGCAGGTCCTCGGTTTCCAGTCCGGCCTTCACTCTTAAGCGAGGCCCTGGACTTAATGCGATCTCTCGCCATCACGGAGGTATCACCTCCGAATTACACATAGCCCGAACTAGGGGCTGAGTGCAGGGAATTTTACGTCCCACCCACCACCCACTTGATAGCCACTGTCGAGGACTTAACCGACATACTCGACTACGCCTCCGAAGACATCGACGGTATGGACGACGATGCCGGAGCCGAATCAAGCCAAAACCCGCCCATCACCGGATGTTGGACTGCCACTTCTACATACGACGTGTACATGGTGGATACACCCAAAGAGGACGACGATGGCAATCAAGATCCGATCGAGGACAAGCCCGTCGAGGTACCACGGAAGCGTCGACGTCAGCGGCGCCGTTCATGATCGCGGCGGGAAAAAGAAAGTAATACCGGCACCGGAGACATTGACACTCCGGAGAATGCCGAAGACTCTGACCAACCCATTGAGCCTGTCGTAGAGCAGGATAATTGGGAAGAGGGACAAGTTAACCCCGATGAGCCAGTCGGGAAGGAGGATTCGGAGGATAGGTAACTATCTACCGATCTCCGAGGAGGATGTCAGCCTCGGCAACGAAGACTTCATCGTGCCAGAGGAACCCCTCGAGCAAGAGCGCTTTAAGCGACAGCTCATCGCAACTGTGAGGAGCCTAAAAAAGAAATAGCAACAGCTTCAAGCCAAACAGGATACGCTCAACGACAGATGGACCCAGGTCCTAGCTGCCGAGGAGTACGACCTCGAACACCCAACAAAGAGCTATCCGAAGCATTGGCTACTGCCACAATTCGATGACGAGGCCCTAGAGCCAATACCATCAAGATATAATCATGCTGATGAACCAGACCGACCACCACGTGGGCGAGACAAAGCGGCTACTCATGCCGAACACCAGCCCACGCCACCTCGCCGTCAAGGCAAAGAGGTAGCAGCTCAGGGCTACACCTATGACTTACGTCAGGACCTGGACAATAGAGCCGGCAAGACCAGATCAATATACGGATCAAGGGGGCGTGCTCCAACGAGAGACGACGGCCTTCAAGCTTGGCGCGAGCAGCATAACCGAACTCGGGCCAAAAATCGAACACGGATGTCATCCGAACTCCGTCGTGACGTTGCCCGATACAGAGGCGCCGCACACCCCTTGTGCTTTACCGATGAAGTAATGCAGCACCAATTTACAGAAGGGTTTAAACCCGTAAACATCGAATCATGCGATGGAACGACAGATCCCGCGGTATGGATTGAGGATTTTCTTCTCCATATTCACATGGCCCGCGGCGACGATCTCCACGCCATCAAATACCTCCCCCTAAAGCTAAAAGGACCAGCGCGGCACTGGTTAAACAGCCTACCAGAGAACTCTATTGGTAGCTGGGAAGACTTGGAGGATGCCTTTAGAGACAACTTCCAAGGTACCTATGTCCGGCCTCCGGATGCCGATGACCTCAGTCATATAGTCCAGCAACCCGGTGAGTCAACCCACAAACTCTGGACTAGGTTCTTAATTAAAAAGAACCAAATCGTCGACTGTCTGGACGCCGAAGCCCTCGCGGCCTTTAAACATAGCATCCGCGATGAATGGCTCGCCTGACACCTTGGTCAGGAAAAGCCGAAGTCTATGGCAGCTCTTACTACACTCATGACCCGCTTCTGCGCGGGAGAGGACAGCTGGTTGGCTCGTAGAAGCAATAGTACCAACGACCCTGGCACCTCCGAAGTCAGGGACGGCAATGGTAGGCCACGATGCAACAAACACAAGCGTCTAAACAACAACGAAGAAACTGAAGACACAGCGATTAACGCCGGATTCAGTGGCTTTAAATCCGGTCAGCGGAAGAAGCCATTCAAAGGAAATAAGGACGGTCCATCTAATTTGGACAAAATACTCGATCGGCCTTGCCAGATTCATGACACCCCCGACAAGCCTGCCAACCACTCCAACAGAAATTGTTGGGTCTTCAAATAGGCCGGTAAGTTAAATACCGAACATAAGGGGAAAGGGCCGCCAAGCGAGGACGATGACGAGCCCCGCCCACTGAACACAGGGGGACAAAAGAAATTTCCCCCTGAGGTGAAAACAGTGAACATGATATATGTCACACATATCCCCAAAAGGGAGCGCAAGCGCGCACTAAGGGACGTCTACGCCGTAGAGCCTGTCGCCCCCAAATTCAACCCATGGTTGGCTTGTCCGATCACCTTCGATCGCAGGGACCACCCGACCAGTATCCGTCACAGAGGTTCGGCGGCCCTGGTCCTCAATCCAATCATTGATGGCTATCATCTGACTCGAGTCCTTATGGACGGCGGCAGCAGTCTCAACTTGATCTATCAAGACACTGTCCGCAAAATGGGTATTGACCCGTCAAGAATCAAGCCTAGTAAGACCACCTTTAAAGGAGTGATACCCGGCGTCGAGGCCCGCTGTATGGGCTCATTAACATTGGAAGTAGTCTTCGGTTCACCGGACAACTTCCGAAGCGAAGACTTGATCTTCGACATCGTCCCCTTCCGCAGTGGTTATCATGCACTGCTTGGACGTACTGCCTTCACCCGCTTCAATGCAGTCCCGCATTACGCTTACTTAATGCTCAAAATGCCTGGACCCCGAGGTGTTATCACAGTCAATGGAAACATGGAACGCTCCCTCCGTACTGAGGAGCACACCGCGGCCCTTGCAGCCGAGGTACAGAGCGACCTTATCAAGCCGAACACTTCATCGGCCATCAAGCCTCCGGACACTATTAAACGAGTCCGGCCTACTCTACAGAACGACAGCTCGGTCAATCCGGCGCTGGACTAGTAGTTTTGCCCCTATCCACCGCCCCCTCTAATCGCGGCATATGTACCGCGTGTGCATAACTACGCACTCAAAATACCTTGGGCGACGACGGAGGCACTCTGCGGACGAGGTCCATAATACGGCTCGACCCTATTCGGACCTTAATCTCCTTCTTCTTTTTTCTCTTTTCTATCATATTCCAGGTTCTTTAAAACCTAAATCACTTTACGGTGGTACAAGGGCCCTTTCCAAGGCCCCTTCTTTATAGACGATCGTCGATCCTTTCAAAGGATCCTCCACCAAGGCGAAAAGCGGTGCAGACGTGCGGCAGGATGTCCAAAGGGTCTTCACGACTACCTTTTTTTAAGGACCTGTATACAACTTTCCCTTGTTGATAAATTCTCAGCATGAAAAATAGCCCTGATGCTTATAGCATTATCTGTAAAGAGCACGTTTTGACGTATCAATCAGACTATAATGGAAATAGTTTTTACCAACCCTATTTGGTATTGGTCTATTTCATAATCTGTATTCCCTCTTCACGTCAGATTGGCATATACACTTCGCAATGGCTTCAAATTCCAGGGGCTCTATTCGGCCACCGATTTTTTTTTAAAAGTCCGAACGCTTTTAGAGTGCACTTCGGCGTCCCGAATATTGCATTATATGCATCAGCTCCGAATCATGTCTTTGGTCAATAGTTCGGTTACCCGGCTCCTGTGGTTACTACCTTACGTTCCGCTCGTTCGACTAGGGTAGTAAAGGGAGAACTACTGCGATTGTGTTTCTGGTTTGTCCGGTCAAACACCTCAGTAGAGAAAGCCGAAAACTGACTGTCATGGTGCGGTGAGAGCTGGTCAGCTATTCGGCGACTTGCTATAAATCTTTTGCGATTTCTTCCGTATTATACGAAGGACTGGCCTCCGTCCAGTCATGTGCTTAAGGCATCCCAGTTCGGATAGCCGCATACGCACCAGGGGCTAATACTTCGCCCCACCATCAAACTCCTATGGCTAAGTGAAAATGATAAAGCCGCATAGTCTGATTGCCTGGTTCGCCTATGTAGACACCTCCTTCACGGAGCAAGACGTTGGGTCAAGAGTGATCATGCATTATTTCAAACACCCTCGTAATATCCACGTGGGGGCTGAAGCCGACGACTGGCAAACTTTCAGAATAGCAGAATACGGCCGCACAGGAGGCAAGTAATTCCAGATAAAGGCATAAATATATTACAAAGCCTTGGTTCATAATACAACATCTGGACAGCTCGGATACATTCACTCAAATATGATATCCTTTGTGCATTGACCCTCTATTAATTGGGCACCCTCAAGGACATCTGCAAAATACCGCTCTGACTTGCGGTGGTCCTTGCCTTCGGGTGGGCCCTCAACCGCCACGACGGCGGCCTTCATCTTCGCCCAGTGCATCTTGACACGAGCAAAGGCCATCCGTGCACCTTCTATGCACGCCGAGTGCTTGACAACTTCAATCCGAGGCAGCGCGTCAGCAAGTCGCTGCACCAGGCCGAAGTAGCTGCTAGGAATGGGTTCGGTTGGCCACAGCCGAACTATGACGTCTTTCATGGCCAATCCGGACATCCTGTGCAGCTCTGCCAGTTGCATCATGTGGTTGTTCAATAGCGCCGGACGCTCCGACGTTGCGAACTGTGACCAGAAGAGCTTCTCCATCGTGTGCCCCTCCTGGGCCTGGAAGAACTGCGCGGCATCAGCGGCACTCTTCGAAAGATCCGCAAATGCGTCTGGAGAACTCCACAGTCGAGTGAGCAAGGCATATCTTTGACCGCCAAATATAGTCTGCAAAAGAAAGGGCTTACCAGCCGCTATCTGTTCGGACTGCCGGATTTCCTCGCGAGCTGCCCGGGACTCGGTCCGCGCCTCCTTGGCCTCTTGGAGGGCCTTGGCGAGTTCGGCCGCCTGGGCCTTATTCTTCTCCTCCAAGGACTCGCACTTGCCAGCGGCGTCCTTGAGCTCTTGCTCCACTTCGGTCACCCTCTCCTCGTACTGGCGGCGGGCGACCTGTTCGGACTTTAAATCTGCAGCCGCTTTGTCTGCGGCCGCTTTGCTTGCCGTTGCCTCCTCCTTGGCTTGGGCAAGGGCACTCTTGAGGGTCTCGACCTCGGCCGCGCTGCCTGCAATCATACACATAGCAACGCATGAGTTTAAACTCAGAATTTGCATATCAATTCAGGCATGTGCGAGATATTTCAAACATACCTTGCGCCTCATCGAACCGCTTGTTCATGCGGTCGATATCATCATCAGCCAGCTGCAGCCTCCGCTTGAGATCAGAAACTTCAGCGGCCTGGGCGGTCGCCGCCAACAGAGAAGCCTGTTATAAAAATAAGAAAGTCCATCACCTCTACCAAATGCTATGTGATCCTCTGTTCGGCTTTTTTTCAAAAACCGAACATAGTCTCAGGGGCTACTACCTATATACAGGCATATTTTTTCATATGATAAGTGGCTAAGAATATTACATCGCATACCTCGAAGCCTATTAACAGGCTGGTGAAGGCTTCGTTCAGCCCGCTCTTTGCGGACTGAACCTTCTCAACCACCGCACCCATCAGGGTGCGGTGCTCCTCTACGATGGCGTCACGTTGTAGTGCCTCCACCAGAACGTTCGGCGCCTCTAGATTAGTGGTGGTCACCGACGGAGTTGGCGCTCCCCCCTCTTTCGAAGGGGGTTGCTCGTTCGACTCCGGAGACGTATGGGTCTTCGGAATTGTGTTCGGCTGGGGGCCGGACTGGTCAAAGCCCCCGTCGTCAGTCTCCATGGGGGTTGTGCCCCCCATGTTCTCGGCAGTCAAGGTCTCACCCCCAGGCGCTGTGTTCGCGGCCTCCTTTGCCTCTCCTTGGCCCGGAGAGGCCCTTCGGGACAACACCTCGGTGTCATCCGCGTTGGTCGGTGGAGAGGCTTGCGGAGGCGTCTCGCTCTCCCCCATCCCTGGTGCCAGAGAGTTTCCCTCAGACAGCGATGGTTGGGGGAGGTCGCGGGCTGGGCTGAAACACACAATATGATATGTTATATTACAACCATAACAGACCGAATATTTGCTAAGTATCCTTTTCGACACTTACGATTCGGCCAGGAGCTTTTCCCTGAGGCGCCTCTTGGGGTTGTGTTCGGCGTCCGTATCCGATCCATCCGAGAGGGTTATCTACCCCCTCTTGGACGCCCCCTCCTCCAGGTTTGCGGAGGTGGCCCTTTTCTTCTTTCCCCCCTTTAGGGGAGAACCACTTTCCGCCTCCTCCTCCTCTTCGTCTTCATCCCCTCGGGGGAGGAGTGGGCTTCGGTTTCTCCGGACACTGCGTCCGAAGTACCTTTACGGCGGAGGCCGCCCTTGGCCTCCTTGCCCTTCTTCTTGCCCTTCTTCTCCGGCGCCTGATACGGCGCCGGAACTAGCATCCTCGTTAGCAGAGGATTGGCTGGGTCTTCAGGTAGCGGAGCCGGACACTTGATCCGCTCCGCCTTCGCTGTCCAGCCCTGAATGAAGAATGGAAATCTCGGTATAACCTTTGATTTATGGACCGAAAATTGTGTTCGGAACTAAAATACTTACAGGAGTGGCCGGATTCTCGCTGTCGAGGCCGATGTCTTCGGTCTTCTTCGGCCACGTCTTCTGGGCCTTGAAGAGCAGCTTCCAGATCTCTTCGTGCGTTGTACCGAAGAAGCGCTGCAGGGTCCGGGGACCTTCCGGATTGAACTCCCACATATGGAGAGGCCGGAGTTGGCAGGGGAGGATCCGGCGGAAGAGCATCACCTGAATCACGTCAGTGAGACTGGTATTCTTGCTTATCATATTTTTGATGCGCTTCTGCAGCATCATCACTTCCGCGGTCGACCCCCAGTCCAGACCCTTGTTGGTCCACGACGCGAGCCGCATTGGGGGTCCGGATCTAAACTCAGGAACGGCTGCCCATCTGGCGCCACGGGGTTCGGTGATGTAGAACCACTCCTACTGCCAGACCTTGACGGTCTCCACAAAGACCCCTTTAGGCCAAGTGGTGTTGGGGAGTTTGCTCACCATGGCACCACCGCAGTCCGCATGCTGCCCGTCGACCACCTTCGGCTTCACGTTGAAGACCTTGAGCCACAGGCCGAAGTGTGGGGGGATGCGGAGTAGTGCCTCGCACACAACGATGAACGCCAAGATGTGCAGGAAAGAATTTGGGGCTAGATCATGGAAATCTAGCGCATAGTAGAACATGAGGCCGCAGACAAAGGGGTGGAGGGGAAACCCTAGTCCGCGGAGGAAGTGAGGGATGAACACCACCCTTTCGCCGGGCTCCAGGCTGGGGATAACTTGCTCCTTGGCGGGGAGTCTATGTGCGATATCCGCAGACAAGTACCCCGCCTCCCGGAGGTCCTTTACCTCCTTCTCCGTGACGGAGGAGGCCTCCCACTTGCCCTTCGAGCCAGATCCGGACATGACTGGAGAGGTTGGCGGCGGTGGGATGAATTGAAGCTTGGGCGCTGGAGCTTGAGGATAGGGAAGCAGGAGAAGGGAGAAGGCGTGGGGTGAAAAGATGGATCTTTATCCACTTATATAGGCAGTAAATATCACGCGCCCCCCCTCAAGCCTTAAAACTCGCCTGTTCCCAAGGGGTCGTGCGAATGGCACGGTTGGATTACCCAAACCCGTATTGATGAGGATCCCACAATAAGTGGGCACGATCTCCGCTTTGACGAGACGTGTCGATAGAGGCCGTGTCTCGAAATATGAAGCGGGAGGCCAAAAAACGGTTCGAAATGATAAAGAAGCTAGATGTGACGTTTCGCCGAAAAAGCTGTCAGTTGATGGACATTACTTTGACTAAATATTTTACCTTCGTGGTTGAGGGTTGTGACTGTCATGCAGAGCCGGATACAGTTCTTTTATTCAGAAGATTGCTTTGAAGTATTCAGAGGAGGAACCCGCCTTGCAATGACGAAGACAATCTAATTGCCGAATACATCGCCATTGAAGACTGGTTCAGGGGCTACTGAGGGAGTCCTGGATTAAGGGGTCCTCGGGTGGCCGGGCTATGTAACATGGGCCGGACTGATGGGCCGTGAAGATACAAGGCAGAAGACCTTTCCTCGTGTCCGGGTGGGACTCTCCTTTGCATGGATGGCAAGTTTGGCATCCAGATGTATAGTTTCCTTCCTTTGTAAACCGACTCTGTACAACCCTAGCCCCGTCCGGTGTCTATATAAACCGAAGGGTTTAGTCCGTAGAGGCTATCAGAATTCTCATAGGCTAGACAACTAGGGTTTAGCCATTACGATCTCGAGGTAGATCAACTCTTGTAACCCCCATACTCATCAAATACAATCAAGCAGGATGTAGGGTTTTACCTCCATTAAGAGGGCCCGAACCTGGGTAAACATCATGTTCCCTTTGTCCCTTGTTACCTACGATCCTCAGACGCACAGTTCGGGACCCCCTACCCGAGATCGGCCGGTTTTGACACCGACACCCCCCGCCGAAGAAGAAGAAGGAGGAAACCCGAGCCGAGGATGCCGCGGAACCGAACGGGACCCAACGAGAGCTGGGGGCGTGCTACTTCTTGAGCTTGCGTTGGTTTTTCCCTTGAAGAGGAAAGGGTGATGCAGCAAAGAAGAGATAAGTATTTCCCTCAGTTTGAGAACCAAGGTATCAATCCAGTAGGAAACAACGCACAAATCACCGAATACCTGCACAAACAATCAAACAACTTGCACCCAACATGATAAAGGGGTTGTCAATCCCTTCACGGTTATTTGCAAAAGTGAGATCTGATGGAGATAGATAAACGATAAAGTAAATATTTTTGGTATTTTTGCTTTATAGATCGGAAAGTAAAAGATTGCAAAATAGTAGATCGGAAACTTGTATGATGAAAAGTAGAAAGTTATATGATGGAAAATAGACCCGGGGGCCATAGGTTTCACTAGAGGCTTCTCTCAAGATAGAAAATAATACGGCGGGTGAACAAATTACTGCCGAGCAATTGATAGAAAAGCGCAAAGTTATGACGATATCTAAGGCAATGATCATGAATATAGGCATCACGTCCATGTCAAGTAGACCGAAATGATTCTGCATATACTACTATTACTCCACACATCGACCGTTATCCAGCATGCATCTAGAGTATTAAGTTCATAAAGAACGGAGTAATGCATTAAGTAAGATGACATGATGTAGAGGAATTAACTCAAGCAATATGATGAAAACCCCATCTTTTTATCCTCGATGGCAACAATACAATACGTGCCTTACTTCCCCTACTATCACTGGGAAAGGAGACCGCAAGATTGAACCCAAAGCTAATCACTTCTCCCATTGCAAGAAAAACCAATCTAGTTGGCCAAACCAAACCGATAGTTCGAAGAGAATTACAAAGATATCAAATCATGCATAAAAGAATTTAGAGAAGATTCAAATAATATTCATAGATAATCTGATCATAAATCCACAATTCATCGGAACTCGGTAAACACACCGCAAAAAAGTATTACATCGAATAGATCTCCAAGAACATCGAGGAGAACATGGTATTGAGAATCAAAGAGAGAGAAGAAGGCATCTAGCTACTAGCTATGGACCCGTAGGTCTGTGGTAAACTACTCACGCTTCATCGGAAGGGCAATGGTGTTGATGTAGAAGCCCTTCGTGATCGAACCCCCCTCCGGCAGGGTGCCGGAAAAGGTCCCTGGATGGGATGTCACGGGTACAGAAGGTTGCGGCGGTGGAAAAGTCTTTTCGTGGATGCCTCTGTTGGTTTGGGGATATATGAATATATATAGGCAAAAGAATTAGGTCAGGAGGTGCACGAGGGGCCCACAAGGGTGGGGGGCACGCCCTACCCCCCTGGGCGCGCCCTCCGTCCTTGTGGCCGCCTCGTGGCTCCTCCGACTTCATCTCCAAGTCTCCTAGTTTCCTTCTGGTCCAAGAAAAATCATCACGCAAGTTTTATTCCGTTTGGACTCAGTTTGGTATTCCTTTTCTGCGAAACTCAAAAACAAGGAAAAAACAGAAACTGGCACTGGGCTCTAGGTTAATAGGTTAGTCCCAAAAATAATATAAAATAGCATATTAATGCATATAAAACATCCAAAACAGATAATATAATAGCATGGAACAATCAAAAATTATAGATACGTTGGAGACGTATCAAGCATCCCCAAGCTTAATTCCTGCTCGTCCTCGAGTAGGTTAATGATAAAAACAGAATTTTTGATGTGGAATGCTACCTAACATATTTATCCATGTAATTTTCTTTATTGTGGCATGAATGTTCAGATCCATAAGATTCAAAACAAAAGTTTAATATTGACTTAAAAACAATAATACTTCAAGCGTACTAACAAGGCAATTATGTCTTCTCAAAATAACATGGCCAAAGAAAGCTTATCCCTACAAAATCATATAGTCTGGCTATGCTCCATCTTCATCACACAAAATACTCAAATCATGCACAACCCCGATGACAAGCCAAGCAATTGTTTCATAGTTTTGACGTTCTCAAACCTTTTCAACTTTCACGCAATACATGAGCGTGAGCCATGGACATAGCACTATAGGTGGAATAGAATATGGTGGTTGTGGAGAAGACAAAAAGAGGGAGATAGTCTCACATCAACTAGGCGTATCAACGGGCTATGGAGATGCCCATCAATAGATATCAATGTGAGTGAGTAGGGATTGCCATGCAACGGATGCACTATAGCTATAAGTGTATGAAAGCTCAAAAAGAAAACTAAGTGGGTGTGCATCCAACTTGCTTGCTCATGAAGACCTAGGGCAATTTGAGGAAGCCCATCGTTGGAATATACAAGCCAATTTCTATAATAAAAAATTCCTACTAGTATATGAAAGTGACAATATAGGAGACTCTCTATCACGAAGATCATGGTGCTACTTTGAAGCACAAGTATGGAAAAAGGATAGTAACATTGCCCCTTCTCTCTTTTTCTCTCATTTTTTTCCTTCTTCTTTTTTTTTCCTTTTTTTTCCTTTTTTTTTCTTTGGCTTCTTTGGCCTCTTTTTTTTTATTTCCTCACATGGGACAATGCTCTAATAATGAAGATCATCATACTTCTATTTACTTACAACTCAAAAAAAAATTACAACTCGATACTAGAACAAAATATGACTCTATATGAATGCCTCCGGCGGTGTACCGGGATGTGCAATGAATCAAGAGTGACATGTATGAAAAAATTATGAACGGTGGCTTTGCCACAAATACGATGTCAACTACATGATCATGCAAAGCAATATGACAATGATGATGCGTGTCATAGTAAACGGAACGGTGGAAAGTTGCATGGCAATATATCTCGGAATGGCTATGAAAATGCCATAATAGGTAGGTATGGTGGCTGTTTTGAGGAAGGTATATGGTGGGTGTATGGTACCGGTGAAAGTTGCGCGGTACAAGAGAGGCTAGCAATGGTGGAAGGGTGAGAGTGCGTATAATCCATGGACTCAACATTAGTCATAAAGAACTCACATATTTATTGCGAAAATATATTAGTCATTGAAACAAAGTACTACGCGCATGCTCCTAGGGGGATAGATTGGTAGGAAAAGACCATCGCTCGTCCCCGACCGCCACTCATAAGGAAGAAAATTAAAAAATATCTCATGCTCCAACTTCGTTACATAATGGTTCACCATACGTGCATGCTACGGGACTCACAAACCATAACACAAGTATTTCTCAAATTCACAATTACTCACTAGCATGACTCTAATATCACCATCTTTATATCTCAAAACAATCATAAGAAATCAAACTTCTCATAGTATTCAATGCACTTTATATGAAAGTTTTTATTATATCCCTCTTGGACGCCTATCATATTAGGACTAAATTTATAACCAAAGCAAATTACCATGCTGTTTAAAGACTCTCAAAATAATATAAGTGAAGCATGAGAGTTCAATAATTTCTTCAAAATAAAGCCACCGCCGTGCTCTAAAAAGATATAAGTGAAGCACTAGAGCAAAATTGCCTAGCTCAAAAGATATAAGTGAAGCACAAAGGGTATTCTAATAAATCACGATTCATGTGTGTCCCTCTCAAAAGGTGTGTACAGAAAGGATGATTGTGGCAAACTAAAAAGCAAAGACTCAAATTATACAAGACGCTCCAAGCAAAACACATATCATGTGGTGAAAAAAAATTATAGCCTCAAGTAAAGTTACCGATAGACGAAGACGAAAGAGGGGATGCCTTCCGGGGCATCCCCATGCTTAGGCTCTTGGTTGTCCTTGAATATTACCTTGGGGTTCCTTGGGAATCCCCAAGCTTAGGCTATTGCCACTCCTTATTCCATAGTCCATCAAATCCTTACCCAAAAACTTGAAAACTTAACAACACAAAACTCAACAGAAAATCTCATAAGCTCCGTTAGTATAAGAAAATAAATCACCACTTTGGTACTGCTGTGAACTCATTCTTTATTTATATTTGTGTAATATATACTGTATTCCAACTTTTTCATGGTTCATACCCCCCGATACTACCCATAGATTCATCAAAATAAGCAAACAACACAAAGAAAACAGAATCTGTCAAAAACAGAACAGTCTGAGAATATCCGAATTGTTATAATACTTCTGTAACTCCAAAAATTCTGAAAAATTAGGAAAACATATTAAATTTGTATATAAATATAGTGTAAAAAATTCAGGTTTTTAAACACTCCAGTGAGTTATTAAAATTCTGAGACTGGACGCAAAAGTTTCTGTTTTTCAGCAAGATCAAATCAACTATCACCGTAAGCCATCCCAAAGGTCTTACTTGGCACAAACACTAATTAAAACATAAAACCACATCTAACCATAGGCTAGATAAATTATTTATTTCAAAACAGAACCAAAAAAGCAAAAACAAAAATAAAATTGGGTTGCCTCCCAACAAGCGCTATTGTTTAACGCCCTTAGCTAGGCATAAAAACACGAATAGATCTAGGTATTGTCATCTTTGGTATGCAATCCTTCAATTGCATACTCATAATCCTTAGGGGATTCTTTAATTTTATTAATGATCAAACTCCTAGGCAAGAAATCAAGAAATTCACTTGTGGCAATCGGTTCCTTAATAATATCGACAAAATTGGGATGAACGCTTATTGTTTTGAGATCTTCATTTCCTTTACTAGAAGATTCACCCTTATTCTTAGGAACATAAATAAACTTGGCAGTCTTAGTAGGAGGAAGATTTTGAGTAGTTTTAACGGAGGAAAAAGTGGAACGCAAGTTGGTAATAATGTCTTCTAGTTTGCCAATTCTAGTAGAATCTTGATCTATCTTTTCGTTAACTATGGGTTCTTTTTCTCTAATATCTTTTAAAATAACTCCTACCTTAGATCCATATTGAGTAATCTGATTATGAATCTTTTTATCCAAGTTTTCAATCAACTCTACGGTAGCAATTTTATTCTCAATGATATCAAGCCTTTGCATCACATGCTCCAAGGTTAAAACAGTTCCATTGATCAAAAGAGGTGATGTGCCTAACAAATCTATCATAGCATTATAAGAATCAAAAGTATGGCTCCCCAAGAAATTCCCTCCGGTAATGGTATCTAGAACATTTCTATTCCAAGGAGTGACGCCCACATAAAAATTACGAAGGAGAACAGCAGTAGATTGCTTTTGAGTAGATCTATTTTGAGCATTGCAAATTCTATACCAAGCATCTTTTAAATTTTCTCCCTCCCTTTGCTTAAAATTAAGGACCTCATAATCGGGAGTGCTAACAATGATGGGAGGACTAGCCATGAAAGCAAAACAAGCGATCTAACACATGAGCAAACAAAAAGCAAATGAAGAAGACGAACGGAAGAGGGGCGAAGAAAAGGCAAAGAGAGGGGCGAAGAAAAAGGCAAATCTTTTCGAAAATCATTTTAGAAGTGGGGGAGAGGAAAACGAGAGGCGAATGGCGAATAATGTAATGCAAGAGATGAGAGTTTATGATGGGTACTTGGTATGTCTTGACTTGGCGTAGATCTCCCCGGCAACGGCGCTAGAACTTCTTCCTGCTACTTCTTGAGCTTGCGTTGGTTTTTCCCTTGAAGAGGAAAGGGTGATGCAGCAAAGAAGAGATAAGTATTTCCCTTAGTTTGAGAACCAAGGTATCAATCCAGTAGGAGACAACACACAAATCACCGAATACCTGCACAAACAATCAAACAACTTGCACCCAATGCGATAAAGGGGTTGTCAATCCCTTCACGGTTATTTGCAAAAGTGAGATCTGATAGAGATAGATAAACGATAAAGTAAATATTTTTGGTATTTTGCTTTATAGATCGGAAAGTAAAAGATTGCAAAATAGTAGATCGGAAACTTGTATGATGAAAAGTAGAAAGTTATATGATGGAAAGTAGACCCGGTGGCCATAGGTTTCACTAGATGCTTCTCTCAAGATAGAAAATAATACGGTGGGTGAACAAATTACTGCCGAGCAATTGATAGAAAAGCGCAAAGTTATGACGATATCTAAGGCAATGATCATGAATATAGGCATCATGTCCGTGTCAAGTAGACTGAAACGATTCTGCATCTACTACTATTACTCCACACATCAACCGCTATCCAGCATGCATCTAGAGTATTAAGTTCATAAAGAATGGAGTAATGCATTAAGTAAGATGACATGATGTAGAGGAATTAACTCAAGCAATATGATGAAAACCCCATCTTTTTATCCTCGATGGCAACAATACAATACGTGCCTTGCTGCCCCTACTGTCACTAGGAAAGGACACCGCAAGATTGAACCCAAAGCTAAGCACTTCTCCCATTGCAAGAAAAACCAATCTAGTTGGCCAAACCAAACCAATAGTTCGAAGAGAATTACAAAGATATCAAATCATGCATAAAAGAATTCAAAGAAGGTTCAAATAATAGTCATAGATAATCTGATCATAAATCCACAATTCATCGGATCTCGGCAAACACACCGCAAAAAATTATTACATCGAATAGATCTCCAAGAACATCGAGGAGAACATGGTATTGAGAATCAAAGAGAGAGAAGAAGCCATCTAGCTACTAGCTATGGACCCGTAGGTCCGTGGTAAACTACTCACGCTTCATCGAAAGGGCAATGGTGTTGATGTAGAAGCCCTCCGTGATCGAATCCCCCTCCGGCAGGGTGCCGGAAAAGGTCCCTGGATGGGATCTCACGGGTACAGAAGGTTGCGGCGGTGGAAAAGTCTTTTCGTGGATGCCTCTGTTGGTTTGGGGATATATGAGTATATATAGGCAAAAGAATTAGGTCAGGAGGTGCACGAGGGGCCCACAAGGGTGGGGGGCGCGCCCTACCCCCCTGGGCGCGCCCTCCGTCCTTATGGCCGCCTCGTGGCTCCTCCGACTTCATCTCCAAGTCTCCTGGTTTCCTTCTGGTCCAAGAAAAATCATCGCGAAAGTTTTATTCCGTTTGGTATTCCTTTTCTGCGAAACTCAAAAACAAGGAAAAAACAGAAACTGGCACTGGGCTCTAGGTTAATAGGTTAGTCCCAAAAATAATATAAAATAGCATATTAATGCATATAAAACATCCAAAACAGATAATATAATAGCATGGAACAATCAAAAAGTATAGATACGTTGGAGATGTATCAGGGCGGAAGACCCGCCTGTGCCCCCCCCGAACCCGGTGGGGTGTGGTGGAGCCACCGGGGCAGAGCACACAACATCTGCCCCGCTGCGCAGGGGACCCTCCCACCAGCTAGGGGAGCCGAGCCGAGTGGGAGGCAGGCGCTGATGCGACAACCACCACAAGCCCCGGACGCTCGCCAAGGCGCCATGATCCGGAGGTGGTAGCGCCCAGTCCTCCCCGCACGAATGAACTGCTGGCGGAGGCTGAGGTCGAGGAGGATTCTGGCGGAGGCCTATGCGGGTCCGATGGCGCACCGGCCCTCGAGCCCCCAGGACTGCAGGGGGTGGAGAACGAGGGGTCAAACACGTCCTGGGCTTTGTCCCCAGTAAGCCACAACACCCTCCTGTGGCGCGTGGCTCTGAGTCATGCCCGGTCGGCCCTTTCCTCCCTAGAGGCTGACCTCATGGCTAAAGTGGTGAGCCTCCGGAAGGAACGGATGCGCCTTGCGAAGGGCTAGTGGCAGTTGGACGTGGCCGTCAAGCTGGGTCGCCGCCAAGCCGACGCCGCGCGAAAGGAAAGCGAGGAGGCCGTCCGGAAGACCCGGGAGATTCTCGATGGGGCAATCCGGGATGCAGGAGAAGCCACCCGACATCTCGAGGAGGCGGTGTCCGCGGAGAAGACCTTCATCGAGCGCGCCGTGGCCCGCGAGACCAATCTTGCCTCCCGCAAGGCAGCGGTCGCCCGACGCGATAGCAGGGTGTCAGTCCTTTAGCTGGACATGGAGGTCCGAGAGCATGAACTCGAGCGGACCACCATCGAGCAGGATAGGGAGTGAGAGCGCCTGAAGAACCTGGACCGCATCGTGGCGGCTGGCGAGGCCTACTACAAAGGACGTCTCGCGAAGGCCAATGCCACACTCGACGAGAAGGCGATGAAGTACAAGGTGGAGGTCGACAAGAAGGCCCAGGACGAGGTCGCGCAGAAGACCAAGGCTCTCACCGACACCTACTCCAAAAACTTGCAGAAGCAGGAGGACCGCTTCACGAAGAGACGCGGCGAGCTCGACGCCAAAATCGCCGAGCTCAAGTGGTAGCTCGCGGCGTCGGAGGCCGAGAAGCGGAGTGTGGCGGAGCTCCAGGCCACGACTTGACGTGAGCTAGAGGACCTCCAGGCATAGGTGGGTGAGGTCAGCGACGAGGCGCAGCAGGTCCGCGACGAGGCCACCTGGAGGCGCTAGGAGTAGCATCAACGCTCCAAAATGTTCAGCGAGCTAATGGAGCAATCCCGCAATGCCGTGGCTGCCTTTTCTATCGAGAGGGTGGAGGACTCCCTGGAAACCGACGATGCCAGCTATGTGGACTTCTTCACAAAACTGGTGGAGCGGCTGGAGGTAGGCTCTGCCCGGTGGAATGAGATCCGCGATGCTGAGTGCCGTGACCTTCTGCGCCAGGCATCGACCCGCGTCTTCAGCAACCTGCTGCGCGCCGACACCGACTTCGTCTTCGACTAGGTGCTGGTCTCCAGTCCCCGAGGAGCTTCGAGACGAGCTCGTGAGGGCGGTGGAGGACCACGTGGCGAGTCTGCTGGAGCAGTTCGCGCCCGTCGGAGAAGGGTCCAGCGAAGGCGCGATACTAACACTGATGACGCCGACAGCGGCTCTGCCGCATGAGCCTTTTGGCTCTCCTCCCTGTAATAGAGCAAACGCAACCCCGTGGGGGCGTGAAAACATTTGTATGGCACTTTTGTTCAAGCACTTGATGTTTTATGCGTTTTCATTTTCTTCCTGAGGTCTTTCTTTCCTTCTTACATTACCTTTGTGCCCTGTGTCGCTGGGACCCAGCCCCCTAAACGGGCTACGACCATCGTTGGTATGCCTGGAGCGTGCGCTAAGCAAGCCCAGAGGGTGTAGGGCTCTTAGGGCTGGTAAGAGCCCCTGAGGCGTGATGCTCAGGGTCCCCCCTTGACGCGCAGGTGGCTCATGCCAAGGAAATCAAGATGCCTCGAGAGGGAAACAAGAGGAAGAGAACCCGAGGGGTGTTAACAAAGGCTCAAGGGGTGCTTTGGACTTAGATCTTTCAAGGCGTGTAACTCGGCGCGAGTCCTCCGCAAGGCATGGCTCATGAGGCATGGTCCCGCGTGAAGCTTTCCGCCTGTGGGGCGCCGCTCGCGAGGCATCCTGAGGGGGAGCTCTTGAGGCTTTGGTATCCTGCATCAGAGAGATTGGCAAGTTTTTGCAAGTAATGCAGTGGGGCGCGCTCGCAAGGTTGCCTGTGGGTGTTACGCGAGGAGACAAGAGCACCAAGGACCTAGTGAGGTGACGTGCATAGGAGCAGGCCCACAAGCCAGAGCTCAGTCACTTGGGTTTTGCAGTGCTGCTGGAACTGACCCGCACAGGCACCGTGCCCAGTCCCCGCTTGTGTGATACACACGGGGGAGATCACGAGCGCGCGCCCCTTCTAAGGCACACTCAGCTGCAAGTACACATGGTTCTGTAGGAAATAAACTTTAATAATGCATGAAGTAGGTTCATTACATAATAGAAAGATACATGCTGCCGTGTTCGACACAGGTCAGCTTGAGGATGTGACGGCCGGGGGCCTCTCAGGTAAGTAGTCCGCTAGTGCTGAGCATGGGGCTTCCATGAGAGTGGGAAGGAGCTCTCGCATGCCGGTGGCAGCACTGGTAGAGAGAGCTCCGGAGCATATACAGCTCCATGTCGCTCGCACGGGTACGACGAGGTGCTATACAACCAGTTTTTAACCCCTTTCCGCGACGACATTTTGAACCATCGCCAAGTGAGTGTGTGTGATAGGGGGGTCCTTCCCACACGACCCAGAAACCGTCGGGGATAGGGAGCCTTGGTGCATACAGTTGTCCCTATAAAACTATTTCTGATATCTCGAATATCCCAAACGCTCCATCCTTGCTATTCGTTTGTGCTCGCATTGCCATCGCAGTCAGTATTCCTTGGTGCTACGTTTACGATGCGCGACCCATCACAAATAGTTCACGATTATAGAGCGTGTATGATAAGCAGACAATCACACACATTCACTTTTCCCGAACTGTATGCGATAACTAATTAAGAAGATTAGCTAATCATCGTACGAGTGTCGGATAGGATTATGAAACGTCGGACCGTCGTAACATCGTCGTACATGATAACTATCGCACACGCTATTCTGTGGTGCAACGTTTATGATGCGTACCACATCAGAAATAGTTCATGATTGCAAATCGTGTACGATAAGGCAACTATCACAAACGTTTAGTTTGCCCACACCGTTTGTGATATTGTCTGGCATCACACATGCTTTGCAAACGGCAACTGTGTGCATGATCGCACACGTTTCCTCTCTGTGAACCGTGTCGAATTATGGTGTATATCACAAACATTTGTGTTTTATCGACCGTGTGCACTATAACGACCTGCAAAGCGTACTTTCACCATAATTTAATAGATGCTATTTAAAATTGTACCGGATTTGAATTTGAAAGTATGCTATAGCTTTATTCATATCCATCAGGTTCAAACAACCAATGCATTGTTCGATTCACAGGTACATATGTTCAAGAATTACATAAGCACCAAATAAAGAATGATGAACCACGGTTGTATACTTGTACTATTAAAGATGGTAAAGAAAGGGGCAAAATACATTCTGGTTGCTGAACAAGGTGAAGCGGAATTCCCATATTGCGCCCTCCTCCATGCAGAAGGCACGCACGACTCTAGTCCAACCCCTTGTGATGGCCTACCGCCCATCCTTCACTGTCTTCATGAACACATCTAGATAGTCATCGTGCTATGGTAGAAATACTTTAACCTTTGCATGCCCACCAATCATGTAGTTTGAGAGGTAATCTTGAGTAAACTGCTTTGGGAACCACTGCAAAGGAAAAAGATTCAGACATTGTCATCTAACACAACTCATTATGGGCAGTAAAAAGAAGGCTGCAGAGTTCTTACTTACCATCATGCAGTTCGCTGTTGTCTTGGATAAAGTGTAAACAAATAGTTTAATTGCCATCTTTTGACCCATTTTACTAACAATCTTTATCAGCTTCCTCACTTGATGCTGGTTCATCAATATCTCATTGCCCCATACGCAGAAAGGGTCGAAGCGCGGATCTTTACCAATGACGTATGTACCTAAAAGCACCAAGTTAATATTAGAAGCTAAACAACAATTGCACAATGATGTAGTACAACACTCCCTCCGTCCCATTATATAATATCTTATAACATCCAAGATACTCACATATTTGATGAATTAACATCTTATATTATGGGCCGGAGGGAGTTTATTGCATTTTTACAAATTATCAGCTGATTAACTGCTGCTGCTGTGTTGTTGTTGTTGATGCTGTTCTACGTATATCTAGACATCATCAGAACATTAAGGTAACACTCTTCCTTGTTTTGCAGCCTAGGATTGCATATTTAGACATTCAGTACAGTGCATGTTGCTATGTAGCCTCAGATATATTAGATATGGCCCTAGTTAACCTACCGATAAATGGGTTACAGATATAATTAGTTAAAAGTCTGATTCACCGATTAGTCGTACCAGCTACCGATATCCTGAACAGTGAGTATATATAAGCCATGGGATGAAACTAACCTCGATGGAAAACAACAGTCGTTCCCAAAATTGTCCTGTGTAAGTACATCAAGAGGCTTGTTAAGCACGACATGCTAAACATCAACCAAATATATCCATGGCAGACAAAATAATCTCCAAACGATAGCTTCAGTGTGCAGGTTTAAGCACGCTAGGTAAGCAAAACAAGAAGTGGAAAGGTGTGTTAACTACAACAGGCCTAACATTTAACAACAAGCAAATATAGTCATTCAAACTGGTATTGTGCCGGTCTAAGTACACTGGTTATTGTTAAATAAAAATGGAAAGGCATGTTAACTACAACATGCTTAACAACAACCAAATGTAGTCATTCATAGTGGTATTGTTGAAACTGGTATTGATGAAATTGAACTGCACAGTTCATACTTGCACATATAGAACGTCACGTTGTGGATAACTGGAATAAACAAGGCATACTACGAACAACCAAAGATAGCATTTGAAACTGGACATATGCTAACTACAAACAACCAAACAACCAAAAAACTTTAAAAGAGCCATATGCTAGCTATAATAGGCTTAACAACAAGTAAATATATGCATTCCTATCGGTATGTTTAAAATAGGTATTGATGAAAATGTACTGCACAGTAAATAGTTGCACATATAGAGCATCAGATTGTGAACAACTGAAATAAACAAGGCATACAACAAACAACCAAATATAGCAATTAAAACTGGACATATTTTCACGACACTACAAAAGGGACTCGACAAAACAAATCATGGGTTCCCCCCTATGAAGAGGTACGACAAAACAAATCATGGGTTTCCTCACTTGTCACAGATGGGCTCGTTCCCGTGGGAAGAGCACGGACCCTGGGTGTGCTCCATGTTGTCGCAGATGGGCTCCTTCCCCTTGGAAGAGCACGACTGTAGGGTGCCCTCCCTGATGTCGCAGATGGGCTCTTTCCCCTTGGAAGAGCCAGAGAGGGTGCCCTCCTCGTGGTCGCTGTCGATGAGTTTTGACTTGGAAGCTATGGATCCCAAGCTAGTGTCGCAGAACGTGTCCTTCCGAAATGACAAAAGGGGCTCGATGGCAAATTCTTGACAGCGATCCAGAGAAGATCAACGATGGGGCCATGGATGAGATCGACGGCGGTTGAACCCGAGGGGTTGGGGATGGGCCACTTAACCTATGACATAGCCCGCGTCAGGACGTCACTGTCAACGACCTCGATGTTGTAGCTGGCATCCGCGACATACCCGCATACTCTAGCCCGCTGATTGAGAGCCTGCGGCCAGTAATGGTTGTCAGCTTCCTCGGCGGCCACCTCGGCGATGTCGGGCGAAGAGGCCATGATACACCTCTTTAGGGCCAGTTGCTCCTCGAGCTCCACGGGAAGCGTAGCCGGGCTTAGGCTGCGACGCTATGGATTGGGGGATGGGGATGGGGATGGGGATCTGTGGGAAAGGGGGCGTTTGGCAGGCGTCATCTAAGAAACTCAGGGCGGCTAGGGTATGGAGATCGGTGGGTAAGCTGCATGGGCAAACCGGCTGATGTTGACAATGGAGGCCTTGTGGCGGCGGCGACCTTGCTAGGGTTTCGAGCGAGGGAGGGGTTGTGGTGGGTGTGTGTGTGTGTGCACACGCGCGCGTGCGCCCGAGGAGTTTTTTGGGGTGTGTGTGTGTTGGGGGGGGGGGGTGTTTGAGGAAATGACGCGGCTACTAAATTTTTTACTACGCGGGAGTAAAATGCCGGGTCTATTGAAAATTTGGATGATGGTGTATCGCACACGGTCCTGAAATAACAACCGTGTGTTATGAAACAGAAAAACCCTCGAGCCGGGCAGATATTTTCGAGGGATGCAGGCGGGAGCAGGAACAACAAACATCACACACGGTCGAAACATAACAACCGTGTGTTATCAAACAGAAAAACCCTGCAGGCGGGTAGATATTTTTGAGAGGGGAAGCCTCGTGGAGCCCAATGTACTGTGCTGATGTGCGTGATAGGGGCACCGGCGTGGCACACGGTTAGTGTGAGTGAACCGTGTCTGTTGCGTCATCTGACTAGTCTAATGTTCATAAATTTGGCGAAAATGACGCGGGAAAGGGTCAGAACATGAACACACTTGCATGTGGACCAAATATATGTATGAAGGGTGGTTTGATGTTCAAATACCAAATACACGACTTTGATGTGGCACCTATCTCACAAAGCGCACGAGATTGCTTGTCCCCCCCCCTTCGTGTCGGTAGGAGGGGAATCCTAAGCTATGAACGCATGCCCGCCCCCACGGAGGTTCACCTAGCAAAGTGCGAAGTAGCAGTCCCCCATCTCTCTCTCTCTCTCTCTCTCACACACACACACACACACACACACACTTTCAGTCGGCGGGAGAGGGCATCTCACCAAGATGTATCGTAAAACGGACCAAGAAGAATCCACCTTGGTCGTACAACCTCTCTCTTGTTGTTGGTCAAAGTGATGGACGTCCATGCGACCCCAAAGATGGGCTAGCTCACTAATAATCATGCAAGTAGCTAGTCCCCGAAGACAACCATTGCCTGCATGTGGCTCAAACATATGTATGGAGTGTTGATGTTTGAATACACAATGGAACAACTTTGTTGTGGCACCGTGCTTTGGAACTAGAAATCCCCACATGGAGTGAGGGTTAGTTGACGATGCATTGTATGCATGTATGTCACACCACACTTCGAGCCGATGACAGGGATTCATGCATGCATGCATAGTATGCGCTCAAACTTAGGTCTGAATCTCACCATGACCTACTACGATAACACAAACCAAAGGAAGAATCCACCATGGTAATCTATCTCGTTGTCGGTCAAAGTGATCATGGATGTCCACGCGGGCCCATGAATATATAGGCTTGTCGCCGATAACCACGTGAGGGAGTGTACCGTTCAAAGACAACCATTGCATGCATATGTATGTATGGAGGTGATGCGTGCATGTTTGAATACCATGCACATTGATGTGGCGCGTGCGTTCAAAATCGTACAGTCCCCACACAGAGCAAGATCGGTTCATGACGTGTCGTGGTACTGCCCACTTCGACTCGGTGGGAGGGATTCATGCGTACACATGCATGTGTCCTCAATCTATATCATGTCATCCCAGAGCATGACCTATATATATACCGTAATACAAACAAAAAATAATGGGATAATTAACTTTATGCCCCTAGTTGGGTCCCACTCGTCTGTTTTACCCCTAGTTTCAGAAATTCACCTATTCAGTCCAAGCCACTTTGCAATTCTTATGCTTTTGCCCTTTGACCATTTGACCGTCAGTTTGAAAAATTCATAACAAATTCATACTAACTCAGAAAAATTCAAATAAGATATCAAAATGTTCGGAAAAACATCACCTATATGTGCATGTCATTTTCATTCTTGACAAAAGTGTTGGAAAGTCCCCATCTCAGTTTTAGCTCATATGCTCTTAGCATGAACAGTAAAATCTAAAAAAATTCAAAAAAATAAAAAAAAATTGGTGGCAAATATTGACCAATGTTTTGAGTGCTTGCCAAGTTTCATAATGGAATGACATTCGTGGAAGTCGTGGCAAAAAAAAGAAATTTTGGAGCTTTGATTTTCTTTTTTTTGCCACGACCTCCACAAATGTCATTCCATGATGAAACTTGGCAAGCACTCAAAACATTAGTCAATGTTTGCCACCAAATTTTTTTTAGATTTTTTTAGATTTTACTGTTCATGCTAAGAGCATATGAGCTAAAACTGAGATGGGGACTTTCCAACACTTTTGTCAAGAATGAAAATGAGATGCACATATAGGTGATGTTTTTCTGAACATTTTGATATCTTATTTGAATTTTTCTGAGTTAGTATGAATTTGTTATGAATTTTTCAAAGTGACAGTCAAAGGGCAAAAGCATAAGAATTGCAAAGTGGCTTGGACTGAACAGGTGAGTTTCTGAAACTAGGGGTAAAACAGACGAGTGGGACCCAACTAGGGGCATAAAGTTAATTATCCCAAAAATAATCCCCTCCTAAGTCAATTAACCTCTCTCGTTGTCGAGCAAAGTAGTGATGGACCAAGCGGGCCCACAGATGGAAAGCATCGATATCGCTGATAACCACGTGAGTGGGTGCTAGAGGACAACCGGCATTGCTTTGCATGTGGCCAAACATATGTATGGAGAGGTGTGTGTGGTTGTGATGTTTGAATGCCCAAAATGCACAACTTAGATGTGACACATGCCTCAAAAACCGTAATGTCACCACACAGAGCGAGGTTCATGAAGCGTACTACATATGCTGGTCCCCTTCCCCTCTTCGATGCATACTATATATATGCTCCTACTGTAATACAAACCAAAATGAATCCTCCTTGATGGTGAAATTAATTAACCTCTCCCGATGTAGGTCAAAGTGATGCATGCATGGATGACGACCTCGCGGGCCCACAGATGGAAGCGTCACACGTGAGTGTCCTAGGATAACCATCGTCTGCATATATATGCATGTGGCCCAAAGAGGTGTTGTGTGATGTTTGAATAGCCAATGCACAACTTTGATGTGGCACGTGCCTCAGAAACCGAAAAGTCCCAACACTGAGTGAGGTGTGTTCACAGACGCGTATGTAGTATATATGCTGGTCCCCTCCCACCTCTTTGACGCTTACTATATACTCCCACCGTAACACAAAATAAAAAGAATCAACCTTGCTGGTCAAATTAACCTCTCTGTCGGCTGTTGGTCAAAGTGATGGACGACGACCTCGCGGGCCCACAGAACGCGTCACAGGCGAGTGAGTGTCGTGTAGGACAACCACCGACTGCATGTGTCCCAAACATGTATGTATGAAAGGGTTGGGTAATGTTTTAAATAACGAATTCACAATTTTGATGTGGGACCTGCCTCTCAAAACGGCCAACCCACATGGTGGCTCACGACTCGTAGTGTACTGCCAGCACCCCCACCCCAAACGCACACACACACACACACCACACATCCACTGCAACTACGATGCATGTTAAAGTTTCCCGCGGTGAACATATGTTACCAAAGGAGGAACGTTTTAATTTTGAAAAAAACAGAGACCATTAAGACGTTTTAGTACATTGATTGATTTTCTAGGGGTATAATGTACAAAAATCAAATTTGAGCTACATGCACATGTGACAGTGCACCTAAATGGATTGGAAAAACACATGTGTCTCACTGGGTGCATGTTTGCTCCCCGTGCAAGAAATTTCAAACATTGAGAATCTTGATTTTTAAAATCTAGTACATCCAAAACTTATTTGAAATTCATGAAACTTATCGTGTTGTCATATGGACACCAATACACCATGATATTGTACTTTTTTGTCAAATTTGAGACAAGTTTTGATGTAATTTTTATCTTCTTACAAACGGGAGATTATTAATTATTGGGAACCAATATCGCAAACGGATTATTTATTCGAACCGTGGGTGTTAGACCAACAATGGATACGTGCCATGCTTTGGTTAAGCAATAAAGCGGCAGCATTAATCATCAAAATAGAAAAACAATATACGTGCCGCCATGCGACCCCTGTGTCATGCTAGCAGGCGTGAGTTGACGGGATGCATGCGACCAGTCCGCCGTGCAGGCAGATCGGGAGGTGTGCGTGCAGGTGTGTGAATTGACGGGAGGCGTGCTTGCTGCGCAGTGTCATCAGGAGGCGTGCGAGTAGCTGTGTGAAATGACGGTAGGCATGTCAGCAGTCCGGTGCGCAGGCTTATCGGGAGGCGAGCCAGTGGTTTGTCCGCCGCCTGCCTCTCTCCCACTACTCCATATTAATCGCACGCCCGAGCGGCCGCACCCCCATCTTTTCCGCACACAAAATCCTCCCTCTCCGCCTGCATGCTCGACGTCGCTCTCAGTCCTCACCGCCGTCTGTGTATGAGGATGCCGCCGAAGCGCCCCATCGGAGGGAGTGCTGACGCCGGCATTGCGGAAGCACCGGAGCACGACGTGAAGATGGAGACAGAGGTTGCCGTCGCCGCCGCCGAGGTCTCGCTGCACCTTGATGTCATCGATGCGTCGTGCTTCCACAACTAGAGCCAGAGGTCCACACCGACTCCGGCGACGACCCCGGTGACGACTCCGCCGACGATTCCGGCGACAACTCCGACGACCACTCTGGCGACGACTCCGACGACGACGGACAACCGGTTAGTCATCTATACCCATTTATGTGTCAGATATATCCTTGGGTTTCTCTAGTTACTCCTGCCTCCCCCTTTTTGAAATAGAAATCCTATGGTTATGTTCTCTCAATCCATGAAATCTGAGTAAGTTTCATTAGATCCATGTAGTGTATTGATTGTTTGAATGGTAGAAATGATAAGTGATTAGTTGTTTTATCTGTACAAATGATTTCTGCTAATAATCCGACTAGGGTTAGTGTTTCGTGCTAATAATTCCTAGCCAGGGCTTGACAATTGATTTTTGAATGACCTAAATATATGTTTGTGCCATTTTTTTTCAAGATTAGTCTATACATAGATGATTGTGCTTAAAAATTGAACCATAATCTTTGGATATGTCTAAAAAATAGCCATAAAATCCATAAATTCCTAATCCTACTTTACGACATGTAAAATTGATTTGATGCCAAATTTTGGCAACTGCCAAATGTTCGCTAGAGATCAGTTTGTGTTCCAAATTTGTCGCCACATTTTTTACTATATGTATAGGTGCTATCTGACGATGTCGACAGCGAGGATGAAGATGTCCAGAGGAGGTACAAGAGGCAAATCCTCAGGGAGCTTTATGCGGGAATTCATAACAAGCGTATTAGGACCTGGGACTGGGGCTTTCGATGCCCATTTTGCAACCAAAAGCTTCATGACGCGTATGAAAGTGTCCTGGCGCATGCAAGAGGACGAGCCGTTGGCTCCTTCAGGCAGAAGTATTCTCGCAGGGTGATGCACACTGCGTACACGGAGTACCTGGAGAAGCTTCACGATCGTGCCGGCAGATGAGATTGAACTATGTATGGCTATGCAGTGTCTTAATTATAAATGTGCTTGTGTATGCTTAATGACGGTTGAACTATATATGGTTGAACTATGCTTGTGTACGTTTATTATCTATGCCTAAGTATGTTTAATCTATATTTACTTATGTCTAAATATTGGATATGGATGCAATCAGTTCGGTTGATGGAATCTACCTCCGTCCTGGTTTATTGGTCCCCTTTGTAATTTGTGTTAAATTTTGAACAAAGATTTAACTAACAAAATGTTAGTGCATGCCAGCAAAAATTATATCGTTGGATTCGTATTTGAACATAGTGTTCAATGATATAATTTTTTGGTGACATGCATAAACATTTGTTATCTAAATCTTGGGTCAATTTGGCACAAATTACAAAGGGGACCAATAAACCAGGACGGATGTAGTATGTCAATCACACACAGGTTCCCAAATTGGAACCGTGTGCAATGACTTTCATTTTCCCAGTTACGTCAATCACACACGTTTGGCTCTAGCAAACCGTTGTCTCCGAAACTCTTTGTGGGACAGAAAACCCTCATCACCCAATTCAAAAAAGAAAAAAGAAAACTCTCGCCATCCCCACGTCACAAAAACCCTCACCCCGCCCGCCACCCCCTCTGGTCCCTATTCACACCTGCACAAGCTCCTCCGCGACTCCGCATGGCACCGCCTATCGCCGCGGCAACCACTTAGCTCGACACCTATTGCCACCGCCAGGCTGCCGGCAAACCCCACCACATTTCGCCACTTCCGCTTGCCACCACCTATCGCCATCGACTTTCTCGACGCTGCTCGCGGTCGACCCAGCTCCGCCCAATTGGGGAATCCGTCGTATTGAGAGTTTTTTCTCATGGACAAGAAGGTAACTAATTTAATGAGATATTATCTCATCTATTATCCCAGTTCATCTGCCTCCTTTAATCACCCGGCCAAAATCGCCGTGAATTCATTTTTATTCGTGCTGATTTGAGGGTTTTCTTTCATTCATAGAGTGTACAGTGCGCGGACACATCAGGACTTTGTGGCCTCGACCAGACATCCATGGAGTTCCATCTCATCGTACCAGATGACTTGAGGATGCACGCGGTATGTTCAATCTCACCCTAAATCGGTTGGCATGGCCTACTTTCGTGAACATATACTATATATTGCTACATTTGGATAAAAGGTGCCACCTGCAGCATATACGTCAAAGGGGATTTTTTTTCCTCTTCTTTCTATATTAAGCAAATTAATGATGTATTGTTCTTTTGATTACTCTCATATTTCCATGATATCATGGTTACCCTATCTGTTTAATTATAGATTTTTGTCCTTTGATTTCAACTGCTGTATAGTTCTTTCAATTTCGCCCATATTTGCATGTTACCATATTCTTTAAAAATCCTACCATTTTCTGCAGTGCGTCCCTTGCTATCCAACAACATCTGTAGTACACAATCTTGCCCTTTACATAAGTCAAGACTCCAGGCATGTCATACTAAACACAAACCATGGATTTACAATCATTGCTTCTATAAGACTTGATGAATGTGGTCACTCCTATTTTGCCATGGGCCTTTGGACAGAAATTTCTGTTTTATGTACTGAAAGCTGGCACTAAAATTGCACTGCACATAAAAGAGCCTGGTCATGAGATATATGCTAACTTCCCCGACGATATCATCCGTTCGGACTTTGTTCGAAGTAAGTGTTCTTTTCAAGTATCTGCATGTTGACTTAGCCAGCAATATCAAAGGAATAGTATTTAAGCAACCAATTGTTATTCCATTTTCTTACTCTATTCCTACCTACTAACTTCTAGTTAACAATACACTTTTCTATTGCCCTGTTTTAACTAAATATTCCCTGTACTCCCACTTCTATCAGAAAGCACCGCTGACAAGGAGACTTCGGAGGTGGAGAATGGGGCTGCCAACAAGCAGAGGCGGGTCGAGCAAGAACCGCAAGTGACTCCAGCAGGCCTAGACTTCATTACCAGCCTCCTCAATGATATTTGGATAGTCATCATCTCCCTCCTCCCAATCAAATATGGGGCACGGACAACCGTCCTTTCCCAGCGGTGGCGCCCCCTATGGCACTCCACCCCTCTCGACCTCATCGACACCCACGAGCTCTGCCATGGCTATCGCAAAAGCTTGGATGCGTTCTCCCAGATTCTCGGCAGTCACCATGGCCCAACCAGAGGCCTTAGCATGGGCAAGTTCCGTTCCAACAGCAAAGACCGAGCCAAGCTTGACGAGTGGTTCTGATCCCCCGCCCTAGATCAGCTCGAGGAGCTCACTTTTAATGATGGGCATATGTACTCGCTGCCAACTTCCGCGCTCTGCCTCGCACCCACGCTGCTCGTCACCAAGTTCATGAACTGCCATTGCCCCCCCTTAATGACGCACCTGCTCTTATTCTACCACGACTAAAGCACCTCGAGATCGTCGCTGTCTGCCTCCCAAACAGTGACATGGAGCGCCTGCTCCGCAGCTGTACCGCACTCGAGTACCTTCGTCATCAGGCAATCAATGGGTTGAGTAGCTTCCACATCACCTCCATGACTCTCCGGACTATTTATGTGTGTTGCTGGTGCTGCAACAAGACATCACAAAATGGGTACCACGGTATGGTCATTGAGTACACACCTTCACTTGAGAGATTACTTGTAGTTGATCAAGAAGGTCCAACAAGAATCAATGTCATTTCTGCGCCAAAATTGACAGTGGTGGGCTACTCGTCTGACAAATATTCCGAACTTGTTATTGGATCCACACCCATTCAGGTACAACATTCGCCTTCTACATCTCCTTCTTGAAATTAACATTATTTCTAATTTTGAAGATGTATGTTCGTTTGTCATCCAGAAAATGATTCCGACAAGCTTAACCCCGAATCTGCGCACAGTGAAGGTCTTGGCACTAGAATCTATCGGCCCCAACCCGGACCAAGTTGTCAGTTTCCTGAGATGCTTTCCGTGCCTGGAGAAGCTATATATCGAGGTGATGTTCCTTTCTTGTTAAATGTTAACCATAAGGGAGTTCAGTTTTTGACACCTTTTCCCAAGTTTACAATGACAATGTACTATGATTTTTGAAGGAATTTTGGAGGATTTCAGTACATACATGTTTTCCCCCCCATATTGGTTGCTTGATCCATATGGTTACACTCCATAAGCATTTCTCCTTTGGATTCATCTATACTAGTTTTCTTAGGGAATTTTTCATCCACTCCAACCTCTTGTGAAGAAGGCTACATTTTTCTAGATTGTAATCAAATGCCCATGTTAATCATGTCAGATCGAAGATGGCACGTTAGTGCATTTTACAAATCCTGCAAACCAAATAGGCCTGTAGTAGTGTTCAAAACTGCATGTAGGCACTAACATGTTTTCTTCTTTTGCAGATAAGATTAGGCCTGGTGGTGGATAATGTGATACAGTATAACAATCACAATGAATGCCTAGATCTGAATCTCTCAGAAATTACTTTGAACTCATACCGAGGGACCTTACCGGAGATTATATTCGCCAGGTTCTTTGTTGTCAGAGCAAGGGTGTTGAAGGTAATGAGGTTTGCCCTACATTTATTTTGCAAAAATGAATGGTTTGTTGATCAGCGCTGGCGGCTGCGGCAGAATGGAAAAGGCTCCGAAAAAGCTGAATTTCATTTTGGAACTTCAGATGACAGAGTAATCGGAAGTCATTGTGTCAACCCCATACATGACTTCTCAGTGGCTAATCCCTTTGCAAAAATGATGATGTTTCGAAACCAGCCTTACAAGTGGTAATATTAGTTTGAACCTCTCTTATATCCATGTTCAGCAGATCAGTGCGGGCATTTGCAGTTGAATGAGCTGAATTTCATTTCTAATATCAGTTTGAACCTTGTAATCTTTGAATTTGATCCATATAACTCTGGAATTTGAACCTTGTAATATTTCGACCTTTTGTGGTACAATCACTGAAATGGCATCGTATGAGACTCGTATATTGGTAGTACTATTTTGACCTTAATATGCAATGGACTTAGATTTTATTAACCATTCTCGAATGTGTTTCCGTTGTCGATCTCATCGCAAACGATCTATATAGCTAACTCGACTGCGATCTTCGACATTATTGCACACAGTTGGTTTCTTTAACCGTGTGCCCCATAGAGCGCAGAATTAGTTATCGCACTCGAGTGTCCATCATCACCCTTCTGTGTAAATTTGACCTCATCAGCCACAGGTAAACTTATGATCAAAGTCATTCCACACACTTCGTTCTTACAAAGCTTTTTGCCAATAAACGCCCACGATTTGCCCCTCTTCTAGCCGACGCGTGGCCAAACTAGCCGGGCGAGAAGCTTGCGTGGTAAACTGTGCGGTTGCGCGGGAACAGGCTCACCAATGATACATTTGGTGCCTCTTCGAGCCCACGCGTGGTCAAACGAAACGCGTGCGGGGTGCTCAAGCGTGCACTAGAATCCTCCGCTATGGACGCGGTGACAAGACATGACGATTATAGGCCGATCGGCCCCCATTTATTACATGGGCCATTTAACCCTTGTGCCTCTTCAACCTTTCGATCGCACCCCAGTATTGCAAGAAGCACATCCACCGCGACAAATTCTTAGAGGGCCGGGTATCCTGCGCGGCTCCCATGGCGCTCCGAGCGGCTGACGATGACGAGCAACAGTTCACCATGCATGCCATGGTGGACACCCACAGAAGGTTCACCGAGCTCTTGGTGGTGTACACCAACAACCCGGTCTGGGTGGAGCACTCTATCCACATCATGGAGCTGTTGCTTGCTGAGGAGAAGTACAAGGTGGTCGGGTTCGACCTCGAGTACACCCCCACTCGTGCCGGGTCTCGTCCCATGGTCACCATCGCCCAGATGTGCGTGCGCAATCACATCCTCGTCTACCACTACTGCATGGCCACAAGGCCTTGCGAGCGTTTCGCCAGGTTTGTCGACAGCCCCCACTACATGTTCGCTATGGTGGACATCACCAACGATGTAAAGGTGCTCAAGAATTCGGGCATCGCCTGCCAGAATCGTGTCGACGTCCAGGGCCAATACAAGATCTGGGGCAGCAAGGATCATGGGAAGGACTCACTGGTTCACCTCGCCGAGGCCATCATCAACCCCTACTACAGAGACATGAAGGATTCCCACAACAAGGACGAGCGTGCCTGGCACTCGGCCTGGATGGAGAAACTCGATAAAGCTCACATCGTGTATGCGACCAAGGAGGCGTACATGAGCTACGAGATGTACGGGTGGATATTTGACACGAGGAAGTGCCTCCTTCCCCAAAACGGCCAGGGATCCAGCCGAAAGCAGAGCAATGGCAAGCGTCATCGCAACAAGATGTAGATGATTAGATGCTCGTTTCTCCTAGTTTAGTATGCATGTAATTGCTTACTTTGGTGTGTGGAAATGTTATGTGTGTAGTCACTTATGTAATTGTATGCTTAATTTGGTTATGCAATGCTGTTCTTATAAGTATATATGTTGATGTTCTGTAGACAGAGCAAATCACATCGCACACGGACTAAACAATGGAACCCGTCAGTGATGATTTCATCAATCACTCACAATTGTATACCAGCAATCGTTTGCTCACAACACACACGGCTTGTTAACATGAATCGTCTATGTTGTTATCGGTCTTCCCACACATTTCCGATTACAGACCCGTTTGCGCGTATCACACACATCTTGTTAAGTTGAACCGTTTTTGTTCTCTTGGCTCAACGTAAACAGTTCATCCGACTGAACTATATGCCGTATATCACACACACCTTCATCTGGCTGACCGTTTCTTTTGTGTTGCCTAATCACAAACAGTTCATCCGAGTGAACTGTATGCCGTATATCGCACACACCTTCATCTGGCTGCCCGTTTCTGTTGTTCCGCCTCATCACAAACAGTTCATCGGGGTGAACTGTATGCCGTATATCGCACACACCTTGATCTGGCTACCCATTTCTGTTGTTCTGTCTCATCGCAAACAGTTCATATGGATCAACCGTATGCCCCGCATCGCACACACATATAAAATCTGAAGCGTGTTTGATGTATCCGCCATCGCAAATGTTTTGCATCTTTTTTGACGTTTTTTTACATCACCGTTTGCGATTAATGCATCACACACAATTCCATCGAAGGGTCTCTAATTGTAGTGTCGCATTAGCAGCATCCTGCAGTAGTGTCGTATCCGTGGGGCACGGACAGAACTTACGGCGATGTCGGTTGTTCCATGTGTTTTGTACCGGAACACCCTCCTCTGTCATGAGTGGTGCCGCGGCGGGCCGGGGGATGGCTGTTAACCACATCCGCATTTCTTTCAATGTTGGACTCCAGGCTCATGCGCATCAGCCTCGCGAAGATGGCTCCGGCACCCTCCAGGCCAAAAGGCATGCGCATGAGGCAGAGCGAGCCCACGGTCTGGTCGATCCGCGGAGGAGGGAAGGGGCTCCCAGGGCGAGCCTTGTTGAGGGCGGCAAAGTCGACGCACATGCGCCCGTCGACGTGTGGCTTGGCGACGACAGCAGAGTTGGTGATCCACCTGGGGTGGAGGAATTCGCGGGTGATTCCAGCATCTTGGAGCTTCTTGACTTCTTGGGTGATGACCTCTTGCTTCTCGGGTGCTTGGCGCCGTACCTTCTGCCTGTTGGTCCGCGCGCTCTGGCACGCGGCTAAGTGGTGCTCAATCACCTTCCTCGGTACACCGGGCATGCCTGATGCTGTCCAAGCCAACACATTGAAGCTTGCTCGGAGGAAGGTGACTAGCTCGCCTTCCTATTTGGGGGAAAGGCCGCCGCCAATGGCGGGGGAGGGGCCTGCGTCGCTCCCATCCAGCGATGCCATCTTTGTCTTGGCCCGCTCCTGGGAGAGCAGGGGCTTCTTCTTCGCGGGCGCCGACTCGGCAGGCCTTGGCACGTCCTCATCAGTCGGGTATGCAGTGGAGGCAGCCTTGTAGGCGTGCTCGAGAGTGCACAGCGCGTCCTTCTCGTCGCAGCAGATGGTTTGGATGCCGCTACATCCGGGCATCTTGACGAGGTCGTAGGCGTGGTGGGTTACGGCCATGAACTTGGAGAGCACCGGGTAGCCCAAGATGGCATTGTAGGGCAGGCTGATGTGAGCCATGTCGAAGATGATGAACTCCGTGCGGTAGTTCTTGCGAGTGCTGAAGTTGACAGGAAGGCGCACCTGCCCCAGGGGTGAGTGAAGCCGTCGGTGACGCCCGAGAAAGGCCTGGTGGGCATCAGGCGCTCGTAGGGCACTTGAAGCATCTCGAAGGTCTCCACATAGAGTACGTTGAGGGCTGCGCCACCATCGACGAGCATCTTGGTGATGGACACTTTGCTGATGGTAGGATTACATAGCAGGGGATGGCACCCATGACATTCTTGGACTTGGGGTTGTCGCTGGCGTCGAAGGCGATGGGGAACTCAGACCACTTGAGATGGCTGGCAGACTCGAGCGCTGGGAGGGCCGCGTTCACCTCATGAGATAACTGCTTGAAGTGGCGGTTGGATGGAAGGTCCTGGGCCCCCCCCGAGGATGCAGGCCACCCTGCGGGGCTCTTGGTAGCCCCAGCATTCTCGGCGGGGGAAGGGTCGTTGGCGCGCGGCGGGGTGACATTGGTGTGAGGGTCGGCCTACCGCGGCTGATTCTGCTAGCCCTGGCGGTTGTTGTCGCCGGCGCCATTGTTGTTGTTGTCGCCCCAGCAGCCACCTTCGTTGTTGCCACTGTGGCCCTTTCCGCGCTCCTTGCGGCTGCCACGGCGCTCGGTGCGGCCCTCGCGAAGCAGCTTGAGCTCGTGGCAGTCCTTAGTGCTGTGGGAGTTCACGTTGTGGTAGGCGCAAAAAATACGGTCGTCCTTCTTGGCCTTGCCGCGGCCGCGGCCGCGCTTGTAGTCCGGCTCCGCTGTGAGAACAGCAGGGCCCTTGCACTTGGCATCCTTGCCCTTGGACTTTGCCCCGCCAGGCTCAGTGTCAGGGTCGTTGTGGATAAAAAGGCGACCCTCTTCAGCCTTGGCATAGCGGTCGGCGAGGACGAACAACTCTGCCACGGAGTCGAGCTCGTCATTAATGGAGAGCTTTTCGCACTTCTTCATGTCCGTGACGCCGTTGTTGAAGGCGGAGATGATCATAGCGTCTGAGGCCTTTGGGATCCTGTTACGCACCTGGCTGAAGCACTGGATGAACTTGCAGAGGGTCTCCCCAGGGCACTGACTCACGGCTCTTAGGTCATTGAGCATGAGAGGGCGGTCGCTCGTGCCCGCGAAATGGATGCCTCTGGAAGGTTCATGAGCCACGAGCATGCTGCGTCCTTTAGGGCCATGGGGAACCAGTTCACCATGACTCGGTCGTCCCCCTTCGTGGCGTGGATACTGATGGTGTAGAGCAGGAGGAACTCCATGGGGTTGGCGCTGCCGTCGTAGCACGGTGAAAGCTCGGGCTTGAACTTGTCGGGCCACACCACGCGGCATAGCTCGGGGGTGAGGGCCAGGTAGCCCCCGTTGGTGACGGTGCCGCTGGCCAGGGCCACGTGGTTCTAGCACCCAGCTGTGACAATGTCATGGAGGACGCAGTCTTGGCGGTTGCGCTGCTTCTTGAGGATCACGCGCGCGCCCAAGGGTGCGCGGTGGATGATCTAGCAGCTGTCGTCGGCATCGGCCGGTGCTGACGAACCGTGGGACGGCTCCGGAGCACATGCTGCATGGCGCCGTTCAGCCGGGTCACGTCCTGGAGGAGGGGGAGGAGGCGCGTCGCACCCTCCCCGCTCGGCACATGACGACAGAGCAGGCAGGGAGCGGGAGGGCGCCTGGCCATCGTGCGCGGCGTCGACGACCTCGGTGATGCGCCTGAGCCAAGTGTCGTAGCCGTCCTCGGTGGGATGATAGTGCAACAGGTCCTGCACCATGAGTAGCATGGCCTGCGGAGCGGGAGGGTCGCGACGTGCGAGCGAGGAGGCGGTGGCGGAGCGGCCATACGCCTGATCGTCCACCGACGGGTGGATGGAGGAGGCCACCCGCTCTCCCATGGGCTCGGTGGCGGCGCGAGGGCGCCGTCCAGGGGCACCACAGGTGACGGGCATCGCAAGGGCCCTGGCGACAGCTTGGCACGCGGTGCGTTCCTGGCGAGCAGCGGCGTCGTTGTCCATGTCGAAGTCGAGGTCAAAGGCACGAAGACGAGAAGCCCCCTACCTGGCGCGCCAAATGTCAGAGTGTAGGATTTGCGTCCAAGAAACTCTCCAAAAACTAGGGTTCGAACTCTGGGGGGGCTTTGCTTGGCAACCTAGAACCCGACGAGGACTACGGCGAGATCATGACGAGCACGCTCACTCAAACCGGACACGGTGAGGACGTGCGAGCTATCTAGGTTCGGGCCACCGTGCGATGTAATGCCCTACTCTTGCTTGTGTTGGATTGCTGTGTAATGGAGCACTTGGAGTTCGAGGTACACGAGGTGTGCGGGAGAGAATGGCTCCATCCCCTTACATGGAAGCGGCCCTGCCCCTTTTTAGTGCCTCGGTCCTCTTCCCTGAAAATATGAGCGGGAAAGAGTGGCCACAAAGCGGCAATTCAAAGGGGAACAGGCGCCCAGGCTTATCCTGACTAAAGGCGGTCTTCGCCTGGAAAAGTTGCCATCCTGACGCGCTTGTGGGCTTGGTGATGGCCTCCGCCCTGGCACGCCGATCCGTCCTGATCTCCTTACACCAAAGCGGAAGGCTTTGGGACTTGCTTTGGGGGAGGCAGACGCTCCTGCTCCCTTATCACCAGAATGGAAATCGGTCTTGGTCACGCCCTGCCATCCTTATCCTGACAGCGAGACGTCATCCACGTGCTGGACCCGGAACCCCGTGGCTGGCGCCATATGACCTGCCTCGTGAGGCAGCCTCGCGAGGCAACCTGGTGCATGGCAGCCATGGCAAGACTCAGCCTGGTGGCAAGGGGCCTCGTGAGGCTAGACCCTCGTGAGGCGGTGTCACACCCTGATTTTCATGCCACAACATTTAGGATAAATTAGGCATAAAATTTTGATCCAACAAAAGCTTTTCTGTTGATTTGGTCTCTGCTTTGATTTGGGTTTTGTTGGTTGTTTGCAAGTGCTTAAAAAAATAAAATAAATCCTCCAACTCTTGTACTTCTTTCCCCTGATCTGAAACTTTGCCCAATGATCATGCCATGTGTATAGGACATAAAAGTATTTTCTTACAAAAATAATTTGGCCAAAAAGTATTTTTCTAAATTAGATTTTCAAACCCCACTGACTTCAGGCTTGAACTACAAGTACCTAAGTTAGGATGACAAAAATCTTTCAAAAATTATATTTGAATCCTGTTAGATATAGGACTCCCTAAAACCACACAAATATTATTTTAAAAGTTATTTTGCTATTTTATTTAGAGGCTTTTTCTTAAGGCCATAAATGGTCTTTAATAGGTTAAAATTATTTTAATGTTCCAAAAATATTTGAGAAAATTTAGGTAAGCTCAGTGGACACATATTGTCCATACATATGAGTTTCAGCACATGGTCATGACCAAAATATTGGTCAAATCTCTCAAAAACCCTTTCTGGACATTTCAAGCTTTTGAAATGTTTACAAAGGGAAGTTTCTCCATAAATTCCAAGAAAAGTCTACCTTATCAGAATTGACATATTGGATGATCTTGCCAAGTCTCATGACATGGAGCACAAGATAACCCCACCAAAACCCTTCAAAACCATTTCTGTTCATTTTCTAGTTTGTGCAAATTTACATTGCCAAACATGTACAAATGTTCTCAAACTTGGTACACATGCTAAAATGGTCTAATAATTCATCTAGACCAAGTGGCACAAGTTGGAGAACAAGTTAACTTGATCAAAGCTTGCCAAAACCATTCCTGTCCAGATCCAAACTTGAGCAACTCTTCATTGCCAACTGTCTTCTTTTTATCCCAAATTTTGTGGACATGCTCTAATCCCTAAATGATGACACTAAACCAAGTGGTGCATCAAGGAGAATAGATTTGCATGACAAAATCTTGGGAAACCCATTTCTGTTGATTTCTAGGGTTTACAAAATTTGCATTGGCCACTTTCTCCATTTGATCTTAAAATTTGTGGGCATTACTAATTTGTGATGCCACTCACTCCTGTTAAGACTCAAAGCAAGTTGAGCAACTTAGCTAGCCCAAACCACCATCAAACACCTTCTGACAGAATTTCAAAACTCATGTTTAGGCCCCTTCCACTAATCTCCATGAGCTAAAACTTTTCCCATAACCTCTCCTAGTCCCCCTCTACCTCTGGTGTGCTTCCTTGCCCGAGGGGCAATGATGAAGGGGGGCAGAGCCCCATTTTTCTTCCCTGGACAGTGAGATTCCCCCTTTTTCTCAACCCCTCTCTTGCTCCATAAGCTTTCCAGGGCATCCAAGGCCACATTCCTATTCTTTACTCCCCCTTAAAGCTCCCAGACACAAGTGGCCGCGCCCACTCCACAAAAAGTCCCGCCCAAGCCGGCCGAAGACGCGCTCAGGAACACGCTACCGTGCTCCCGACCATTGACGCCGCGTCCCCCGACCACCTCGGGCCTCCCCCGCGTGCCAGTCAAGGCCCTCGACGTCCGCAACGTGACATCCATGTAGGCCCTCTCCTCTCTCCCTCTCTCTCCCTTCCCTGCACCCAGCACCACCCCCATGAGCGCTGCAGACAGCCCCGAGCCTCCTCCCGTGGCCACCACGGCCATTTCCGCGGGCGCTCGTAGGCCACGTCCACGGTGAGCCGTGGCCTCGCCATAAAAGGCCGTCCCAGGCCTCCCTCTGGATCCCCTTTGCTCCCTCTCCCTCCCATGGACCTCCTGGACCAAGCCTGTCATCCTCCCGTGCCCTCTGTCCACCTCCATCGCTGGAGTAGTGCCGCCGGCCTCTGCCTAAATTCATTCCTCTTGGCCTCTCTCTCTCCCTCCTACCCACAACAGAGGACCCTGACGACCTCCACCAACCTCTCCACGGCCCCATTGCCTCCTACACTCGGCCATGCCGCGTGCCCAAACTTGCAGGCACCACCGTCCGCCGCGGGTGAAGTCCCGCTCTCTTTTGATGATGCGGGCACCCGTGGTGTGGTCTCCCCGATGCGGTTCACCTTCCTGAGCACACCAGTGGTCGGATCACTGGAAAACGGTGGCCGGTAGCGTCGGCAGCCGCCATCGACACTGCCCCTGCCATTGCCGTGTGCGAGTGGGAGGTGGGGGATGAACCCGATAGCCGTGCCACGCCTATCGGACAGCCATCCAGGCTGAGCCGCTGACGGGTGGGCCTCGTCGCGCCCCACATAAGTGGAGACGGGCTCGCTGGCTCCCGCGTCCCCCGCAGCGAAAGCGCAACCCAGGGAAGGCGCCTTCGATGTTGCCCGAGCGCCCTCGCGGCTGAGCCGCTGGGCCGGCCCAGCGACTATCCTGCGCTCTGTGCACGCTTTAGGTAAAACCTAGATCTTTTTTTCTTTTCCAGAGATATTGTAAAATCCATAAACAATTCAAATGGACTCCAAATTTGGTGATTCAAATTTCTAGTAGTTCATAAATTCACGCTATATCACATGGTGAAATTTGCACATTTTTCCAGAAAGTTTTTCTTCACAAATATTTATCAAATCCCATTTTCCATTTCTGTGATGAACTTTAGAAAATCACAGAATGCCCATTTTTGATCCAAATACCATGATTCAAATTCCTAGATACTTATATATTCATAACTTAGTTTTTATACATTTTTCCCAATACTTTCTATGCAACATCAACTATTGGTCCATTTCTCCATGTATAGCCAACTTTGTGAATTCCTAGAAAATTCATTTCAACTCCAAATCTAGTGAAACCAACTCCTAAGTGCTTATAAAATCATTCCTTGTTAAATGGGTGCCTTTTCTCATTTTTCAAAATAATGTTTCTGTACACTCTTGCAAATCCATAAATCCCTTGTTTCCATCATATAGAAATGTTCAGAAATATCCATGGATCCAATTCCAATGAAACTACTTTGGTCATTTTTGATATGACCAAAGGTATCCTAGAAAAGTCCAACTCACATTTTTAGAGCACTTTTATTTTCTTCCTTTTTGTGTTGCTTATTGTGATTGCTTTCGACGATAGTTGACGAAGTAGACGGAGAACTTGGAGATGGACCAGAAGAGTTGGAGACTTTGCTGAGCCAGGCAAGCAGCCCTTTGACCATGATACATCTCTCTTGTTCGTCGATACCCTTCCGTATGCATGATGATGAGCTTGTTTTGATTGTTGCATTGATGCATGACCGTTGATCCTTGCATGTTCGTAGCTCTACCTTGCGCTTAGAGGTACGATGAATACTTGATATTGACGCATGATGTTGCATCTATGCCATGAACGTCTCTTGGTTACAACCTTTCGGAAACCCCCATCGGGTTCCCCTAATGCCCATGGTAGGTGTTGAACTAGGTCACTGCTTGATGAAGAAGTGGTGTACCGAAGCAAGTGAACGTGTGTGAATGATAGATGGATTATATTTAAGGTGTGTCTACCGTCCCGACAAAAACATGCACAACCACACTACCCCTTATGGGACTGGGCATTATTGATTACCTAGTCCCATGCTGGCATGGTGCCCACATTACTAGTGACGAGGGTGATGTGTGTTCACTCTCGGGACGGGGTCGTGCTTGGATAGGCGGCCATGACTGTTTTTATAGGGCACCGGACACATCGTTGGTCCCTTCGTGTGGATGTGACGTTGAATAAGGCAGAGTCCCAATACCTTTTATGATTATAACACGGAGGTTGTGTACCAACGAGTGGAATCCATGTTAGTGTTGCCTAGGGAAAGATAGTGATCGGGTGCTTACCCCGAGTACTTGAGGTACTGCGGGTCGTGGATGACACGAAAGCTTCCCGAATTCTTGTGGGTAAAGTGTACAACCTCTTCAGAGTGTGAAACTATTCGAATAGCCGTGTCCACGGTTATGGACAGTTGGGTGGTGCTACTTAAACTATGTCCGGAAATCCTTTACACACACGGTTGAGAACATTGGTTGATGAGAATCATGAGAAGACACGATGAGTTCGAGACTGAGTTGAGCATATCTCTTTCTCAATGTTGATGTCTGTAACCTCTTGATACGTGTCGCATACATATTCATTTATTGTTGATCATACCTGCATAAGAAAAACTACCTTACCACAGAAATGCCAACATTGTGTTATTACCGTTCATACTTTACTCTGCTTCCATTCATGGGTTGCTTGCGAGTACATTCAAACGTACTCACTGGCTTGTCCCTGGCTATTTACTTGGCCAGGCCTGAAAGAGCAGGTATACGAAGAAGAGTTCTTTGGTGCCGATCATGCGAACTAGGACGCTTTCCCAGTCAGAATGCCTGTTGGGTTAAGGCAGATGGCATGGGTCCAAGGTATAGATGAAGATTTCCACTGCGATGATTTATTCAAGACTTGACCATAATGGTCCTATTTATGTAAGACGGTATGTAATGGATGTAAACTGTTGATATTCAGTCTATGGTGTACATTGAGCATTGATGCTTGGCATCACTGTGCATGTGTAACCGGTGGCTTCGATCATATAAGTCGGGGTCCCCACAGAGCTGGTATCAAAGCCATCCTGACTGTAGGAAGCCTTAGTTAGCATGGTCGTTAGTTAGGGTAAAACTATTTTCAAAACTATCACTATTCTCAAAAACTATCTGTACTTCTCTCCTTCTTTGAGTTTTTCTAAACCCACTGCGCCTAAGATTGTTTTCTCCTTATTAATCTCTCCCCTTCAAATGTTTTGTAAATGCCCGCTAAACCCGAAGACCTCCTGATCACCAGATTTCCCGTGCTTGTCGGATTCAGGGCTCCGCTGACCCAAAGGAGGTTCGAACTCTAGGGCGTGTGCGAAGGACTCAACCTCTCCAGCCAACCGATTCGTCGCCCCCACGGCCGAGCTCGATGAACGGGAAAGGAAATGGACACAACAGTTTACCCTGGTTCGGGCCACCTTGCGGTGTAATACCCTACTCCTGCTTTGGGGTGGATTAGCCTTGCGAGGGGCTGAGGATGAACTAGTGCAGAGAAAGAACAACCTCAGGAGGCCTATTCTTGTGTGGGTGGAAGCTAGTGAGGGTTTGGATCGGATTTGCCCGGGGATCCTTTCCATGGTGGTGGCTAAGCTATATTTATAATGGCCTTGGTCCTCTTCTTCCAAGCGAAGGCGGGAAGGGATCCCACAGTGGCCAATTTCAAAGGAGGACAAGTAGTACATCCTATCCTGACTAAAGGTGGTCTTCTCCTGCAAAGCTTCTGGTCGTGGCGCCGTGGTGGACTCGGCGATGACATCCGTCCTGGCGGTCTTGGTCTTGTTGCACGGGAATGGAAACCTTTGGCTGATTCCTCGGGACCCCGCGCCTGCGCTTTCCTCCTTAGCACCAAAGAGGAAACCTGCTACACTGCACCCGCTGGCGCCTGCCTGGCCTTGGTCATCATGGCTTGCGTCACCTCAACCTCAGGAGGTGGGTACTTGCATAGGAATCTCCGCTCCTCAGGAGCCAGCCCGAGGGGGCCACTCCCTCTGGAGGTCTTGGCATCGTCCGCCTCGCGAGGCTTGGCCCCTTGCGAGGGTCTTATCTTGTTGGTGCTGAACATGGGCCGTACCAGGCCGTCGATGGAGCCACGCCATGGGCCGCAGGCAGGCAAGTCTAGGTACCCCGGTTACCAGAACACCGACAGTAGCCCCCGGGCCTAAGGCGCGCTCGCACTTGGCTTCGAGGCGAAGCCAAAGGGCAAGGGCGAAGCACCGCGGGCCCCAATCGCCTGCGGAACGAGTCGACGTGTGGCACTTGATGGGACGTCGGCGTATCCACTTCCCCACGCTGCCTCGGCAACCGTCCGACTTGACAACTGCCTGTTGCATGCAGAAAAACCATCATTACTTGGAATCGTGGGAGGTCGGCGGTTGGCCTACCTCCGGCTATAAATGGGAGAGGGGGTGGAGCCCCCTACTCATCTCCGTCTTCTCGCTGCTTGCTCCTCCTTCTTCCTCTTTGCCCTGCCGTCTTGTCGAAGCGTCCATGGCACCAGTGAGAAGGTTTTCCACTGCGGAGAAGGGAAAAACCGCTCAGGTGGAACCTGAGCTGCTCCCGCCGAAGAAGAGGCCCGATTGCTCCCGTGACGCCATCACGGAGCCCATGGCGACGCGGCCTTGGCATGAACGGGCCCCGCCGGGCTTCCTGGTCCGCGTGTATGCCCGCACGCAGAGCCCCGCGCATAGGAGCGGTGGCCGGCGCCTCGAGGGGCGGGGTCACGAAGGAGGACAGGTGGTGGCCGTACGGCCACCTCACTCGCGGACCCACGCTGAAGGCACGGCCCACGAGTTCATGGTGTGGGCGGCAATGCCGGCGCGCACATGGATATGGCTCCCGCGGTCCCTCGCAAGGGAGATACCGCCGAGGGGGCCCGTCGAGTTGTGGCTGCAGCACGACGGATGCTGCGGCCAGGCTTCAGAGGCTGAAGTCGAGGATGTCGACTCCGGTGACGTCTTCATGACTCGAGGATGGGGCACGATCGCCCGCGCCTGCCACCCGGAGGGAGGCCATGCCATCCACTTTGAGTACGACGGGGTGTCGACGCTCTCCTTGAAGGTCTTCGGCGAGGATGGTTGGCGCCTGGAATACTGCCCCAGGGGAGGCGGTCGAGGCGGCGAGGCCACCGGCGGCGAACTTGCCCTTGGCCTTGCCCGCGATTCTTTTGACAGTAGCAGCGCCTCCTCAGGGCATGGCTCGAGCGACGACGACAGCTATGAGCCGCTGAGCCACTATGCCCGAACCGCAGCAGCGGCGTCGTCCCGACGTTGTCGGTGATGCCGCCAAGGCCGTGGCTCCTTTAGGGTTTTTTCCTTTTGCTTTATCTCTGCACGAAACCATGACGAGCCCCGTGGAGGCATGTAAAAACTATTATGCTTTTGTCTAGATGTTATTATTCCTGATTCGGTGTCGTGATTGCGTCTCCCGCCCTGGAATGGTTCCCCCTTTCATTCGTGTGATAGCTCAGTGCTCTGCGCCGACAGGACCTGGTCCCCAGGCAGGCTTCGGCCGTCGCTGGCATGCTAGGTCGCGATGCCGTGGTCAAGGCGAGGAGGTGAGCGGCCCGAGGTCCAGTAAGAGCCCCTGAGATGCGATGCTCAAGAGGTCCCCTTTGGTGCGCAAGCGGCTCCCGAAAGGCTGAAAGGGAAACATCCTTATCCGGGCGAGATCGCTAGGGATAGAGTGCTGATTGTAAGGTTTACGCCTGTGCGTATGGGGTGACTTATCTTGGCGAGCCTGCAGTTATCCTCTCGCTGTGAGGGCAGCTTCTTGTGTGACGTCAGGCTGTGTCCTGGTGGCGGTGGCGCTCCCAGGCAAGACTCACGCTGACCCCTTCTTCCTCGCTCATCTGGATGCTCTACGTCCTTGGGTCCCGGCCCTCGAGCGAGGCTCAGCCGCCGCTGGTATGCTAGGTCGTGATGCCGTGGTCAAGGCCAGGGGGTGAGGGCTCGAGAGCCAGTAGGAGTCCCTGAGGCGCGATGCTCAGGGCCCCCCCTTTAATGTGCAAGCGAGTTGCATGAAAAAGGAGTGGCTGGCCTCGCGAGGGTGCCTTGGAGGGGTCGCGACTCGAGGTTCTGGCGGGGCCGCTCATGGTCCCAACTCTGGAGGTCCCTGCGAGTTAGCCGAAGAAAGAAAACATAGCACATAGCCGCGCTTGCTGTCCTACTGGTGATCTTTCCGCGAGAAGACGAAGGCACTGAGGACCCGGTGAGGTGACGTGCGCGGGGCAGGCCGCGAGCCAGAGCTCGGTCTCTCAGGTTTATCAGCGCTGCAGGGACGGACCCGAGCACAGGCGCCGTGCCAGCAGCCCCTGTTGCGGGATGAGCAAGAGGCGGGTTAGCAACGCGTGGGGGCCGCGAGGGGCGACTCCATAGATAACGAGATAGCAGGGGTAACGTTGAATAACCATGATAACACAGGCATGCATACTGGTCCGGGGTACATGAATCAAAATGGTGCGGCTGCGGGACTGGCCCCGGCAGCTTGAGGATAATGCAGCCCGAGGGGCGCCCTCAATTGAACAAACCGAAAAGTCACCTGGCACCATCGCTGAAGAAGTGTTGGGGCAGCTGAAGACGCGCGCTGCGGGGGTCGCTCCTCACGAGTCGTCTGGCTCCTGGGTCTCGTGAGGCTCCAGAGGCCTGGGAGGCTCGCGAGGGTCCGGCACCTTCTCTGTCAGGATCGCCCGGCGCATGGCCTCGTGAGCCTCCAGGATGCCCTACATGTGGCGCTGGTGCACAACAGCCACGTCCGGCAAGCCGAAGGGCATGCGTACGTAGCTGTGTGGGCGGCCTCCGCACTGGCCGACACGGGACGGCCAGAAGAGCTCCTGAGAAGCAGCTCTATTGAGCCCTGGGAGACGCAGACGCGCAGCTCGCCACCCATGTCAGGGGCGGCAGCTGCACCGGGTGATGCGGGGCGGCGCTCGCCGAGCATGGCTCGCGCCTCCTGAATCTCTCCGATCGCCTTGGTGATGAACTCCTGAGCGCCTGGTGCCTCGCGCCCTGCGCCCTGCTCACGGAAGCGCGTGTTGAAGCACGCCTCCACATGGTGCCCGGACGCCTCTCTCATGACGCTGGCCAGGTCGAAGGCCCTCCAGAGGAGAGCCCCCAAGCCCAACCTGAGAAGGGCACCGGGCACGCCTTCCTATGCGAGAGGGGAAGGCGCCCCATTAATGGGCGCGGGGCTTGAGGCACGACCATTGGACGCCCCGGCCTCCTGAGGACCTCGGAGGAGTAGCTGCTTCTTCTTCTTGAGGACGACCTCAGGAGGATGGATGGCGCCCTTGTCATCCGAGTTCTCGACCGCTGCGGCCTGGTAGGCGCGCTCGAGGGAGCACACCGCATCCTTCTCATCGCAGGCGATCGTGATGATGCCGCAGCTTCCTGGCATTTTGAGGACGTTGTAGCCATGGTGAGTCACTGCCATGAACTTGGCAAGGGCTGGATACCCAAGGATGGCATTGTACGGGAGACGAATGTGGGCGACATCGAAGTCGATGAGCTCGGTGCGGTAGTTGTCGCGCTTGCCGAAAGCGACAGGGAGGCGAATCTGCCCCAGTGGGACGATGGAGCCGTCTGTCACCCCTGAGAAGGGCTTGGTGGGGAGGAGCTAGTCATAGGGCACCTGAAGCCCCTCGAATGTCTCAGCAGAGAGGACGTTCAGTCCCGCACCTTCGTCGATGAGTGTCTTGGTAAGGAGGACTTTGCTGATGGTCGGCGAACAGAGCATTGGGAGCGCGCCCGCTGTCACTGCACACTTGAGCTGATCTGTAGAGTCGAAGGTGATGGCGTACTTGGACCACCTGAGGGGACGCGACGCCTCGAGCTTGGGGAGGGCCGCGTTCACCTCATGAGCGGACTGCTTGAAGACGCGATGGGAGGCGGGGGCCTGAGCGCCACCCAGGATATAGGCAATGGCACGAGGCTCTTGGAAGCCCCCGGCCCCATCATCTTGGCGGTGGTCATCGTTCCTCCTTGGTGGCGGCGGCAGCGGAGGAAGCCCGCCGTTGCCCTGAGGACAATCCTCACGAGGCTGGTCCCTCCAGGGGCCATCGCTAGGCTGGACCTGCCAGCGGTCCTCACGAGGCTGATCACGCCAGTCCTGGCGGGGGTCGCGGTTGTCCCAGCGGCCACCACCATGGCCTCCTCCACGGCCATAGCCACAGTCGTTGCACTCGGGACGGCGGCCAAGTCGCCCATTGCAGATGGCTCTGAGCTCCTGGCAGTCATTGGTGTTGTGGCTGTGGACGTTGTGGAAGACGCAGAACGGGCGGCTGCCCTTGGAGGACTCGGGGTGGTCGCAGCCGCGCTTCATCTCTGGCTCGGCCGCGAGCACAGCCGGGCCCTTGCGCTTCACGTCCTTGGCCTTGGCCTTCTTGTCTTCAGGATCGGCCTCTGGGAGCTCTAGGAGGGAGAGGTGACCTTCCTCTGCCCTTGCGCACCTGGTTGCCATGTTGAACATCTCCAGTGCCGAGCACAGATCCTCGTGTATGGAGAGTTCTTCCTTCATCTTGACATCCCGGACGCCATCAGTGAATGCTGAAATGATGGCCTCATCCGACACCTTAGGGATCTTGAGGCGAACGTTGGTGAAGCACTGGATGTATTTGTGTAAGGTCTCCCCTGGCTGCTGCTTGATGCGCCGCAGGTCGCCTGACGCAGGGGCGCGGTCGCGAGTGCCCTGGAAGTTGGCGATGAAGCGCTCACACAGCTCATCCCAGGAGGAGATCGACCCCACTGGGAGGTTCAGGAGCCATGAGCGGGCGCCATCCTTGAGGGCCATGGGAAACCAGTTCGCCATGACCTTCTCATCGCCGTTCGCCGCCTCAATGCTCAGCTCGTAGAGCTGGAGGAACTCAGCAGGGTCAGGGGTGCCGTCGTAGAGCGGAGGCAGAACTGGCTTGAACTTGCCAGGCCAGACGACATGGCGCAGCTCCGGAGTGAATGCTCGGCAGCCTGCCGCGCTCATGGGAGCCCGCCGCGGAGGGGGAGCCTGGACTTGGCGTCCGCGTGCCGCCGCCTCGGGTGGCACACGGTCTTGACGTGGCGGTGTTGGGAGCGCACGCGCCTCTCCTTGAGGCCGCTGCACCACCTGGCAGCTTTCTTCGTCGTGCGCCGGCGCCCTGCGCGGCGGGTCGCACTGGGGGGCCTCACGCCTTGGCTCGGAGATGACATCACACCGGAGAGGAGGAGGAGGCGCACCGTGGGCTAAGTCGCCCGCCTGAGGCGGCGGGGGAGACAGCGAGCGAGACGGCACAGGAGCCTCTCCAGCGGCGCTGACGAGCTCGGCGATGCGGTCTAGCCAGTCCTCTTAGAGGTCATCGGCCGGACGATAGCGCAAAAGCTCGCGCGCCATGAGCAACGCAGCCTGCGCGTTCGCCGGCCCGCGACGAGCATGAGAAGACGAAGCAGCGGCTAGGGTCAGCGACGGAGTGGCGGTGCGACCATCACGCTGCACGGAAGGCGGCGGCGACGAGTCCTGCTGCTCGTGGACCGCGGGTCCGGTGGCAGCGTTAGCCGCAGGTGACAGGGAGCAGCGAGGGGCACCGTCACCCACGGGTGCTGTCTAAGCAACGCGAGCGGCGAGGGCTGCCCGGTGCTCGGCACGAACACGACGACCATCGGCCATGGGAACAACGGAACAGCGGCGAAATGACCGACGGAAGAGAGGCTTCGACACTCCCCCCCTACCTGGTGCGCCAAATGTCGGATTCAGGGCTCTACTGACCCAAAGGAGGTTTGAACTCTGGGGCATGTGAGAAGGACTCAACCTCTCCGGCCAACCGATTCATCGCCCCCACGGCCGAGCTCGATGAACGGGAAAGGAAATGGACACAGCAGTTTACCCAGGTACGGGCCACCTTGCGGTGTAATACCCTACTCCTGCTTTGGGGTGGATTAGCCTCGCGAGGGGCTGAGGGTGAACTAGTACAGAGGAAGAACAAACTCAGGAGGCCTGTTCTTGTGTGGGTGGAAGCTAGTGAGGGTTTGGATCGGATTTGCTCGGGTATCCTTTCTACGGTGGTGGCTAAGCTATATTTATAGTGGCCTTCGTCCTCTTCCTCCAAGCGAAGGCGGGAAGGGATCCCACAGTGGCCAATTTCAAAGGGGGACAAGTAGTACGTCCTATCCTGATGAATGGTGGTCTTCGCCTGCAAAGCTTCTGGTCATGATGCCGTGGTGGGCTCGGCGATGACATCCGGCCTGCCGTCCTGGCGGTCTTGGTCTTGTTGCACGGGATTGGAAACCTTTGGCTAATTCCTTGAGACCCCACGCCTGCGCTTGCCTCCTTAGCACCAAAGAGGAAACCTGCTGCACTGCACCCGCTGGCGCCTGCCTGGCATTGGTCATCATGGCTTGCGTCACCTCAACCTCATGAGGTGGGTACTTGCATAGGAATCTCCGCTCCTCAGGAGCCGGCCTGAGGGGGCTGCTCCCTCCGGAGGTCTTGGCGTCGTCCGCCTCGCGAGGCTTGGCCCCTCGTGAGGGTGTTGTCTTGTTGGTGCTGAAGATGGGCCGTACCAGGCCATTGATGGAGCCACGCCGTGGGCTGCAGGCAGGCAAGTCTGGGTACCCCGGTTCCTAGAACACCGATAGTGCTTCTCTAAGATAGCCTCCAAAAGTGCCAGTTTCACCAAGCCCCAAAATCACCTACCATGAGCACTTGATCAACGACACCAAGACAGAGTGCCATGTGAAAGTAGTCGTAATGACAGATGACTCCTCGACAAGCTGGTTCCTCAAGTGACCCTCGGAGGACGACACTGGTTCTCTCCGTCCAGACGGCAACACCGATTGATGGTAAGGGATTACCTAGGCTCTTCACCACAACACCGTCAAGCAACACTGTGTTAAGATCCTCCAATCCCCCACTCCCTCGAGAGACAAAGAAGCTCAGATGGATGATGAGGAGGAGGAAGACCCAGAAGAGCCAGAATACGTGACCGAGCATTCCACCACGTAGGAACCGTTCAAGACTAGTATATGCCAGTCCGTAACCCCTAAGGTAGGATAGGTCATGTATCCCCTATGCGAGGTCGAGTCCTTTAAATGGTTCTGCTGAAACCATGCTTTGGTTGTGTATGTTTTTGCGTTTTGATGGAAGTCACACTTTCCCTCTGGGAACTTGTGAACGACTACATCACGCATTTGGTTTTTAAATGATTTGTTTGACCCTTCCAGTCTTTGCTTAAACAACTTGCGTAGTATCAACCCCCTTACTAGGCACACCCCCATCCGCCTCAATCACGAGCCCTTGACCACTCCACAAGGATGTCGGTCGTGACCGCACTAACATTGCTAACCGACGAGGAACAGGAGCTTCTGCCAAGACATAAGTCAGCCAGGATCAGGCCCAGAGTCAAGCTCCACCATCACCTCTTCCAGGCGAATGTGATCACAACTCAACTTCTCCGAGCCTTCCAAGAAAAATGTCAAGCCAACACCGCAGACCTCCTAGATGATTGCTCAAGCTGTTGCCAACAACCCACAGCATGCAAGAAATGGCAACAGACATCCCACCCTGGCATAATTCAAGAAGCATGCACCTCCAACCTTCATCGAGACTACTAACCCCTGGAACAGAGATGAGGACCAATGTAGGGTGTAGAAGAGCCGACATCCTCATTAACGGAGTAGAGTTCCTAGCAGACCCTAACTTCTTAAGATTGCAAGGCTAGATGTGATCTTAGGAATGAGATGGCTCGTCAGGCACCATGGCATGCTAGACAGTGCCAACTGGGCTAACCCTTAATCACGACCTAGGAGTCGAAGTTAAGTTTGCCTCCATCCCCTCCTCTCCTCAGGTAACCCAAATCAACTATCCGACAGAAGTTGGATTGGAGCAAGTGCCAGTAGTATGTGAGTACGCTAATGTCTTTCCCGATGAGTTACCAGGAATGCCTCCTGACCGCGACATCGAGTTCATTATTGAGCTCATGCCCGGAGCAGGACCCATTTATAAGAAGCCTTATAGAATGGGATCAGAGGAGTTGGCAGAATTGAAGAAGCAACTAGCCGAGCAGTTGAGGAAAGGATTTATTCGCCCTAGTGCCTCACCTTGGGGATCACATGTTCTAATTGTGGAGAAAAGGGACGGTACCAACCGATTATGTGTTGACCATCGTTCCCTTAACAAAGTCACAATTAAGAACAATTATCCACTCCCCAAGATTGAAGATCTGTTTGGTCGGGTCAATGGAGCCAAGGTGTTTTCCAAGACCGATCTCAGGTCTAGGTACTATTAGTTGACGATTAGATCCCAAGATATTCCGAAGACGGCATTTGTAACCCGGTATGGCATGTAGGAGTACACAGTCTTGTCGTTTGGGTTAGCTAATGCCCCAGCCTACTTCATGTACCTCATGAACAAAGTTTTTATGGAGTACTTGGACAAGTTTGCTGTCATCTTCATTTGAGGATGGTCCTAGACAAGCTTTGAGAGCACCAACTGTACGCCAAATTCAGCAAGTGTGGGTTTTGGCTACACAAAGTTGGGTTCTTGGGTCATGTCCTGACGGAAGAAGGATTGCCGGTAGACCCTGCAAAGATTGACGTTGTGACCTAGTGACAATCCCCAACCACCGTCAAGGAGGTTGGAAGCTTCCTAGGAACTTTTGGGATATTACCGCAAATTCGTAGGAGATTCTCCAGTATTGCCCGACCAATGACTCAACTCCTGAAGAAAGATAAGAAGTTCGAATGGATGCCCAAGTGTGAAGAGAGCTTCCAGGAGCTCAAAAGGAGATTAACCACTGCCCCAGTTCTGGCAACACCTGATATTCACAAGGAGTTTGTGATATATCGTGACGCCTCCCGAACCGGACTGGGAAGCGTTCTGATGCAAGAAGGCAGAGTCGTAGCTTACCTTTCAAGGAAGTTGCAGCCTCATGAAGAGAACTATGCTACTCATGATCTTGAGTTAGCAGCAGTGGTTCATGCCCTGAAGACATGGCGACATCACCTTCTAGGGAAGCAGTGAGAGATATACACAGATCACAAGATTCTGAAGTATATTTTCACTCAAAAGGAATTGAACATGAGGCAAAAGAGATGGCTAGAATCGATCAAGGATTACGACCTCAGTGTTCAATACCACCCTGGAAAGGCCAACGTGGTAGCAGACGCCTTAAGCAGAAAGGCTTGCTCCATGAATGCCATGATCAAAGAAACGCAACCAACTCTGTTTGAGGAGCTGGAACAATTTGGCTTGGAGTTGGCCACGTATGGATACCTAGCACTACAAAAAAAGACACATCCATGACATTTTGGCCCGAACAATTTTTTTCTGTCATGCTTATGACACTTCTATGACGATAATTGTGAAAAAACCATGTATCATCATAGATGTGGTGGGCTCCTACTTCTATGACAAAAAATCATGACAGAAAATGGGCTTTTCATCCTGGGCGGGCCGGGGATGCACCTGCATGACATTCTTTGGGCCGTCCATGACAGAAAAAATCATGGTAGAAGCAAGGGCGAGGAAAATTTTGGGGAGTTCCCGGTTACGGTGGGTGGTCGGGGCCGAGCGATGCACGGAGGTTTGCACGTTTCTCTTGTACACGTACGTGCGTGTGTGCGAGGCGTTGGGCTCTAACTGAACCCAAGCGAGGCGTTGGGCTCTAACTAAACCCGAGCGATTGCACTAGCTACGTTACTGAACCCCGATCGATCCCTTGCTGTTAACTGAACCCGAGTGATTCCTTCGCAACTGCTGCTAACTGAAGTCGATCGAAGCTGCCTCTTGATGAACAGTCCCCGGTGGGGGTTGGATGAACAGTTCTCGGTGGGGGTTGGATGAACAGAACCCCGTGGTAGTAGAGGCCATTGCGGCTGGATGAACACGACCCCGTGGAGGGCTGGTTGAACAGTAGCCGGTGGAGGGTGGATGGAAAGTAGCCCGTGGATGAACAGTGGTAGTGGAGGTTGGAGGAAGTCGACGATGGATGAACAGTAGCAGGTGGAGGCTGGAGGAAGTCAACGGTGGATGAACAGTAGGCCATGGAGGCTAGAGCGAGGCAGTAGACGGTGGATGAACAGTAGCCCGTGGAGTCCCATTTTGCGGTACGCCACACCCCTCCCGATCAACAGGACCCCGTTTCGACTGTAGGCGCTCCAACACAAGTCGGTTTCCTCCATTTTGCGGTACGCCACACCCCTCCTAATCAACAGCACCCCATTTCGACCGCAGCCACTCAAACAGAAGGCCGTCCGTTCTGTGGCACGCCTGACTTCGTTTTGGCTGTTCCGTCCAAGCCGCTTGGCTCCCGATGAACAGGACGTATTCCGACCCAGTTGATTGCCTCCCGATGAACAAGACACTGTTTCCTCCATTCCGACCCAGCCGGTTGGCTGCCGATGAACAGGACGCCGTCGCTGTACGCGTTCGAGACCACGCCTGTATGTACGTACGTGGCCGTCTTTTTTGCAGCATAGCTGTCGTATGTGTACAGGATTTAGACGGGACTGCCTGAACTGCTACAGCTCCTTACTTGGCCACGGTTCATCGTGGCAGACAGACCGATCGACCAGTATGTACAAAGACAACGCTACGTATGCTTCGACCGGGTGGGTCCCAGCTGTCAGGGAGGACAAGGAGGCACTTCCTTGCATGCGAATATATAGCTAGCGGGTCCCAGCGGTCAGGGGCGGAATCATATTTTTTGCCCGTAATAAGGAGTCACTTCCTTGCGTGCAAAGATGTTGGTGGGTCCCAGCTGTCAGGGGCAGGAATAAGGAGGCACTTCCTTCCTTGCGAAGATATACGTGGTGGGTCCCAGCTTTCAGGGGGAGGAATAATTTTATTTTCACGTAATAAGGAGGCGGTTGCATGCCTGCGTCCATGGACCTGGTGCGTCCTCACTGACAGCCTCTCCACGTACAGTCCTCTTCCGATGACTCTCGTTTGTTGACCACATTGACCACGCCGCGCCGAGCACACCAAGGCGATGGACGACGGCGAGGCCCCGGACGGCAACGAGCCGGTGATGGGAAGACGCGGCAGTGGATTTGCAGAAGGAGAGGTGTACGAGGGTTAACTGGTTCCGGTGCGGTGTGGTTCTGCAGTCGGCGGAGAATAACATGAGGTGTGGAGGGGTGGAGGGATGGCTTGGCTGGTGGTGGGGCAGTGCTTCACAGCGAAGCGTGCTAAGCAGAGCTGCTAGCAGCCGGAGGCGGGAGCAGGTGGTCCCGGCGGCGCTGGAGGAAGATGACGAGAGATTGAAGATGAATGCCGACCGTTGGATTTACATCCAACGGCTATCAATGTCAGAATCATTTGTTGACTAAGTTGACAACACCATTTGGCCCACATTTCAGCCTCCAAAAATGTCGCACATATTCAACCCATTTTTAAGAATTCACAGTCCATTTGCTGGGCTGGGTGAACAAATAATGTAGCGTCCATGCGGCCCATTTATTTTTTCTAAAAAACTACAACCCATTTGCACTTTCTCGAAAAACACGAATTTGCTGGGTTGGGTGAACAAATAATGTAGCGTCCATGCGGCCCATTTAATTTTTCCAAAAAAATTACGGCCCATTTGCACTTTCTCGAAATACACGATTTTGATGGGCTGGTTCTAATTATAATGTTGGGTTGGGCGCAACAATGTTATCAAAAAATAAACAGGGGCTGAGCATTTTGTTATAAATATATTTAAATAATAAGTGCTTTATTTACATTGGTCCTTAAATCTTACCAAGCTTTTGTACACAATCACCTGGATTTTCGTTGACCTTAATGTAAAAAAACCCAGGATTTTATTGTTAAACATTTATTTTTATAAGTTCATAATACGTGGGATATTTTTTTCTTATATATGTAAGTATCTGTTAAATATATGATAATAATAATAATATATAATAACATATAAAATAACATACATATATAATATAGTTAGAAGGGAAACATAAGTTGGACCTAGCGTTCCTATTCTTATATAGAAAAATAGAACAGACCTCTGCGTTTTCTTCAAAAAAATACATAAGTTGGGCTGCAGATGTTTAAGAAAAAAATAAAACCTAGGATGGGAGGGCCATAGGCCGGTCGATACATGACGGCCCTCAAAAAAATACAAACCGGCATGTAGTGGGCTGCACATGTTAAAAAAGAAATCCTAGACTGGGCAGCCCACAACCCAGCTGATACTTGTTGGCCCACTGATAATAAATGATACCTGCCAGCTCCCCGATGACTAGCTTCGTTGTAAATTTATCTCCTTCAGAAACTACGTTGACAAACCCATGGCCCCAACATCAGTATAGCATTAGGAGGAAGTATATTTTTTCAATGAGGCACTTGATTGCGTACGGCCATGGACCTGGTGGGTCCCGACTGTCCGCCTCTCCATGTACAGTCCTCTCCAGATTCCTCTCGGTTGTTGAGCATGTCCGCAATGGCAGACAACGGTGCCGCGGCGAGCACACAAAGGCAGAGGATGACGTAAGTAAGAATGTCGAACCCAACGAGGAGCAGAAGGAAATGACAAGTGGTTTTCAGCAAGGTATTCTCTGCAAGCACTGAAATTATCGGTAACAGATAGTTTTGTGATAAGATAATTCATAACGGGTAACAAGTAACAAAGGTAACTAAGGTGCAGCAAGGTGGCCCAATCCTTTTTATAGAAAAGTACAAGCCTGGACAAACTCTTATATAAAGCAAAGCGACCCGAGGACACATGGGAATTATTGTCAAGTTAGTTTTCATCATGCTCATATGATTCACGTTCGTTACTTTGATAATTTGATATGTGGGTGGACCGGTGCTTGGGTGCTGTCCTTACTTGGACAAGCCTCCCACTTATGATTAACCCCTCTCGCAAGCATCCGTAACTACGAAAGAAGAATTAAGATAAATCTAACCATAGCATGAAACATATGGATCCAAATCAGCCCCTTACAAAGCAACACATAAACTAGGGTTTAAGCTTCTGTCACTCTAGCAACCCATCATCTACTTATTACTTCCCAATGCCTTCCCCTAGGCCCAAATCATGGTGAAGTGTCATGTAGTCGAAGTTCACATAACACCACTAGAGGACAGACAACATACATCTCATTAAAATATCGAACGAATACGAAATTCACATGATTACTTATAACAAGACTTCTCCCATGTCCTCAGGAACAAACGTAACTGATACGTCCATTTTGCATCATACTTTTATATTGATATTTATTGCATTATGGGCTGTTATTACACATTATGGTACAATACTTATGCCTTTTTTCACTTATTTTATAAGGTTTACATGAAAAGGGAGAATGCCGACAGCTGGAATTCTAGACTGGAAAGGAGCAAATTGGAGAGACCTATTCCGCACAACTCCAAAAGTCCTGAAAATTTACGGAGAATTATTTTTGAATATATAAAAAATATTGGGTAAAGATAATACCAGAGGGGACCCACCAGGAGGCCACAAGCCTGGGGGGCGCGCCCCAAGGGCTTGTGGGCCCCCTGTCAGGTCTCCGGTGCCCATCTTCTGCTATATGGAGGGTTTTGACCGGGAAAAAATCATAAGGAAGCTTTCGGGAAGAAGCGCCGCCGTCTCGAGGCGGAACCTGGGCAGAAGCAATCTAGGGCTTCGGCGGAGCTGTTCTGCCGGGGAAACTTCCCTCCCGGAGGGGGAAATCGAAGCCATCGTCATCACCAACGATCCTCTCATAGAGAGGGGGTCAATCTCCATCAACATCTTCACCAGCACCATCTCCTCTCAAACCCTAGTTCATCTCTTGTATCCGATCTTTGTCTCAAAACCTCAGATTGGTACCTGTGGGTTGCTAGTAGTGTTGATTACTCCTTGTAGTTGATGCTAGTTGGTTTATTCGGTGGAAGATCATATGTTCAGATCCTTAATGATATTTATTACTCCAACATGAATATGCTTTTTGAGTAGTTACGTTTGTTCCCGAGGACATGGGAGAAGTCTTGTTATAAGTAATCATGTGAATTTGGTATTCGTTCGATATTTTGATGAGATGTGTGTTGTCTTTCCTCTAGTCGTGTTATGTGAACGTCGACTACATGACACATCACCATGATTTGGGCCTAGGGGAAGGCATTGGGAAGTAATAAGAAGATGATGGGTTGCTAGAGTGGCAGAAGCTTAAACCCTAGTTTATGCGTTGCTTCGTAAGGGGCTGATTTGGATCCATATGTTTCATGCTATGGTTAGATTTATCTTAATTCTTCTTTCGTAGTTGCGGATGCTTGTGAGAGAGGTTAATCATAAGTGGGAGGCTTGTCCAAGTAAGGACAACACCCAAGCACCGGTCCACCTACATATCAAATTATCAAAGTAATGAACGTGAATCATATGAGCATGATGAAAACTAACTTGACAATAATTCCCATGTGTCCTCGGGAGCGCTTTGCTTTATATAAGAGTTTATCCAGGCTTGTCCTTTGCTATAAAAAGGATTGGGCCACCTTGCTGCACCTTAGTTACATTTGTTACTTGTTACCCGTTACGAATTATCTTATCACAAAACTATCTGTTACCGATAATTTCAGTGCTTGCAGAGAATACCTTGCTGAAAACAGCTTGTCATTTCCTTCTGCTCCTCGTTGGGTTCGACACTCTTACTTATCAAAAGGACTACAATAGATCCCCTCTACTTGTGGGTTATCAAGAATCTTTTCTAGCGCCGTTGCCGGGGAGTGAAGCGCCTTTGGTAAGGAAACATTTATATAGTGTGCTGAAATTTACTGTCACTTGTTGCTATGGAAAACAATCCTTTGAGGGGTTTGTTCGGGGTATCTTCACCCTGACCAGAAGAACAAAAAGTTTCCCCTCAACCTACTGAACCTACTGAAAATATTTATTATGAAATTCCTTTGGGTATGATAGATAAACTGCTAGCTAATCCTTATGCAGGAGATGGAACATTACATTCTGATATGCATCTGATCTATGTGGATGAAGTTTGTGGATTATTTAAGCTTGCAGGTTTGCCCGAGGATGAAGTCAAGAAGAAGGTCTTCCCTTTATCTTTGAAGGATAAGGCATTGACATGGTGTCGGTGCAACAAACCCTGGGTCCGTTGCCCAGACTGTGCACAGGCCTAAGGACAAGATTGCAGCACCCAAGATCAGACCAAGCATAAGGGATCAGTTCTTTGAAGGATCAAAGTGCAGATCAAGAAGACCAAGATGAGCCCGAGAAGCAATATATCACTGAGGGAAAAACCTCCCTTGCCGGACAGGCGAGCTTGGCGAGGTTTGGGTTACCCCGGAAGCAAGCTTTCAGATCGTCCCGGCAGGCCTGCCGGGGCTTGCGGAGGCAAACTACTCCACCGCACCACCTCACAGCTACGCAAGTCATCGATCAGTGCGGTGTCAAGCCCCTAAGTGACTAAGTGGCTGCTTCCTACCACATGGCAGCCACTTCCTACAGAAAATACCTCCAAATGACACCCGTCCTGAGACGTGTCAAGCAAGCAGGCGCGAAGCTGGCAAAACAGCCCGGCAAGGCTTGCCGGGCGCATTGTGATGTGACATTGAGTGGTGCATTTAATGCACTCTGTCCGCCTGCAGAGTTAGGTATGATAGCACTGTTTGCTATCTAATCAGTGTGTAAAAGACTGATTTGCCACTATGGTGACCCCTTTATCTATAAAAGGAGGCCCATGGCAACCGTAGAGAGGATTCGGACCCTCACACACTCATACGCGCGTAGTCACTCTCGCCCCGAGGCAACCCTGCTGAGCAAGAGCACTGCGTTCTCCACCATTATCCACCATCAGTCCACCAAAGCAGGAGTAGGGTTTTACGCCTCACGGCGGCTCGAACCTGGGTAAAAACTGCCCGTGTGATCTCTGCCTTGCTGTGCTGCGCTTCTCCGCTCTTTGTGCAACGTGCCCATTCCCCCCGCGAAACCAAAAGGGGCTCATGGCCCCATAGGTGGCCGTGGTTTCCCATGACATCTTTGGCGCACAAGGTAGGTGGTGGCACTTGCGCAAACCCAAGAGTGTAAGCAACGCGTCATCTTCATCGACATTTTCGTCATCAGTGGCTCCATTGACTATGGCGCCCAAGAAGAACCCCGGTGCCGCAGCTCACCCGTCCACCTCGAAGGCCCCGCCGCCCGCGACCGCCAACGCCGCGGGGAATGCGGGGACGCATGAGGATGTGGACACTGCGGGGGACGTGGTCGGCACAGGCGGTGTTGTCACCACCTCCCCCGCGGTCGAAGCAGGAGCGGGAGGCACCGGAGAAGGACGCCACCAGCAACATCCTGGCGACCACGCTCATCGAGGTACGGGTAGAGATATAATTCCTTCTGTCCCTCCCTGCCTAGCCGAGGGGCATAGCCACGACGGTGGCGTTCGCCCTGAGGCGAATCGCAATCCTCTGGCCGCCCCCGCCGCGGGTGCGTTCGCAGGACATGCACCACCCCCAGAGCAAATTGGACCAGTCAATGCTCCGAACTGAGTCATTGGTGCACATGCGCCACCACCTCATCACCACGCCATTCAAGCGACTGGCTCCCGATGGCGGGAGCCCGGCGCAGCCACTGCCGGCACCGTCAGGAGCCGGGCGACGCTGCATTCTACATCATCCTCACCTATGCCAAGTACCGCTTCGGAGGCCATGGCGCGGGCCCAGCTGCTGCTGAGATTTCTGCCGGCAGCTGTTTAGATGGATGAGTGGAGAGCCACCATTCTGAGTCTGATTGGCTTTGCCGAGGCTGGAGGCTCACAGCGAGCTGGCCCGCCACGGCCTCTCCAGACGACGACGGTAGCCCACGCAGCTGGCCGTGTGGAAGGGGCCACCCCCACGGTGCAATCCCCACCGTGGCAACCAGTACGAGGGCTGCGCGACCAAGAGCTTGATGGTGTCTCGATGGCTTCATCTGATCCTCAAGCACGTCAAGGCCAACGGCGAGTCCCAGAGGATAGGTAGAGGGAAGGCGCGCGCGTCACCATCGAGCGACACCATGACAACCACCGCCGGTCCGATGGTTCGATGGCCCCAATGTCGACGAGCCCGTGCACGGCGAAGGCGGGTACCTGCCCTTCGAGGCTGGGTGCCCTGCCTTCACCCGTGAGTTGCGGCAAGTCCGTTGGCCGTCAGTTCGCACGTTCAAGCCAGAGATACCAGAGAGTATGATGGGAGACTGAACCTGGCCGAGTTCTTGAACATCTACACCATTGCTGTTCAAGCTACCGGGGGAAGAGATGAGAAGGTTTTTGCCAACTACTTCCCTTTGGCGCTCAAGCCAAACGTGAGGTCTTGGCTGATGTACCTGCCGGAGAACTCCATCTCGACCTGGGCTGACCTGTGCCATGAGTTCGTTGGCGCCTTCACGGGCGGCCCAAGGATTTGCAGCTTCTCTCGCGGAAGGAAGGAGAGACTCTGCGGAAGTACATGCAGAGGTTTAGCCGAGTCCACAAAAATATTCCAGATATCCACCTGGCAGCTATGATAGCTGCGTTCCAGTCCAATGTGCGCAACCGTCGGATATGTTCCAAGATGAACGTTTGGTTGCCCAAGACTGTGAAGGAGCTTTACACCTTGGTGGACAAGTGTGCTCGGGTGGAGGAGGGAAGGAAACTCCCTGGAGAGGATGACGACGAGGCCACCAGCCAGAAGAAGAAGAACAAGAAGCGCAACAAGAGGCGCAAAGATAAGGTAGTAATGACCGTTGAGGGATCGGGCACGCCTTGTACCGGCAAGAAGGCTAAGGCTGAAGCCCCCGGCAAGGAAGTTGCCGCGTGCACTGATTGCCGGGAGGCTGCGGCTGCCGAGAAGGCTAGGAAAGGTGATGGGCCGTACTGCAAGATTCATCAGACCAAGGGCCACGATCTCCAGGAGTGCCATCAAGTTGAACAGCTCGTCAAGAAGCAGAGGGCTGAGTATGAGAAGCATGACAAGGAAAAAGGTCAGAATGGCATTGGCGGGAAGGGTCGAGGCGGCGAAGCAAGTCACCCCGGCAAGGCTCCTCGGAATCGAGGAAAACCCGCCAGAGGTCATGAGAAGGAGGATTGCAATGATGAAAGTGATGGATGGGATGAAGAGGAAACCAGCGAGTAGGAATTCCGGAGGGCCACTCACGCCCTGTGCATTGACAGGGGTGCATCTCTGCACTCCTCTCACCGCCAACTTAAACAGTGGGCGCGTGAGGTCAATGCTGTGGAGCCAACGACAGACTCTCGGAAGCCGCTCAAGTGGTCACGCACGCCCATCATATTTGACGAAGAGGACCACCCTGACCGCACCACCGCGGTAGGGTGTTTGCCGTTGTTGGTCTCACCAACAATCCACAACCTCAAAGTCACAAAGATGTTGGTTGACAGCGGGGTTGGGTTGAATCTGATTTCCCCAAAGGCCATCAGCAGACTTCAGATAGCAGAGGAAGAGCTCAAGGTCACGGGCACGTTTCAAGGAATCAACCCTAGTTGGAGTCATCCTAAGGGAAAGATCACATTGCCAGTGACATTCGGAGGAGAGTTGAACTACCGGACTGAGAAGGTTGTGTTTGATGTGGTCGACCTCCCCCTGCCGTACAACAGAATCCTTGGGCGCCCAGCTCTGGCCAAATTCATGGCGGCGTCCCACTATGCCTACAACACCTTGAAGATGCCAGGGCCGGTGGGCATCATTTCCGTTCCGTCATACGAGAAGGATGCAATTATTTGCGTGGATAAGATGTACCGGGACGCAGTTGCGGCAGAGGCCACTGAAGCCGCAGTTCCCGCCAAGGAAAGCAAAGGAAAGAAAAAGGCTAGCAGGGACGCTAGCAAGGAATCCTGGAAGCATACCTCTTCGGAGTATGCTGCGCCTGTTGATGACTTGCCGGAGAGTTCTAACAGCAAGAGATCCAAGGCTGCTGCACCCCATGTGAAAAAGGTCCCGGATGGGCTGGTTGGCGCTGATGGTACTTTTACTATCAGTGCCACCCTTGATGACAAATAGGAAAGCGCGCTCATTGCCTTCCTACCGGCGAATATCGATGTATTTGCCTGGAAACCATCTGATATCCCCGGTGTTCCTAGGGAGGTAATCGAGCACCACCTTGCTGTCTGCCCACATGCCCGACCCGTCAAGCAGAAGGTCCGAAAGCAAGCCTTGGAGCGGCAGCAGTTCATTGCCGAGGAGATCAAGAAACTTGAGGCAACTGGTTTGGTCAGAGGAGTACTACATCCATCGTGGTTAGCAAACCCAGTGGTCGTATGCAAGGCTAACGGAAAATGGAGACTTTGCATAGATTTCACGGATCTTAAAAAGGCCTGCCCAAAGGACTCATTTCCCTTGCCGCGCATCGACCAGATTGTGGATTCCACTTTCGTGTGTGATTTGCTCTCCTTTCTGGATGAATACTCTGGATATCATCAAATCTTTATGTCCAAGGAAGACGAAGAGAAGACCTCATTCATCACCCCATGTGGCACATACTGCTTCGTGTGAATGCCTTTCGGGTTGAAGAGTGCCGGGTCCACTTTCGCAAGAGCAGTCCAGATTGGATGTGAATCACAGTTGCACAGGAACATTGAAGCTTATATGGATGATATTGTGGTCAAGACCAAGGACATATCGACCCTCATCCAGGACTTAGAAGAGACGTTTGCTAATCTGCGCAAGATCAACTTGAAGCTGAACCCAGAGAAGTGTGTGTTTGGCGTTCCCTCTGGCAAGCTACTTGGTTTCTTTGTGTCCCATCGCGGGATAGAGGCCAACCCTGATAAGATCAAGGCTATCGAGTAGATTCAGGCACCCAAGACAGTTAAGGATGTGAGGCGTTTGACAGGGTGCATTGCCGCGCTTAGCAGATTCATCTCCAAGTCTGCCGAGCGCGCCTTGCCGTTCTCCAAAATTTTGAAGAAGGTAGGACTCTGCAAGATTTGAAGACCTACTTATCTTCTGTGCCCACTTTGGTTGCTCCCAAACCACAAGAGCCATTGCTGCTATACCTGGCGGCAACTAATCAAGTGGTTAGTGTAGCACTAGTGGCGCAGCGGGAAGTAGAGGAAGCAGTAGCCTCAGCCAGTGTTCCTTCCGGGGGAGAAAATGAGCACAACTTGGCAAGGCCAGACATAGATCAAGATAGAGAAGAGCACGACAGCGGAGTCAACCCCAATGACGCGGCAAGGAAGAAAGTGGTGCAGCGCCCAGTATACTTCGTCAGCTCTCTGTTACAGGGGGCTAGATCCAGGTATTCTGGCGTGCAAAAATTGATTTTTGGCCTAGTCATGGCCTCAAGGAACCTGTGCCACTACTTTCAAGACCATGAGATCACGGTTGTCACCCGCTTCCCTTTGCAAAGGATACTCCGAAACCCTGAGGCTACTGGCAGAATAGTGGAATGGGCACTGGAGTTATCCAGCTTTGGCTTAAAGTTTAAAAGCACATCAACAATTCAGAGTAGAGCACTGGCAGAGTTTATTGCAGAATGGACGCCAACCCCTGATGAAGAGGTACTGGAGACAGTTATTCCCGGCAAGGAAGCACCCCAAGAATGGATCATGTATTTTGATGGTGCCTTCTCCCTACAAGGTGCAGGGGCTGGCGTGCTTCTTGTTGCTCCCACTGGGGAGCACCTGAAGTATGTCGTCCAGATGCATTTTCCCCGGGAGGAGGCGACCAACAATACTGCAGAGTATGAAGGGCTCCTTGCTGGGCTCAGGATTGCAACAGAGTTGGGAATCAAGAAACTGATCATTCGAGGAGATTCACAACTTGTGGTACGACAAGTCAACAAGGATTACCAAAGTCCATTGATGGAGGCATAGGTCGAGGAAGTGAGAAGACTGGAGGAGCGCTTCGACGGATTGCAAACAGCGCACGTGCCCCGTGCGGAAAACAGCATTGCTGATCATCTATCGAAGTGCGCTGCGCAGAAGCTTCCTGTGGAACCAGGAACTTTTGTTCTCCAACTTACTCAGCCCTCCGTATCTCCGGCAACAATGGCCCGGAAGAGGAGGAAACTGGACTCCGGCAAGCCTTTCCCGGTAGAGCCTCCCGGGGCTCCCGGCAGAGAGCTTGACGAGAACAACTCCCTTTAGTTGCTGAGCTACCCCCTCCCACCAAACCACCGGTCCTCATGGTCAAGGGGTACGCTCCCATGAAGGAGGAGGTGCCGCTAGTCCTCGTTGCCGAGCCCCAGGCTCCAACTTGGGCACGACACATAGTTCATTTCCTCCAAACCGGAGAACTTCCCGAAGAGCAAGAAGAAGCTAAAAGAGTAGCCCGGAGGGCCAGTATGTATCAGTTTGTCGATGACACACTATACAGAAGAAGGCCCAATGGTGTGAAATTGAAGTGCATTTGCCGTGAAGAAGGAAAGGAACTGCTAGCAGAAATACACAAAGGCATGTGTGGCTCCCACATTGGATCAAGGGCTTTGGTTGGGAAAGCATTCCGGCAAGGATTCTATTGGCCCACAGCCCTCCAAGATGCGGTCGAGCTAGTCACCAAGTGTGAAGCCTGCCAGTTCCATTCCAAGAATATCCATCTGCCTGCCCAAGCTCTTCAGACAATCCCTTTGTCATGGCCGTTTTTGGTCTGGGGGCTCGATATCCTCGGCCCTTTCCCCCCAGCTGCCGGGGCTTTGAATTCTTGTTCGTTGCAATCAACAAGTTTACAAAGTGGCCGGAAGTAGAAGCGGTGAGGAAGGTGACTGCTCAGTTAGCTATCAAGTTCTTGAAAGGATTGGTGTGCCGCTTCGGGGTCCCTGCCCGAATCATCACTGACAATGGCACCCAATTCACGAGCCGCGCCTTCATGTAATATGTTCATGCCCTTGGAAGCAAGATCTCATTTGCCTCTGTTGCACATCCCAGAAGCAATGGACAAGCTGAGAGGGCAAACGCTGATGTGTTGCGAGGACTCAAGATGAGATCATTTGATAGACTGCAGAAGTGCGGCAGGCGATGGATCGACGAGCTGCCGGTGGTTCTTTGGTCCCTCAGAACGACACCAAATCGAGCTACCGGGTAGACTCCCTTCTCCCTAGTCTATGGGGCAGAAGCAGTTATCCCCACGGAACTCATTTATGGGTCACCTCGAGTGCTTGCCTACGATGAAGTAGCGCAGGAACAGCACCGGCGTGATGATGCTGTGCTTCTCGAGGAGAACCGTCTTCGGGCTGCTACGCGTGCTCCATGCTACCAGCAAGCCTTGCGTCGCTATCACAGCCGCAGGGTTCATGCCCGGTGTTTTGAGGAAGGGGACCTTGTCCTTAGGCGCGTTCAGTCCGCCAAGGGTACAAACAAGTTGACGCTGAAGTGGGAAGGCCCTTACTGGGTGGTACGAGTCACCAGACCTGGCGCAGTCCGTCTAAAGACCGGAGATGGCATTCAATTGCAAAACTCATGGAATATTGAGCATCTCCACAAGTTCTACCCGTAAGGCGTGGCTGTCGGGCCCTGCCCGGCAGCCACCCTTTTGTACAGGCCTTGCCTCAGTTGCATATAACCCCTTGTACAAAGCCAGGCACAGACCCTGAGCAACAGAGAAATAAATGAAGCGCTGGGGGGCCCCCGACAAGTTGCATGCATGCATAAGCATATCATGAGCATCGCATGTTCATGTAGATAAGATCGCATCTGGCATCATTTTCATCTGCATAAACTGCAGGCTCCTGCCATGGACTTGGTCCCCAAGAGGAGATGAGAAGACAAGCCTACACTGCGATCCCCGACAAGCCAAATAGATAAGTTCTTTTTCTTATCCATACATGTTCTGTAGGTAAAGACTTGTGCATAAGAAAACCTCGCTGCCCTTTGAAACTTAGGTGCTCCCATCCTTTGACTCGAACGTTGCTTTGGTCAGGATGGTCGCAGTGGCCTTTGATGGAGAAGGACTGGCGGGGGGCTAGTCCCTCTTTACGGTTTGCGCCCGGTAGGCCTAACTCCGCGGCAAAAAAATTGAGGGTACTAGCAGGATAGCTTACCGGGGGAAACTTGTTTACTTAAAAGTATAGAGGCATCCCACCTCTGCATGGACATGTTACACGCACGAGTCCCCGACAAGGTTTATCTTTTTCATTAATATGCTGATTAAACAAGTACAGACCTTACTGGACACAAACATGGATTAAAGAGATTACATAATTTGAACTAAAATTTGGCAAGTGCCTACAGATTTAAGATTAAAAAAAAGATAAAATGCCCGCGATGCCTTCACTTTTTTCTCTCCTTCTTCGAAACTACAGGGAGAGATGAAGAAGGCGGAGGGAAGGCCTGGCTGGGATTCAGCGCCTCCCCAGGATCAGGATGGCGGCATTCCCAGGCTAGGAGGAAGAAACCGGAGGGTAGATGCGGATGGTGGCGCTGCCGAAAGCACAGACGGAGACGATGGTGCTGCCGGCAAACATGACTCGTCGGAGCGGTCGTCCCCGTTCTTGACGCGTCATGGGTTGCCGCCACCTTCCATACCGCTATCGCCCGAAGCTCCCATCACGCCAGCCGACGCGGACGCCATGCGCTCCGGGTAACTCCCCAGAGAGCATGGTCATCTCCGACGGCCTGGACATAACAAGCCACCGCCCGTTAAGGAAGCATGCATGAGGACAAGGGGCTCTCCCATGCGCCAGATGGGCAGTGCACTGGGAGGTAGGGTCTGCCTTCACCAATGGTGAACTGCCTCTGCAACCTCCCTCCAACGCTGCGGGAAGAGGGGGAATAGGCCACGATCGACTACCACACTCTGTGCCCATTACGGGTCTCGGCGTGGTGTCATTTGCGTTGCCCCTAACTAAAATTGAAGACACGGGCGGCCCGGCGACGAGCACACCAGAGTCGCCACCTTCGGTGCTACCGCTGCGCCGCCTGAGCGCCCTCCTGAGGCTCGCGTGAAGGTGAGAAAGGGATCCTGCCCCGGCGAAGGCATGACCATACCCTTCTCTCACTCCCCATGCATTTGGTGTCATCAACCCCAAGCTAGGGCCCAGGGCCTGGCCCCGGGCTCTCCCTTTCAGCATACCCAGCAGAAAGCAGAGGATGGAGGGGGAGGGATATGAGGATGAATGCCTCCGCTCCTCCCCCGCCCCTCCTTTTATAGGCGGGCCAGGGCAGAGAGCCGACCCCCCGGCGGGTAACCATCGTCCTCCTCTGCCAATCCAAGATGACCAGGCCCCTGCCTTGATGCTCCCCCGTGCCACGCACCTCCATTACCTACCCCACTCAATGCATGCAGCATACGTGGCTAAGGATAAGGCCGTGGTGGGAAGAGTGAATTGGCAGTTACTCACCCGTGTGTTAAAGTCATTCATGGGCCATTACAAGGGTGGCCCCACTGCAATTGGCGTTACACGATGCGCAGGAGAACCGGAAACTGACCTGGGCTCAGGTTAATGAAGAAGCAGAGAAAATCTCAAAGGGCGAAGCCACCCCTATGCTCCTGCCTGTGCACTGGTTAGGGCCTACCCCGACGACGCCCGGCAGCGCGTACGGGCCAGGCCCGGGGGCTCCTGTCGGTGCAACAAACCCTGGGTCTGTTGCCCAGACTGTGCACATGCCTAAGGACAAGTTTGCAGCACCCAAGATCAGACCAAGCACAAGGGATCAGTTCTTTGAAGGATCAAAGTGCAGATCAAGACGACCAAGACGAGCCAGAGAAATAAGATATCACTAAGGGAAAAACCTCCCTTGCCGGACAGGCGAGCCTGGCGAGGTTGGGGTTACCCCAGAAGCAAGCTTCCAGATCGTCCCGGCAGGCCTGCCGGGGCTTGCGGAGGCAAACTACTCCACCGCACCACCTCACAGCGACGCAAGTCATCGATCAGTGCGCTGTCAAGCCCCTAAGTGACTAAGTGGCTGCTTCCTGCCACATGGCAGCCACTTCCTACTGAAAATACCTCCAAATGACACCCGTCCTGAGACGTGTCAAGCAAGCAGGCACGAAGCTGGCAAAACAGCCCGGCAAGGCTTGCCGGGCGCACTATGATGTGACATTGAGTGGCACATTTAATGCGCTCTGTCCGCCTACAGACTTAGGTATGATAGCACTGTTTGCTATCTAATCAGTGTGTAAAAGACTGATTTGCCACTGTGGTGACCCCTTTATCTATAAAAGGAGGCCCATGGCAACCGTGGAGAGGATTCGGACCCTCGCACACTCATACGCGCGTAGCCACTCTTGCCTCGAGGCAACCCTGCCGGGCAAGAGCGCTGCGTTCTCCATCATTATCCACCATCAATCCACCAAAGCAGGAGTAGGGTTTTACGCCTCACGGCGGCCCGAAACTGGGTCAAAACTGCCCGTGTGATCTCTGTCGTGCTGTGTTGCACTTCTCCGCTCTTTGTGCAATGTGCCCATTCCCCCCGCCGAACCGAAAGGGGCTCATGGCCCCATAGGTGGCCGTGGTTTCCCACGACACATGGTATAGGCTATGCGATGATATTGGGACTTGGAACTACAACCGATTGAAATTGGAATTTCATCAGAAGTTTTATCCTATGCATCTAGTTCTTCGTGATCGGAATTATATTTAAAAAATTTGGCCTCGTGAAGGAGAAAGTATCGATCAAGCTTGGGGGAGGCTTAAATCAATGTTATATTCATGCCCCAATCATGAGCTCTCAAGAGAAATTATTATTTAGAATTTTTATGCTCGGCTTTCTCGTAATGATCAATCCATGCTCGATGCTTCTTGTACTAGTTCTTTTATGAAGAGGACTATTGAATTCAAATGGGATTTATTGGAAAGAATTAAACGCAACTATGAAGATTGGGAACTCGATGAAGGTAAGGAGTCAGGTATAAACCTCATGTTTGATTGTGTTAAATCTTTTATGGATACCGATGCTTTTCGTGAATTTAGCACTAAATATGGACTTGACTCTGAGATAGTAGCTTTTTTTGTGAATCGTTTGCTACTCATGTTGATCTCCCTAAGGAGAAGTGGTTTAAATATCATCCTCCCATTGATGTGAAAATAGTAGAACCTATTAAAGCTGAAGAAGAAACTATTACTTATAATGTTGATCCTATTATTCCTACTGCTTATATTGAGAAACCACCTTTCCCTGTTAGAATAAAGGAACATGCTAAAGCTTCAGCTGTGGTTCGTAAGAGTTATACTAGAACACCTACACCCCTTGAACAAATTAAAGTTGAATCTAGTATTGCTATGGTTAAAGATCTCTTGGTCGATAATATTGATGGGCATGTTATTTATTTCTGTGATGAAGCTGCTAGAATTGCTAGACCCGATGATAAAGACAAACATAGACCTGTTGTTGGCATGCCTGTTGTTTCTGTTAAAATAGGAGATCATTGTTATCATGGCTTATGTGATTTGGGTGCTAGTGTGAGTGCTATTCCCTTTACTTTATATCAAGAAATTATGAATGATATTGCACCTGCTGAGATAGAAGATATTGATGTTACTATTAAGCTTGCCAATAGAGATACTATATCACCAATTGAGATTGTTAGAGATGTTGAAGTCTTGTGTGGGAAAATAAAATACCCTACTAATTTTCTAGTTCTTGGTTCCCCACAAGATGATATTTGTCCCATTATATTTGGTAGACCTTTCTTGAACACCGTCAATGCCAAAATAGATTGTGAGAAAGAAACTGTTACTATAAGTTTTGGGGATGTGTATCATGAGTTTAATTTCTCCAAATTTCATAGACAACCCCATGATAAATAATTGCCTAGTAAAGATGAAATTATTGGTCTTGCTTCTATTGCTGTGCCCCCTACCGATCCTTTAGACTAATATTTACTAGACCATGAAAATGATATGTTTATGAATGAAAGAAGGGAACTAGATGAAATTTTCTTTAAACAGATGCCTATTTTGAAACACAATTTGCCTGTTGAATCTCTTGGAGATCCTCTACCACCCAAGAGTGATCCTGTGTTCGATCTTAAACAATTACCTGATACTCTGAAATATGCTTATCTTGATGAGAAAAAGATATATCCTGTTATTATTAGTGCTAACCTTTCAGAGCATGAAGAAAAGAAATTATTGAAAACTCTGAAGAAGCATCGTGCCACTATTGGATATACTCTTGATGATCTTAAGGGCATTAGTCCCACTCTATGTCAGCACAAAATTAATATGGAGCCTGATGCTAAACCAGTTGTTGATCACCAACGACGGTTGAATCCTAAAATGAAGGAAGTGGTAAGAAATGATATATTAAAGCTCCTGGAAGCAGGTATAATTTATCCTATTGCTGATAGTAGATGGGTAAGTCCTGTTCATTCTGTCCTAAAGAAGGGAGGTATTACCATTGTTCCTAATGATAAGAATGAATTGATTCCACAAAGAATTGTCACAGGTTATAGAATGGTAATTGATTTTAGAAAATTAAACAAAGCTACTAGGAAAGATCATTGCCCTCTACCTTTTATTGATCAAATGCTAGAAAGACTATCTAAACATACACACTTTTGTCTTTCTAGATGGTTATTCTGGTTTTTCTCAAATACCTGTGTCACAAGAGGATCAAGAAAAAAATACTTTTACTTGCCCTTTCGGTACCTTTGCTTATAGACGTATGCCTTTTGGTTTATGCAATGCACCTGCTACTTTTCAAAGATGTATGACTGCTATACTCTCTGACTTTTGTGAAAAGATTGTTGAGGTTTTCATGGATGATTTCTCCGTTTACGGAACTTCTTTTGATGATTGCCAAAGCAACCTTGATCGAGTTTTGCAGAGGAATGAAGAAACTAATCTTGTCTTCAATTGGGAGAAGTGCCACTTTATGGTTAATGAAGGTATTGTCTTGGGGCATAAAATCTCTGAAAGAAGTATTGAAGTTGATAAAGCTAAAGTTGATGCTATTGAAAAAATGCCGTGTCCCAAAGATATCAAAGGTATAAAAAGTTTCCTTGGTCATGCTGGTTTCTATAGGAGGTTTATTGAAGACTTCTGTAAAATTTCTAGGCCTCTTACTAATCTTTTGCAAAAAGATGTTCCATTTGTTTTTTATGATGATTGTGTAGAAGCATTTGAAATTCTTAAGAAAGCCTTGATTTCTGCACCTATTGTTCATCCACCTGATTGGAACCTACCCTTTGAAATTATGTGTGATGCTAGTGATTATGCTGTTGGTGTTGTGCTAGGACAAAGAGTTGATAAGAAATTAAATTTTATCCATTATGCTAGTAAAACTCTAGACAGTGCTCAAAGAAATTATGCTACTAGTGAAAAAGAATTTCTAGCAGTTGTCTTTGCTTGTGATAAGTTCAGATCTTATATTGTTGATTCCAAAGTAACTATTCACACCGATCATGCTGCTATTAAATACCTTATGGAAAAGAAAGATGGTAAACCTAGACTTATTAGATGGGTTCTCTTGCTGCAAGAATTTGATTTGCATATTATTGATAGAAAGGGAGCTGAGAACCCCGTAGCAGACAACTTGTCTAGGTTAGAAAATATTCTTGATGACCCACTACCTATTGATGATAGCTTTCCTGATGAACAATTAGCTGTCATAAATGCTTCTCGTAGTGCTCCATGGTATGCTGATTATGCCAATTATATTGTTGCTAAATTTATACCACCTAGCTTCACATACCAGCAAAAGAAAACGTTTTTCTATGCTTTAAGACATTACTTTTGGGATGACCCACACCTTTATAAATAAGGAGTAGATGATGTTATTAGATGTTGTGCGCCTGAGCATGAACATGAACATATCCTACGCAAGTGTCACTTCGAGGCCTACGGAGGGCACCATGCTGGAGATAGAACTACACACAAGGTATTACAGTCTGGTTTTTATTGGCTTACTCTCTTCAAAGATGCTCATAAGTATGTCTTGTCTTGTGATGAATGTCAAAGGATTGGTAATATTAGTAGACGTCAGGAAATGCCTATGAATTATTCACTTGTTTTTGAACCATTTGATGTTTGGGGATTTGATTATATGGGACCTTTTCCTTCCTCTAATGGGTATACACATATTTTGGTTGCTTTTGATTATGTTACTAAGTGGGTAGAAGCTATTCCAACTAGTAGTGCTGATCATAACACTTCCATTAAAATGCTTAAAGAAGTTATTTTCCCGAGGTTTGGGGTCCCTAGATATTTAATGACTGATGGTGGTTCATACTTTATTCATGGTGCTTTCCGTAAATTGCTTGCTAAATATGATGTCAACCATAGAATTGCATCTCCATATCATCCTCAGTCTAGTGGTCAAGTAGAATTGAGTAACCAAGAAATAAAGTTGATTTTGCAAAAGACTGTTAATAGATCTAGAAAGAATTGGTCTAAGAAACTTGATGATGCATTATGAGCTTATAGAACTGCTTATAAAAATCCTATGGGTATGTCTCCATATAAAATGGTTTATGGAAAAGCATGTCACTTACCTCTTGAACTAGAACATAAAGCTTATTGGGCAATTAAAGAGCTCAACTATGATTTCAAACTTGCCGGTGAGAAGAGGTTATTTGACATTAGCTCACTTGATGAATGGAGAACCCAAGCCTATGAGAACGCCAAGTTGTTTAAAGAAAAAGTTAAAAGATGGCATGACAAAAGGATACAAAATCACGAATTTAATGTGGGTGACTATGTCTTGCTATACAACTCTCGTTTAAGATTTTTTGCATGAAAGCTTCTCTCTAAATGGGAAGATCCTTATATTATCGAGGAGGTCTACCATTCCGGTGCCATCAAAATCAACAACGCCAAAGGCACCAACCTGAAGGTGGTAAACGGGCAAAGAATCAAACACTATATCTCAGGTACTCCCATAAATGTTGAGACCAATATTATTAATACCATAACACCGGAGGGGTACATAAGAGAGACCTACCAGAACGTTTCAGACTCTGAAAAGGAATAGGTATGTGGTACAGTAAGTAAACCGAGTCCAAAACTTTTCCAATGGCAATTTTACTCTGTTTTGGAATATTTAAAAAATTAGGAAAATTAAAAGTAGTCCGAAAGGTACACGAGGAGGCGACAAGCCCTGGGGGTGCGCACTACCCCCTGGGCGCACCTCCCTGGCTTGTGGCCACCTCGTGTTCCGTTCGGACTCCGTTTTCTTGTGGAATACTTCTTTTGGCTGGTAAAAATTTATTATATAATCTCTCAAAGGTTTTGACCACCGTACCACGACAAAATCCTCTGTTCTTGTTTTTGAGTTGTTTTTCTGACAGATCTAGATCGCTATGACATCCCCAAGCGCTCCGCAGGAGAAGTTCTTTGAGAAGGTCATCAACCCCTACCTTGCGGAGGTGCTGCAACACCCTCAAACCATTGAGATGCGTGAGGGGGTGCTGCACATCCGCGATGTTCAAGGACCAAAGGGACCAGAAGCATAGAGACAAGGCTCGAAGCAATGGAGCAGCAAGTCTTCAAGTGCCAAGGGATGGTGGAAAGCTGTCGGCGTTCTGGAAACCAGGGTACCCAGACTTGCCTGCCTGCGGCCCATGGCGTCGCTCCGTTGACGGCCTGGTACGGCCCATCTACAAGACCGCCAAGACAAGACCCTCACGGGGACCCCTGGCCTCGCGAGGTGGACGACACCAAGACCTCCGGAGGGAGCGGCCTCCCCAGGCTGCCTCCCGAGGAGCAGAGATTTCTATGTAGGTACCAGCCTCGTGAGGCTGCGATGACGCGAGCCATGACGACCAAGGCCAGGTGGGCGCCAGCGGGCGCAGAGAAGGCAGTTTCCTCTTTGGTGCTAAGGAGGTAAGGACAGGCATGGGTTCCCAAGGAATCTACCAAAGGTTTCCATTCCGGTGCTACAAGACCAAGACCACCACCACGGCAGGACGGATGTCATCGCCGAGCCCACCGTTGCGTCACGACCAGAAGCTTTGCAGGCAAAGACCACCTTTCGTCATGATAAGATGTACTACTTGTCCCCTTTCAAATTGGCCACTGTGGGATCCCTTCCCGCCTATGTTTTGGGGGAAGAGGACCGATGCCACTATAAAGATAGGCTAGCCACCACCATAGAAGGGGTCGACTCATTCTCACCCCGAGCCCTTGCGAGGTTGTTCATCCTCTGTACTTGTTCATCCTCATCCCCTCGTGAGGCTAATCCATCACAAAGCAGGAGTAGGGTCTTACACTGCAAGGTGGCCCGAACCTGGGTAAACTGCCGTGTTCAACTTCTTCCTTGCTCACGCGAGTTCAGCTAGGCTTGGCTGTGGGGCGACGAGTTGGTAGGCTGGAAAGGTTGAGTTCATCGCACACGCCCCAGAGTTCGAACCTCCTTGGGTCTGCAGAGCCCTGAATCCGACATTTGGCGCGCCAGGTAGGGGCGTGGCAAAGCCCTGCCCCCTACTCATCAACCGTGTTCCATCCTCGCTTGGCCATGACGAGGTCTGGCCGGGCTCGCATCGAGCGATGGGCCGTGCACTCCGACCGGGTGGCGCCCCCACGCCGCGGCGCTCCTCATCGCGCCCCGCCTTCCTCGGCGCACTGTCACCAACGACAAGGTTCACCGCCACCACCCCTCTCGTGATGCAACGGGCGAGCCGCCGCGCGCTTGGTCCGCGCCAGCCAGGGGCTGACGGGCACACAAGCTGCGCTCCTTATGGCACCCGAGTTGCTGCGCTATCGGCCGGCCGGTGATGATTATGACGCATGGCGCGGCCGGGTAGCTGAGCTCCTCGATGCCGCCTGCGGGGGCATAGAGCTTCTGCGTCACCCACCGGTGCCGCGGCGCTTGCACAGGGCCCGCCCGTGCGAGTGCTGCATCTGCTCGTCCTTCTGGAGGAGCCCTAGGGGGCTCCGCAGCGGAGAAGGGGCAAGCGGGGTTTCCCGTCCAGCCTCGGGGGCGTTGTCCCGGGCCCCGCGCGGAGGAGATGGTCCTTTCAGATGGGCGCCGCGACGGGCCGCCTCTTGGCCATCGTGACCCGTCAGCAGGAGTGGCAATTTACGAAGCCAAAGAGCAAGCGGGTCGACAGAAGGCAGGCCCTCGTCGACCGAGTCCTCAAGGTCGGCAAGGCCTCACGGTGCCTGAGGGCTGCAAGCAGGCTTGCGCCAGGGCCTTTGCTGCCCCGAAGGGTGATTCCCCCCACCGCGGCGAATATTTTTTGGGACATGTATGTTAACGTTGGTGTGCAGGTGAACCGCGCAGCCGCAGCACGCTGGAGAGGCGGCAGCCGAACCAAGCACGCCGAGGCGCACTATGCACGCGGTGGGGCCCATAGCAAAGATGGGGCACCGAGCGGGACCCAAGGACCTGAGGAGCCCGTGAGGCCAGGGAGTCTCATGAGGGCCTGAGTCTCCCGAGCCGCGACCGCTCGCCGACGGGGGCGCGAACGCCCAAAGGCTCGGGAGGGGCCCAGCACCACCTCGCGAGCTGGGTAGGCGACTTGCGGCCGCTGTGGGAGTGCGCCGCATCGCTCGCTGGTGGTTTCCAGGCCGTAGACCCCGCCCAGGGCCGCTGCCACGTCAGGCTCGCCGGCACGCAGCCAGGGGCAAGGGGCGGGGTCCCCGGCCAAAAGGCAGGCGACCGCCTTATGCCTCCTCAAGTCTTCGCCCGTGACACTCTCATGTAATAATGAGTGGAGCTGTACACACCCCGGAGTCTCCTGAGTGCTGCCCCTGAGCCTCACGGGGGCTCCCACCCATGTCTCAGTGGAATCCCCATGCTCTGCGCTGGTGGACGACACGGTCCCCCAATGACTATGCCCACGCCCAGTGGAAGCCCCATGCTCCATGCTGGCAGGAAGACTAGAGGACTAGCATAGGTGCTGGACGCGGCTGTTCTTGTCTTTTTCTTGTAACCAAACTTGCTGCTTCTTGGAATGAACTTGCAGTTCTTGCGTTTTTGTTTAAAAAGGAGGGGAGTTCCTAGTTTTTATTCTTCTAGCCGTTTTTCCCTTCGCTTGATTTTCATCTTTGCGAAAGATGGCACCCATGGCTCCCCCCATCGCACCACGCGAGCAGGGGCTGGGCGCGGTGTGCATGCTTGGGTCAGCCCAGCGGCGCTAAAGATGATGCCCTAAGGGCCCAGGCCTCAGCAACCGCGGCCTTGCCCGCGCGCACACCTCTCCGAACCCTCACGTGGCACTCTCGAGTGAGCTGGCGCGTGCGCATTGCCAAGGCTCTTGATGGGCGCCAGCCTCTGGACCTCGAATCAGGCACCACGGCCTAGCATGACAATGATGGGCACCCCTGCTCAGGGGTGGCAGGTGCGTGAAAAATAAAGGAAGGGCTACATCAGGGAGTGCAGTACTATTTGATACATCGTAGAGAAAGTTCTTCCAAAAAATGCTTCCGCATCCCCGCGGGGTCACATTCAAAGTCTTGACTAGAAAATAGGGAAATACAAGCCTAGTGAGACGCGCTATCATCGTCTCCGCTGCCGTCGTCATCATCTTCGGCCCCGCGTTATTCGGCCACAGGCGCGCCCACATCATCGGCGGGGGTGAGCTCCGCGATCAGGTCATCCACGTGATCTTCCACCCAGCCCGCCAGGACGCCTTGGATCACCCCAGGTATGGGGGCTATCGCGACATCGAAGTCGAAGTCAGGATCGGAGCGAAGAAGGTGGCTGAAGACGCGTGAGAATGCACGCGCAAGAAGGTTGCAACTTCTCTCTTCGGCGAGTCGGCGCGCCCTCATGGCCCCACCTTCGAGGCGTGCCACGACTTGGGTGAAGAAGCTGAGGTAGCCGGCGTCGTCAGCAACAAGTGGGCTGGAGACGTTCTTGTCGCAAATGCTGCTCAGGGCCCGGTTGGCCCTTAGCCCAAGGGCCTAGAACATCTTGGAGTGCTCGCGTTGCAGCACCAACCTCGGCTTGCCTCGTCTGAAGCTTTCTCCACGAGGGAGGAAACACCTTCTACCTGCTGGGGGAGGAAGGACTGCTCGGCTTCAGCGGCGGCCCGAGCTTCCCCAGCGGCTTCCTCGCGCTGCTCTGTCGCAGCTAGCTTCTTCTCGAGGATGTCGGTCTTGCCCTACAGCTCATCGCGCCGCGTGCAGAAGCGAGCTTCCTGGAGCTCCAGCTTCCGGCGGTATTCCTCGGCAAGGGTCCTGCGGATCTCCGCCACCTTCTCATCGACCTCTCGCTGGATCTTCGCCTCCTGAGAGGCGAGGGCATCCTCGGCAGCGGCCACTTGGCGCTCCATCACTTCCAGTCGCTCGCGCTCCAGGTTTTACTCTATCGCCTCCAGCGCTAGCATGTCCTCGAGCGTGCGGGGCATCACCTCGCTCGCGGGCAGCCCGATTGCCAGGGCGGCAAGTGCGGCCGCGCGCGCTCGGACTTGTTGCTCAAGGATGGCATTCGAAGCTTGGATCTCCCTCTAGCGCTCCTCCGCCACCTCACGCCGGCAATCCGTGGCTTGGGCCTCCTCCAGGGCGCGATCATGAGCCTCCCTCGCCGTGACCAGGGGCCCCTCTGCCTCCGCTTGGGCATGCTCGCGCTGCAGGTGACTGAAGTTGATGGCGACTTCTAGACTGCGCCATTCATATGCCAGACACAAGCGCTCTGCCTCGAGGCGAGCGTCAATGTCACCAAGCTCCACCCCGAGGCACCCCAGCACGCTCGACGCCTCTTGAAGAAGGCCATGCCGGACAGCGCTGCGCCCACGTGCAAGCTCCAACGCCCGACCCGGGCTTTCCTCTGGCCCCAGTCAACTGGGGAGGCGGGCAAGTGGGCTTTCCTCTGCGCCCTAGTCAGCTGGGGAGGCGCGCGAGGACTTGCCCGCCTCCGGGAGGGGCCTAGGGGCTGGAACTCCCTCGCCCGCTCCTGCGGCCCGAGGTGGGGCCCGACGCGGACTTGCCCCTCTACTTGGGGATGGCGCCGTCCCGCAGGGTGCCCAGCCACCGGCAAGGACCTGCGGGGGAGCCCTCGGCACAACCCCCGTGCTCCAGAGATTGCCCCAGAAGAAGGACATCGGGAGCGCAGGCCTGGGCCCCCCCAGGGACGGCCTTGGCTCGGGCACAGGCGCCACCCCGCGTGCAACAGCTTGGCTCGTGAGGCCTAAGGTTGCGACAGGACCAGTGCCCTCCAGAGGCAGCGCTCGAGACGCACTCGCTTCCTTGGCGGAAGGGGTCCTGAGGGACAAAAGTCAGACGGAGACGCGGTATGAAAGGGTTAAGAGGAAAGCAAGGTACTTACTCATCCACAGAGATCCAATTCCTCCTCTTTAGGGTCCTTGGGACAGGGTTGCAGTGACTCCCGGGCTCTTTCCTCATGCGGGATGCCCCGGGATCCAAAGGAGACGCGCTGGGGGCTAGCACATAGTCCTCCACGGCGGAGACAACAGTCGCATCCACGGGCGGGACTCCTCCCCAGCTGCCTGTGGGGCTCGGAGCGGACCACCTCGGGAGCGCGCACCTTGGTGTCCTTGTGCCCGGGAGTCACCAAGAAGGGGTTGTCGCGAGGCCCCTCGTGGCCCTCGGGGAGCAGCCCCTACTCGTCGAAGAGCGGCATCTTCTTCGCGAAGGCTCCCCCCTTCGGGTGATCGTACAGAGGGAACCCATCTGTAGGGAGCCCAGCGGGTTCTTCCCCGGTCAGGAGACGGAGCATTGTGCGCAATGTGCTGGAAGGAAGGGAAGGCTGCTGAAGCTTCATGTTGTCTGCGGGGCCGGTGAAAGCCCACATCGGGCTGGAATGGCGCTGGAGTGGGGCGATGCGCCGCCGGGTGAACTCCCTCACCACCACCGCCATCGTCACCCCCGCTTTCCTTAGGTTCGCCAACCTGGTCATGACTCGCACGAGCCGCGGGTCGACCAGCCTCACGTGCCCCCACCAGGAGCTCGGCTTCACGGGGGCGGACGGGATCAGTAGCGGGGGGCTATATACGGTGGCGTCTACATACACCCACTGCCTCCGAAACCCCCTTGCGTCCGGGCGAAGCATGGAGTCGATGCTGGAGCCTGCGGTTGCTGCCACCGCCTGGAACGACACGCACCCCGAGCGTTGCTCGCCGTCAACCAGATGGAGCGAGAAGAAGTGGCGGAGCAGGGCCACAGACGGAGCAATGCCCACGAAGGCCTCGCACAAGAACGCGAAGGCGGAGAGGAGGACGACGGATCCAGGATCTAGATGCAGCGTGTGGATTTGGTAGTGCGAGATTACGGCGTTGAAGAAATCGGAGAACAGCGGCAACAACTCGGTGAAAAGGGCGTGGAGATGAAGGGGGATCTCGGTGGCCTCCATGTCGGCCAAGGTCCGGGAGGCGGGCCATATCTTCATTTCCTTCCACTCGTTGGAATCGGCGGCAATGGCGTGCCGGACCTTATCCAACCCCTCGCGGTTGATCACTATGGACCGGCCGAGCGCTGGTTCCAGCCCCGGCGAGGGCTCCGCAGCCGCAGGGATCTTCCCCTTTTTCTTCTTGGGAGCCATGGCAGCAAGATGGATTGGAGCTATCATAGAATCTGGCCAAGAGGACGCGAGTTCGCGGGGAGGAGAAGAAGCAGAAGGCAAGCGCATAACAGGGCAATGATTGCTCGGGTGCGTGCACCAGGCAGTTGTCAAGTCAAGCGGTTGCCGAGGCGGCATGGGGAAGCGGAGACGCCCACGTCCCGTCAAGCGCCACACATCAACTTGGCCCGCAGGCGATTGGGGCTTGCGGCACTTCGCATTTGCCCTTTGTCTTCGCCTCGAAGCCAAGTTCGAGCACACCTTGGGCCCGGGGGCTACTGTCGGTGTTCTGGGAACCAGGGTACCCAGACTTGCTTGCCCGCGGCCCATGGCGTGGCTCCGTCGATGGCCTGGTATGGCCCATCTACAAGACCGCCAAGACAAGACCCTCGCGGGGACCCCTAGCCTCACGAGGTGGAGGACACCAAGACCTCCGGAGGGAGCGGCCTCCCCAGGCTGCCTTCCGAGGAGCGGAGATTTCTATGCAGGTACCAGCCTCGTGAGGCTACGATGACGTGAGCCATGGCGACCAAGGCCAGGCGGGCGCAGAGAAGGCAGTTTCCTCTTTAGTGCTAAGGAGGCAAGGACAGGCATGAGTTCCCGAGGAATCTACCAAAGGTTTCCATTCCGGTGCTACAAGACCAAGACCACCACCACGGCAGGACGGATGTCATCGCCGAGCCCACCGTTGCATCACGACCAGAAGCTTTGCAGGTGAAGACCACCTTTCGTCAGGATAAGATGTACTACTTGTCCCCTTTCAAATTGGCCACTGTGGGATCCCTTCCCGCCTACGTTTTGGGGAAGAGGACTGAGGCCACTATAAAGATAGGTTAGCCACCACCATAGAAGGGGTCGACTCATTCTCACCCCCGAGCCCCCGCGAGGTTGTTCATCCTCTGTACTTGTTCATCCTCTGCCCCTCGTGAGGCCAATCCACCACAAAGCAGGAGTAGGGTTTTACACCGCAAGGTGGCTCGAACCTGGGTAAACTGCCATGTTCATCTTCTTCCTTGCTCATGCGAGTTCAGCTAGGCTAGGCTATGGGGCGATGAGTTGGTAGGCTGGACAGGTTGAGTTCTTCGCACACGCCCAGAGTTCGAACCTCCTTGGGTCTGCGGACCCCTGAATCCGACAAACGCGGACTCAACTCCAATCACTCAATGATCACGGAATTTACCCATGACCAAAAGCTGGACGCCAAGAACATCGGAGAGGCCATCTTCAAGCTTCATGAGAAAATCGAGCATCTCCAAGCCCAGATCTATGACCTGCAAAACCAAAACTGTGAGTATGAATACAGATTTAAGAGGATGAGTTTGGTTGCAGATTTGAGGATCCCAGAGACTCGTTCATCTTTTTACGATGGTGAAACTATGCCTTGGAAGACGGAGGATAAGATTCTTTCATCATCAACAACTCCATCATCACCACCTCCGAGGAAAGAGATCTAAATACATGGGTATGGGCATTCCCCTTGGCAACTGCCAAGCTTGGGGGAGGTACCCCGGTATCGTATCACCATCACATCTTTACCTTTATCATTTTTCTTAGTTCGATCCTTTTGGTTATATCTCGGTTTAGTAGAATAAAGTTTTAGTATGATCTAGCTTTGAGTTTTGCTTTGTGTTCCCTCTATGTAATCGAGTCCGAGAGTTATATAATAAAGATTAGTTTTGAGTTGAGGGCTTTGCTTTCTTGCTATGATCTTGAGAAAAAGAAATAAAGAATAATAGAAATAAAAAGATTATATAATGATCTTATGGGAAGTGTCGACTTCACATATAAGAAGTATGTCGCATGAAATTTGTTGGGAGTTGACAAGCATAGTTTTGGTCATTGTTGCAATTAGTAGGAAGTAATAAAGAAAGAGAGGTCTCACATATAAATATACTATCTTGGACATCTTTTGTGATTGTGAGCACTCATTAAAATATTATATGCTAAAAGGTTGATGTTGGACAAGGAAGACAACATAATGGGTTATGTTTCTTTATATCCGAATAGAAGTTATATTGTCATGGATCCTCCAACATGTTGAGCTTGCTTCTCACCCCTTGCTAGCCAAATCTTTTGCACCAAGTAGAGATACTACGTGTGCATCCAAACATCCCTTAACCCAGTTTTGCCATGAGAGTCCACCACACCTACCTATGGATTGAGTAAGATCCTTCAAGTAAGTTGTCATCGGTGCAAGCAATAAAAAATGCTCTCTAAATATGTATGATCTATTAGTGTGAGGAAAAAGCTTTATACGAACTTGTGATATGGAAGAAATAAAAGCGACAGACTGCATAATAAAGTTCCTTATCACAAGCGGCAATATAAAGTGACGTTCTTTTGCATTAAGATTTTGTGCATCCAACCATAAAAGCGCATGACAACCTCTGCTTCCCTCTGTGAAGGGCCTATATTTTATTTACCCTTTACCTTAATGCAAGAGTCGTGGTGATCATCACCTATTCTTTTTACACTTTTTTCTTTTTGGCAGGCACTATATGTTGGGGGGAGATCCAGATCTATATATCCACTCGGATGTAGATATTCATAAGCTATTATTGTTGACATTACCCTTGAGTTAAAAGGTTGGGAGGCGAAACCATAAGTCCCTATCTTTCTCTGTGTCCGATTGAAACTTTGATCTCAAAATTATCGCGTGAGTGTTAGCAATTATGAAAGACTAAATGATAGTTGAGTATGTGAACTTGCGAAAAAGCTCTTACATTGACTCTTTCCTACGTTATGATAAATTGCATTTGCTCCAATGACTGAGATAATAGCTTGTTAGTTTCCAATAAAGTTCTTGTTCCATACATTACCTTGTGAACGAATTGTTACTTTAGCAGAAGATGTCGGCGTTCTGGGAACGGGGGTACCCTGACTTGCCTGCCTGCGGCCCATGGCGTGGTTCCATCGACGGCCTGGTACGGCCCAGCTTCAGCGACAACAACTCAAAACCCTCGCGAGGGGCCAAGCCTCGCGAGGCGGATGACACCAACACCTCCAGGAGGAGCGGCCTCCTCAGGCTGGCTCCCGAGGAGCGGAGATCTCTATGCAAGCCTCACCTCATGAGGTCCGAATGACGTGAGCCATGACGACCAAGGCTAGGCGGGTGCCAGCGGGCGCAGTGTATCAGTTTCCTCTTTGGTGCTAAAGAGGCAAGCGCAGGCGTGGAGTACCGAGGAATCAGCCAAAGGTTTCCATTCCCGTGCAACAAGATGAGGACCGCCAGGACGGCAGGATGGAGGTCATCACCAAGCCCACCACGGCGTCATGACCATAGGCTTCTGCAGGCGAAGACTACTTTTGTCAGGATAGCATGTACTAGTTGTCTCCCTTCGAATTTGGCCGTTGTGGGATCCCTTCCCGCCTTTCATTTGGGAAGAGGACCAAGGCCACTATAAATAGGACCTAGCCACCACCATAGAGGGGGGAGAAGACAGGAAGATCGAATGGACAAATCATCCAGATCACCCTCACTCACCAGCTCACTCGAGCTCAAGAACACCTCTCCTCCGGAGGCTGTTCGCCACTGTACTAGTTCATCCTCAGCCCCTCGAGGCCAATCCACCACAAAGCAGGAGTAGGGTTTTACACCGCAAGGTGGCCCGAACCTGGGTAAACTACTGTGTCTCTTTTCCTTATAGTTCATCGAGCTAGGCTGTGAGATTAGCGAGTAGGCAGACTGGGGAGGACGATTTCTTCGCACGCACCCCAGAGTTCAAACCTCTCAAGGGTTTGCGGAACCCTAAATCCGACATTTGGCGCGCCAGGTAGGGGTTCGTCGGAGCCTCTCTTCCGCCGATCGATCCACCACCGCTCCACCGCTTCCATGGCTGACGCTCGTCGAGCTCGTGCTGAGCATCGGGCCGCCCTTGCCGCCCACGTTGCTCAGACGGCGCCGGCGGGTGATGGCTGCCCTCGCCATCCCCCGTCGCCAGTGGCAAACGCCGCCACTGGCCTCGCGGGGCACGAGCAGCAAGCTTCGTCGCTGCACCCTTCTGTGCGGCGGGATGGACGCACCGCCACCCCATCGCTGACTCTGGCTGGTTCGTCGCCTCATGCTCGTCGTGGGCCGGCAAACGCGCAGGCTGCGTTGCTCATGGTGCCTGAGCTCCTACGCTACCGCCCCGTCGACGACCTCTACGAAGACTGGCTGGACCGCATCGCCGAGCTTGTCAGCGCCGCCGGGGACTCTCCTCCATCGTCTCGCTCGCTGCCTCACCCGCCGCCTGCTGCGGGTGACGTAGCCCACGGAGAACCTCCTCCACCTCCCTGTCAAGACATCACCCTCGAGCCAAGGCGCGAGGCCCTGCGGCGCGACCCGCCGAGCAGGGCCCTGGTACATGAAGAAGAAAGCTGCCAGGTGGTGCAGCGGCCGCAAGAAGATGCTCGTGCACTCCCAGCACTGCCATGTCAAGACCGCGCGCCACCTGCAGCGGTGGCGCGCGAGCGCCAAGACCAGGCTCCACCTCCACGATGGGCTCCCGTGATCACAGTGGTTTGCCGCGCGTTCACTCCGGAGCTTCGCAGCGTCGTCTGGCCGGGGAAGTTCAAGCCCGACCTGCCTCCGCGCTACGACGGCACCCCCGACCCTGCCGAGTTCCTGCAGCTCTACGAGCTGAGCATCGAGGCAGCCAACGGCGACAAGAAGGTTATGGCGAACTGGTTTCCCATGGCCCTCAAGGATGGTGCACACTCGTGGCTCATGAACCTGCCCGCGGGATCGATCTCCTCCTGGGACGAAATGCGAGAGCGTTTCGTCGCCAACTTCCAGGGCACTCATGACCGTCTACCGGCTGCGGGTGACCTGCGGCGCATCAAGCAGCAGCTAGGAGAGACCTTGCAGAAGTACATCCAGCGCTTCAACAGTGTTCGCCTCAAGATCCCCAAGGTGTCGGACGAGGCCATCATCTTGGTGTTCACTGATGGCGTCCGCGACGTCAAGATGAAGGAGGAGCTCGCCATACACGAGGACCTGTGCACGGCTCTGGAGATGTTCAACATGGAAACCAAGTGTGCGAGAGCTGAGGAAGGTCGCCTCTCTCTCCTGGAGCTCCCAGAGGTTGACCCGGAAGACAAGAAGGTCAAAGCCAAGGATGTGAAGCGCAAGGGACCCGCCGTGCTCGCGGCCAAACCAGAGATGAAGCACGGCTGCGACCACCCAGAGTCATCCAAGGGCAGCCGCCCGTTCTGCGTCTTCCACAACGTGCACAGCCACAACACCAATGACTGCCAGGAGCTCAGGGCCATCCGCGACGGACGCCTCGGTCGTCGCCCCGAGCGCAGCGACCGAGGCTACGGTCGCGGAGGAGGCCGAGGTGGAGGACGCTGGGACAGCCGCGACCCCCGCCAGGAATGGCGCGATCAGCCTTGTGAGGACCGCTGGCAGGGCCAACCTCACAAGGGCCCCTGGAGAGACCAGCCTCATGAGGACCTTCCTCCGCTGCCGCCACCACCAAGAAGGAATGACGACCACCACCAGGACGAGGGGGCTGGGGGCTTCCAGGAGCTTCGTGCCATCGCCTGCATCCTGGGCGGCGCTCAGGCCCCTGCCTCTCATCGCATCTTCAAGCAGTTTGCCCGTGAGGTGAATGCGGCCCTCCCCAAGCTCGAGGCGACGCGTCCGCTCAGGTGGTCCAAGTGCACCATCACCTTCAGCCCATCCGATCAGCTCAAGTACGCGGCAACTACCGGTGCTCTCCCGATGCTCTGCTCGCCTACCATCAGCAACGTGCTCGTCACCAAGACTCTCATCGATGGTGGTGCGGGGCTCAACGTTCTCTCCATCAAGACATTCGACCGACTCCAGGTGCCCTACAACCAGCTGCAGCCTACCAAGCCTTTCTCAGGAGTGACCAATGGCTCCACCACCCCGATAGGGCAGATCCGCCTCCCTGTCACCTTCGGCAAGTGCGACAACTACTACACCGAGTTCATCGACTTCGACATCGCCCACATTCACCTTCCATACAATGCCATCCTTGGGTATCTGACCCTGGCCAAGTTCATGGCGGTGACTCATCATGGTTACAATGTCCTCAAGATGCCTGGGAGCTGCGGCGTCATCACGGTCGCCAGCAAGGAGAAGGACGCGGTGTGCTCTCTCGAGCGCGCCGACCAGGCTGCGGCGGTCAAGAACCCAGATGATGAAGGCACCGTTTACCCTCCTGAGGCTGTCCCCAAGAAGAAGAAGCAGCTGCTCCGCCAAGGGCCTCAGGAGAGCGGGGTGTCCAGCGGCACCACCTCAGGCCCTGCGCCCACTAACGAGGCGTCTCCCTCTCTCGCATAGGAAGGCGCGCCCAGCGCCCCTCTCAGGCTGGGCTCGGAGGCTCTCCTTTGGAGGGCCTCTGACTTGGCCAACGTCACGAGTGAGGCACTCGGGCACCATGTGGAGGCATGCTTCAGCGCGCGCTTCCGCCAAGAGGATACAAGGCGCGAGGTACCAGGTGCTCAGGAGTTCATCACCAAGGCAATCAAGGAGCTTCAGGAGGCAAGAGCTATGCAAGGCGGCCATCACCCACCACCCGGCGCGGCTCCTTGTCCCGCCGAGGACAGCGAGCTGCGCGTCTGTGTCAACATCCCAGGGCTCAACAGGGCCGCATATCAGGAGCGCTTCTGGCCGTCCCGCACTGGCCGATGCGAGGGTCCCCCTCACAGCTATGTTCGCATGCCTTTGGGCTTGCCGAGCGCGGCTGCTGCATTCCAGTGCCACATGCGGGGCGTCCTGGCGGCTCATGAGGCCAGAAGCCAGGCGATCCTGTCAGAGGAGGAGATGGATCCTCGCGAGCCCCCCGGGCCCCCAGAGCCTCCCGAGGTTCAGGGCCTGGGCGGCTCATGAGGAGCGACTTCTGCATCACGCATCTTCAGCTACTCTAACATCTCTTCAGCAACGGTGCCAGGTGACATTTTCTGGTTTGTTCAGTTGGGGGCGCCCCTCGGGCTGCATTATCCCCAAGCCGCGTGGGTCTATCCCTGCGGCATGTATCGTTTGCATCTATCAGAACTAGCTCTACCTTATCTATGGGTTGATTTATGTTATCACCTGCTTGCCTGGTGTTCTATCGCCTCCGCGGCCTCCCGCATTACTGACTAGCCTCTTGCTCATTCCGCAACGGGGGCTACACATGCTGGCATGACGCTTGTGCTCGGGTCCGTCCCTGCAACGCTGACAACTCTGAGAGATCGAGCTCTGGCTCGCGGCCTGCCCCGCGCACGTCACCTCACCAGATCCTCAGTGCCTTCATCTTCTTGCGGAAAGATCAGCGGCAGGACAGCAAGCGCGATTATGAGTTATACTCTCTTCTCGGACTAACCCGCAGGAATCCATGGAGTTTAGCCACAGGTGGCCCCACTAGCCGTCCCTTTTGCACGCAATCCGCTTGCACGTTAAAGGGGGGGCTACTGAGCATCGTGCCTCAGGAGCTCTTACTGACTCTCTAGCCCTCACCCCCTGGCCTTGACCACGGCATCACGACCTGGCATACCAGTGGCGGCTGAGCCTCGCTCGAGGGTCGGGACCCGAGGACGTAGAGCACCTAGATGAGCGGGGAGAAGGGGAGGTCGGCGTGAGCCCTACCTGGAAGCATCACTGCCAAGGCACAATCAGGCGCTGCGCAAAGGAATCACTTCACGCCTACTAAGATAAGTCACCCGTGCATATCAGAGTGAACCTCATCGTCCGGTATTTTGATTCTCGCAATCTCGCTTCGGCAATGCCGCTTCCCTTTTTGGCCTCCAGGGAGCTGCTTGCACGCCAAAGGGGACCTCTTGAGCATCGTGCCTCAGGAGCTCTTACCGGACCTCGGGCCGCTCACCTCCTGGCCTTGACCACGGCATCGCGACCTGGCATACCAGCGACGGCTGAAGCCTGCCTGGGGACTAGGACCTGCCGGCGTAGAGCACTAAGCTACCGCGAGAATGAAAAGGGGGAACCATGCCGAAGCAAGATTCGTGGCTGCAACATCATACTAGGAATAATAAACATTGGAGCAAAAGCATTACAATTTTTTACATACCCCCACGGGGTTTGTCACAATTCTGCGCAGGGAAACAAAAGAAGGAAACGTCAAGGGACCCCGGCTGCTGGGCATCACCGACGACGCCGAGCGGACGCTGCTGCCGCGCTCCGGGCACGGCGAGAGCTCGGCGGCACGTAGCTGTCGTCACTGGACTCCGGAGAATCGCTGGGCTCGGGAGAGTTGCTGGATTCCCTAGAGTCGTCGCTGCTGCTGGAAGAGCTGCTGGCGAGGCCGAAGGCGGGCTCGACGTCCGCGGCCGTGCCACATGGACTGCTTCCCCCGGGGCAGCACTCCAGACACCGGCCCTCCTCATCGAAGACCTTGAAGAACAACGTAGAGGCATCATCGTACTCAAAGTGGATGGCGAGGGCCCCCTCTGGACGGCAGGCGTGGCGACCTCGCCCCATCCTCGGGTCATGAAGATGTCGCCCGGGGGCACGACCTCGACCTCCGCCCCTGTGGCCAGGCCACAGCACCCGGCGTGCTGCAGCCACAGCTCAAGTGACCTCCTCGGCGGCATCTCCTCAACGAAGAACCTCGGGAGCCGGATCCACATGTGCGGCGGCATTGCTGCCCACACCACGAACTCGCGCGAGGTCCCCTCGCCATGGGTTCACCGGCCTGCTGGCCGCGCAGCCTCGGTCCGTCCGCCAAGACCCCGGCTCGTGCGGCACTGGGCATTCCGCCTTGTCCAGAGCCCTGCGCGCGGGCGTACAGAGGAAGCGGGAAGCCAGGCGGAGGCCGCTCATACCAAGGCCGCCCTTCGTCGGCGTCGTGAGGACGGCCGAGCCTCTTCTTCGGCGGAAGTGGTCCCGGCTCCTCCCGAAGGGTTTTTCCCTTCTCCTCTAAAGAGAATCTCCTGATCGGCGCCATGGATGCTGTTGCAAGATGGCGAGACAAAGAAGAAGAAGAAGGAGCGGACAGCGAGAAGATGGAGATGAGTGAGGGGGGCTCTGCCCCTCCCCTCATTTATAGCCAGAGGGAAGCCAACCGCCGGCCTCCACGATCCCACACAATGATGGTTCTTCTCTGCATGCAGTAGAGTCTTGTCAAGTCGAACGGTTGTCGAGGCAGCGTGGTGAAGCGGGGACGCCCACATCCCATCAATCGCCACGCGTCGACCAAGGCCATAGGCGGTTAGGGCCCGCAGCGCTCTGCACTTGCCCCTTGGCTTTGCCTCGAAGCCAAGTTCGAGCGTGCCTTGGGCCCAGGGGCTACCGTCGGCGTTCTAGGAACGGGGGTACCCAGACTTGCCTGCCTGCAGCCCACGGCGTGGCTCCATCGACGGCCTGGTACGGCCCAGCTTCAGCGACAACAACTGAAGACCCTCGCGAGGGGCCAAGCCTCGCGAGGCGGATGACACCAAGACCTCCAGGAGGAGCGGCCTCCTCAGGCTGGCTCCCGAGGAGCGGAGATCTCTATGCAAGCCTCACCTCATGAGGTCCGGATGACGTGAGCCATGACGACCAAGGCCAGGCGGGCGCCAGCGGGCGCAGTGTACCAGTTTCCTCTTTGGTGCTAAAGAGGCAAGCGCAGGCGCGGAGTCCAAAGGAATCAACCAAAGGTTTCCATTCCCGTGCAACAAGACCAGGACCGCCATGACGGCAGGATGGAGGTCATCACCGAGCCCACCACGATGTCACGACTAGAGGCTTCTGCAGGCGAAGACTACTTTTGTCAGGATAGCATGTACTAGTTGTCTCCCTTCGAATTTGGCCGTTGTGGGATCCCTTCCCGCCTTCCATTTGGGAAGAGGACCAAGGCCACTATAAATAGGACCTAGCCACCACCGTAGAGGGGGGAGAAGACAGGGAGATCGAATGGACAGATCATCCAGATCACCCTCACTCACCATCTCACTCAAGCTCAAGAACACCTCTCCTCCGGAGGCTGTTCGCCACTGTACTAGTTCATCCTCAGCCCCTCGAGGCCAATCCACCACAAAGCAGGAGTAGGGTTTTACACCGCAAGGTGGCCCGAACCTGGGTAAACTGCTGTGTCTCTTTTCCTTACAGTTCGTCGAGCTAGGCTGTGAGATTAGGCAGACTGGGGAGGACGAGTTCTTCGCACACACCCCAGAGTTCGAACCTCTCAAGGGTTTGTGGAACCCGAAATCCGACATAAGAAATTATATGACAATATATGTTGTTGTTCTAAAGATGATCAAGATGACTTCATGTCCGTATTTTATTTTATCGACACCTCTATCTCTAAACATGTGGACATGATTTTCGATTTCGGCTTCCGCTTGAGGACAAGCGAGGTCTAAGCTTGGGGGAGTTGATACGTCCATTTTGCATCATACTTTTATATTGATATTTATTGCACCATGAGCCGTTATTACACATTATGGTACAATACTTATGCCTTTTCTCTCTTATTTCACAAGGTTTACATGGAAAGGGAGAATGCCGGCAGCTGGAATTCTGGACCGGAAAGGAGCAAATCTGAGAGACCTATTATGCACAACTCCAAAAGTCCTAAAAATTTACGGAGAATTATTTTGGAATATATAAAAAATATTGGGCGAAGAAAATACAAGAGGGGACCCACCAGGCGGCCACAAGTCTGGGGGCGTGCCCTACCCCCCTGGGTGCGCCCCTAGGGCTTGTGGGCCCCCTGTCGGGTCTCCGGTGCCCATCTTCTGCTATATGGAGGGTTTTGACCTGGAAAAAATCATAAGGAAGCTTTCGGGATGAAGCGCCGCCGTCTCGAGGTGGAACCTGGGCAGAAGCAATCTAGGGCTCTGGCGGAGCTGTTCTGCCGGGGAAACTTCCCTCCCGGAGGGGGAAATCAAAGCCATCGTCATCCCCAACGATCCTCTCATCGAGAGGGGGTCAATCTCCATCAACATCTTCACCAACACCATCTCCTCTCAAACCCTAGTTCATCTCTTGTATCCAATCTTTGTCTCAAAACCTTAGATTGGTACCTGTGGGATGCTAGTAGTGTTGATTACTCCTTGTAGTTGATGCTAGTTGGTTTATTCGGTGGAAGATCATATGTTCATATCCTTAATGATATTTATTACTCCTCTGATTATGAACATGAATATGCTTTGTGAGTAGTTACATTTGTTCCTGAGGACATGGGAGAAGTCTTGTTATAAGTAATCATGTGAATTTGGTATTCGTTCGATATTTTGATGAGATGTATGTTTTCTTTCCTCTAGTGGTGTTATGTGAACGTCTACTACATGACACTTCACCATGATCTGGGCCTAGGGGAAGGCATTAGGAAGTAATAAGTAGATGATGGGTTGCTAGAGTGATAGAAGCTTAAACCCTAGTTTATGCGTTGCTTCGTAAGGGGCTGATTTGGATCCATATGTTTCATGCTATGGTTAGATTTATCTTAATTCTTCTTTCATAGTTACGGATGCTTGCGAGAGGGGTTAATCATAAGTGGGAGGCTTGTCCAAGTAAGGAAAGCACCCAAGCACCGGTCCACCCATATATCAAATTATCAAAGTAACGAACGCGAATCATATGAGCATGATGAAAACTAACTTGACAATAATTCCCATGTGTCCTCGGGAGTGCTTTACTTTATATAAGAGTTTGTCCAGGCTTGTCCTTTGCTATAAAAAGGATTGGGCCACCTTGCTGCACCTTAGTTACATTTGTTACTTGTTACGCGTTACGAATTATCTTATCACAAAACTATCTGTTACCGATAATTTCAGTGCTTGCAGAGAATACCTTGCTGAAAACAGCTTGTCATTTCCTTTTGCTCCTCGTTGGGTTCGACACTCTTATTTATCTAAAGGACTATGATAGATCCCCTACACTTGTGGGTTATCAGTAACTACTCACAAAGCATATTCATGTTCATAATCAAAGGAGTAATAATTATCATTAAGGATTTGAACATATGATCTTCCACCGAATAAACCAACTAGCATCAACTACAAGGAGTAATTAACACTACTAGCAATCCACAGGTACCAATCTGAGGTTTTGAGACAAAGATCGGATACAAGAGATGAACTAGGGTTTGAGAGGAGATGGTGCTGGTGAAGATGTTGATGGATATTGACCCCCTCTCGATGAGAGGATCGTTGGTTAGGACGATGGCTTTGATTTCCCCCTCCGGGAGAGAAGTTTCCCCGGCAGAACAGCTCCGCTGGAGCCCTAGATTGCTTCTGCCCAGGTTCCGCCTCGAGATGGCGGTGCTTCGTCCCGAAAGCTTCCTTCTGATTTTTTTCAGGTCAAAACCCTCCATATAGCAGAAGATGGGCACCGGAGACCTGACAGGGGGCCCACAAGCCCTAGGGGTGCGCCCCCAGGCTTGTGGCCTCCTGGTGGGTCCCCTCTGGTATTTTCTTCGCCCAATATTTTATATATATTCCAAAATAATTCTCCGTAAATTTTCAGGACTTTTGGAGTTGTGCAGAATAGGTCTCTCAGATTTGCTCCTTTCTGGTCCAGAATTCCAGCTGCCGGCATTCTCCCTTTTCATGTAAACCTTGTAAAATAAGAGAGAAAAGGCATAATTATTGTACCATAATGTGTAATAACAGCCCATAATGCAATAAATATCAATATAAAAGTATGATGCCAAATGGACGTATCAACTCCCCCAAGCTTAGACTTCGCTTGTCCTTAAGCGGAAGCCGAAATCAAAAATCATGTCCACATGTTTATGGATAGAGGTGTCAATAAAATAAAATATGGAAATGAAGGCATAATGATCATCTTTAGAACAACAACATATATTGTCATATAATTTCTTATGCTAAAGTAACAATTCGTTCACAAGGTAAAGTATGGAACAAGAACTTTATTGGAAACTAACAAACTATTATCTCAGTCATTGGAGCAATTGAAATTTATCATAATGTAGGAAAGAGTCAATGTAAGAGCTTTTCAGCAAGTTCACATACTCAACTATCATTTAGTCATTGCTAACACTCACGCAATACTTATGAGATCAAAGTTTCAATCAGACATAGAGAAAGATAGGGGCTTATGGTTTTGCCTCCCAACCTTTTACCTTAAGGGTAATGTCAACAATAATAGCTTATGAATATCTACATCCGAGTGGATATATAGATCTGGATCTCCCCCCAACATATAGTGCTTGCCAAAAATAACAAGTGTAAAAATAATAGGTGATGATCACCACGACTCTTGCATTAAGGTAAAGGGTAAATAAAAGATAGGCCCTTCCCAGAGGGAAGCAGAGGTTGTCATGCGCTTTTATGGTTGGATGCACAAAATCTTAATGCGAAAGAACGTCACTTTATATTGCCGCTTGTGATAAAGAACTTTATTATGCAGTCTGTCACTTTTATTTCTTCCATATCACAAGTTCGTATAAAGCTTATTTCCCTCACACGAATAGATCATACATATTTAGAGAGCAATTTTTATTGCTTGCACCGATGACAACTTACTTGAAGGATCTTACTCAATCCATAGGTAGGTATGGTGGACTCTCATGGCAAAACTGGGTTAAGGGATGTTTGGATGCACAAGTAGTATCTCTACTTGGTGCAAAAGATTTGGCTAGCAAGGGGTGAGAAGCAAGCTCAACATGTTGGAGGATCCATGACAATATAACTTCTATTTGGATATAAAGAAACATAACCCATTATGTTGTCTTCCTTGTCCAACATCAACCTTTTAGCATATAATATTTTAATGAGTGCTCACAATCACAAAAGATGTTCAAGATAGTATATTTATATGTGAGACCTCTCTTTCTTTATTACTTCCTATTAATTGCAACAATGACCAAAACTATGCTTGTCAACTCCCAACAAATTTCGTGCAACATACTTCTTATATGTGAAGTCGTCACTTCCCATAAGATCATTATATAATCTTTTTATTTCTATTATTCTTTATTTCTTTTTCTCAAGATCATAGCAAGAAAGCAAAGCCCTCAACTCAAAACTAATTTTTATTATATAACTCTCGGACTTGATTACATAGAGGGAACACAAAGCAAATCTCAAAGCTAGATCATACTAAAACTTTATTCTACTAAACCGAGATATAACCAAAAGGATCGAACTAAGAAAAATGATAAAGGTAAAGATGTGATGGTGATACGATACCGGGGTACCTCCCCCAAGCTTGGCAGTTGCCAAGGGGAGTGCCCATACCCATGTATTTAGGTCTCTTTCTTCAGAGGTGGTGATGATGGAGTTGTTGCATTCTTCTTCTCCAGCTTGCTTCCGAGGCTAAAATTTTCCTCCCTCAAATCCTCATTCTCGAGCTCGAGTCTCATTATCTTTTTGCATAATGCCGCCTTGCTGTCCTACAAAAAACATGGTGGGATATATTGGACCTTAGGAAGGCTTGACTTCTTGAATTCCACATGCATATCGCCAGGTTGAGGTAGTGAATATTCATCTTCGTCAGGACTATCATCCCTTGTTCTCTCCATTTTGGAGCCTTCCTCCTCCTCCGTAGTCCAGCCATAATGCTCCACCTCCCCATAAACCTTTGGGTTGGTAATGAAATCAGCGACATAGCTCTCTCCCTCCGAATCTTGGGACGACATATTTTCAGATCTGCCAGAAAAACAACACGAAAACAAGAATAGAGGATTTTTTTGGGGTACGATGGTCAAAACCTTTGGGAGATTATATAATGAATTTTTACCAACCAAAAGAAGTATTCCACAAGAAAACGGAGTCCGGAGGGCACACGAGGTGGCCACAAGCCAGGGAGGCACGCCCCCAGGGCTTGTCGCCTCCTTGTGTACCGTTCGGACTACTTTTAATTTTCCTAATTTTTTAAATATTCCAAAACGGAGTAAAATTGCCATTCAAAAAAGTTTTGGAGTCGGTTTACTTACCGTACCACATACCTATTCCTTTTCAGAGTCTGAAACATTCTGGTAGGTCTCTCTTATGTACTCCTCCGGTGTTATGGTATTAATAATGTTGGTCTCAACTTTTATGGGAGTACCTGAGATATAGTGTTTAATTCTTTGCCCGTTTACCACCTTCGGGTTGGTGCCTTCGGCGGTGTTGATTTTGATGGCACCGGAACGGTAGACCTCCTTGATAATATAAGGACCTTCCCATTTAGAGAGAAGCTTTCCTGCAAAAATTCTTAAACGAGAGTTTTATAGCAATACATAGTCACCCACATTAAATTCACACTTTCGTATCCTTTTGTCTTGCCATCTTTTAACTTTTTCTTTAAACAACTTGGCATTCTCATAGGCTTGGGTTCTCCATTCATCAAGTGAGCTAATGTCAAATAACCTCTTCTCACTGGCAAGTTTGAAATCATAGTTGAGCTCTTTAATTGCCCAATAAGCTTTATGTTCTAGTTCAAGAGGTAAATGACATGCTTTTCCATAAACCATTTTATATGGAGACATACCCATAGGATTTTTATAAGCAGTTCTATAAGCCCATAATGCATCATCAAGTTTGTTAGACCAATTCTTTCTAGATCTATTAACAGTCTTTTGCAAAATCAACTTTATTTCTCGGTTACTCAATTCTACTTGACCACTAGACTGAGGATGATATGGAGATGCAATTCTATGGTTGACATCATATTTAGCAAGCAATTTACGGAAAGCACCATGAATAAAGTGTGAACCACCATTAGTCATTAAATATCCAGGGACCCCAAACCTCGGGAAAATAGCTTCTTTAAGCATTTTAATGGAAGTGTTATGATCAGCACTACTAGTTGGAATAGCTTCTACCCACTTAGTAACATAATCAACAACAACCAAAATATGTGTATACCCATTAGAGGAAGGAAAAGGTCCCATATAATCAAATCCCCAAACATCAAATGGTTCAATAACAAGTGAATAATTCATAGGCATTTCCTGACGTCTACTAATATTACCAATCCTTTGACATTCATCACAAGACAAGACATACTTACGAGCATCTTTGAAGAGAGTAGGCCAATAAAAACCAGATTGTAATACCTTGTGTGCAGTTCTATCTCTAGCATGGTGCTCTCCATAGGCCTCGGAGTGACACTTGCCTAGGATCTGTTCCTGTTCTTGCTCAGGCACACAACGTCTAATAACACCATCTACTCCTTCTTTATAAAGGTGTGGGTCATCCCAAAAGTAATGTCTTAAATCATAGAAAAACTTTTTGTTTTGCTGGTATGTGAAGCTAGGTGGTATAAATTTAGCAACAATATAATTGGCATAATCAGCATACCATGGAGCACTACGAGAAGCATTTATGACAGCTAATTGTTCATTAGGAAAGCTATCATCAATAGGTAGTGGGTCATCAAGAATATTTTCTAACCTAGACAAGTTGTCTGCTACGGGGTTCTCAGCTCCCTTTCTATCAATAATATGCAAATCAAATTCTTGCAGCAAGAGAACCCATCTAATAAGTCTAGGTTTAGCATCTTTCTTTTCCATAAGGTATTTAATAGCAGCATGATCGGTGTGAACAGTTACTTTGGAATCAACAATATAAGATCTGAACTTCTCACAAGCAGAGACAACTGCTAGAAATTCTTTTTCAGTAGTAGCATAATTTCTTTGAGCACTGTCTAGAGTTTTACTAGCATAATGGATAACATTTAATTTCTTATCAACTCTTTGTCCTAGAGCAACACCAACAGCATAATCACTAGCATCACACATAATTTCAAAGGGTAGGTTCCAATCAGGTGGTTGAACAATAGGTGCAGAAATCAAGGCTTTCTTAAGAATTTCAAATGCTTCTACACAATCATCATAAAAAACAAATGGAACATCTTTTTGCAAAAGATTAGTAAGAGGCCTAGAAATTTTAGAGAAGTCTTTAATAAACCTCCTATAGAAACCAGCATGACCAAGGAAACTTCTTATACCTTTGATATCTTTAGGACACGACATCTTTTCAATAGGATCAACTTTAGCTTTATCAACTTCAATACCTCTTTTAGAGATTTTATGCCCCAAGACAATACCTTCATTAACCATAAAGTGGCACTTCTCCCAATTCAAGGCAAGATTAGTTTCTTCACACCTCTGCAAAACTCGATCAAGGTTGCTTAGGCAATCATCAAAAGAAGTTCCATACACGGACAAATCATCCATGAAAACCTCAACAATCTTTTCACAAAAGTCAGAGAATATAGCAGTCATAAATCTTTGAAAAGTAGCAGGTGCATTGCATAAACCAAAAGGCATACGTCTATAAGCTAAGGTACCGAAAGGGCAAGTAAAGGTAGTTTTTTCTTGATCCTCTTGTGACACAGGTATTTGAGAAAAACCAGAATAACCATCTAGAAAGCAAAAGTGTGTATGTTTAGATAGTCTTTCTAGCATTTGATCAATAAAAGGTGGAGGGTAATGATCTTTCCTAGTAGCTTTGTTTAATTTTCTAAAATCAATTACCATTCTATAACATGTGACAATTCTTTGTGGAATCAATTCATTCTTATCATTAGGAACAACGGTAATACCTCCCTTCTTTGGGACACAATGAACAGGACTTACCCATCTAATATCAGCAATAGGATAAATTATACGTGCTTCCAGGAGCTTTAATATTTCATTTCTTACCACTTCCTTCATTTTAGGATTCAACCGTCGTTGGTGATCAACAACTGGTTTAGCATCAGGTTCCATATTAATTTTGTGCTGATATAAAGTGGGACTAATGCCCTTAAGATCAACAAGAGTATATCCAATAGCGGCACGGTGCTTCTTCAGAGTTTTCAATAATTTCTTTTCATCATGCTCTGAAAGGTTAGCACTAATAATAACAGGATATATCTTTTTCTCATCAAGATAAGCATATTTCAGAGTATCAGGTAATTGTTTAAGATCGAACAGAGGATCACTCTTGGGTGGTAGAGGATCTCCAAGAGTTTCAACAGGCAAATTGTGTTTCAAAACCGGCATCTGTTTAATGAAGATCTCATCTAGTTCCCTTCTTTCATTCATAAGCATATCATTTTCATGGTCTAGCAAATATTGTTCTAAAGGATCAGTAGGGGGCACAACAATAGAAGCAAGACCAATAATTTCATCTTTACTAGGCAATTCTTTATCATGGGGTTGTATACGAAATTTGGAGAAATTAAACTCATGAGACACATCCCCAATACTTACATTCTCACAATCTATTTTGGCATTGACAGTGTTCAAGAAAGGTCTACCAAATATAATGGGACAAAAATCATCTTCTGGGGAACCAAGAACTAGAAAATCAGTAGGGTAATTCATTTTCCCACAAAAGACTTCAACATCTCTAACAATCCCAATTGGTGATATAGTATCTCTATTGGCAAGCTTAATAGTGACATCAATATCTTCTATTTCAGCAGGTGCAATATCATTCATGATTTCCTAATATAAAGTAAAGGGAATAGCACTCACACTAGCACCCAAATGACATAAGCCATGATAACAATGATCTCCTATTTTAACAGAAACAACAGGCATGCCAACAACAGGTCTATGTATATCTTTATCATCGGGTCTAGCAATTCTAGAAGCTTCATCACATAAATAAATAACATGCCCATCAATATTATCGACCAAGAGATTTTTAGCCATAGTGTCGGCATTATGGGAACCAGGGTACCCAGACTTGCCTGCCTGCGGCCCATGGCGTGGCTCCATCAACGGCCTGGTACGGCCCATCTACAACACCTTCAAGACAAGACCCTTGCCAGGGGCCAAGCCTCGCGAGGCGGGCGACGTCAAGACCTCCGAAGGGAGCGGCCTCCCTAGGCTGGCTCCTGAGGAGCGGACATTTCTATGCAGGTACCCACCTCATGAGATGGAGGTGACGCAAGCCATGACGACCAAGGCCAGGCGGGCGCCAGCGGGCGCAGAGGAGCTGGTTTCCTCTTTGGTGCTAAGGAGGCAAGCGCAAGTGCGGGGTCCCGAGGAATCAGCCAAAGGTTTCCATTCCCGTGCAATGAGACCAAGACCGCAAGGACAGCAGGACGGATGTCATCGCCGAGCCCACCGTAGCGTCACAATCAGAGGCTTTGCAGGCGAAGACCACCTTTCGTTAGGATAAGATGTACTACTTGTCCCCCTTCAAATTGGCCGTTGTGGGATCCCTTCCCGCCTTCGTTTTGGGGGAAGAGGACCGAGGCCACTATAAATATAGGCTAGCCACCACCATAGGAGGGGATCGAATCCTAAACTGACACCCACACTAGAGCAGACCTCATGAGGTTGTTCTTCCCTTGTACTAGTTCATCCACAGCCCCTCGCGAGGCAAATCCACCACAAAGCAGGAGTAGGGTATTACACCGCAAGGTGGCCCGAACCTGGGTAAACTGCCGTGTCCTTCTTCTTCCTTGTTCATCGAGCTAGGCTGTAGGGCAGCACGTTTGGTTGGCTGGATAGGTTGAGTTCTTCGCACACACCCCAGAGTTCGAACCTTCCTTTGGGTCTGCGGAGCCCTGAATCCGACATTTGGCGTGCTAGGTAGGGGCGTGTCGAAGCTTCTCTTCCACCGTTCGCTCCGCCGCTGTTCCACTGTCCTTATGGCCGGCGCTCGCCGTGTTCGTGCCAAGTGCTGGGCCGCTCGTGTCGCCCAGACGGCACCCACAGGCAACGACGTCCCTCACCGCTCTGCCTCCCCGGTGGCTAACGCCGCCACCGACCCTGCTGCCGATGAGCAGCAGGACTCATCGCTGCCACCGTCCGTGCAGCGCGACGGTCGCACCACGACTCCATCACCCACTCCAGCCACGGCGTCATCTTCTCATGGCCATCATGGGTCGGCGAACGCGCAATCTGCGCTGCTCATGGCGCACGAGCTTCTGCGCTATCATCCGGCTAACGACCGCTATGATGATTGACTTGCCCGCATCGCTGAACTCGTCAATGCCGCTGGCGAGGCCCCTGCACCGTCTCGTTCGCTTCGCCCTCTGTTGTCCCTGGCGGGCGATGTGGCTCACGGCGCGCCTCCTCCCCCTCCTCTACACGGCTTGGGCCCAGAGCCGAGGCGTGAAGCTCCCCAGCGTGACCCGCCGCGCAGACTGCCGGCGCGCGATGAAGAAAGCTTCCAGGTGGTGCAGCCGCCCCAAGGAGAAGCGCGTGCGCTTCCAACACTGCCATGTCAAGACCGTGTACCGCCAGAGACAGTGGCACGCGGGCATCGATATCAGGCTCCTCCCCCATGAATGGCCCCTGTGAATGCGGTAGGGTGCCGTGCTTTCACCCCGGAGCTACGCCGCATCGTCTGGCCTGGCAAGTTCAAGCCGGATCTGCCACCGCGCTACGACGGTAGCCCCGACCCTGCTGAGTTCCTCCAGCTCTATGAGCTAAGCATCGAGGCAGTGAACGGCAATGACAAGGTCATGGCAAATGGTTCCCCATGGCCCTCAAGGACGGTTCGCGCTCCTGGCTCCTGAACCTTCCGGTGGGGTCGATCTCCTCCTGGGACGAGCTCCGTGAGCGCTTCATCGCCAACTTCCAGGGCACTCGCGACCGTGCTCCCGGAGTAGGCGACCTGTGACGCATCAAGCAGCAGCCAGGCGAAACCTTGCAGAAGTACATACAATGCTTCACCAATGTTCGCCTCAAGATCCCGAAGGTGTCGGACGAGGCCATCATTATGGCATTCTCTGAGGGCGTCCGGGATGTCAAGATGAAGGAAGAGCTCGCCATGCACGAGGATTTGTGCTCGGCTCTGGAGATGTTTAACATGGCCACCAAGTGCGCGAGGGCAGAGGAAGGTTGCCTCTCCCTCCTGGAGCTTCCAGAGGTCGATCCTAATGACAAGAAGGCCAAGGCTAAGGACATGAAGCGCAAGGGTCCAGCTGTGCTCGCGGCTGAACCTGAGATGAAGTGCGGCTGTGACCATCCTGAGTCCTCCAAGGGCAGCCGCTGGTTCTGCATCTTCCATAACGTCCATAGCCATAACACCAAGGACTGCCAAGAGCTCAGGGTGATCCACAACGGGTGCTTCAGCTGCCGTACTGAGCGCAACGACCGTGGCTACGGCCGCGGAGGAGGCCGCGGTGGTGGCCGCTGGGACAATCGCGACCCCCGTCAGGACTGGCGCGATCAGCCTCGTGAGGACCGCTGGCAGGGCCAGCCTCGCGAGGACCGTCCTCAGGGCAACGCCGGCCGTCCTCCGCTGCCACCGCCACCAAGGAGGAACGACGACCACAACCAAGACGATGGGGCTGGGGGCTTCCAAGAACCTCAAGGCATTGCCTGCATCCTGGGTGGCGCTCAGTCCCCCGCTTCTCATCGCATCTTCAAGCAGTTCGCTCGTGAGGTGAATGCAGCCCTTCCCAAGCTTGAGGCGTCGCGTCCCCTCAGATGGTCCAAGTACGCCGTCACCTTCGACTCTATAGACCAGCTCAAGTGGTTAGCTGCTGCTGACGCGCTCCCGATGCTCTGCTCACCAACCATCAGCAACGTCCTTGTCACCAAGATACTCATCGATGGCGGCGCGGGGCTCAACGTTCTCTCCATTGAGATGTTCGAGACGCTCCAGGTGCCGTACGACCAGCTCCTCCCCACCAATCCTTTCTCAGGGGTGACCGATGGCTCCACCATCCCAATAGGGCAGATCCGCCTCCCTGTCACCTTTGGCCAGTGAGACAACTACCACACCGAGCTCATCAACTTCGATGTCGCCAACATTCGCCTCCCGTACAATGCCATCCTCGGGTATCCAGCCCTTGCCAAGTTCATGGCGGCGACACACCACGGCTACAATGTCCTCAAGATGCCAGGGAGCAGTGGTATCATCACGATCGCTTGCGACGAGAACGCAGCGGTGTGCTCCCTCGAGCGTGCTTACCAGGCTGCGGCGGTCGAGAACTCTGACGACGAGGGTGCAGTTCGCCCTCCTGAGGCCATCCCCAAGAAGAAGAAGCAGCTCCTCCCCAAGGGCCGCCAGGAGGCTGGCGCGCCCGACGATCGTGCCTCAGGCCCAGCGCCCACTGCTGGGGTGCCCTTCCCTCTCGCATAGGGAGGCGCGCCCAATGCCCCTCTCAGGACGGGCTCGAGGGCTCTCCTCTAGAGGGCCTCTGACCTGACCAGCGTCATGAGGGAGGTGTTCGGGCACCATGTGGAGGCGTGCTTCTGCGCACGCTACCATGAGCAGGGCGCAGGGCGCGAGGCGCCAGGCGCTCAGGAGTTCATCACCAAGGCAACCAAAGAGCTTTAGGTGGCGCAAGCCATGCGCGGCGAGCGCCGCCCCGCACCACTCAGTGCAGCTGCCGCCCCAGACATGGGTGATGAGCTGCGCATCTGTGTCAACATCCTAGGCCTCAATAGGGCCGCTTCTCAGGAGCTCTTCTGGCCGTCCCGCGTCGGCCGGAGTGGGGGCTGCCCCGGCAGCTATGTCCGTATGCCATTCGGCCTACTAAACATGGCTGCCTCGCACCAGCGCTACATGCAGGGCATCCTGGCGGCTCATGAGGCCCGGTGCCAGGCGGTCCTGACAGAGGAGGTGCCGGACCCTCGCGAGCTTCCTGGGGTTCCAAAGCCTCCCGAGACTCAGGAGCCGGCCGACTCGTGAGGAACGACCTCTGCAGCGCGCATCTTCAGCTACTCCAACACTTCTGCAATGACGGTGCCAGGTGACTTTTTGGTTTGTTCAGTTGAGGGCGCCCCTCATGCTGCATCATCCTTGAGCTATTAGGGCCAGTCCCTGCAGCCTGTATCATTTTGCGCATGTATCAGAACTGGTTTCTCCTTTCATGAATTTCCTAAGATATTGCAACCTGCATGTCCGGTGCTTCGTCACCATGAACGTTGTGCACCCTCACGAGTCCGCCCACAATCGCCTCATGATTAAGGACTGGCACAACGTCTGTGCTCGGGTCCGTCCCTACAGCGTCGCCAAACCCAAGTGGCCGAGCTCTGTCTCACGGGCCAGCTACCGTGCACGTCACCTCCCGTGGTCCTTGGTGCCTTGTTCTCGCATGAGCTAATCGAGAGTGGATGAGTCAGGGTGCACAACCCGGTGCCTCACTGCCACGGGAGCTGCGCGCCGGTTGTCTTTCTTTAGGATTGTTGCATGAGAAGACTGGGCACGACGTCTGTGATCGGGTCCGTCCCTGCAGCGTCGGTATACCCAATGGCTGAGCTCTGTCTGGCGGGCCGGCCCCGTTCACGTCACCTCGTGGGGTCGTTGGTGTTTGGCCTTCTCATGCGATGTCCTCCGGAGATTCACTTGGCGCAGGCCACCTTAACATCTCATAGGGCCCTCACAAATGCTCCGAACCAAAAATTCACGCGCAACCCACCTTGAGGTAGGGCCTCGTGAGTCCCGCGCTGGCTCATGAGTGCCCATATACACCTCCTCTAGTGCTGCCGTGCTAGCCATGTGTATGGATGGGGCTGTACATGCCCCGGAGTCTACCCCCCGAGGGAGCTCCCACCCACGCACAAGTGGAAGCCCCATGCTCTGCGCTGGCGGATGACACGGTCGAGGAGCGGCTATGCCCACTCAAGAGTGGAAGCACCATGCTCCGCACTGGTGAATAAACAACTGAGGGCACCCTAGCGGTTGCAGTAACCTCAGGAAGGCCACTAGGCTCGCTCTCTGGGCCCACCGCGCTGCTTTCCCCCAGGAGGGCTGCGCGAGGGGGCTGGGCATGGGGGCTACACTCAGGCCACACCTGGTGCACACCACCTCACCAGGTCTCCCGCACCTGGTTTTCTCGTGACCCTCCCAGGCAAAAGTTGGTGAGGAAAGGTAGGGGGACTCCAAACTAACTCAGACGCTGCTCATGTTTCCTTCATGAGGGCTGTTCGTATGTCAAGGGGGACCCCTGAGCATCGTGACTCAGGGGCCTCACTGGTCACATTGCCCCTCACCCCTTGGCCTTGTCCTGGTGAACCGGACGCTCCAACGGCGGCTGAGGTATGCGCGGGGCCGGGCCCTGCCGATGCAGAACACTAAGTCAAACAAGAAGGAAATTGAGCACGGAAAGGAAATTACGGAGTCCCAACAGTTATTACAAGACATAATGTTCCACGAATCTAAGCAGGAGTTCTCACGCCCCCGCGAGGCACGATAGATGTTGCAGGGCCAAACTAGGAGGAAGTGCCGCCGTCGCCTTGGTTGTCGCTGTCGGCTGCCTTGGGGAGCCCGTCGTTAACAACGCCACCGTCATCTTCGCCGCCGGCTCCGGTCGTCGCAGCCGCGGGGTCGGGGACGCAGAGGAACTTCTTCAGTAGGGCTTCCACCTACTTCTTCATGGCCTCGGTGGCAGCGTTGCGGGACTCAGGAGCCACCGGCTCGATCAGCGCACCGAGGTCAAAGCTTGGGTCCCGGAGGTGGAGGTGGCTGAAGAAACGCGTCACGGCCACGGTGAGAAGCGCGTGGCACTCCCCCTCCACCATGGGGCCCACTCCGGCGGCGATGCCCTCAAGCGCCTCGGCGAGCTTGGGGAGAAGCCCAGCAAGGCCATTCTCCGGAGTCGCCAATGGCTTCTCGTACCCTTCTTCGTAAAGGGAATGCAGCGCTGTGCGGGACCTCAGCTCGAGGGAGACGAAGGCTTCACGTCCCGTGGTTGCCGCCTTCTCGGCGGCGGTGAGGGTCTTCTCCCTGGCCTCCAGCCGAGCTGTCTCCTCAGAGACATGCTGGGCATGGGACGCCTGGGCCCTGTCCACCTCCTCCTTCAGCTTGCCCAGGTGGTCCCGCTCCACAGCATGGTCCTTGGTCGCCTGGGCCAGTTCGGCGTTGCGGTCGGTGAGTGTCGCCTCCCGGGCCTTGAGCTCCCCCTCTCGTTCTTGGAGCCGACGATTGTGGGCAGCCTGCTCTTCACAGATGGCCTTCAGCTCGGCTTCCGCCATGCTGCAACGCTCCATGGCAGACGATGCGTCGGCCAGCGCAGCGTCACGAGCCGCCGTGGCCTTGCCGACCTCCTTCCTGCTCTCTGCAGAGGCAGCCTCGGCCCGACCCCAGGCTGTCCGGACAGACGCGTCGGCCTGGAGCCACCCCGAGATCAGCCCCATGCGTCCCGTCGCCATGCACATGTCGGCGTCCTGGAGATCGGTCCGGAGCTGATCCAACGTGGCGTAGGCTTCCTCCAGAGCCCCGGGCCTGACGAGGGGGCCGCAGTCCACCGACATGAGGGCCTGGGGAGGAGGCGACACCGGTGCCTGGACTGGCGCTGCCATAGCAGCAAGGGCCGCGGGGGGCTCTGGTGCCCCTGAACCCCCCACGGGTGCGACGGGGACGGGCGGTTCCGGAGTCAGCTGGCCCACGAAGGCGGCCTCCTCCTGGGGCTCTACCACTGTGCTCTCAGGGGCCCAATCCGTTATGGGGGAGCGTGAGGCAATCTCCTCCGTCCACGCCGGGGTCACCATGGCCATGGCGAACGGTGTGGCCTCAAGGGTCCCAGCTCCCTCCTTTCTCTTCTTCACCACGGTCTCCATCCTGGTTGCTAGGAGGGGAGCATTGTGGGCATGGCATCAAGTATGGAAAACGAAAGCAAGGCAAGATACTTACTCATCAGCGGCGTTGTATGCCCTTTTCCCGACCAGGGCCAAGGTGCCCCCAATCTTCTTGAGCGCGGGCTTCGTCACGCCCTAAGGATCGACGGGGCGCACGGCGGCTGGCCTCGGTGCGGCGGCGACGGACGGCAAGGTGAAGGCGTCATCTCGAGGAAGGGATGCCGCCTCGCCCTTCTTCGGAGTCGCTCGGCCTGGCCTCCGCAAGGGGGTGGCCCCGGACCTCGTGACGACCCCGGTGGAGCGCGGAGACCCCTCGACCGGGGGCTCAGCGGCGGCATCATCGTCGGAGAGGCTGCGGAGAAGCTCGCTCTGCGATGGACAAGAGGTCTCCACCACACATCATCCACGGTCGCTTCTGAGTCCTCCTCCCCCTTCTCCTCGGCTTCATCACCAGAAGACACCATCACCGGGGAGTTGGGGAGCGCGGGTGGCACGAGCCCCAGCTCGTTGAAGACGGGCATGGCGGCGACCAGCTCTGCCCCATCGCCACGAAGGTACAGTGGGATATAGGCTGCCGGGAGGTTGCCCGGATCCTTCTCAAGCAGGGTGTGCATGGCCTTGCCCAGCTCTTCGCCTGTCAAGCTCCCTGGGCGCAGCCGGATGTCATCCTTCGCGCCCTTGAAATCCCACATGGGGCGCGAGTGTGCCTGGAGCGGGGCCAGGCGCTGCATCAGGAACTCCTTAACAAGCATGGCCCCCGTCAGCACCCCGGACTCCATGTCCGCCTTCATCTTCCACAGGACCGGCACCGCCCAGGGGTTGGTGAGCTTCTCATGACCCCACCGATCAAGCTTCTCCGGCAGCTCGGTCGGCAACCCCAGCCACGCGTGGGAGCCTCTGGCGTCCATAAAGACCCACTTGCGCCGGAAGTTCTCCACCTTCCTCCCGGCCCTCATGAGTGCATTGCCACTGTTGACCGTGGCAAAGGAGACGCAGCTGGAATGCTGGTTCGGGTCGTGCATCCGGAGGTAGAAGAAATGGCAGAGGAGCGCAACGGAGGGCATCACGCCTACGAATGCCTCACAATAGAAGGCAAAGATGGACAATAGAAGGATGGAGTTGGGCTGCAGATGCAGGGCCTAAACCTAGTAGTGGTCGAGGACGGTGGTGAAGAACTTGGAGAAAGGCGGGATGAGCACCGCAAAGACGCTGTGGAGGAAGAAGGGATAGAACGTCTCCACCAAGGTTCGTGTGTCGGCGAAGCTGGCCAGGAGCACCGTCTTCTTCCGCTCATTGTGGTCGCTCGCTGTCAGCAGGAGCGCGGTGATGAGGTGTCTCTCTTGGGTCATGGAGGATGCGCCGAGGGCAGGCGCAGGAGAGGAGGAGAAGCTCGCGGCCGGCGCAACCAATTTCGCCTTCTCGGACGCTATCAGCGAAGAACTTGGGAGGAGAAATTTGGCAGATCTGGAGATGCTCTTGGCAGGAGGAAAGGGGATCTGGAGCAAGGCGAAGAGAAGGCAATGAAGGCTCGGAGGCGGGCGCTAGTCTTTTGTCCGCCTGGGGCAGTTGCCGAGTCAGCGTGGGGAAGTGGAAATGCCCACGTCCCATTAAGCGCCACGCGTCGGCTCGGTCCACAGGCGATTGGGGCCTGCGGCGCTTCACCCTTGCCCTTTGGCTTTGCCTCGAAGCCAAGTCCGAGCGCGCCTTGGGCCCGGGGGTTACTGTCGGAGTTCTGAGAACCAGGGTACCCAGACTTACCTGCCTGCGGCCCATGGCGTGGCTCCATCGATGACCTGGTACGGCCCATCTGCAGCACCTTCAAGATAAGACCCTCGCAAGGGTCCAAGCCTCACGAGGCGGGCGACGTCAAGACCTCCGGAGGGAGCGGCCTCCCTAGGCTGGCTCCTGAGGAGCGGACATTTCAATGCAGGTACCCACCTCATGAGATGGAGATGACGCAAGCCATGACGACCAAGGCCAGGCGGGCGCCAGCGGGCGCAGAGGAGCAGGTTTCCTCTTTGGTGCTAAGGAGGCAAGCGCAGGCGCGTGGTCCCGAGGAATCAGCCAAAGGTTTCCATTCCTGTGCAATGAGAGCAAGACTGCCAGGACAGCAGGACGGATGTCATCACCGAGCCCACCGCAGCGTCACGATCAGAGGCTTTGCAGGCGAAGACCACCTTTCGTCAGGATAAGATGTACTACTTGTCCCCCTTCAAATTGGTCATTGTGGGATCCCTTCCCACCTTTGTTTTGGGGGAAGAGGACCGAGGCCACTATAAATATAGGCTAGCCACCACCATAGGAGGGGATCGAATCCTAAACTGACACCCACACTAGTGCAGACCTCATGAGGTTGTTCTTCCCTTGTACTAGTTCATCCACAGCCCCTCGCGAGGCAAATCCACAACAAAGCAGGTGTAGGGTATTACACCGCAAGGTGGCCCGAACCTGGGTAGACTACCGTGTCCTTCTTCTTCCTTGTTCATCGAGCTAGGCTGTAGGGTAGCGCGTTTGGCTGGCTGGATAGGTTGAGTTCTTCGCACATGCCCCAGAGTTTGAACCTTCCTTTGGGTCTGCGGAGCCCTGAATCCGACACATAGCAATACTAGATTCAACTTTAATTTGTTCAGGGGGTGTAGGTGTTCTAGTATAACTCTTACGAACCACAACTGAAGCTTTAGCATGTTCCTTTATCCTAACAGGGAAAGGTGGTTTCTCAATATAAGCAGTAGGAACAACACGATCAACATTATAAGTAATAGTTTCCTCTTCAATTTTAATAGGTTCTACTATTTTCACTTCAATGGGAGGATGATATTTAAACAACTTCTCCTTAGGGAGATCAACATGAGTAGCAAACGATTCACAGAAAGAAGCTACTATCTCAGAGTCAAGTCCATATTTAGTGCTAAATTCACGAAAAGCATTGGTATCCATAAAAGATTTAACACAATCAAACTTGAGGTTTATACCTGACTCCTTACCTTCATCGAGTTCCCAATCTTCAGAGTTGTGTTTAATTCTTTCCAATAAATCCCATTTGAATTCAATAGTCTTCTTCATAAAAGAACCAGTACAAGAAGTATCGAGCAAGGATTGATCATTACGAGAAAGCCGACCATAAAAATTCTGAATAATAATTTCTCTTGAGAGCTCATGATTGGGGCATGAATATAACATTGATTTAAGCCTCCCCCAAGCTTGAGCAATACTTTCTCCTTCATGAGGCCAAAAATTATAAATATAATTCTGATCACGATGAACTAGATGCATAGGATAGAACTTCTGATGAAATTCCAATTTCAACCGGTTGTAGTTCCAAGTCCCAATATCATCGCATAGCCTATACCATGTCAATGCATTCTCCTTCAAGGATAAAGGGAAGACCTTCTTATTGACTTCATCCTCAGGGAAACCTGCAAGCTTAAATAATCCACAAACTTCATCCACATAGATCAAATGCATATTAGGATGTAATGTTCCATCTCTTGCATAAGGATTAGCTAGCAGTTTCTCTATCATACCCGACGGAATTTCATAATAAATATTTTTAGTAGGTTCAGTAGGTTGAGGGGCAACTCTTTGTTCTTCTGGTCGGGTTGAAGATACCCCGAACAAACCCCTCAACGGATTGTTTTCCATAGCAACAAGTGACAGTAAATTTCAGCACACTATATAAATGTTTCCTTACCAAATTCCACTTACCAAAGGCGCTTCACTCCCCGGAAATGGCGCCAGAAAAGAGTCTTGATGAACCACAAGTATAGGGGATCTATCGTAGTCCTTACGATAAGTAAGAGTGTCGAACCCAACGAGAAGCAGAAGGAAATGACAAGCGGTTTTCAGCAAGGTATTCTCGCAAGCACTCAAAATTATCGGTAACAGATAGTTTTGTGATAAGATAATTCGTAACGGGTAACAAGTAAAAAATGTAACTAAGGTGCAACAAGGTGGCCCTATCCTTTTTATAGGAAAGGACAAGCTTGGACAAACTCTTATATAAAGCAAAGCACTCCCGAGGACACATGGGAATTATTGTCAAGTTAGTTTTCATCATGCTCATAAGATTCACGTTCATTACTTTGATAATTTGATATGTGGGTGGACCGGTGCTTGGGTGCAGTCCTTACTTGGACAAGCCTCCCACTTATGATTAACCCCTCTCACAAGCATCCACAACTACGAAAGAAGAATTAAGATAAATCTAACCATAGCATGAAACATATGGATCCAAATCAGCCCCTTACAAGGCAACGCATAAACTAGGGTTTAAGCTTCTGTCACTCTAGCAACCCATCATCTACTTATTACTTCCCAATGCCTTCCCCTAGGCCCAAATCATGGTGAAGTGTCATGTAGTCGACGTTCACATAACACCACTAGAGGAAAGACAGCATACATCTCATCAAAATATCGAACGAATACCAAATTCACATGATTACTTATAACAAGACTTCTCCCATGTCCTCAGGAACAAATGTAACTACTCACAAAGCATATTCATGTTCATAATCAAAGTAGTAATAAATATCATTAAGGATCTGAACATATGATCTTCCATCGAATAAACCAACTAGCATCAACTTCAAGGAGTAATCAACACTACTAGTAACCCACAGTTACCAATCTGAGGTTTTGAGACAAAGATCGGATACAAGAGATGAACTAGGGTTTGAGAGGAGATGGTGCTGGTGAAGATGTTGATGGAGATTGACCCCCTCTCGATGAGAGGATCGTTGGTGATGACGATGGCTTCGATTTCCCCCTCTGGGAGGGAAGTTTCATCGGCAGAACAGCTCCGCCAGAGCCCTAGATTGCTTCTGCCCAGGTTCCGCCTCGAGACAGTGGCGCTTCATCCCGAAAGCTTCCTTCTGAATTTTTTTAGGTCAAAACCCTCCATATAGCAGAAGATGGGCACTGGAGACCTGACAGGTGGGCCACAAGCCCTAGGGGCGTGCCCCCAAGCTTGTGTCCTCCTGGTGGGTCCCCTTTGGTATTTTCTTTGCCCAATATTTTTTATATACTCCAAAATAATTCTTCGGAAATTTTTAGGACTTTTGGAGTTGTGCAGAATAGGTCTCTCAGATTTGCTCCTTTCTGGTCCAGAATTCCAGCTGCCGGCATTCTCCCTTTTCATGTAAACCTTGTAAAATAAGAGAGAAAACGCATAAGTATTGTACCATAATGTGTAATAACAGCCCATAATGCAATAAATATCAATATAAAAGCATGATGCAAAATGGACGTATCACACACCACCTCCAGCCAAAACTTTGTACCTCGGTTTTTGTCTTCCGCACACTCAACATTGTGTGGGCATTTTGAAAATAGCATATTTTTTGCCTATGCATCATATGAAGATGTGCTATGCATGAATGTTGATCAGCATGATGTTAACTGGTTGGTAGTTCCATTTTCGACCATGAATAAAACTTCCAACATGATGTTTACCCTGTTTGAAAAGGGCTTGTTAATATAAATGCTCTGCCTCTGAAACTTGCAGTTTCTTATCTGAAACTGAAACTTGCAGTTTCTTCTCTGAGAATCACATTGTCTGCACTTTTATATGAAACTACATTTTTTAAAGTGCTAAAAATAGATCTCTAGAATTCATAAAATACTTCATATCGATTGTACTCCTCCATCGATCTACTTCTCCACAGCTGTCGGATTCAGGGCTTCGCTGACCCAAAGGAGGTTCGAACTCTGGGGCATGTGCGAAGGACTCAACCTCTCCGGCCAACCGATTCGTCGCCCCCACGGCCGAGCTCGATAAACGGGAAAGGAAATGGACACAGTAGTTTACCCATGTTCGGGCCACCTTGCGGTGTAATACCCTACTCCTGCTTTGGGGTGGATTAGCCTCTCGAGGGGCTAAGGATGAACTAGTACAGAGGAAGAACAACCTCAGGAGGCCTATTCTTGTGTGGGTGGAAGCTAGTGAGGGTTTGGATCGGATTCGCCCGGGGATCCTTTCTACGGTGGTGGCTAAGCTATATTTATAGTGGCCTTAGTCCTCTTACTCCAAGCGAAGGCGGGAAGGGATCCCACAATGGCCAATTTCAAAGGGGGACAAGTAGTACATCCTATCCTGACGAAAGGTGGTCTTTGCCTGCAAAGCTTCTGGTCGTGACGCCGTGGTGGGCTCGGCGATGACATCCGTCCTGCCGTCCTGGCGGTCTTGGTCTTGTTGCACGGGAATGGAAACCTTTGGCTGATTCCTCGGGACCCCGCGCCTGCGCTTGCCTCCTTAGCACCAAAGAGGAAACCTGCTGCACTACGCTCGCTGGTGCCTGCGTGGCCTTGGTCGTCATGGCTTGCGTCACCTCAACCTCATGAGGTAGGTACTTGCATAGGAATCTCCGCTCCTCAGGAGCCGGCCCAACGGGGCCGCTCGCTCCGGAGGTCTTGGCGTTGTCCACCTCGCGAGGCTTGGCCCCTCGCGTGTTTCAGTGCAACAAACCCTGGGTCTGTTGCCCAGACTGTGTACATGCACGAGGACGAGATTGAAGCACCAACCCGTGCCAGAATACAAGAGACCAAGATCATCAAAGAGCCAAACATGCAGATCAAGAAGGACCAAGATCAAGCCAAAGAAGCAAGGCACCATCAGGAGAAGGGTCTCCTTTGCCGGGCAGGCGAGCTCGGCAAGGGGCGAGGCCACCCCCAGAAGACGACGTCCAAGACGTCCCGGCAGGACCTGCCGGGGGGCACGGAGGCAAAATCACCTCACCAACTACTCCACCACGACCCACGTCGTCAATCAGTGCGGTGTCAAACCACGGAGTGACTAAGTGGCAGCCATTCACCACATGTCAGCCTCTCCCTACAGGAAACACCTACAGATGACACCCGTCCTGTGACGTGCCAAGCGAGCAGGAGTGGAGCTGGCGAGATAGCCCGGCAAGCCTTGCCGGGCAACCAATGATGTGACATTGAGCGGTGCATTTAATGCGCCCTGTCAGCCCACAGAGTTAGGTATGATAGCACTGTTTGCTATGTTATCAGTACATAATGACTGTTTTGCCATTGTGGTGACCCCTTAATCTATAAAAGGAGGCCCATGGCAACCGTAGAGAGGGTTAGAAGGTTGGATAACTCAGACCCCCATACGGGCGTAGCCACTTCCGCCCTGAGGCAACCCTTGCCGGGCAAGTGTACTATGCTCCAGCACCACCTTTCCACCAAAGCAGGAGTAGGGTTTTATGCCTCACGGCGGCCCGAACCTAGGTAAAAATGTCTGTGTGATCTCTGCCATGCTGCCACACGCTCGTCTGCTCTTTGTGCAACGTGATGCCCCCTGCCGAACGAGCAAGGGGCCTCCTGGTCCCATAGGTGGCCATGGTTTCCCGTGACATCTTTGGCGCGCCAGGTAGGAGGACCGCTTGCGCGAACCTGATGGCGTGTGTAGCGCGTCACCTTCATCACCATTAGCATCATCGACGACACCATCGACCATGGCGCCCAAGAAGAAACCCGGTTCTTCGGCTCGCCCTTCCACCTCGAAGGCTACGCCGCCCGTGGCCTCTAACACTGCAGGGGGTGCAGAGACACGCGAGGACGTGGACGCTGCTAGGGATGTGGTCAGAGCAGGCGGCGCTGTCACCACTTCCCCCACGGCCGACGCAGGAGCAGGAGACATCAGAGGAGAGCAGCATCGGCAACATCCCGACGGCCACGCTCCACAAAGTCCGAGCGAAGGGGTTACTCCATCTGCGCCCCTTCCGCCCGCCGACTGGCACAACCGCAGCAACGACGCTCGGGACGGGGCGAATCGCCGCCCTCCGACCGCTCCCACCACAGGTGCGGTCGCAGCGCGTGCACCTCCCCCGGGACGGGTCGACCAAGCCGCTGCGCCCGACGGAGCCACTGGCCCTCGAGCACCTTCGCCGCACCACCCTGCCATCCAGGTGGTCGCCCCGCAGCAGCGGAGGCGCAGTGCTGCCGCCACTGGCACCATCAGGAGCCGAGCGATGGTGCGGTCGACTTCATCATCACCCATGCCAAGTACAGCCTCGGAGGCCATGGCGCGGGCATAGCTGCTGCTGAGGTTTCTGCCAGCGGCCGAGCAAATGGACGAATGGCATGCCACCATCAAAAGGTTGCTCAGTTTCGCCGAAGCTGGGGGCTCTTGGCGAGCTGGCCCGCCATGGCCGCCCCAAGCGACAGCAACGGCTCATGCTGCTGACCGTACAAAAGGGGCCATCCCCACGGTGCAGTCCCCGCCACGGCAGCCAGCGCGAGCGCAAAAGAATCAAGACCCCGATGATGTATCGATGGCCTCTTCTGACTCTCGAGCGCGTCCAGGCCAACGATGAGCCCCGGAGGATAGGCGGAGAGGAGACACGCACGCCGTTGTCGAGCAACACTGCGATGACCTCCGCCGGACCGGTGGGTGTGATGGCCCTGGCGTCGACGAGCCCGCGCTCGGTATTGGCGGGTGCCTACCTTTCGAGGTTGGCTGCCCTGCCTTTACCCGTGAGCTGCGGCAAGTCCGTTGGCCGTTCGTTCACACGTTCAAGCCAGAGATACCTGAGAAGTACGATGGGAGGCTGAACCCGGCAGAGTTCCTGAGCATCTACACCATCACTGTTCAGGCTGCCGAGGGAAGAGATGAGAAGGTGTTCGCCAACTACTTTCCTTTGGCCCTCAAGTCCAATGTGAGGTCTTGGCTGATGCACCTGCCGGAGAACTCCATTTCGTCATGGGCAGACCTGTGCCATGAGTTCATCGGTGCCTTCACCGGTGGCCACCAAGAGCCGGGCCGACCCAGCGACTTGCAGCTTCTCCAGCAAAAGGAAGGAGAGACCCTCCGTAAGTATTTACAAAGATTCAGCAAAGTTCATAGAAATATCCCAAATATCTATCCGGCAGCCGTGATAGCCGCCTTCCAGTCCAATGTGCGCAACCACCGGATTCGTTCCAAGATGAACGTACGGTTGCCCAAGACTGTGAAGGATCTCTACACGTTGGTGGATAAGTGTGCTCGGATGGAGGAGGGAAGAAAGTTGCCCGGAGAGGAAGATTGCACCAATATTGATTCAGAGGATGAGGATGAATCAACCAGTCAGAAGAAGAGCAAGAAGCGCAGTAAGAAGCGAAGGGATAAGGCAGTAATGACTGTTGACGGATTGGGTACGCCTAGTACTGGCAAGAAGGCCAAAGCTGAGGCCCCCGGCAAGGAAGCTGCCGTGTGCGCTGACTGCCGAGAGGCCGCTGCTGCCGAGAAAGCCGGGAAAGGTGATGGGCCGTATTGCAAGATTCATCGGACCAAGGGCCACGACCTTCAAGAGTGTTATCAGGTTGAGCAGCTTGTCAAAAGACAGAAAGCAAAGTATGAGAAGTGTGACAAGGAAAAGGGTCAGAATGTTGCTGGCGGCAAGGGCCGAGGTGGTGAAGTAAATCACCCGGCAAACCCTTTCAGAACCAAGGAAAACCCGCCAGAGGTCGAGAGAAGGAAGCCTGTGGTGATGAGAGTGATGGAGGGGATGAAGAGGAAACCAGTGAGCAAGAGTTTCAGAAGGCCACCGACGCCCTGTGCATTGACGGGGGTGCATCTCTGCACACCTCTCACCGCCAACTCAAGCGATGGGCACGAGAAGTCAATGCCGTGGAGCCAGTGCTCGATGCCTGGAAGCCGCTCAAGTGGTCTCGTACGCCCATCATCTTTGACGAGGAGGATCATCCTGGCCGTACCACTATGGTAGGGTGTTTGCCATTGTTGGTCTCCCCAACAATCCGCAACCTCAAGGTCACGAAGATGTTGGTGGACGATGGGGCCGTGTTGAATCTGATTTCCCCAGCATTTATCAGCAAGCTTCAGATAGCAGAGGAAGAGCTGGAGGTTACCGGCACGTTTCAAGGAGTTAATCCCGGGAGGAGCCATCCTAAGGGAAAGATCACGTTGCTGGTAACGTTTGGGGGAGAACTGAACTACCAGACTGAGAGGATTGTGTTTAATGTGGTTGATCTCCCCCTGCCATACAATAGGATTCTTGGACGCTCGGCCCTTGCTAAGTTCATGGCGGCATCTCACTATGCCTACAACACCTTGAAGATGCCTGGGCCACTGGGATTTATCACCATCCCATCAGATGAGAAGGATGCAATCATTTGTGTGGACAAGATGTACCGGGATGCAGTCGTAGCAGAGGCAACGGCAGCAGCAGCTCCCGCTAAGGAAAGCAAAGAAAAGAAGAAGGATTGCAGGGACTCCGGCAAAGAGTCCGGGAAGCGTGCCCCCACCGAGTGCACGACACCCATTGACGACGTGCCAGAGTGTTCCAATGGCAAGAGATCCAAGGTCGCTGCACCCCAAGTGAAGAAGGTCCCGGCAGGTCTGGCTGGCGTTGATGGTACTTTCACTATCAGCGCCACCCTCGATGACAAATAGGAAAGCACGCTCTTTGCCTTCCTGCTGGCGAATATCGATGTGTTTGCCTGGCAACCATCTGATATCCCTAGTGTTCCCAGGGAGGTCATCGAGCACCACCTTGCTATTTGCCCACATGCCCGACCTGTCAAGCAGAAAGTCTGGAAGCAGGCCTTGGAGAGGCAGCAGTTCATTGCAGAAGAGATCAAGAGACTAGAGGCAGCTGGATTGGTCAAAGGAGTACTGCATCCCACATGGTTGGCAAACCCAGTGGTAGTCCAGAAGGCTAACGGGAAGTGGAGGCTTTGCATAGATTTCACAGATCTCAACAAGGCTTGCCTGAAGGACCCATTTCCCTTGCCGCATATCGATCAGATTGTGGATTCCACTTCAGGTTGTGATTTGCTCTCCTTTCTGGATGCGTATTCTGGGTATCACCAGATCTTCATGTCCCAGGAAGATGAAGAGAAGATGTTGTTCATCACTCCATGTGGTACGTACTGTTTTGTTCGCATGCCATTCGGATTAAAGAGTGTCGGGTCCACTTTTGCAAGGGCAGTCCAGATTGGTTTTGAGCCACAGTTGCACAGAAACATAGAAGCCTATATGGATGATATTGTGGTCAAGACCAAGGATAGGGCCACCCTTATTCAAGATTTGGAGGAGACATTTGCTAATCTGCGCAAAATCAATTTGAAGCTCAACCCAGAGAAGTGTGTATTTGGTGTTCCCTCCGGCAAGTTGCTTGGGTTCTTTGTATCCCATTGCGGGATCGAAGCCAATCCCGACAAGATCAAGGCCATCGAGCAGATCCAAGCACCAAGGACAGTTAAGGATGTGAGGCGTCTGACAGGATGCGTTGCCGCGCTAAGCAGATTCATCTCCAAGTCTGCCGAGCGTGCCCTGCCATTCTTCAAAATTTTGAAGAAGGCAGGACCCATGAAGTGGACCCCAGAAGCAGATGCAGCTTTGCAAGAGTTGAAGGCCTACTTGTCCTCCATGCCTACCTTGGTCGCTCCCAAACCACAGGAGCCATTGCTGTTGTACCTAGCGGCAACCAACCAAGTAGTCACTGCAGCTTTGGTAGCACAGCGAGAAGTAGATGAGGCAGAGAGTGAGCAGAGACCGGCAGAGTCAGAGAAGGATCAGGACAGCAATGAGCACAGCAACAAGAGCAACCCCAAGGATGCGGCAAGGAAGAAAGTGGTGCAGCGGCCAGTGTACTTCGTCAGCTCCTTATTACATGTGGCTAGATTGAGGTACTCTGGCGTGCAAAAGCTGATTTTTGGGATCATCATGGCCTCAAGGAAACTGCGCCACTACTTCCAAGCCCATGAGATCACGGTTGTCACTCGTTTCCCGTTGCAACGGATACTCCAAAACCCTGAGGCTACCGTCAGAATAGTGGAGTGGGCTTTGGAGTTATCCAATTTTGGTTTGCAGTTTGAAAGCACGTCAACTATTCAGAGCAGGGCATTGGCAGAGTTTATTGTAGAATGGACGCCAACCCCTGATGAGGAAGTGACGGAGACAGCTATCCCCGGTAAGGAATCGCCCCAAGAATGGATTATGTATTTTGATGGTGCTTTTTCCCTACAAGGTGCAGGAGCTGGCGTGCTTCTTGTTGCCCCCTCCGGGGAGCACTTGAGGTACGTCATCCAAATGCATTTTGCCCGGGAAGAAGCAAGCAACAATACATCAGAATATGAAGGGCTCCTTGCCGGGCTCAGGATTGCAGCTGAATTGGGAATTAAGAAGCTGATCATTCGAGGAGATTCACAGCTTGTGGTGAGACAAGTTAACAAGGATTACCAAAGTCCATTGATGGAGGCATACGTCGAGGAAGTGAGGAGATTGGAGGAGCACTTTGACGGATTGCAAACAGAGCACATACCCCGTGCGAAAAATAGCATAGCTGATCATCTGTCAAAGTGTGCTGCGCAGAAGCTCCCTGTGGAACCAGGGACTTTTGTTCTCCATCTCACTCAGCCCTCCGTATCCCCAGCAACAATGGCCCGAAAAAGGAGAAAGTTGGACTCTGGTAAGCCTCTCCCGGTAGAGCCGTCCGCTCCTGGCAGAGACCCTGCCGGAAACAACTCCTCGCAGTCTGCCGGACCACACCCTCTAGCCAGGCCCATGGACCCCGCGAACAAGGCATGTGCTCCCGCAGCAGAGGAGGTGCCGCTAGTCCTCGTTGTCGAGCCCCAGGCTCCAACTTGGGCAAGGCACATTATCCACTTCCTCCAAACCGGAGAGCTTCTCGGCAACCAAGACGAAGCTGAAAAAGTAGCCCGGAGGGCTAGTATGTATCAATTTGTCGATGACACTCTGTACAGAAGGCGGCCCAACGGTGTGAAATTAAAGTGTGTCTACCAGGAAGAAGGAAAGGAACTGCTGGCTGAGATACACAAAGGCATGTGTGACTCCCACATTGGATCAAGGGCACTAGTTGGGAAAGCATTCCGGCAAGGATTCTATTGGCCCACAGCCCTCCAAGATGCGGTCGAGCTAGTCACCAAATGTGAAGCCTGCCAGTTCCATTCCAAGAAAACCCACCTGCCTGCCCAAGCTCTTCAAACAATCCCTCTATCATGGCCATTTCCGGTCTGGGGGCTCGATATCCTCGGCCCCTTCCCTCGAGCAATCGGGGGCTTTGAATTCTTGTTCGTTGCTATCGACAAGTTTACAAAGTGGCCGGAAGTGACTGCCGTGAGAAAGGTGACTGCTCAATCAGCTATCAAGTTCTTGAAAGAATTAGTGTGTTGTTTTGGAGTTCCAGCAAGGATCATTACCGACAACGGCACCCAGTTCATGAGCCGCGCCTTCATGCAATATGTTCATGCCCTCGGATGCAAGATCTCATTTGCCTCTGTGGCACACCCCCGGAGCAATGGGCAAGCTGAGAGGGCAAACGCTAAAGTGCTGCGTGGACTCAAGACGAGAACCTTTGATACGCTGTAGAAGCACGGCAGGCGGTGGATCGAGGAGCTGCCGGTAGTTCTCTGGTCCCTCAGAATGACACCAAACCGAGCTACCGGGCAGACTCCCTTCTCCCTGGTCTACGAGGCAGAAGCAGTTATCCCCACGGAACTCATTTACGGGTCGCCTCAAGTGCTTGCCTACGATGAAGTAGCACAAGATCAGCACCGGCGTGACGATGCTGTGCTACTCGAGGAGAACCGTCTCCGGGCTGCAACGCGTGCTGCATGCTATCAGCAAGCCCTGCGTCACTATCATAGCCGCAGGGTTCACGCCCGGTGTTTTGAGGAAGGTGACCTTGTCCTTAGGCGCGTTCAGTTCGCCAAGGGTACAAACAAGTTGTCACCAAAGTGGGAAGGACCTTACCGGGTAGTACGAGTCACCAGACCTGGCGCGGTCCATATGGAGACCAGAGATGGCATTTAGTTGCAAAACTCATGGAATATTGAGCATCTCCGCAAGTTCTACCCGTAAGGCGCGGCTGTCGGGCCCTTCCCGACAGCCACCCTTTTGTACAGGCCTTGCCTCAGTTGCATGTAACCCCTTGTACAAAGCCAGGGCGATGACCCTGTGCAAGAGAAAATAGAGAAGCGCTATGGGGGGCCCCCGACCAAGATTGCAGGCATGCATGAGCATTCCAAGATCACTGCATAAGCATTTCATGAGCATTTGCATATGCATATAGATAGGATCACATCCTGCATTCATTCTCATCCGCATGAAGCTGCAGGTTCCTGCCATGAACTTGGCTTTGACAAGGAGTTGAGAAGATTGCCCGGCACTGCGATCCCCGACAAGCCAAACAGATAAGTTCTACCTCCTGTCCATTAGTGTTCTGTAAGTTATGACTTGTGCATAAGAAAACCCCACCACTCTTTTGAGACTTAGGTGCTTCCATCCCTGACTCGAACGTTGCTTCAGACAGGATGGTCGTAGTGGCCTTTGGTAAAAAGAAGTTGGCGGGGGGCTGGCCCCTTTGCCTGTTGCCCGGTAGACACAGCTCTCCGGCAGACAGAAAAGGTGCCGGCAGGATAGCCTGCCGGGGAAAACTCGTTTATTTACACTAAAGAGGCATCTCGCCTCTGCATGGACATACACATGCACGGGTTCCCGGCAAGGTTCATCTTTTTCATTAATATGCTGATACAAGTACAAGCATTACAGAACACAAACATGGACTCGAGAGATTACATTATTTGAATTAAAATTTGGCAATTGCCTACAAGTTTAAGATTGAAAAAAAGATAAGTGCCCTATAATCTCCTCTTTTCGTTTTCCCTCCACCAGGCACTTCGGTGGAAGGAGGAAAAGACGAGAAAGGGCACCCAAGCAGGAGCCTGTCCCAGTCCCATCGCAACCCACTTGGCGCAGCCTGACAAGACCAAGAGTGGCGAGGCTGCAAAGGAGGAGCGCGGAAGCAGGGCGGCGTTCCCTGGTCACCACCTCCAGGACTAGCAAGAAGCCCCGGCTTGGGCCCCGGTGGAGTCATCCACCAAAGCCTAGCCGGAAGACTGCTGGAGGGGAGGCGAAGGCACCAAGGGAACATCCCTCCCCGGCTGTCACCCAAGGTGGCTGATGATGATGCTGCTGGGGAGGGAGGGGAAGAGCGGAAAGACAAGGCGGCAGGTCCTCGGTCGGAGGCGAAGGCATCCACGCCATCGTACTGCGACCTGACCTCCCACCACCCGCCTTCTCCGCCTTCCCTCATTTTCTCTCTGTCAACCCCGCTCCAGGGGAGCGCTAGGACTCCAACCCGACGCCTTCCCCGGAGAGACGGCGAGCGACCACGGCGGCCAGGGGGCTCGGGACACGCCCCTCCCTGCCTTGGCGGGCAGGAAAGCGCGCCTCTCGTCGACATCATCCCCACGGCTCCCGGATGGGGCAGTGCTGGGTTTATCGATGATTCCCAGCCCTGCCTCCCGGGCGCGCCCCAGAGACGCCAAGGACCCAATCGCCAAGACTACGAGCGGCGGTGACCCGAGGCTGGACACCACACTACCCAACGGGCAAACGGCCGTGGCAAAAGGAGCAAGCATTCCCTCACAATGGGAGCTTGGTATCTCCCGCACTATGAGCAGCCCGTCCACGACGCCTTCTCCGAGCATGGACCAGGCTCACTCCCCGAACACCAGCACTCAACAACTCTAGGCGCAAGATGGAGCCCGGAGCTTGGCCCCGGGCCTTTCCCTTCAACATGACCAACAAAAGGCAGGAACATGGGAAGAAAGGATCTAGAGATGGATGGCTCGGCTCTCCCTCCACCCCTCCTTTTATAGGCGTAGCAAGAAAGGGAGTCGCTCCCTCAACAAGCGATCGCCGCCCCTCTCCGCCAATTCAAGAAGACCGGGCCCTCGCCTTGATGCTCTCCCGCACCACGCGCCTCCGTTACCTACCCCGCGCGATGCATGCTGCATACGTGGCTAAGGATAAGGGCGTGGTGGGAAGAGTGAATTGGCAGTTTCTCCCCCGTGCGTTAAAGTCATTCACGGGCCATCACTGGAGCGGCCCACCACCATTGGCCTTACACGACATGCGGAGAAACCGGAAACCGGCCCGGAATCAAGGCTAATGAAGAAGCAAAGAAGACCTCAAGAGACAAGCCTCTTCAGCGACCCCGCCTGTGCACTTATTAGGCCCTACCCCGACGACGCTCGGCAGCGCGTTCGGGGCAGGCTCGGGGGCTTCTGTCGGTGCAATAAACCCTGGGTCTGTTGCCCAGACTGTGCACAGGCACGGGGAAAAGATTGAAGCACCAACCCATGCCAGAATACAAGAGACCAAGATCATCAAAGAGCCAAACATGCAGATCAAGAAGGACCAAGATCAAGCCAAAGAAGCAAGGCACCATCAGGAGAAGGGCCTCCTTTGTCGGGCAGGCGAGCTCGGCAAGGGGCGAGGCCACCCCCAGAAGACGACGTCCAAGACGTCCCGGCAGGGCCTGCCGGGGGGCACGGAGGCAAAACCACCTCACCAACTGCTCCACCACGACCCACGTCGTCAATCAGTGTGGTGTCAAACCGCGGAGTGACTAAGTGGCAGCCATTCACCACATGGCAGCCTCTCCCTACAGGAAACACCTACAGATGACATCCGTCATACGACGTGCCAAGCAAGCAGCCGTGGAGCTGGCAAGATAGCCCGGCAAGCCTTGTCGGGCAACCAACGATGTGACGTTGAGCGGTGCACTTAGTGCGCCCTGTCAGCCCACAGAGTTAGGTATGATAGCACTATTTGCTATCTTATCAGTACATAATGACTGTTTTGCCATTGTGGTGACCCCTTAATCTATAAAAGGAGGCCCATGGCAACCATAGAGAGGGTTAGAAGGTTGGATAACTCAGACCCCCATACGCGCGTAGCCACTACCGCCCTGAGGCAACCCTTGCCGGGCAAGTGTACTATGCTCCACCACCACCTTTCCACCATCAATCCACCAAAGCAGGAGTAGGGTTTTACGCCTCATAGCGGCCTGAACCTGGGTAAAAATGCCTGTGTGATCTCTGCCGTGCTGCCACGCGCTCGTCTGCTCTTTGTGCAATGCGACGCCCCCCTGCCGAACGAGCAAGGGGCCTCCTGGTCCCATAGGTGGCCGTGGTTTCCCGCGACACGAGGGTCTTGTCTTGCTGGTGCTGAAGATGGGCCATACCAGGCCGTCGATGGAGCCACGCCGTGGGCCGCAGGCAGGCAAGTCTGGGTACCCCGATTCCTAGAACGCCGACAGTAGCCCCAGGGCCCAAGGCGCGCTCGGACTTGGCTTCGAGGCGAAGCCAAAGGGCAAGGGCGAAGCGCCGCGGGCCCCAATCGCTTGCGGACCGAGTCGACGTGTGGCGCTTGATGGGACGTGGGCGTCTCCACTTCCCCACGCTGCCTCGGCAATCGTGTGACTTGACAACTGCCTGTTGCATGCAGAAAAACCATCATTACTTGGAATCATGGGATGCTGGCGGTTGGCCTCCCTCGGGCTATAAATGGGAGAGGGGGCAGAGCCCCCTGCTCATCTCCGTCTTCTCGCTACTTGCTCCTCCTTCTTCCTCTTTGCCCTGTCGTCTTGTCAAAGCGTCCGTGGCACCAGTGAAAAGGTTTTCCGCTGCGGAGAAGGGAAAACCCCTCAGGTGGAACCTGAGCTACTCCTACTAAAGAAGAGGCCCGATTGCTCCTGTGACGCCGTCGCAGAACCCATGGCGATGAGGACTTGGCATGAACGGGCTCCTCTGGGCTTCTCGGTCCCCGTGTATGCCCGCGTGTAGAGCCCCGCGCATAGGAGTGGCGGCCGGCGCCTCGAGGGGCGGGGTCGCGGAGGAGGATAGGTGGTGGCCGTACGACCACCTCACTCGCAGACCCATGCCGAAGGCACGGCCCGCGAGTTTGTGGTGTGGGCAGCAATGCCGCCGTGCACATGGATCCGGCTCCCACGGTCCGTCGCAAGGGAGATACCACCGAGGGGCCCGTCGAGTTGTGGCTGCAGCACGACGGATGCTGCGGCCAGGCTTCAGAGGCGGAAGTCGAGGTCGTCAACTCCGGCGATGTCTTCATGACTCGAGGATGGGGCGCGATCGCCCGCGCCTGCCGCCCGGAGGGAGGCCATGCCATCCACTTCGAGTACGACGGGGCGTCGACGCTCTTCTTCAAGGTCTTCGGCGAGGATGGTCGGTGCCTGGAATGCTGCCCCAGGGGAGGCAGTCAAGGCGGCGACGCCGCCGGCGGCGAACTTGCCCTTGGCCTTGCCCGCGATTCTTCCGACAGTAGCAGCGCCTCCTCAGGGAATGGCTCAAGCGACGACGACAGCTATGAGCCGCTGAGCCGCCGTGCCCGAACCGCAGTAGCGGCGTCGTCCCAGCATCGTCGGTGATGTCGCCAAGGCCATGGCTCCTTTAGGGGTTTTTCCTTTTGCTTCACCTCTGCACGAAACCATGACGAGCCCCGTGGAGGCATGTAAAAACTGTGATGCTTTTGTCTAGATGTTATTATTCCTGATTCAGTGTCATGATTACGTCTCCCGCCCTGGCATGGTTCCCCCTTTCATTCCTGCGATAGCTTAGTGCTCTGCACCGACAGGACTCGGTCCCCAGGCAGGCTTCGACCGTCGCTGGTATGCCAGGTCACGATGCCATTGTCAAGGCCAGAAGGTGAGCGGCTCAAGGTCCAGTAAGAGCCCCTGAGACGCGATGCTCAGGAGGTCCCCTTTGGCGCGCAAGCGGCTCCCAAAAGGCTAAAAGGGAAACGTCCTTGTCCGGGTGTCATGGTAATATCTCGACAGATGCCAGGGGGTGGCTTATCATGGTTGGGGCCATGAGATCGTCGTCGGGTCCTGGAAGCGGGAGTGGGCACAAGCTCGGATGGACACGAGATCTACCCAGGTTCAGGGCTCTCCTAAGAGATGAAACCCCTACTCCTGCTCTGCAGGGTCTCCGCATGATCACTATGAAGCAAAGAATACAATGGTGCTCCTAGAGCTGTTCGGCTACAGGAGGAAGAAGGGCAAGGCTAGCTCTCTCCTCTCCCTGGCTATGGTGTGTGTAGAACTGAGGTGGAACATGAGATGAACCCTTTGCATGGGTGTGGCCTGGGGGGTTTTATAGGCTAACCCCCCAGGGGTACAATGGTTATATGGCCGGGTGGTAGGCCCTGGCTACGAGTGTCTATGGGGGCCGGGTTCTCCGCCGGCTGCTGGGCCCTACCGGCTGCCGAGGAACCGGCCGACAGGTGGGGCCCGCCACCTGCAGGCCCCAATGACGACTCTTCACTGTGGCGCCGTCCACACTGACGGAGGCCGTGTCGGGCGCGCCATGGCTACAGCGCCGCGCCGGGCGGGTCGGCGGCCGCCTGGCGGCGCCTACTGTAGCCATGCGGCCGTGATTTGGGGGAGGCATGGCGCACTGTGGCCATGCCCCAGCTTGTCTCCTGGTCAGGCTCAAACTCCTAGGGAGGGGACGGGCTGCCTGCTAGGAGCCGGCCCGTACCCTCACCGCCTTCTGGGGTGCGCCGTCTTTCGGGGTACGTCGCCTTCTGGAACGCGCCGTCTTCTAGGAGGCGGCGTTCTAGCTTGAGCCGCTTTCTTGGGGCTCACCGTCTTCTAGGAGGCGGCCCTTCGGTCCCGTCCGGCCCCAGAGGCCGGTCTTACGACCAGTCGGACTGAGGGGCTTGGCCAGCCCCGATGTCTTGAAATATGGTTAAGTTCTGATGAGGCTGCCCGGGGTCTATCCCCCCGACAGTAGTCCCCTAAGCTAGTGAGGTTCTACGGCTTTAGCAGTCGGAGGGCCTCAGCAGTTTCCCCTTCGAGTGGTCTTCCGCCTTCTGCTTCGTCCGGCTGGGAGGAGTCGGACGCTAGGAGCCGGCCGCGGCGGCGGCCGCCTGGTGGAATTCGAATCGACAGGCGGGAGTCGGGGCGGCGCCGCCCTCCGCAAGCGCGCCATGCGGCGCCCGCAGGCTAGGTCGGCCAGCCAGCCCATGCAGGCCTGCTAGCCCACGCGTGTGACGAGACGTTACCGCAGGCTGGGGCCCGCCACTACAGGGCCTCGGCCCACGCGCGGATCCGCTGCGGCCGAGGCGGGCGGTTGCCCTTCTGCGGCTCATTAACTGTGCCATAACCGCGTGGAATATGCGGGGTCGTGTGGGGCGTGGGGCGCAGTTAATCCCACCCCATGTCGTCTCGGCTTTGCCTCCATCGGCTATAAAGAGGGGGGGAAGGAGGAGGGGCGGCAGAACGCAAGCGCACCCCCTCCTCGCTCTCTCTTCTCCCTTTGCCATTGCTGCTGCAGCGCTGCTTTGCCGCTGCCGAAGTGCTTCCGCGGTGGCCTCCCCTGTCGCTGTCACCTAGCCGCGGTCGCCGCTCCGCCGAAGCAGCCACACCGCCGCGGCCACCGTCGCGGCTCCGCTGCCTCGTGTCATCGCCGCCTCGCCCATCGTCTTCTTCTCCGTCGCCGCAGCGCCCGTCATCTTCTTCTCCGTCGAGCTCCTCCTTGCCATCCCTGCGCCATGGCAAAAAGCGGATGGCTGGGGTCTAATATCCACGACGACCATGTCGACTTCCTCCACGCGACGCGGAGGCTGCCTTGCTCCGACAACGTGGGCGTGTGCATCCCCCCCGAGCCGGAGATCTCGCCGCGGCTGGTGCCCGGCGAGTACGTCGTCTTCCGCGCTCACTTCCTCCGCGGCTTCGCGCTCCCGGCCAGCGGCTTCTTCCGGGAGTTTCTCCACTTCTACCGACTGCAGCCACACCACCTCACCCCCAACACAGTGGTGTGCCTCTCCGCCTTCGTTACTTTCTGCGAGGGATACCTCGTCGTCTTGCCGACTATCAAGCTCTGGGGTACGTTCTTCTACCTCAAGTTAGGTACATCGACAAAGGAGGAGCCGGCCCAGTGCGGGGCGTGTGTGGCCGTGAGGTGCTCAAGAGGCGGCATGCGCTTCCCGTCGATCACTCTACACGAGTCGGCCAAGCTTTGGCAGAAGTCATACTTCTATGTCCGGAATCTCCGGAACGTCGACTACATCAACCTGCCGGCCTACGTGCCCGGGCCACCTGCTGGGTCGCGCGACAACTGGCAACAGTAGCCGCCCAAGCACCCCCTGCCGGGCCCTATCGTTAGTGTCCTTGCCCGGCTGGAGGAGATGACAAGCCGGGAGGGGCTCAAGCCGGCCGACCTACTGGACGGCTTCATCATGCACCGGGTATCTCCGCTTCAGCTTCGGCCGCACCTCATCAGTCAGATGAGCAGCCACCGGGATCCATGCCGAATGTCCACCAAGGAGATGCCGAGGGTGGAGGTGGCCTGCCATGTCAACGACATCTCCAACTACAAGCTCAGCGAGGCGGAGTGGCGTATCGGCAAGGAGCCTTACAGTCGGGCCACCCCCTCCAGCGGTAAGTACCAGATTCGGCTGCTTTATTCACAATATTCTTCGTCCCTCCGTCTTGACCATCCGACTTTTTGTGGCAGCGCTTCGCGGGCCAAGGCACGCCGGCTCCTGGCCACGAGTGGATGCCGGGCCACGAGGATAGCGACGCCAAGGATCCCGAGCTGGGGGCAGCCGCCATGGAGGAAGGCGGCGATGAGGAGGTCGCTGGAGAAGGCGGCGGAGGAGCTGGCGGCCCCGAGGCAGGCGGCTCTGCAGGAGGCGGTAGAGGAGCAGGCGGCCCCGAAGCGGGCGGCTCCACAGGAGGAGGCGGAGGAGGAATCGGCGATGTCCAGGCTTGGCCGGACGACGACGAATGCGACGAGGAGTGGCGCCTGCCTAGGGGGGGGGTGCGGGAACAGGAGCCGGAACCTCTACGCCATGGCCGGCAGCTACACCCGGTGGGCACAAGCGTCGCCTGGCGGGAAGGTACGGCAGCCACCCGGTCAAGAAGGCCAAACAGGCAGACGCCACCAGGTGGCACAAGGCCCAGAAGGTGGCCGCCGCCCGGAAGGGGCCCAAACCCATGCCGCTCACGTCCGGGTAAGCGCACTTGCTGCTCTGACTTCATGTTTTCCTTCTTTCTTAGGGTGTTTCCTCATCTTTTCTTTCTTGTTGAGCAGGACGGCCTTCGCCATCACGCGGGCTTCATCCGCCTCGCTGATGGACCCAGTGGACGGCTCTGCGGATGCTCGGTGTCCAGATCCGGCTGCTGCCCTCTGCGAGGCGCATGAGAGGAACGCGTGCGAGGTGCGCGAGGTGTAGGAGGCCGCAGAGAAGGCGCGGGCCGACGCCCAGGCGGAGGAGGCGGCGCAGGCGGAGGCCCGGGCCGCGGCGGAAGCGAAGGCGGAGGCAGCAACGAACCCGCAGGCGGAGGCCACGACCAAGGCGCAGGCGGGGGCCGACACCAGGGTGACGGCGGATCCGGCTGGTGGCAAGGTCCCGGAGACCGTCACCTTTGAATAGCTGGAGGTGGAGATGGCGGAGAACCAGACGCCGCCTGGGGCGGCCAGGGCTGACCAGTCGGTGCCGGAGCTTGTGGTCCCCGACACCGTCATCCCGGAGGTGGAGGAGACCCAGCGCGCGCCGGATGCCGACGGACGAGGAAGCGGCGAGCCCAACCAGCCAGAGGTACCACCAGCCGGCGCCGGGCAGGCGGCGAGCCAGGTCTTGGTGGCGCGTGCTCCTGCGCGCTAACGTGTGACGTGGGCGACATCAGAGCCCAGGCGGCAGGTGGAGGCTGCGGCCTCGAGCTCGCGGGGAGCCAACGCCGGGGCCACGAGCGCCCCTCCTTCAGGCTGGGTGGTGGCGGCCAGCTCGGCCACCTTGAACCTGGCGGTGCGCGACCTGGAGGACCGGTTCCTCGCCCAGAACACCACTCTGCAGAGGGCGAGGGAGGAGCTGTTGGCGACGCGGTCGGCCGTCCTGGTACGTACACCTTATTTTGCTATATTTTTTGTCTTGTAATCTTCCATGGGGGTGCGCCAGCGCACCCACTGGGTGTAGCCCCCGAGTTCCGAGCCGGCTGCTGAGCAGGCGGGTTGGAAGTCCAAGGTGTTCTTTTCTTTGGCTGAAATGCTTGCTGCTGTTGTAGGACTACCACAACATGCGGGCGGCCGCGTACAACACGCAGAACCGGACGCTCACCACCCAGACTACTGAGCAAGCTCAGAGCCGAAGTAAGTAAGCCGGCTTTCAGTGGGGGCGCGCCAGCGCACCCACTGGGTGTAGCCCTTGAGATTCGGCCCGGCTGTTGAGCAGTCGGGCCGGATCTTTTCTGGTAGGCTTGTTTTCGTTTTTGTCGAAGTAGATGATGATGATTTCTGTCTTCTTCTTGCAGCGGCCGCCGCCTAGTTGAGGGAGCGCGTGGCCGAGCTCGAGGGCCAGCTCCGGGTTTTGAGGTAGGAGCACGACCAGGCGGCCGCGGCTCGCGACCGGCTGGAGAAGGAGCTGGCGGAGCAGGCCGAACGCCACACGAACCAGGTCCGGACACTAGAGGCGGACGAAGAGCGCCTGATGGCCGAGTTCGAGACTCAACGCTCGGATTGGGCCGAGTGGGAGAAGCTCCTCAATGATGGCTACTCCGTGATTGAGGACATGCTTGACGGTGCGTCTCTCTTCTTCAGGTTGTGGGTTGCTGATTGTTAGCTGTCGGCTGTCGCTGGAAGCCGGCCTCTGACATCTTTGTCTTCTTCTTGAGCAGAGTTCCTCCCGGGCTACTCCATCTCCGTCTGCATGGCCATCGAGGCCCAGCGAGAGGAGAAAAGGCGGGAGGGCAAGGAGATCATGCAGGACCGGCCTCGGACTGTGGGCGAACAGCTCATGGCCGTCCGGATGCGCCTCGAGCCCACGCGCCGCTTGCTCCACCGGCTTTAGCGCGCCGGGTTGCAGGTCTTGGAAAGCTTGTGGCCGGGTGCTCAGATCCCGCAGACTCCCAGTCGGACGGCCGACAGGCTGGAGGTGGCGGCGAGCTGGCTCGAAGCCTGGAAGAGCTCCGCGGCGCGGTTCGGGGCTGCAAAGGCTCTAGAGTTCATCAAGGCCTGGTACCCTGGCGTGCACCTGGCGCAGCTGGCGACCTTTCACCAAGAGGCGCTGCCAAAGCTGGCGGCGGAGCACGAGGACATCGCCGTCCACGCGGCGGCCATCGCCGACTACGCTGATGTCGATGTCTTCGTCCCGGAGCGGGGAGATGACGACGCCGTGGTTCCTCCGTCCTGGTTCGGTCTGAACCCGTCGGGCGGGAAGGACTCAGCGGAGGAGATCGCCTCCAGCGACGAAGGCGACGAGGGCGACAAGGACGAGGAAGGCCGCTACGTCTCACCAGACGGCGAAGCTACCAGCCGGACTCGGCCCGACCCAGCGCCGACTAGCGACTTGCCAGAGACCACGTCAGCCGCCGCCGACCTCCAGGCCAAAACTCCGCAGCCGAAAGCCCCACCAGCCGGAGCTACGCCTGCCGCCGACCAGTCCGTGCAGCCCGAGGGGCCGTCCGCCTAGATGCCTGTTATCTTTTTTCAAGTTTTTTTTCTCTGTCTTCGTGCTTGAAAACAATGTCAGTTATGCGCAGTTCCACCCACTGGGGGTGTATTTTTAAACTTGATGAATGCTGGCCTTGGGCCCTTTTGCATTGTACAAAGTTTAAATCCCCACATTTTGCATGTGCTGCCGGGTTCTAGCTTGAGTTTGCTTTTGCCCTCTTTGGCTTTTTCCTTCGCCGTGTTCCCTTGGCCGCCTCCCTGCCAGCCAGATAGCCGCGCTGCGGTCTGTGGCTGGGTCAGGGACTTGGTTGTTTAGAACGGGCAAGTTACTTCAGCCGCTTAGAGCGTAGCTTAGTCGAGCGAGAAGCCGGCCTGCCGGCTGCTGAGCAGCCGAACGAGGGAGGCGAGAGGCCGGCTTGGCCGTAGTCGGTGTTTTCCTTAGTCATTTTTCATGTGGACAGCGTTTCCGGCCTTTGACTCTTGCCAGTCGGACAGCCGCACTGCGAGCTGTGACATGGAGCAAAGAGAGGGCTTTGGAGTCGGCACACTACTAGTCGGCTCCGGCTGGTGCGAACTTAGGCCAAGACGGCGAGCCCCTGGGTCGGCTGACCGAAACCCGGACGGGACAAGAATATATAAAAAAAAACTCAATTCATGGTATAAGCTTATCTTATGGACAAAAAGGTAGCCCCCGAGTGCATCTTGGGGGACCTGAGGTCTTTACTTAATACAAAAGTTGGCGTGGTACATACACTCACTTTAACTGTGAAATGGACGGAGTAGGTTCGCGTTCCATGGCCGCTCCGTCTCTTCACCGGCTGTGCGTCGCTTGCCTTCCCTAGGCTTTTGGGCGTCGACGAGGTAGTACGAGTTGTTGCCCAGGGCCTTGCTGACGATGAAGGGGCCTTCCCAAGGTGCTACGAGCTTGTGCTGGCCGGCTGATCGCTGGATCAGGCAGAGCACAAGGTCGCCTTCGCAGAATGTATGCGGCTTGACCTTCTTGTTGTGGTAGCGACGCAGGCTCTGCTGGTAGATGGTGGACCGGCTGCATGCTAGCAGCCGGGCCTCTTCCAGCAGGTCGACGCCGTCTTCTCGTGCCTCCTTTGCTTCCGCCTCCATGTACATAGTGACGCGAGGCGAGTCGAACTCGATATTCGTGGGGATGATAGCCTCGGCACCGTACACGAGGAAGAAGGGCGTAAAGCCGGTTGATCTATTGGGCGTGGTCCGTAGACTCCAGAGGACGGCCGGCAGCTCGTCGATCCAGCAGCCGGCCAATCGCTCCAGCAGCTCGATCAGGCGGGGCTTGATGTCAGATAGGATGAGGCCATTTGCTCGCTCCACCTGGCCGTTTGACTGCAGATGGGCAACGGACACTAGGTCCAGTCGGATACCCTGGTTTGCGCAGAAACAGGCCAAGGCGCCTTTGGCGAAGTGGTGCCGTTGTCGGTGATGATGCTGTGGGGAATGCCGTATCGGACGGTGATGTCGGTGACGAACGTGATGGCATTCGGACCGTTCAGCTTCTTGATTGGCTTGGCTTCTATCCACTTGGTGAATTTGTCCACGGCGACCAGCAGATGAGTCATGCCACTGCGTGCTGTCTTGAAAGGACCCACCATGTCCAAACCCCACATGGCAAACGGCCAGGTGATGGGGATGGTCTTGAGGACAGAGACCGGCTGGTGTTGCTTGGTGCTGAACTTCTGGCACCCTTTGCACTTCTTGGCCAACTCCTTGGCATCGTCCAATGCAGTCGGCCAGAAGAAACCATGGCGGAAGGCTTTGGCTACGAGGGACCTAGAGGCGGCATGGTGGCCACATTCGCCTTGGTGGATGTCTCTGAGGATCTCCATGCCCTTCTCCGGCTCCACGCAGCGTGGATAAACGCCAGTCACGCTCCGCCTAGCGAGCTCTCTGTTGACGATGGTGTAGGCGCCTACCCGGCGCTGGATCTGTCGGGCTAGCACTTCGTCTGCTGGTAGCACGCGGTTTACCAGATAGTCGCGGATGGGCTGCGCCCAAGATGGGGCCGCCACCACTGTGAAGACGGCAACTGGCACGAGGGTGGCCGGGTTGGGAGGCGGCGGGCTGGAGCCGATCGCTCCTGGTGGTATCGATGAAGTCCCCGGGCCGACTGCTGCAGTCCCCGGGTTGCCTGCTAGAATTCCTGGGCCGGGTGCTGATGGTGTAGCCCCGGGGCCACCTGTTGAAGTCCCCGGGCCGACTGCTAGAGTCCCCGAGCCGGATCCGACTGCTCCAGGGTCAGCCGACACAAAGATGGAGTCAGACTCTGGCGACGGCTTGATAGACGGCTTGCGCAGACACTCGAGGGAGACGCCGACTGGTATGGCCTGCCGGGTGGAGCCAATGCGGGTGACGGCGTCCGCTGTGTTGTTGTCGGCTCTTGGCATGTGGAGGAACTCGCACCCATCGAAGTGCCCGCTCATCTGCTGGACGAGGAAGTGTTAGCTTGCCATGTTGGCGTCCTTGGCGTCCCAGTCGCCGGACGACTGCTGGACCACCAAGTCCGAGTTGCCGTAGCAGAGGATGCGGCGGATGCTGATCTCCTTGGCCAGTCGGAGCCCAAAGATGATTGGTCGATCCGTGGCAGGGCAAACGGATCCTTGGGGCAGGCCTTGTTGAGGCTCGTGTAGTCGATACACATGACCACTTGTTATTCTTCTTCAAGACGAGGACTGGGTTTGCAAGCCAGTCCGGGTAGAACACTTCGATGATGAAGCCGGCTGCCAGAAGCCGGGCGATTTCTTCACCAACGATCCTTCTCTTTTCTTCTGATAGGCAGCGGAGGGGTTGCTTGACCGGCTTAGCATCCGGCCTCACATGTAGTTTGTGCTCGGCGAAATCCGTCGGGACACCCGACATGTCTTTGGGGGACCATGTGAAGATGTCTCGATTCTCACAGAGGAAATTGACGAGCTCGCCTTCCTATTTGCTGTTGAGGTTGGTCCCTATGACAGCAAACCTCTTCGGGTGCGCCGGGTCCAAGGCGATCTTCTTGGTTTCCTGGGTCGGCTGGAAGGAGGCCCCTGCTTCCGTCTCCTTTGGATCAGTCGACATGGCCGGCTTCTCGCTGGCCATGGCTACCATCCAGTCAAGGAGACGCTTCTCTTGAGCAATGACGAGGGACTCGGCCAGCCGGCTGCTGGCAGCGGCGCAATCTAGCGACTTCTGGTAGTCGCCGGCAACAGTGATGATGCCCTTGGTACCCGGCATCTTGGCCTTCAGGTAGGCATAGTGCGGGACCATCATGAATTTGGCCAGCACCGGGTGGCCCAAGAGCGCGTGGTAGGGGCTGTCCAGGTCGACCACCTCGAACCAGATTGGCTCGCGGCGGAAGTGGTTCTTGTCGCCGAACAGGACATCCATCTTGATCTTGCCGATTGGAGAGCAGGAAAGGCCGGGAACTATGCCGTGAAAGACAGTCCGGCTGGGCTGAAGCTGCTCGACCTTGATGTCCAACCGCTCCATGGTCTCGCGGTACAGGATGTTGATGCTGCTGCCACCATCTATCAGAACTCGGCTGAAGCAGCAAGTCCGCCTCTCCGTTGAGAAGGTTGATTCCAGCACCAAGGCGTATGCACCCGACGAGGGCATCACGGCCGGGTGGTCAGCTTGGCTCCAGGTGATGGGCCTCTCGGACCAATGCATGAAGGTGGGGACCTCTGAGCTGACAGCATTCACCTCGCGGTGCTGCCGCCGTCTGCTGTGCTTGTCGTCGGCTTCGCTCGTGAAGATGACGTAGGTGGCGTTCTCTTCGGGGAACTCATCTTGAAGCATGCCGGCAGCTCGGGCCGGTTGCTGAACAGCCGGAGCTACCTGGCTGGCTGGTGGAGGAGGTGGCAGGGCCTCGCCCTTGGCAATCCGGGCAAGCCAGTTGCATTTTCGGGTGGTGTGGTTGGACGGCTTCGTGCCGCTATGGAACTTGCACGAGGCATCGAGGGCTTGCTCAAAGGAGAAGGCAGGCTGCCAGGCACCCTTGCCGTCCCGCTGACGCTTGGGGCCGGGCTTCCCGGCCGGCTGCTGATCCTCGATAGTGGCCACCTGCCGGCTGTTGGAAGCCGGCTGCGGGGCCTTGCGCTTGTTGTTGTTCGGTTGTTGGCACCGGTTGGTGTCACCAGCTGTAGTTTGGGAACCCGGCTGGACCACCCTGCCGGCCGCGTCAACCCGGATCTCTTACTTCATGGAGGAGTCAGTGGTGGCGTACTTGTCGGCCATGACCAGGAGCTCGTCCAAGGTAGCTGGCTCATCGCACAAGAGCTTGTGCTTGAGCAGAGTGCCCTCTGTGCACCCGGCGGTGAAGTGCTCGATGGCCTGCACCTCGTGGACCCCCTCACAGGAGTTGCACAACTCACCGCAACGTGTCAGGTAGTCACGAGTAGACTCGGTCGGCCCCTGAACGCACATGGAGAGCTGGCGTGGCTTGGGGGGCCGCTTGTACGTACTGGTGAAGTTGCGGACGAAGGCGTCACTGAAATCTACCCAGCTATTGATGCTGTTGGACTTGAGGCTGTTCAGCCACGTCCGGGCCGTGCCCTGAAGCATGAGCGGGACGTACTTGACGGCAATGCGCTTGTTGCCGTTGGCGATGCCGACTGCTGTGGAGTAGTCGATCAGCCAGTCTTCCGGTTTCACGACGCCGTTGTACTTGGGCGTGTCTCTGGGGAGCGTGAACCCTCTGGGAAAGGGCTCATCGCGGTGCGGGGGCCGAAGCAGGCCGGCCCGATTGTGCGCTCCTCCTCCAACAACTGGGACCGAGCCAGCTGCTCGATTCGGTAGCGTGCGTCGTTTTCGCCGACTGCTTCGCGGGGGCTAAGCCGGCCGCTGAGCGTCGGGTGATTAGGCGTCGGCGCGGGAGTGGCCGCCCTCTCCCTTCGAGGAGGCAAGCACTCTTCCGGCCGGCGTCGAGGCTCCGGGTTCTGGAGCACTTGGTGGCTATCCACTATCGTGCGGCGCGTACGTCGGCTGTTGCTAGCAGCCGGCTCTGGGTCTCGTGGCTGCCCGCGGCCTCCGCCGCTAGGGGACCGAGAGGTCGCGCCGTTCTCGCCACGGGGCACGTGGGTGTCGACCCGTCGGCCTGCTCCCACCGCACGATTGCCCGTGTCCTGCTGCGCGTTCGCAGCATCGATGAGCTGCCGGAGGCGCTCCAGTTGCTCGCGTAGCTCGTCGCCCTGCAAGTGCTTGAGCTCGTCTGCGGCCGCCTGGGCGGCACGCATGTTATGCGCCGGGGTCTCGTAGACCGGGCGTTCGACCCCCAGCATGCTGGCAATCGCAGCGCCGCATTGCTGGATGGCGCCGGCCTGGCTAGGCTCAGCCGCAGCCGGCGTCCCACCGACCACGCGGTCGATCTCGCGCTGAGTGGCTTCAGCGCGGCGCTTCAGCGCCGCCATCTTGGAGGCACTATCGAAAAGCTTGACGCGGAACTCCTCCAGCTCCTCTTGGCTGGCGCCAGGGGGAGGAGGCGTCGCCAGGGCGTGTATGGTCGCGTCCCGCGGATCCTGGTTGGATCCGCCAGCGCCCAGGCCATCGCCGATGACCATCACCTCCGCGAGGGTGCTGGAGTCGAGCACGCCGACAGGAGCGTCGCTGGCGGTAGGAGGGAGGGGATCGTTGATGATCTCCATGTAGCTGGGGGAGTCGTCGGTGGAGGCCGTGTCGACGAGAGCGAGCTTGCCGAAGAGCTGGGTGAGGGAGTCGGCCGCTCGTGCGTTGGCGGCGGGCTCGTCGAAGAAGCCGAGCTCGCTGAAGAGGTTGGCGAGGCGACCTGCGGGGAAGGCGGCTCCTGCGTCAGGCGATGCGCCAAGGTCGGCGCCGGCGGGCGCATCGGGCCGACTGATCTCGCCAGCCACGGCACACTCACCGGAGAGGAACAAGGTTCCCGTCCAGAACGTGTCTCCGGCCGACGTCGCTGCTGGCCCCACGAGGGATGCCAACTGTCGTGGTAATATCTCGACAGATGCCAGGGGGTGGCTTATCATGGTTGGGGCCATGAGATCGTCGTCGGGTCCTGGAAGCGGGAGTGGGCACAAGCTCAGACGGACATGAGATCTACCCAGGTTCAGGGCTCTCCTAAGAGATGAAACCCCTACTCCTGCTCTGCGGGGTCTCCGCATGATCACTATGAAGCAAAGAGTACAATGGTGCTCCTAGAGCTGTTCGGCTAGAGGAGGAAGAAGGGCAAGGCTAGCTCTCTCCTCTCCCTGGCTATGGTGTGTGTAGAACTGAGGTGGAACATGAGAGGAACCCTTTGCATGGGTGTGGCCTGGGGGGTTTTAAAAGCTAACCCCCCAGGGGTACAGTGGTAATATGGCCGGGTGGTAGGCCCCGGCTGCCAGTGTCTATGGGGGTCGAGTTCTTCGTCGGCTGCTGGGGCCCGCCTCTGCTAGGCCCTGCTAGCTACCGAGGAACCGGCCGACAGGTGGGGCCCGCCGCCTACGGGCCCCGCTGACGGCTCTTCACTGTGGCGTCGTCCGCGCTGACAGAGGCCGTGTCGGGCGCGCCATGGCTACAGTGCCGTGCCGGGCGGGTCGGCGGCCGCCTGGCGGCGCCTACTATAGGCATGCGGCCGTGATTTGGGGGAGGCATGGCGCACTGTGGCCATGCCCCAGCTTGTCTCCTGGTCGGGCTCAAACTCCTATGGAGGGGACGGGCTGCCTGCTAGGAGCCGACCCGTACCCTCGCCGCCTTCTGGAGTGCGCCGTCTTCCGAGGTACGTCGCCTTCTGGAACGCATCGTCTTCTAGGAGGCGGCCTTCTAGCTTCAGCCGCTTTCTTGGGGCCCACCGTCTTCTAGGAGGCGGCCCTCCTGTCCCGTCCGGCCCCGGAGGCCGGTGTTACGACCAGTCAGACTGAGGGGCTTGGCCAGCCCCGATGTCTTGATATATGGTTAAGTGCTGATGAGGCTACCCGGGGTCTATCCCCCCGACACCGGGCGAGATCGCTATGGACAGAGTGTTGATTGTAATGTTTACGCCTGCGCGTATGGGGTGACTTATCTTGGCGAGCCTGCAGTTATCCTCTCACTGTGAGGGCAGCTTCTTGTGTGACGTCAGGCTGTGTCCTGGTGGCGGTGGCGCTCCCAGGCAAGACTCGCGCCGACCCCTTTTTCCTCGCTCATCTGGATGCTCTACGTCCTTGGATCCCGACCATCGAGCGAGCCTCAGCCGCCGCTGGTATGCCAGGTCGTGATGCCATGGTCAAGGCCAGGGGGTGAGGGCTCGAGAGCTAGTAGGAGTCCCTGAGGCGCGATGCTCAGGGCCCCCCTTTAACATGCAAGCGAATTGCGTGAAAAAGGAGTGGCTGGCCTCGTGAGGGTGCCTTGGAGGGGTCGCGACTCGAGGTGCTGGCGGGGCAGCTCGTGGTCCCGACTCCGGAGGTCCCTGCGAGTTAGCCAAAGAAAGAAAACATAGAACATAGCCGCGCTTGCTGTCCTGCCGGTGATCTTTGCACGAGAAGACGAAGGCACTGAGGACCCGGTGAGGTGACGTGCGCGGGGCAGGCCGCGAGCCAGAGCTCGGTCTCTCAGGTTTATCAGCGTTGCAGGGACAGACTCGAGCACAGGCGCCGTGCCAGCAGCCCCCGTTGCAGGATGAGCAAGAGGCGGGTTAGCAACGCGTGGGGGCCGCGAGGGGCGACTCCATAGATAACGAGATAGAAGGGGTAACGTTGAATAACCATGATAACACAGGCATGCATACTGGTCCGGGGTACATGAATCAAAATGGTGCGGCTGCGGGACTGGCCCCGGCAGCTTGAGGATAATGCAGCCCGAGGGGCGCCCTCAATTGAATAAACCGAAACGTCACCTGGCACCGTCATTGGAGGAGTGTTGGGGCAGCTGAAGACGCGCACTGTAGGGGTTGCACCTCATGAGTCGTCTGGCTCCTGGGTCTCATGAGGCTCCGGAGGCCCGGGAGGCTCGCGAGGGTCTGGCACCTTCTCCGTCAGGATCGCCTGGCGCCTGGCCTCGTGAGCCTCCAGGATGCCCCGCATGTGGTGCTGGTGCACGGCAGCTGTGTTCGGCAGGCCGAAGGGCATGCGAACGTAGCTGTGGGGGCGGCCTCCGCACCGGCCGACACGGGACAGCCAAAAGAGCTCCTGAGAAGCAGCTCTGTTGAGCCCTAGGATGTTGACGCGGATGCGCAGCTCGCCACCCATGTCAGGGGTGGTAGCTGCACCGGGTGATGCGGGGCGGCGCTCGCCACGCATGGCTCGCACCTCCTGAAGCTCTTCGATCGCCTTGGTGATGAACTCCTGAGCGCCTGGCGCCTCGCGCCCTGCGCCCTGCTCGTGAAAGCGTGTGTTGAAGCACGCCTACACATGGTGCCCGAACGCATCTCTCGTGACGCTGGCCAGGTTGGAGGCCCTCCAGAGGAGAGCCCCCGAGCCCAACCTGAGAGGGGCGCCTGGCACGCCTTCCTATGCAAGAGGGGAAGGCACCCCATCAGTGGGCGCGGGGCCTGAGGCATGACCATTGGACGCCCCAGCCTCCTGAGGACCTCAGAGGAGTAGCTGCTTCTTCTTCTTGGGGACGACCTCAGGAGGATGGATGGCACCCTCGTCATCCGAGTTCTCCACCGCTACGGCCTGGTAGGCATGCTCGAGGGAGCACACCGCATCCTTCTAATCGCAGGCGATCGTGATGATGCCGCAGCTTCCTGGCATTTTGAGGACGTTGTAGCCATGGTGAGTCACTGCCATGAACTTGGCAAGGGCTGGATACCCAAGGATGGCGTTGTACGGGAGATGAATGTGGGCGACATCGAAGTTGATGAGCTCGGTGCGCTAGTTGTCGTGCTTGCCGAAGGTGACAGGGAGGCGAATCTGCCCCAGTGGGACGGTGGAGCCATCTATCACCCCTGAGACGGGCTTGGTGTGGAGGAGCTGGTCGTAGGGTACCTGAAGCCTCTTGAATGTCTCAACAGAGAGGATGTTCAGTCCCGCACCTCCATCTATGAGTGTCTTGGTAACGAGGACGTTGCTGATGGTCGGTGAGCAGAGCATTGGGAGCGCGCCCGCGGTGGCTACACACTTGAGCTGATCCATAGAGTCGAAGGTGATGGCGTACTTGGACCACCTGAGGGGACGCGACGCCTTGAGCTTGCGGAGGGCCGCGTTCACCTCACGAGCGAACTGCTTGAAGACGCGATGGGAGGCAGGGGCCTGAGCGCCACCCAGAATACATGCAATGGCACGAGGCTCTTGGAAGCCCCTGGCCCCATCATGTTGGTGGTGGTCATCTTTCCTCCTTGGTGGCGGCGGCAGTAAAGGAAGGCCGGCATTGCCCTGAGGACGATCCTCACGAGGCTGGTCCCTCCAGGGGCCATCGCGAGGCTGGCCCTGCCAGCGGTCCTCACGAGGCTGATCACGCCAGTCCTGGCGGGGGTCACGGTTGTCCCAGCGGCCACCACCACAGCCTCCTCCGCGGCCATAGCCACGGTCGTTGCGCTCGGGACGGCGGCCAAGGCGCCCGACGCAGATGGCTCTGAGCTCCTGGCAGTCGTTAGTGTTGTGGCTGTGGACGTTGTGGAAGACGCAGAACGGGTGGCTGCCCTTGGAGGACTCGGGGTGGTCGCAGCCGCACTTCATCTCTGGCTCGGCCGCAAGCACAGCCGGGCCCTTGCGCTTCACGTCCTTGGCCTTGGCCTTCTTGTCTTCAGGATCGGCCTCCGGGAGCTCAAGGAGTGAGAGGCGACCTTCCTTTACCCTTGCGCACCTAGTTGCCATGTTGAACATCTCCAGTGCCGAGCACAGATCCTCATGTATGGTGAGTTCTTCCTTCATCTTGACATCCCAGACGCCATCAGTGAATGCTGAAATGATGGCCTCGTCCGACACCTTAGGGATCTTGAGGCGAACGTTGGTGAAGCACTGGATGTACTTGTGCAAGGTCTCCCCTGGCTGCTGCTTGATGCGCCGCAGGTCGCCTGCAGCAGGGGCGCGATCGCGAGTGCCCTGGAAGTTGGCGATGAAGCGCTCACGCAGCTCATCCCAGGAGGAGATCGACCCCACTGGGAGGTTCAGGAGCCACGAGCGCGCGCCATCCTTGAGAGCCATGGGAAACTAGTTCACCATGACCTTCTCATCGCCGTTCGCCGCCTCGATGCTCAGCTCATACAGCAGGAGGAACTCAGCAGGGTCAGGGGTGCCGTCATAGCACGGAGGCAGATCTGGCTTGAACTTGCCGGGCCGGACGACGCGGTGCAACTCCAGAGTGAACGCTTAGCAGCCTGCCGCGCTCACAGGAGCCCGCCGTGGAGGAGTAGCCTGGTCTTGGCTTCCGCGTGTCGCCGCCTCGGGCGACACACGGTCTTGACGTGGCGGTGCTGGGAGCGCACACGCCTCTCCTTGAGGCCGCTGCACCACCTGGTAGCTTTCTTCGTCGCGCGCCGGCGCCCTGCGCGGCGGGTCACGCTGGGGGGCCTCACGCCTTGGCTCGAGGACAACATCACGCCGGAGAGGAGGAGGGGGTGCACCGTGGGCTACATCGCCCGCCTGAGGCAGCGGGGGAGGCAGTGAGCGGGATGGCGAAGGAGCCTGTCCAGATGCGCTAACAAGCTCGGCGATGCAGTCCAGCTAGTCCTCGTAGAGGTCATCTGCCGGACGATAGCGCAAAAGCTCGCGCGCCATGAGCAACGCAGCCTGCGCATTCGCCAGCCCGCGACAAACATGAGAAGACGAAGCAACGGCTGGGGTCAGCGACGGAGTGGCGGTGCGACCATCACGCCGCACGGAAGGCGGCAGCGACGAGTCCTGCTACTCGTGGACCGCGGGCCAGTGGCAGCCTTAGCCGCAGGTGACAGGGAGCGGCGAGGGGCGCCGTCACCCGCGGGTGCTGTCTGAGCAATGCGGGCGGCAAGGGCTGCCCGACACTCGGCACGAACACGACGAGCATCGGCCATGGGAACTGCGGAACGGCGGCGGAACGACCGATGGAAGAGAGGCTTCGAACGCCCCTACCTGGCACGCCAAATGTCAGATTCAGGGCTCCGCTGACCCAAAGGAGGTTCGAACTCTGGGGCCTGTGCGAAGGACCCAACCTCTCCGGCCAACCGATTCGTCGCCCCCATGGCCGAGCTCGATGAACAGGAAAGGAAATGGACACAGCAGTTTACCCAGGTTCGGGCCACCTTGTGGTGTAATACCCTACTCCTACTTTGGGGTGGATTAGCCTTGCGAGGGGTTGAGGATGAACTAGTACAGAGGAAGAACAACCTCAGGAGGCCTGTTCTTGTGTGGGTGGAAGCTAGTGAGGGTTTGGATCAGATTCGCCTGGGGATCCTTTCTACGGTGGTGGCTAAGCTATATTTATAGTGGCCTTGGTCCTCTTCCTCCAAGCGAAGGCGGGATGGGATCCCGTAGTGACCAATTTCAAAGGGGGACAAGTAGTACATCCTATCCAGACGAAAGGTGGTCTTTGCCTGCAAAGCTTCTGTTCATGACGCCGTGGTGGGCTCGGCGATGACATCTGTCCTGCCGTCCTGGCGGTCTTGGTCTTGTTGCACGGGAATGGAAACCTTTGGCTGATTCCTTGGGACCCCGCGCCTGCGCTTTCCTCCTTAGCACCAAAGAGGAAACCTGCTACACTACGCCCGCTGGCGCCCGCCTTGCCTTGGTCGTCATGGCTTGCATCACCTCAACCTCATGAGGTAGGTACTTGCATAGGAATCTCCGCTCCTCAGGAGCCGGCCTGAGGGTGCCGCTCCCTCCGGAGGTCTTGGCGTCATCCGCCTCACGAGGCTTTGCCCCTCGCGAGGGTCTTGTCTTGCTGGTGCTGAAGATGGGCCATACCAGGCCGTCGATGGAGCCACGACGTGGGCCACAGGCAGGCAAGTCTGGGTACCCCGGTTCCCAGAACGCCGACAACAGCACCTTCACTCGCCGGTGGTGGTTTTTGAATGGAAGAGGAGAGGAGCAGCGCTAGTTTTGGATTAGAACGGAAGAGGAGCGGCGGTGGTTTTGAAATGGAAGAGGAGAGGAGCGGCACTGGTTTTGGATTGGAATAGGAGAGAAGTGGCGGTGGTTTTGAAATGGAAGAGGAGAGGAGCGGCGCTGGTTTTGGATTGGAACAGGAGAGGAGCGGCGGTGGTTTTGAAATGGAAGAGGAGAGGAGCAACGCTGGTTTTGGATTGGAACAGGAGAGGAGCGGCGGTGGTTTAAGAGGAGAGGAGCGGCGTTGGTCTTGGAAGTATTTTTTTGTTTTGCGTATTTTGGGTCAAAGTTTGACCATGTACTGTATTTGACAAGCAAAATGTGAATGCATGTCATCAAAAATTGTATCGTTTGGTTCGTATCTGAATGTACTTTCAAATTATATTATTTTTGCAATGTACAACATATATTTTATTTGTTAAAATCATGGTCAAATATGACCCAGAATACAAGGGAGACTAGTTAATGTGGGGTCGCTTTCTTAATTGAAGGGTAAATTGATTTTGATTTTGATCCAGTCACAACGTGCTGGCCCTCTCATCCAATCCTGTAAATCGCCGCTGCACGCTCCTCTCCCTCTTCTCCGTTGCAAAACCACCCCCTCTCCTCTCCCTCTTCTCCATTCCAAAACCACCTTCTCGCCTCTCCCTCTTCTCCATTGCAAAACCACCCTCCATCTTCTCCATTGCAAAATCACCGTCTCGCCTCTCCCTCTTCTCCATTGAAAGACCAGCGTCTCTCCTCCCATCTTCCAAAGCTAGCACCAGACCTCTTAGAAGGACATCTATGGAGAGGATGCAGCAGTGAATCGGGCAGATCACCGGTAGCGACCAGGCGAAGTTAGCCAGGTTGAAGAAGATCCTTAGGCCGCGCTCGGGAGCTCTGGATTGTTTCACACCTGTATTAATGATACAAGTGTAATTTACTCATCACCAAAAACAACTTGTAAAATACAGGCATAATGAAACTGACGGCCCGAGGTCTGTAACGAAAACCGGTGAGTTATGCGTGTAATCTGTGAAACCAGTGTATATTTTACCAGTTGAAAATGACCAACCAAGCGCTTCGCCCAAGACCTTCTGATTTTATTTACAAGCATCAGTTTTAGAAGCAGGTTTGGTTGGAAAACAACGATCCAATCACGGCCTTACTTGGTTTGACAACGAGTGGGAGATTTCGAGGACGGTGAGGGCCATGTGGCAATGTATGCGAAAGAGCGAGACGGCGGCGATGAGGGCGGCGATGTACTCCCCGGTGGCAGTCATGCCGCAGTCCTTCGGGTTCATCGAGTATCTCCTCTGGGCGATGGAGCAGATAGATTTTCCTGAGGAAAAATTCAGGCGGAGGTGGTGGGCATACAGGTCGAAGGTCGAGCATCCAGAGGATAACAAATCGATTGAGTACGGTGTGCCGTTAGTGAGGGCGCAGTGCCAGCCGGAGCCACAGGAGTATTCGTTCTCCCACCGCAAGAGGAGGCTGGATTGCGTGACGTCGCTTCCCCACCATTCTCCACGGTTCCCTCGTCGCTCGCCTTGTTTCTACGGCAGCGGTAGGGTTTAAGGTAAGCTTCGCACTAACCTAATCTTCCATCTGCTCATGCTTACAATCAGTGTGACGGCTAATGAAAATCATGCGGGTAAGTACTGGGTAGTACTCCGAGTCTCCGAATACTACACCAATCACCCTAAAATAGCTCTGGACCAAAAATGAAGTTGTGAAAATGTGTACAAACAAATAAAAATTGATTGGTGCTTCTTTTAGAAAAGAGTACTCTCTAGAAAAGTGCCAATATAAGCTACTAGTATTTGATTAGAGGATTTGCTGCCGAGAAAGATCCATCCACAGAGAGCGCCACCCATCCCACCGGTGGTGGATGCCAATGCTTAGATGGAGCATGGTTGGTGTCGGTAATTTTTACTTTGCACCTCGCACTCTGCATATATGCCGGTTCCATCCGTACACTTGTGCAGTTCCACCAAAATGCAGCTGAATAACCCTGTTTGCACAGATAATGAAAAAACGTGGTTACATTATAGTGGCACTAGTTGATGAAGCATACAGTAATAAATAGAAGAAATTTCATTTTCTTAATGGGAAAATATTGCGATAGTATCACAGTATGCCATGTTGCGAGGGCGAGATGGGCCCTGCGACGCCTCATACGGTATGCCTAATACTGGATATCGACCCAATTCTCCCCGATACAGCTTCTGCCAGTGATGAACATCAGTGTACCGTGGTAGTACAAAGAGGGGCCTTGAGACATTCCAATCTCTATTTTTGTGCAGATCAACTAAAATTAAGCACCCCAGTTTGCAGAAACACTTAAACATTAACAATGGGACTAGTTGATGAAACATATACTAACAAAGAGAAGCACTTTCTTTATCTACATTGGAAATGAAATGATAGAGAGGACACTAGCTCTATTTTAACTGTATTATTACTTCATTTTATCAGTGGCACTAGGGTCGAGCAGGTGGCAAGCGAGGTGTACCGTGCGTTGCAAGGATGGAGGCCGGGAGTGCTTAGACTGGGATGTTGAAGCTAACTCTTTCAGTCCGAATCTTCTCCCCTGATGTTTCCGTGGTAGCTTTTGGGTTGTAATCCAAACTTGGTCGAGCTGGGGTTGCGTCCCCCTACCTGCCTAGCTTATGTGGCGAACTTGTCTCCTACTAGTACTCAGTTCGTTCTAGTAGTAGTTGCATAACTGCCTGTGTACACTGAGATGTTGTCGGATAATGGTTCTCTATGGTTGGGTTTCTTTAATGAAATCAGAGGAAACCCCCGCTTTTGATATAAAAAATAATCAATGGCACTAGCGATGCCATAACATTGCCTCAAATTAATAGTGCCAGTAGATTAAGGTGCAAAATAATAACATTACTGCGTTATCATGGTAGTGCCAAAACAGTAGCACAAGAGCAGAGTCAACATGCAGGAACTTTGGCAAATGGTTGGACCAAAAAGGAACATACCTCGTGATGGGAACCATATCTGTAGTCAACGCCATCGTAGAAGGGATGACACCAGTCACCAACATGGATGATTCAATTCATGGGACCTTTTTTGTGTAGTTCACGTAAAATGAAGCAATGTTTGCATCATGCAGTTAGCAAGTACTTGGTCCCATGAGCTAGCAACTTCTTCTTCATTAGTTGCAATAAAATTGAGCAACATCAAGGTTGGTCGTGGAGCTCGTGGAATGTTCAACTATAATTTGGATATCATTTTGTGCAGTTCAACTAATATCAAGCGTGAATTGTATATCTCTGTTTGGACAAAAAGGTGGAAAGGAGGGTGACTAACAAGTGATGAAACATACATAAAATGAAAAGAAGCATGTTCCTTATCTGAATGGCGATCCTACAAGGACAGTAGCAATTTCTAAAGCAGCAACATTGCTAGATATTAGTGTGGGCATTAGGATTAACTATGACAACCGTTAAATACGACATTACTTTAATGATGCCATTGCTTCATTTTACCAGCAACATTACATTAACATCTGCTAAAGAGTTGGTATTTGGGTACGGGAGAATAGGCGGACCAGGACAGTTGCATTTCTAATGAAAAGAAGCAACTTATCTTAATGGGAAATTTAGCAGGACATGAAAAATAGTGCCATTGATTCATATTACTGGAGGCATTACATTGAAAACAACATTGGTTTAATGTGTCCTTACTTTAATAGTGGGACTGCTACATTTTACTAGTGACATTACATAAGAGGGGCTCGGGGCAACAAACATCCAAACAGGATATCTAGGTTGGTCCCATTTTTGTTCGGTATAGCCACCTTATACTGTGTGAGGCTAGCAAATCTAGTGTTGGACATACTCTGTTGACTTGTCCCCCAGTCCCCACTTTCTTTCCTTTTTTAACCAATAGATCGGTTTATATCGAGTTTGTACTGCGTTTCCCTTTATTTCCCTATTAGACCAAGAGACCGGTTAGATAGCCAGTCTCTACTACTTTTCGCCCCCGTTATTTCCTCTTTCGACCAAGTCCTAGATTCAGTTAACAAATCTTCCCCCAACCCCCACCCCCTTTCTTCCCTGTTTGAACCAAGTAGTACTAGATTCGACTGCATGAAGTAGTACTACTAGATTCGACTGCATGAAGCAGTTTTACCTCTTAACAGTAAAAAATTTGGTGGCTTTCGAACAGCCAATCGATCCTATCTACGAGGGCCTAAGAAATAGAAAAAGATACAAATGCAGCGACGTGAGGAGCTGGGGTAGTAGAGCAAGGCCAGTTTCGAAGGAAGTTATACCTAAGGGTCGCCGGGATGTCACTAGGTGGGCGGCGGGAGGCCGGATCTGCCCACACTACGACAGCGAGGAAGAAGGGGTCGGAGGCCCTCCCTAGCCGGTGCTGCGTGGGAGAGAACGGCAAGGCAAGCTGATCGGGACGCGCCGGCAGTGGGTAAGAGCCATCGCCGAGGACGACTGCGTGAACGTTGCACCTTCTGACCTTCCCCAGCAGAGGGGATCCGCCCGGATCTGTGACCAACGGTGAGTAGAGAGAGAGTGTGGCCACCGCTGTCATGTTTAGATCTGGAGAGGACGAGAGAGTGTGAAGAGAGCAACATTAGCAAGCAAGCGCGGAGGCTCCTACCTATATAGTGTAGTAGTTTTCTTTTTTCTACCGGAGCCGGCTTGACCTCGTCAATGACTGTAGAGAAGTCCTCATGCACATGCCCTAAAGGCGCAGTTGTCGTCATTTTGATCTGAAGCAGTGGATTAACATATAACACGAAAAAAAATACCACATGACAAGGAACCATAACCTCACTGCCCCAAGGAGAAAACATGAATCCCGACGGACAAACTAGACGAGGATCAAAGCTCAAATTAAAAGACAAACTCATAGATAAGTTAGTTAACATAGCCGGCTTGACCTAGATGGCAGCCGAGTGCATGTGCCCTCAATGACCAGCGCCTTGGAGGAACACAGTTGTCGCTGTTTAACCCTCGAAGTGATCCGAAGCACATGACAACTATTATTGCGAGATGACAAGAAACCTTTTATTAGATTTCTCATTAGAACTACAGCCCTGTACAACCCAGCCTGCACGAACTGATCTCCCATGTCGTGCAAGGATTGTCCAGGCACCGACGTGTGTACAACACTGCTCTAGTACTATTGCTCGTCTCTCTCTTCTATTAACTCAACCGACTTGCGGGGACGGGGGGCTGTGCCTATGGTCGGTTCTCAATTGTGGTCCCACATGTGTGTGCAAATGCAATATGACGCACGTTCCATTCGGTGAGCGGCGTGCCAGACCGATCGACCGTCTGGGGTGCGACGCGAACGCAACGGGCGTGCTGTATACATGTGTACCGCCGTTTTCTTCAGGCTTTGCTCCATGGTGTTGGAAATATGCCCTAGAGGCAATAATAAAGTTGTTATTATTATATTTCCTTGTTCATGATAATCGTTTATTATCCATGCTACAATTGTATTGACCGGAAACTCAAATACATGTGTGGATACATAGACAACAACATGTCCCTAGTAAGCCTCTACGGACTAGCTCGTTGATCAAAGATGGCTATGGTTTCCTAGCCATGGAGATGAGTTGTCATTTGATAACGGGATCACATCATTAGGAGAATGATGTGACAGACAAGACCCAAACTATGAACGTAGCATATGATCGTGTCAAGTTTATTGCTATCGTTTTCTGCATGTCAAGTATATGTTCCTATGACCATGAGATCATGCAACTCACTAACACCGGAGGAGTGCCTTGTGTGTACCAAACATCGCAACATAACTGGGTGGCTATAAAGGTGCTCTACAGGTATCTCCGAGGCTGTATGTTGAGTTGGCATGGATCAAGACTGGGATTTGTCACTCCGTATGATGGAGAGGTATCTCAGGGCCCACTCAGTAATACAACATTACAATAAGCTTGCAAGCAATTTGACCAATGAGTTAGTTACGGGATCTTGTATTACGGAATGAGTAAAGAGACTTGCCGGTGATTGAACTAGGTATGGATATACCGATGATCGAATCTCGGGCAAGTAACATACCGATAGACAAAGGGAACTGCATACGGGATTAGCTGAATCCTTTACATCGAGGTTCGACTGATAAGATCTTCGTAGAATATGTAGGAACCAATATGGGCATCCAGGTCCCGCTATTAGTTATTGACCGTAGAGGTGTCTCGGTCATGTCTGCATAGTTCTCGAACCCACAGGGTCTACACACTTAACGTTTGGTGACGATATAAAAATGACTACATCCTTGACATCGAGGTTCGACTGATTGGATCGCAAAGACGTTCGACTACATCAACCGCGTTTCTTAACGCTTCCGCTTAGCGATCTACAAGGGTATGTAGATCTAATATCTCCTCTCGTAGATGGCCATCTCCTAGATTGGATCTTGGTGAGCGTAGGAAATTTTTTGTTTCCCATGCAACGTTCCCCAACAGTGGTATCAGAGCTAGGTCTATGCGTAGATGACATCATGAGTAGAACACAAAGGAGTTTGTGGGCATTGATATTCAGATTGCTTCCTTCCTTGGTCTTTTCTTGATTCAGCAGTATTGTGGGATGAAGCGGCCCAGACCAACCTTACATGTCCATGTACATGAGATCGGTTCCATCGACTGACATGTGACTTTGTTGCATAAAGATGGCTGGCGGGTGACTGTCTTTCTCACCTTAGTCGAATCAGATTCGACAAAGGCGGTCCTTGTAGAAGGTTAAATAGCAACTTGCATATAACCGTTGTGGCTTTGCGTAGGTAAGAATCATTTTTGCTAGATACCCATAGTAGCCACGTAAAACATGCAACAACAATTAGAGGATGTCTAACTTGTTTTTGCAGGGTATGTTGTGATATGATATGGCCAAAGACATGATGAAATATATTTGATGTATGAGATGATCATGTTTGTAATAGTTTATATCGACTTGCATGTTGATGCATACGGCAACCGTCAGGAGCCATAGGGTTGTCTTTAATTATTGTATGACCTGCGTGTCAATCATTAAGCGCTATGTAATGCTTTACTTTATCGCTAAGCGGTAGCAATAGTAGTAGAAGCATGGTTGGCGTGACAACCCCAATGGTGGCACGATGATGAAGATCATGGTGTCATGCCGGTGACGATGGAGATCATGCCGGTGCTTTGGAGATGGAGATCAAAAGCACAAGTTGATGGCCATATCATGTCACTTATGATTTGCATGTGATGTTAATCCTTTTATGCATCTTATTTTGCTTAGGACGACGGTAGCATTATAAGGTGATCCCTCACTAAAATTTCAAGATAAAATTGTGTTCTCCCCAAGTGTGCACCGTTGCGAAAGTTCGTCGTTTCGAAGCACCACGTGATGATCGGGTGTGATAGACTCTACGTTCACATACAATGAGTGCAAGCCAGTTTTGCACATGCAGAACACTTGGGTTAAACTTGATGAGCCTAGCATGTACAGACATGGCCTCGGAACACAAGAGACCGAAAGGTCGAACATGAGTCATATAGTAGATATGATCAAAATGGAGATGTTCACCATTGAAACCACCTCATCTCACATGATGATCGGACTTGGGTTGGTGAATTTGGATCATGTTACACTCGGACGACCGGAGGGATGTCGATTTGAGCGGGAGTTCTTAAGTAATATGATTAATTGAACTCATTATCATGAACAATAGTCTAAAGTTGCCTTTGCAAATTTATGTTGTAGATCAATGGCTCGCGCAGTAGCTCCCCTGAATTTCAATGCGTTCCTAGAGAAAGCTAAGCTGAAAGATGATGGAAGTAACTTTGTGGACTGGGCCCGTAATCTGAGGATTATCCTCATGGCTTCCCATAAGTCTTATGTCCTTGATGCACCGCTTGGTGCGCCACCCCCTCCAGTGACTGTGGACGTTGTGAACGCCTGGCAGTCGCGCGTTAATGACTACTCAATAGTTCAGTGCGCCATGCTGTATGGCTTAGAGCCGGGACTTCAAAGGCGTTTTGAACGTCATGGAGCATATGAGATGTTCCAAGAGTTGAAGTTTATCTTTGAGAAGAATGCCCAGATCGAGAGGTATGAGACCTCCGATAAGTTCTATGCCTGCAAGATGGAGGAGAACGGGTCTGTCATTGAGCACATACTCAGAATGTCTGGGTACTACAACCGTCTGGCAGAATTGGGAATTGAGCTCCCGCCAGAGGCTGTCACTGATAGAGTTCTTCAATCACTACCACCTAGCTACAAGAGCTTTGTGTTGAACTATAACATGCAAGGGATGAACAAGTCAGCCTCCAAGCTATTCGCGATGCTAAAAGTCGCTGAGTCAGACATTCAGAAGGAGCATCAAGTGTTGATGGTGAATAAAACCACTAGTTTCAAGAAGAGCAAGGGAAAGAAGGGAAACTTCAAGAAGGGTGGCAAAGCAGTTGCTCCTCCCGTGAAGAAACCCAAGGCTGGACCCAAGCCAGAAACTGAGTGCTTCTATTGCAAGGGAACTGGCCATTGGAAGTGGAACTGCCCCAAGTATCTGGCCGACAAGAAGGGGGCCAACGTCAACAAAGGTAAATATGATATACATGTTATTGATGTGTACCTTACCAACTCTCATTGTAGTGCATGGGTATTTGATACCGGTTCAGTTGGTCACATTTGTAACTCAAAGCAGGAACTACGGAATAGACGGAGGCTGGCAAAGGACAAAGTGACGATGCACATGGGAAATGGTTCCAAGGTTGATGTGATCGCCGTAGGCACGCTCGCTCTTTGATTACCATCGGGATCAGTGATGAACCTGAATAATTGTTATTTAGTGCCTGCGTTGAGCATGAACATTATATCTGGATCTTGTTTAATGCGAGATGGTTACTCATTTAAATCAGAGAATAATGGTTGTTCTATTTATATGGGTAATATCTTTTATGGTCATGCACCCATTGTGAGGGGTTTATACTTATTGAATCTCGATAGTGATGATACACATGTTCATAACATTGATGCCAAAAGATGTAGAGTTGATAATGATAGTACCACTTTCTTGTGGCACTGCCGCTTAGGTCATATTGGTGTAAAGTGCATGAAGAAACTCCATGCCGATGGACTTTTGGAGTCACTTGATTTTGAATCACTTGACACATGCGAACCATGCCTCATGGGCAAGATGACTAAGACCCGTTTTCCGGAACAATGGAACGGGCCAGTGACTTGTTGGAAATCATACATACTGATGTGTGCGGTCCGATGAGCGTTGACGCGCATGGTGGATATCGTTACTTTCTCACCTTCACCGATGACTTGAGTAGATATGGGTATATTTACTTGATGAAGCATAAGTCTGAAACGTTTGAAAAGTTCAAGCAATTTCATAGTGAAGTTGAGAATCATCGTAACAAGAAGATTAAATTCCTACGATCCGATCGAGGAGGAGAATATCTGAGTTATGAATTTGGCAATCACTTAAGACAATGTGGAATTGTTTCACAGTTGACGCCACCTGGAACACCACAACGTAATGGTGTGTCTGAACGTCATAATCGTACCTTATTGGATATGGTGCGTTCTATGATGTCTCTTGCCGATCTGCCACTATCGTTTTGGGGTTATGCGTTAGAGACAGCTGCATTCACTTTAAATAGGGCACCATCTAAGTCCATGGAGATGACGCCGTATGAACTGTGGTTTGGCAAGAAACCTAAGTTGTTGTTTCTTAAGGTTTGGGGCTGCGATGCTTATGTCAAAAGGCTTTAGCCGGAAAAGCTCGAACCCAAAGCGGACAAATGCATCTTCATAGGGTACCCAAAAGAGACGGTTGGGTATACCTTCTATCTCAGATCCGAAGGCAAAGTGCTTGTCGCTAAGAATGGGTCCTTTCTCGAGAAAGAGTTTCTCTCAAAAGAATTGAGTGGGAGGAAGATAGAACTTGATGAGGTTGTTGAACCTCTACTTCAACCAATGAGTAGTGCAGCACCGAAAGATGTTTCTGTGACACCTACGTCAGTTGAAGAGGAAGCTAATGATAGTGATCATGAAGTTTCGGATCAAGTTACTATTGAACCTCGTATGTCGACAACCCTGTCTTAGAGGTCATGTTGTTGGACAATGATGAACTTACGAGCTATGGAGAAGCGATGGTGGGCACGAATTATGACAAGTGGTTAGAGGCCATGAAATCCGAGATGGGATCCATGTATGAAAACAAAGTATGGACTTTGGAAGTATTACCTGAAGGGCGAAATGCCATTCAGAATAAATGGATCTTCAAGAAGAAGACAGACGCGGACGGTAATGTCACCGTCTATAAAGCTCGACTTGTGGCAAAGGGGTTTTCACAAGTTCAAGGAGTTGACTAAGATGAGACTTTCTCACCCGTAGCGATGCTTAAGTCCGTCAGAATCATGTTGGCAATAGCTGCATTTTTCGATTATGAAATCTGGCAGATGGATGTCAAAACAGCGTTCCTTAACGGTTTCCTTAAGGAAGAGTTGTATATGATGCAACCGAAAGGTTTTGTCGATCCAGAGAATGCTGACAAAGTGTGCAAACTCCAGTGATCCATTTACGGACTGGTGCAAGCATCTCGGAGTTGGAATCTTCGCTTTGATGAGGTGATCAAAGCGTTTGGGTTTATACAAGTTTACGGAGAAGCTTGTATTTACAAGAAAGTGAGTGGGAGCTCTATAGTGTTTCTAATATTATATGTGGATGACATATTGCTGATTGGAAACAATATAGAACTTTTGGAAACCGTGAAGGAATATTTGAAAAAGAGTTTTTCAATGAAGGACCTAGGAGAAGGTGCTTTCATATTAGGCATCAAGATCTATAGAAATAGATCAAGACGCTTGATAGGACTTTCACAAAGCACATACCTTGATAAGATTTTGAAGAAGTTCAAAATGGATCAGTCCAAGAAGGGGTTCTTGCCTATTTTTGCAAGGTGTTAAGTTGAGTCAGACTCAATGCCCAGCGACTACAGAGGATAGAGAAAAGATGAATGTCATCCCCTATGCCCCTGCCATAGGCTCTATCATGTATGCGATGCTGTGCACAAGACCGGATGTCAGCCTTGCCATAAGTATGGACAGAAGGTTTCAAAGTAATCCAGGAGTGGATCACTGGACAGCGGTGAAGAATATCCTTAAGTACCTGAAAAGGACTAAGGAAATGTTTCTCATTTATGGAGGTGATCAAGAGCTCGTCGTAAAGGGTTACGTCGATGCAAGCTTTGACACTGATCCGGATGACTCTAAGTCTCAAACCGGATACTTATATATTCTAAATGGAGGAGCGGTAAGCTGGTGCAGTTCCAAGCAAAGTGTGGTAGCTGATTCTACATGCGAAGTGGAGTACATAGCTGCCTCGGAGGCAGCAAAGGAAGGTGTCTGGATGAAGCAGTTCATGACAGATCTTGGAGTTGTGCCAAGTTCACTGGACCAGTTGACTCTGTTCTATGACAACACTGGTGCCATTGCTCTAGCCAAGGAACCAAGGTTTCAAAAGAGGACCAGACACATAAAGTGATGCTTCAATTCCATCCGCGATTACATCAAGGAGGAAGACATAAACATTTGCAAAGTGCATACACACCTGAATGTTGCAGATCCGTTGACTAAACCTCTTCCACGGGCAAAGCACGATCAACACCAGAACTCTATGGGTGTTAGATTCATTACCATGTAATGCTAGATTATTGACTCTAGTGCAAGTGGGAGACTGTTGGAAATATGCCCTAGAGGCAATAATAAAGTGGTTATTATTATATTTCCTTGTTCATGATAATCATTTATTATCCATGCTATAATTGTATTGACCGGAAACTCAAATACATGTGTGGATACATAGACAACAACATGTCCCTAGTAAGCCTCTACCGGACTAGCTCGTTGATCAAAGATGGCTATGGTTTCCTAGCCATGGACATGAGTTGTCATTTGATAACGGGATCACATCATTAGGAGAATGATGTGATGGACAAGACCCAAACTATGAACGTAGCATATGATCGTGTCAAGTTTATTGCTATCATTTCTGCATGTCAAGTATATGTTCCTATGACCATGAGATCATGCAACTCGCTGACACTGGAGGAGTGCCTTGTGTGTACCAAACGTCGCAACGTAACTAGGTGGCTATAAAGGTGCTCTACAGGTATCTCCGAGGGTGTCTGTTGAGTTTGCATGGATCAAGACTGGGATTTGTCACTCCGTATGACGGAGAGGTATCTCAGGGCCCACTCGGTAATACAACATCACAATAAGCTTGCAAGCAATGTGACCAATGAGTTAGTCACAGGATCTTGTATTACGGAACGAGTAAAGAGACTTGTTGGTAACGAGATTGAACTAGGTATGGAGATACCGACGATTGAATCTCGGGCAAGTAACATACCGATAGACAAACGGAACTGCATACGAGATTAGCTGAATCCTTGACATCGAGGTTCGACTGATAAGATCTTCGTAGAATATGTATGAACCAATATGGGCATCCAGGTCCCGCTATTGGTTATTGACCATAGAGGTGTCTCGGTCATGTCTGCATAGTTCTCAAACCCGCAGGGTCTACACACTTAACATTTGGTGACGGTATAAGTATAGTTGAGTCATTATGGTGGTTACCGAAGGTTGTTTGGAGTCCCAGATGAGATCCCGGACGTGACAAGGAACACCAGAATGGTCCGGAGGTGAAGATTGATATATTGGACGAAGGGTATTGGAGTCCAGAATTGTTCCAGGGGTACCGGGTGATGACCAGTGTCACCGAAAGGGGTTTCGGGGGCCCCGGCAAGTGTTGGGGGGCCCCATGGGCCAAGGGGAGGGGGCAAACCAGCCCACTAAGGGGCTGAGCGCCCCCCTCACCCAGCTCATGTAACCAGGAGGGTTGGGGGCGCCCCCTAGGGCTTCCCACCTCCCGGCTTGGGGGGCAAGTCACCCTAAGGGAGATCCCATCTGCCCTTGCCGCCGCCCCCCCTAGGGGAAACCCTAGGGGTGCCGCCCCCTCCTCCCTTCCCCTATATATAGAGAGGTAGAGCAAGGGCAGCCGCACCCCCCCAGAGCACATCTCCATGCCACAGCGCTGCCTCTCCTCTCCCTCGCATCCCTCTTCCTCTCCGTAGTGCTTAGCGAAGCTCTGCTGAGATTCCGCCGCCAACACCGCCACCACGCCGTCGTGCTGCCCGAGGACTCGAGCTACTATTTCACCATCGCTCGCTGGATCAAGGAGGTGAAGGCGTTATCAAGCCGTATGTGTGTTGAACACGGAGGTGCCGTCTGTTCGGCACTTGGATCGGGAGTTCGCGGGACGGATCGTGATTGGATCGCAAAGACGTTCAACTACATCAACCGTGTTTCTTAACGCTTCTGCTTAGCGATCTACAAGGGTATGTAGATCTAATCTCTCCTCTCGTAGATGGTCATCTCCTAGATTGGATCTTGGTGAGCGTAGGAAATTTTTTGTTTCCCATGCAACGTTCCCCAACACATGGCGCAATCCATGGATACAAAATTACATTTAAAAGTCGACGGCGGGGCTTTTCCTGCGCGGTAGGCGGGGCAGTTCCGCCTAGTCGGTTTGACAGAGAGGCGAGAAGATGAGGGAGTAGACTGCTCCAAACGTAGGGCTGTGTGATTTGATGGCTCGTTACTACTGCACAGGTCGGGCCCTGTGATTTGACTTGACATTATCATTATTACTGCGCCGCTACGACCGGGGTGAGTCTCCCCTGATCCCCTCCATGGTATACAGGTGACATGCCAACATCAGATAGCCTAATGCACCTGGACGGACCGACTTAGGAAGTACTTTCATGCATGCGAAGTACTATAGAAAAAAAATGCTCATTTATAGCCGTCTGAAATCTCCAAGGGCGTGACCGCGCGAGCGAGGCGACAGTCGTGGTAGGCGCGACCATGATACGGGTTGCTGATAGCCCTTGGATCTGAGATCGAATGGTCGCATGCTAAGTTGCTGAAAAATTACAGAATAACCCTCCAGGATAGGATATTCACCCATAGGTCTAGAATCACGCCATGCAACCGTTTGATCTCAGATCCAAGGGCTCTCAGAAGCCCGTGTCATGGGAGCATGGAAAGCTTCGTATCACCTGTAATTTTCCTGATGCTTGACGTGCGAACACGCAGATGCATGAAGCCATTTAATTGGGCGTATAGTAGACATGACATCTAATTGGGCCTACATAGTACTGTGCATGAAGCAATTTATCTACCGGGCAAGCCACAACCCTGTCGTTCGCACACCCCATTCAACTTTTTTACAATCGGAAAATTACTAGCAGTTCGCTTCTACTCGTCCCCGGCCGTCCTTTAACATTACGGTAGTTCGCTCCTAGTCATCCCGTCCTTTCACATCATAGTGGTTCCACTAATCCTAACCCTCCTCCCAAATCCATGGCGCCCCAAATCTCCATGATCGGTGGGGAGTACAAGGTTAGAACCATCACCGGCGATGAGTTCGACATCATCTACACCCGTTCTTCCGTGATGGTGAAAGGATGCCTTGCTCGCTTCAAACGCATGGTTGAAAAGGTAAATGGTGATGAGTGGGTCGCTGGGCTAGATGTTGAGTACACCACAGTCCTGGGAAAAGAGAAGAATCTAAAGGAGGAAGAGAGGAAGAAGCCCGCTGTGATCCAGGTTTGCGTGCATAACTTGTGCTTGGTCTACCACATATGCCATGCCGATGTTGAGTGCGAGGATTTTAAGAACTTCCTCGTGGGCGGCAAAGTCAAATTCATTACTGTAGACTTTATGAACAACAGAAGAGTCCTAGATTGGATAGGCCTCATTGTAGGCCAGCCAATTGACCTCTAGAAGAATGGGCTGGTGTCCTCCCGTCAGCCTTCAATGCTGACCCTGGCAGGAGCCATGGTTGATCCTTCGTACGGTAAACTGACGAAACCTCCATCCAAGTTTCATCTTGCGTGGCAGTGGAATGTACTAGATAGAGACCACATCCAGTACGCTGTAATGGATGCCTGCCTTTGTTTTAGTATCTACAAGGGTTGGATGAAGAGCGAGAGCCAAGTGTGCGGTTCAAGCAAAGAAGTATCGGCCAAGAGGAAGAGGGACAAGGACAAAGTCGAGCACGTGGACGAGGAGTCCGAGTAAGGTGGTAGTGTCGTTGCTCATGGTGGTTCTAATGCAGTGTCTACCGGATTAGTTGCTTAGTTTAATTTCAGGGTGCTTAGTTTGATTTGAGGGGTGTGTTGTGCTAAGCCCCCAGCAGAACTATGTTAGGAACCTTCTCGTTACTTTAACTCTTCAGTACGTACATACTAGTATTTCTTACAGTTCATCTTGTAGTTGGTAGTACTACCACTCGTTTCTTCACATTATATACGTATTATATATGATATGGCCAACATCATATTGGCTATATTATAACCATGCTCTAAGCATGGCACATACGCAAAACACTTAAATGAGAAGTAATTTAAAAAAAACTTAAATGAGAGAAGTTTACCAAAAGCATGAAGGAGTTTAGTTGTCAAATAATTAAATACGTATGCTAATTTCTTTAATAGACTTTAGCACCCCATCTAAGCACGTTCTTGCTTTTTTAATAGTACTATATACATAATTTGGCGACGAGCGCTCTCTATATGTACCACCTTTTTTCTTTAATTTCATCTTGTTAGTTTAGCTCCATGGCGCAATCCATCGATACTACTACTGTACAAAAGTAGTACATTTAAAAGGCTAGAGGGCGGGGCAGTCTCGCTTGGTCGGTTTCACGAGAGGCGAGGGACTTTGTGATTTGACGGCTCATTATTGCTGGAACGTGGGGCCTTGTGATTTGACTGCTCGTATAAATGTTGCCGATGACCTGAGGAGGAGCAAAGAACTATGCAGTATACTCAAGTTTTCCACTGGAGTACTAGTACGACGAAGGAGCGCGAAACACAGCAGCCCAGTGCGATATGGCGATAAAAAATGATCTAATTTGCTAGTCATAGATCCAACGGCGCCGCTCATCGTTAGCATTGTTCTATTCGTGCCTCGCAAAGAACGTGACACATGCGGCGAAACATCCGAAGCAAAAGAAGAAACATAGGAGCAAAATAAGAAGGAAGATTACCCCCCCAAAAAAGAAGGAAGATGCAGACACAAGTCTGGGGGGCTGCTCTCTACTTCATGAAGAGTTGACCGCGGAGTCCTAACTGCTTCTTCATCGCCTCCACGACATTCCTCTCCTCACTCGTCTCCTCCGCCATCTTCTTCATTCGGTCCATGACGCAGGATTTCTCAACGCGAGCGTTCATCATCTCTTCCACGGCCGCATTACATGCCTTGACAGCAGTCGGTGCTCGATGCGGAGCTTTGCCAACTCCTCCTTCTGTTCGATGATGAGGGCATGCATCATCTTCATCGAGGAACTACTCTTCTCATGCAGCTTCTTCCAGCCGGCGTTCTCCTCCTTCAGCAGGTCGAGCTCGTGGCGGAGCTTCGCCTTGTCCTCCTGAAGTTGCAGGATTTCGCCGGCCGCCTTCTTACCCGAGGCAATGCTCTCCTTTAGCAGCTTCACCAAGCCGACGGTCAACTCCTCCTGGTAATTGAGCTTAGTGGGCATGTCGTCGAGGCTCTCCTTCAGCAGCTTCACCAAGCCGTCAGTCAACTCCTTCTGCTTATTGAGCTGAGCGGGCATGTCGTCGAGGGATAACAACTCAAGCACCGCCAGCTCGGCATGTTCGCCTCCGCGGCTAGGGCGCTCTTGGGAGCCCTCGCCTGCCCGTGAGAGATCTTTTGAGACCCCCACGAGGCGGCGAGCCCTCTCTTTTTTTTGCCGCCTTGGTCGCCGCTCCCTTCTTACTAGTAGTTCTCGACCTAGAGCTCTGCACACCGGCCATGGCAGGGAAGGACGAACAAGGAAGACTTATGAGGAGGAAAGTAGAGTAATTTTCGGCTAGGTAGTTCCCCTTTTTATAACCTAGTACTAGCACTAGTACTAAAACCTGCATAGTGCGAACACGTTCAGGTTTGATACTACTCTCGGCTAGTACTACATTGGAATGTGATGCGAACAAGCTAAAGATTAATTGATGGTTTTGGTTTCGAGGCACGAAACGGCTCCCGATGAGTTTCCTGGAACACAAATTTCAAGTACTACTGCTCAAATGCGGTCGCACAAGTCAGTGATGTAACTGGTCGTACATGTCATACCAAGCCGATGCGTGTCCCTTCGGTGAGACGCAGGTCCGACCGACCATCTGTTGGTGCGACCGACCGTAAGTATTACGCGATGGAGACTTGTGGTTGTGGCTTCGGGTGATTTTTATGACCAAGCATTAAAAAACTAGTGATAAATCAATTACTCCTACCATCTTTTTCCAAACGACCATGTATTTTCACAGGAATACAATACATATAGATGGAGTGATTGTCACGGTTGCAAACCGCCATGGCACCGTAAGTTCACTGCAGCAGCAGCCGAATAGGTCACTGCATCGCTGGCAGGGCAGGAGGGTAGCTCACCTCGCCTATGATGCATGCCCAGCGTCGCTGCCACTGCTGGCTCCGTGATTTGGCTTCTCCTACCGCCCATTTGAATAGTTCCACCGGCTGCTCATCCCATCCCACAGGCATGCGTGTTCTCTCCACCACAGTCGACTCCGTGAATATGATCTCTGCCATTAGCCCCAGCTCGAAATCAACGCTACGCTGCCAGATGTTGACATCCCTCAGCATCTCTCCCCTGAGATCGACTTCTGCCTCCGCCTTGTGCCTCGCCAGGCACAGCTCCTTCAAAATTGTCTCAATCGATGCGACACTTCCTCGATCCGATGTGCCCTTGCTACCCACCACCTGAAATGCAGCCCTGGCATGTCCTCCGGCGCCACCGATCTGTGATTCCAGAGCAATGGATCCCCTCTGAAACACATGTGGGTTTCGCTCAAAGGCGGCAGTGCTGCGGGCCGCAGCGAGAGGGCAGCCCGCAGGATCCTGGGATCTAAGGGATTATCCATGGCGGGATCCGGTGGGCGAGGCGGGGAGGCGAGCCTAGGCGCTGGAAGAGCCCTACGAGGCTAATATAAAGATAGTACTACTCCACTCCGTCCATATTTAAATACAAAGGCCAGCAACAGTAGCCCAGGAAAAAATTGATCATGCTGCCTGCGTCCTGGTTTATTATCCCCCTTTTTATTTTGTGCCAATTTTTGACCAAAAATTTAACTAAGAACATGTTAAAGCATGTCACCAAAAATTATATCATTGGAATCGCATTTGAAAATAGTTTTCGATGATATACTTTTTGTGCATAAATATTATGTTACTTAAAAATATGGTCAAAAATTGGCACAAAATACGAAGGAGATCAATGGAAGTAGCAACCCATGATTTAACTACTCGCATGCGCGCAATGGAGTAGTAATGTCATTCTCAACTACTTCCTCCCTCATGTCCACTCAATTTGCATGCACTGTATTAATTGACCATCAATTAAGTGAATGACTTTACACGCGTCAAATTATCAAATGGGGTGGATCTTCGTACAAAAATGCATCCCACCGTGTACCCGCGTGTGCGTGCGAGGGAATGAGTGCATGCGTGCACATCTTCGCTTCGTGCATGTACTGCCAGTGTGTGTGAGAGAGGATGAGTACATTCTTCTGGAACCAGCAGCATGTCACTGTGATCAATCCACACAAGAAGGTCATGACTACGCCTCCACATGTGCCACGTCGCTTCATGGATGCCCCCACATCATTTTAATGAAAAAGGGAGAGACACTGTGTAGCATGCCATTGGATTTCTAATTTTACGTGTTTTGCACGCATGCGATTTGGCAACCAAATTATGAATAAACACCACACTATAGCATGTAAGCTTTGAGTTATATATGCATGATGTAGATGTTCGTTTAATTCTTATAGTTCATCCCATTCAAAACCAATTAGTTTTTATAAAAAAGTGAATCTATTTTAAGATTCACGGAATTATGCATTGTAAAGCATAAAGTAAAAACAAATAATGGCAATTCATCTAGAAAAAAATTGGGCAATTATGATATGGAAGATTCTAGAACAAAGGAGAAGTGCTTGTGTTTTGAGGTTTGTGCATTATGCTTAAGTTCAACCATGGAGTATTCTAGATTGTACATGTGGCAGAATCTGGTGGAATGTAGATGATATCCAACGGCCGGCAGTGCTCGGATTTGCTATCTCTGCACCATCGGATTTGCTTCATCCAATGACCATCTTTCAAAGTTATTCGCACACTGTATAGGGGTATAGATATAGATATATAGACTAGTGGCACATCGTCTAAAGCCTTTCTACACGCTCATTTTTTGTACAAATGTGCTCCACCGTGCACCCGCGCGTTTGTATGTGGAAACGAGTGCGTGTGTGCACCTCTTCTATTTCGTACACGTAGTCCGTGTATGTCAGAGATACTGAGATATGGTGAGGGAATACGTGTCAATGCAATTTGCGTGAAGGAGAGGCCTATATACATACATGTATGTGCATGGGGCCGGGGTGATATACGAGAAAAGAGGGGAGGGGTCGACCGCGCGAGATATCAATAGAGACAATTAGAGGGAAGAGCTCTACGAGCGTAGAAGCACTGGGATATGGGGGGAGCTGGAAGATGGTGCGAGGGGCCAACTGGAGGGAGACTGGGAAGGAGTGCACAAGTGCGAGATCGATATTTAAAGAGAGGGGGTGAGAATGCGCGCGGTTGCGCGCAGTGGCCGAGCCATGAAAAATAAATGATCTAGGGGGGCCAAGCATTACTAATACTTTATGGGGAGGGCCAATTCATCAACTTAAACCATTTGACCAGCAATTGATATACGGATCACATTCATATTAGCCTCAATACAGTGATGTTAGGGGGGCCAGGGCCCTTGTTGCCCCCTGTCTTTGCCACTGTGCGCGCGTCTGAGAGATGAAGCAGAAGGCATGGATGATGAGAGGGAGATGATGGATAGATAATGTGTATGTATTAGCCGTGTAGTCCTATATAGAGAGGTAGATTTGATCGATGTGTACGTGGGAAAGAGCAGGAAGAGACCTGACTAGAGATATAGATCGATCGGTTTGTGTGGAAAACTGGGAAAGACCTAACTATATATATACACACGTAGAGGAACATCGATCATTGTGCATGATTGTGAGAGATAAAGAATGGCCGAAGTGATGAAGAGGGGGAGGTGTGTGTGTGTGAATGCATGGGAGACCGACCTGAAGAAAAAGATTGTGTGTGTGCGATGGATAATGCCGAGTGGTAGTGTGTGTGCATGCATGCACGACTGAAAGTAAGTGGTACAACTATAAAGAGAAGACAACTGTGCGGGTGTAAAAGACTTGGTGAGGTCATAATCAATGTAAAGTTGAATTCAAATATTTGAATAAGAGATCATGATGTTTGAAACCCATGCATGCATGAATATAATTGAGATATGCGTGGTGTGGTTTTGAAACGAGCATGCTATACTGTATACACATTGAACAAGGTCAAACTGATTTGAATTTGAGATACCGATGGCAGGCATCATTTGTCGACATTGCATCCATGCATGGACACACTATTCAAATTGGAGATGATGGGTGGCTTTCGTAGCACATATCTAAATGGTGTGTGTGTGTTTGTGTGTGTGTGTGTGTTGTGCGTGTTAAACACATTGTACATAGTATCATACATGGTTTAGATTCCGAACATCTAGCTAGAGCATACATGTACTATGATTTGAATTCAACATAAAATGGATACATATATTTGAATTTGAGATCATATGTACATGTAGTTCATATTTATATGGGAATTTACTACTCTCATATTCATGTCATGTGTTGTGAAGATAATATTTAGATGGTTGTATAACTAACCCGAGTACAATCCCATTCAAACAGGGAAAATGTACTCAAATTTAGTCCTTATGCTAGACAATAGGAAATGTTTTTTTATTGTTGAGGGAAGTGCAAATTGATTTGGTACTGTACATGTTAAGTTTGTTGTCCCAATTTTTTTAGTTTTTTGTTGTTGTTTTTGAATGGAATTTCTAGTAATAACATAGTAAAACGGGACATGGCTATCTCTAGTGGGGTGCAAATTGTCTTTTTTGTTTTTGTTTTTTTGTACACGTTAAGCTTGTTCTCCCCAAATTTCAAGCCGCGCCTTGTTATGCCGAAATTTCAAGCTAGCATCTCTGTCTATCGTGCTGCGAAACTCCCGCCTCTTCAACACGCGCCTTGTTATCCCGAAATTTTAAGATATCTCATTGTCTTGTTGTGCTCCAAAAACTCCCTCCATCTCAACCCACGCCTTGCTATCCCAAAATTACAACGCACGCGAAAACTCCCACCTCCTGCGAAATCCCTACACGTGAAATTCCCATGATACCCTTGAATCGAAAGAATGCCTAGTTCAAATCGGTGGGGGTACTTTCGTAACTTACCCCACATTTCAGACAAGCGCGTCTCTAAGCGATGGTTCCCCCTCCCATCCCCTCCGCCCCACATTCGTACACCGAGGCCACGAAAACCCGCGAAGCCCCACACCCTCCCCCGTCCACCACCCAGCTAGAGCCTCTTCCCCGATGACATCGTCCACCGCAACAGCTCGACGTCCCTCATCCTGTTACAGATATGTGTCAAAGAAAACCTTCTTTGGTTTGTGCCTCTCCTGCTGCGCTGTCGTCCACCCCAGCTCAGGTGCTCCAACGAAAGAAGGGTTCACCACAGCGGGGATCCGCCCTCCAGACTGTCTTTCGCGGCCTCAGATCTTCTTCCCTGCCGCCGGCAGCCACGACAACTGCATTACCACCATCAACTAAGCATATGACCTTGAGGACTACATGGGCCTACAAGAGAGGTCGCACTCTTTCGTGTCTGCTTACGTTATGCATCGTTTAATATGACATGCTACATTATTGTCCTGTTCACCGATTAGACTCCGAGTCAGGTCCAAACGAATGCTCAAACTTGAGTTTTTAAATGGTTGTGGGGTACATATTGGGGCAGCAATCAATAGTATCTATCTACTATCTGCTTAATCTCGGGTGTCTACTATGAATTTCATATTGGGTGGGAAACAAACATTAAAGGAGCCATTATCTGTATTTTTTAACTGAAGCTATTATCTGCCTGCTATCATTGTTTTTGGGTCTATCCATAGGTTGCTACCATCACTCTGGATTTGTGCATGCACTCCTTACATAATCTCACTATGTTTTATTCCTATGCATGTCAGTTATTGTACACAATGCTACTGAAGATGTACAGCAAAAGAGACGAGCCTTGTGTGGCAATAAAATTTCATGCAGATGTTGCTCCATGGTGGGCGCAAAAGCAACCCCCTCCCCATTCTAGACTGCAATCAAGAGGAAGATAACTGTTCACAGGGGGATTCAAAGGGAGCAGACCACTCCTATTTACCTCCTGAGGTCTTTTGCTCTAACTTGGCAAGCTGATGTTGGTCATATCATGTATATGGTGCCTTGCATTGCTTACTTTATACATAAAATATGTCATCTGCTTAGTTTAGACATGCTTTGTGTGAATGCCATCTATTTAGTTTCTATATCATATATGTGAATCATGCAATGCCATCTTGTTTAACCAGGCATCATATATGTGAATTTTGCAATGCCATCCTGGTTAGCCAGTCATCTTATATGTGAATTATATCATGTCATCCTTTTTTTATTACGTATTAAATTTGTCAACAATGTTAGTAAATTCAATTACTCTTCCTGGGCATCAGCGATTCGACACGGTCATGGAAAAATCTGGCGTGAAAACAAGGTCTTCAGAGAAGACAATGCTATCTGACGAAGCGCATATCTTGCTGGTTACGGGTAGCTCCTCAGAGGAGGATTCAGAGACAGATGACCAGTCCTATTCCCCCCCCCCCCCGAGGTGCATGCTCTAACTTGGCAGGGTTATATTGCTCATATCATGCATATGGTATCTTGCATTGCTATGTCATTTGCTTAGTTTAGACATGCTTTGTGTGAATGCCACCTGTAGTGTCTAATTACCATATATGTGAATTATGCAAATGCCATCTTATTGCAAGACATTATATATGTGAATTATGCAATGCTATCTTGTTGCAAGGCATTATATATGTGAATTATGCAATGCCATGCTGTTTAGCCAAGTATCATATATGTGAATTATATCATGCCATCCTTTTTTTGTATTACGTATTCCATTTGTCGACAATGTTTGTATATTCAACTACTCTTCCTGTGCATCAGCCATTTGAATTGGTGATGGAAAAATCTGAAGTGAAAATAAGGTCTTCAGAGCACACAATGCTACCTGCTGAAGCAGATATCTTGCTGGTTACAGATAGCTCCTCAGAGGAGGATTCAGAGACAGATGACTAGTCCTATTTCCCCCTGAGGTGTACGCTCAAACTTGGCAGGGTTATATTACTCATATCATGCATATGTTGTCTTGCAATGCTTAGTTTTTACATCATATACACAATATTGAATGCCATCTGCTTAGTTTACACATCATATATGTGATTGCCCTCTGCTTACTTGCTTAGTATATAAATCATATATTTGAATTATATCATGCCATGATGTTTATATAGACAGCATGTATCTGAATTATGGCATGCCAACCCATTTTCTAAAGACATAATATAGGTATATCATCTCATCCTGTTTACATAGTCATCATATTTTGAATTATGTCATTCTATCTGTGAATTATATCATGCCATCATGTTTCCATCGATGGCATGTATGTGAATTATGGCATGCCAACTACTTTAATAGACACATCGTATAGTTATATCATGTCATCCTGTTTACATAGTCATCATATTTTGAAGTATGTCATTCTGTCCTGTTTAGTTAGCCATCATACATGTGAAATTGTGTCATGCTATCCGCTTTAGTTAGCCATCATATATGTGAAATTGTGTCATGCTATCCTGTTTGGTTAGACAACATAAATGTGAATTATTTCATGCCCTGTTTTCTTCCCTACTATCCATTGCACCTTGTCTATCATACAATGCCTGTACATTCAATTACTTTTCTTGTTTATCAGCCATTTGAATTGGAGGGGGTGATGGCAGTATCTATGGGAGTAAAAACACGGTCTTCAGAAAAGATAGTGCTACCCATCGATGCAGATAGAACCACGGTTGTACTTGCCCAAGAACCAGCCCCACCACATATAACCTAGACTCATGCAGATTATACCCCTACCCAGTTGGACAGAGAACCAGCTACACCCCTTCCAACCCCAGCAGATAGTAACCCAGTTCCAGTTGACACAGCATCGTCTCCACCACAGAGCACCCAAACACGAGTAGTTAGTAAGGCAACTGCAGTGCCCAAAGCACGAGAACCACCACTCCGAACCCCAAGTCAACGCTTAAAGTAGAAGAAGAATTGTTCTCAAGTCAGGTTCCGTAGCTATGGTTCATACTCCTTTGCTCTTGCATCACTGTATTTACTCATAACAACTAATTCCAAATTTTAAGGATGCAATTGAAAATCCAATGGCGCAACAGGTATGTTTTAAACCTGTTTCTTTAACTGGTTTGCTGTTGTAACTTGCTCTATGTTGATTTCAGTTTCAATTGAATAAACAGTTATGTTCTCATGCCATGCACATTACAAGTGTTGTTAGTGTTGTGTAGTTTCCCACACTTATATTTTGTCTATGCTACTTTGTCTTAAACATATATGATTTGAACTGTCTCTATCTTGATTTGGAAACATAAACTAGAATGATATAGACCATACAGTGACCATAGTGCATAGATATATGTTTGTTTCATGTTATTATCCTGTCCACCTTTCTACTGAACTGGTTTACCAAAATGAGTTTCATATACAACATGGTAAACCTATGATGTGTCTGCCTGTTTCTCTTTTAGAATGGGGACAAAATATTGGAGAAGAGTACTCCGTTATGCAATGGTAAAGGAAGTAATGCAGATAAGGTTCAAGATAGTGAGACATCCCTGTTGGTCTCCAAGAAAGATGATAAAAACTATCTTGAAGACAGTGAGACAACCGCAAAGTCCTGTCTTGATGTAGTGTTCGAGTTACTGGCCACTACTGCTGGCACAAGCTCTTCAAACTCGCTGCCTGAATCAGTTCGGCTTCTTGAGTCTCAACTTCAAGTTGAAAGACATCCATCAGATGTGCTGCGACAGGAGGCCGAAGGACTGAGGAAGTCCCTGCAGAATTCAGATGCATACTTTCTGGTGCAACAGCAAGCCCTGGAGGATTTAAGCGCCAAACAAGAGAAAGCTAATAAGCTTGCTAAGCGTCTTGCCAGCATGGTGGATAACCAGGATATTGTTTCTTGAGCTCTTGTGAAGTGGTTTCAGTTCTGGACTTGTTTTGCTGTGGCGTTTATTTGCACTGGCCGCCAACTTTGACAACCAGTGTATGTAATATGCTGCTTTGTTCCCCATATTTGCACTAGTGGCGAACTTTGATGCCCAGTGGATGTAATATGTGTAATAGTCGTAATAGCCTATCGTAAGTTTATTTCCTTGTTGTCTTGTTTATTTGTAGTCAGTGCAGTTCTTTTTCCACGGTTTGCTAGCGGTCGCAATAACCTATGTTTTAAAACTAGGCCACAATAACCATGGGCAACATACGAACCATTGCCACCATGGTCCTGCTATCTGCTATAGTGACCATGGGCCTCCTACGGGCCGTAGAATCAATGGGCCTTCTACGGTCCGTATGATCAATTGGCCAAACATGGGCCAATAACGGACCGCATTGTGGGCCGAAACGGGCTAGAGTGAGGATGGTCCGTTCATGGGCCGACCATAACGGGCCGTTAATAGGCCGATGAGTATAACGGGCTTAATTATGTGGGCAGGAATAATAGGCCATTAATGGGCCATATTTGATGACGCTATGAAAACGGCCCAACAGATTAACGGACCACAAGCGGGCCGACTTTAACCAGGGGCTGAATTTGGCCCACAACCGGAACAGACCAGCAACGGACCATAAGTAATTGATTGCTGCAAATCAGCCCAAGAATAAATGGGCCCTTAGAAGGCCGAAAGATAACACGGGCCGGAAACGGCCCAACGGAATAATGGGCCTTTAATGGGCATAAAGCGATGTACTGTTCATTATGGGCCAGTTTCACCACGGGCCGTTAGTGGGCCAAGAGTTACACAGGGCCTCATATGGGCCGAAAGACGTCATGGGCCATACATGGGCCAGAATTTACAACAGGCTGAAATCATATTGGACGGCCCAGATGATGCTACTCGGCGTAATTCGGAATGGCCATAATGGGTCGTGTGTTAGCAGGCTGTAAATGGGCTATATGCGAACATGCCGTTAACAGGCTTTCAGTTGGCTGGGCCGTTACCTTTTGACCAGGTCAAATGGGCCGGCCTTTTGACTTGAATGGGCCACTGTTGGACGGAGCCACGTGTCAACGTATCATAGGCGTATCCCGTCCATTTGCTGGATGACATCTGTCCCAACGCTGAGCCGACATGTGGATCCGCCGGCGAATGAGAATTTTAAACATGGAAAATCCCCATTGGTCGTTGCTGTTAACGGGTTATCGGATCCAAAACCGGACCCGATAGCTTGGTGACCCGTTATGCTGGATGCCACATGTCAGTTACCCTTGACGAAAGCACTTCCATGACGCGTTATTTATCGTCATGGAAGTGAACACTTCCGTGATGATAATTTTGGTATTGTCATGGAACACTTCTACGACAACACATGTATGACTATCTTGATTCTGTCATAAAATCGTCATGGATGTACATGCATGACAGAAAATGTGACCTACTGTGACAAACACGTATCATCACGGAAGTGTTTTTTTTTGTAGTGTAGCTAACCTGGAAGTCAAGCCGATGAACGACATCAAGGAAGCCCAAAAAGGACATGGAAGCATTGAAGGTGTCGAGAGGAAGATGAAGCAAGGCAAGGCCCCAGGATTCTCCGAAGACGAATAGGGAGATTGCATCAGATCGAGGTACCTAGTTTACCTCGACGTTCTAGAAGAAATTCCAAGAAGCCATGGTAACCAAGTTGTCCTTCAGTATGGCTTTCCACCTACACACCGGAGGTCAGACAGAGTGAGCAAATCAAATACTCAAAGACATGCTCTGAGCTTATGTCCTAGTGTATGAGGCTAAGTGAGAAGATTACCTCCCTTTTTGCCGGATTCTTTTATAACAACAATTATCAGTCAAGACTCCAAATGGCACCATTTGAGGTGTTGTATGGACTCAAGTGTCGCACACCCCTCAATTGGTCGGAGACCGGAGAAGGTTTAGCTTTGGATCAGATGTTGTCCGCGAAGCCAAGAGCAAGTTCAGCTAATCCGAGAATGACTGAAGACCGCCAAGTCAAGATAGAAGAGCTACACTCACACTCGTCATAGGGAAGTAAACTTCACCATAGGAGACCATGTGTACCTACGGGTCACTCCTCTCAAGGGGGCAAAGCGTTTCCACGTCAAAAGGGAAGCTCGCACCAAGATTTATTGGCCCCTTCAAGATCACTACAGGACAAGAAGAAGATACTTGCTAGCTGGAGTTACCAACAGAACTATCCGTTGTGCACAATGTTTTCCATGTATCACGACTTCGGAAGTGTCTCCAACTACCTGACAAGCCCGATCTCTACAAGGACATCGATCACCAGGCCATCGACCTTCAGCCTGATCTGATCTACCGCAGAGACCCACTTGCATCTTGGATGAAGCACAACGACGTACAAAAATACGCACCATCGAGTACTTCAAGGTTCAATGGAGAACCACACAGAAGTAGAAGCAGTATGAGGACTTGAAGACTACCCCAGATCCAAGTTTCTGTTTTCCTTTCCGCGCCTAGTTTGGAATCTCGGGGACGAGATTCTTGTAAGGAGGGTTGGTCTGTCACACCCTGATGTTCATGCCACAACATTTAGGATTAATTAGGCATAAACATTTGATCCAACAAAAACTTTTCTGTTGATTTGGTATCTGCTTTGATTTGGGTTTTGTTGGTTGTTTGCAAGTGCTAAAAAAAATCCTCCAACTCTTGTACTTCTTTCCCTTGATCTAAAACTTTGCCCAATGATCATGCCATGTGTATAGGGCATAAAAGAATTTTCTAACAAAAATAATTTGGCCAAAAAGTACTTTTCTAAATTAGGTATTCAAAACCCTCTGACTTCAGGCTTGAACTACAAGTACCTAAGTTAGGATGACAAAAATCATTCGAAAATTATATTTGAATCCTGTTAGATATAGGACTCCCTAAAATCACACAAATATTATTTTAAAAGTTATTTTGCTATTTTATTTAGAGTCTTTTTATTAAGGCTAGAAATGTTCTTTAATAGGTTAAAATTATATTAATGTTCCAAAAATATTTGAGAAAATTTAGGTAAGCTCAGTGGACACATATTGTCCATATATATGAGTTTCAGCACATGGTCATGACCAAAATATTGGTCAAATCTCTCAAAAACCCTTTCTGGACATTTCAAGCTTTTGAAATGTTTACAAAGGGAAGTTTCTCCATAAATTCCAAGAAAATTCTACCTTGTGAGAATTGACCTATTGGATGATCTTGCCAAGTCTCATGACATGGAGGACACGATAACCCCACCAAAATCCTTCAAAACCATTTCTGTTCATTTTCTAGTTTGTGCAACTTTACATTGCCAAACATGTTCAAATGTTCTCAAACTTCATACACATGCTAAGCTAGTATAATAATTCATCTAGACCAAGTGGCACAAGTTGGAGAACAAGTTAACTTGATCAAAGCTTGCCAAAACCATTCCTGTCCAGATCCAAACTCGAGCTACTCTTCATTGCCAACTGTCTCCTTTTGATCCCAAATTTTGTGGACATGCTCTAATCCCTAAATGATGACACTACACCAAGTGGTGCATCAAAGAGAATAGATTTTCATGACAAAATCTTGGGAAACACATTTCTGTTGATTTCTAGGGTTTACAAAAGTTGCATTGGCCACTTTATCCATTTGATCTTAAAATTTGTGGGCATTACTAATTTGTGATGCGACTCACTCCTATTAAGAATCAAAGCAAGTTGAGCAACTTAGCTAGCCCAAACCACCATCAAACACCTTCTGACAGAATTTCAAAACTCATGTTTAGGCCCCTTCCACTAATCTCCATGAGCTGAAACTTTTCCCACAACCTCGCCTAGTCCCCTTCTACCTCTGGTGTGCTTCCCTACCCAAGGAGCAATAATGAAGGGGGGCAGAGCCCCATTTTTCTTCCCTGGACAGTGAGATTCCCCCTCTTTCTCAACCCCTCTCTTGCTCCATAAGCTTTCCAGGGCATCCAAGGCCACATTCCTATTCTTTACTCCCCCTAAAGCTCCCAGACACAAGTGACCGCGCCCACTCCGAAAAATGTCCCGCCCATGCCGGCCGAAGACGCGCTCTGGAGCATGCTACCGTGCTCCCGACCGTTGACGCTGCGTCCCCCGACCACCTCGGGTCTCCCCCGTGCGCCAGTCGAGGCCCTCAACGTCCGCAACGCGACAGCCATGCATGCCCCTCCTCTCTCCCTCTCTCTCCCTTCCCTGCACCCAGCACCACCCCCACAAGCGCCATAGATAGCCCCGAACCTCCTCCCGTGGCCACCACGGCCATTTCCGCGGGCGCCCATAGGCCACGTCCACGACGAGCTATGGCCTCGCCATATAAGGCCGCCCCAGGCCTCCCTATGGATCCCCTTTGCTCTCTCTCTCCCTCCCATGGACCTGCTAGACCAAGCCTCTCATCCTCCCGTGCCCTCTGTCCACCTCCATGGCCGAAGCAGTGCCGCCGGCCTCCGCCTAAATTCGTGCCTCTTGGCCTCTCTCTCTCTCTCCCTCCTACCCACAACAGAGGACCCTTACGACCTCCACCAACCTCTCCGAGGCCCCATTGCCTCCTACACTTGTCCATCCCACGCGCCCAAACATGCAGGCACCACCGTCTGCCACAGGTGAAGTCCCGCTCTCCCTCGATGACGCGGGCACCCGTGGTGTGGTCTCCCCGATGCGGTTCACCTTCCTGAGCACACCCGTGGTCAGATCACCAGAAACGATGGCCAGTAGCACCGGCAGCTGCCGTCGACGCCGCCCCTGCCATTACTCTGTGCGAGCAGGAGGTGTGGGATGAACCCGACAGCCAGGCCACGCCTTTCGGCCAGCCAGCCAGGCTAAGCTGCTGACGGGTGGGCCTCATCGTGCCCCACATAAGTGGAGACGGGCTCGCTAGCTCCCGCGTCCCCCGCAGTGAAAGCGCAACCCAGGGAAGGCGCCTTCGACGTCGCCCGAGCGCCCGCGCGGCTGAGCCGCTGGGCCGGCCCAGCGGCTATCCTGCGCTATGTGCATGCTTTAGGTAAAACCTAGATCTTTTTATTTTCTTTTCCAGAGATATTGTAAAATCCATAAACAATTCAAATGGACTCCAAATTTGATGATTCAAATTTCTAGTAGTTCATAAATTCAAGCTATATCACATGGTGGAATTTGCACATTTTTTCAGAAAGTTTTATTCACAAATATTTATCAAATCCTATTTTTCCATTTCTATGATGAACTTTAGAAAATCAGAGAATGCCCATTTTTGATCCAAATGCCATGATTCAAATTCCAAGATACTTATATGTTCATAACTTAGTTTTTGAACATTTTTCCCAATACTTTCTATGCAACATCAAATATTTGTCCATTTCTCCATGTATAGCCAACTTTGTGAATTCCTAGAAAATTCATTTCAACTCCAAATCCAGTGAAACCAATTCCTAAGTGCTTTTAAATTCATTCCTTATTAAATGGGTGCCTTTTGTCATTTTTCAAAATAATGTTTCTGTACACTTCTTGCAAATCCATAAATCCCTTGTTTCCATCATATTGAAATGTTCAAAAATATCCATGGATCCAATTCCATCAAAACCACTTTGGTCATTTTTGATATGACCAGAGGTATCCTAGAAAAGTCCAACTCATTTTTAGAGCACTTTTTTTCCTGCCTTTTTGTGTTGCTTATTGTGATTGCTTTCGACGATAGTTGACGAAGTAGACGGAGAACTTGGAGATGGACCAGAAGAGTTGAAGACTTTGCTGAGCCAGGCAAGTAGCCCTTTGACCATGATACATCTCTCTTGTTCGTCGATACCCTTCCGTATGCATGATGATGATGAGCTTGTTATGATCGTTGCATTGATGCATGACTGTTGATCCTTCCATGTTCGTTGCTCTACCTTGTGCTTAGAGGTATGGTGAATACTTGATATTGACGCATGATGTTGCATCTATGCCATGAACGTCTCTTGGTTACAACCTTTTGGAAACCCCCATCGGGTGCCCCTAATGCCCGTGGGAGGTGTTGAACTAGGTCACCGCTTGATGAAGAAGTGGTGTACCGAAGCAAGTGAACGTGTGTGAATGAAAGATGGATTAGATTTAAGGTGTGTCTACCGTCTCAACAAAAACATGTACAACCACACTACCCCTTATGGGACGGGGCATTATTAATTACCTAGTCCGATGCTGGCATGGTGCCCACATTACTAGTGACGGGGGTGACGTGTGTTCACTCTCGGGACGGGGTCGTGCTTGGATAGGCGGCCATGACTGTTTTTACAGGGCACCGGACACACCGTTGGTCCCTTCGTGTGGATGTGACATTGAATAGGGCAGAGTCCCAATACCTTTTATGATTATAACACGAAGGCTGTATACAATCCATGTTAGTGTCGCCTAGGGAAAGATAGTGATCGGGTGCTTACCCCGAGTACTTGAGGTGCTGCGGGTCATGGATGACACGAAAGCTTCCCGGATTCTTGTGGGTAAAGTGTACAACCTCTGCAGAGTGTCAAACTATTTGGATAGCCGTGTCCACGGTCATGGACAGTTGGGTGGTGCTACTTAAACTATGTCTGGAAATCCTTTACACACACGGTTAAGAATATTTGTTGATGAGAATCATGAGAAGACACGATGAGTTCGAGACTGAGTTGAGCATAGCTCTTTCTCAATGTTAATGTCTATAACCTCTTGATACGTGTCATAGACATATTCATTTATTGTTGATCATACATGCATAAGAAAAACTACCTTACCACAGAAATGCCAACACAGTGTTATTACCATGCATACTTGACTCTGCTTCCATTCATGGGTTGCTTGCGAGTACATTCAAACGTACTCACTGGCTTGTCCCTGGCTATTTACGTGGCCAGGCCTGAAAGAGCAGGTGCACGAAGAAGAGTTCTTTGGTGCCGATCATGCGAACTAGGACGCTTTCCTAGTCAGAATGCCTGTTGGGTTAAGGCAGATGGCATGGGTCCAAGTTATCGACGAAGATTTCCACTGCGATGATTTATTCAAGACTTGACCATAATGGTCCTATTTATGTAAGACGGTATGTAATGGATGTAAACTCTTGATATTCAGTCTGTGGTGTACAGTGAGCATTGATCCTTGGGATCACTGTGCACGTGTAACTGGTGGCTTCGACCGTATAAGTCGGGGTCCCCATAGGCAGCTCCCTCCAGAGCAGCCGCGGCAAGGCCATCCTTCGTGGGCCAGCCCCCGTGTCACCTCCTGGGCCGGAGGCAGACGGGCCGTGGCACCCTGGTTCCCACTGGGCCGACACAAACGGATAGATCAGAGAGAAATACAAACTATAACAAGCATGCATAATAAAGTTCAGAAAAGACTCAATTACTTTCAATGAATAATCTGATCATAAACCCACAATTCATCGGATGCGAACAAACACACCGCAAAAGAAGATTACATCAGATAGAACTCCAAGGAGATCGAGGGGAACATTGTATTGAAGATCAAAGAAATAAAAGAAGCCATCTAGCTACTAGCTGGACCCGTAGGTCTGTGGTGAACTACCCACACATCATCGGAAGGCAGCAAGGATGATGTAGAAGCCTTCCGTGATCAATTCCCCCTCCGGCGGAGTACTGGAAAAGGCCTACAGATGGGATCACGAAAGAATAGAAGCTTGCGGCGACGAAAAAAGTGTTTCGGGTGGCTCTTTATTGGTTTGGGAATATATGTGAATTCATAGAGGTGGAGTTAGATCAAAAAAGTTGCATGGGGCCCACGAGCTCAGGTGGCGCGCTCTACCCCCTAGGGTGTGCCCTGTGAGCTCGTGGCTCTCTCGTAGCTCTTCTGGCCTCCTCCCGAACCTTCTAGGGTCCCTTCTGGTCCAGAAAAAGCACCATAAAGTTTCATTGTGTTTGGACTATCGGGCCCATGGGACTGGGGGTACCCAAGCCCGTCTGCCTGCGGCCCAGTGTGCGGCACCACCAGAAGGCCCATGGCTGGCCCATTGCCGGGGTCCACGAGCAGGACCCTTGCGAGGGCCTCACCTCATGAGTGCGCGTCACCGGGTGTCATGAAGAGCATCGCTAGGCTCTCTCATCAGGCGACTTCCCGAGGCTGCCTTCCGAGGCCCCTCGCGGAGGCGTACTAATCAAGGATCAAGCAGCGGAGCCGTGTGGCCTGCGTGTTCATGTGGGGGATGCGCATGACGACGAGCGGAGCTAGAGGGGCGCCATCGGACGCGGATGATGAAGCTTTCCTCTTTCGTGCTAAGGGGACAGGGGCAGCGCGATGGTTCCCAAAGCAATCCCCAAAGGTTGCCATTTGGGTGCAAGAATACCAGGACGACGGGCTCGCCAGGACGGAGGTCACCACCGAGCCCACCGGTGCATCATGGCAGGAGGGTTTTGCAGGCGAAGACCACCTTTAGTCAGGATAGGCTGCAACCTTGTCCCCCTTTGAATTGGCCGTTGTGGCAACCCTTCCCGCCTTGTGTTTTCGGAGGAAGAGGACCAAGGCCTGTATAAGTGGAGGCAGGGCGCCACCGTAGAGGGGGAGGGATTCTTGGACTCTCCTGAGGCCACTCACTTCCCTTGTACTCTCATACTCATCCTCCCTCGCGAGGCAATCTAACCATAAAGCAGGAGTAGTGTCTTACACCACAAGGTGGCCCAAACCATGGTAAGCGACCGTGTCTTCTATTCATCTTTCCTCTCGCTCGACCACGCAGGAGCATCGTCGTGGGGTTGTGGGTCCCGAGACAAGGCTTAGCAAAGGCAGCGCGCACACCCTAGAGTTTGAACCTTTCTTGGGTCCCTGGAGCCCCGATTCCGACATTTGGCGCACCAGGTAGGGGTGTGCCGCAGTTCTTCCGCTTCGCTCTGATTCCTGCTCCACCGACTCCATGGCCGACGCCCGCCGTGTTTGTGCCGAGCGCCGGGTGGCTCGCGTCACCCAGGTGGAACCCGCGGGCCGTGGTGGCCACCCTCGCTCCGCCTCGGCCGCGGCCAACACCGCCACCGACCCCGCTTCCCACGAGCAGCAGGACTCCTCTATGCACCCTTTCATGCATGCCGATGGATGCACCGCCCGGGCCTCCTTCTCCCTAGGCCGCCGCGGGCTGCCGAACACGCAAGCCGCGCTGCTCATGCCACGGGAGCTGCTGCGCTACTGCCCCACCGACGCATGCTACGACACCTGGTTTGGCCGCATCACCGAGCTCGTCAATGTCGCTGGCGACGCCCCGATGCCTTCCCACTCGCTCCGCTGTCTCGCGCTGGCGACATGGCACACGATGCACCTCCGCCTCCTCCCCTGCGTAGCGACAACACTGAACCCAGGCGCAACGCGCAGCCGGGCGATCCGCCGTGCGGAGCACCCGCGCCGGCCCGGGACGAGGCCAGATGATGAGGACATCAATACCATTGTTACACCCACAGCCTATACTGCTACATATACTGGACCAATTACTACAGCTCGCACATGCCAATTAAATTATAAGGTACTTTTGTTTCTTGGTAATGATTCTAATGTTCATGAGAATATGATGCTGCCTAAATTGGATACATTTGTTTTGCTTACAAATGAAGGGCCTAGCATGGACAAGAGGGATGATCAATTGAGCAAGATCAAGCATGGAGATGATGGCATGCGCAAGGCAAACAAGACTGGAGTTTCAAGTGATGATTTCAGGACTTTGAAGCCACCATAATGAGTGTATCAAGGCTTGGTCGAAATATACAAGATGCCACTTCCTAAATTTTGTCCAGAGGCTATTATAGGTGCTGCGTCGCCTTATTGTTGGGTCAGGCCCATGTAATTTCAAAATACCAGAGTATAGGTTGTTTTTAGAGTACGTATGTGTGGGGAAACAAGAGATAGGGTTGGTTTTGGACCCCTCCCCCAAGGGCCACGAAATTCCTCCCTCTTCCTCCATATATACAGCCCTTAGGGCGTCGTTTCGACTTTGGGTTTTGTTTAGATTAAAAGTTCGCCATAGCTGCAACTTCGCGTACTTCGTTTGTGTTCAACGACCAGACCAAGACGTCACAGAACCCCACCTTCATTAATAAAGCTTTCCTCTTATATTCGCAATATCCAGATTGCAATTTCAGTTTTTTGCTTGTTCTTCGTTTGCTTGCAGGAAATAGACCTTCGTGGTCAGGTTGATCATGCTCCGGCGTGGTCAATAACCTCTCGGAGTTGGTTTAGCGATTGCTAAGGCGTGACGTCCTCGCACGTTCGTAGTTGGATCGTCAAAGTCTACTCCACCAAAAACGATAGCCACCATCTCATCGAAAGACGGGACGCCCTCGGCTCTATCAAATGGTATCAGATTTCCAGGTTGCTCGGTGAGATTTTCCAGTTTTTCATAGTTTAGATCGAGTCTGTTCTTCATACCTACAGTCCACGAAAAAGCCAAAAAAATATATTAGGGTTAATTCATCATATCCGAACCAATCTGAGCCTTTTCATAATCTTTTTAGAGTTTTGCTTTGTTGAATTTGCGGTTGCATCGTCATGTCGAGTTGCTGGTCTTAGCATCTAGTTCCCTTAGAGTTTCGAGTTCTGATCACAGGTTTTCACGTCGCCGCCACACCATCGTCATCGCCACCGCCATATACCATCTCCAAATATCCGCTGCCAATCCGAGTCCATATACATCCACCGCATATCCGCCACCAATCCGAGTCATATACATCCATCAGGTCACCATCACGCCAATCCGAGTCCGCCTCCACCACAGATTTGCCACCAGTCCGTGCTCCACCGCCCATCATATACCATCACCAGTCTGAGTTCCATCAGATTCATCTTCGCCACCAGTCCTAGTCCGAGTCCAGTATTTGTTCCTTTATTTTCGAGTTCCAAATCACGCGATACTACGAGTCGTGACCAAGTCGGACTCCCCAACTTTCGTGTCACCCATAGAAGAAAAATAGTTCCAGTTTCAAAAAAAAAACTAAGTCTGGAAAATTCTGGCTAGGTAGTTTTTAGACCATTTGTAGACTTTTTCGAAAAAAAATTGTTACGGAGCAAAAAATGACCAGAGCCCCATCGTCGTGCTGCCTCATGGATTCCGCTCTTTGTGCAATGTGATCTTCCCCTTGCCAAACCACAAGGGGCTCATGGCCCCATAGGTGATCGTGTTCACCCACGACATCTTTGGCGCGCCAGGTAGGGGGTTTCGCTTGCACGAACCCGAAGTTGTGAACATCGCGTCGACCTTCATCATCATCTTCTTCATCATCATCTTCTTCGTCCATGGCGGTCAAGAAGAAACCCGGCGCGACCACGCACCCTTCCACTTCGAAGGCCCCCTCACACGCGACCGCGGACGCCATCGGTGCCACGGTGGCGTTGGGGAAGGTGGGTGCTGCTGGCGACACAACCGTCGCAGGCGGCGCAACCGTTGTGTCTCCGAAGTTAGGGACGGCAATGGCAGGCCACGACGCAACAAACACAAGCGTCGAAACAACAACGAAGAAACTGAAGACACAGCGGTTAACGCCGGATTCAGTGGCTCTAAATCCGGTCAGCGGAAGAAGCCATTCAAAGGAAATAAGGACGGTCCATCTAATTTGGACAAAATACTCGATCGGCCTTGCCAGATTCATGGCACACCCGACAAGCCTGCTAACCACTCCAACAGAAATTGTTGGGTCCTCAAACAGGCCGGTAAGTTAAATACCGAACATAAGGGGAAAGGGCCGCCAAGCGATGACGATGACGAGCCCCGCCCACCGAACACAGGGGGACAAAAGAAATTCCCCCCTGAGGTGAAAATAGTGAACATGATATATGTCACGCATATCCCCAAAAGGGAGCGCAAGCGCGCACTAAGGGACGTCTACGCCGTAGAGCCCGTCGCCCCAAAATTCAACCCATGGTCGGCTTGTCCGATCACTTTTGATCACAGAGACCACCCGACCAGTATCCATCATGGAGGTTCGGCGGCCCTGGTCCTCAATCCAATTATTGATGGATACCTTATGGACAGCGGCAGCAGTCTCAACTTGATCTATCAAGACACTGTCCACAAAATGGGTGTTGACCCATCAAGAATCAAGCCTAGTAGCACCACCTTTAAAGGAGTGATACCCGGCGTCGAGGCCCACTGTACGGGCTCGTTAACATTGGAAGTAGTCTTTGGTTCGCCGGACAATTTCTGAAGCGAAGACTTGATCTTCGACATCGTCCCCTTCCGCAGTGGTTATCACGCACTGCTCGGACGTACTGCCTTCGCCCGCTTCAATGCAGTCTCGCATTATGCTTACTTAAAGCTCAAGATGCCTGGACCCCGCGGCGTTATCACAGTCAATGGAAACATGGAACGCTCCCTCCGTACCGAGGAGCACACTGCGGCCCTTGCAGCCGAGGTACAGAGCGGCCTTATCAAGCCAAACACTCCATCGGCCATGAAGCCTCCGGACACCATTAAACGAGCCCGGCCTACTCTGCAGAACAACTGCTCGGTTAATCCGGTGCTGGACTAGCAGTTTTGCCTCCGTCCACCGCCCCATCTAATCGTGGCAAATGTACCGCGTGTGCATAACTATGCACTCAAAATACCTTGGGCGATGACGGAGGCACTCCGCGGACGAGGTCCATAATTCGGCTCGACCCTATTCGGACCCTACTCTCCTTCTTTTTTTCTCTCTTTTCTCTTACATTACAGGTTCCTTAAAACCTAAAGTCTCTTTACAGTGGCGCAGGGCCCTTTCCCAGGCCCCTTCTACATACATGATCATCGATCCTTTCAAAGGATCCTCCACCAAGGCGAAAAGTGGCGCAGACGTGCAACAGGGTGTCCAAAGGATCTTCATGATACCTTTTATTTTTTAGGACCTGTATACAGCTTTCCCTTGTTCTCAAATCCTTGGCATGTAAAATAGCCCTGATGCTTATAGCATTATCTGTAAAAGCACTTTTTGACGTACCAATCAGATTATAATGGAAACAGTTTTCACCTACCCTATTCGGTATTGGTTTATTTCATAATCTGTATTCCCTCTTCATGTCTGATTGGCGTATACACTTCAGCATAGCTTAAAATGCCAGGGGCTCTATTCGGCCACCAATATTTTCAACAACAAAAAAGTCCGCACACTTTTATAGTGCACTTCGGCATCCCGAATATTGCATTATATGCATCAGCTCCGAATCATGTCTTTGGTCAATAGTTGGGTTGCCCGGCTCCTGTGGTTACTACCTTACGTTCCGCTTGTTCGGCTAGGGTAGTAAAGGGAGAACTACTGCGATTGTGTTTCTGGCTCGTCCGGTTAAGCACCTCAGTAGAGAAAGCCGAAAACTGACCGTCATGGTGTGGCGAGAGCTGGTCAGCTATTCGGCGACTTGCTATAAATCTTTTTGCGATTTCTTCCGTATTATGCGAAGGACTGGCCTATGTCTAGTCATGTGCTGAAGGCATCCCAGTTCGGATAGCCGCATACGCACTAGGGGCTAGTACCTAGCCCCACCATCAAACTCCTATGGCTAAGTGAGAGTGATAAAGCCGCATAGTCTGATTGCCTGGTTCGCCTACACAGACACCTCCTTCACGGACCAAGGCGTTGGGTCAAGAGTGATCATGCGTTATTTCGAACACCCCCGTAGTATCTACGTGGGGGCTGAAGCCAATGACTGGCAAACTTTCAAGATAACAAAATACGGCCGCACAGGAGGCAAGCAATTCCAGATAAATATATTACAAAGCCTTGGTTTATAAAACAACGTCTAGGTAGCTCAGATACATTCACTCAAATATGATATCCTTTGAGCATTGGCCCTCAATTAAGCGGGCACCCTCAAGGACGTCTTCAAAATACCGCTCTGGCTTGCGGTGGTCCTTGCCTTCGGGTGGGCCCTCGACCACTACGATGGCGGCCTTCATCTTTGCCCAGTGCATCTTGACACGGGCAAAGGCCATCCGCGCACCTTCTATGCAAGCTGAGTGCTTGACAGCTTCAATCCGGGGCAACGCGTCGGCAATTTGCTGCACCAGGCCAAGGTAACTGCTAGGAATGGGTTCGGTTGGCCACAGCCGGACTATGACGTCCTTCATGGCCAATCCGGACATCCTGTGCAGCTCTGCCAGTTGCATCATGTGGTTGTTCAACAGCACAGGACGCTCCGACGCCGCGAACTGTGACCAGAACAGCTTCTCCGTTGTGTGCCCCTCCTGGGCCCGGAAGAACTGCATGGCGTCGGCGGCACTCTTCGAAAGATCCGCAAATGCGTCTGGAGAACTCCACAGTCGAGTAAGTAAGGCATATCTTTGACCGCCAAATATAGTCTGCAGAAGAAAGGGCTTACCAGCCGCTATCTGTTCGGACTGCCAGATTTCCTCGCGAGCTGCCCGGGACTCGGTCCTTGCCTCCTTGGCCTCTTGGAGGGCCTTGTCGAGTTCGGCCGCCTGGGCCTTATTCTTCTCCTCCAAGGACTCGCACTTGCCGGCGGCGTCCTTGAGAGCCTGCTCCACTTCGGTCACCCTCTCCTCGTACTGGCGGCGAGTGACCTGTTCGGCCTTTAAATCTGCAGCCGCTTTGTCTGCGGCCGCTTTGTTCGCCTTCGCCTCCTCCTTGGCTTGGGAAAGGGCACTCTTGAGGGTCACGACCTCGGCCGCGCTGCCTGCAATCATACACAATAGCAGCGCATGAGTTTAACTTCAGAGTTTACATTTCAAATCAGGCATATGCGAGTTATTTCAAAACATACCTTGCGCCTCGTCGAACCGCTTGTTCATGCGGTCGATATCATCATCAGCCAGCTGCAGCCTCCGCTTGAGATCGGAAACTTCAGCGGCCTGGGTGGTTGCCGCCAACATGGAAGCCTGTTATACGATATAATAGTACGTCACTTCTTCCGAATACTATATGATCCTCTGTCCGGTTTTTTCAAAACCAGACAGAGTCTCAGGGGCTACTATATATGCACATGTCTGCCCCTTCATAAAAAGCGTCTAGAGCATTACGTCGCATACCTCGAAGCCTGTTAGCAGGCTGGTGAAGGCTTCGTTCAGCCCGCTCTTGGAGGACTGAATCTTCTCAACCACCACACCCATCAGGGTGCGGTGTTCCTCCACGATGGCAGCACGTCGTAGTGCTTCCACCATGGTGTTCGGCGTCTCCGGATTAGTGGAGGTCGCCGTCGGAGCTGATGCTCCCCCTCCTTTAAAGGGGGCTGCTCGCTTGACTCCAGAGCCACATTGGTCTACGGAATGATGTCCGGCTGGGGGCCAGATTGTTCAGGACCCCCGCCGACGGTCGCCATAGGGGTCTCCCCCTCCATGTCTTCGGCAGCCGAGGTATTTTCCTCGGGCGCCTTCTCGGCAGCCTCGCTCGCCCCTCCGTGGACAGGAGAGGTCCTTCGGGACAACACCTCGGTGTTATCCACGGTGATCGGTGAAGGGGCTCGCGGTGGCGTCTCGCTCTTTGCCATCTCGGGTTGCAGAGAACTCCCTTCAGACAGCGATGGCTGGTGGAGGTCGCGGGCTGGGCTGAAATACACAATATGATATGTTATATTACAACCATAACAGACCGAGTATTTGCTAAGTATCCTTTTCGACACTTACGATTCGGCCAGGGGTTTTTCCCTGCGGCGCCTCTTGAGGGTGTGTTCGGCCTCCGAATCCGAACCGTCCGAGAGGGTTATCTTCTTCCTCTTGGACGCCCCCTCCTCCGGGTCAGCGGAGGCGGCCCTTTTCTTCTTTCCCCCCTTTTGGGGAGAACCACTTTCCGCCTCCTCCTCCTCTTCATCTTCATCCCCCTCGTGGGAGGAGTGGGCTTTGGTTTCTCCGGACACTGCGTCCGAATTACCCTTACGGCGGAGGCCGCCCTTGGCCTCCTTGCCCTTCTTCTTGGCCTTCTTCTTCGGCGCCTGATATGGCGCCGGAATCAGCATCCTCGTCAGCAGGGGATTGGCTGAGGTCTTCAAGTAGTGGAGCCGGACACTTGATCCGCTCCGCCTTCGCTGTCCAGCCCTGAATGAAAGAATGTAAATCTCAGTATAACCTTTGATTTATTTACCGAAAGTTGTGTTCGGAACCAAAATACTCACAGGAGTCGCCGGATTCTCGCTGTCGAGGCCAATATCTTCGGTCTTCTTCGGCCACGTCTTCTGGGCCTTGAAGAGCAGCTTCTAGATCTCTTCGTGCGTTGTACCGAAGAAGCGCTGCAGGGTCCGGGGACCTTCCGGATTGAACTCCCACATATGGAGAGGCCGGAGTTGACAGGGGAGGATCCGGCGGGAGAGCATCACCTGAATCACGTCACTGAGACTGGTATTTTTGGTTATTATATTTTTGATGCGCTTCTGCAGCATCATCACTTCTGTGGTCGACCCCCAGTCCAGACCCTTGTTGGTCCACGACGCTAGCCGCATTGGGGGCCCGGATCTGAACTCAGGAGCGGCCGCCCATTTAGCACCGCGGGGTTCGGTGATGTAGAACCACTCCTGCTGCCAGACCTTGACGGTCTCCACAAAGACCCCTTTAGGCCAAATGGTGTTGGGGTGTTTGCTCACCATGGCACCGCCACACTCCGCATGCTGCCCGTCGACCACCTTCGGCTTCACATTGCCCGCCGAAGTGTGGGGGGATGCGGAGTAGCGCCTCGCACACGACGATAAACGCCAAGATGTGGAGGAAAGAATTTGGGGCTAGATCATGGAAATCTAGCCCGTAGTAGAACATGAGACCTCGGGCAAAGGGGTGGAGGGGAAACCCTAATCCGCGGAGGAAATGGGGAATGAATACAACCCTTTCACCGGGCTCCGGAGTGGGTATGACTTGATCCTTGGCTGGGAGCCTGTGCGCAATTTTCGCGGACAGATATCCCGCCCCCCGGAGCTCCTTGATGTCCTTCTCCGTGACGGAGGAGGCCTCCCACTTGCCCTTCGAGCCCGATCTGGACATGACTAGAGAGGTTGGCGGCGGTGGGAAAGATTGAAGCTTGGGCGCTGGAGATTGAGGATGGGAAAACAGGAGAAGGAAGAAGGCGTGGGGAAAAAAGAGGGATCTTTATCCACTTATATAGGCAATGAATATCAAGCGCTCGCCCCTCAAGCCTTAAAACTCGTCTGTTCCCAATGGGTCATGCGAATGGCACGGTTGGATTACCGAAACCCATATTAATAAGGATCCCGCAATAAGTGGGCACGATCTCCGCTTTGACGAGACGTGTCAATAGAGGTCGTGTTTCGAGACGCGAAGCGGGAGGCCGAAAAACGGTTCGAAATGATAAAAAGACTAGACGTGACATTTCGCCGAAAAAGTTGTCAGTTGATAGATGCTACTTTGGCTAAGCATTTTACCTTCGTGGTTGAGGGTTGTGATTGTCATGCAGAGCCGGATACAGTTCTTTATTCAGAAGATCGCTTTGGAGTATTCAGAGGAGGAACCCGCCTTGCAATGCCGAAGATAAATCTGCACGCTGACCATGTCGTCATTGAAGACTGGTTCAGGGGCTACTGAGGGAGTCCTGGATTACGGGGTCCTCGGGTGGCCGGGCTATGTGACACGGGCCGGACTGATGGGCCGTAAGGATACAAGGTAGAAGACCTTTCCTCATGTCCGGGTGGGACTCTCCTTTGCGTGGATAGCAAGTTTGGCGTCCGGATGTGTAGTTTCCTTCATCTGTAAACCGACTCTGTACAACCCTAGCCCCCTCCGGTGCCTATATAAACCAGAGGGTTTGGTCCGTGGAGGCCATCACAATACCCATAGGCTAGACATCTAGGGTTTAGCTATTGCGATCTCGAGGTAGATCAACTCTTGTAACCCCCATAGTCATCAAATACAATCAAGTAGGATGTAGGGTTTTACCTCCATTAAGAGGGCCCGAACCTGGGTAAACATCGTGTTCCCTTTGTCCCTTGTTACCTTCGATCCTCAGACGCACAGTTCGGGATCGACCCGAGATCGGCCAGTTTTGACGCTGATAACCAGCCCCTCGTCGAACCCTCTCCATCAAAGGACACTGCGACCACCTTGCCCGAAGCAACATTCAGGACAAAGGATGGGAGCACCTATGTTTTGAAGGTGACGAGGTTTTCATATGCACAAGTTTTCACCTTACAGAACAGGAATGGATAAGGAGAAACTTATCTGTTTGGCTTGCCGGGGATCGTCACGTAGGCTCGTCTTCATTTCTTCTCTTCGGGACCAAGTCCATGGCAAGAACCCTGCAACTTAGTGCAGTTGAAAACAATGCCACATGCGACCTCATCTACATGATCATGCTATGCTTATGCATGCATGCAAGTTTCGCCCCCCCCCAGCGCTTCGTTTATATATCTGGTGCTTAGGGTCTGCGCTTGGCTTTGTACGAAGGGTTACATGCAACATCGGCAAGGCTTGTACAAAAGGGTGGCTGCCGGGCAGGGCCCGACAGCCGCGCCTTATGGGTAGAACTTATGGAGATGCTCAATGTTCCATGAGTTTTGCAATTGAATGCCATCTCCGGTCTCCAGACGGACTGCGCCAGGTCTGGTGACTCGTACTACCCGATAAGGGCCTTCCCACTTCGGCGTCAACTTGTTTGTACCCTTGGCAGACTGAACACACCTAAGGACAAGGTCGTCTTCCTCAAAACTCTGGGCATGAACCCTGCGGCTGTGATAGCGACGCAGGGCTTGCTGGTAGTGTGCAGCACGTGTAGCAGCCCGGAGACGGTTTTCCTCAAGTAGCACAGTGTTGTCACGCTGGTGCTGTTCCTGCGCTACTTCATCGTAGGCAAGCACTCGAGGTGATCCGAATATGAGTTCTCTGGGGATCACTGCTTCTGCCCCATAGACTAGGGAGAAGGGAGTCTGACCGGTAGCTCGATTTGGTGTTGTACGGAGGGACCAAAGAACCACCGGCAGCTCGTCGATCCATCGCCTGCCGCACTTCTGCAGCCTATCAAATGTTCTTGTCTTGAGTCCTTCCAGCACTTCAGCGTTCGCCCTCTCAGCTTGTCCGTTGCTTCTGGGATGGGCAACAAAGGAAAACGAGACTTTGCTTTCGAGGGCATGAATGTATTGCATGAAGGCGCGGCTTGTGAATTGGGTGCCATTGTCAGTGATGATTCTGGCAGGCACTCCGAAATGGCACACCAATCCTTTCAAGAACTTGATAGCTGATTGTGCAGTCACCTTCCTCACGGGCTCCACCTCTGGCCACTTTGTGAACTTGTCGATAGCAACGAACAAGAACTCAAAGCCCCCGATAGCACGGGGGAAGTGGCCCAAGATGTCGAGCCCCCAGACCGAGAAGGGCCATGACAAAGGGATCGTCTGAAGAGCTTGGGCAGGCTGATGGATATTCTTGGACTGGAACTGGCAGCCTTCACATTTGGTGACTAGCTCAATTGCATCTTGGAGGGCCGTGGGCCAGTAAAAACCTTGCTGGAAGGCTTTTCCAATCAGGGCCCTCGATCCAATATGGGAGCCGCACATACCCTTGTGTATCTCTGCCAACAGTTCCTTTCCTTCTTCCCAGCAAATGCACTTCAATTTCACACCATTGGGCCTTCTTTTGTATAGCATGTCGTCAACAAACTGATACATACTGGCCCTCCGGGCTACTCTTTCAGCTTCTTCTTGCTCTTCGGGAAGTTCTCCTGTTTGGAGGAAATGAACAATGTGTCGCGCCCAAGTTGGAGCCTGAGGCTCGGCAACAAGGACTAGCGACACCTCCTTGTTGTCGGGAGCGCATGCCTCAACTGCAAAGACTGGTAGTCCGGCGGGAGGGTGCAGCTCACCGATTGAAGAGGAGTTGTTCCCGCGAAGCTCTCTGCCGGGGGCTTCAGGAAGCTCTGCCGGGAGAGGCTTGCCGGAGTTCAATTTCCTCCTCTTGCTAGCCATTGTTGCTGGGGATACGGAGGGTTGAGTCAGATGGAGAACAAAAGTCCCTGGTTCAATAGGGAGTTTTTGCGCAGCGCACTTTGACAGATGATCAACAATGCTGTTTTCCGCACGAGGTATGTGCTCTGTTTGCAATCCATCAAAGCACTCCTCCAACATTCTCACTTCCTCAATGTATGCCTCCATCAATGGGCTTTGATAATCCTTGTTCACTTGTCTCACCACCAGCTGTGAATCTCCACGAATGATCAGCTTCTTGATTCCCAGTTCTCTCGCGATCCTGAGCCCGGCAAGGAGCCCTTCATACTCTGCAGTATTGTTGGTAGCTTTCTCCCAGGAGAAATGCATTTGAACGACATACTTGAGGTGCTCCCCAGTGGGAGCAACGAGAAGCACGCCAGCTCCTGCACCTTGCAGGGAGAAGGAACCATCAAAGTACATGATCCATTCTTGGGGCGCTTCCTTGCCAGGAACGACTATCTCCAGCACTTCTTCGTCAGGGGTAGGTGTCCACTCCGCAATGAACTCTGCTAGTGCTCTGCTCTGTATGGTTGACGTGCTCTCAAACTTCAAACCAAAGCTGGACAACCCCAAAGCCCACTCCACTATCCTGCCAGTGGCCTCATGATTACTCAATATGCGTTGCAAGGGGAAGCGGGTGACAACCGTGATCTCGTGGGCTTGAAAGTAGTATCGCAGTTTTCTTGAGGCCATGATGAGGCCAAAAAACAACTTTTGCATGCCAGAGTACCTCGACCTAGCCCCCTGCAGCAGGGAGCTGATGAAGTACACTGACCACTGCACCACCTTCTTCCTTGCCGCGACCTTGGAACTGTCCTCACTGCCCCGCTCTTCCTTGCTCTGATCTGCCTCTGACCCTGCCGGGGCGAATTCACTTCCTTATCCAGAGGGGACAGTAGTTGCATCTGCTTCTTCATCTACATCTCACTACGCCACCAGCACCATGCTAACCACTTGATTGGTTGCCGCTAAGTACAGCAGCAATGGCTCTCGTGGTATCGGAGTGACTAGGGTGGGAACAGAGGAAAGATAGGCCTTCAAATCTTGTAGTGTTGTGTCTGCCTCTGGGGTCCACTCCATGGGCCATGCCTTCTTCAAGATTTTGAAGAACGGCAGGGCGTGCTCGGCGGACTTGGAAATGAACCTGCTCAGCACGGCAACACATCCAGTCAAACACCTCACGTCTTTAACTGTCTTGGGTGCTTGAATCTGCTCAATCGCCTTGATCTTGTCGGGGTTGGCCTCTATCCCCCGGTGGGACACAAAGAAGCCAAGTAGCTTGCTGGAAGGAACGCCAAACACACACTTCTCTGGGTTCAGCTTCAAGTTGATCTTGCACAGATTAGCAAAAGTCTCCTCCAAGTCCTGAATAAGAGTTGACTTGTCCTTGGTTTTGACCACTATGTCATCCATGTAGGCTTCAATATTTCTGTGCAGCTGAGACTCAAAGCCAATCTGTACTGCTCTCGCAAAAGTGGATCCAGCACTCTTTAACCCAAAGGGCATCCGCACAAAGCAGTACGTGCCGCAGGGGGTTATGAACGCGGTCTTCTCTTCGTCCTCCTTGGACATGAATATCTGGTGGTATCCGGAGTAGGCATCCAGGAAGGAAAGCAGGTCACACCCAGAGGTGGAATCCACAATCTGGTCGATGCACGACAAGGGGAATGGGTCCTTCGGGCATGCTTTATTTTGATCTATGAAATCTGTGCAAAGCCTCCATTTCCCAGTCGCCTTGCGCACCACCACATGATTTGCTAACCACGTTGGATGCAATACTCCTCTTACCAAACCAGCTGCCTCAAGTTTCTTGATCTCCTCGGCAATAAACTGCTGCCACTCCAAAGCTTGCTTTCGGACCTTCTACTTGACGGGCCGGGCATGTGGGTAGACAGCAAGGTGGTGCTCAATTACCTCCCTGGGAACACCGGGGATGTCAGATGGTTGCCAAGCAAACACATCGAAATTCGCCCATAGGAAGGCAAAGAGCGCGCTTTCCTATTTGTCGTCGAGGGTGGCACTAATAGTAAACGTACCATCATCACCAGCCAGCCCTGCCGGGACCTTCTTCAGAGCGGGTGCAGCAGCCTTGGATCTCTTGCTATTGGAACTCTCCGACAAGTCATCAACAGGCGCAACGCACTCCGGAGAGGTACGCTTCCCGGACTCCTTGCAGGCATCCTTGCTAGCTTTCTTCCCTTTCTTGCTTTCCTTGACGGGAGCAATAGCTTCCACAGCCTCTAGAGTGATTCTTCTCGGTACATCTTATCCACGCATATGATTGCGCCTTTCTTGTCTGATGGAATGGAAATGACACCCATTGTCCCTAGCATCTTCAGTGTGTTGTAGGCATAGTGGGATGCCGCCATGAATTTGGCCAGGGCTGGGCGACCAAGGATTCCATTGTACGGCAGGGGGAGGTCAACCACATCAAAATGATCTTCTCAGTCCGGTAGTTTAACTCCCCTCCAAATGTTACTGGCATCGTGATCTTCCCCTTACGATGACTCCTACCGGGATTAATCCCTTGAAAAGTACCAGTAACCTTGTGTCGGATTCAGGGCTCCGCTGCCCCAAAGGAGGTTCGAACTCTGGGGCATGTGCGAAGAACTCAACCTCTCCGGCCAACCGATTCGTCGCCCCCACTACTGAGCTCGATGAACGGGAAAGAAAATGGACACAGCAGTTTACCCTGGTTCGTGCCACCTTGCGGTGTAATACCCTACTCCTGCTTTGTGGTGGATTAGCCTCGCGAGGGGCTGAGGATGAACTAGTACAGAGGAAGAACAACCTCAGGAGGCTTGTTCTTGTGTGGGTGGAAGCTAGTGAGGGTTTGGATCGGATTCGCTCGGGGATCCTTTCTACGGTGGTGGCCTAGCTATATTTATAGTGGCCTTGGTCCTCTTCCTCCAAGCGAAGGCGGAAAGGGATCCCATAGTGGCCAATTTCAAAGGAGGACAAGTAGTACATCCTATCCTAACGAAAGGTGGTCCTCGCCTACAAAGCTTTTGGTCGTGATGCCGTGGTGGGCTCGGCGATGACATCCGTCCTGCCGTCCTGGCGGTCTTGGTCTTGTTGCACAGGAACGGAAACATTTGGCTAATTCCTCGGGACCCCGCGCCTGCGCTTGCCTCCTTAGCACCAAAGAGGAAACCTACTGCACTATGCCCGCTGGCGCCCGCCTGGCCTTGGTCGTCAAGGCTTGCGTCACCTCAACCTCATGAGGTGGGTACTTGCATAGGAATCTCCGCACCTCACGAGCCAGCCCGAGGGGGCTGTTCCCTCCGGAGGTCTTGGCGTCATCCGCCTCGCGAGGCTTGGCCCCTCGCGAGGGTCTTATCTTGCTGGTGCTGAAGATGGGCCATACCAGGCCATCGATGGAGCCACGCCGTGGGCCGCAGGCAGGCAAGTCTGGGTACCCCAGTTCCCAGAACGTCGACAGTAGCCCTCGGGCCCAAGGCGCGCTCGGACTTGGCTTCGAGGTGAAGCCAAAAGGCAAGGGCGAAGCGCCGCGGGCCCCAATCACCTGCGGACTGAGTCGACGTGTGGCGCTTGATGGGACGTGGGTGTCTCCACTTCCCCATGCTGCCTCGCCAACCGTCCGACTTGGCAACTGCCTGTTGCATGCAGAAAAACCATCATTACTTGGAATCGTGGGAGGCCGGCGGTTGGCCTCCCTCCGGCTATAAATGGGAGAGGGGGCAGAGCCCCCTGCTCATCTCCATCTTCTCACTGCTTGCTCCTCCTTCTTCCTCTTTGTCCCGCCATCTTGTCGGAGCGTTCATGGCTCCAGCGAGGAAGTTTTTCGCCACGAAAAAGGGAAGTCCCCCAAGGAGGAGCCAGGCTCGCCACCGCCCAAGAGAGGCCGCGGATGCCCCCGCAAGTACGCCGTGACTCTGGCGGTGGCCCCTCGAGGGTGCGGGCGCACTCCTTCGAAGGCCGGCATCGCCTCAGGCAGCCACGACGGTGCTTCCTCCCGCGCTGGGAGCTGCCGTGGACGGGGCAGCCACAACGACGGGTGGAGGCGCGTGGCAATCGCCCGGCCACCACGGCCGTGCTCCCACTCGGCCGACGCGTCCCCGAAGTTCGTCGTGTGGTCGGAGAGGCCCGCGGGCATTTGGTTCCGGATTCCGCACTTCTTCGCGGAAGCGCTGCCGGCCGGGGGCCCAGTGGCCTCTGGCTGCAGGCCGACGGCTGCTGCAGCAAGGCCTCATGGGTGGAGGTCGAGGTCACAGCCGTTGGCAACGTGTTCCTGAACCACGGGTGGCAGCCGTTCGCCCACACACGGGGTTTGCACGGGTGGTGGACCCTCCACTTTAGGTACGACGACATCGTGACCCTCTATGTTAGGGTGTTCGGGGAAGACGGCCATCGCTCGTGGTGCTTCCCGGAAAGCGACAGCGATGACGATGCCTGGGGGGGTGGCGCATCGCTGGTGGTGAGCATGCCCATGGCGACGGTCGTGCCGCCTCCTGCCGCGGTGGCTCCTCCTCCGGGGAGAGCACCAGTGACGGCGACCACGACGAGCCACCACATCGCCGGGCTCGGACTAAGGAGGGTGATGTGTCGCGTAGCCGTTGTGTCCCAGTGAAGCAGGAGGAGGACTCCGACTGAGCTTGAGGGCTGCTGGAGCCGGGCCTAGAGAGCCATTGTAGTCGCGCGGCTTGCTTTTGTTTCTTTCTTCCCCCTGTATTAAAAAAAGGTAGAAGGCCCTGTCGGGGCATGTAATGAACTATGGCGCTTGCGCCATTATGTTATCGTTTTCATGTTGCATTGTGATACCCGCGTTGCCGCTGATTGTGGTTGGGTGACTTAGCTTGATATTCTTGTGGTGCACTCCCCTGCCGCGAGAGCGTGCCTTGCTGCGAGGAGACTCAGACGCCGCTGAGCCTCATGAGGCACCCTGCAACTCTAGGATTAGGAAACCTCCGGGAGCATCGTGCCCGTGAGCTCGTTTGAGAGCATCACGCGAGGACGAAAACGCCAAAAGGCTAGGGTACTGAGGCTTTGGCGGGGTGTGTTCGCGGGCGGGCCTGAGCGCACACACCTGCCTAGCCCCCGAGTGTGGGACATGCGAGGAGGAGCGACGGGCAACTGCCACTCCCCCTGAGGCAAGACCTGGAAGAGCGAACGATGCAAGGAGAAGAAATTTCCCAATCCTCAAAAGGAGACGCGAAAAACTTCAAATTCTATTAAAGAAGTTACAAACTAGCTACAGAAAGCAAGCAAAAGAACAGCCGCGTCCGGCAAGTATACTAGTCTTCTTGTCTTCCCACCAGCGTGGAGCATGGGGCCTCCACTAGGACGTAGGTGGGAGCCCCCGTGAGGCCTAGGGGCGGCGCTCAGGAGAGTCCGGGGTGTGTACAGCCCCAACTCATTATTACGTGAGAGTGTCACGAGCAGAGATCTTGATCATGGATAGAACTTCCGGAGATGCTGGATGTTCCAGGCGTTCTGGATGGGGACCCCGTCCTGCGTCTCTAGGCCCGCGGCGCTAGGCCTGGAGACGCGGGCGATCCTAAACGGGCCTTCCCACATGGGTGAGAGCTTATGAAGCCCCTCCCTGGAGAGCACCCGCCTCTGGACGCGGTCACCCACCTCAAGGGTCCTGGAGCAGACGCTACGGAAGTGGTACCGCCGCAGCGCCTGCTGGTACCTCGCTGCATGGAGCGAGGCTTGGCGGCGGCGCTCCTCCCCCAGCACGAGGTCCATCCCCCACGAGGCATCCTGGCGCACCTCGTCGAACGCCAAGACCCGCGGGAGCGATGCTTGACCTCAAGAGGGAGGACCGCCTCGGCTCCATAGATGAGGAAGAATGGAGTCTCGCACGTGGGCTTGGTCGCGGTGGTGCGGATGGACCACAACACGGACTGGAGCTCATCGAGCCAGCCCCTGCCGCAGGCCTCGAGTTTCTTCTTGAAGCTCCTTGCCTTGAGGAACCTCAGGACCTCCGTGTTGGCGCGCTCGACCTGGCCATTGCTCCGCGGGTGTGCCACTGAAGCATAGCATATCTGTGTTCCAAGGTTAGCACAATACGTTTTGAAAAGGTTGCTCGTGAGCTGAGAGCCATTGTCGATGATGATGCGGTTGGGAACCCCGAAACGGCTCACAAGGCCCTTGATGAACTTGACGGCCGAGCCAGCTGGGATGGTGCGGACGGCTTCCACCTTCGCCCACTTGGTGAACTTGTCGATGGCGACATAGAGGTAGCGGTAGCCCCCGGGTGCTCGAGGGAACGGGCCCAGGATGTCCAACCCCCAGACCGCGAATGGCCATAAGAGCGGGATGGTCTGGAGGCCCTGAGCGGGCTGGTGGATCTGCTTGGCATGGAACTGGCAGGCCTCGCAAGATCTCACCAATTCAGTGGCATCATTGAGCGCCGTGGGCCAGTAGAATCTGCTACGGAATGCCTTGCCCACAAGGGTGCATGATGAGGAGTGATGCCCGCAGTCCCCACCATGTATGTCGGCCAGCAGCTTGCTCCCCTGCTCCTTGGAGATGCATCGTAGAGAAACGTCGTTTGTACGCCTCCAGTAGAGCTCACCGTCCTGGATGTAGTACGCGGTGGCCTGGCGGGCCACATGCTCTGCGTCTTACTCCTTCTCCGGCAAGGTGCCCCGGAGCAGGTACGCCTTGAATTCCTTGGTCCAGCACCCCTCCTGAGGCTCGAGCGTGAGAAGTAGGCGGGCTCCCGAGGTCAGGCCGCAGGCCGGGGCGCCCGAGGGGGGTGCCGGGGGCAGCTCCTCCCGAGACAGCGTCGGTCCTGCAGTGGGGGGAGCTACTGACAGCTTGAAGAGCCGTTCCTCGAAGACGCCATGCTCCTGAGGGTGGCGCCGGGACGCCCTCTTGGCAATGTCGTCCGCCTCCTTGTTCATGCCATGTGGCACGTGCTGCAATTCCAAGCCTAAGAATCATTTCTCAATTTTGTGTACCTCGGCTTGCGCTGAGCATTGGGCCAGTCACACCACCAGGGTGGCGCCCCTCGGCTGCGGAGCTCGTCATCACCCCATGCTCCCCGTGCCTAACGATGCTGCCGGCGTCACCGGCCATCGGCGGTTGGGCCCGCCGCCTACCCTTCCCGCGCGGCGCCGCAATCGTGCCACCACACGGTCCTTCGACCACACCGCGGCGTCATCCTTGCATGCTCGCTGGGGGCTGGTGAACATGCGGGCAGCGCTCCTTGTGGTGCGAGAGTTGCTGAGATGCCGGCTAGCAGAAGGCAGCCACAACGCCTTGCTTGGCCGGCTCACTGAGCTGCTCGATGCAGCCTGCGAGGGCGCAGAGCCCGTTCGCATCCTGCCTACATCGCGGATAACGCCGGGGGCTCACGCCTGCCCCCGCTGCATCTACTTGCCCTTCTAGAGGGATTCCGGAGGATCTCACGGCAGCGATCCCACACGCGACGCCACCCGCTCGACTCAAGATGCGTTCCCCCGAAATATGGCCGGGATAGGCAGCCCCTCGAGGAGCCACAACGAAGGACCGCCCCTTGTTCGGCACGACCAGGCACCGAAAATGGTGGGTAGCAGAGCGGAGAGACTGGGGGCTGGCTTCAGGATGATGGCCCCTGGTGCCTCTGTGCCGCCATCGGTGGGCTCGTTATGCAAACAAAGGGGAGGCCTGCGCACGTTCCCCTCGTCGACCTGGATGTCAGGATCGCCGAGGCCACACGGGACCAGGGCTCTTTACGGGCTAACCCAACGCCCCGATGGTGCCTTCGACAGCAATGGCCACCGGTTACAACCAATATCTTTGGACCATGTCACGCTAATGTTGGATCATAGGTAAACCGTGCCGCGACGGCGCACCTCCGGGCGCTGGCCCCGCCCCGGGCTGGCAGGGCAGCCAGGAGGTCGTGCGAGGACGCGCCCCGTGTGCAACGGAGGGGCCTAATGCCAGGGCTCCCACCCGCGTCACAAGGCGTATGGCGCCGCCACCGCGGTGGTGCGTGCTATCCGGAAGTGGGTCCTCCCCTGGGGAAGGTGCCGGCGAGCCCTCCCCCGGCCGATGGCCCGCGGCTACCTCACCACTTCCCGCGTAGCCCCTTGCCCCTTGGTCTTGTCCTGGTTTCCGGATGCCCCAACGGTGGCCGGGGTATGCGCGGGGCGGGGTCTTTGCCCAGGGGGCAAGAAGCGCCCCTCAAGTCTCCGCTCGTGACACTCTCACGTAATAATGAGTGGGGCTGTACACGCCCCGGAGTCTCCTGAGCGCAGCCCCTGAGCCTCACGGGGGCTCCCACTCACATCCTAGTGGCAGCCCCATGCTCCGCGCTGGCAGACGACACGGTCCCCCAATGTCTATGCCCACGCCCAGTGGAGGCCCCATGCTCCGCACTGGCGGGAAGACTAGAAGACTAGTGTAGGTGCCGGACACGGCTGTTTTCCTTGCCTTCTCTTGTAGCCGAATCTGCTGTTTCTTGGAATGAACTTGCAACTTTTGCGTTGTTGTTGAAAAAAGGGGGGGATGTGTTCCTGGTTTTTCATTCTCCTAGCTGTTTTCCTTCGCTTGGTTTCCATTTTTGCGAAAGATGGTGGACGCCCGTGGTTCGCTCCATCGCACCCCGCGAGCGGGGGCTGGGCATGGTGCGCACACCAGCGCTAAAGACGCCCTGAGGGCCCTGGCCACAGCAGCCGTGGGCTTGCCCGCGCGCACACTTCTCTGGATCCTCGCGTGGCGCTCTCGAGCGAACTGGCAGGCGTGCATCACCCGGGACCCTCAACGGGCGACCCCCCCTGGACCTTGAACCAGGCACCATGACCAGGCGCGGCAACGGCGGTCACCCCTACTCAGGGGTCATGAGTGCGTGGAAAGCAAAAGAGGGACGACAACAGGGAGTGCCACTTAATACGTCGCAGGAAAAATTCTTCCCAAAAATACTTCGCATCCCCGCGGGGTCACATTCAAAGTTCTAACAGGAAGGCAGGGAAACACAAGCTTAGCGATGCGCGCCGTTGTCATTGCCTCCGCTGCCATCATCGGCGTCATCATCGTCTTCACTACCATCATCATCTTCAACAGCTCTACCCTCTTTGGCCGCGAGCATGACCACGTCGTCGGCAGGCTCGAGCTCTGCGATCAGGTTGTCCACGTGATCGTCCACCCAGCTCGCCAGGACGTCCTGGATTGCCCCAGGCACGGGGGCTATCATGGCATCGAAATCAAAGTCAGGGTTGGAGCGAAGAAGGTGGCTGAAAACGCGCGAGAACGCGCACCCAAGAAGGTCACGACTCTTCTCCATGACGAGTTGGCCCGCCCTCGTAGCCCCGCCCTCAAGGCAAGTCATGACCTGGGTGAAGAAGCTAAGGTAGCCGGCGTCGTCGGCCTCGAGCGGGCGGGAGACGTTCTCGTCATAGATGTTGCTTAGGGCACAGTTGGCCCTGAGCCCAAGGGCCTGGAACATCAAGGAGTGCTCACGCTGCAGCACTCGGCGGCGGCCCGCCTTGCCCGATGCTTTCTTCACGAGGGACATAATGCCTTCAACCTGCTAATGGAGGAAGGGCAGCTCGGCCTCAGCGGTAGCCTGAGCTGCCTTCTAGCGCTGCTCCGCCGCGGCTAGCTTCTCCTTGAGGGCGTCGGCCTTGCCCTGCAGCTCGTCGCGCCGCGTGCACAATTGAGCCTCCTGGAGCTCCAGCTTCCGGCGGTATTCCTCGTCAAGGGTCTCGCCGATCCCCGTTACCCTCTTGTCGACCTCTCGCTGGATCCTCGCCTCCAGAGAAGCGAGGGCATCTCGGCAACGGCCACTTGGTGCTCCATCACTTCTAGCCGCTCGCGCTCCAGGCTTAGCTCCACCGCATCCAGCGCCAGCGTGTCGTCGGGCGTGCCGGGCCTCGCCTCGCTCGTGGGCGGTCCAGTCGTCGGAGCGGCAAGCGCAGCCATGCGCGCCCGGACTCGCTGCTCAAGGATGGCGTTGGAAGCTTGGAGCTCCCTCTCGCGCGCCTCCGCCGCATCACGTCGGCGGTCTGCAGCTCGGGCCTCCTCCAAGGCACGATCGCGAGCCTCCCTCGCCACGGCCAAGGGCCCCTTTGTCTCCGCTCGGGCCTGCTCACACTGCAGATGACCGAAGTTGATGGCGACTTGCAGCTGGCGCCATTTGCGCGCCAGGTGCAGGCGTTCTGCTTCGAGGCGGGCGTCGATGTCACCGAGCTCCACCCCGAGGCGCCCCAGCACGCTCGCTGCCTCTCGAAGAAGGTCATGACGGACGGTGCTGCGCCCGCGTGCAATCTCCAATGCCCGGCCTGGGCTTTCCTCTGCTCCCCTGCCAGCCCGAGAGGCGCGTGAGGCCTTGCCCGCCTCAGGCAGGGGCCCGGGGGCTGGAACTCCTTCGCCCACTCCTGCGGTCCGAGATGGGGCCCGATGTGAACTCACCCCGCTGCTTGAAGATGGCGTCGTTCCACATGGCGCCCGGCTACCGGCGAGGATCTGCGGGGGAGCTCTCAGCACAGCGTCCGTGCCCCAGAGGCCGCCCCGGGAGATGGGTGCCGAGAGTATGAGTCTGCGGCCTCCCGAGGGCGACCCTCGCTTGTATGCAGGCGCCGCCTCCCGCGTGGCCGCCGGGCTCGTGAGGCCAAAGGTTGCAATGGGACCGGAGCCCTTCGGAGGACGCGCTTGGGACGCGCTCGCCCCCGCAACGGGAGGGATCCTAAGGGGCAAAAGTCGGAGGAGGATGCAACATGAAAGAGTTAAGGGAAGGGCAAGGTACTTACTCATCCACGGCTACCCACTTCCTCCTTTTCAGGGTTTGTGGGGCAAGGTCGCAGCGGCTCCCGAGCCCATTCCTCCTGCGGGATACCCCAAGGTCCAGAAGGGACGCGCTGCAGGCCGGTGCGTAGCCCTCCATGACGGGGACGGCAGCTGCGTCCGCGGGCGGGGCTCCTCCCCCGCCGCCTGTGGGGCTAGAGGCGGCCACCGCAGGAGCGCACGGTCGCTCCAGCTCCTCGGCGGCCACCTTAGGAGCACGTGGTGGCGCCCGCTCCCCAGCAGCCACCTCAGGAGCGCATGATGGTGCTAGCTCCCCGACGGCCACCTCAGGAGCACTTGGTGGTGCCCGCTCCCCAGCAGCCACCTCAGGAGCGCATGATGGCGCCAGCTCCCCAGCGGCCACCTTAGGAGCACATGGTGGCGCCTGCTCCCCAGCGGCCACCTCGGGAGCGCTTGGCGGTGCCCGCTCCCCCATGGCCACCTCAGGAGCGTGCACCACAGGGCCTCCGAGCACGGGAGTCACCAAGAGGGGGTTGTCGCGAGGCCCCACGCGGCCCTCGGGGAGCAGCCCCCACTCGTCGAAGCATGGCATCTTCTTGGTGAAAGCCCTCCCGGTTAGGAAGTTGTACAAAGCACGTCCCTCGGGAGGGAGCGCGGCGGGCGCCTCACTAGTCAGGAGCTGGAGCACCCTGCGTAATGTGTTGGAGCGAAGCGAAGGCACCTGGAGCCTCATGGGGCCGTCAGGGCCGGTGAAGGCCCATATTGGGTGAGCATGGTGCTAGAGCAAAGCGATGCGCCGCCGGACGAATTCCCTCACCACCATCGCCGTCGTCACCCCCGCCTCCTTCAGCTTGGCCAACCTAGACAAGACGCGTGCGAGCCATGTTTTGGCAAGCTCCGTGGGCCCCCAGCTGGAGCTCCGCTCCGCCGGCGCCGATGGGATGAGGAGCAGGGGGCTGCGCACGGTGGCATCCACATACACCCATTGCTTTCGGAACCCCCTCGCATCCGGGCGGAGCGTGAAGTCGATCCCGGAGCTTGCGGTCGCCCCCATCGCCTGAAGCAACATGCACCCCGAGCGTTGCCTGCTGTCGACCAGGTGGAGCGAGAAGAAATGGCGTAGTAAGGCCACGGAAGGGGTAATGCCCACGAAGGCCTCGCACAAGAAGGCGAAAGCGGAGAGGAGGATGATGGATCCGGGATCCAGATGCAGCGCGTGGATCTGGTAGTGTGAGAGCACAACGTTGAAGAAATCAGAGAACGGGGGCAGCAGGCCGGCAAAAAGAGCGTGGAGGTGAAGGAGATCTCGGTGGCCTCCATGTCAGCTAACGTCCGGGAGGCAGGCCAGACCTTCGTTGCCTTCCACTCATCGGAATCGGCGGCGATGGCATGCCGGACCTTGTCCAACCCCTCCCGGTTGATTACCGTGGACCAGTCTAGCACTGGTTCCGGCCCCGGTGAGGGCTCCATGGCCGCAAGGGTCTTGCCCTTCTTCTTCCTGGGAGCCATGGCGGTGAGATGTGTCCGAGCTGTCATAGAATCTGGCGAAGAGGGCACAAGTTCGCGAGGAGGAGGAGCAGAAGGTAAGCGCACAGCGGGGCAATGAGGACTAAAGTGTGTGTGTCGGGCAGTTGTCAAGTCGAGCAGTTGCCGAGGCGGCATGGCGAAGTGGAGACGCCCACGTCCCATCAAGCGCCATGCGTCAACTTGGCCCACAGGCGATTGGTTCCTGTGGCGCTTTGCCCTTGCCCTTTGGCTTTGCCTCGAAGCCAAGTCCGAGTGCGCCTTGGGCCCGGGGGCTACTGTCGATGTTCTGGGAACCAGGGTACCCAGACTTGCCTGCCTGCGGCCCACGGCGTGGCTCAATCGATGGCCTGGTATGGCCCATCTACAAAGACTATCAAGACAAGACCCTCGCAAGGGGCCAAGCCTCGCGAGGCAGACGATGCCAAGACCTCCCGAGGGAGCGGCCTTCCCAGGCTACCTCCTGAGGAGCAGAGATTCCTATGCAGGTGCCCAACCTCATGAGGTTGCAGTGATGCAAGCTATGATGACCAAGGCCAGGCAGGCGCCAGTAGGCGCAGAGAAGACAGTTTCCTCTTTGGTGCTAAGGAGGCAAGCACAGGCGTGGGTTCCCAAGGACTCAGGAAAAGGTTTCCATTCCGGTGCAACAAGACCAAGACCACCAGGACGGCAGGATGGATGTAATCGCCGAGCCCACCGCTGCGTCACGACCAGAAGCTTTGTAGGCGAAGACCACCTTTCGTCAGGATAAGATGTACTGCTTGTCCCCTTTCAAATTGGCCACTGTGGAATCCCTTCCACCTACGTTTTGGGGGAAGAGGGCCGAGGCCACTATAAATATAGGTTAGCCACCACCATAGAGGGGGATCCAAACCTCTCGACTCATTCCCTTACCAGAGCAAACCTCGCGAGGTTGTTCATCCCTTGTACTTGTTCATCCTCAGCCCCTCGTGAGGCAAATCCACCACAAAGCAGGAGTAGGTTCTTACACCGCAAGGTGACCCGAACCTGGGTAAATTGCCGAGTCCATGTTCTTCCTTGTTCATCGAGCTAGGCCGTGGGGCGACGGGCTGGTTGGCTGGATTGGTTGGGTTCTTTGCACACGCCCCAGAGTTCGAACCTTTCATGGGTCTACGGAGCCCTAAAACTGACAGTGTGCTTGACCCTTCAACGGCCATCACCGCTTTATCCTTGCCCTTCTTGTTGCGCTTCTTGTTCTTCTTCTTCTGGTTGGCGACATCGCTGTCATCCTCTGAGTCAACGTCGACGCCATCTTCTTCTTCAAGGAGTCGCCTCCCCTCCTCTACTCGGGCACACTTATCCACCAGAGTGTATAGCTCATTCACAGTCTTGGGCAATCGAACGTTCGTCTTGGAATGTATCCTGCGGTTGCGCATGTTGGATGGGAATGCAGATATCACAGCTGCCGGGTGGATGTATGGAATGTTCCTGTGCACCTGGCTGAATATCTGCATGTACTTCCGTGAACTTTCTCCTTCCTTCTGTGGGAGGAGCTGCAAGTCACTGGGCCACCCTGGTTCTTGATGGCCACCCGTGAAGGCGCCAACAAATTCATGGCACAGATCAGCCCAGGTCGAGATGGAGTTCTCTGGTAAGTGCATCAGCCACGACCTCATGTTTGGCTTGAGTGCCAAAAGGAAGTAGTTGGCGAACACTTTCTCATCCCTTCCCCCGGTAGCTTCAACAGCGATGGTGTAGATGATCAAGAACTCTGTCGGGCTCAATCTTCCGTCGTACTTTTCCGGTATCTCTGGCTTGAACGTGCGGCAGATGGCCAACGGACTTGCCGCAGCTCGCGAGTGAAGGTGGGGCACCCAACCTCGAAAGGGAGGTACCCGCCTCCATCGGGCATGGGCTCGTCAATGTCGGGGCCATTGCGCCTGTTGGAATGGCGGTGGGTTTCGCGGCTTCGCTCGATGGTGACGTGCGCGTCACCCCTCCGTCTGTCTTCCAGGACCCATCGCTGGTCTCGATGTGCCCGGGGATCAGACGAAGCCATTGATACATCGTCGGGTTCTTGGTCGCCTGGTTCTGGCTGCGGCCCCTACGCTGGCTATCGCGGTTGGCCCTTCGGTACGGCCAGCAGCTCGGGCCATTGTCGCCGCCTGCGGAGGCTGTGGCGGGCCTACTCGCTATGATCCTCCCGCCTCGGCGAAACCGATCAAACTCTGAATGGTGCCCCTCCACTCATCCATCTGACTGGCCACCGGCGGAAATCTCAATAGGAGTTGGGCCCGCTCCATGGCCTCTGAAGCGGTGCTTGGCATGGATGACGATGCTGTCGGCGTTCACGGAACCAGGGTACCCAGACTTGCCTGCCTGCGGCCCATGGCATGGCTCCATCGACGTCCTGGTATGGCCCATCTACAGCACCCTCAAGACAAGATCCTTGCGAGGCGCTAAGCCTCGCGAGGCGGGCGACATCAAGACCTCCGGAGGGAGCGGCCTTCCCAGGCTGGCTCCTGAGGAGCGGAGATTTCTATGCAGGTGCCCACCTCATGAGGTTGAGCTGACGCAAGCCATGATGACCAAGGCCAGGCAGGCGCCAGCGGGCGCAGAGGAGCAGGTTTCCTCTTTGGTGCTAAGGAGGCAAGCGCATGCGCGGGGTCCCGAGGAATCAGCCAAAGGTTTCCATTCCCGTGCAACGAGACCAAAACCGCCAGGACGACATGACTGATGTCATCACCGAGCCCACCGCAGCGTCACGACCAGAGGCTTTGCAGGCGAAGACTACCTTTCGTCAGGATAAGATGTATTCCTTGTCCCCTTTCAAATTGGCCACTATGGGATCCCTTCTTGCCTTCGTTTTGGGGGAAAGAGGACAGAGGCCACTATAAATATAGGTTAGCCACCACCGTAGAGAAGGATGGAATCGAAGGATGACTCACACCCTCACACCAGAGCATACCTCGTGAGGTTGTTCTTCCCTTGTACTAGTTCATCCTCAGCCCCTCGTGAGGCAAATCCAACACAAAACAGGAGTAGGGTCTTACACCGCAAGGTGGCCCGAACCTGGGTAAACTGCCGTGTCCATCTTCTTCCTTGTTCATCGAGCTAGGCTGTAGGGCGACGCGTTTGGTTGGTTGGATAGGTTGAGTTCTTCGCACACGCCCCAGAGTTCGAACCTTCTTTGGGTCTGCGGAGCCCTGAATCTGACATTTGGCGCGCCAGGTAGGGGCATGTCGGAGCACTTCTTCCATCTCCACCCTGCGTCCGTTCCGTCACACCCATGGCAGAGGCTCCTCGAGCTTGTGCTAAGCGTTGGGCTGCTCACGCCACCCAGAGGGCGCCCCTCGGCCATGGAGATCATCATCACCCTATGGTCCCCGCAGCCAACACGGATACCGGTGTCGACCACCACCGACGGCATGGGCCGCTCCCATCCTCTCCCGCGCGGCGTCGCAACCGTGCCACCGCGTGGTCCTTTGGCTACGCTGTGGTGTCGTCCCTGCACGCTCGTCGGGAGCAGGCGAACACGCGAGCTGCGCTCCTCGTGGCACGTGAGCTGTTGTGGTGCAGATTAGCAGAAGGCAGCCACGACGCCCTGCTCATCCGCTTCCCCGAGTTGCTGGAAGCTGCCTGCGAGGGCGCGGTGCCTTTCCGCATCCTGCCGGTCTCGCGGACAACTCTAGGGGCCCACACCCGCACCTGCTGCGTCTGCTCGTCCCCCCGGGGGAGCCCAGGGGCTGGCCCAGCGGAGGCGATCCCGCACATGGCGCCGCCCACCTAACCCAAGAGGCGCGCCCCCGGGGTGTGACCAGGTTGGGCGGCCTCCATCGGGGCAACGGTGAAGGGCCACCCTCAGGCTGGCAAGGCATAACGTCGGAGGTGGTGGACAACAGAGCGGAGGGACTAGGAGCTGGCCTCGGGACGATAGCCCCTGGTGCCTCTGTGCCGCCGATGGCGGGCTCACTGTACGAACAAAGGAGAGGCCTGTACATGTTTCCCCAGTCGGCCCGGACGTTAGGATCGCCAAGGTCACACGGGGCAGGGACCCCTTATGAGCCAACCCAATGCCTCACCAGCGCCTTCGGCAACGACGGCCACCGGTTATGACCAATATCTTTGGAACGTGTCGCACTAACCTTGGATCGCAGGTAAATCATGCCACGACGACGCGCCCCCAGGCGCCGGCCCCGCCTCAGGTAGGTAGGGCGCGCCAGGAGGCCGCGCGAAGGCGGGCCCCCATGCGGCAAAGGGGCTCGGTGCCAGGGCTCCCCCCGCATCATGAGGGGCATGGCGCCCACCATAGCGTCACCGCCGCGGTGGCGCGTGCCACCTGGAAGTGGGTCCTTTCCCGGGGAAGGCACCGGTGAGCCCTCCCCCGGTCAAGGGCCCGCAGCCGCCTTACCGCCGCCCGCGTGTCCCCTTTCCCCTTGGTCCTGTCCTGGTTTTCGGACGCCCCACGGTGGTTGGGGTACGCGCGGGGTGGAGTCCCCGCCCGGGAGCAAGGAGTGCCCCTCAAGTCTTCGCCCGTGACACTCTCACGTAATAATGAGTGGGGCTATACACGCCCCAGAGTCTCTTGAGCGCTGCCCCTGAGCCTCACGGGGGCTCCCACCCACGTCCAAATGGAAGCACCATGCTCCGCGCTGGCAGACGACATTGTCCTCCAATGACTATGCCCATGCCCAGTGGAAGCACTGAGCTCCGCGCTAGTGAGAAGACTAGTGTAGACGTCGGACGTGGTGGTCTTTTTTGGCTCCCTCTTGTAATTAGATTTGCTGCTTTTGGAATGAAATTTGAAGTTTCGTGCACTTATTAAAAGAAAATGGGGGGGGATTTTTTTTGATTTGCGGTGTTTCCTTTTTCTCCGATTTGTGTTTGGGAGGCATGGCTCCTGCCTGCTGCTCTTCCCCCCAAGCGCCCCGCGAGGGGGGGCTGGGTGTGGCATGCGCATCTGAGCTAGCCCAAGCGGCATCAGGGCCCCCTCGGGGCCAAGGACATAACTGCCGCGGGTCCGCCCGTGCGCACACCTTGCCAAGGCTTTGGCACTTGGCTCCTCGCACGGCGCTCTCGAGCGAGCCAGCAGGCACGCACCATGCCCGACATTCAGCTCTAGGCCTTAGGGCACTTAGCGCCGGGCGCCCCCCCCCCCACACTCCCGCGAAGCTCGACGCCCGGCAGAGGCACCCCAGGAGGCCCTAAGCTCTCACAAGCCCCTCCTGAGATTCCATGGACTGGGGGCTCCGGAGGGCCTGTCTCAGGAGAAACGCGTGTCTGCGATACAAGAACCCGTCCAAGGCCATGAACACAAAAGCTAAGCCACGCCAACTACTCTAGTCAGGAGCCCTTCGGCTCACGATGATGTATATTCAAAAATAATTTACAGGGCATATCATTGTTTCATGCATTACAGGGGAGCCCCCTCAAAAAAATGCTTTCACGCCCCGCGGGGCCATATCCGAAATTTTGGCAGGCAAACAGGGAAATACAAGCCTAGCAAGACGCGCTATGGCCGGCATCGCTATCATCATCATCTCCATCAGCTCTGCCATCTTCGGCTGCGAGCGCAGCTACATCGTCAGCGAGGGCGAATTCCGTGATCAGGTTGTGTACATGGTCGTCCACCCAGCTCGCCAGGTCGCCCTGGGTTACTCCGGGCACGGGGGCTATCGTGGCGCTGAAGTCGAAGTCAGGATCGAGGCTAAGAAGGTGACTGAAGACCCGTGAGAACGCGCGTCCAAGAAGGTCGCGGCTCTTTTCTTCGACGAGCTGGCATGCCCTCGCGGCCCCGCCTTCGAGGCAGGTCATGACCTGGGTGAAGAAGCGGAGGTAGCCGGCGTCATCAGCTTCGTACGGGTGGGAGATGCTCTCGTCGCAGATGGTGCTTAGGGCCCGGTTGGCCTGACCCTGAGGTCCTCGAACATCAAGGAATGCTCGCGCTGCAGCGTCCGGCGGCGGCTCGCCTCGTCCGAGGCCCTCTCCACGAGGGACGTAACACCTTCCACCTGCTGATGAAATGAGGACAGTTCGGCCTCAGCAGTGGCCCGGGCCACCTCAGCGGACTTCTTGCGCCGCTCTGCCGCAGCCAGCTTCTCCTTGAGATCATCGGCCTTGCCCTGTAGTTCAACCTGCCCCCGCTTGAAGCGAGCCTCTTTGAGCCCCAGCTTTTGGCAATATTCCTCGACAAGGGCCTCGCGGATCCCCGCCACCTTCCGATCGACCTCTCATTGGATCTTTGCCTCCCGAGAGGCAAGGGCATCGTCAGCTGAGGCTACTTGGCGCTCCATCACCTCCAGTCGCTCGTACTCCAGGCTATGCTCCAATGCTTCGAGCGCCAGCGTGTCCTCACGCACCTGGACTCCTGCCTCGTCTGTGGGGGTCCCGCCTGGTGGCGCTGCAAGGGTGGCTCTACGTGCCTGGACATGCCGCTCAAGGGCGGCGTTCGAGGCTCAAAGCTCCCTCTCTCGCTCCTCGGCCACTTCACGACAATGATCCGTGGCTCGGGCCTCCTCCAGGGCGCGGGCGCAAGCCTCCCGAGAAGCTGTGAGGGACTCCTTGGCCTCCGCACGGGTGCGCTCGTGCTGCAAGCGCCCGAGGTTAATGGCGACTTTCAGTTGGCGCCATTTGTGTGCCAAGCGGAGGCCCTCCCATTCGAGCCGCGTGTCGATGTCGGCAAGCTCTGCCCCAAGGCGGCATAGCGTGCTCATCGCCTCCCGGAGAAGGTCATGACAGACCACACTGCGCCCGCATGCGAGCTCCAACGCCCGGCCGGGACCTTCCCCCGCGCCCCCGTCGGCCGGAGGGGCGCAAGATGACTCCCCCGTCTCCGGTGGGGGGCTAGGGGCTCGAGCTCCTTCGACCGCTCCCCGGGCCTGGGTTGGGGCACAGCGCGGTTCAGCCCCGCAGCTTGAAGATGGAGCCGTCGCACGAATCGCCAAACCGCCGCCAAGAACCAGTGGAGGAGCCCTCGGCATGACCTCCGTGCCCCAGAGGTCGCTCTGGAAGAAGGACGCCGGAGTGAAGGCCCGCGGCCCCAAAGGGGCGGCCTCGGCTCATGTGCGGGCACCACCTCGCGCGCAGCCGCTTGGCTCCAGAGGCTTGGGGTCGCAACCAGACCGGAAGCCTCTGAAGGGCGCGCTCCGGACGGGTTCACTCCCGCGTCGGAAGGGATCCTGAGGGGTAAAAGTCAGAAAAGGACGCGATATGCAAGAATCAAGGAGGGCAAGGTACTTACTGATCCACGACTATCCACTTCCTCTTTTTCAGGGCCCGTGTGACGAGGTCGCCGCGGCTCCCAAGCCCCTTCCGTTTGCGGGATACCCCGGGACCGGGAAGGGATGCGTCGCGGGCAGGCACGTAGCCCCCCATGACGGGGGCAGCGGATGCGTCCGTGGGCGAGGCCCCTTCCTCGCCGCCTGCGGAGCTGGGGGCGGCCACCTCAGGAGCACATGGTGGCTGCTCCCTGGCGGCCACCTCAGGAGCACATGGAGTCGCCTACTTCCCAACGGCTACCTCAGAAGTGCTTGACGGTGCCCGCTCCCCCACGACCACCTCGGGAGCGTGCGCCGTAGGGCCTCCAAGCACAGGAATCACCAAGAGGGGGTTGTCACGAGGCCCCTCATGGCCCTCAGGGAGCAACCCCCACTCGTCGAAGCGCGACATCTTCTCGGCAAAAGCCCTCCCGTTTGAGCAGTTGTACAAAGGGCGTCCCTCGGTAGGAAGGACGGCAGGAGCAAGGTCGCCAGTCAAAAGCTGGAGCACTGCGCGCAACATGTTGGAGGGAAGCGAAGGAACCTGGAGCCTCATGGGGTCGTCAGGGCAGGTGAAGACCCACATTGGGCGAGTGTGGCGCTGGAGCGGAGCGATGCACCGCCGGACGAACTCCCTCACCACCATCGCTGTCGTCACCCCTGCCTCCTTCAGCTTGGCTAGCCTAGACAAGATACGGGCAAGCCGACGGTCAACGAGCTCCGTGTGTCCCCAGCCGGAACTTGGCTCCGCCGGCGCCAATGGGAGGAGGAGCAGGGGGCTGTGCACGATGGCGTCCACATACACCCACTACTTCTGGAACCCCTTCGCATCCAGGCGGAGCATGAAGTCGATGCCGGAGCCAGCCGCCACCGCCTGGAGCGACACACACCCCGAGCGCTGCCCGCCGTCGACCAAGTGGAGCAAGAAGAAATGGTGGAGCAAGGCCACGGACGGGGCAATGCCCATGAAGGCCTCGCACAAGAAGCCAAAAGCGGAGAGGAGGATGATGGATCCGGGCTCTAGATACAACGTGTGGATCTGGTAGTGCGAAAGCACAGCATTGAAGAAATCTGAGAAAGGGGGCAGTAGGATGGCGAAGAGAGCATGGATATGAAGGGGGATTTCGTTGGCCTCCATATCAATTGAAGCCCGGGAGGCGGGCCAGACCATCGTCGACTTCCACTCATTGGAATCGGCGGCGAGGGCTTGTCGGACCTTGTTCAGACCCTCTTGGTTGATCACCGTGGGCCGGTCCAGCGCCGGCTCCGGCCCCGGCGAGGGCTCCACGGCTACAGGGGCTTTCCCCTTCTTCGACCTAGGAGCCATGGCGGCGGGGTGAATTGGAGCTGGCATAGAATCTGGTGAAGAAGGTGCAAGTTCACAGGAAGGAAGAGGAGCAGAAGGCGAGCACAGCAGGCAATGATGGCTGGCCCACGTATGTTAGGCAGTTGTCAAGTCGGGGCAGTTGCCGAGGCGGCGTGGGCAAGTGGAGACGCCCATGTCTTATCAAGCGCCACGCGTCGACTCGGCCCGCAGGCGATTGGGGCCCGCGACGCTTCGCCCTTGCCCTTTGGCTTCACCTCAAAGCCAAGTTCGAGCGCGCCTTGGGCCTGGGGGCTACTGTCGGTGTTCTGGGAACCAGGGTACCCTACCTGTGGCCCGTGGTGTGGCTTCATCGATGGCCTGGTACGGCCCATCTACAACACCCTCAAGAAAAGACCCTCGCGAGGCGGGCGACATCAAGACCTCCGGAGGGAGCGGCCTCCCTAGGCTGGCTCCTGAGGAGCGGAGATTTCTATGCAGGTGCCCACCTCATGAGGTTGAGCTGACGCAAGCCATGACGACCAAGCCAGGCGGGCGTAGAGGAGCAGGTTTCCTCTTTGGTTCTAAGGAGGCAAGCGCAGGCGCAGGGTCCCAAGGAATCAGCCAAAGGTTTCCATTCCCGTGCAACGAGATCAAAACCGCCAGGACGGCAGGACGGATGTCATCGCCGAGCCCACCGCAGCGTCACGACCAGAGGCTTTGCAGGCGAAGACCACCTTTCATCAGGATAAGATGTACTCCTTGTCCCCTTTCAAATTGGCCATTGTGGGATCCCTTCCCGCCTTTGTTTTGGGGGAAAGAGGACCAAGGCCACTATAAATATAGGTTACCCACCACCATAGAGAAGGACGGAACCGAAGGATGACTCACACCAGAGCAGACCTCGTGAGGTTGTTCTTCCCTTGTACTAGTTCATCCTCAGCCCCTCATGAGGCAAATCCACAACAAAGAAGGAGTAGGGTCTTACACCGCAACGTGGCCCAAACCTGGGTAAACTCCCATGTCCATCTTCTTCCTTGTTCATCGTGCAAGGCGGTAGGGCGACGCATTTGGTTGGTTGGATAGGTTGAGTTCTTCGCACACGCCCCAGAGTTCTAACCTTCTTTGGGACTGCGGAGCCCTGAATCCGATAGATGTGGATTGTGATGTCGCTCGTCTTCTGACGGTGCCAGTAGTGGCAGCGCCGTGTTCTCGTCGCCGGGAGCCAGTCGCCAGGGTGGCGTGGCGATGAGGTGGATGTGCTTGGGGATTGGCAACCCCATCCAGCGTATCATCTTGGTCAGTTTGTTCCAGCGATGGCACGTGCCCTGTAGCCGCACCCACAGTGGGGGCGACCAGAGCGCCGCGGTTCACTCCAGAGCGAGCGCCATCGCTGCGGCTGCGCTAAGAGTTTTGATGAATTGAAAACTGGTTCTGCTTCGCTCTTGCTTCGTGGTCTTAAGCAAGGAGCTACTCAGATTCGGCGGGGCGGAGAGGCGAAGACAGAATAATCTCTCCACCCGTACCTTGTGGAGCGCGGCCGCTGGGATGCTGTTGATGTTGTCCTCCTCTGGCGCCTCGTGCTCCCGTTTCGGCCACAGGGGGAACGGTGACAGTGCCGCTCACGCCGCTCATGCCGGCTACGTCCCCCGCGGCGTCCACATTCCCGTCCACCCCCATAGCCCCCATGGAATTGGCGTCCGCATGCGAAGGGGCCTTTGAGGTGGACGGGTGAGCCGTGGCACCGGGCTTTTTCTTGGGCGCCATGGATGATGAAGCCGTTGGTGAAGACAATGATGATGATGGTGACGTGCTACTTACACCTCGGGTTTGCGCAAGCTCTTCCCCCTACCTGGCGCACCAAAGATGTCATGGGAAAACATGGCCACCTATGGCGCCATCAGCCCCTTGTGGTTCGGCAGGGGGAAGAGCACATTGCACAAAGAGCGGAGGGCATAGAGCAGCGCGGCAGCGATCACACGGGCAGTTTTTACCCAGGCTCGGGCCGCCGTGAGGCGTAAAACCCTACTCCTGCTTTGGTGGATTGATGTATGGATGGTGTGGAGATGCAGCGCTCTTGCCCCGCAAGGTTTCCTCGGGCAAGAGCAGCTACACGCGTATGAGTGTACAGAGGTCCAAAATCCGATCCCTTTCTATGGTTGCCATGGCCCTCCTTTTATAGGTCAAGGGGTTACCATAGTGGCAAATCAATCATTATGCACTGATTAGATAGCAAACAGTGCTATCATACCTAACTCTGCAGATAGGACAGAGAGATTTAAATGTGCCACTTAGTGTCACATCATGGCATGCCCGGCAAGCCTTGCCGTGCTGTCCAGCCACCTTCTCGCCTGTCTGCATGACACATCGCCTGGACGGGTGTCATCTGGAGGTGATTTCCTTCGAAAATGGCTGCCACGTGACAAGTAACAGCCACTTAATCACTTGGGGGCATGACACTGCACCGATAGGTGACTTGCGTCGCTGTGAGGTGGAGTGGTGGAGCCTTGGCGGGGTGATCCGCCCTCGGCGTCCCTAGCAAGCCTGCCGGGGGACTCTTGAGACTTGTCTTCGGGGTAACCTTGACCCTGCCAGGCTCGCCTGCCCGACAAGGGAGGTTTTTCCTTAGTGATATCTTGCTTGTTTGGTTGGTCTTGGTCTTCTTGATCCGCCCTTTGATTTCTCAAAGAGCTCATCTCTTCTACTTGGTCTGGTCTTGGATGCTGCAATCTTGCTCTTAAGCCTGTGTACAGTCTGGGTAACACACCTGGGGTTTGTTGCACCAACATGGGAAGACGTGGCAGTGGAGTCACAGACGAAGAGGAGTACAAGGGTTATAACTGGTTCTGGTGCGGCGTGGGGCTACAGTCAATGGAGAATAACAGGAGGTGTGGAGGAGTGAAGGGATAGCTTGGCTGGCGGTGGGTTAGCGCTTCGCGGTGATGCGTGCTAAGCAGAGCCGCTAGCCACCGGAGGCTAGAGCAGGCGGTCCCTGCGGCGCTGGATGAAGAAGACGAGAGATTGAAGGTGCATGCCGGCCGTTGGATATAAATCCAATGGTTGTGGATGTCAGAATCATTTGTTGACTAAGTTGACAATGCCTTGTGTAGGCTTCGACCTATTGGCCCACATGTCAGCCTGCAAAAATGTGGCATACATTTAACCCATGTTTTCTAGAATTTACAGTCCATGTGCTTGGCTGGGTGAACAAATAATTTAGCATCAATGCAGCCCATTTAATTTTTTCTAAGAAATAACAGCCCATTTGCACTTTCTTAAATACACGAATTAGCTTTGCTTGTTGTATATTTAATGTTAGGTTAGAAGGAGCAATTAATATCAAAAAATAAACCGGAGCTAAACATTTTATTATATATAAAATTAACAATTAGTGAGTTATTGCTCAAAAGAAAAATGAGTGCGTTATTATTACATTGGTCCTTAAAATCTTCGCAAGCTTTTGTACGCAATCACCGGGATTTTCCTTGCGTGAGAGTAAAAAACAACCAGGATTTTTCTTGCCAACTTCTGTTAAACATTTATTTTTATAAGTTAATAAGACGACAGATGTTTTTATAATGTATATATAAGTTTCTATTAAATATATGATAATAGTAATAATATAAATATATATAATGTGGTTAGAAGAGAAAACATAAATTGGACACGGCATTATTATTCTTATATATTGATGAATAGAACAGAGATCTGCGTTATATTAAAAATAAATAAATTGGGTTGCCGATGTTTAAGAAAAAGTAAAACCTACGCTGGGAGGCCCATAGGCTGGTACGTACATGATGGACCTCAAAAAAATAAGTTGAAACCACTGTGTTGGTATGTCGTGGGCTACGCATGTTAAAAAACAAAACCTAGGCCTAGCTGATACTTGCTTGCGTACGGCCTTGGACCTGGTGGGTCCACACTGTTAGCCTCTCAGCATACAGTCCTCTCTGGATTCCTCTTGTTTGTTGAGAACATGTTCACAATGGCAGACGGCGGCGTCGTAGCGAGCGCACGTGGACTGGAACGAACCGGAGCCGGGGGAAGACACCTTCATTCTTTCAAACATACCGCAGTAGCCCGGTGGCTGCAGCCCTCCCACCCAAAAATTGTACTGCCCGGGTTCGATTCCAACTGGTGCAGTTGAAAAATATCTAACACTTTCTGAAATTCCGTCCCTAGTTTACCCAGTTTTTTTCGCACACTCAACATTGTCTTGGCATTTTGAAAATAGCATATCTTTTTGACTTTGCATCATATGAAGATGTGCTATACATGAATGTTGATCAGCATGATGTTAACTTGTCGTTATTCCATTTTTTACCATGAATAAAATTTCCAACATTCTGTTATCCACGTTTGAAAAGTGCGTGTTGATTTAAATGCTCTGCCTCTGAAACATGCAGTTTCTTATCTAAAAATCACTTGGACAAGCAGCCATCGCCGATGTTGGATTCAATGCCGCGCTTCTTCAACCCCCAGCAGCGCGAGGGGGAAATAAACTTCTGTCCTGTGCTGGCGATTGGGGAATGGAGCAAACTGGATTAAAGAGGGGGCTTGCGGCGCGACTAAAGAAGCACATCAGACGCGATTTTTTTCAGTGGATGGATCTCGATGGCGTTTTTTTACTTGCCTCAGCACCATACAACTTCTATTTTAGCCTCCCAGTCCGTGGTGGACCAGTAGCCCATTTGCTGGGTGGGCCAACCTACAGAAAGCAGCACTTGACTTTTCATCAAGGCCCAAAAACAATGCAGTACTATGTTTGTTTTGAGGCCAAAAACATTACGGCAGGGGTTGAGCGGGGTAGGGGGGAAGGCAGAGCAATAGGATAAAAAAGAGCTGATGCGCCATTGCTACCCTAACAAGCAGGTGCAATTCTTCTCGGGAAGAAGGTGTGCCGTTGACACTCACATGCCACAATCCCACAGTAGACATTCTAACAAGTTCACACACAAGTACAACAGAAAAGGTAAACATTCGTATCAAACACAGGTTCATAGGACACGTTCATATTCATAGCCATCATTCACAATGAACAACTCAAAAGATTCATATATACAAAAGTTCAGCATGTCTATGCATCCAAATGATTGATAAATCACAAGACAATATTCATAGCTAACACTCACAAAAAGATTCAGATATACACAAGTTCAGCATGTTTATGCATCCAAATGATTGAGAGATCACAACGAATATCATCCATAGACAAACTTTAATTACCTAGGGTATAGACTGGTAAATGGTGTTCACTCGGTTGTACTTCTTGCTAAAATTAATGCTTGTACGAGCAAACTTTCGAGTACATAAGAGGCAACACAGACCATCTGAACTTTGCTTGTACGTTTATCCTTGAGATAGTGGCCTCGATGCCGAGGGAGGTTTGAGCAACTTGGCAACTACTTTCATCCAACTAGTTTACTGGCTCATCTTGGTCCTGTAGCTCGCCAAAATTCTACATTGCAGACAAGAAAGGAGGCGGTCGATAAAATGAACCACCCAAATTTTTTTGTGCAGTTCAACTGAAATGGAGCATCCCTGGCGTGCAGACTGATTAAGTGCCAGATGAATATATGCGTCAACCAACTTGTCTGGAATCTTTAGACTCCATGCCATACAGTTCGCTACTAGCATACGTGGCGATAACCAAAAGGCACAAGTTGGGATCAAAGACTGGAATGTGTATTTCTGGGCTATGCGCCAAGCAATATTGTTGGTGTTCACTCTGGCACTTCTTCTTGTCAACATCGATGCTTGTCTGAGTGAACTTTGGAGTACATAGCAGCAACATAAGTATTTGTCCATCTGATCTTTTTGTGCAGTTCTACTAAAATCGCCTAATGTAATGATTTCCCTGCGAGTTCAGGCTCCAAGTTACTCCTTTATGAAATGGGCCAACAGTAGCACAATACCCAATTACCAATACATATGACAAGCACAATAATCAGGATAAAGACCGGTACCAACCTGTGTGAGGAAGCATATCAATTAGTATTTCCTTTGACTGGAAGCCAAGATAAGCGACTGACAGGAAAGGAAGGATGCAGTCGAAGAAATGAAGCACCCAAAGTTTTTGTGCAGTTCCACCAAAATTGAGCATCCCTGTTGGCACATATATTAAGAAAGTGAGATTACTGTAATAGTGGGACTAGTTGATGAAACATACACTAACAAATAGAAGCATCCTCATTATCTTAATGGGTAAAGTTAGCAACATAGTAGTCTTGCTCAAAGAGAGGTATTAGTTTATTTAATAAGTGCCAACTAGCTCAACACTCAAAGCATTGCCATGTATCATAGGTTGCAAAAATTTAACGTGCAAAGATAAAGGAGTTTCTCATGACAATAGCAACATAGTAGCACGGTACAAATAGAGATGACATCACACTAATATGGATGAAGGCCTTAGGCCGGTACCAACCTGAGCAAGAAGCTTATTCAAGTAGTCCCAGAAGAGATGATAGAGCACTGACTCGAATCATTCAATAGTATATATTTTTTTGCACTTCCAATGTATGGTTGATATCACTCTTGTTTACAAGTGGTGAGATTATATCGAAAGATTATCAAGAACTTCCAGCAGAGTTAAAGCACTAGTTGGGATACAGTTCATTGTATTCTCTTGTGCAGTTCCACTAAAATGTATGATTGGCACTACATGATCCCTGTTTGCACAAGTAGGAACAAGGTGAAAACTTCATTAGCTTAGTGACAAAGGATAGAAAGACATTAGCATATTACTTTAACAGTAGCATCAAATTCATGATGACAATACAGTAGCAAAACATTGCCTCATTGAACCAGTGGCAATAAATTGACATGCAAAACAATAGCATTATTATCTCATGACACTACCAAGATCCCCTCCCTGCTCCACCACATGGTCCACCTCCACAGACACACATACACACGTACATGATTCAGCATAGGGTGCTACTAAAGATTTTTTAACTCCGACGGGAAAATTAGGCAGCGATTAATTAGTGCTGCTTAAGTACTCCTAATTGATTAAGTGACCTTGCAGGAGAGACAGCAGAAGTGCAAGGGCTCGTGGAGGATCGTCTCACATGTAAGGGAGACGTTGCCTGAGCCCTTGAATGGCCTCGACTGAGGCCTCGGCTTCAGGAAGATCACCTTGGCACTGTTGTTCATGTAGAGCTGGGTCACACATGCATCCAGAATCCAGTTAATTAGTATGATGCATCGTCAAGCCAAGTACTACTTTGCTATGTACTACAAGTGCATTTCTTCAAGTAAATTAATACTAGTAGCAACACAGCAATACAATACCACTAGCATGATGTCAGGATAACATAGGACGGTACCAGTGTGTGATCTTCTTCATTTCCTTCTTCTTCTTCTTCTTCTTCTTCTTCTTCTTCTTCTTCTTCTTCTTCTTCTTCTTCGTCGTCGTCGTCTTCCTCCTCTTGCTCTGCTTCTCTTTCTACTCACCAATCGGTGAAACCAAGTATATGATTGGCCTTCTATGTCAGTGAGGGAGTACAAGTGACTAGTAAACAATAGCATTATTTTCTCATGGTAGTTGCAAAATAGAGGTGAACACATGCATTAAATATCATTCTTACCTAAAGGAAGGTTATGGTGCTAATATGAAGGATGAAGATTGGAACACAGATCTCCCTTTGTGCAGTTCCACTGAAATGAACCAACGGTTCCGGTGTGACATTCCAATTAAACTGCACAAAAATCATATCTTTTAAGAAGTGTTTTGTGCAGTGCACCAAAAGGTCGCAACGAGGTGAAATGGATATCCCTGTTTGCACAAAAAGCTACAAAGGAAACAGTCAGAGTCTCAAACAATTACTAGCAAAAACAATTGGTTAAAGTTGTCATGACTTATAACAGTGGCATGGTGTGGGGACCCCGACACATAAGTCATGATCACCGAATGCACGTGTACAGTGTTCCTAGGGATCAATGCTCACTGAATACACAGAAGCTGAATAACAAGAGACTTACATCCATACATACTGTCATACACAAATTATGACCATTATGGTCAAGTCTTCATAAACTCGCAGTGGAAATGTTCAATGATAGCGTGAACCCATGCCATCTGCCTTAACCCTACAGGCATTCTGACTGGGAAGCGTCCTAGCTCGCATGTTCATCACCATGGTACTCTTCATTATATCCTGTTCTTTCATGCCTGGCCAATAAAATAACCAGTGGCAAGCCAATGAGTACTTTGAATGTACTCGCAAGCAACCCGTGTTTTGGAACAAGGTACAACAATGCATGATATTGCACTAAGTAGGTAATTTTGCATAAAGCTAGTTTTGAGTGCAATGACATGTCCTAACAACTTGTAGGGCATGCATCATAAGAATTCAGATATCCATGTGAACAGGTTACAAATATCCACATAAACAGAGTTTGGGTCAACTTCAACTTACTCAACATGTCAAGTCATTCAACTCGACTCAAGTAGTTCTCTCCCACACACACACACTCACAGGTTCTTGTAAACAATGGATGTAGCCCAAGAGCGGTTATCCAACTATCCTTGACTGTGGACACGGCTATTCGAATAGTTTGACACTCTGCAGAGGTTGCACACTTTACCCACAAGATCCGGGGAACTTCCGTGTCATCCATGACCCGTGGTACCTCAAGTACCCGGGGTAAGCACCCGATCATTACCTTTCCCTAGCCGTGACTAACATAGAGTCCACTCGATTGGTAGCAGCCCCCGTGCCAAACCTTGTCACATAATAAATTTTGTGGAGCCATGCTCCCATTTTCATCACATAACACAAGCACGGGGTACCAACAGTGTGTCCGGTGCCCTGTAAAAACAGTCATGGCCTCCTATCCAAGCACGACCCCGTCCCGAGAGTGACCATGCCACTCCCGTCACTAGTAATGCGGGCATCCATGCTAGCACGAACTAGGTAGTCAAGAATGCCCTTTCCCATATAAGGGTAGAGTGGTTGCGCATGTTTGGTTGGAGTAACGGTCACAACATAAACCAATCTGATTTTGAAAACAACACACTCACTTGCCTCGGTACACCACTTCGTCATCAAGTGGTTACTTAGCTCAACATCTCCCTCGGGCATTAATGCCACCCGACGGGGTTTTCGAAAAGTCTTTGAAAATACTTTTGTCTCCATCAGCATGCATATACCCGTCCCATTTGTGTAGCAACTACTTTAGCATCCTATCTACTCCCACACGCATAACCCTCATAGGAAGGTAGGGTCATGCACAATGCAAGTAATGGAGGCAACCCACTAAAGTGGTTACCATCTCATCATGATTCTGATGTAACAATAATAAGGAGCTATATGAAATGCATAAAAAATGGTTTCATAAACATGGTCAAAGGGCTGCTTGCCTGGCTCAACAAAGTCTTCAAATCTTCTGGTCCTTCTCCAAATACTCCGTCTACTTTGTTAACTAACGTCAGAAACAATCACAATAAGAAACACAACATGGCAAGAATAAAAGTGCTCTAAAAATGTGAATTGGACTTTTCTAGGATACCTTTGGTCATATGAAAAATGACCAAAGTGGTTTCATTGGGATTGGGTCAATTGATATTTTTGAACATTTCAATATGATGGAATCAAGGGATTTATGGATTTGCAAGAAGTGTATAGAAACATTATTTTTAAAAATGAGCAAAGGCACCCATTTAACAAAGAATGTTTTTAGAAGCATCTAGGAGTTGGTTTCACTGGATTTGGAGTTGACATGAATTTCCTAGGAATTTGCAAAGTTGGCTATACATGAAGAAATGGACCAATATTTGATGTGGCACAGAAGGCATAAGTAAAAATGTTCATAAACTAAGGTATAGACTTAGATGCATCTAAAAAATTGAATCATGGCATTTGGACCTAGGATAGGCAGAATAGAAAAATGGGGTTTTATTAAATAGGTGTGAAGGGAAGTTTTCTGGCAAAATGTGCATAATGCAACATTTGGTAGATCAGGAATTTATAAGCTACTGGAATTTGAATCACCAGATTTGGAGTTCATTTGAATTTTGTGGAGATTTTACAAGTTTGACGGAAAAAAAGCAAAGGAATTTACCTAAACATGCTGCATCTGACTGTGCCCTGGCGCGCAAAGAGCGAGGCTTAGCGCCGGAGCGCCATTGCGCCGGCCCAGCGGCTCGGCCACACAGGCAGAGAGTGACGCCGAAGGCGGCTTCCAGTGCGTACGCCTTTGCTACCGGGACGCGAGAAACAGCAAGTCCGCCTCCACTTATGCGGGGCGAGGCGAGGCCCACTCGTCAGTGGCCCTTGCCCCACTGGCCAGCCGACAGGTGGGCCCCAGCTGGCGGGTTCGTCCTCTACCTCCCGTGCGGCGCGACGGGAGACAGAGGAAACGCACGACGGCGACCGTCGGCGCTACCGGCCACCATTTTCGGTGGTCCAGCCACAGGTGTGCTCCCCGAGGGGTGGCGCATCCTTCGACGCCCTCCATGAAGGCTGGGGAGGTCTGACATGAGCGCCCCATCGACCGTGGCAAAGGAGGCCGATGGCGAGGTTCTGCACGGCGAGGAAGGCACGGAAAGGAGGAAACTAAGCGCAGGGTGGGTCAGCGGTGGTGATGAGAGGGCTCTGGAGTGGGTAGAGGGAGAGAGAGGGGCTGAGGCACCCGAATTTGAGTGGGGTCCCGAGGCGGCAATGGCGGCAGTGGAGGAAGAAGAAGGCGTAGGAGGAGAAGTGGGTTGGTCCGCGAGGTTGCTGAGGAAGAGAGAGAGCGAATGCCGCAAGAGGGAGACCTCGGGGAGGCTTAAATGAGAGGGGGCGAGGTGCACCATGAGCTCGTGCACCGGCGAGGCCGTAGCCGTCGTGGGAGGCCACGGGAGGGCTCGGCTTGAGTCAGGGGTCCTCCTGGGGGTGGTCTACGTCTAGGGGAAGAGAGAGGGAGAGCAGAGCAAGCACGAGGCGGGCCAGGGATGCGAGCAGTGACTTGCGAGCGCGGGCGATGCTCAGGCACGCATGACAGCTATCGCCAGAGAGAGAAAGAGGAGGGGGCGACATGCTAGCGTGTCCCGGATGCCGAGGCGCATCTATGGGCGCGCGGGGGCAGCCGAGGCGGTCGGGGGCATTGGGATGGGGGCGGCTACAGTGCAGGAGCGTACTGTAGCGCACTCCAGAGCATGCCATTGGCATGCCATGGCATAGAATAGGCAATGTGGGCATGACCACTTATGTCCAGTAGCTAAGGGGGGTGTAAACAATGTGGAATGGCCTTTGGATGCTCTATGCGGCTTCTGGAGTTAAGGGGAGGTGGAGAGAGAGGTGATCAGGGGCTGTCCAGAGAGGTAATTGAGGGATTTCTCCCTTCAATCATTGACCTGGTGAGGAGTGGCTGCTCTAGGAGGTAGAAGAGGGTTAGCATAAGCTATGGTAAAAAGTTGGGGCAAAGGAGAATAGTTAAAGGGGTCAAAATTGTGATTTTGGAAAAATGGCACAAGGTGTTTGATGGTGTTTTGGGCAAGTAAATGATTTCTCCTTGACATGAGACTTAACAGGATAAAATGGCTTATGGAAATGAGGTTGGTCACCAAGTTTGAGATCATTTGAAGAAAGTTGCCAATGTAACTTTGGCAAACCCTAGAAATCAACAAAAATGGTTTTCCCAAGATTTAGTCATGCAAATCTTTTCTCCTTGATGCACCACTTGGTGTAGTGTAATAATTTGAGGATTTGAGCATGTATACAACAATTGAGATCAAAAGCATACAGTTGGCAATGTAGAGTTGTTCAAATTTGGATCTGGACAGGAATAGTTTTGGGGCACTTTTGTGAACCAAAACTAATTTATTTGGGATGAAACTTTGCAAGATAATCACGTTAGTAATATGTGACTTTCTAGAATTTAACTGGATTTATTTGACAATATTTCTTACAAAAATATTTCAAATGCTTGAATTATGCAGAAATGGTTTTGGAGGGTTTTGTCCAATATTTTGAACATGACCATGTGTTGAAACTCATATATATGGAAAATATATGTCCACTGAGTTTCCCTAAATTTTCTTAAATACTTTTGAAACCTTAAAATAATTTTAACCTATTAAATACCATTTCTGGCCTAAAGAAAAAGCCTTTAAATAAAATAGCAAAATAACTTTTAAAATAATATTTTTTGTGGTTTTTGGGAGTCCTATATCTAATAGGATTCAAATATAATTTTTGAAAGATTTTTTGTCACCTTAAGTTAGGTACTTGTAGTTCAAGCCTGAAGTTAGGGGGTTTTGAAAAACCTAACTTAGAAAACACTTTTTGGCTAAATTATTTTTGTAAGAAAATACTATTTTTTTCCTATACACATGTCATGATCGTTGGGCAAAGTTTTGGATCAGGGGGAAAGAAGTATAGGAGTTGGAGGATTTATTTGATTTTTAGAGCACTTGCAAACACCAAACAAAACCCAAATCAAAGCAGAGACCAAATCAACACAAAAGTTCTTGTTGGATCGAATTTTTATGCCTAAATAATCATAAATGTTGTGCTATGAAAATCAGGGTGTGATAGACCTACCCCCCTTACCAGAATCTCGTCCCCGAGATTCCCAAACTACGCGCGAAAAGGAATACGGAAACTTGGATCTGGGGTAGTCTTCACGTCCTCATACTGCTTTTGCTTCCGTGTGGTGCTCAATGACTCGGCGATCGATGTCCTTGTAGAGATTGGGATTGTCAGTTGCTTGGGGACACTTCCGGAGTCCTGATATGTGGAAAATGTTGTGCACATCGGGTAACTCAGGTGGCAACTCCAGCTGGTAACCGTCTTCTCTTCGTCTTGTAGTGATCTTGAAGGGGGTCGATAATCTTGGTGTGAGCTTCCCTTGGAAATGCTTGGTTCTTTCGAGAGGAGTGGCTCACAGATACACATGGTCTTCGACGCAGAAGTTTTCTTCTTGATGATGGTGGTTGGTATAGTTCTTCTTCCTTGACATGGCGGTCTTCAAATGTTCCCTAACCAGCTGAACGACTCTTCTTCCGTCTTCGGGTAGACGAGTAGGTCACCAAGTAAATCTTCGAAACAAAGTCACCTTACACCACTGAAAGCATCCTTTTGTATAGGTCAACTTCAATCATCACTCATGCTATTCATATCCTCATGACTCCTGAGAGGTCTAACAAAATCATACATGTCAACTATCCCCAAACTCATATGTATGGTTATCCTCATGTAAAAATCCATGGATAGAACATACAAGCTGGTAAGCTTGAATCAAACATCACAATCCAAATACTCAGCTTATTCTACCAAGGTCCATGATAGTGCATCTCTATTCTAAGGAAACACATCGTATACTGATCCAAGATCTTGTTTCCTTTCCTATGAATTAACTCCAACGTCCCATTAATTCCATCAATCACTACATGATCCATCAATTCTACAAATCCAATATCTATGGCGTTCCACACGATCTTCTAAAGTCCCTATAATTTCCAAATCCTTGAAAGGGCTATCCTTACTATAATCAGTCCACCAATTTCCATTATCATGGTCAAGTAAACTCCAAGGTCAGGTGCATATAGATCCTTGAACTAAATCTGACAACAACCCAATATCCCTAGTTTATTATCCACCGAGAAACATGGTATCATGATCGAGATCATCAGTCTAAATTCAATTTATTCCAAACCATGTAGACTTACTCAACATCTATACTCCACTAGGATCACCTATTTAATCCAAACCTTATGTCCAGCGAGGATTCCTACTCGTCCCTCCAAGTCATTATCGTAATGTCAACTATCTCCTATCAATATCTCATGGCTAAGTCAAATCTTTATACTTCCAAGAATTTTAGTTTGCGATCATAATTGTCCTACTAACTCCAATTTACCCAGGGGTAACGAAAGCTATGCTACTCTATTAAAATGATCCCACCAAGTTCATCTACCAACATGAAAGCCTCATAATCCACCAAAGGGTCTCAGATATTTCCTCAAGGTTACTCACATAGCCTCATCAAGTAATTTGTCCCATATCATATACCCTCAAATTGGTCTTCCATATGGCATCGTTAGTTCTGGTGGTACCTTAGGATGATAATGTGCTTGTTCACTATGCCCACTAGTTCCATAATGAACCAAGTGATGAGCAAAGGTTACTGAAGCTTAACTGGTTCTCTTGCAATTTCGTAGGTTAAGCACATGGTTAAGGATTCGAGTTGGGGTATATCATAAAGTCTCGAAGGGTCTAGGGATGGGTTTCCAGTCTTGAGGGGTAAACATAACTCTACGGGTTTGCACTTGGTCTAGGAGGCTGTAGCAAAAGTCTTCAGTGCTAGTTGGTTGCCGAGGTGGAATCCTTGGTGCATCTTGTCTTGCTAGTCTTCAGTTGATGAGAGAGATATGAGAGGGAAAAGTATCATAGAGAAGGTGCCTAAAGGGGGTTCTATAGTGCAAGTGCAAACAAACAAGTGCCGAAAGGGCCAAACATAAGCATTAAAATAAGGTAGGTGATGTAGTCACGTACTTGCTGCCTAGGGCAAAAGGGCGACTTATATCAAAACACAAACAAATAAAAACAAGCAACACACAATCATGGTTCTATCTGAACCATCACACAGACTCGACTTCGCATAGGGGATACACGACTCATCCTACCCTAGGGGTTCTCGGATTCAGTAGTCGTGCTTGCTTCGTGTGTCAAAGAGAAGGACTTTCAGTCTTCTGGGTCTTCTTCAGGTGTCGCTACATCTCTTGTAGTCGTTCGATGAAACGATCTGGGTTGGGGCCTGGAGAATCTTCGACATCTTCTCATCTGACGGTGGTTCCTCGTAGCTAGCATTGACTTGTCTTCTGTTGTCTTCTTAATCATGACGATCCCTTTTTCCTTCTAAGGCATAGAGGGTACCAGGTAGGCAATCCTTTATGCAATGACATTAACAAGGCAGAGTAGATGTCCAACCTGTTGGTTACGTTGATGACAACATCGACACCAAGAGTGGGGGATGAAGAGAACCGTTTTCCTACTCACTATAGTGAGGTGGACCAAATGGCGAGGTTCTCATCCACCGGTGGTTGCCGATACAACAACGGTAAGGACAGGGTTGCTCTATTAGCGATGTATATCATGATCTCGCATATCTTATGCCCTGCTCATCGTAGGCCAAGGTTGCATCATTCTGGGGCAGTGTCAAGGGTGTCACCATCTTCTGGGTCTTGATGTCCTCATTCCTCGAGAAGGTATCTTCTGTTGGTATCGTCTCGTCATGGTGTCGCCAAGCTTGTGTTCAGAAGATGTGGGCGATTGTCTGGCAAGGCGTCTTCCTTATACGTTATCCACGAGGATTTCAAGGAATCCAGTGGTCAGGGGCATAAGGGTACTACCGACCATTTACAATAGTTTTGAAGGGGAATGGATCAATAAGGAAAATATATCTTAGATTTCGAAAAACTCAGAAGGGAATAGAAGTATTGATAGTTTTTGAAGATTAGTGATAGTCTTGGAAATAGTTTTACCCTAACTAACGACCATGCTAACTAAGGCTTCCTACAGTCAGGATGGCTCTGATACCAGATCTGTGGGGACCCCGACTCATAAGTTGTGATCACCGAATGCACGTGTACAGTGAATCCAGGGATCAATGCTCAGTGAACACACAGAAGCTGAATAACAAGAGACTTACATCCATACATACCGTCTTACACAAATTATGACCATTATGGTCAAGTCTTCATAAACTCGCAGCAGAAATCTTCAATGATAGCGTGAACCCATGCCATCTGCCTTAACCCTACAGGCATTCTGACTGGGAAGCGTCCTAGCTCACATGTTCGTCACCATGGTACTCTTCATTATATCCTGTTCTTTCAAGCCTGGCCAATAAAATAACCAGTGGCAAGCCAATGAGTACTTTGAATGTACTCGCAAGCAACCCATGTTTTGGGACAAGGTACAACAATGCATGATATAGCACTAAGTAGGTAATTTTTCATAAAGCTAGTTTTGAGTGCAATGACATGTCCTAACAACTTGTAAGGCATGCATCATAAGAATTCAGAAATCCATGTGAACAGGTTACAAATATCCTCAAAAACAGAGTTTAGGTCAACTTCAACTTACTCAACATGTCAAGTCATTCAACTCAACTCAAGTAGTTCTCTCCCACACACACACACACTCACAGGTTCTTGTAAACAATGGACGTCGCCCAAGAGCGGTTATCCAACTGTCCTTGACCATGGACACGACTATTCGAATAGTTTGACACTCTGCAGAGGTTGCACACTTTACCCACAAGATCCGGGGAACTTCCGTGTCATCCATGACCCGCGGTACCTCAAGTACCTGGGGTAATCACCCGATCACTACCTTTCCCTAGCCATGACTAACATAGAGTCCACTCGATTGGTAGCAGCCCCCGTGCCAAACCTTGTCACATAATAAATTTTGTGGAGCCACGCTCCCATATTCATCACATAACACAAGCACAGGGTACCAACGGTGTGTTCGATGCCCTGTAAAAACAGTCATGGCCGCCTATCCAAGCACGACCCCGTCCCGAGAGTGACCATGCCACTCCCGTCACTAGTAATGCGGGCATCCATGCTAGCATTAACTAGGTAGTCAATAATGCCCTTTCCCATATTAGGGTAGAGTGGTTGCGCATGTTTGGTTGGAGCAACGATCGCAACTTAAACCAATCCGATTTCGAAAACAACACACTCACTTGCCTCGATACACCACTTCATCATCAAGTGGTTACTTAGCTCAACATCTCCCTCGGGCATTAATGCCACCCGACAGGGTTTTCGAAAAGTCTTTGAAAATACTTCTGTCTCCATCACCATGCATATACCCGTCCCATTTGCGTAGCAAGTACTTTAGCATCCTATCTACTCCCACCCGCATAACCCTCATAGGAAGGTAGGGTCATGCACAATGCAAGTATCAACGAGGAAGTAACGAAGGCAACCCACTAAAGTGGTTGCCATCTCATCATGATTCTGATGCAACAATAATAAGGAGATATATGAAATGCATAAAAAATGGTTTCATAAACATGGTCAAAGGGCTGCTTGCCTAGATCAACAAAGTCTTCAAATCTTCTGGTCCTTCTCCAAATACTCCGTCTACTTCATTAACTAACGTCGAAAACAATCACAATAAGCAACACAACATGGCAAGAATAAAAGTGCTCTAAAAATGTGAATTGGACTTTTCTAGGATACCCTTGGTCATATGAAAAATGACCAAAGTGGTTTCATTGGGATTGGATCAATTGATATTTTTGAACATTTCAATATGATGGAATCTAGGGATTTTTGGATTTGCAAGAAGTGTACATAAACATTATTTTTTTAAATGAGCAAAGGCAGCCATTTAACAAAGAATGTTTTTAGAAGCATCTAGGAGTTGGTTTCACTGGATTTGGAGTTGAAATGAATTTCCTAGGAATTTGCAAAGTTGGCTATACATGAAGAAATGGACCAATATTTGATGTGGCACAGAAGGCATAAGTAAAAATGTTCATAAACTAAGGTATAGACTTAGATGCATCTAAAATTTTGAATCATGGCATTTGGACATAGGATAGGCTATGTGGAAATTTCTAAAGTTCAACGCAAAATAGAAAAATGGGGTTTTATTAAATAGGTGTGAAGGGAAGTTTTTTGCCAAAATGTGCATAGTGCAACATTTGGTAGATCAGGAATTTATAAGCTACTAGGAATTTGAATCACCAAATTTGGGGTTCATTTGAATTTTGTGGAGATTTTACAAGTTTGACGGAAAAGAAAAAGCAAAAGAATTTACCTAAACGGGCTGGATCTGACTGTGCACTGGCGCGCACAGAGTGAGGCTTAGCGCCAGAGCGCCATTGGGCCGGCCCAGCTGCTTGGCCACGCAGGCAGAGAGTGACGCTGAAGGCGGCTTCCAAGTGCGTACGCCTTCGCTGCTGGGACACGGGAAACGACAAGTCCGCCTCCACTTATGCGGGGTAAGGCGAGGCCCACCCGTCAGTGGCCCTTGCCCCGCTGGCCAGCCAACAGGCGGGGCCCAGCTGGTGGGTTCATCCTCTACCTCTCGCGCGGCGCGACGGGAGACAGAGGAAACGCACGGCGGCGACCGTCGATGCTACCGGCCACCATTTTCGGTGGCCCGGCCACTGGCGTGCTCCCTGAGGGGCTGTGCATCTGTCGACGCCCTCCATGAAGGTTGAGGAGGTCTGATGTGAGCGCCCCGTCGGCCGTGGCAGAGCAGGCCGACGGCGAGGTTCGGCATGGCGAGGAAGGCACGGAGAGGAGGAAAATGAGCGCAGGGTGGGTCAGCGGTGGTGATGAGAGGGCTCTGGAGTGGCTAGGGGGAGAGAGAGGGGCTGAGGCGCCTGACTTTGAGCGAGGGCCCGAGGCGGCAGAGGAGGAGGAAGAAGGCACGGGAGGAGAAGTGGGTTGGTCTGGGACGTTGTTGAGGAAGAGAGAGAGCAAATGCCGCAAGAGAGAGACCTCGGGGAGGCTTAAATGAGAGGGGGCGAGGTGCACCATGGGCTCATGCGCCGGCGAGGTTGTAGCCATTGTGGGAGGCCATGGGAGGGCTCGGCTTCGAGTCAGGGTTCCTCCTGGGGGTGGTTTACGTCCAGGGGAAGAGAGAGGGAGAGGAGAGCGAGCGCAAGGCGGGCCAGGGACATGGGCAGTGACTTGCGGGCGTGGGCGGCACTCGGGCATGCGTGACAGCTGTCACTGAAGAGAGAAAGAGGAGGGGGCCGACACGCTATCTTGTCCCGGACGCCGAGGCGCATCTACGGGCGCACGGGGGGCAGCCGAGGCGGTCGAGGGCATCGGGATGGGGTCGGTTACTATGCGGGAACACACTGTAGCGCACTCTAGAGCATGCCATTGGCATGCCATGGCATAGAATAGGCAATATGGGCGCGACCACTTATGTCCAGTAGCTAAGGGGGTGTAAACAATGTGGAATGGCCTTTGGATGCTCTATGCGGCTTCTGCAATGAAGGGGAGGTGGAGAGAGAGGTGATTAGGGGCTGTCCAGAGAGGTAATTGAGGGATTTCACCCTTCAATCATTGAGCTGGGGAGGAGTGGCTGCTCTAGGAGGTAGAAGAGGGTTAGCATAAGCTGTGGTAAAAAGTTGGGGCAAAGGAGAATAGTTAAAGGGGTCAAAATGGTGATTTTGGAAAAATGGCACAAGGTGTTTGACGGTGTTTTGGGCAAGTAAATGATTTCTCCTTGACATGAGACTTAACCGGATAAAATGGCATATGGAAATGAGGTTGGTCACCAAGTTTGAGATCATTTGAAGAAAGTTGCCAATGTAACATTGGCAAACCCTAGAAATCAACAGAAATGGTTTTCCCAAGATTTAGTCATGCAAATCTTTTCTCCTTGATGCACCACTTGGTGTAGTGTAATCATTTGAGGATTTGAGCATGTAGACAACAATTGAGATCAAAACCATACTGTTGGCAATGTAGAGTTGTCCAAATTTGGATCTGGACAGGAATAGTTTTGGGGCACTTTTGTGAACCAAAACTAATTTATTTGGGATGAAACGTTGCAAGATAATCACATTAGTAATATGTTGATAGAATTTTCCTGGATTTATTTGACAATATTTCTTACAGAAATATTTCAAATGCTTGAATTATGCAGAAATGGTTTTGGAGTGTTTTGTCCAATATTTTGAACATGACCATGTGTTGAAACTCATATATATGGAAAATATATGTCCACTGAGTTTCCCTAAATTTTCTTAAATACTTTTGAAACCTTAAAATAATTTTAACCTATTAAATACCATTTCTGGCCTAAAGAAAAAGCCTTTAAATAAAATAGCAAAATAAATTTTAAAATAATAATTTTTGTGGTTTCTGGGAGTCCTATATCTAATAGGATTCAAATATAATTTTTGAAAGCTTTTTGTCACCTTAACTTAGGTACTTGTAGTTCAAGCCTGAAGTTAGGCGGTTTTGAAAAACCTAATTTAGAAAATACTTTTTGGCCAAATTATTTTTGTAAGAAAATACTATTTTTTTTCCTATACACATGTCATGATCATTGGGCAAAGTTTTGGATCAGGGGGAAAGAAGTATAGGAGTTGGAGGATTTATTTGATTTTTAAAGCACTTGCAAACGACAAACAAAACCCAAATCAAAGCAGAGACCAAATCAACACAAAAGTTTTTGTTGGATCAAATTTTTATGCCTAAATAATCACAAATGGTGTGCTATGAAAATCAGGGTGTGACACATGGCTTCATTTTACCAGGGGCGTTAGATTAAGAACAACTAAATATTTTCTATAAGGGCATGGGACAGTGGGTGCACCAGCAGTCCAACACCATGTACTTATACCGGGGCATAAAGTGGTGATTTAGAGTTTGTTGCCCCGAGAAACAAAGATCCAAGCAACATATCTGGGTTGCTCCCATTTTTGTTCACTTTAGCCACCTATTCGTATGTGTGGATAGCAAATCTAGTCCTGGTCATACCACTGTGTACAACGTTTCCCCTATATTTCCCTTTTCGACCAAGAGACCGGTTGGATGGCCAGTATGTACTACTTTCACCCCTTTCTTTCCTATTTGTACCTAGTCCGATGTACATACTAACGTTTCCCCCTTTATTTCCTATTTGAACCAAGTACAAGATTCGACTCCATGAAGTAGCTTTACCTCTAACAATAGAAAAAATTAGGTGGCGTTGGACCATCCGATCGAGCCTAGCTACGAGGGGGGCTGAGAGGTAGAAAATGATGCACATGCAGCGACGTAGCAAGCTGGGGAAGTAGAGCTAGGGCGGTTTCCAAGGAAGATATACATGCAGCTACGTGGGCGGCGGGAGGCCGGATCCGGCCACACTAGGGCAGCGACAAAGGGATGGGAGGACCTCCCGCGCCGGTGCTCGGCCATAGATAATGGTGCAACCGGTAGTGGGTCTCCTCCCTCGCTGTCGATGACGGCCTAAACGTTGCCCCTCCTCCCCTTGCCCGATGGAGGGGATGCGTCCGGATCTGTAACCAGCGGTGAGGATAGAAAGACAGTGTTACCATCGCTATCTTGTTTAGATCTGGAGATGATGAGAGTGTGTGAATAGAGCAACCCTATCAAGCAAGTGCGGAGGCTCCTGCCTATATATATACACGTATAGTGGGGTAGTTTTGTTTTTTCACTCCATCAAAACAATCATTTAAAATTGTGTACGTGTCAGGTCGCTATTTTTTTGACTTGTTGATTGTTTTTTGAGATAGCTACCCTCTTATTCCTAGGGGTGTGCAAGGGTGGATTAACGAGCTGCTCGGCTCGTTAAGTTCGTGCTTGTTAAGGCTCGGCTCGTTAAGCTCGGAAAGATTAACGAGCAAAAAACCCTGCTCGGCTCAGTTTGTTTGAAGCTTGTTAAGCCCATGAGCGCTCGTTAACAATTTTGTCATGTAAGATGAAACATGTGTTGTGTTGTTACTAACAAACTTAGCGTGAAACTTGTTAGCTCATTCATTAAGCTCGTTAAGAAACCGATGATTGGCTTTGTTCATTAAGAAGTGACCCATGAGCATAACAAGCCAAACTATCGAGGGCTCATTAAGCTCGCGAGCTACGAGCTTTTGGTCCAGCCCTAACGGTGTGCCAAGTCACACTTTGTATCATTCACGTTAGGTAATAGACCCTCAATAAAGTGAAGAACCACCGGCTTGTAAAATTTTCGAGCAAGCCCACGGCTCAAATTATCAGAAACGTGGGCTGCACCAACATGCATTATTATTTATATTTTTGATGTGGGAGTACAGTTAATCCTCAAAACAAAATGTGAGAGTACAGTTTTTTTGGAGTACTACTATTGCCAGCTCCTCCTCTATCGTCCAAACTCTATGACTAGCCACTCTATTACATTGTTTCACGGATCTAAGGGACATCAAGCATTCGGGCCCGCGTGTCATCCACCAAATCACAGCGAAGTGCTACAGTCGAGACTCACCAGTCTCCCCGGTGTGGCCGTCATGACCAGTCATATCACAAAACCCACACCTTTACCAGCAGTGGTAGAGTGGCCTCGAAGTTGGACGGGACGAAGCAACCATCATTTCACTGAACGCTCGTTGAAGCCCTTTTTCCCCTATCTTGAAGAAAACCTCACTCCAGGCTACTCACTTCTGCCATTTTTCTTCTGTACCAACGAAGGAAAAGTGGGAGAATCAGTGATGCTACTCTATTTTCATTCCAAGAATCTTCTTTTTGTGAAGTATCGACCGATTCTCACTGCCTATTCTTTTCCCGTTTTCAATGCGATCGTGGTTTCCTTTCAATTGCTTTTTGTTTGTCAGTTTATCGAAGGATCCTGGAGCACTAGGCAAAGAGTTGCCGGCGGACAACCCACTCGAGACAGAGATCTCCAGGAAGCGAGCACTGGCCAATGAGTTCGCGATGTTGGCGGGCCAACCAATGGAGACGAAGAACTCCAAGAAACAAGCACTGGCCAGAGAGTTGACGACATTGGCGGACGAACTCCTGAACAAAGAAAGCTGGAAGAACAGCAAGGGCCCCACCATGCCTGCCTTAGAAACTCTAATGGCCACCTATGAGAGGCTCAAGGCCGGGTTTGAGGATATAGTCGCTGTTGAGAAGCAGTATTTCCCTGGCAAGGCGATGGCCCCCTTCGAGGAGATGGCCCCCGGAGGGATGGGATCCCCCGGCGAGCTACACAAGGTAAAAAAATGGCTTACCATAGCTGTGGTTTTTGATTATTTGCAATGTCCTTGCTAATATGTTAGGGTTGCGCAGGTGTCAGTGGACGTCCTTGACGATTCCGATCTCATGATCTGTCCTGTGGACATCGCCCCAGAGATCGATTCCCACGCCACTGTCTGTCCTGTGGACATTGCCCCAGAGATCGATTCCCATGCCGTTGTCTGTCCTATGGACATCGCCCCAGAGATCGATTCCCATGCCGCTCTCTATCCTATGGATATCGCCCCAGAGATCGATTCCCATGCCGCTCTCTGTCCTGTGGACATTTCCCCAGAGATCGATGACAAGAAATAGTTGGTCGCGCTAATCTGTCAACGTAGTTTGCATTTTGTTTAATTGCCAAAACAATGCGTGTTATCAAACCATCTTAGGGCTAGTGCACTGTCTTATGTTGGCGGCACTTGCTACTTTTGTTTGATAGTGAATCATGTGAACCCTCTCCGAGTTATGGAAACAGATGTATCCTCACCAGCTTTTGATGTAATATATGGCATGAGTGGTTAGAGGTAAGTTTCAACTGTTTATCATATAAGCAGGACTTGTTTGATGAAAAAATGGTGTGATGATTCTTGGTGTCAAACATCAACTGATTCTGCATTGTGTTAGTAGGCTAGGTACTCTACGAGCTATAGTACTTGCAAACACTCACCGAAGAGAAATGTTGGGGCTGATGAGCTCGTGGTACGCTTGTAGGTCTGGTCGTTGATCGGCCAATAGCCCAAGCTCCTAAAATTGTAGGCTTAGCGATCGATCGGACAATAGTCCACAAATATACATTAATTCACATGAAACTCAAAGAGTTGGTTCACACATACATTCACATTAATAGCCAGCATTCGGAACAAAATTGGCACGTATTTGTAACATGCGTGAATGTTTAATTTTTTTTCTGGATGCGTGAATGTGTAGTGACGTCGTATTTTCGGAGTGACTACAGAGAGTGTGTATGTGTGCTAGAGAGGGGTTGTGGGATGGAGAGAGATCTAGAGAGAGAGAGAAAGGCCCTCCATTTCTCTCTAGTCATGAACAAAATCATAGCAGTACAGAGACGTACAAATCCTAGAACATTGGCGTTAGGCGGGCTAGTTTGGCCTAGTGGGTTTGAGTGATATGACGTGCTACAGTGGCGTCTAGTCTTCGCGTGTGGTAGCAGTATTGCTGGTACAGTAAGTTTTCTTGAAGAAGAGGATTCAACGAAGTCATGGTTGTTCCTTCGTCCGAGCAACTTATAGTGGGAAAGGTTGGGCCTACGATTTGACGGCTCATTAGTCATTTATTACCGAGGCGCTATGACCGGGGTGAGTGTCCCCTGCAGTACTGTGTGATGCACTCTAATTTTGGTGCATGGCAAGTGGACCAGGATGGTCGACGTCCCACATGTCGGCGAATGAAAGTATTCTTTACGATATCGAGGACGAGCAAGGAAACTGGGCGGTATAATGCCAGTGCTCTGTTATACTATTCATTGTTTATTTTTTATGAAAGCTAGTGTCTCCACTATTGAGTACGACGGAGGAGTGTGAAACACGGCAGCCCAGTGAACTTGGCATGTGCACAACTCCCTTCGTCCGTGAATGACTGTACATATAGATATTTACACATTGACCAAGAGGAACCGGAACTCCATGGCATAATTAACGCCCAAAAGTAGCAGACTTATGTGTGCATGCGAGCATTGAGAGAAGAAGATTAAATGAAGGTTGTTGCATGCTGTAATTAAGGATAGACATGCAGCCTATAGCTAGAGCCCAAGTAGCTGCATTAGTCAATCAATACCGATTAGATTAAAGGCTAAGTGCATTGGAAGTGTAGATGTACACTCTTTGTTGGAAAAATTTCTAATGCTAGATGTACAGTTTTTCACGGACCGAGGGAGTACACGTGCATGCACTCACATAGACAACCAGGGTGGTTCGCCGCGCTTGCGTAAAGTTTTTTTTTAACTAGTTTCTTTGCTCTGCCAACTGACAGGTGGGACCCGGAAACCAGGTGCCAATCTAACCAGTCAATAAAGTGACACGTCACTATGTGGCCGGTCAGTAGGGTGCAATACGGTGCTCTACAGTGAGCTAGTGACCGTATAATCACCGCAAAACTATATAGTGACCATAATGAGCGTAGTATGAAGTCCAGTGACCGTATTGTTACATACATTGACCGCCAGTGTATTTTTCTCATTTCAAATTAAGCCATATTAACCGGAAAGGATGCAGTATGGACTACTACTTTGATGTGTCCCATCAACTCACTGAACGAGGAGAAGCTTGGTTACTACGCCCTCTCCCTCGCCCACGCACAGTGGCTCACAGGACGAGGAGAAGTTTACTTACTATGTATGCCTACGCCCTCTCCCTCGCCCACGCGCGCGGTGGCTCGCAGGACGAGGAGAGGGTTTTGACTAAAACACCCTCTCCCTCTCCCTCGCCCTCACCCTCGCGGTGGACGTGCAGCATTTCATTTGGTGTCATATTGCCAGAAGCATATTGTACTATAGTATCATCATTGTTGGACCTCCCGGAGTGGCGAGGAGCCAAGTGCAAGGTTCATAGGAGTACGAATTGTTGAACCTCCCGAAGAGGCAAAGAGCCAAGCGCAAGGTTTATAGGAGTACGAGTTGTCGTCCTAGTACTACAACTATAGCAAACAATCGCTACTATATGATGCCGCCACATCACCTATAGCCAAAGCTGTGCCACCTTTTTTCTCACAAAGCGTGTTGGAGCCCGTGCAACAGCCACAAAAGTAGCACACAGACATAACACATTACTAGTAATAAATTCTAAAGGACAAATGCCATCATTCCACACAAGTTTATCTCCACTTCATGTGATAAATTTGTGCAACGACTACTCTACATATATTTACAACGCTACCATTCACAATTTACCATACTAGACTTACACGTTATAGATGGGCTCCATGTCCTCCTCCATGGTTCCAGTCCCACGTGTTCTTCATAGATGACACGATCCATAGCGGTGGGCAACGAGAATCATTGTCGCCGCTTCCTAGTATGGTTCCACACGATGGAGACTCATCCAAGCTAAAGCACACAAATCAGGGATAGCGTGTCCTAGCATGTCGTTCATCAGGCGGTGCACATTGAAGACACAACCATGCTTCATGAACGCTAGGCCTTCGGTGTTGTGAACTGAAGGTGGCATCTGCTTCACAATGGGGTAGTTGTCCCCAATGAAAAGCGAGTACTCTCCAAGAGTGTTCCTCGGCACCCACGTAGCATCACAGGGGTCGAACTCGGCGCCGTTCATCTGGTACACGCGACATCTCAGATCTGGACACATGGTGACGTACATGGTCAAGGTCCATGCATGATAATGTTGTGCTCAAATATGGCGGTCAGTAATATTGTGCAGCAAGTAGTACTATTCTAGTATAGAGGAAGTAAAATAACCGGCTTATTATATATAGCCACTCTTGGCTACATGGATGAGATAGTAAGACATGGAAAAACAAAAATGGTGGGAGCTAGTGGGTTCAAGTCTTCAAGGGCCTTGCTATACGCGTCCTCCGTAATCGGCTCGTTTTCCTCGAGAAAATTGTGTTTATGAACGTATTAATTGGAATGTATGCGTGCATGCGTGAAGAACAAAAGACCAGAACTTTTACATGCATTGGTAAGTTTTCTCTTAATTCTTGCATCCAATGTTTTAATGAAGCTTGAAATATGAACATGTCAATGGGAGGGAGTAGAAGCCTCATGCATGCAACACTCACACGTACACATGCACACACGCAACACTCACGCATCCATGCGGCACTGTCGGTGTTCTGGGATCGGGGGTACCTAGACTTGCCTGCCTACGGCCCAGCGCGTGGCCCCTTCGATGGCCCGGTATGGCCCAGTTACAAGACTCTGCGAGGAAGACCCTCGCGAGCCCCCCCCCCCCGGCCTCGCGAGGCGAGCGACACCAAGACCTCCCGAGGTGCAGCTCCCCGAGCCTGCCTCCAGAGGATCGGAGTTCTCTATGCAGGCACCCTGCCTCACTAAGGATCACGATGATGGGAGCCATGATGACCAACGCTAGGCGGGCTCCAGTGGGTGCAGAGGAGGATAGTTTCCCCTTTGGTGCTAAGGAGGCAAGGACCAATGCGGGTTCCCGAGGGATCCCCCAAAGGTTTCCATTCCGGTGCAACGAGACCAAGACCACGAGCTCGGCAGGATGGATGTCATGGCTAGAAGCTTTGCAGGCGAAGACCACCTTTAGTCAGGATAAGATGTACCTCCTGTCCCCTTTCAAATTGGCTATTGCGGAATCCCTTCCCGCCTAAGCTATGAGGGAAGAGGACCGAGGCCTCTATAAATATAGGCTAGTCTCCACCGTAGAGAAGGATCCGATTCTGATCCACTTTGGGCAGAACCATTCTCACCCACTGAGCCCTCGCGAGGCCGCTCACCCACTGTACTAGTTCATCCTCAACCTCCTCGTGAGGCCAACCGACCACATAGCAGGAATAGGGTTTTACACCGCAAGGTGGCCTGAACCTGGGTAAACTATTGTGTCCCCTCTTTCCCCGCTCACACGAACTCGATGAGGCCAAGCCATGGAGCGATGAGCTTGAAGCAACGGCTAGGATAGATCTTCGCACACGCCCCAGAGTTCGAACCCTGTTGGGTGCGCGGAGCCCCGATTCCGACATTTGGTGTGCCAGGTAGGGGCGTGTCGAAATTTTCCCTTCCGCTCCGTGTTACACCCCAAAAATCGGGTTATCGATTTTTGTGCTGTTATTCCTTCCTAGCTTTTCTCTCCCGAATTTTTCCTCTGGAATCTGGTGAGTGACCAGGTGAATCCAGACAATCCTCAATCTCTCCATGAATTTTTCATGTTCTTGTGCCAGTCAAGTTTCCGTCTGTAAACCCCGAACCTCATTTAAACCCTAGTTCCAAAATATCGGAACTAGAAATCCTGCCTTTGTGTTTACAAAGGAGCTATCATTTTTCTTGCTCAGTTGGTCCTCCCAAAATTCCCGGAGATCATCCTTCACTCATAAGCCCTAGATGTGCTAAAATATTGCCAAGTCATATGCAATATTTCTCATCTAGAATTAATTCCTTTTTCTGCCTTTCCGAGGAATTAAATCCAAGAAAATATCTATCCATCTCCAAAGTTCATGAAAACTTGTGGAGATATCCTTTGTGATTATATTGAGCCCTCATAAAAATATTGGCAATAATTAAATAGTGGAAATTGTACTTTCCTATTTTAAGCCAATATTTCAATTTGGGGCCTTTCCAAAGGAACTACCATTTTGGTAGTTAGGAAAAATCCCAAATAAATTATGGAGCTTGTCCTATCCATATATTCACCATTTCCATCAAGATCTCAAGTTCCACGCATTAAATTTTGAGCACAACACCACTTTGCAAATTCTGTCCAGATTTTCAGTTTGCAAAGGAAGTGCTTGATTCCTTGATCTCCTTGGGCTGAAATTTTGCAGGGTGATTCATTATGATAAATTACCCCTGTATACCAAAAATCAGCTCATTCCATCTAGCCAATCTTCCTCAGGAAATCATCTAAGTTTCTGTCCAGATTGCATCTCTGTGAAGGAAGTACCCTCATAGATGATCAATTTGAGCTGAAACTTTTCCAACTATCTCTCTTGATCATATCCTTGCTGTCCACCAAATATCATCCAAATCCATCTATCCATTTGACCCCTACTTCCCCATTTGCATTTCTGGTCAGTGTGCCAAGTTGCAAAGGAAGTGCTAGTTCTGGTTTTCCAATTGATCTGAAATCTTGCCAAGTTAGTCACCCTGGCAGATGATTAATCCTGGCGCAAGATCATGCCAAGAGGAGCACTGTGGTCGCCACTGCACATATCAAACACATTGCTGCCAGAAGTGTTTGACCCAGGCAGTGGTCACACCAGAGCTCCCTGTTCATGCTCGTAGGGTCAGGTCAACTCACGGAAGTGTGGAGAACACGCTGGACATGTTTTGGCATGAGGTGTATCGTGGCAAGACCCTGGCCGCGTGGTGACCACGCCTGAATGCTGCCAAAACGGTGCACTGTGCATTGGTTTCGTCGGGAGCTTGTCTCCAGCCCCTTCCAGCGCGTCCGGGAGTGTCGTCGAGTTGCCCACTGCCCTCGCGCACCGTCTTGAGTTCTCTCCACCCCGTCCCGAAGCTCGTAGAAGCTCCTGCCGCCCTCGAGTGCCCTCTGGACATCGTCGTTCTCCATGAATCTGGAGACCTCGTCCCTTGTCGCCTAGCCCTCCTCCTTGACTATAAGTACCGTGCCCGAGCTCCTCCCCGGTCACCAGCAGCCTCCGCGCCCCTCCCCTCGAGCCCCAGCCCCCTCCCCGAGCTCGGAGCTCCTCTGCCCCGCCATGGCAGAAGGTTCGGCCGCTGCTCCCCTCGACCAAGCCGGCGCCTAGGCTCCCTCCCCTCCCCTCCGAACCTCGCCCCGGCCACCCCTATGGCTCGCTGAGCGGCCGCCCCCCCCACTTTAGCAGCGAAAAGCACCGCCGGAGCTGCTCCCCCTGGCGCCCATCTCTGCCGCCCTCCGGGCAGTGGTCGCGGCGCTGCCGGCTGGCTCGCGTAGCCCCGCCGCTGCCCTTGGGTGCGGTGTGGAGCTCCGGGTCGGACGGGCCCAGCGGCGGCCCTCCCCATGCGGCCAGTCGACGGCGGCGAGTGGTGCCCGAGCTGCCGCGGTGCTCCTCTGTTTCGGTCGGGAGTGAAGGAGGCGTTGACCAGTATAAATAAGAGAGGAGAGAGAGATAAGAGAGAGAGAGAGAGAGAGATAAGGTGGGTCCCGCCGAGGCCCACCTGTCAGGTTTAAGTGGAGGTGCATTTTGAAGAATACGCTTTCGGTGTATTGAAAGCGTAAACTCAGAAATGCGCTTTCAGTTTATCCCAGCCGCCAGCCGAAGCAGCTAATTTGTGAACGTTCACTGTTTAAGTCAATTCTCTGCCAAAAAAGTGAACGGCCAGCACTTTTTAACCGTAACTCCGATTGAGGTAAAACCAACGACCACGTCTTCGCCTTGTCGAGCCCGTTCCGATGGCGTCATTTTCATAATGTTTACACACTGTGAAAATGACCATTTTGCCCTTTCCCTACGATCAGCCCCTCCGAGAAGGAAACGTTTCCGGCAAATCTTTCCAGAGTTTTATCGCACTTCCACCCGGCGTATTCCTCTACCCAGGCAAGCCAACCTCTTCCATGAGCTCCGGACTTGCGTGATGACTTTGCCTGCACCTGTGTGTTCATTGTAGTACATATGTATCACCTGCTAGTCTGCATTCGCATGCACCTGCCATGTTATCTGTATTAGTGGTTAGCATTACTTTCATCTAATGCCATGATCTGTTTGCATGCCATATTATGCCACGATCCTATCATCATCAGTATTATGCTAGTACCATGATCTCATGCCATGTTGGTTAATATTGCCATGATCTGGATGTGTGGTTGCTAAGTGGCTGGGACAGAGATGTTAAAGTAAATTATTAACATGACTAATGGGACCAACTAAGTAACTTGTTGAAATAATCTTGATAACTAAGCTAAACTTAGTTGGTTGATCAAGAGTCACCTGTCCGGGCTTATTAGTGCAACCACATTTGCCAGTATGGGATGGCCTTGACTTGGTCTGATCGCGTGCTCTTCCACCGGTACCAACAAAGAGGGAGGGTTATGCGCGCGCGCTACCCTGGCCCGGTAGGCGGCGATAACCCTGTGAGCCCAGTTGAGTTGTTTGGGTACCCGTCCCCGTTTGGGACAGTTTAGTTTGGCCAGGACGCTGGCAGGTGTCTTGAGGACACGGGGCCACCCAGGGCTTGACTCCAAGAGGGAGTGTGATGGCCGGTGGTATGATGGAAGAGTCACGGGTCAGACAGGTTTCGTCGGAACGTCGTTGGTCCACCCGAATGGGAGTACGAGGCCATGAGTTCCGTGGTGTGGGTAAAGTGTACAACCTCTGCAGAGTGTAAAATCTATTCGAATAGCCAGGTCCACGGTATTGGATAGCCCGTCCAGACCTCTATAGGATGGTCAACCACAATAATGACAATAATGATGAAAGTATTAGCCGGGCAATCTTGCAGTAGAGACGCATAGACCTCGGGTGAGGTCAGAGATATGACATGACAGCCATGAAATGGCTATGAGTTGAGTGGTCAGGTGATCACATGGTTTGGATTTGGATCAGACACAGATTGGATCATAAGAAGATTTGGAGTATGAAACATTTACTTCTTTGCTGCATTTACTTCAACATTCATCCTGTCAGATAAGTCTGTTATAACATGATAATTAATCTTATTAGCTAGGAATATTATGCCATGCATGACTCATGCTTTACTGTTAAATATCATGCCATGTTTAGGATTAACTCATGCATATCATAGGGCTTGCTTTGTCATCAACTTGTTTGGATGCTATGTATTTGGTTGTCTTGCGAGTACATTCAAAGTACTCACCTGGCCTTGCACGTGGCCAGTTGCAGGAGAAGATTCGTCGTGCTAGATCGTAACCCAGCCAGTCCTGTGAGTTGTGGAGCCCAGCCAGAGACGACGTGCCGCTTAACCAAGACCTCCGCTGCCATTTAGTTAGCCTTGGAGCTATGTAATATTGTTGTAAGCAACAGTATTGTAATGCTCCCTTCTATTTAATAAAGCCATTTTGTGCCTGGAATTGCTGTATCATGTCATTGACGTGCGCCAGGTGTTATCCTGGGGCTGGCGTGCGTTGGCCCTCTATCGGGGTGCCACAAGACTTGGTATCAGAGCCAGGCTGGCTATAGGTTACCCTAGCACCAAACCACCCCTATATTTTCAACCGGTAGTGAGCCCAATAGATTTGACCCATCCCTGGCATCCGACATGGCCCCTGTTGATCAACAAGCGGCGCAGTCGGAATGGACGTGTCCCTGCCCAGCTGTCCACCCACCCAGCCACCCCGGAATAGACCGCAACCCTACCCAGCTGTCGGCCGTGCCGGCGTATCTTCTACCCGGCACAAGAAGGATCCAGGCCATACTGGTGTGTTCCAACCCGACTGCCTATTTAACTCTCGTAGCCCTCCCCATTCAGCAAGCCAGATTCTCGCAAGGAAACCCAGACCAGCATCCGCAAACCCGCAGCCATGGCCAGTTCCTCCAAAACACCCACTTTCCATAGCCGACTTGTGGCTGATGGTTATTCCGGCTTCCCGCCCATCCTTTCAAGTATGCTTACCCAAGGCCTTGGCCATAGTACTCCTCCGGTGTATCTGGTGTTCCAATCGGAACCCGTTCCCCACCTTTGCCGATTCCATGCGAAGGTGTTTATCGACCCAGGTCCGGCAGCGGATGGGAAGCCCATGAAGTTTCAGGGCAAACCCATGCCCACCCCCGCGTTGGCTGTCCAGACAGCTGCCGCGGAAGCCATCACCCGTCTTCGCTTTCAGTTTCCGCAAGTAGCGGAGATGCAGGAGTTCCGCTATCTTCCCTCGTCATCCGACTCAGGTTGCGAGTTTTCTAGCACAGTTGAAGATGCTGACCCAGCAATAGCTCGCCTGGTTCAGTTCATTGCTGCCCAGGGACTACTGCTCTCCGGCATTCTTAGAGAGTTCCACGCCATTGACCGTGACACCACACGGGTTGTTACGGGAGCATACCGTGCGGCCCGTCAAGCTGCATCCCCGACCACTCGTTCCCTGCTGCCAAATCCAGTGCCACCTTCGCAGATAGCACTACCCTCTCAACCTGTGAACCCATGTCTACCCGGCATCATCCACCCAAATTCCATTCGAGGAGTTATCCGGCGTCTTCGTCGTCGAGATGTGTTTCGTCAAGTTCCAGCCGCAACTCAAGCAGTTGTGCCCCAACCCATAGAGGTGTCCGACGATGAAGATAGAAGTTGGCTCAGCCTGCGTCCCCCAGGAGAGCCCCAGCAAGAGTAGGCCCATTTGTGGTTCTGGCAGTGAGTATAGCCAGTTGAGGCCGCAAGTGTGTTTGTTGCGAAGACTGTTTCTTCGTCCTCGTCTAGGATTAGGATCCTGTAGTTCGGAGTGAGTTGTTGCTATTAGCCGCCTAGTAAGGTTGTGCGTTGTTGTATGCTTGTAATGCTTGTATTGTTCGTGCCCGTGTGCTGTTGTTATATTATGTATGCTTGTTTGCTCTGTGTGTTTAGTCCATCTGTCTCTCTGTTAAGCAGAAATGTTTAACAGAGCTGGCAGTGGATTCCTAACAAGATTTTAGTTAGTAGAGCACTTACACTTAATAACATTGGACTCGCCCAGAGTTCCTACTAAAATGCGAGCTGGTGTAGGTGTATGTATACCAGGAGTGCATACACCCACTAGCATTAAAACACTTTAGTGTAATCTGCTCGATATGTTCTTGTCTCTGTCTGTATTTTGCTACGATGTGCATTCTGCATATGTCGTTCAGCAAGGAGCAACCAGCAGTATGGCTTCCACACTGGTAGTGCTCCGCTGACCACACCGCACTAACCACAGACCCAGCAACGCCTCTGTCACCATCTTGCTGACCAGTCACCCCCTCGTCCGCCGCAACTCACGCTTATTCTGCCGGCCTAAGACGGTGTAGATGATCACAAGCCACCGCTTGGTTAGCGGCATCCCGACGATCATCGAGGATCATCGCACACAGTAGCAGCGAGAAGCCAATCAATGCTGCCAGCAGACTCACCATGAGGATGGTGATCAGCTCCGAACCCATGTCCGCCATTGACGCCTTGCCTCGTGCTCCTGCAACCCAAAGGAGAAGGAGAAGAGGAAGAAGAAGTGAGGTAAGATGCGAGGTGGAGGAAGAAGAAGACTGCCGTCGTTTTTATAGCCCAAGTCTGGTGTACGGTGAGCGAGGTCCAGGAGAACCGCGCGTCGCTCGATCATCGGCGTCCAGGAGGCGAATCCGCGAGCAGTGCCGACCGGTGCTGGCCCGCGATGGGAGTGCTCTCTGCGTTGGTCCCATGCACGCCGCGCACTATCACCGTAGGGAGCTTTATGCCCAGGAGCTAGGCGTGCGCAGTGCCTAGCCGCACTCGGGACTGCGCGGGAGCGAGAGAGAGGCGATGGTTGGAGAAAGAAGAAGGAGGCTGCCAATGGGTCCTAGGCCCACCTGCCAGCGAGAGGGGCCACTGTTCACTGTGGTGTCCCGAGCATTTTTGGAAGAAGGAAATTCTGCTTTTTCTAAAAATATCAGGGCTACCCAGCGGCCCCTACCGTGAAGTAAATCCCGCGATATCCGTACCTCGATCTGGGTGTACCAATTTTCGGTACTTTTAACTCGGTTGTTTTCAACCACAGGGTTAAAACCCAACCCAGAGGTTTATTTTTCCAGGAGGCATAATTTTTGTTCCGAGCTAACCCTAGGAATCTCGAGGACGAGATTCTCTTAAGGGGGGAAGGTTTGTAACACCCCAAAAATCGGGTTATCGATTTTTGTGCTGTTATTCCTTCCTAGCTTTTCTCTCCCGAATTTTTCCTCTAGAATCTGGTGAGTGACCAGGTGAATCCAGACAATCCTCAATCTCTCCATGAATTTTTCATGTTCTTGTGCCAGTCAAGTTTCCGTCTGTAAACCCCGAACCTCATTTAAACCCTAGTTCCAAAATATCGGAACTAGAAATCCTGCCTTTGTGTTTACAAAGGAGCTATCATTTTTCTTGCTCAGTTGGTCCTCCCAAAATTCCCGGAGATCATCCTTCACTCATAAGCCCTAGATGTGCTAAAATATTGCCAAGTCATATGCAATATTTCTCATCTAGAATTAATTCCTTTTTCTGCCTTTCCGAGGAATTAAATCCAAGAAAATATCTATCCATCTCCAAAGTTCATGAAAACTTGTGGAGATATCCTTTGTGATTATATTGAGCTCTCATAAAAATATTGGCCATAATTAAATAGTGGAAATTGTACTTTCCTATTTTAAGCCAATATTTCAATTTGGGGCCTTTCCAAAGGAACTACCATTTTGGTAGTTAGGAAAAATCCCAAATAAATTATGGAGCTTGTCCTATCCATATATTCACCATTTCCATCAAGATCTCAAGTTCCACCCATTAAATTTTGAGCACAACACCACTTTGCAAATTCTGTCCAGATTTTCAGTTTGCAAAGGAAGTGCTTGATTCCTTGATCTCCTTGGGCTGAAATTTTGCAGGGTGATTCATTATGATAAATTACCCCTATATACCAAAAATCAGCTCATTCCATCTAGCCAATCTTCCTCAGGAAATCATCTAAGTTTCTGTCCAGATTGCATCTCTGTGAAGGAAGTACCCTCATAGATGATCAATTTGAGCTGAAACTTTTCCAACTATCTCTCTTGATCATATCCTTGCTGTCCACCAAATATCATCCAAATCCATCTATCCATTTGACCCCTACTTCCCCATTTGCATTTCTGGTCAGTGTGCCAAGTTGCAAAGGAAGTGCTAGTTCTGGTTTTCCAATTGATCTGAAATCTTGCCAAGTTAGTCACCCTGGCAGATGATTAATCCTGGCGCAAGATCATGCCAAGAGGAGCACTGTGATCGCCTTTGCACATATCAAACACATTGCTGCCAGAAGTGTTTGACCCAGGCAATGGTCACACCAGAGCTCCCTGTTCATGCTCGTAGGGTCAGGTCAACTCACGGAAGTGTGGAGAACACGCTGGACATGTCTTGGCATGAGGTGCATCGTGGCAAGACCCTGGCCGCGTGGTGACCACGCCTGAATGCTGCCAAAACGGTGCACTGTGCATTGGTTTCGTCGGGAGCTTGTCTCCAGCCCCTTCCAGCACGTCCGGGAGTGTCGTCGAGTTGCCCACTGCCCTCGCGCACCGTCTTGAGTCCTCTCCACCCGTCCAGAAGCTCGTAGAAGCTCCTGCCGCCCTCGAGTGCCCTCTGGACATCGTCGTTCTCCATGAATCTGGAGACCTCGTCCCTCGTCGCCTAGCCCTCCTCCTCGACTATAAGTACCGTGCCCGAGCTCCTCCCCGGTCACCAGCAGCCTCAGCGCCCCTCCCCTCGAGCCCCAGCCCCCTCCCCAAGCTCGGAGCTCCTTTGCCCCGCCATGGCAGAAGGTTCGGCCGCCGCTCCCCTTGACCAAGCCGGCGCCTAGGCTCCCTCCCCTCCCCTCCGAACCTCGCCCCGGCCACCCCTACGGCTCGCTGAGCGGCCGCCGCCCCCACTTTAGCAGCGGAAAGCACCGCCGGAGCTGCTCCCCCTGGCGCCCATCTCTGCCGCCCTCCGGGCAGTGGTCGCGGCGCTGCCGGCTGGCTCGCGTAGCCCCGCCGTTGCCCTTGGGTGCGGTGTGAAGCCCCGGGTCGGACGGGCCCAGCGGCGGCCCTCCCCATGCGGCTAGTCGACGGCGGCGAGTGGTGCCCGAGCTGCCGCGGTGCCCCTCTATTTCGGTCGGGAGTGAAGGAGGCGTTGACCAGTATAAATAAGAGAGGAGAGAGAGATAAGAGAGAGAGAGATAAGGTGGGGCCCGCCGAGGCCCACCTGTCAGGTTTAAGTGGAGGTGCATTTTGAAGAATACGCTTTCGGTGTATTGAAAGCGTAAACTCAGAAATGCGCTTTCAGTTTATCCCAGCCGCCAGCCAAAGCAGCTAATTTGTGAACGTTCACTGTTTAAAGCAATTCTCTACCTAAAAAGTGAACGGCCACAACTTTTTAACCGTAACTCCGATTGAGGTAAAACCAACGCCCACGTCTTCGTCTTGTCGAGCCCGTTCCGATGGTGTCATTTTCATAATGTTTACACACTGTGAAAATGACCATTTTGCCCTTGCCCTACGATCAGCCCCTCCGAGAAGGAAACGTTTCCGGCAAATCTTTCCGGAGTTTTATCGCACTTCCACCCGGCGTATTCCTCTACCCAGGCAAGCCAACCTCTTCCATGAGCTCCGGACTTGCGTGATGACTTTGGCTGCACCTGTGTGTTCATTGTAGTACATATGTATCACCTGCTAGTCTGCATTCGCATGCACCTGCCTTGTTATTTGTATTAGTGGTTAGCATTACTTTCATCTAATGCCATGATCTGTTTGCATGCCATATTATGCCATGATCCTGTCATCATCAGTATTATGCTAGTACCATGATCTCATGCCATGTTGGTTAATATTGCCATGATCTGGATGTGTGGTTGCTAAGTGGCTGGGACAGAGATGTTAAAGTAAATTATTAACATGACTAATGGGACCAACTAAGTAACTTGTTGAAATAATCTTGATAACTAAGCTAAACTTAGTTGGTTGATCAAGAGTCACCTGTCCAGGCTTATTAGTGCAACCACATTTGCCGGTATGGGACGGCCTTGACTTCGTCTGATCGCGTGCTCTTCCACCGGTACCACCAAAGAGGGAGGGTTATGCGCGCGCGCTACCCTGGCCCGGTAGGCGGCGATAACCCTATGAGCCCAGTTGAGTTGTTTGGGTACCCGTCCCCATTTGGGACAGTTTAGTTTGGCCAGGACGCTGGCAGGTGTCTTGAGGACACGGGGCCACCCAGGGCTTGACTCCAAGAGGGAGTGTGATGGCCGGTGGTACGATGGAAGAGTCATGGGTCAGACAGGTTTCGTCGGAACATCGTTGGTCCACCCGAATGGGAGTACGAGGCCATGAGTTCCGTGGTGTGGGTAAAGTGTACAACCTCTGCAGAGTGTAAAATCTATTCGAATAGCCGGGTCCACGGTATTGGACAGCCCGTCCAGACCTCTATAGGATGGTCAACCACAATAATGACAATAATGATGAAAGTATTAGCCGGGCAATCTTGCAGTAGAGACGCATAGACCTCGGGTGAGGTCAGAGATATGACATGACAGCCATGAAATGGCTATGAGTTGAGTGGTCAGGTGATCACATGGTTTGGATTTGGATCAGACACAGATTGGATCATAAGAAGATTTGGAGTATGAAACATTTACTTCTTTGCTGCATTTACTTCAACATTCATCTTGTCAGATAAGTCTGTTATAACATGATAATTAATCTTATTAGCTAGGAATATTATGCCATGCATGACTCATGCTTTACTGTTAAATATCATGCCATGTTTAGGATTAACTCATGCATATCATAGGGCTTGCTTTGTCATCAACTTGTTTGGATGCTATGTATTTGGTTGTCTTGCGAGTACATTCAAAGTACTCACCTGGCCTTGCACGTGGCCAGTTGCAGGAGAAGATTCGTCGTGCTAGATCGTAACCCAGCCAGTCCTGTGAGTTGTGGAGCCCAGCCAGAGACGACGTGCCGCATAACCAAGACCTCCGCTGCCATTTAGTTAGCCTTGGAGCTATGTAATATTGTTGTAAGCAACAGTATTGTAATGCTCCCTTCTATTTAATAAAGCCATTTTGTGCCTGGAATTGCTGTATCATGTCGTTGACGTGCGCCAGGTCTTATCCTGGGGCTGGCGTGCGTCGGCCCTCTATCGGGGTGCCACACTCCGCTCCTCCGCCCTTCATCTCTTCCATGGGTGACGCCGTCCGCCTCGCTGCCCCGTCCTCCATCCTGTGGAACCCTACGAGCTTCCCGGCCTTCGCTCTTGACCTGCGCCGAGTGTGGTGGCCGGTCAGGTTTAGGCCAGTGCTGCGCCCGCGCTACGACGGCGCGACCGACCCTGATGAGTTTCTCCAGCTGTATGCCGAGAGTATCCTGGTAGTGGGAGGCGACGACAAGGCCATGGCGAACTGGCTCCCTCTGGCCCTTGCAGAGGTCCCGCGCTCTTAGTTCCTCGGCATCCCGAAGGCCTCGGTATCCTCCTGGGAAGAGCTCCATGGTTAGTTCGTTGCGCGCTTCGCGGCTCCGAGCCCCCCTACGGTCGCTTGCATCCTCGGCGGGCCGCAGGCGCCTGCATCTGGTCGCCATGTTAAGCAGGTCTTCCAACAGGCGAGCGTCGCTGGGCTTCGGCCCGAAACCCCGCGAAGCCACACGCGGCGCGAGGTCGCCATCACCTTCGACTCCAGGGACCGCCCCGAATCTGCGGCCACCACCGGGGCGCTCCCCATGCTGTGCACGCCCACCATCAGCAACATTGCGGTCACCAAGACTCTCATCGACGATGGCGCCGGCCTCAATGTACTCTCCGTGGAAGCCTTTGAGATGCTTCAAGTACCATACGACCAGCTCCTGCCAACCAGGCCATTCTCAGGGGTGACGAAGGGCTCCGCCACCCCCCTGGGGCAAGTGCGCCTCCCCGTCACCTTTGGCAAGCACGACAACTACCGCACCGAGCTCATCGACTTCGACGTGGCTCGCATTGCCGGGCTAGAGCGCCGCGCGACCACCTCGATCCTCTCTTCAATCCACCAAAGCAGGAGTAGGGTTTTACGCTTCACAGCAGCTTGAAACCTGGGTAAAAAACCACCAGCGTCACCTCTGCCATGCTATCCCATGGCCTCCGCTCTTTGTGCAACGTGATCACCCCCTGCCGAACCACAAGGGGCTGATGGTCCCATAGGTGATCGTGTTCCACCATGACATCTTTGGCACGCCAGGTAGGGGGGAGCGCTTGCGCAAACCCGAGGTTGTGAACAGTGCGTCAATCTTCATCATTAGCCTCATCATACATGGTGCCCAAGAAAAAGTCCGGCGCGACAGCTCACCCTTCCACCTCGAAGGCCCCCTCGCATGCAGCCACCGGCGCTTTGGGTACTGCAGCGGTGCTGGGGGACGCGAACACCGTGGGGGACGTGACCAGTGCAGGTGGCGCTGTCTCCGTTCCCCCTACGGGCGAAGCAAGAACGCAAGACACCGAGGGAGGGCGACATCAGCAGCGTCCCGACGGCCATGTTCCCCAAGGCGCGGGTGAGGAGAACGCTCAGTCTCCACCTCCCCACCACGCCGGAGGGCGCAGCCGCAACGACAATGCCCGCCCAGGTACGAGTCACGACCCCCCAGCTGTCCCAATCAATGGCGCAGCCGCGGGGCACACGCCTCCCCCGGGGTGGGATAACCATGACGGAGCGCCGAATGGGGTTGTCAACCCCCAGGCGCACCCTTCTCGCCATCATACCGCCGTGGCGGCTGGCTCGTGGCGACGAGAGCACGGCGCCACCACCACCGGTACTGTCAGGAGTCGAGCGACGTCGTAGTTTGCATCGTCATCCATGCCAAGCACTGCTTCAGAAGCCATGGCGCAAGCTCAACTCCTGCTGAGATTCACACCAGCGGCCGATCAAATGGATGAGTGGAGAGCCACCATCCAGAGTTTGATCGGTTTTGCTGAAGCGGGAGGATCGCAATGGGCAGACCCGCCGCGGCACCCACAAGCAATAACCACGGCCCAAGCCGCTGGCCAAGTCAAGGGGGCGACTCCAACGGTGCAGTCCCCTCCACGACAGCCAGCGCAGAGGCCGCAACTCGAACCACGCGACCAAGAGCCTGACAAGGCATCAATGGCGTCATCGGATCCTCAGGCTCGTCGAGATTAGCGGCAGGTCCTGGAAGATTGACGGAGGGAAGACACGCGCGTCACCATAGAATGACGCCGCGAAACCCGCCGCCAATCTAACAGGCGCAATGGCCCAGGCGTCGACGAACCCGCGCCCAGTGGAGGCGGGTACTTGCCTTTCGAGGTTGGATGCCCTGCCTTCACTTGCGAGCTGCGGCAAGTCCATTGGCCATCTGCCCGCGTTTTCAAACCAGAGATACCAGAAAAGTATGATGGAAGACTGAACCCGGCAGTTATCTTGAGCATCTACACCATTGTTGTTCAAGCCGCCGGAGGAAGGGACGAGAAGGGTTTCGCCAATTACTTCCCTTTGGCACTCAAGCCGAACGTGAGGTCGTGGCTGATGCACCTGCCAGAGAATTCCATCTCAACTTGGGCTGGCATGTGCAATGAGTTTGTTGGTGCCTTCATGGGCGGCCATCAAGAACCAGGACAGCCCAGTGATTTGCAGCTCCTTCCACAAAAGGAAGGGGAGAGTTTGTGGAAGTACATGCAGAGGTTTAGCCAGGTGCACAGGAACATTCCAGATATCCACCTAGCATCTGTGATTGCCGCATTCCAATCCAACATGCGCAACAGGAGGATACATTCAAAGATGAACGTCTGGTTGCCCAAGACTGTGAATGAGCTGTACACCTTGGCGGATAAGTGTGCCCATACGGAGGAAGGGAGGCAACTCCCCGGAGAATAGGATGACATCGAAGTTGACTCAGAAGACAACGATGATGCCACTGACCCGAAGAGGAAGAATAAAAAGCGCAACAAGAAGCGCAAGGAAAAGACAGTACTAGCTGTTGAGGGTTCTGGCGCTCCCAGTACCGGCAAGAAGGCCAAGACCGAAGCCCCCGGCAAGGAAGTTGGCACGTGCACTGATTGCCGGGAGGCTGCGGTAGCCGAAAAGGCTAGGAAGGCTGACGGGCCGTACTACAAGATCCACCGGACCAAGGGCCATGATCTGCAAGAGTGTCACCAAGTTGAGCAACTTGTCAAGAAGCAGAAAGCAGAATACAAGAAGCGTGACAAGGAAAGAGACCAAGAAGGTGCTGGCGGGAAGGGCTGAGGCAGCAGAGGAGGCCGCCGCGGCAAGTTTCCCCAGCACCAAGAGAAACATGCTAGAGGCCGTGAGAAGAAGGAAGGTGATGACAAAAGTGATGAGGGGGATGAAGAGGAAACCAGTGAGCAAGAATTCCAGAAGGCCAATGAGGCCCTGTGCATTGACGGAGGCGCGTCATTGCATTCCTCTCACCGCCAGCTTAAACAGTGGGCACATGAGGTCAATGTCGTAGAGCCAGCGGCGGACTCCCGAAAACCACTCAAATGGTCCCGCACGCCCATCATCTTTGACAAAGAGGATCACCCTGACCGCACCACCACGGTATGGTGCTTGCCGTTGTTGGTTTCGCCAACAATCCACAACCTCAAAGTCACGAAGATGTTGGTTGACGGCGGGGCAGGGTTGAATCTGATTTCCCCCAAAGTACTCTACAAGCTGCAAATATCAGATGAAGAGCTCAAGGTTACTGGCACGTTTCAAGGGATCAACCCCGACAGGAGTCGTCCAAAGGGGAAGATCATACTGCCGGTGACATTTGGAGGAGAGTTGAACTACCGAACCGAGAAGATTGTGTTTGATGTGGTCGAGCTTCCTTTGCCATACAATGGGATTCTTGGCCGTCCAGCTCTGGCAAAATTCATGGCGGCATCCCACTATGCCTACAATACCCTGAAGATGCCAGGGCCGATGGGTGTCATCTCCGTTCCATCGGACAAGAAGGACGCAATCATATGTGTGGATAAGATGTACCGGGAGGCGGTCGCTGTCGAGGCCACAGAGATTGCAGTTCCCACCAAGGAAAGCAAGAAAGGAAAGAACGTTAGCAGGGATGCCAGCAAAGAGTCCGGGAAGCGCGCCTCTCCGGAGTGCACCGTGCCCGTTGACGATTTTTCGGAGAGTTCCACTAGCAAGAGATCCAAGGTTTCTTCGCCTGCTGTGAAGAAGGTCCCCACATGGCTGGTTGGCACTGACGGTACATTTACCATCAGCTCCACCCTTGATGACAAATAGGAAAGCGCGCTTGTTGCCTTCCTGCGGGCGAATGTTGATGTGTTTGCTTGGCAACCATCTAACATCCCCGGTGTTCCCAGGGAGGTAATCGAGCACCACCTTGCTGTCTGCCCTCATGCTCGGCCCATCAAGCAGAAGGTCAGAAAACAAGCCTTGAAGCAGCAGCAATTCATTACCGAGGATATCAAGAAACTTGAAGCAGCTGGTTTGGTCAGGGGAGTGTTGCACCCGACATGGTTGGCGAACCCAGTGGTGGTGCGCAAGGCGAATGGGAAATGGAGGCTTTGCATAGACTTCACATGTCTAAACAAGGCATGCCCAAAGGACCCTTTCCCCTTGCTGCGCATCGACCAGATTGTGGATTTCACTTCCGGGTGCGATCTGCTTTCTTTCTTGGATGCATACTCCGGATACCATCAGATATTCATGTCAAAGGAAGACGAGGAGAAGACTGCGTTCATTACCCCATGTGGCACGTACTGCTTTGTGCGGATGCCCTTCGGGTTAAAGAGCGCCGGGTCTACCTTTGCAAGGGTAGTGCAAATTGGATTGGAACCTCAGTTGCACAGGAATATTGAAGCTTATATGGATGACATAGTGGTCAAAACCCAGGACAGATCAACGCTCATTCAGGACTTGGAAGAGACCTTTGCGAACCTGCGCAAGATCAACTTGAAGTTGAACCCCGAGAAGTGTGTGTTTGGCGTTCCCTCCGGCAAGCTACTTGGCTTCTTTGTGTCTCACCGAGGGATAGAGGCCAACGCCGACAAGATCAAGGTGATCGAGTAGATTCAAGCACCCAAGACAGTCAAGGACGTGAGGCGTTTAACTGGATGTGTTGCTGCGCTGAGTAGGTTCATTTCCAAGTCTGCCGAGCGCGCCCTGCCGTTCTTCAAAATCCTAAATAAAGCAACGCCCATGAAGTGGACCCTGGAGGCAGAAGCAGCACTGCGGGACTTGAAAGCCTATCTTTCCTCTGCCCTCACCTTGGTCGCTCCTAAACCACAAGAGCCGTTGCTGCTATATTTAGCGGCAACCAATCAAGTAGTTAGTGCAGCACTGGTGGCGCAGCGGGAAGTGGATGAAGGAGCAGCTGCAACTACTGTCCTCCCTGCAGAAGAAAGTGAACCGATCACGGCAAGCTTCAGTACAGATCTGGAGAAAGAAGAGCAGGGTGTTGAAGGCAATCTCAGAACCCCGGCAAGGAAAAAGGTGGTGCAGCGACCAGTTTACTTTGTTAGCTCCTTGTTGCAGGGGGCTAGGTCAAGGTACACTAGGTTACATAAATTGATCTTCGGCCTCATCATGGCCTCGAGGATGCTGCGCCACTACTTCCAAGCCCACGAGATCACAGTTGTCACCCGTGTCCCTTTGCAACGCATACTAAGGAACACTGAGGCCACCGGCAGGATAGTTGAATGGGCATTAGAATTATGAAGTTTTGGTCTGAAGTATGAAAGTACCTCAACCATCCAGAGCAGAGCTCTAGCAGAGTTCATTGTAGAATGGACACCCACTCCAGATGAAGAGACTCCAGAAACAGTTATCACCGGCAAGGAGGCTCCCCAGGAATGGATCATGTACTTTGATGGTGCCTTCTCATTACAAGGTGCAGGGGCTAGCGTGCTTCTCATCGCGCCCACCGGAGAACACCTCATGTACGTGGTCCAAATGCATTTTCCCCAGGAGGAGGCTACCAACAACACTAAAGAATATGAAGGGCTCCTTGCCGGGCTTAGGATTGCAACAGAATTGGGAATTAAGAAGTTGATCATTCGTGGAGATTCGCAACTTGTGGTGAGACAAGTGAACAAGGATTACCAGAGTCCATTGATGGAGGCATACATCGAAGAAGTGAGGAAGTTGGGGGAGCGTTTTGATAGATTACAAACAGAGCACGTGCCACATGCGGAAAACAGCATCACTGATCATCTGTCAAAATGCGCTGCACAAAAGCTTCCTGTGGAACCAGGGACTTTTGTTCTCCACCTAACTCAACCTTCCGTATCCCCGACAACGATGGCCAGAAAGAGGACGAAGCTAGACTCCGGCAAGCCTTTTCCGGCAGGACCTCTGGAGGTCCCCGGTAGAGAAATTGCCAGGAACAACTCCACTTCGCTTGGTGAGCTGCACTCTTCCGCGGGACCACAGGTCCTTGCGGTCGAGGTAGGCGCTCCCACGATTAAGGAGGTGCCATTTGTCCTTGTTGTCGAGCCTCAAGCTCCAACTTAGGCACGACACATAGTCCACTACCTCCAAACTGGAGAACTCCCCGAAGAGAAAGAAGAAGCTGAAAGAGTAGCCCGGAGGGCTAGTATGTATCAATTTGTCTATGACACAATATACAGAAGGTGGCCCAACGGTGTGAAATTGAAGTGCATTTACCGAGAAGAGGGGAAGGAACTGTTGGCAGAGATACACAAAGGCATGTGCGGCTCCTATATTGGATCAAGAGCCTTGGTTGGAAAAGCTTTCCGACAAGGTTTCTACTAGCCCACAGCCCTCCAAGATGCAATTGAGCTAGTCACTAGATGTGAAGCCTGCCAGTTCCACTCCAAGAATATCCATCAACCTGCTCAAGCTCTGCAGCCGATCCCTTTGCCATGGCCATTTTCGGTCAGGGGGCTCGACATCTTAGGCCCCTTCCCCTGTGCTACTAGGGGCTTTGAATTCTTGTACGTTGCAATCGACAAGTTTACAAAGTGGGCGAAAATGGAGCCTGTGAGGAAGGTGACTGCACAATCAGCTATCAAGTTCTTGAAAGGATTGGTGTGCCATTTCGGAGTACCCGCCAGAGTCATCACTGACAATGGCACCCAATTCACAAGTCGCGCCTTCATGCAATACGTTCAAACCCTTGGAAGCAAGGTTTCATTCGCCTCTGTTGCTCATCCCAGGAGCAATGGACAAGCTGAGAGGATGAATGCTGAAGTGTTGCATGGGCTCAAGACAAGAACTTTTGATAAGCTGAAGAAATGCGGCAGACGCTGGATTGACGAGATGCCGGTGGTTCTTTGGTCCCTCCGTACGACACCAAATCGAGCTACCGGCCAGACTCCCTTCTCCCTAGTCTGTGGGGCAGAAGCAGTGATCCCCACAAAACTCATATATGGGTCACCTCGAGTATTTGCCTATGATGAAGTAGAGCAAGAGCAGCACTGGCATGATGATGTCGTGCTCCTTGAGGAGAACCATCTCCGGGCTGCTGTGCGTGCTGCATGCTACCAGCAAGCCCTACGCCGCTATCACAACCGCAGGGTCCATGCCCGGAGCCTTGAGGAAGGTAACCTTGTCCTTAGGCGTGTTCAGTCCGCCAAGGGTTCCAACAAGTTGATGCCGAAGTGGGAAGGCCCTTACCGAGTAGTACGAGTCACCAGACCTGGCGCAGTCCGTCCGGAGACCGAAGATGGCATCAAAATGCAAAACACATGGAATATTGAGCATCTTCGCAAGTTCTCCCCGTAAGGCGTGGCTGTCGCGCCCTGCCCCGGCAGCCACCCTTTTGTACAAGCCTTGCTAATGCGCATGTAACCCTTTGTAGAAGGCCAGGCGCAGACCCTGAGCACAGATAATAAAACGAAGCACTGGCGCCCTAAAAACATGCATGCATGATTAGCTTAGCATTAACTTGCCATGGTCATTTAGATGAGGTCACATGTTGCTATGTTTTCCCCTTGCAACTAATTACAGGGCTCTTACCATGGACTTGATCCTGGAAAGAAGAGACGGAAAACAAGCTCGCATTTTGATCCCCGTCAAGCCGAACAGATAAGTTTTCTTTTATTCATACGTGTCTCTGTAAAAAGAAAACTTGTGCATAGAGAAATCTTGTCGCCTTCAAAGCCTTTGTGCTCCCATCCTTTGACCCGAACGTTGCTTCGGTCAAGATGGTTGTAGTGGCATTTGACAGAGAAGGATTGACAAGGAGCCGGTTCCCTTCTGTGGTTTCGAGCCCCGGCAGGAGGCAACAACGAAGGGCACCGGCAAGATAGCTTGCCGGGAAAAACTTGTTTACCTAAAAGTATAGAGGCGTAACCCCTTGATACGTCCATTTTGCATCATGTTTTATACTAATATTTATTGCATTATGGGCTGTTATTACACATTATGGTACAATACTTATGCCTTTTCTCTCTTATTTTAAAAGGTTTACATAAAGAGGGAGAATGCTGGCAGCTGGAATTCTGGACTAGAAAGGGGTAAATCTAAGAGACCTATTCTGCACAACTCCAGAAGTCCTGAAAATTTACGGAGAATTATTTTGGAATATATAAAAAATATTGGGCAAAGAAAATACCAGAGGGGACCCACCAGGAGGCCACAGGCCTAGGGGGCACGCCCGACCCCCTGCGCGCGCCCCTGTGGATTGTGGGCCCCCTGGCAGGCCTCCGGTGCCCATCTTCTGCTATATGGAGGGTTTTGACCTGGAAAAATCAGAAGGGAGCTTTTGGGACTAAGCGCCACCATCTCGAGGCAGAACTTGGGCAGAACCAATCTAGGGCTCCGGCGGAGTTGTTCTGCTGGGGAAACTTCCCTCTCGGAGGGGGAAATGGAAGCCATCGTCATCACCAACAATCCTCTCCTCGAGAGGGGGTCAATCTCCATCAACATCTTCACCAACAGCATCTCCTCTCAAACCCTAGTTCATCTCTTGTATCCGATCTTTGTCTCAAAACCTCAGATTGGTACCTGTGGGTTGCTAGTAGTGTTAATTACTCCTTGTAGTTGATGCTAGTTGGTTTATTCGGTGGAAGATCATATGTTCAGATCCTTAATGATATTTATTACCCCTCTGATTTTGAACATGAATATGCTTTGTGAGTAGTTACGTTTGTTCCTGAGGACATGAGAGAAGTCTTGTTATAAATAATCATGTGAATTAGGTATTCATTCGATATTTTGATGAGATGTATGTTGTCTTTCCTCTAGTGGTGTTATGCGATCGTCGACTACATGACACTTCACCATTGTTTGGGCCTAGGGGAAGGCATTGGGAAGTAATAAGTAGATGATGGGTTGCTAGAGTGACAGAAGCTTAAACCCTAGTTTATGCATTGCTTCGTAAGGGACTGATTTGGATCCATATGTTTCATGCTATGGTTAGATTTATCTTAATTCTTCTTTCGTAGTTGCGGATGCTTGCAAGAGTGGTTAATCATAAGTGGGTGGCTTGTCCAAGTAAGGACAACACCCATGCTCCAGTCCACCCACATATCAAATTATCAAAGTAACGAACGCGAATCATATGAGCATGATGAAAACTAACTTGACAATAATTCCCATGTGTCCTCGAGAGCACTATGCTTTATATAAGAGTTCGTCCAGGTTTGTCCATTGCTACAAAAAGGATTGGGCCACCTTGCTGCACTTTAGTTACACTTGTTACTTGTTACCTGTTATGAATTATCTTGTGAATTATCTTATCACAAAACTATCTGTTGCCGATACTTTCAGTGCTTGCAGAGAATACCTTGCTGAAAACCGCTTGTCATTTCCTTCTGCTCCTCGTTGGGTTCGACACTCTTACTTATAGAAAGGACTACGATAGATCCCCTATACTTGTGGGTCATCAAGACTCTTTTCTGGCGCTGTTGCCGGGCAGTGAAGCGCCTTTGGTAAGTGGAATTTGGTAAGGAAACATTTATATAGTGTGCTGAAATTTACTGTCACTTGTTGCTATGGAAAATAATCCTTTGAGGGGTTTGTTAGGGGTATCTTCACCCCGACCGGAAGAGCAAAGAGTTGCCCCTCAACCTACTGAAACTAATGAAAATATTTATTATGAAATTCCTTCAGGTATGATAGAGAAACTACTAGCTAATCCTTATGCAGGAGATGGAACAGTACATCCTGATATGCATCTAATCTATGTGGATGAAGTTTGTGGATTATTTAAGCTTGCAGGTTTGCCCGAGGATGAAGTGAAGAAGAAGGTCTTCCCTTTATCTTTGAAAGAGAAGGCATTGACATGGTATAGGCTATGCGATGATATTGGGACTTGGAACTACAACTGATTGAAATTGGAATTTCATCAGAAGTTTTATCCTATGCATCTAGTTCATCGTGATCGGAATTATATTTATAATTTTTGGCCTTGTGAAGGAGAAAGTATCGCTCAAGCTTGGGGGAGGCTTAAGTCAATTTTATATTCATGCCCCAATCATGAGCTCTCAAGAGAAATTATTATTCAGAATTTTTATGCTCGGCTTTCTCGTAATGATCAATCCATGCTCGATACTTCTTGTACTGGTTCTTTTATGAAGAAGACTATTGAATTCAAATGGGATTTATTGGAAAGAATTAAACACAACTCTAAAGATTGGGAACTCAACGAAGGTAAGGAGTCAGGTATAACCTCAAGTTTGATTGTGTTAAATCTTTTATGGATACCGATGCTTTTCGTGAATTTAGCACTAAATATAGACTTGACTCTGAGATAGTAGCTTCTTCCTGTGAATCATTTGCTACTCATGTTGACCTCCCTAAGGAGAAGTGGTTTAAATATCATCCTCCCATTGACGTGAAAGTAGTAGAACCAATTAAAGCTGAAGAAGAAACTATTACTTATAATGTTGATCCTATTGTTCCTACTGCTTATATTGAGAAACCACCTTTCCCTGTTAGAATAAAGGAACAAGCTAACACTTCAGTTGTTGTTCATAAGAGTTATACTAGAACACCTACACCCCCTGAACAAATTAAAGTTGAATCTAGTATTGCTATGGTTAAAGATCTCTTGGTCGATAATATTGATGGGCATGTTATTTACTTCTATGATGAAGCTGCTAGAATTGCTAGACCCGATGATAAAGATAAGGGATAATTAGATTTATGCCCCTAGTTGTGTCCCACTCGTCTGTTTTACCCCTAGTTCCCAAAAGTCACCGGTTCTGTCCAAGTCACTTTGCTCCTCTTATGCTTTTGCCCTTTGACCGTTTGACCGTCAGTTTGAAAACTTCATAACTAATTCATATTAAATCAGAAAAATGCAAATAGCATACCAAAATGTTCGGAAAAACATCACCTATATGTGAGTGTCATTTGCATTCATGAAAAAAGTGTTGGAAAGTGCCCATCCGAGTTTTAGCTCTTATGCTACCACCATGAATAGTAAAGTTTAAAAAAGTTCAAAAAATTCAAAAAAAAATTTGGTGGCAAAGAATGACAAATGTTTTAAGTGTCTGCCAAGTTTCATCAAGGAATAACATTCGTGGGTGCCGCGGCAAAAAAAACAATCAGCACTCCAAAATAGATTATTTTTTTGCGATGACTTCCATGAATGTCGTTCCCTGATGAAACTTGGCAAGCACTTAGAACATTTGTCGTTCTTTGCCGCCATATTTTTTTTAATTTTTTTGATTTTTTTTAGATTTTACTATTCATGGTGGTATCAAAAGAGCTAAAACTCGGATGTGCACTTTCCAACACTTTTTCCATGAATGCAAATGACACTGACATATAGGTGATGTTTTTTTTGAACATTTTGGTATCTTATTTGCATTTTTTTGATTTAGTATCAATTAGTTATGAAGTTTTCAAACTGACGGTCAAACTGTCAAAGGGCAAAAGCATAAGAGGAGCAAAGTGACTCGGACAGAACCGGTGACTTTTGGGAACTAGGGGTAAAACAGACGAGTGGGACACAACTAGGGGCATAAATCTAATTATCCCTAAAGATAAACATAGACCTGTTGTTGGCATGCCTGTTGTTTCTGTTAAAATAGGAGATCATTGTTATCATCGCTTATGTGATATGGGTGCTAGTGTGAGTGCAATTCCTTTTACTTTATATCAAGAAATTATGAATGATATTGCACCTGCTGAAACAGAAGATATTGATGTCACTATTAAGCTTGCTAATAGAGATACTATATCACCAATTGGGATTGTTAGAGATGTTGAAGTCTTGTGTGGGAAAATAAAATAACCTACTGATTTTCTAGTTCTTGGTTCCCCACAAGATGATTTTTGTCCCATTATTTTTGGTAGACCTTTCTTGAACACTGTTAATGCCAAAATAGATTGTGAAAAAGAAACTGTTACTGTAAGTTTTGGGGATGTGTCTCATGATTTAAATTTATCTAAATTTCGTAGATAACCCCATGATAAAGAATTGCCTAATAAAGATGAAATTATTGGTCTTGCTTCTATTGTTGTGCCTCCTACTGATCCTTTAGAACAATATTTGCTAGACCATGAAAATGATATGTTCATGAATGAAAGAAAGGAATTAGATGAAATATTCTTTAACCAAATGCCTGTTTTGAAACACAACTTGCCTGTTGAGATTCTTGGGGATCCTCCTCCACCCAAGGGTGATCCCGTGTTTGAGCTTAAACAACTACCTGATACCCTGAAATATGCTTATCTTGATGAAAAGAAGATATATCCTGTTATTATTAGTGCTAACCTTTCAGAGCATGAAGAAAAGAAATTATTGAAAACTCTGAAGAAGCACCGTGCCGCTATTGGATATACTCTTGATGATCTTAAGGGCATTAGTCCCACTCTATGTCTGCACAAAATTAATATGGAGCCTGATGCTAAACCAGTTGTTGATCACCAATGACGGTTAAATCCTAAGATGAAAGAAGTGGTAAGAAATGAAATACTAAAGCTTCTGGAGGCAGGTATAATTTATCCTATTGCTGATTGTAGATGGGTAAGTCCTATTCATTGTGTCCCTAAGAAGGGAGGTATTACTGTTGTTCCTAATGATAAGAATGAATTGATTCCACAACGGATTGTTACTGGTATAGAATGGTTATTGATTTTAGGAAGTTGAATAAAGCTACTAGGAAAGATCATTATCCTCTACCTTTTATTGATCAAATGCTAGAAAGTCTATCAAAACATACACACTTTTGCTTCCTAGATGGTTATTCTGGTTTTCGCAAATACCTGTGCCAAAAGAGGATCAAGAAAAAACTATTTTTACTTGCCCTTTCGGTACCTTTGCTTATAGACAAATGCCTTTTGGTTTCTGCAATGCTCCTGCTACCTTTGAAAGATATATGACTGCTATATTCTCTGACTTTTGTTAAAAGATTTTTGAGGTTTTCATGGACGATTTCTCCGTTTACGGAACTTCTTTTGATGATTGCTTAAGCAACCTTGATCGTGTTTTGCAGAGATGTGAAGAATCTAATCTTGTCTTGAATTGGGAGAAGTGCCACTTTATGGTTAAGAAGGTATTGTCTTGGGGCATAAAATTTCTGAAAGAGGTATTGAAGTTGATAAAGCTAAAGTTGATGCTATTGAAAAGATGACGTGTCCTAAAGATATCAAAGGTATAAGAAGTTTCCTTGGTCACGCTGGTTTCTACAGGAGGTTTATTAAAGAATTCTCTAAAATTTCTAGGCCTCTCAGTAATGTTTTGCAAAAAGATGTTCCATTTGTTTTTGATGATGATTGTGCAGAAGCATTTGAAATTCTTAAGAAAGCCTTGATTTCTGCTCCTATTGTTCAACCACCTGTTTGGAATCTGCCCTTTGAAATTATGTGTGATGCTAGTGATTATGTTGTAAGTGTTGTTCTAGGACAAAGAGTTGATAAGAAATTAAATGTTATCCATTATGCTAGTAAAACTCTAGACTATGCTCAAAGAAATTATGCTACTACTGAAAAAGAATTTTTAGCAGTTGTTTTTGCTAGTGATAAGTTCAGATCTTATATTGTTGATTCCAAAGTTACTGTTCACACCGATCATGCTGCTATTAAATACCTTATGGAAAAGAAAGATGCTAAACCTAGACTTATTAGATGGGTTCTCTTGCTGCAAGAATTTGATTTGCATATTATTGATAGAAAGGGAGTTGAGAACCCCATAGCAGACAACTTGTCTAGGTTAGAAAATATTCTTGATGACCCACTACATATTGATGATAGTTTTCCTGATGAACAATTAGCTGTCATAAATGCTTCTTGTAATGCTCCATGGTATGTAGACTATGCTAATTACATTGTTGCTAAATTTATTCCACCTAGTTTAACATACCAGCAAAAGAAAAAGTTTTTCTATGATTTAAGAATTACTTTTGGGATGACCCACACCTTTATAAAGAAGGAGTAGATGGTGTTATTATACGTTGTGTACCTGAGCATGAACAGGAACAAATCTTACGCAAGTGTCACTCCGAGGCCTATGGAGGACACCATGTTGTAGATAGAACTGCACACAAGGTATTACAATCTGGTTTTTATTGGCCTACTCTTTTCAAGGATGCTCATAAGTTTGTCTTGTCTTGTGATGAATGTCAAAGAATTGGTAATATTAGTAGACGTCAGGAAATGCCTATGAATTATTCACTTGTTATTGAACCATTTGATGTTTGGGGCTTGATTATATGGGACCTTTTCCTTCCTCCAATGGGTATACACATATTTTGGTTGCTGTTGATTATGTTACTAAGTGGGTAGAAGCTATTCCAACTAGTAGTGTTGATCATAACACCTCCATTAAAATGCTTAAAGAAGTTATTTTCTCGAGGTTTGGAGTCCCTAGATATTTAATGACTGATGGTGGTTCACACTTTATTCATGGTGCTTTCTGTAAATTGCTTGCTAAGTATGATGTTAACCATAGAATTGCATCTCTTTATCATCCTCAGTCTAGTGGTCAAGTAGAATTGAGTAACCGAGAAATAAAGTTGATCTTGCAAAAGACTGTTAATAGATCTAGAAAGAATGGGTCTAAGAAACTTGATGATGCATTATGGGCTTATGGAACTGCTTATAAAAACCCTATTGTTATGTCTCCTTATAAAATGGTGTATGGAAAAGCATGTCACTTACCTCTTGAACTAGAACATAAAGCTTATTGGGCAATTAAAGAGCTCAACTATGATTTCAAACTTGCCGGTGAAAAGAGGTTATTTGACATTAGCTCACTTGATGAATGGAGAACACAAGCCTATGAGAATGTTAAGTTGTTTAAAGAAAAAGTTAAAAGATGGCATGACAAAAGGATACAAAAGCGTGAATTTAATGTCGGTGACCTTGTCTTGCTATACAACTCTCGTTTAAGATTTTTTGTAGGAAAGCTTCTCTCTAAATGGGAAGGTCCTTATATTATCGAGGAGGTTTACCGTTCTGGTGCCATAAAAATCAACAACGCCGAAGGCACCAACCCGAAGGTGGTGAATGGGCAAAGAATCAAACATTATATCTCAGGTACTCCCATAAATGTTGAGACCAATATTATTAATACCATAACACCGGAGGAGTACATAAGGGAAAGCTACCAAAACGTTTCAGACTCCGAAAAGGAATAGGTATGTGGTACGGTAAGTAAACCGACTCCAAAACTTTTTCAATGGCAATTTTTCTCCGTTTTGGAATATTTAAAAAATTACGAAAATTAAAAGTAGTCCGAAAAGTGCACGAGGAGGCGACAAGTCCTGGGGGTCGGCCGGCAAGGCCTCGTTCCAACTATCCAAGGAGAACAAGAGGGTTAAGCTAAACCCGGAAGACCCCAGCTGTAGCAAGTACGTCGTCGTGGGTACACGCCTCGACAGCAAATAGGAAGGCGAGCTCGTCGACTTCCTCCATGAGAATCGGGATATCTTTACATGGACCCCAAAGGACATGCCGATAATTCCGAGGAAGTACGCCGAGCACAAACTACACGTCCGCAAGGACGCCAAGCCTGTCCGTCAACCCTTACTTTGCTTTTCAGAAGAGAATAGAAGAACCATCGGTGAAGAGGTCGCCAAGCTGCTGGCGGCTGGCTTCATCATGGAAGTGTTCCACCCCGAGTGGCTGGCCAATCCGGTCCTCGTCCTAAAGAAGAACAACACCTGGCGCATGTGCATAGACTACACCAGCCTGAACAAGGCTTGGCACAAGGATCCTTTCGCCCTCCCGCGGATAGATCAAGTCATCAACTCCACCGCCGGCTGCGAGCTCCTGTCCTTCCTGGATGCTTACTCCGGCTATCATCAGATCAAGCTGGACCCGGCCGATGCCCTGAAAATGTCCTTCGTCACGCCCTTCAGGGTGTACTGCTACATCACCATGTCGTTCGGCTTGAAGAATGCCGGCGCCACCTTCCAGCGCTACATGCAGAAATGCCTGCTGAAGCAACTCGGCCGCAACATTCATGTCTACGTCGACGACATCGTGGTGAAGACCAAGCAGCACCTCATGCTCCTTGACGGCCTGAAGGAGACCTTTGCCAATCTGCGCGAGTACCAGATCAAGCTCAACTCAGAGAAGTGCATCTTCGGCGTGCCGGCAGGGAAGCTGCTCGGCTTCTTCGTCTCGGAGCGCGGCATTGAGGCGAACCCGAAAAAGATCAAGGCCAGCGAGCGCATGCGCAAGCCAACCCGGCTGCGAGATGTCCATAAGTTCACCGGCTGCTTGGCCTCGGTCAGCCGGTTTCTCAGCCGACTGGGCGAGAGGGCCTTGCCCCTATATCAGCTGATGAAGAAGACATCACCGTTCGAGTGGAACGACCAGGTGAACGAAGTGTTCCGGGAACTCAAGCGCATGCTCTCCACCGCACCCGTCCTGGCCGCACCGGCTAACAAGGAGCCGCTATTGCTTTACATTGCCGCCACCTCGTGGTTGGTCAGCACGGTGCTGGTGGTCGAGCGACCAGAGAAGGGCAAGATCCAGTCTATCCAGCGCCCGGTCTACTACCTGAGCGAGGTGCTTTCCGCCTCCAAGCAGAACTACCCGCACTACCAGAAGATGTGTTACGGCGTGTACTTTACCACCAAGAAGCTGAAGCAGTACTTCCAAGAGCATGTCATCACCGTGGTCAGCACGGCCCCCATCGGCGAAATCATGGGCTGATGGGATGCCTCTGGTCGGGTTGCCAAATGGGCCATCGAGCTGGCCAGCCACACCATCCTCTACGAGCCCCGCACCATGATCAAGTCCCAGGCCCTGGCTGACTTCTTCGTCCACTGGACGGAGACCCAGTACCTGCGGCCGCCGCCGGATTCAACGCATTGGCGCATGCAGTTTGACGGCTCCAAGATGCGCTCTGGCTTGGGAGCCGGCATCGTGCTGTCTTCCCCGAAGAACCACCGGCTGCGGTACGCGCTCCAGATCCACTTCGCCGCCTCCAACAACGTCGCCGGGTATGATGCCCTTGTACACGGCCTCTGGCTTGCCAAGGAACTCGGCATCCGGCGTGTTCTGTGCTACGGTGACTTGGACCTGGTGGTGCAGTAGTGTTCCGGTGAGTGGGATGCCCGGGATGCCAACATGGCCAGCTACAGTTTCCTGGTCCAGCAGCTCTCCGGCACCTTCGACGGCTATGAGTTCCTCCATGTCCCGCGCGCAGAAAACGAAGCCGCCGACACGCTAGCCAAGATTGGCACATCCCGTCACGCCATACCATCCGGTGTCTCCCTCGAGCACTTGCGCAAGCCGTCCGTCAAGTCGTCTCCGGATTTCGAGTCCATCTTCTTCCCGGACGACCCTGCAGCACCCCTCCCCAACCCGGACCCAGGGGCTGCCATCCCCAACCCGGTCCCGGGGCCGTGGAACCCGGCCCGAAGGCTGCCGAACCCGGCCCGGGGGCTGCTGAGCCCGGCCCAGGGGTCGCCGTGCCCAACCCGACAGTTGTTGCTCCCAACCCGGGGGCTGCCACCTCCGGCTCGGGGGCTGCTGCCCCAGAACCCGTCCTAGTGGTCGTCTTCACCGTGGTGATGGCTACGTCATGGGCCCAGCCAATCTTAGCATTCCTGGAGAGCGGAGTACTCCCTATGGACGAGACCGAGGCCCGACAAGTGCAACGCCGGGCGTCCGCCTATAGCATCATCAACAACGAGCTCGTCAAGCGCAGCGCGACAGGCGTGTTCCAGCACTGCGTCGAGCAAGACAAGGGCATAGAGATTCTCCTCGACATACATCAGGGCGAGTGCGGGCACCACGCTGCCTCCAGGTCCCTGGTGGCCAAGGCTTTTCGCCATGGTTTCTACTGGCCCACGACCCTCAAAGACGCCGAGTCGCTCATCCTCAAGTGCGAGGGTTGCCGACGCTTCAGCAAGCGCAACCACCAGCCGGCTTCGGCCCTGCAAACCATCCCAATCACCTGGCCCTTAAGTTCAACAAGTGTATCGAGGCGCGGCTGATCAAGAAGCTGGACGGGCCAACGGCCGTCTGGTTCATCAAAGACATCGCGGTGTGCTACGGCGTCCCGCACAGCATCATCACGGACAACGGCACCAACTTTGCCAAGGATGCTCTGGCACAATACTGCTCCGTCTCCGGCATCCGGCTTGACCTGGCCTCCGTGGCTTATCCTCAATCTAACGGCTAGGTCGAGCGGGCCAACGGCCTCATCCTATCCGGCATCAAGCCACGGCTCGTCAAGCCCCTCATCCGTTCACCCGACAACTGGCTTGATGAGCTGCCGGCCATCCTCTAGAGTCTCCGGACAACACCAAACCGCTCGACCGGGTTCACCCCGTTCTTCCTCATCTATGGAGCAGAAGCCGTCATCCCAACCGACATCGAGTTCGACTCACCGCGAGTCGCAATGTAGACAGAAGCCCAGCCAAGGAAGCCCGTGAAGATGGCGTCTACCTACTTGAAGAAGCACGCCTTTTGGCCCTTAGCCGATCCGCCATCTATCAGCAAGGCCTGAAGCATTACCACAGCAAAAAGATCAAGCCCCTTGCATTCCGTGAGGGAGACCTTGTCCTCCGGCTTGTCCAACAGCAAGCCAGCCATCACAAGTTGGCCTCCCCATGAGAGGGCCTCTTCATCGTCAGCAAAGCCCTGTGTGACTGCAACGCCTACTACCTCATCGATGCCCGCAAGCCGAACAAGCACAAGAGAGATACCGCCGACGAAGAGACAAGCTGGCCCTGGAGAGCTCCTCCGCCCGTTTTACAGTTAGTCATATGCACGTATGTATCACTGCCTTTTGTAATTCTAAGAAAGACAAATGGGACCCCCGAACGACACTCAGGGGCAACCTTTTCCTGCCAAGTTATTATGTTTTACACATCCTTGTAAATTTTCTTAAACCTCCACCGCCGGGTGGGCACGACCAACCCGGGGGCTCGGGGGCTGGACGGCTTGGCCACAACCCGCCGTCCTCCTTAGCACATCCCGACATGTTCAGGTAGCCTAGGCCGTCCACTTCGCCCTACGCCACAGTCCGGCTTCTGCTGTTGGCCGGCAAGAACTATGGGCCAAAGCACCTACACGTCGCGAAACACTAAGTTGGGTCTGCCGGATTGCCCAACCTGGCCTCGCCGCACTAAAATTGCCGCACGACCGGCTGCTCGCCAGCTGCCACCAGCCGGCCCAGTGGGTGTTTCGCTCGTGCTCAATGTTCGAAGGGCCTAAGTACTGCGCTCCCTTTCCAAGGACTGAACTCCTTGTCATAGACCGGAACCCGGCTGTTCGACTCGCGGGGAGGGGGGAGGCCCAAAGAAGGAGCAAGCAAGAAAAAAGCTTAGAGAACAATGAGCAAAGGCATAAACATTCGCGAAAATATTTACATTTTAGCAATATGGGCACAAGGCCAGAGTTCATTACATTCACCAACACCCCAGTGGGTGGGTGGACCTGCTACTTAACAAAAGTACCAAAAAGATAAACAAGGCGGCTTCAGACGACTCCCGCGTCGGGTTGCGCAACCGCCGGCTCCTCCTCAGTGGCCTCCAGGTTCATCAAGGTGCCGGTATTGGCCAACCCGGCGTCCTCGTCCGCATAGGGGCCTGACTCCTCAAAGCTGCCCAATGGGTCGTCCAGCAGCAAGCCGAATTCGTTGGGCGGCACCACCCCGCCGTCTTCAGCCAGCTCTACCTGGAACTCGTCGTGCAGCGCAAACGAGGCCAGGTAGCTGGGGCTCCGCGCCTCAGCCTGCAGCTGGGGCTCCGCGCCAGCTTGCTGAGCTGCCAGCCGGTCCAGCGCCAGGTCCAGGTACCAGGACATGACAAACCTCAATGCCACATTGGCGCCGGCACGGGCAGCAAAGGCGCACCACACGTGAAGCCATGCCGGCCCTACCTCCAACTACCGCGCCAGCCGCGTGAAGCTGTTGGGCGCAACAGCACCGGGCCAAAGGGCTGTCGTCATCCCCACGCCGGCTTCGAATACCCACGCCATCTACTCACCCAAGATCTGCAAGCGGGCCTCGGCAGCCTGCATGATCTCCGAGAAGCTCTAGGCGATGTTCGGGTCAAGCCCAGCGCCCGGGTTCCTCTGAGGCGACCGTTGAACATGAACGGCCTCCTCCGCCGTCCCCTGCGTCTCTAGAAAGTGCCCTGTCAAGAAGAGAAGCAAGACAGTTAGATACAAAAAAGCAAAGCCGGCTTCACAACCCAGCGAAGTCAACAAAGAAGCACTTACTGGCGAAGGCCTTGTCCAGGTGCTGCACTTCAAGCAACGTATCATGCCGCTCCAAGTCCCTGGCACGCTTGCGCGCTTCGAGCGCCTTCTCCAGCTCGGCGCCCTTGTCGACGGCCACCTTCAGCTCGGCGTCCTTAGCGGCGGCCGCCTTCTCGTGCTCCTCCTTAAGGCGAAGGAGCTCCGCTTGGTGGGCATCCGCCGCCTTGACGGCCTCCGCCTTCAAGCGCTCCACCTCGGCCTGGAGCTGGCCCTTGTCATCGGCCAGCTGATCACGCTGCTGGCCGGCTTCGGCGAGCGCCCGCTGGGCCTCCGCCACCTTGGCCGCCTCCGCCTTGAGGCGCTCCACTTCGCCCTGCAGCCGGCTCTTGTCGCCAGCCAGCTGCTCACGCTGCTGGCTGGCTTTGGCAAGCGCCTGCTGGGCCTCCGCCACCTTGGCGGCTTCCGCCCTCAGCTGCTCCACCTCGACCCAGAGCTGGCCGGCATTGGCAGCCGCCTGGTCACGTTGTTGACCGGCTTCGACCAGCCGGGTTCGCAGGTCCGGCACCTCGGCTGCGGCGGCTGCACGACAAAGATTCGAAGTCAAGACCACGAAAGAAAGGACGAGAACACTTTAAGATTTAACCCAACTACTATGTAGTTGGCCCGAATCTCGGGGGCTACACCTAGTGGGTGCGCTAGCGCGCCCCCACTAAGAGCACGCGGAACGTACCTCCGGCAAGGTGGAGAGCCTCCTCCTTGGCGGTGAGCCGCACCGTGAGCTGCTGGTGCTTCTCCAGGAGCCGGTTGTAAATGCCGACCCAAAAGGCGTCCAATTGCTGCGAAAAAGCAAGAATCAACACAAGACAAAGCATTTGAAGATTCGACCCAACTACTACATAGTTGGCCCGAATCTCGGGGGCTACACCCAGTGGTTGCACTGGCACGCCCCCACTTACCGGCTACAAAGGAAAACCAGGGCAAGAAAGGCTCACCAACATGGAGCGCTCCAGCTCCGGCGCCCGCTCCATCTCGGCCTGAGCAAAGGCCTGAACCGCACCGTGTCGGGGACCAATCCACGATCACCTATGGGACCCAGGGAAGGACCCCTTTACGTTCGGCAGGGAGAGACAGTCGTACGAAGAGCAAATCTAGCAAAGAACACGACAGTGCACGAGAGAGATTTACCCAGGTTCGGGCCGCACGGATGCGTAAAACCCTACTCCTGCTTTTTGGTTTATTATCTGTATGATTGTTCTAGCTCCAGGAGCGCTACAGTACCGAGTAGCTGCGTACAATACTGGAGTTCTCCCTTTTCCAGTTCCTCCCCCCCCCCTCTCGTTGCCTATGGGCCTCCTTTTATACGCACAAAGGGGTCACCAACAGGTGGCAAACAGTAAAGGTAGAGGTGGAAAGTTGCTACAGTAAGGCCACTATTACCAGGATGACATGTCCTACCCACCACTGACGGCAGGAGGACAAGGGCATTAAATGCCCATGCCTTTGCTGTCCAGATACATGTACCCGGACGTCATGGACGTGGGAAAAGCCTATCCCACCTGCTGCTGCACCGCTATCTACAGTGCACCGCCGTCTACACAGTGCTCTGCCACGCACGCTTGGAAGGACCCAGAGCGCCACGCTGGCAGAGGCACCGGAGCAGCACAGTAGCACAGTGGTACAGTAACGCTTGCCGCGGCAAGACCTTGCCGCACCTGACAGCTTGGCGCAACCCATAGTTTGCCATGCAAGGTAACTTGCCGGGGCAAGTACCTTGCCGCAGCCAAGTACTTGCCGGGGCAAGTACCTTGCCGCGGCAAGTACTCTGCTTCAGCAATGCCCAGGCTGGGCCTCAGCTGTCCCTCCCGGCAAGCTCCTCTTGCCGGGGCCTTAACTCTTGCTTTGTATACTTTGTTCTTGAATGGCTTAATAATCTTGAGCTTCTCTCTGGCCGTCCTCCCGCAAGCCTGGCCGCGGGATGCTACTACTGCCCGTGCACAAGTACGGGGTACTAGGGTACCCCTATTCTAGTACACCGACAGGAGCCCCCGGGCCTAGGCCACACACGGTGCCGGGCGTTGTTGGGCCAGGGCCAAACAGTGCACGGGCACGCGTGGCTGGGATAAGCCGAAACGTCTCTATGCTGTTTAATTGCACGCTCTCCCACGCATCACGCGTTGAATGCGGAGCGTGGGAAGCGTGCGCAGTTATCTCGAATGACGAAGGGGCGGATGGTTCCGCATCTTTCCCCATAAAAGGAGGGACCTGCAGAAGCATTCACACACCCCTCTCACCATTCTCGATCTCCAAATCTCCGCCTTCTTCTTCCTCCGCTCCAAAACAAAGCGGTTTCCCAATCCTCCGCCACCGCGCGTGTCAACATCTCCCTCGGTCCTCAGCTCCGCCTTCGCCATGCCTCCCAAAGGAGAAAAGGGGAAGACGGGAAAGTCCTCAAGGACGGAGACCCAGGCGCAGATGAAGAGGCAGAAGTACGCGCTCTTCGCTCCGACGCTCACGGGGGCGGATCTGAAGGCCAACTTCCAAGGCATGTGGGCCGCGAGGACCAAGGCGCATCCGGCCACCCGCGTTCGCCCAGCCACCGACGAGAGCGAAGTGAGCAAGTACCCCTTCTTCGCTTGCTACTTTTGGTGCGGGCTCTGCCCACCGTACTCGGATTTCTTCAGCGACGTCATGTACACCTTCAACCTCCGGCTGCTGGATCTCACACCGAATGCCGTATCTACCATGGCAATATTTGCGCATCTGTGCGAGAACTTCATCGGCGTCGCACCCAACACCGCGCTGTTCAGGCATTACTTCACTCCCCGTGCTGAAAAGGGGGAGCCTCTCACTGTTGGCGTCTCGTTCGTTTCAAGATTGGGCGCCAAGGAGCATTATCTGAAGGGGGATCTCCGCCCAAGATGGGGAGAAATCCGGTCTGAATGGTGTTGGATCATTGACGACGAGCCGCCACCATACTGTGAGCTTCGCAAGACCCCAGCAGCGCGTGGCACAGATTGGAGCGATCTGGATCCCCAGGACAAAAAGCTGGAGATTGCCGCTACCAGGATCATACGGCTCAGGGAGGCCGGGCTCACCATAGGGATGGTTGGCGCAGACTTCCTCCGCCGCCGCATTGCTCCTCTGCAGCAGAGAGGAAGGCCGGCCTCTGATTGGAAGAACCCAGCCGATATCATGCGGCTGCGCCCTGAACTGATCAACAACTTCACAGTTCTGCAGCACGACTTTTTCATGCGAGAACTGTTCAAGCAAGAGACAGATCCAGAAAAGTGCGACAAGGCGTTCACGCTGCCGAAGCACATCGTGCCCCTTTGCAACAACTCCGCATTGAGTGCAATCATCGCTATGATGCCGCTCTGCAATGCGCACAGCGTTGAAGCAACTTGGGACGTGCCGCTCGAAGAAGACGTGTGGCGATTCTTTGACTCCACGGTCGAAAAGCAGGTCCGGGTGGAAGAGTGGCTCGTCCGCAACACCACTGAGCAAGAAATAGAATTCATTGCTCGAAGAGTGGAGGAGGACAGGCTCGCCAGGGAAGCTGGCGATTTTGGTTATACTTTGGCGGAGCTCGACGAGGCACAAAAGGAGAGCCTTGCCGAGCAGGGGATGCTTGCCGGGAAGGGCGAGCTCGCCGCACCCGGCAAGGATGTCGGGCCAAGCCAGCCTGCCGACGAGTCAGGCAGCTCGGAGGATGAGGGCTCCTCTTCCGAGGAGGGCACCGAAAGCCCACCGCAGTCAGAGTCCCCAGCCCCTCTGAGGAGGAAACGCCTTCGCAGGCTTGGCAAAGTGGCTGAGCGGCAAGAAGTTCAACAACCGCCGGAGCGCCGTTCGACGCGCTCGACCGCGGCAAGGGCTGGTGCTGCGGGAGTGTCTCACGCGGCCCCGGCAACTGGAGCAGGGTCATCAAAGACCGCTGCTACTACCCCCGCCAAGTGGCCAAGGAGCCCAGCTCCCCCTCCTCACACGGAGGAGGATTTTGATTTTTCCGCTCTCAGCGAAGAGGACGACGAGGAAGAGTAAGTTCCCTTGCCGCGACCCTCAATCTTTGTAAGGTTTTGTTTCTGTCCTCACTTGTCGCACTCCGGCCTTGCTTCCACAGGGAGGAAACTTTGGCGGAGAGGACAAGGAAGAGAGCTAAGGTCTCGACGAGCAAGACCGTGGTGGTCGTCGAAGATGAGCCCACGGCAACCACCGGGAGAGCGTCTGAGACCGTCCCGACCAGCTCGGAGCCCAGCCCTCGTTGCAGCCCCCAGCGCAGCCCCCAGCGTAAGTATTTCAACTACCTTTCGCTGGCGGTCGCTGAGGAACAAGCATTTTGTTACTGACATCTTTGGGCGTGTAGGAGAGGAGCAGCAAGTGGAGCCATCTGAAGATGCTCCAGAAGTACCACCCCCCTCGACCACACCGCCAAGGAGAAGATCTCCGGTAAGGGCTCCCACTAGCGAGCTGAGCCACGAAGAGGAGCCGGCAAGCGCCGAAGTTCCAAGCACCAGCGCTGGCGACCCCACCCCAATGACAAACGTTGACGGGGGAGGGGAGCCCACCGCTCTTGTGCTCAACACGGGTAAACCCACTTGCTGCAAAACTCTTTCTGCTTTCTTTCTTTTGTCTTCTTGAATTTCTTCCTGAAGCTCTTTTTGCCTTACTTCTCGGGTTGGCAGAGCCCTCCTCGGTGGAGCCAATGAACATTGACTCTTCTGCCGAGGAGAACACCACAGGGGCCGTCGACGACGAGGCCGCCGCTGCCAAGGCCGACAAGCTGGCAGCCGACAAGCTTGCCGACGAAGAAACTGCCAATGCTGCCGAAGAGACCGGCAAGGCCGCCGAGGATAATACCGCTAAGGCGCCCACCGATGAAGCCGCCAAGGCTGCTGAAGCTGAGGCCGCCCAGAAGGCTGCTGAGGAGGCCGGCGAGGGAGCCGGTGGTCGTACTGACGGCCCTGAGGCCACAGGAGCGCCAGGCACTACTCCGACCATGGGTCCTTCAACCACTGACGAGGCGGCAGCGCCCAACTCGCCTCCGCCAAGCAAATACGTCCGGGTCGGCGAGAACGTCTACGTTAGCCTCCCCTGGATGGTGGGCTCCAGAGCACCAACCGAGGAGGATGTTGTGGACGAGGAGATCCTTGCCGCTGCCGAGCTCCAGCTTGTGGATGCGCCAGGCGCCAGCAGTAGCAGCACGTCTGAAGAGGAGCAACTGCTTCAAAAGCTGCTGAATCTTCATCGCGCCCGACGGGAGAAGCTAGCTTCCAGGGAGGCGCTCATCGAGAAGGCCGAAGCTGACATGTTGAGGCGCGCAGAGATCTTGGCGGATGTCCGCGCGCGATCTCTTAATGCGTTAGAGGCCAAGCGGGCACAGCTGGCCGAAGAACGGCAGGCCCTCCTCCTGATGAAGCAAGACATTGAACAAAAACAGGAGGAGACCGCCAAGGAATTGTCTGCTCGGGCCGGTGATCTGAACCAGCGGAAAGTGGACCTTGACGCCCACGAAGAAGAACTTGTCGAGCGCAAGAGGAAACTTGCCGAAACCCTCCGGCAGAAAGACGAGGAGGTGGCAAGACTTGTCGCAGAGCAGACCCAGGGGCAGGCACAAAAACACCAGAAGGAAATCGAAGCCTTGGCCCAAGAGTACGCCAGCAAGTTGGTGGAGGCCACCAACGCTGTCGCTGCTGCAGAAGTGAACAGGAAGGAAACGGAGGAGAAAGTGGCAAGACTAGAGGCCGCCCTCAAGGCAAACGGTGACAAGCTCTCAACGCTTGAAAGTGAGAGGGCAAAGGTGACCCACACTTTGGCGGAGATGCAAGTTACCATAGCCAAGAAGAACAATCTGCTTGCCGCCGCCAATGACTCCAGAGCAGACCTGAAGCTGAAACTGACCACGCTGAAGGAGACGCTCGACACCACCAGAAAGCGCGAAGGGCTTCTAATGGCAGAGCTCCAGAAGGAAAAGGGTCTGCTTCAAGACGCTATTGCAACCCACAAGAAGTTCAGGGATAACGTGGGGATCTTCACAGATAGGCTTGCCAGCGCAGCCGAGGACATCGACAAGGAGCTGACTGCCCTGAAGGTGCCGGACTTCGGGTACTCCACCGACAAGAACACGCAAACTAGCGTCAAGCTAGCCGAGTTCTTCGACGGAGTAGTAGAAGCACTCCAACAGCTCCAAGTCAATCACAAGGCTCAACTGGCCGACGAGTCACGCAGGCTTTGCCGGGGAGTTCTCCGGAGGTTGTTGGTGAAGATAGCATACAGAAACCCGGGCGTCGACTTCAGCAACATCTTCAAAAGCTTGCCGAAGGGATACGACCCCGCGCCACTAGAGGCCCTTGTCGCGCCCATCGTGGAGAGGGTGGACCAAATCCAGAGAGTCGAAGGCGAGCACTGCAATTAGAGAGCCCATTCTTCTCCCTCCTTGCCGCCGCTAGACATGTTAAAGAACAATCTGTTTAAGCCGCGGCAACTTATCTTGTAATATAACATGCAATATTTTGAAGTTAATGCATGTCATCTCCCTTAAGCAATTTCTTTCTTTGTGTGTACTTGCCCTACGCTTATAGGAAACTTGCCGGTGCGCGCACCATCGCCGCGAGCGCTGGGTGCGGGACTCCAGCAGCCTGCTGGCGGTGCCGCTGCCGGCAAGCAACCTTGTCGCGCTCAGTGCGGCCACTTAGGTTGTTGAGCGGACTCGAAACAAGGTAAGGGCGCGACCGATTACGCTAAGGTTCCGTTGCGCACAGGTTTTCCATACAAAGAGTAGTATCGTTCAAGGAAAATAACCTTGAAAATAAAAAAGAATTTGGTTATTCAAACTTTGGCACTTAGCTTTGTCGCTGATCTCTCCGCGGCAAGGTCTTGTCACTGCTTGCCGCTGCCTTCTACCCGGCAAGGCAAAGTTTCTTTGAACGACGCCTGGTCCATATCATTATCCCATACCCCCCGGCAAGCTTGTGCGCAAGGGAAGCTTCTGTCTTTTTGAGAAAAAGAAAGAAGAGAAAATAAAGATATAGGAGCTTGGCGGCTCGTTAATGCTTACCGGGGAGGCTGTACTGCACAGTATGTCAGATAATCATGCAAAATAAAAGTAAACCTGAAATCGTCAAAAACTGCGAAATACAAAAGCTTTATTTATGCACAGGGTCTGCGCCTGGCTTTGTACAAAGGATTACATGCAACAGCGGCAAGACTTGTACAAAAGGTGGTTGCCGGGGAAGGGCCCGGCAACCGCGCCTTATGGAAAAAACTTACGGAGATGCTCAATGTTCCAGGAATTGATCACTGGAATGCCATCCCCGGTCTCCAGGCGGACAGCGCCGGGCCTGGTGACTCGTTTCACCCGATAAGGGCCTTCCCACTTCGGCGTCAACTTGTTTGAATTCTTGGCCGACTGAACGCACCGAAGAACAAGGTCGCCTTCCTCGAGACTTCTGGCATTAACTTTGCGGCTATGGTAGCGACGCAAAGCTTGCTGGTAGCGAGCAGCTCTCACAGCAGCCTGAAGACGATCCTCCTCGAGGAGCACAGCGTCATCTTGCCGCAGTTGCTCTTGCTCAAGCTCATCATAAGCGAGCACTCGAGGTGACCCGTATACGAGTTCCGTGGGGAGAACTGCCTCTGCTCCGTAAACTAGAGCAAAAGGCGTCTGGCCAGTAGCTCGATTTGGCGTCGTCCTGATCGACCAAAGAACCACTGGCAGCTCCTCGATCCAGTTTTTGCCGCACTTGCGCAGCCTGTCGAAAGTTCTCGTCTTGAGCCCACGCAGCACTTCAGCATTTGCCCTTTCAGCTTGACCGTTGCTTCGGGGGTGAGCAACAGAAGCGAAACAGACCTTGGCGCCAAGGTCTTCGACATACTGCATGAAGGCGTGGCTCGTGAACTGGGTACCGTTGTCGGTGATGATCCTGTTAGGAACACCAAAGCGACAAACAATTCCCTTGAAGAACTTGATGGCTGATTGTGCTGTCACCTTCCTCACTGCTTCCACTTCTGGCCACTTCGTAAACTTGTCGATGGCCACATACAAGTACTCGAAGCCCCCGGTGGCACGGGGAAAGGGACCGAGGATGTCGAGCCCCCAGGCCGAAAATGGCCAGGAGAGAGGGATTGTCTGGAGATCTTGAGCTGGCTGATGAATCTGCTTGGAATGAAACTGGCACGCTTCACACTTGGTTACTAGTGCAGTTGCATCCTGGAGGGCGGTGGGCCAAAAGAAACCTTGCCGGAAAGCCTTTCCAACAAGGGCTCTTGACCCTATGTGGTGACCACATATGCCTCTATGAATCTCCGCCAACAGCTCCTGTCCTTCTTCCCGGGGAATACACTTCAATTTCACACCGTTTGGTCTTTTTCTGCACAGCATGTCATCGACAAATTGATACATATTGGACCGTCGGGCTACTTTCTCCGCTTCTTCCCGCTCTTCGGGAAGTTCTCCTGTCTGAAGGAAACGGACGATCTGCTGCGCCCACGCTGGAGCCTGTGGCTCGACAACGAGGACTAAAGGCATTTCTTCTGCTGCGGGAACATCAGGCCCTACGGGAAGAGCTCGTCGCTCTACCAGAGCCGGCCGTTCCCCGACGAGCTTGGCGGGAACAGCCGCCTCAATGACAAGAGCCTGGGGCCCTGCTGGAGCGTGCTGTCCTTCAACAAGCTTGTTGGGAGCAGTTGCTTCAACGACGGAAGCCCAAGGCCTCGTCGGAGCATCTTGCTCCTCAGCGCTTCAATCAGGAGCGCCTGCTTCAACGACAAGGACCTGAAGTCTTGTCGGAGCAAGTTGCCCCTTTGCTTCTAGCCTAGGAGCACCCACTTCAACGACAAGAGCGTGAGGCCTTGTCGGAGCAAGTTGCCCCTCTGAATCTTTGGCGCTGGCTTTGGCAGCCTTCTTGCCGGCGGCTTCGGGGAGCTCTACCGGGAAGTAGTCGCCAAAAGCCAACTTCCTCTTCCTGCCTTGCCCTACTGATGGCGTCACGGATGGCTGAGTTAGTTGGAGCACAAAAGTGCCTGGCTCCACAGACAATTTGAGTGCGGCGCGCTTTGACAAACCATCGGCAATGTCATTCTCAGCACGTGGGACGTGCTCCATTTGTAGGCCGTCAAAGCGTTCTTCCAACTTCCTCACCTCATCTACATAAGCTTCCATCAATGGGCATTGGTAGTTCTTGTTCACTTGCCTGACGACAAGCTGCGAATCTCCCCTGACAATAAGCTTCTTGATCCCAAGGTCTGCCGCGATCCTGAGACCGGCAAGCAACCCCTCATATTCTGCAGTATTGTTCGTCACCTGTTCCTTGGGAAAGTGCATTTGGACCACGTACTTGAGGTGCTCTCCGGTGGGTGCGACAAGCAGTACGCCAGCACCGGCGCCTTGCAGCGAGAAGGCACCATCAAAGTACATAAGCCACTCTTTGCTTGTCTCCTTGCCGGGGAGAGTCATCTCTGGGATTTCATCATCTGGCGTTGGTGTCCATTCTGCGACAAATTCTGCCAAAACTCGGCTCTGTATGGTTGATGTACTCTCAAACTTGAGGCCAAAGCTCGACAACTCCAACGCCCACTCGACAATCCTGCCCGTCGCTTCTGGATTTTGCAAAATCCTTTTCAGCGGGAAGCGAGTGACGACGGTAACTTCATGTGCTTGAAAGTAATGGCGCAGCTTTCTCGAGGCCATGAGAAGGCCGAAAAGCAGCTTCTGCACACCAGAATACCTTGACCTAGCTCCCTGCAGAAGAGAGCTCACAAAGTAGACCGGGCGCTGCACCGTTTTCTTCTTTTGTATCACTCCGCCTGACTGCGCAGACGAATCCTTGTCGGCAGCAAAACTTGTTGCCCCCAGCTTGTCGCTGGTCGTGCTTGCCGCAGTTACTGCCTCCTCATCCACCTCTCTCTCCGCTACCAGCGCAGCACTAACCACTTGATTGGTTGCCGCTAGATACAGCAACAACTTCTCTTGTGGTTTAGGCGCGACAAGTATTGGAGGAGAGGAGAGGTATCTCTTCAAGTCTTGCAGCGCTGCCTCCGCCTCCGGAGTCCATCTCAATGGACCTGCCTTTTTTAAAATTTTGAAAAATGGCAGGGCGCGCTCAGCCGACTTGGAGATAAACCTACTGAGCGCAACAACACAGCCGGCAAGTCGTCGTACGTCCTTGACGCGCTTCGGTGCTTCAATTTGCTCAATGGCTTTGATCTTGTCAGGATTGGCTTCAATTCCACGTTGAGACACAAAGAACCTGAGAAGCTTGCCGGAGGGAACTCCAAACACGCACTTCTCGGGGTTGAGCTTCAGGTTGATCTTGCGCAGATTTACAAAAGTTTCTTCTAGATCTTGAACCAAAGTAGCCCTTTCTTTGCTTTTGACCACTATATCATCCATATAGGCTTCCACATTTCTGTGCAGCTGAGGCTCAAAAGCAATCTGGACGGCTCTTGCAAATGTCGAACCAGCATTTTTCAAACCAAAGGGCATACGTATGAAACAGTATGTGCCACAGGGTGTGATAAATGCGGTCTTTTCCTCATCTTCCTCAGCCATGAAGATTTGATGATACCCTGAATATGCGTCAAGAAATGAAAGCAAATCACATCCTGCCGTGGAGTCAACAATCTGGTCTATGCGGGGCAAAGGAAATGGGTCTTTGGGACAAGCTTTATTGACATCAGTGAAATCAATACAAAGCCTCCATTTTCCATTCGCTTTGCGCACGACAACAGGATTGGCCAACCACGTAGGATGGAGCACTCCTCTAACGAGGCCTGCTGCTTCCAACTTCTTGATTTCTTCCGCAATAAACTCTTGCCGCTCCACAGCTTGCTTTCTGGCTTTTTGTTTGACGGGCCTCGCGTGGGGACAAACGGCAAGGTGGTGCTCAATTACTTTCCTGGGAACACCGGGGATGTCGGACGGTTGCCATGCAAATACGTCGACATTCGCCCGCAGGAAAGCAACGAGCGCGTTTTCCTATTTGTTGTCAAGTGTGGCACTGATGGTGAAGGAACCACCAGTGCCATCCTCCTTGGCGGGCACCTTCTTTGTCGCCGGCGGAGCGGCTTTGTTCTTCTTACACTTGCCGGTGAAGCTCTCGGGCGGGAGAACAAGAGGAAGTCCGGCAAGAACTCCTGTGCCTACTCCGGCAAGCGCACCTCTTCGGAGTGCTGCGCTGCCGTCGAGGACGCACCAGAGAGCTTCACCGGCAAGTGCCTTGGCGGCAGTTGCGGCAGCTGCTTCCCGGTAGATCTTGTCGGCGCAAATAAGCGCATCCTTCTTGTCGCAGGGAACTGTGATAACACCTACTGGACCTGGCATCTTCAACACGTTGTAGGCATAATGAGAGGCTGCCATGAACTTGGCGAGCGCTGGATGGCCAAGTATCCCATTATAAGGCAATGGAATATCGGCAACATCAAAGGTGACCTTCTCGGTCCGGTAGTTCAGCTCGCCGCCAAATGTCACTGGCAGCGTGATCTTCCCTTTCGGCTTGCTCCTTCCTGGATTGACTCCTTGGAAAGTACCAGTTTCCTCAAGCTCGCCGTCAGAGATTTGAAGTTTTCGGAGTACAGCGGGCGAAATCAGATTCAAGCCGGCCCCACCGTCAACTAACATCTTCGTGACCTTGAGGTTGCGGATCGTTGGTGAAACCAACATCGGCAAGCACCCGACCGCCGTTGTGCGGTCAGGGTGGTCCTCAATGTCAAAGACGATAGGCGTGTCGGACCACTTCAGAAGCTTTCTGGCGTCAACAGATGGTTCCGCCGCATTGATCTCTCGCGCCCACTGTTTAAGTTGGCGGTGAGAAGAATGCAACGAAGCACCACCGTCAACACACAAGACTTCTGCGGCTTTCTGAAATTCGTGCTCACTGGATTCTTCATCATCTAGATCATCATCATCATCATCTTTGTCGCGGCCACGAGGAGGCCTGTCTCTCTGCTGCTGCTTGGCCTTGCCGCGACGCCCTCCTCGGGCAGTGCGCTTCTTGCCGGACCCGCCAGCACCTTCTGGGGCCTTCTCCTTGTCGCGCCTCTCATACTCAGCTTTCTGCTGTTCGACAAGCTGCTCGACTCGTCGACAGTTCTGGAGATCGTGTCCCTTGGTGCGGTGGATCTTGCAATATTGCTTGTCGGAGCCGTCCTGCTTGTCGGCAGCCGCCAAGGCCTGACAGTTGGCGCACGCGGCAATCTCCTTGCCGAAGCCCTCGACTTTGGCCTTGTCGGCGCTGCCGTTGCCGCTGGACTGCTCGACGGCAAGCATAGCTTTGCCCTTTTTCTTCCTGTTGTTCCGCCGCCGGCCCTTCTTTGCCGGGGCGGTAACTTCGCTGTCAGAGCTCCCCCCTGCGCCAACACCTTCACCGGGAAGTTTCCTTCCCTCTTCAGCGCGCGCACACTTGTCGGCGAGAGCATATAGCTGGCCAATGTCTCTGACCTTGGTCATCACCATTTCCTCCCGCATCTTGCGGTTACGCACGTTCTGATGGAACGCGCTAATAACCGCAGCGGGGTGAACATCTGGGATGTTGTACTGTACGCGGCTGAACCTTTGAATGTATTTGCGCAGGGGCTCTCCTTCCTTCTGGGGGATGAGATGAAGATCACTCTCCTGGCCATGAGGTTGATGACCGCCAGTAAAGGCACCAACAAACTGATGGCACAGGTCCGCCCATGAAGAAATGGAGTTCTCCGGCAAGTGCATGAGCCATGAGACGACGTTGCGCTTTAACACGAGCGGGAAGTAGTTAGCAAGAATCTTGTCGTCTCGTCCCCCGGCAGCTTGCACCGCAATGGTGTAAATGCTGAGGAACTCCGACGGGTGTGTCTTGCCATCATACTTCTCCGGCACGTCAGGCTTGAAAGCCTTGCGATTGGGCCACTGGACCTGCCGCAGCTCACGGGTGAACGCTGGACAACTTACCGCGTACGGCAAGTCGCCAGGATCCCCTGGCGCATGCATGTCAACAGCGGGCCCTGCGCGTCTGTCGGACTGACGATGCGCTTCTCTCCTTCGCTCGATAGTGGTACGAGCGTCTTCTCCTCTGCGTTCCTGAAGAACGAGGCGCTGGTCACGACGAGCTCGCGGGTCAGACGACGCCGTGGAGTCATCGCCACGGGCGTCGTTTCGACGTGTCGGCAACCGAGGTCGTCTGGGTGGGGAGTGTACGGTTGTTGCCCCCTCGCCGTTCTTGTTGGTGACAGCATCGTCACCAGTTCTCTTGTCGGCCGCGTGCACTGGGTCGGCATCAGCGAAGCTGAGAAGGCTCTGAATGGTTGCCCTCCACTCGTCAAGCTTATCTGCTGGTGGAGGGAAGTTCAGGAGCAGCTGCGCACGCGCCAACGCTTCTGCTGGTGAGGGAGGTATCGAGTGGCGTGAGGACTGTGGGATGCTCTTACTCCTAACGGTGTTAGAAGAAGCATCTCCACGCCCAGGCGACCGCGCCTCGACCCGCCAACGTGCTGTTGCATATGGTGACCCCGCGCATCCCGAGATTGATGCGCAAGTTCATTATCCAGGGAGCGCCTGGCACCTGGGGCGTCAGGACGTTGCCTATCACGGGCTTCTTGCGAAGGCCGCGGCGTCTGAACCGGCGCAGGCGTTCCAGAACGCGCAGCACCGTTTCTGGAGCTTGCAGGGCCAGCAGCAGCGAGCAGCGCTGCGTTCCCAGACCCAGCAGCGCCAAGATTGGCGTTGCTGGCCCTGTTTTGGACAGGTGGAGGTAATAGGAGCTCTCGCTCTCCAGTCCCCCCAGCAGCCGCAATCACGTCGGCACCCTCCTGCACGGGAGCAGGCGGGTTGGACGTGGACGCACCGATGGCTGAAGTCTTCTTTTTTGGAGCCATAAGACGGAGAATGGCCCAAAAACTAGCGCGCAAATCGCTAGATTAGGTTCACACAACTATCAGCCCCCCTACCTGGCACGCCAAAGATGTCGGGGACGAATCCGCGATCACCTATGGGACCCAGGGAAGGACCCCTTTACGTTCGGCAGGGAGAGACGGTCGTACGAAGAGCAAATCTAGCGAAGAACACGACAGTGCACGAGAGAGATTTACCCAGGTTCGGGCCGCACGGATGCGTAAAACCCTACTCCTGCTTTTTGGTTTATTATCTGTATGATTGTTCTAGCTCCAGGAGCGCTACAGTACCGAGTAGCTGCGTACAATACTGGAGTTCTCCCTTTTCCAGTTCCTCCCCCCCCTCTCGTTGCCTATGGGCCTCCTTTTATACGCACAAAGGGGTCACCAACAGGTGGCAAACAGTAAAGGTAGAGGTGGAAAGTTGCTACAGTAAGGCCACTATTACCAGGATGACATGTCCTACCCACCACTGACGGCAGGAGGACAAGGGCATTAAATGCCCATGCCTTTGCTGTCCAGATACATGTACCCGGACGTCATGGACGTGGGAAAAGCCTATCCCACCTGCTGCTGCACCGCTATCTACAGTGCACCGCCGTCTACACAGTGCTCTGCCACGCACGCTTGGAAGGACCCAGAGCGCCACGCTGGCAGAGGCACCGGAGCAGCACAGTAGCACAGTGGTACAGTAACGCTTGCCGCGGCAAGACCTTGCCGCACCTGACAGCTTGGCGCAACCCATAGTTTGCCGTGCAAGGTAACTTGCCGGGGCAAGTACCTTGCCGCAGCCGCTATCTTGCCGCAGCCAATACCTTGCCACAGCCAAGTACTTGCCGCGGCAAGTACTCTGCTTCAGCAATGCCTAGGCTGGGCCTCAGCTGTCCCTCCCGGCAAGCTCCTCTTGCCGGGGCCTTAACTCTTGCTTTGTATACTTTGTTCTTGAATGGCTTAATAATCTTGAGCTTCTCTCTGGCCGTCCTCCCGCAAGCCTGGCCGCGGGATGCTACTACTGCCCGTGCACAAGTACGGGGTACTAGGGTACCCCTATTCTAGTACACCGACACACCGCGTGCCCGCGGAGATGCTGGCTCACGGCGGCCATTGACGTCTCCTCCTGCGTCATTGGCCCGAAGACGGTCCGACTGGCTCTAGCCCGGACATGCTGTGACCCGGTGACAGAACGGCCTCCCGGTGCCGCTTGCGGCAGCCTGATCACCAGGGCATTCTCGCCGGCTGGTGTCGGCTCTGGCGCCCCGGCCGGTGTCCCCTCCGATGCCCCGTCCGGCGTCGCCTGCAGCGTCCCCTCCGGGGTGGCCCCACCTTCGCCACCTTCCACCTCCACCCGCTCGACCACGTTGGTCTGCGGTGGGGTGTCATCACCGATCTCCATGACCTCCCGGTTGTCCACCGCCATCTCCGCCCGGCCGTCCAGGTCGTGCCCTTCCTCCGTCGGCAGCACCACGACCGTCTTTGCCGGCTCCAGGCCTGTCGACATCTCCGGCCATGGCGGCTTCGGGACGGCTTGCCTGGTCGCCCCGGCGGCCCTCGCCCACGCTTGGGCCGAGGCCTCCTCCGCGGCCCTGACGGCCGCTGCCTCCTCCTCCAGGGCCTTGTTACTGTCCCGCCAAGCACATTGCTCCGTGTTCTCCGGGTCCAGGCCGAGATCCTCCCCGGCCGAACCTTCGGGCAGGTCAATGGCGCTGGTCCGGGTCTTCTGGAACGTGAAGCCCCCTAGATGCGGCGTCTGGTGCCGCCAGTGCCAGCTCCAACGGCGACCTGGACCATGACAAAGAGAAGCATGAGAAAAGTACGGCTCTGCAGCACGCCGGAGCCAGGAGGAAAAACTTACCCGATCACCGTCGGGATGACCGTCCTTGCCGGCGCTGCCGGGATGGCGTGGCGCCTCTTCTTGGCGACCGGCTTGCCGCCCACGGCCGGGTCCACCGTGCGCTTTGTGGCCAGCTTCCTCGGCGCCACATCCTCCTTCCCGTGCGGGCGGAAACAGTCGAACAACGACAATGCCCACGCCCAAGTGGAGGCCCCATGCTCCGCGCTGGTGGGAAGACTAGTATAGGCCCCAGACGCGGCCTTTTTCCATCCTCTCTTGTAATCGACTTTGCAATTTCTCGAAATGAAGTTTGAAGTTTTTGCATCTTTGTTCGAAAAAGGGTCGGGATTTTTCTCCTTGCGGTGTTTCCCTTCTTGAATCTTGTCTTTTAAATGAACTAGCAAAGTGGCCCACTCGGCGCGGGCTAGATCTTTAGAAAGTTTAATAATAAGAGTATTTTATTTGTATTAAAAAATTGGGACCAAATATGATGACATTTGAAACATAATACTTTTGCAAACATAGTTCTCTATATATTATTCATTTATCATTTACATGCCTAGTATGCATGCCGTAGTAAATGTATTTTCATGATAAATCCCGCTGGGCAATTCATGTTTTCTATAATTTTTCTATCATTTTCACTTTAAACATGGATTTATTTGCACGGGCCAGTACTTAACAAAATTTAGTAACGCAACAAAGTAAATATTGGTTATTTTTGTCAGTTGTTCCTTAGTGGCGGTTGTAAACATGATTTTACCTTATACATATCCTTGGTGGTTTTCCCTATAAGGGAATTTCCCTTCCATGTTTTAGGAAATATTGGTCACGAACATTCTCATCAAAATCTTTGGGAGTGCGTTGCTCCAACCCGTGGGTTTGCTTGATGTGACTGCACAGATGGATCTTATATATATTTTTCAAAGTCTCCTACCCTTTTCATTACTAATGAATTTGTGTTCGTCGTGTGTGGCAGTTTGACATGAAATGGTAGTTCCATATGCATAGTCTAAATATAAATGATTGGTACCAGATAGACATATTTTTTATGATCATGTACTATATTTCTTTTTGCATGCATTTGTTTAGAATATTCTGAGAGAAAATTATACTATGATTTAGGTTCAACCCACATCGTGCATTCTACCATTATAGTGCATGTATACTGTAAGTAATCTTATTTTATGCGTATGTATGAGTGCATGTGTTTGTAGTGTGTTAGAAAATATATATATATTGTACGTAATTGAATTTGCATTTTGTGTTGTTTCTACATAAGGGAAACTTTTTCTGGTGGATTGATTTGTTGGGCTTCAGCCCAACAGATTCACACAGACGTACACAAACCTTCAAGTCTTCTTCTCTCGCACTCTTGGCTAAAAAAAAGAACTTCTCACACTCACACCTTGCCGTTTCTAATCCTCAAAAATAAAATAAAAATTGCTTGTTGTTTCTTGATCCCCTTTTCATTTCCTTCTTTCCTCTCGCTCCTCCTTCCACCCGATGAGATCTGGCTGTTAGCGCTGGTAATTAGTGCTGTTGATTCAATCGCAACAACACCTCAGTTTTCTCTCTTGATTCCCTACCGCGACCTTGATCGTACTCACTTGCACGCACACCTGCAGCTCAACTCACTGGTGCGGCCACGGGTTGGCCGTCTACGGCGCCTGGTTTGGCTCCTATACGCCTCGTCGATCTCTCAGACCAGTCAATAGTGATGGAGTGGTAGCAGGGCCCAAGGAGAAGCAGCTCAAGGGAGGAAGTGAGCTCGTCGATCTCGACGGCGCCGTTGCCGTCGGCGTCCATCGAGGTGATGTTGGTGTGGTCGTGTGGATCTTGTCTCCCACAGCCAGCTTGGATCCACCTTGATTGTGAGATCTTGACGACGTTGTTTTCGATCGCATCGTGGCTGCCCCCGAGGGAGGCAGCCTGGCAGGTCATATTCATCCTGGACCGGCAGCCTGATTTCGGCAGCTCATTCTTCCACTTGCAGGTCCCCCTTCTCTCTTTTCCTGCCCTCTCATGTTTTTGTTTCTTATCCTTTTTCTACATTTGTATGGGTAAACAATGTAATGCGATTAAGGTAATGCTTGTTAGGATGTATATCTATTTATGGCCCCCTGCCCCGTTCATATTCAACAAATTTAGTAAGTAATTAGTGTATTCATGATTAGCCATGTCTTACTATTTAGTACTACCAAAGATAAAGTTTATAGGAAAATAGGTGCGATTGCATCCTACATATGAACTAAAACGATGCGTGGATGTTGTCACTATTGGCTTGTACTATAGAATAAGCTTAAAATATCAGATAACACAAAGTGTCGACATTTGATATTATCCAGCTATTTCCTTCAAATGTTGATGCATGTTTCCAATAATTCTAGGAGTAGTAGATCATATCGATTCTGCCATATAATGCTAGCATAGAAAAGTCAGTTTTTATTTTGAAGATAGTTTTGTAGTGAACTATTTTTCCATCTACTTATGTTTATCTAAAAGGCTAGTAGCATTTGGAAGTTTGTTTTTGTTCCTACCTTTAGAATATTTCTGTGTAGACTATGTTCTTGACCACATCATCCTTGTTGTTAGTTCATTTTCTATAGAAAACAAAATAACAGGTATGATCAAGTTAGTAGGCTATTACTGGCAAGTGTTTTCCCAAAGTATCTCCTTTTTCTTATGTCCCTCATTAACTCATTGAGATTTATGTGGAACATTCGATCAACAATATCAGGTTTCTGTGTTTTTCTTTGGCCTACTTCCATAAGCATAGATTGAATATCCGACCAAGCTGTGTTGCACGTGAATAACACAAATAGGTCTGTGTATCAAGCCCATCGACACCTTGCTATAGCATCTTGGTAGTTTTGTGCTTGTAACTGAGGTTATCTATGAGGCTGGATGGCAGTAGTATTCTCCTTCCTACCTCGTCAGCCCTTTATCTCCTCTTTATGTTGCGTCATGCAAGTTAGCATATAATTCTGCTCTTATGTTTCCTTGATGTTTTTTGAACCAGTCTAGTCTGTACTACAAAATGCATGCAAGGGCATCCATGTTGAACCTCCGAAGTTAATCTTTTGTTGAGGTTCTTCTCGCCTTGTATGCATGTCAGAAGGCCCTTCTCGAGTTGCTCTTTCTTCATACCAAAAAATTGCACCACACCATTCACACTTGCGTCTTGGACTTCCGAAGTTCCAAATTTCCATATCTGTCCTTTTCGATGTCCTGTTTAAGTTTCTGAATTTAGCATCAATTTGAATATTAGTATGTTATTTTTTCTTACTAATACAACAAACTTAATAGAACTGACATATCTGGTTTTTCTGCCCTTGATTTTTCTATTGTACACTTTGTGTTACTTTTAGTCATGTAAACACGCTTAACAGAAATCATAGTAGATGAATAAATACAATTTTATTGATAGCTGGTCTGAAATTTTGTTTCAGATGGAGCTACTGGCATTACGACAAGAACCCACTATCGAATTTGAGGTTGGTCAAATATGAAAACCATCCATATGTTTCTATATATTGCAGCAAGCAACCCCATTCGTTTCTGTTATAGCTGTAGTATGGCTCTAGTCTTCTATAGTATATTATCTTAACATGAATACACTGGAACCAACATCCATGGCATCAACTTTCTATAGACGAGTAAAAGTATGAACATGCAATCATTAAGATATGAACGTGCAACCATTAAGATATGAACGTGCAACCATTAAGATATGAACCTATACCTATAGAATTGCATTACTTAATGTAGAATACACTTCATAGTTTCTTCTGTTTTTACATAACGAACCTTGTAAGGTAACATGTCTAATCTTTTAAGATTAGCACTACCTACAGTATAATTGAAGTATTATTGATCCATTAAGAGGTCTGATCTATAATATGAAAACCATCTGATGCACCATATATGTTACTCTATGTCGCAATAGGCAATCCCACTTGTTTCTGTTATAGTTGTAGTATAATTCTAATTTATAGTATACTACCGTAACGTGAATACACTGGATGCACCATCCTTGACATCAACCTTCTCTAGATGAGTAAAAAGCATGAACGCTACACCATTAAGATAGAAACCCACACTATAAAATTCTACATAATCAACTTTCTCAGGTAAAATGTGAAATCTTTTTAGATGAGCACTGCCTTGAGCATAATTAAACTATAATTGATCCATTAACAAGTCTGATCTATTTTTTGTAGAGTGTACTTACTTGATATGGTCTGATTGCTCGATGGAGCTGGGTTGTGCCTGCTATAGGAAGACAATTCTAAAGTGCCACTGATTGGGGGAAGTTGAACTCGAAGTGTTGTTTGCCACAGGAAGATGATGTAGAAATTATACCCTAAAACCTAGAGGACAATGGACCTCTAAGGTCGTGGAAGCATTGCATGTGGGAGGTAGTATAAGGATGGCTGAGTTTACCAAGTTTGCATGATGGAAAGAGAGATATTCTGTTTGCAGAGATTGGATCTTTGTACATTATTGATGATAGTTTGAATTTGTTTGGGGATATTGTACCTGCATGCGTCAGATTTTTTGGAATGCTCTCATCGCTCATGGTAAGGTATGGTACAACCTGTACGTGTGGGAGATGCAAAAAAACTGTATGTGTGGGATGGCCCAACCTGTATGCGTTTTCTTTCAATGTTGTTTGTTTTTTTTGTTGAAGGTCCAACCTGGGATCGTGAAATCTGATCCCTCGTGGGGTGGTCTTGCCTGGGGATCGTGAAATTGAACATGGAGTCCGTATCTCATGGTATGGTCCCACCTGGTTGATGAAGATCTAATAGTTGTACTATGTTAACTGGGAATACGCACACCAAATTAAAGGTCGGATATTTCTAATTATTGTGCAATTTTGTAAGCTATTTATCTTTATTCTGGTAACTCATCAAGTACTTTTTAATATAAATAGATAGATTGGCGGCCGCCTGTTGCTCCCTCCCGCATGCCCCGCGAGCGGGGGCTGGGCACTGTGTTTACGCTTGGGCTAGCCCCAGAGGCCTCGAGGACCCAGGCCCGACGGCCGCGGGTCCGCCCGTACGCACTTCTCGCCAAGGCTTTGGCGCCTAAGTTCTCGCGCGATGCTCTTGAGCGAGCCAACAGGCATGTGCCGCCACGACCCAGCATACCAGCGGCGACCGACCCTCGCTCGGGGGCTCTAGGCATAGGGCCCGACGCCTGGACAAGGCACCTTAGGAGGCCCAATACCCTCGCGAGCCCCCAGGCCTCGCGAGCCTCTCGAGCCTCCGGAGCTATCCGACTCGTGAGGAGGAAGTCTCCCTGACAAGCTTCTTTGGCTACCTCTACGATCCAACAGCATCATTGCCAGAATAGGAAGCACGCGTAGGATCAGAAGCTCCAAGGGCACCCCCATGATGCAGGAACCTGCCAAGGGCCACAAGCGCACCGAGCTAAGTTATCCTAATCACACGAGGCAGGAACCTTTTGATTAATGCCAACATAATTGAAGAACATAAGCAGGAAACACTAATATAAAGGCACGATCGCCGCAGCTCATTACACGCCACCGTGGGGCTTTCCATGATTTCTGGTGCAGGAAACGAAAAGCAAAAGAAGTGGCCTCCCGAGGGCCGCAGCTCAGGAGGTGCCGATGATATGTCTGCAACATATCTATAATTTTTTATTGTTCCATGCTATTATATTATCTATCTTGGATATTTTATATCCATTTATATGCTATTTTATATGATTTTTGGGACTAACCTATTAACCTAGAGCCCAGTGCAAGTTTTTGTTTTTTCCTTGTTTTTGAGTTTCGCAGAAAAGGAATATCAAACAGAGTCCAAATGAGCTGGAAATTTATGGAGATTTTTTATGGACCAGAAGAAGCCCCCGAAGCAAAAGAGTTGGGCCAGAAGAGTCACGAGGCCTCCACAAGGGTGGAGTGCGCGCCCTCCGGTCTTGTGGGCTCCTCGTGGACCCCCCTGACTTGTTCTCGACGCCAAAAATTCCTATAAATACAGAAACCCCCAGAAATAAACCTAGATGGGGAGTTCCGCTGCCGCAAGCCTCTGTAGCGACCAAAAACCAATCAGGACCCTGTTCCGGCACCCTGCCGGAGGGGGAAATCATCACCGGTGGCCATCTTCATCATCCCGGCGCTCTCCATGACGAGGAGGGAGTAGTTCACCCTCGGGGCTGAGGGTATGTACCAGTAGCTATGTGTTTGATCTCTCTCTCTCTCGTGTTCTTGATTTGGCACGATCTTGATGTACCGCGAGCTTTGCTATTATAGTTGGATCTTATGATGTTTCTCCCCCTCTACCTTCTTGTAATGGATTGAGTTTTCCCTTTGAAGTTATCTTATCTGATTGAGTCTTTAAGGATTTGAGAACACTTGATGTATGTCTTGCATGTGCTTATCTGTGGTGACAATGGGATATTCACGTGATCCACTTGATGTATGTTTTGGTGATCAACTTGCGGGTTCTGTGACCTTGTGAACTTATGCATAGGGGTTGGCACACGTTTTCGTCTTGACTCTCCGGTAGAAACTTTGGGGCACTCTTTGAAGTTCTTTGTGTTGGTTTGAATAGATGAATCTGAGATTGTGTGATGCATATCGTATAATCAAACCCGCGGATACTTGTGGTGACATTGGAGTATCTAGGTGACATTAGGGTTTTGGTTGATGTGTGTCTTAAGGTGTTATTTTAGTACGAACTCTAGGGCTGTTTGTGACACTTATAGGAATAGCCAAATAGATCGATCAGAAACAATAACTTTGAGGTGGTTTCGTACTCTACAATAATCTCTTCGTTTGTTCTCCGCTATTAGTGACTTTGGAGTGACTCTTCGTTGCACATTGAGGGATTGTTATATGATCTAATTATGTTATCATTGTTGAGAGAACTTGCACTAGTGAAAGTATGAACCCTAGGCCTTGTTTCGAAGCATTGCAATACCGTTTTCGCTCACTTTTGTTACTAGTTACCTTGCTGTTTTTATATTTTCAGATTACAAAAACCTGTATCTACCATCCACATTGCACTTGTATCACCATCTCTTCGCCGAACTAGTGCACCTACACAATTTACCATTGTATTGGGTGTGTTGGGGACACAAGAGACTCTTTGTTATTTGGTTGCAGGGTTGTTTGAGAGAGACCATCTTCATCCTACGCCTCCCACGGTTTGATAAATCTTAGGTCATCCACTTGAGGGAAATTTGCTACTGTCCTACAAAACTCTGCACTTGGAGACCCAACAACGTCTACAAGAAGAAGGTTGCGTAGTAGACATCAAGCTCTTTTCTGGCGCCGTTGCCGGGGAGGCTAGGTAAGCGGCACTCACATCCCGTCAACGAAGCTCTTTTCTGGCGCCGTTGTCGGGGAGGTTAGTGCTTGAAAGTATACCTTTAGATCTTGCAATTGAATCTTTTAGTTTCTTGTTTTATCACTAGTTTAGTCTATAAGAGAAAACTACAAAAAAAATGGAATTGAGGTTGCCTCATATGCTTCATCTTTTTAATGTCTTTCGTGAAAATGATGGGAAGGATAATTGTGCTCAAGTGTTAGAAGAAGAAGTCTATAAAATGTTTGGCACTAAATCTTTGAATGATGAGCATGATTGCAATGTTGTTAGTATGAATTCCTTGAATATCCATGATGCTAATGATATGCAAAGCCACAAGCTTGGGGATGCTATGTTTGATGAAGATGATATTTTTAGTCCCCCAAGTTTTGATGAGAATATTTATTATGATGAAAGCATGCCTCCAATCTATGATGATTATATTGATGAAAATGGGTTTGGAAGAGTGTCAACTTTAGGAAGTAGTGATCCCACTATTTTGGAGGGTGTTGAATCTTTTTACAATATTGATAAAAGTGGATTTGGAGAGGTCATGACTTTATTTAGTGATGAATCCACTATTTTGGAAGAGGTTCCAATTGATTATGAGAACAAAGTTGCTATCTATGATGATTATTGTGATGACATGTATGCTATAAAGAATAATGATAACCATGAAACTTTTCATCATGATTTTAATTTTCAATTGGATTATGCCTCACGTGATAGTTATTTTGTTGAGTTTGCTCCCACTACTATTCATGAGAATAAATTTGCTTATGTGGAGAGTAATAAAGTTTCTATGCTTGTGGCTCATGAAAAGAATGCTTTATGTGATGGTTATATTGTTGAATTCATTCATGATGCTACTGAAAATTATTATGAGGGAGGAGTATATGCTTGTAGGAATTGCAATAATGTCAAGTTTCCTCTCTATATGCTTAAAATCTTGAAGTTTTGCTTGTTTTACCTTCCTATGCTAGTTGATTCTTGTTCCCATAAGTTGTTTGCTCACAAAATCCCTAGGCATAGGAAGTGGGTTAGACTTAAATGTGCTAGTTATATGCTTCATGATGCTCCTGTTATGTTTCAATTCTTATCTTTTATGTGAGCATCATTGAAATCATCATGCCTAGCTTAAAAGGCATTAAAGAAAAGCGCTTGTTGGGAGACAACCCAATATTTACCCCTACTGTTTTTGTGTGTTCACATGATTAATCTACTGTAGTAATCATGTTTTATAGCTTTTGTTTGAATAAAGTTCCAAGTAAAGCCTTTGGGATAGTGTGGTTGATAGTTGACTTGATTCTGTGCAAAAACAAAACTTTTAATTCCAGTAACAGAATTGTTCAAATTCACTGGAACATGGAAAAACTCTGAATTTTTTACATAGGATTGATATACAAATTTTCTATGTTGTCCGAATGTTTCAGAAATTTTGGAGTAACAGAAGTATGATCTCAATTCAGATCTTCACAGACTGTTCTGTTTTTGACAGATTCTGTTTTCAATGCATAGTTTGCTTGTTTTCTAGTTTCTATGGCTTATATTGCTTAATATAAATTGTAGAAATGATAGGGTACAGTAGGCATCATGTGATAAAAGTTATGAATCTTGTCTTGACAGTACCAAAGTGAATGATTTGTTTTATTATACTAACGGATCTCACGAAGTTTTTGTTAAGTTTTGTGTGATTGAAGTTTTCAAGTTTTGGGTGAGATATCGATATTAGCAGAATAAGGAGTGACAAGACCCTGAGCTTGGGGATGCCCAAGGCACCCTAAGATAATATTCAAGGAAGATCCAAGCAACTAAGCTTGGGGATGCCCCGGATGGCATCCCCTCTTTCGTCTTCAACATTATCGGTAACCTTACTTGGAGTTATATTTTTATTCGTCACATGATATGAGTTTTGCTTGGAGCGTCATTTTCTTTTATTAGGACTTGCTTTCTTTTATTTATAATAATTTTTTGTATCTTTTAGTTCAATAAAAAGGTCAAGTATAGCCTTTACCATGCTTATTTTGCATGTCTATATGTTGCTGTTTTGAAAACAGAAAGTTTTCTATCATTGTCAGAATTCTTCTGGAACGTCAGAACGTCGTAAAATCTTGAAATTTTTATACAATGAGTAACAGCAAATTTTCTACAGTGTGGTAATTTTTCAGAACTTTTGGAGTTAGGGAAGTATGAGTACAATTGCACTCTTTAAAGGCTGTCCTGTTTAGACAGATTGCTGTTATGTTTGCATTGTTTGCATATGTTTGCCTGCTTAATGATTCTATTTGAGGATAGGAGTATTAAATATGCAGAGGCATTTAGTATGCAATGTTAAATAATAATTTTAGTGATTTGCTACAGTAGAGAATGATAAGCTTTTGCCTTTGATTTATACTAACTTTTCTCACAAGTTTTTGTTGAGTTTTGTGTGCGTGAAGTTTTTAAGATTTAGGGAAACCATGATATAAAAGGAATTAAGGAGACACAAAAACTCAAGCTTGGGGATGCCCAAGGCATCCCTAGTTAATATTTCAAGAAGTCTCAAGCATCTAAGCTTGGGCATGCCCTGGTTGCCATCCCACCTTTCTTCGTCAAGAATTATCGGTTAGTATCGGTTGAGCCTAAGTTTTTGCTTCTTCACATGATATGTGCTATCCTTGCAATGTAATTTTATTTTTGTTTTGCTTGCTGTTTGAATAAAGTACTTAAGATCTAAATTTTCTTTATGAGAGAGAGTCTTCACATAGCTACTTAATTTTTTGACTACTCATTGATCTTCACTCATATCTTTTGGAGTAGTTTGTCATTTACTCGCGTGCTTCACTTATATCCTATGAGTAAATGGTTGAATGAATTGAATATCATAAATCTGAAATTATATATGCTTCATATGCTTATACCATGGGGAGTAGTGACTTCACATATAAGAAGTAGATGTGGTAAATTTATTGAAAGTTAGCAAACATAGTATTGGTCACTTCAACAATTCATAAAAGAATATTGAAGGAAGAGAGATTTCACATATAAATATACTATCTTGGACATCTTCTATGATTGTGAGCCCCATTAATTCTTTTCAAACTTGATCAAATGAGTTGAAGTTGGACAAGGAAGACAACATAATGAGTTATGCTTGGGTATATTTGTATAGAAGTTATATTGTTATGGATCCTCCAACATGTGGTGCTTGCTTTTTAGAATCTTTTGCTAGCCCAAATTTCTGTACTAAGCGGGAATACTGCTTGTGCATCCAAATTCCTTGAACCAAGTTTCTTCCATGAGTGTCCACCATATCTACCTATATGCGGTATTTACCTGCCGTTCCAAGTAAATTTGCATGTGCCAAACTCTAAATCTTCAAATAATAATCTGTTTTGTATGCCCGAATCGCTCATGTAGTGACTAGGGGCTGTCAGTATCTTCCATGCTAGGTGGGTTATTCTCACGATGAGTGGACTCCTCTCATCATTCACGAGAAAATGGCTGGTAACCGGGATACCCAGTTTCATGCTCAAATCAAATCAAATTGTAATTACCAACAAAACTCCCCTAGGATTGTTGATAGTTGGACGGTACCCGTTGTTTCGGACAAGCCGTGGAGTGTGATTGTTGGTGGAGGAGGAGTAAAAAAAACTTTACCTTTCTGTTTGGGAACCGCCTATAATGTATCTAGTATGGAAGATATTGGGAACTCTTGGTTGTTATGTTGACAATGAAAGCAAACCTCTCAAAATTATTTATCTCTGTTTTAAAAGCTTCGAGCTCTGGCACCTCTGCAAATCCCTGCTTCCCTCTGCGAAGGGCCTATCTTTTACTTTTATGCAAGAGTCAGTAGTATTCCTTCTCATTCCAACCTACTCTTTAGTTGGCAAGCATCATGTGATGGGGAAAGATCTAAGCATATATGGCCATTCAAATATATTTGATCATGAATTATTATTGTTGATAATTATCTATATGATAAGTAAGTTGGGAGGCGAAACATTAAGCCCCTATCTTTCTCTTTGTTCAATGGATGCTATTTGTTCTAAAAATATGCTTTGAGTGGTAGCAATCACGGAAGACTATATGATAGTTGAGTATGTGGGATTTGCTAAATCAAAGCTCTTACATAGACCCTTCCTAAAAATAAGATGAATTGCAATTGTTTGATGACTGAGAACCTAGTTTGTTAGTTTTCAAGAAAGTTTATGATCTATGCTTTAACATGTGAATAGTTTGCTACTTGATCATGAGAAGTTTTACGAGATGAGCTACTGTTTATGATATATAATGATGCTAGAAAAAGTGATTGAATTTATCATTGATCAAACTTGTGCACTTCCTAGCATTCCACATCAAAAATTCTGTTTTTATCATTTACCTACTCGAGGACGAGCAGGAATTAAGCTTGGGGATGCTTGATACGTCTCCAACGTATCTATAATTTTTGATTGTTCCATGCTATTATATTATCTATCTTGGATGTTTTATATGCATTTATATGCTATTTTATATGATTTTTGGGACTAACCTATTAACCTAGAGCCCAGTGCCAGTTTCTGTTTTTTCCTTATTTTTGAGTTTCACAGAAAAGGAATATCAAACGAAGTCCAAATGAGCTGAAAATTTACGGAGATTTTTTATGGACCAGAAGAAGCCCCCGAAGCAAAAGAGTTGGGCCAGAAGAGCCACGAGGCCTCCACAAGGGTGGAGGGCGCACCCTACCCCCCAGGGCGCGCCTTCCGGTCTTGTGGGCTCCTCGTGGACCCCCCTGACTTGTTCTCGACGCCAAAAATTCCTATAAATACAGAAACCCCCAGAAATAAACCTAGATCGGGAGTTCCGCTGCCGCAAGCCTCTGTAGCCACCAAAAACTAATCGGGACCCTGTTCCGGCACCCTGTCGGAGGGGGAAATCATCACCAATGGCCATCTTCATCATCCCGGCGTTTTCCATGACGAGGAGGGAGTAGTTCACCCTCGGGGCTGAGGGTATGTGAAAGTGCAATCATGCCCTTAATCGTATTTTGATGTTGATGACAACATGCATATTGGGACTAATCATGTTTATCAAGTAAATCTCAGGATTATTTCTCAAGGGCCGTGTGTGGATCATGAATATGGACATATATATTTATATATCACTCAAGAGCAGAGATACAAGACAAAGACAAAAGCTTCGGCTCCTTTTTTTATTTTCGGTTTGTTCTTGAGTATAGGGATCCCGCACTATTAAGAGGGGATCGTCGGATTTCGTGAAAGAACTTGCTCAAAACCCATAGAATATCCTCTCTCAGCATCTCTGTTTCATCTCTAATTCTTTCTCTACCTTGTGCACAAAAAATTGGTATGATTCTAAGCTTGTAGGTTCAGCTATCACCGGACGTCCGAATGTCTACGGACGTCCGACCTCTCACAGCCGACCGGGCATCCGGCTCTCCCCGGGTGTCCGGTGCATCCTCACGGAATATATATTAGCGGATGTCCGATCTCAACGGACGACCGGTCACCGGACGGCTGTTCTTCTCCTGTTGTCCGGTACTGCCCCAACAAAGGTTGTTTAGCGGATTTCTGACCTCACCGGATGTCCGGCCACCGGACGATCGGCGTCTTCCGGACGTCCGCTGGCTGTGTGCCTCGTGCCTCTTCTGTGGCCTGGTAGGCTTTCCAACGACCGGACGACCGGCGGCCCGGCCGGACGTCCGGTACAATCTGAGTCACCGGGCGTCCGGTACTCACTGGACGTCCGACAGCTCCAGTACACTGTGTGGCTCAAACGGTCAGTTTTACACTATCACTATATATAGCCTCCTCCCTCTCACGGGATGTTGTTGACCATTCACTTTGAGCTTTCTAAGAACACATCTCACTCCCTCTCTTGATTCCCTACACCAAATCCTAGATCCCCAAAGGATTTGGGAACAGTTGAGAGAAGTTCTCCAATCAAGTGATAGATCCACTCCTTCCCCTTCTTCTCACCAAAAGAATTCATGATTTGAGCAAGTTCTTGAGCATTTCCCAAAGTTCTTGTTACTCTTGGAGGTTGGAGACTCCTAGGCGGTAGGAGTCTTTCGGAGAGGAATCGACCATTGTGATTACCCCCGGAAAAGTTTGTGAGGGTTTGGAGACCACCCCAAGGTCTACCACTAGTGGTTGAGAAACACCTTCATGGTGTTGTCTCAAAGGGAGAATAGGGTGAGCCTTCGTGGCGTTGGTGTGCCTTCGTGGTAACATCCACCTCTCTAACGGTGACGTAGCTTCCCTCCAAGGAAGTGAACATCGGCATACATCCTCGTCTCCTGGAGTTGCGGTTATTCCTAACCCTAACTCTCTACTTGTGGTCACTTGTCTCCTAGCACTTACTTATATCATATTGTGCTTGCTTACTCATACTTGTGTTACTTGTTTATCCTGCTTAGCTCTTAGCATCATACTTGCAATTGTTAGGCTCACTTTCCTATTCCGCATTATTGCCTAAAATTGCTAAGTAAGAATTAAAATTTGTAATTGTACCTATTCACCCCCTCTAGGTCCATCTCGATCCTTTCAATTGGTATCAGAGCCTCGTGATCTATTCTTGTGGCTTAACCGCCCTAGAGCGAGATGAACCCCGATGGGACTCCCCTTGTTGCAGATCCGAAGAGTACGGGCGCGGCTTCCACGGAAGCCAAGTCCTTCACTTCAGAGGATCTGGAACGAGCTCTTGCTAAGCAAAAGGAGGAGCATGATGCCTCTCTTGAGGCCTTGGTCCAAATGGGGATAGCCACACTAACCACGATGCTTGCACCAGTTTCTGGTGGTGTGGCCTCGAGGCCAGCTATGACTACTCCCTCACTTGGCCAACAACCTCCTAGTAATGAACACTCCAGTGTTCCTTGGCTTTATGCAAGACCTCAAGTAGAGAAACCTAAGTATAACCCTCAAGGAGAACCTCCTTTCCTTGATGACACTACCGATTTTGCTTTGTGGAGAGTTGCTATGCAGGATCATCTTCGATATGGAAATGATGAGATGTTGGAGATCTTGGAGTATGGCTACCAAGCTGTTGACCCGAAGAATCTTACTCCAAGAGAGGTTTATGACAAGAATCTCAACGACATAGCAACCATGTGCATAAGGAGAGGTATGACTGACAAGCAAAGGAGACCATACATACATATCACAAGTGCCAAGGAATTATGGGATAGCATTGTGAGGACCAAGACCGGTACCTCCACTCTCCGGCTTGCTCAATATGAAATTGCCAAGGGTCAATTGCAAAACTTTTGTATGGAGAAAGGTGAATCTCCCAAGCAACTACTTGAGCGTCTCATGACTCTCATCGCCGACATTGAGTCATGTGAATGTGACAAGACTCAAGATGGATTCAACTTGACTAAGCGATTTCTCGTGGATAAGTTGCTTCATGCTCTTGCCCCATATCATCATCAAATGGTGTGGGACATAAGACAACACCATGGATTCAAGGAAATGACTCCGGATGACATCATATCAACCTTCCAACTATTTGAAGAGTCAAAGGCAAATGCTACAAAACATCTTGCCATGCATGGTACCTCAACATCAAAAATCAATCTTGCATTGAAGGCCAAGCATGTATATGAAGAAGAGCAAAGTGAAGAAGAGGAAGATGATGAGGATGAAGATGGTGATGAGATTGACTCCGATGAGAGTCCTTCATATGAAGACATTGCTCTCTTTGTCAAGAAGTTTAGCACGGGAAAATTCAAGGGAAGATTCCAGAAGAAGAAAGTGAGAAAATGCTACAACTATGAAGAAAGCAACCACTTCTCAAATGATTGCCCTTATGAGAAGAGAGAAGATAAACCAAGGTTTCCCAAGACCTTTCCCAAGAAGAAGTTGCCAAACCCTTTGAACACCAAGCTCAAGAAGAGAGATGGGAAAGCAATGGTTGCTCATGAAGAATCTGATCCAGATGATGTTAGTGGTGTTGCCGGAGTAGCCCAAGATTCTCAAAACACTTTGAGACTAGTCAACAAGAGTGGTGATGTTGTCACCTACAACTATATGAAAGACTACAAGGGCAACGCTCACAAGTGACTAATGGCAAAAGCCGTGGTAGAAGATGGAGAGGATCAAAACTCTCCTGAAAAGGTCAAGGTAACCCCATGGTCAAACCCTCCTCTTTTCACTCCTTCTACTCCTAGTGATGAGTATCTTGATGCGGAGGATAATTGTGATGATAATGATATAGATGACCCCATGTTTGCTAAATTAAATAAGGTCATGTGCTCCCTCAAAGGAAAGAAGCTCACTATGTTTCGTATGCTTATGGAGATGGTGGGTAAGCACACCGTCACCATTAAGGAACTCGAAACCCTCGTAACCGAGGAAAAGGAAAAATATGAAATCCTTGAGCGGAAAGTCAAATATGAGGAAGCACGAAATGATGAACTATGCTTGAAAATTGTTGCAAGCATTGATGTTCATGCTAAATATCTTGCCTCCTTGAAAAAGGCTAAGGACTCTTGTGTAGAGTTGATGAATGATAAAAGTAAGCTTGTGAAGTCTCACGCATCTCTCTCTAAGGATTGTGAGCTTCTATCTGTGTCTCTCAAGACTAAGGAAGAGGAGCTCACCCTTCTTACAAAGAGTTTTGAGACGCTCAAGCTTACTTATCTTGAAACTCTTGCCAAGGCTTACTCTTCTCCTATTATCAATATTGATGCTTGTACTACTAACTCTAGTAGTGACCTAGCATCTATTCTTGAGGAGAATCGCTTTCTCAAAGCTCAAATCGAGAAAGGTCTCATGACATGTGCTCAAGGACAAAAGAACCTTAATGAGGTATTGAGCCAACACAATGAGGTGTTTGCCAAAGAGGGGCTCGGGTTTGACCCAAGCACAAGCAAGAAGAAGACGTCTTCCCCTCAAAAGTGCACCACTCCTCTAAAAGAATCTTTTGTATGAGAAGGGCACACGGAGAAAGGTAAGGTTGTTAGTGGGAAGGCCACAAGGGGCATGCCCATTCTCAACAAGCCAAAAGAGTTCATGCCTCCATCTTATGTACTTCGTAAAACTAAGGATGGAGAAGTTTATGCAAAATTTGTTGGTCCTCGAAATGCTTTCCGGTTCTATGCTATTTGGGTCCCTAAGACCCTTGTGACTAATTTGAGAGGTCCCATTGCAAAATGGGTACCTCTAACCAAGTCATAATTGTGTGTAGGTTGCTTTCTCCGGTGGAGTAAAATGGGTGATCGACAGTGGATGTACAAATCATATGACCGGAGATGGCAAGTTGCTCTACGATTTCATGGAAGCTATTCAACCATTTATGAGCATTATGTTTGGTGGAGGTTCAAAAGGACAGGTACTCAGGTTGGGCAAGGTGGCTATCACAAATGACATGTCTCTAGCAAATGTCATGCTTGTTCAATCCCTTAAATATCATTTGCTTTCTGTTCGCCAATTGGCTTCTGTTGGTTATGATACACTCTTTGGACTAACGGATGTGAAAGTCTTTAAGAGAGATACTCTCGAAGTGGCCTTTGTTGGAAAGTTGGATGGCAACCTTTACATGGTTGATTTCTCGAAAGAGAGCACATTTCATGCAACTTGTCTAATGGCCAAGGCCGACAAGGGGTGGCTATGGCATCGCCGGCTAGCCCATGTCGGCATGAGAAATCTTCAAGATCTCTTAAAGGGTAATCACATCCTTGGACTAACCAATGTATCTTTTGAGAAAGATCGTGTGTGTAGTGCTTGCATAGCCGGGAAGCAACATCAATCAAAGCACCCACCCAAGAATATCATGTCTACTTCAAGGCCTCTGGAGCTCCTTCATGTGGATCTTTTTGGGCCACCTTCATGGGATAGTCTTGGTGGGAAAAAGTATGGTCTTGTCATTGTTGATGATTACTCAAGATATACATGGGTGTTTTTCCTCAAGTCCAAGGACGAGACGAAGATCACCTTCATTGATTTTGCCAAGCAAGCACAATGCAAGTTTGACAAAGAAATCTTGGCAATAAGAAGTGATAATGGCTCTGAGTTCAAGAACTATACCTTGGAAGAATTTCTTAGTGATGAAGGGATTGAGCATCAATATTCAGCTCCATACACTCCTCAGCAAAATGGTGTAGCCGAAAGGAAGAACCTTACACTTGTGGAGATGGCAAGGTCCATGTTGGATGAATACAAGTCACCACATAGTTTTTGGGCCGAGGCTGTCAACACCGCATGCCATGCATCAAACGGGCTCTTCCTCCGCACCATATTGGAAAAGACTCCATATGAGCTCCTAACTGGGAACAAGCCGAATGTCAAGTACTTTCGCGTATTTGGGTGCAAATGTTTCATCCTCAACAAAAGAGAACGGTTAGGAAAATTTCAATCCAAAACCATTGAGGGCATATTTGTTGGCTATGGATCAAACTCTCACGCCTATAGAGTCTACAACAAATCCAATGGATGTGTTGTAGAAACTTGTGACGTGGTGTTTGATGAATTTAATGGCTCCCATGGGGAGCAAGTTGATCTAAGTGGTGTAGGTGAAGAAGATTCTTCTCAAGATATCTTGACCATGGGTGTTGGTGCACTTCTTCCAATGGAACAAGAACCTTATGATGATGAAGAAGAAGATGGAAGCTTCACACATCTTCAAACTACTTCAACACCCATACCACCACAAGCTCCTATTGCTCAACCAATGCCCTTAGACCAAGTACAAGAAGATGATCAAGTCCCTCTTCATGATAATCGTCAAGAACAAGATCATCATCAAGGGCAAGAACAAGAAAGTGCAATCATTGACGATGAACCTCAACAAATGTAAGATGAAGTAGAAGATCTTCCTCCACACCTTAATGATCCATTAGTTGAAGACGTGGATGATGGACATGACTTTGAACCTCACGGAACCCTAACCTCCATCATGCCTCGAGTGACCGGTCGTGTTGATGTTGACAAAATTCTCACCGGCATATCGGAAGGTAGAGTCACTCGTAAACATTTGACAAACTTTTGTGCTCACTTCTCGTTTGTGTCTAGTGTTGAGCCTCTCAAGGTACAAGATGCATTGATGGACAACGATTGGCTCGTTGCTATGCAAGAAGAGTTGAACAGTTTTGAACGCAACCAAGTGTGGTCATTAGTCGAGAGGCCAACTATCGAGCACAATGTCATTGGAACAAAATGGATTTTCAAGAACAAGCAAGATGAGAATGGTGTAATCATCCATAACAAGGCAAGGTTAGTGGCACAAGGGTACTCACAAGTTGAAGGTTTGGACTTTGGTGAGACCTTTGCTCCCGTTGCCTGTCTTGAATCCATTCGCATCTTACTTGCTTATGCTGCTTTCAATGGTTTTACATTACATCAAATGGATGTGAAGAGTGCTTTCCTTAACGGTCCTCTACAAGAAGAAGTATATGTATCACAACCACCTGGGTTCGTTGATCCCAATCACAAAGACTATGTGTATAAACTTCATAAGGCTTTGTATGGCCTCAAACAAGCACCTCGTGCTTGGTATGATCATCTTAAGAAGTTTTTACTCGATGATGGTTTTGTGAGAGGGGTGATCGATCCCACTCTTTTTACTAAGAGGGACAAGGGTGATTTGATCTTATGCCAAATCTATGTAGATGATATCATTTTTGGTTCTCCTAACATTCATTTATGCAAGAAGTTTGCGGCCTCCATGACCAAGAATTTTGAAATGTCACTCAATGCGGACTTGAAGTTCTTTCTCGGATTCCAAATTCAACAATTTCAAGAAGGAATTTTCTTGTCTCAAGCAAAATACCTCAAGGACATTCTAGAGAAGTTTGGCATGTCTGATGCTAGACCATGTAAGACACCTATGCCAACCAAAATTGTACTCACTGAAGACACAAATGGTATCCCTTTCGACCCATCTATTTACCGCTCTATGATTGGTTCATTGCTCTATCTTTGTGCATCTAGACCAGACATCATGTTTAGTGTATGCATGTGTGCTAGATTTCAAACTTCCCCTAGGGAAAGTCATCATAAGGCGGTTAAGCACATTCTTAGATACCTTGTTCACACCCCAAAGTTGGGACTTTGGTACCCCAAGGATGCTAAGTTTGATCTTATTGGGTACACGGATGCGGATTGGGCCGGAGACAAAGTGGATCATAAGTCCACCTCCGGTGCATGTCAATTTCTTGGACGCTCTTTGGTAAGTTGGTCCTCGAAGAAACAAAGTTGTGTTGCTCTTTCCACCGCCGAAGCTGAATACATTGCAACAGCCAGTTGTGCAACTCAATTACTATGGATGAGGCAAACTTTGAAGGATTACGGTATCACCTATAGACAAGTGCCTCTTTGATGTGATAATGAAAGTGCCATCAATATTGCTGAGAATCCCAAAGATCATACTCGCACCAAGCACATTGATATTAGGTATCATTTCTTGCGAGATCATGTGGAGAAGGGTGATATTGATATTGCTCATGCAGGTACGGATATGCAACTTGCTGACATTTTCACCAAACCGTTGGATGAAGTAAGGTTCTGTCAACTTAGGCGTGAACTTGGTATCTTGGAGCTTGACAACATTATGTGAAATCTAGTACCCATGCATGCTTTTTCATCATGTTTTGTCTTGATGTAGGCATATATTTAGGGGGAGGCACTCAACTCATGAGTACTCTCACCCTATGTAATGCATAAAAAGAACAAACACTCTCAAAGCTATCATGTTATTCTAACTATGGTGCTTTCAATGATGGAGAAGTGATTATGCACCCAAAGTTCAAATCTTTGCGATGTCATGTCACATATACTCACACATGGTGGCATCAGCCACCGCTCTTGCCATTAGAACACTGTCTGAGCGATGTGTGTTATTTTTTTGTTGTTGTTGGCATAGGTTACTTACTGCTTCATATTGTGTCTTTGCATCTTGCTACGTACTGAAATCATCATTTTTCTATCATTGTCATTAGCACCAATATTTGCACCTTATTTTTCTATGTGCATCCAGCTGTCCGGTATGTACCGGACGTCCGTAAAATCTTTTCTGTTGTCCTCACTCCGGACGTACGGTGAGTCTGGACTTCTGTTAATTTCAGCCCTGTCCTATCGCGCCGGACGTCCGTTTTTGCCGGTCATCCGCTACCTGGCGTATCTGGTTGGTCTTCTCAGGCCCCGGACGTCCGTTCCGCACCGGTCGTCCGGTCTATTTGTGCATCCGGCTGTCCGGTATGTACCGGACTTCCGTTAATTTCAGCCCTGTCCTATCGCGTCGGACGTCCGTTTTTGCCGGTCGTCCGCTACCTGGCATATCTGGTTGGTCTTCTCAGGCCCCGGACATCCGTTCCGCACCGGTCGTCCGGTCGATTTCTAGCCCGCATATATAAAGCGGAGTGCGTTTAGAGTAGTTTCTATACCTAAAATCGCTCGTTCCCCATCTCTTCTCCGCCGCCGCCGCTCACTCTCCTCGCTGTGGTCGCGCGCCGGCTGTACTCCTCGCCGTCTCAGCGCGGGCTGGGTCGTCCCGGTCGCCGCCGGGCCTCCGGCGCCGCCCCGTGGATCCCCTCCCCATCTTGTTTGTCCTCCTGAGGTCGAGATGCCAAGGACCAAGCACTCCACACACAAGCAGGTCTCTGGTGGGCCATCTCGTCCGTCTCGTCGTGGTGGCTCCGGTGATTCACAAGAGCGGGATCGTCCTCGAAAGCGTGCCGCTCACCCTCACAGCTCGGCTAGCGACTCCTCATCGGAGGAATCCGACTATGAGGTTGAGCTGGAAGATTTGGAGCAGCCCGAGTATGTTGCTGTTTGCACCACTGCACCCAAGCCGGGAACACGTCGGCCCACCTTCAAGCCTCCTCCTCCTCCGGTGCAACCTCAAGGTGATGCCCGTCGCATATCTCTTGAACCTCCACTTCCTCACGGCCGCAACATTAAAAGGTTCAATGAGGTTCCCATAGCTTCCTATCTTAAGCTTCGTCGTGATATTGACCAATTCTCTCTTGTTAGCGACTCCCAAGACGCTCGCTTTCGCACTAATGTCCAGGCAGACATTTTTACCACTATCATCATTCCTAAGGGTCTATCTCTGCATGTATGCATTGACTTAGAGCATATTCATGCTCATCCGTTGAAATATCCGTGGGCTATTGAGCTCATCGAGTCATCTAATCTTGCTGCTCCATTTGCATTTCTTCATGATTTTAACCAAGCTGCCATTCATCGGTTCTATGCCACATGTTACTTTGGTCCAAATAACACTGTCACTTGGATGACCTCCGACACCTCATGGCATCCTATGCTCAATTTGTTGCTGCCCTTGGTTTTCCTGACACCGGGTTCAAAATCCATAAAGATGACCCAAACCATAGGCCCAAGGGCATTGAGGTCTGTGCGGATCTTCTCAAACCTCTCGGTGAAATGACTAATGAGGAGAAACATAAGGGTCTGAACCAAGTCTCCATTTGGCGCTCACCATTCTACATCATCTATCAGTGTGTCATTCGCACCATTTATCCCAAGATGGGTGACAAGGGGTCTTGCAATAGCTACTGCATTGATCTCATGCATTGCCTCTTTGCGTCTCCACAGGGGAAGATCAATGTCCCTCATTTTCTGTGGCATGAGATCCGTCTCGCTTGTTTTCAGCACAAGCGGGCATTTCCTCATGCTCCCTTTCTTCAGGCATTCATCAAGAGTGTAGCTCCGTTTCCCATTGCCCGCACTCACTTACATGAGTGGTGGGTCATTCCACCTCACATGGCGGATGATTGGGTCCCCAAGGACCCTTCTGCTCCTGCTCGTCGATCTGCTGCTAGTGTTCCTCCTCCTGCTCGTTCTACTACTTCCGGATCTGCATCCTTTGGGCGCATAGCTCGCTTTCTTGGGAAAGCTCACTCTGCCATGATGAAGGTGTTTACCTTTCATTGCTCCCAAAATCATGACGTTGTCACTCGCATGGTCACTTCCAAGAATGCTCTGAAGGCTCGTCTGAGAGACTCCGGAGTTTACGATGTGAGTGACGATGAACGTCTTCCTGACGAACCACCTTCTGACTTTGGTTTTCCCTCGGGTCCTGAGTGGGCTGATTTCCTTGACGAGGCTGGTGGCAGTGGTGCTCATGATGATGATGATGATGATGCTATTTGATGTTGTTATGACCCCTTTTTTGGGTATTTGATGCCAAGGGGGAGTAGGCACTTATCTATGTAATGCTTTGATTATTAGCTTGTATCAGAATTATGTCCTATGCTATGAGTGATGAACCTTTATGGAGCCTATGCTATGTAATGCTTTGATAATTAGCTTGTATCAGAATTATGTCCTATGCTATGAGTGACGAACCTTTATGGAGCCTATGCTATGTAATGCTATTTGGTTGTGTTGGTATCATATTGAGGGGGAGCTCTCTTCATGCTTATTTTATTTATGCACATGTTTAGGGGGAGCTCCACAACAAATCCTTTCGATATTCAAAGTTTTTTTTTTACATATTGAGAAGTGCATGTATGTTGTCATCAACTACCAAAAAGGCGGAGATTGAAAGTGCAATCATGCCCTTAATCGTATTTTGATGTTGATGACAACATGCATATTGGGACTAATCATGTTTATCAAGTAAATCTCAGGATTATTTCTCAAGGGCCGTGTGTGGATCATGAATATGGACATATATATTTATATATCACTCAAGAGCAGAGAAACAAGACAAAGACAAAAGCTTCGGCTCCTTTTTTTATTTTCGGTTTGTTCTTGAGTATAGGGATCCCGCACTATTAAGAGGGGATCGTCGGATTTCGTGAAAGAACTTGCTCAAAACCCACAGAATATCCTCTCTCAGCATCTTTGTTTCATCTCTAATTCTTTCTCTACCTTGTGCACAAAAAATTGGTATGGTTCTAAGCTTGTAGGTTCAGCTATCACCGGACGTCCGAATGTCTACGGATGTCCGACCTCTCACAGCCGACCGGGCATCCGGCTCTCCCCGGGTGTCCGGTGCATCCTCACAGAATATATATTAGCGGATGTCCGGTCTCAACGGACGACCGGTCACCGGACGGCCGTTCTTCTCCTGTTGTCCGGTACTGCCCCAACAGAAGGTTGTTTAGCGGATTTCCGACCTCACCGGATGTCCGGCCACCGGACGACCGGCGTCTTCCGGACGTCCGCTGGCTGTGTGCCTCGTGCCTCTTCTGTGGCCTGGTAGGCTTTCCAGCGACCGGACGACCGGCGGCCCGGCCGGACGTCTGGTACAATCTGAGTCACCGGACGTCCGACAGCTCCAGTACACTGTGTGGCTCAAACGGTCAGTTTTACACTATCACTATATATAGCCTCCTCCCTCTCATGGGATGTTGTTGACCATTCACTTTGAGCTTTCTAAGAACACATCTCACTCCCTCTCTTGATTCCCTACACCAAATCCTAGATCCCCAAAGGATTTGGGAACAGTTGAGAGAAGTTCTCCAATCAAGTGATAGATCCACTCCTTCCCCTTCTTCTCACCAAAAGAATTCGTGATTTGAGCAAGTTCTTGAGCATTTCCCAACGTTCTTGTTACTCTTGGAGGTTGGAGACTCCTAGGCGGTAGGAGTCTTTCGGAGAGGAATCGACCACTGTGATTACCCCCGGAAAAGTTTGTGAGGGTTTGGAGACCACCCCAAGGTCTACCACTAGTGGTTGAGAAACGCCTTCGTGGTGTTGTCTCAAAGGGACAATAGGGTGAGCCTTCGTGGCGTTGGTGTGCCTTCGTGGTAACATCCACCTCTCTAACGGTGATGTAGCTTCCCTCCAAGGAAGTGAACATCGGCATACATCCTCGTCTCCCGGAGTTGCGGTTATTCCTAACCCTAACTCTCTACTTGTGGTCACTTGTCTCCTAGCACTTACTTATATCATATTGTGCTTGCTTACTCATACTTGTGTTACTTGTTTATCCTGCTTAGCTCTTAGCATCATACTTGCAATTGTTAGGCTCACTTTCCTATTCCGCATTATTGCCTAAAATTGCTAAGTAAGAATTAAAATTTGTAATTGTACCTATTCACCCCCCCCTCTAGGTCCATCTCGATCCTTTCAGTATGTACCAGTAGCTATGTGTTTGATCTCTCTCTCTCGTGTTCTTGATTTGGCACGATCTTGATGTACCGCGAGCTTTGCTATTATAGTTGGATCTTATGATGTTTCTCCCCCTCTACCTTCTTGTAATGGATTGAGTTTTCCCTTTGAAGTTATCTTATCGGATTGAGTCTTTAAGGATTTGAGAACACTTGATGTATGTCTTGCATGTGCTTATCTGTGGTGACAATGGGATATTCACGTGATCCACTTGATGTATGTTTTGGTGATCAACTTCCGGGTTCTGTGACCTTGTGAACTTATGCATAGGGATTGGCACACGTTTTCATCTTGACTCTCCGGTAGAAACTTTGAGGCACTCTTTGAAGTTCTTTGTGTTGGTTTGAATAGATGAATCTGAGATTGTGTGATGCATATCATATAATCAAACCCGCGGATACTTGTGGTGACATTGGAGTATCTAGGTGACATTAGGGTTTTGGTTGATGTATGTCTTAAGGTGTTATTTTCGTACGAACTCTAGGGCTGTTTGTGACACTTATAGGAATAGCCAAATAGATCGATCAGAAAGAATAACTTTGAGGTGGTTTCGTACCCTACAATAATCTCTTCGTTTGTTCTTCGCTATTATATTATCTGTTTTGGATGTTTTATATGCATTAATATGCTATTTTATATTATTTTTGGGACTAACCTATTAACCTAGAGCCCAGTGCCAGTTTCTGTTTTTTCGTTGTTTTTTAGCTTCATGGAAAAGGAATACCAAACGAAGTCCAAACGGAATAAAATCTTCGCGATGATTTTTCTTGGACTAGAAGACACCCAGGAGACTTGGAGATGAAGTCGGAGGAGCCACGAGGCGGCCACAAGTGTGTAGGGCGTGCCTAGGGGGGTAGGGCGCGCCCCCTGCCTTGTGGGCCCCCCGTGACCCTCCTGACCTAATTCTTTCGCCTATATATTCACATATGTTCCCAAACCACCAGAAGCATCCACGAAAACACTTTTCCACCGCCGCAACCTTATGTACCCATGAGATCCCATCTAGGGACCTTTTTCGGCACCCTGCCGGAGGGGGATTCGAGCACGGAGCGCTTCTACATCAACCCTATTACCCTTCCGATGAAGCGTGAGTAGTTTACCTTAGACCTACGGGTCCATAGCTAGTAGCTAGATGGCTTCTTCTCTCTCTTTGATTCTCAATACCATGTTCTCCTCGATGTTCTTGGAGATCTATTCAATGTAATACTTTTTTGCGGTGTGTTTGCCAAGATCCGATGAGTTGTGGATTTATGATCAGACTATCTATGAATATTATTTGAATCTTCTCTGAATTCTTTTATGCATGATTTGATAACTTTGTAATCCTCTTCGAACTATCGGTTTGGTTTGGCCAACTAGATTGGTTTTTCTTGTAATGGGAGAAGTGCTTAGCTTTGGGTTCAATCTTGCAGTGTCCTTTCCCAGTGACAGTAGGGGCAGCAAGGCACGTATTGTATTGTTGCCATCGAGGATAAAAAGATGGGGTTTACATCATATTGCTTGAGTTTATTCCTCTACATCATGTCATCTTACTTACATGAACTTAATACTCTAGATGCAGGCAGGAGTCGGTCGATGTGTGGAGTAATAGTAGTAGATGGATAATCGTTTTGGTCTACTTGACACGGACGTGATGCCTACATTCATGATCATTGCCTTAGATATTGTCATAACTTTGCGCTTTTCTATCAATTGCTCGGCAGTAATTTGTTCACCCACCGTATTATTTGCTATCTTGAGAGAAGCCTCTAGTGAAACCTATGGCCCCCGGGTCTATTTTCCATCATATAAGTTTCCGATCTACTATATTAGTTTCCGATCTACTATTTTGCAATCTTTTACTTTCCTATCTATAAACCAAAAATACCAAAAATATTTACTTTATCTTTTATTTAGTTTCATCTATATCTATCAGATCTCACTTTTGAAAGTAACCATGAAGGGATTGACAACCCCTTTATCGCGTTGGGTGCAAGTTGTTTGATTGTTTGTGCAGGTATTCGGTGATTTGTGCGTTGTCTCCTACTGGATTGATACCTTGGTTCTCAAACTGAGGGAAATACTTATCTCTACTTTGCTGCATCACCCTTTCCTCTTCAAGGGAAAAACCAACGCAAGCTCAAGAAGTAGCAGGAAGAATTTCTGGCACCGTTGCCGGGCAGATCTATGCCAAGTCAAGACATACCAAGTACCCATCATAAAACTCTCATCTCTTGCATTACATTATTTGCCATTTGCCTCTCGTTTTCCTCTCCCCCACTTCTACAACAATTTTTGAAAAAAATTGCCTTTTTATTCGCCCTTCTTCCATTCGTCTTATTTGTTTGCTTGTGTGTTTGATCGCTTGTCTTGTTCCCATGGCTAGTCCTCCCATCATTGTTAGCACTCCCGATAACGAATTTCTCAATTTTAAACAAAGGGAGGGAGAAAATTTAAAAGATGCTTGGTATAGAATTTGCAATGCTCAAAATAGATCTACTCGAAAGCAATCTACTGCCGTTCTTCTTCGCAATTTTTATGTAGGCATTACTCCTTGGAATAGATATGTTCTAAATACCATTACCGGGGAAAATTTCTTTTGGAGCCATACTTTTGATTCTTACAATGCCATGATAGATTTGCTAGGCCCACCACCTCTTTTGATCAATGGAACTGTTTAACCTTGGAACATGTGATGCAAAGGTTGGATATTATTGAGAATAAAATTGCTACCGCGGAGTTGATTGAAAATTTGGATAAAAAGATTCATAATCAGATTACTCAATATGGATCTAAGGTAGGAGTTACTTTAAAAAACCTTAGGGAAAAGGAACCCATAGTTAATGAAAAGATAGATCAAGATTCTACTAGAATTGGCAAACTAGAAGATATAATTACCAACTTGGGTTCTGCTTTTTCCTCCGTTAAAACTACTCAAAATCTTCCTCCTACTAAGATTGCCAAGTTTACTTACGTTCCTAAGAATAAGGGTGAATCTTCTAGTAAGGAAAATGAAGATCTCAAAACAATAAGTGTTCACCCCAATTTTTTCGATATTATTAAGGAACCAATTGCAACAAGTGAATTTCTTGATTTCTTACCTAGGAGTTTGATCATTGACAAAACCAAAGAACCTCCTAAGGATTATAAGTGTGTGATTGAAGAATTGCATACCAAAGATGCCAATACCTAGATCTATTCATGTTTTTATGCCTAGCTAAGGGCGATAAACAATAGCGCTTGTTGGGAGGCAACCCAATTTAATTTTGTTTTTGCTTTTTTGTTCCTGTTTTACTTTGAATAATACATATAGCCTATGGTTAGATGTGGTTTTGTGTTTTAATTAGTGTTTGTGCCAAGTAAAACCTTTGGGATGGCTTACGGTGATAGTTGATTTGATCTTGCTGAAAAACAGAAACTTTTGCGTCCAGTCACAAATTTTTAATAATTCACTTAAGCCTTGAAAAACCTTGAATTTTTTATACAAGATTTATATACAAATTTCCTCTGTTGTAATTATTTTTCAGAAGTTTTGGAGTTACAGAAGTATTAGAACAATTCGGATCTTCGCAGACTGTTCTGTTTTTGACAGATTCTGTTTTCTTTGTGTTGTTTGTTTATTTTGATGAATCTATGGGTAGTATCGGGGGGTATGAACCATGGAAAAGTTGGAATACAGTAGATATTACACTAATATAAATAAAGAATGAGTTCACAACAGTATCAAAAGTGGTGATTTATTTTCTTATACTAACGAAGCTTATGAGATTTTTTGTTGAGTTTTGTGTTGTGAAGTTTTCAAGTTTTGGGTAAGGATTTGATGGACTATGGAATAAGGAGTGGCAAGAGCCTAAGATTGGGGATGCCCAAGGCACCCCAAGGTAATATTCAAGGACAACCAAGAGCCTAAGCTTGGGGATGCCACGGAAGGCATCCCCTCTTTCGTCTTCGTCTATCGGTAACTTTACTTGAGGCTATATTTTTATTCACCACATGATATGTGTTTTGCTTGGAGCGTCTTGTATGATTTGAGTCTTTTCTTTTTAGTTTGCCACAATCATCCTTGCTGCACACACCTTTTGAAAGGGACACGCATGAATCGTGATTTATTAGAATACTCTATGTGCTTCACTTATATCTTTTGAGCTAGGCAATTTTGCTCTAGTGCTTCACTTATATCTTTTTAGAGCATGGCGGTGGTTTTATTTTATAGAAATTGTTGAACTCTCATGCTTCACTTATATTATTTGAGAGTCTTTAAACTGCATGGTAATTTGCTTTGGTTATAAATTTAGTCCTAATATGATAGGCATCCAAGAGGGATATAATAAAAACTTTCATATAAAGTGCATTGAATACTATGAGAAGTTTGATTCCTTATGATTGTTTTGAGATATAGAGATGGTAATATTAGAGTCATGCTAGTGAGTAATTGTGAATTTGAGAAATACTTGTGTTAAAGTTTGTGATTCCCATAGCATGCACGTATGGTGAACCGTTATGTGATGAAGTCGGAGCATGATTTATTTATTTATTGTCTTCCTTATGAGTGGCGGTCGGGGACGAGCGATGGTCTTTTCCTACCAATCTATCCCCCTAGGAGCATGCGCGTAGTACTTTGTTTCGATAACTAATAGATTTTTCCAATAAGTATGTGAGTTCTTTATGACTAATGTTGAGTCCATGGATTATACGCACTCTCACCCTTCCACCATTGCTAGCCTCTTTAGTGCCACGCAACTTTTGCCGGTACCATACACCCACCATATAACTTCCTCAAAACAGCCACCATACCTACCTATTATGGCATTTCCATAGCCATTCTGAGATATATTGCCATGCTACTTTCCACCGTTCCGTTTATTATGACACGCTTCATCATTGTCATATTGCTCTGCATGATCATGTAGTTGACATCATATTTCTGGCAAAGCCACCGTTCATAATTCTTTCATACATGTCACTCTTGATTCATTGCACATCCCGGTACACCGCCGGAGGCATTCATATAGAGTCATATTTTGTTCTAAGTATCGAGTTGTAATTTTTGAGTTGTAAGTAAATAAAAGTGTGATGATCTTCATTATTAGAGCATTGTCCAATGTGAGGAAAGGATGATGGAGACTATGATTCCCCCACAAGTCGGGATGAGAATCCAGACCAAAAAAATGAGGAGGCCCAAACAAAAAAAATGAGAGAAAAGAGAGAAGGAACAATGTTACTATCCTTTTTCCACACTTGTGCTTCAAAGTAGCACCATGATCTTCATGATAGAGAGTCTCCTATGTTGTCACTTTCATATACTAGTGGGAATTTTTCATTATAGAACTTGGCTTGTATATTCCTATGATGGGCTTCCTCAAATTTCCCTAGGTCTTCGTGAGCAAGCGAGTTGGATGCACACCCACTTATTTTTCTTTTGAGCTTTCATAAACTTATAGCTCTAGTGCATCCGTTGCATGGCAATCCCTACTCACTCACATTGATATCTATTGATGGGCATCTCCATAGCCCGTTGATATGCGTAGTTGATGTGAGACTATCTCCTTCTTTTTGTCTTCTCCACAACCACCATATTCTATTCCACCTATAGTGCTATGTCCATGGCTCCCGCTCATGTATTGCGTGAAAGTTGAAAAAGTTTGAGAACATAAAAAATATGAAACAATTGCTTGGCTTGTCATCGGGGTTGTTCATGATTTGAATATTTTGTGTGATGAAGATGGAGCATAGCCAGACTATATGATTTTGTAGGGATAAGCTTTCTTTGGCCATGTTATTTTGAGAAGACATAATTGCCTTGTTAGTATGCTTGAAGTATTATTGTTTTTATGTCAATACTAAACTTTTGTTTTAAATCTTATGGATCTGAACATTCATGCCACAATAAAGAAAATTACATGGATAAGTATGTTAGGTAGCATTCCACATAAAAAATTCTGTTTTTTATCATTTACCTACTCGAGGACAAGCAGGAATTAAGCTTGGGGATGCTTGATACGTCTCCAACGTATCTATAATTTTGTATTGTTCCATGCTATTATATTATCTGTTTTGGATGTTTTATATGCATTAATATGCTATTTTATATTATTTTTGGGACTAACCTATTAACCTAGAGCCCAGTGCCAGTTTTCTGTTTTTTCCTTGTTTTTTAGCTTCGTGGAAAAGGAATACCAAACGGAGTCCAAACGGAATAAAATCTTCGCGATGATTTTGCTTGGACAAGAAGACACCAGGAGACTTGGAGATGAAGTCGGAGGAGTTACGAGGCGGCCACAAGGGTGGAGGGCGCGCCCAGGGGGGTAGAGCACGCCCCCTGCCTTGTGGGCCCCCCCCCCCGTGACCCTCCTGACCTAATTCTTTCGCCTATATATTGACATATGTTCCCAAACCACTAGAAGCATCCACGAAAACACTTTTCCACCACCGCAACCTTCTGTACCCATGAGATCCCATCTAGGGACCTTTTCCGGCACCCTGCCAAAGGGGGATTCGATCACGGAGGGCTTCTACATCAACCCTATTGCCCTTTCGATGAAGCGTGAGTAGTTTACCTCAGACCTACAGGTCCATAGCTAGTAGCTAGATGGCTTCTTCTCTCTCTTTAATTCTCAATACCATGTTCTTCTCGATGTTCTTGGAGATCTATTCGATGTAATACTTTTTTGCGGTGTGTTTGCCGAGATCCAATGAATTGTGGATTTATGATCATATTATCTATAAATATTATTTGAATCTTCTCAGAGTTCTTTTATGCATGATTTGACATCTTTGTAATTCTCTTCGAACTATCCGTTTGGTTTGGCCAACTAGATTGGTTTTTCTTTTAATGGGAGAAGTGCTTAGCTTTGGGTTCAATCTTGCAGTGTCCTTTCCCAGTGACAGTAGGGGCAGCAAGGAACGTATTGTATTGGTTTACATCATATTGCTTGAGTTTATTCCTGTACATCATGCCATCTTACTTAATGCGTTACTCTGTTCTTCATGAACTTAATACTCTAGATGCAGGCAGGAGTCGGTCGATGTGTGGAGTAATAGTAGTAGATGCAGAATCGTTTCGGTTTACTTGACACGGACATGATGCCTATATTCATGATCATTGCCTTAGATATCGTCATAACTTTGCGCTTTTCTATCAATTGCTCGGCAGTAATTTGTTCACCCACCGTATTATTTGCTATCTTGAGAGAAGCCTCTAGTGAAACCTATGGCCCCCGGGTCTATTTTCCATCATATAAGTTTCCGATCTACTATATTAGTTTCCGATCTACTATTTTGCAATCTTTTACTTTCCGATCTATAAACCAAAAATATTTACTTTATCTTTTATTTAGTTTCATCTATATCTATCAGATCTCACTTTTGCAAGTAACCGTGAAGGGATTGACAACCCCTTTATCGCATTGCGTGCAAGTTGTTTGATTGTTTGTGGAGGTATTCGGTGATTTGTGCGTTGTCTCCTACTGGATTGATACCTTGGTTCTCAAACTGAGGGAAATACTTGTCTCTACTTTGCTGCATCACCCTTTCCTCTTCAAGGGAAAAACCAACGCAAGCTCAAGAAGTAGCAAGCCACAGCCCGACGGGACCCCCGGCCGGCAGCTCTTCCGCGAAGGAGTGCGGAAGCTGGATCCAGGTACGCGACGGGCTCTCCATCCACACCACGAACTCTCGAGCCATGTTGGTCAAGTGAGCTCGTGGGCAAGGTGGTCTAGTGGCCACCGCGTGCCTCCCTCCGCGGCCTCGGCCACCGCGGCCTCCGCAGACGTTTTCGTGGGAGGGGTTCTTCCCACGGCTACCAGAGCCAGCACGAACCGCCAGCGGAGGGCGCCCACGCCCCCGAGATGACGCTGTGGGCATAGCCGCGGACTTGCGGGGGCGGCCGCGCCCACTCTTGAGCGGCGGTGACTCTGGTCCCTCTTTGGGGGCTTTGCCCTTCTCTTCGGCGGTGAACCTCCTCACTGGCGCCATGGTTGGCTCAGCAATATGGTGGCTGCGGCGGAAATTGGAGGAGAAAAGGCAAGAAGACAGAGATGGGATGGGGCTCTGCCCCATCGCCCTCTTATAGGCGATCGTAGGCCAACTGACACCCCTCCACCTTCGCGCAATGATGGCCTCACAACATGCACGTCAGGCTCTTGTCAGTCTGGGCGGGTTCCGAGGCGACATGGGGAAGTGGAGGCGTCCGCATCCCGTCGTGTGCCACGCGTCGAGCCTGGCCTGCAGGCGATTGGTGCCCGCGTCGCTTCACCCTTCGCTTCTTGCCTTCGCTTCGAAGTCAGGACGAGCGCGCCTTGGGCCCGGGGGCTACTGTCGGCATTCTGGGATCGGGGGTACCCAGACTTGCCTACCTACGGCCTAGTGCGTGGCCCCTTCGACGGCCCAGTATGGCCCAGTTACAAGACTCGGCGAGGAAGACCCTCGCAAGCCCCTCCGGCCTCGCGAGGCGAGCGACACCAAGACCTCCCGAGGGGTAGCTCCCCGAGCCTGCCTCCCAAGGAGCAGAGATCTCTATGCAGGCACCCTGCCTCGCGAGGATCGCGATGACATGAGCCATGATGACCAAGGCCAGGCGGGCGCCAGCAGGCGTAGAGGAGGACAGTTTCCCCTTTGGTGCTAACGAGGCAAGGACCAGCGCGGGTTCCCGAGGGACCCCCAAAGGTTTCCATTTCGGTGCAATGAGACCAAGACCACGAGGTCGGTAGGATGGCTATCATCATCAAGCCCACCACTGCGTCATGGCCAGAAGCTTTGCAGCCGAAGACCACCTTTCGTCAGGATAAGATGTACCTCTTGTCCCCTTTCAAATTGGCTGTTGTGGAATCCCTTCCCGCCTAAGCTATGAGGGAAGAGGACCGAGGCCACTATAAATATAGGCTAGTCTCCACCGTAGAGAAGGATCCGATTATGTTCCTCTTCGGGCAGAACCATTCTCACCCACTAAGCCCTCGCGAGGCCGCTCACCCACTGTACTAGTTCATCCTCAACCTCCTCGTGAGGCCAATCCACCACAAAGCAGGAGTAGGGTTTTACACCGCAAGGTGGCCCAAACTTGGCTAAACTGTTGTGTCCCCTCTTTCCCTGCTCGCACGAACTCGACTAGGCCAAGCCATGGAGCGATGAGCTTGAAGCAGTGGCTAGGCTAGATCTTCGCACATGCCCCAGAGTTTGAACCTTGTTGGGTCCGCGGAGCCCCGATTCCGACAGGCACACAGCACAAGACGCAACACACACGCTCACGCTCAAGTGCTCAACCTGCTCCCTTTGTCTGTGTAAGACTGTACATATAGAGATTTACACATTTACCAAGAGGAACTGGAACTCCATGGCATAATTAACGCCCAAAAGTAGCAGACTTATGTGTGCATGCGACCATTGAGAGAAGAAGATTAAATGAAGGTTATTGCATGCTATAATTAAGGATAGACATGCAACCTATAGCTAGAGCACAAGTTGTTGCATTAGTCAATCAATACCGATTAGATTAAAGGCTAAGTGCATTGGAAGTGTAGATGTACACTCTTTGTTGAAAAAATTTCTAATGCTAGATGTACAGTTTTTCACGGACCGAGGGAGTAGTTCATAGTACTGCATGCATGCAAGTAGGAGTATTAAACAAGTTGCTATTACGAGGAAACATCATTAATTTTGCCTCGATTACTGTTTGTGGCCTTGTATAGATGCAAAATGTATATTTCATAGTGGCCTTGTATAAATAAATGGAGGGAGTAGTACTACTTGGCTTAGCGATCGATCAAACAATAGTCCACAATTATATAATAATGTACAGACGCGATGCATTCCAAGTTCAACATTCACATCAAACTTAAAGAGCTGGTTCACAGATACATTCACATTAGGGCATCTTCAACGGCAACCCGCGCGGGCGACCGATCTCTTCTCCCTCCCCGTCTCTCTCTTCTCAGCCGACGCTCGGTGGGTGATTAGATTTCGGCTATTGTCGGTTTATTGAATTGCAGTCACACATGTTAGTGAAAATGCAAGACAACGCATGTCCCCTTTGGTGAGCGGCGTGCCAGACCGACTGTCGGGGGTGCGACGCGAACGCGACAGGCGCGCTTTAAGTGTGCCACCTTTTCCTTTTCAACTTGCAAAGTGTAACATTTTCTACTCTTTTGTTTCGCTTGTTCGTGCGATCGATCGATAAAAATCCAGAACAAAATGACGAGGGTGGGGCTTTCCCGCGCGTTAGGTGGGCTAGTTGGCCTAGTGGGTTTGAGTGATATGATGCGCTACAGTGTCGTCCAGTCTTCGCATGTGGTAGCAGTATTGCTGGTACGGTAAGTTTTCTTGAAGAAGCGGATTCAATGAAGTCATGATGGTTCCTTAGTCCGATGACTTGAAGATTTTGTTAACTTGACTTGATGACTTGAAGATTTTTGTTTCTTGACTTGATGACTTGAAGATTTTTTGAAACAAGGTGATGACTTGAAGATTGCTCAACACTCCTCATGCAGATTGACGAGGACATGAACAACATGGTAGAGCATCTCCACTTATTCATTTTTATGTAAGCAAGCGTCTACACTCTTACGAGGGAGGAGTGCGAAACATGGCGGATTTGATTTTGATCAAGGGATAACTGTTCCCTACAAATGTGGCAGTTGACTTTTTTTCTACGATCAACATACACCCTAGAAAGCACCGTGTTCAAATTTGGCACTTTTCTGGGTTCATTTAGAATATTTAGGCCATTATGTGCATTTTGTAGTAATTTACTACCATCATCCTTATTTATTGGCCCCCTTAGTATTTCGTGCCAAACTTTGACCATAGATTGAACTAAGAAAATAATAATGCATGTCACCAAAACTTATATCATTGGATTCGTATTTAAACATAGTTTCTTGTGATATTATTTGTAGGTACATGCATCAACATTTTGTTAGATAAATCTAAAGTCAAAATTTAGCACAAAATGTGAAGGGACCAATAAACCAGGACGGAGGTACTAGCGCAGAAACATCAAATCCCAACTACAGCTACACGGGTGTGATGATAGGGACATGGAATGCCGTTCGATCATGGTGCACGCGCGCGGTCCGCGTTGCTGGGGTGGCGGCCAATCAGAAAGCAAACCACAATAGGGTCAGTGCGCATAGTTTCCAGAGGCTATGAAAATTAACCGTGTGCGATAATAAATGACCAGGATTGAAGGGAATCCAAATTTCCTTCGTCGTCTGTCCTTGAGCTCTTAACAAACCAATGCACTATATGGTTGTCCGACCACTCCGCCCGAGAGCTCTCTCCAAGCGTCGTTCATGCCACCACGCCGCACCCTAACCTGTAAGGAAGCAATGTCATGCCGCTGCGCCGAGTTCCTCGCCACCCATGACCGCACACAAAATGGTAAGGAAGCGATGGCATCCCGCTGTGCCGAATTCATCGCCGCTCGCGACCTCACACCTACGTGGGCAGACCTTGAAGTTGCCAAGGCCGAATGGGCGGTAGAGCAAGAGGCGGCCAAAGCCACACAGAGGGAGTGGAAAAGGCAAAAGGCACTCAATAAAAGAGAGTCCCACTGCTGCAAGAAAGAAGAGGACGCACGCGCTGCGAAGGAGAGCTCGGCGGAGATCCAAGCACGATGGGGCATTACCGGCAAGGCCGGGAAGGATAACGATGTTGTCTGGCCAACATGCCCCGATGCCTCCACCTACCAGGATCGCGGCGGTAGCTACCGTGACGCTGAGGAGAGATGGGCAAATATCCAACAACGGTGGGGTGCCACTGACAAGAATGACAAAGAGAACGATTACGTCTGGCCAGCATGTGAGAAGTAGTAGTACTAGTAGTTAGTGTGTGTGTCTGTGGCCCGTATGTTTGTTTAATTAATTACAAGCATCTACTAGTTACTACTGTAGTTGACCAGGATGGTCGATGTCCAACATGTCGGCGAATGAAAGTATTCTTTTCGATGATATCAAGGAGGAGCAAGGAAACCACGTGGTATAGTAGTATCACTGCTGATTTATATTTATTTTTTCCTTTTGATGAAAGCTAGTGTTTCAACTATTATGACAGAGGAGTTCGAAACACGACACTTGCTGGATGTCCCACACATCGGCGAAAGGAGTGGGACATGAACAGCGTGGTAGAGCGTCTCCACTTCTAGGTCGGAGACCACACATAGTACTAGTATATAACGATACAAAGTGTGACCCGGAGAGACAGGCGTGTCTAGTTGGAAGGTCTCGGACCATACACGTAAGCAAATATCCAACCTAGTATGTGCCTGCAATTAATATAGTAGAGTAGTTAGGCACGTAGGGTACATCATAATATCACCGTGGATTGCACGTACAACATTTAGTGGTAGTAATACAAATGCCTATATGCCACACAGGTTCATACTATTTATGTCTGGCTACTTCACTTACTGCGCTACATTACTCAGGTTCATACATCCCTGGGTACATGTCCGCCTCGAAGTTCCAGTCCCACGTGTTCTTCATAGATGGCACGATCCATAATGGTGGGCAACGGGAGTCCATATCATCGCAGCTTCTAAGTGTTGCACCCCATGATGGAGACGTATCCAAACTGGAGCAGCATAGATCAGGGATAGGGGCGTTCAAGATATGAAACCGTCGGTGTGCAATGAAAACACACTCATTCTTCATGAACGGCAGGCCCTCGGTGTCGTGCACGGAAGGTGGCATCATTTTCGTTATGGGGTAGCTGTCCCCAATGAAAACCGAGTACTCTCCAAGTGTGTTCATCCGCACCCAGGTCCACGTAGGATGTGTCCAATACGAAACAAGTCCCCTGGTTTGTCACCGTGAAGATGTGGTTAAAATGGAACACAACGTCTTCGTACTCATACGGTAACAAATCGACCGCAGACAGCATGGTCCACCTTTGACTGCCACGTGCAGGATGTATCGTGAAAGCAATCGCGATGTCGAACACCGTGATGAGAGTGTAATTTTTGTTGGCGCACGACCTTATCGGGGCTTCCGGGATTGCTATCTTCTTCAATCTCACCGTGGTTCCATCATAGCAATTCAGGCGATGGCCCATTGTATGGCTGATCCCAATGTTGGACAAAGGTTCTACGACAATGGTGTCACCATTGTAGATGTTGTGCAAATTGATGTTGGTACCCCCCCCCCCCGCCCCGTACATATGCAAGCCAATCTCCATTGGCACCAAGCCTAACTTGTGAAACAGTGGGCAGCGGGGAATTATGAAATGGACACGGAAGTAGTCTTTAGAATACATTTACTATGTGATCAAACTCATCACTTACCTGCTCATTGGACAAAATCCGAGTGGCCCTCAACGTCGGCATCTCAAGGGGTGTCAACTTGCAACTACGCCCACGCCGTGCTGGAGAGACCCCCTAGGAAACATCCTCATCCTCGGGAAGAAGAAGGGTTAGGAGACATAGGATCTTCATCCAACCGCCTGAAATGGTTGACTGACCCAAATGACGAAAGTCAGGCGACTTGCATGCAGACATTCCCTTTATATTCAGTGTACCATCATCCTAGGTGCTTCGAGACATGCTAGCACTGCTCCTCAACCCATCAAGCTAAACAACATGCCACTCATAATTCCAAACTTTGTTGCTCAAATACAAATCTGATATGATGCTGATATTACTAAAACAGAGAACGTTTAATTGGTCAGCTAATGTTCCTAATTTACTTTCGAATAGCACGTGCACCACATATAGAGAGACAGGAGGGAGCTACATTCTTTATGCTATCTGGTTCATCATGTGTGGGCAACGGACATTTTATTATCCAAAATCTGCTTGCTCTTCTTTAGCCTGTTCCTCTTCTGTTCTTCTTTAATAAGTACCCTCTCCATTCCTAAATATAAGTCTTTGTAGAGATTCCTCCATGGACTACATACGGAGAAAAATGAGTGAATCTACACTCTAAAATGTATCTATATATACTCGTGTGTGATCCATAGTGGAATCTCTACCAAGACTTATATTTAGGAACAGAGGGAGTATAATAGTAGTACAATACGTTCCTTGTAGTGAAGAGGAGCAGGGACATTTGTGGTGTACAGGTCTATTCGCTCGCTTGTCATGGACGCTTTCAACTCTTCGTGTTGGTCTGCCCTAATATCCAGGAAATGGTGGGAGTTATGTCACCTTTGAGAGTTAGACTGATAGTAACACTACTGCGCCTTCAGTTGTAGAGAGCTGGTATCTGAAGCCTTTCTAGCCATACCGGCAATACTAGCACATATTTTCCAGCAAGTTCCATTTTCCTGATTTTACTTGTGATGCTTAGGGTTTTCCCATTATATCTACACTATGATCTGTGTAGGTGCTTTGTGTCCTACTAGTAGCAGTCCACCCTTTAAAACTAAACAACACACCAATCATAATTCCAAAGCTTAGTTGTTCCAATATGAATGTGACATGATATTCATATTAGTTAACATACATACATTTAATTGGTCAGCTAATGCTCCCACTTGAGTTTCCAAATGCATGTGGCCACATAGAGAGAGACAACATGGAATCGCAATTTTTTGGATGCTCTGATTCATCATGGGTGGGCAACCAACATTGTATAGAAAGAAACGGAATCTCCATAATATGCTTCCGCTTCTATTCTTTAACATGTTCCTCTTCTGTTCTTCTTTAATAAGTACAGTATGTTCCTTGTCAGGAAGGCAAGCAAGGACATCTGCAGTCGACTGGTCTATTTGGCCACTTCTGCAAGATGCTTTCAGCAATTCGAGTTGGTCTGCCATAATATCCAGGAAATGTTGGGAGCTGTGCGGCCTTTGAGACACTAGACTGATAGTAACAGTAGTGCGCCTTCAGGTGAATAGAGCTGGCCTGTAGGTGATTGATAGGTATATTATGAACCTATCATCTGCAAAATATCCTTACATCTGGAGCTCCCAACAGGGAGCCTATTTTTTGTGTGTAGTTGTGCCAGATTATATTAATTTGCGCACCATATTACAGCACACATGGGCTCTCTCATTAGAACAAGTGATAGCACACAAGGGTCTACAGGGAGCCCCTATTATATTGGATTATCCTTTGCATTACAAAGATAATCTCACTAGTATTTATGTTTTCATGCTTCTCAGATATTGTACATAATCACAATGAATATAAGAATGCGCGCATCAGAAGAATATCGCGGAACAGTTCAATGGGTAACAAACTTGGCATCAAGGGATTGAGGTCCATTGTGGATGCAATGAAACCCACATGCTCCCGACCTACAGATTCTTATTCATAATACGATCCTAATGACTATTCTGAGCTCAAGGAGTCAAAGTCAGATGGCCTATCCTATTCACACAATAAGGTGCCTGTTCTAATTTGGCAAGTTTTTATTGGTTGCACGTATCTTGTATAAGGTGTCTTGCATTTCTTCTGCTTCGTTGCACCGCCATCTGCTTAGTTTACTCATAATATATGTGAAGATGCCATGCCCATCCATTATCAATACCTATTCCATTTGTCGTCATACCATGTTTTTCCATTCAAATGTTGTTCTTGTGTTTCAGACATCCAAAAGGAAGAGGGTGATTGCAGAACCTGAAGGAGTACAAACAAAGTCCTTGAAAAAGGTGATGGCACCAGAGAAATAAGATAGCACCCCACTTATATTGGCGATAGAACCAATGCCACAAAACCTAGGATATCGCAACTATGCTGCTCGCTGCTTTGCTCTTGTTAGTACCTGTTGTCCTATCGTTGTACATACATTCATACCTGGTGGATTATGTGACATCATTGTGCATTATAGCTTGCTTATCCATTGTTCGCTCCAAATTATCAGATCTATATTAATGCTTACATTAATGTAGAATAAACCCAATGCTTATGAAGAAGTTTAGCTCTGCATTATTCTTGTACGTATCTGTTGTCCTTCATCACTATACTTAGATTGTCAGCTAGTTGTTCATGTACACTTTGCAGCTTATTTTCCCTTGCCCTTCATTTTCTACACATCAGATCTATATTTAATCTTGCCAAAATATTGAATAAAACCAATGCTACTAAAGAAGTTTAGCTCTGCATTGCTCTTGTCAGTGCCTTTTGCCTGTATGCTCTACTTACTTTTGTAGTCTGCATCTTAGCTTAAATAATCACCATTTGTTCCTATATTATCACATCTATATTTATTCTTAACAAAATGTAGGATAAAGGCAATGCTCTTGAAGAAGAGTCTGTGGTAAACTTCTTGAATTGCTCCCCCATCAATATGGACAAGGGGTTTATAGAGCCGGTCTTCACTGCTAACGTAAGTTTGTCCTCCTCGAGCCTTCAAACTTTGTTGTGTATATTTCGATACCTATGACTGCAAATGCTATTTATTTTTGTCATCTGCATCAAATTGCATGTTCAAAGTTTATTACGAAGAAGTACATAAACATAAGTTTGTACTTCTCAATTTCAGTTTTTAGTTGTACAACCTAGTTCCTTATTTATACCATGTAAATTAAACTAAACATAGCAAGTTATCTTCTTTAGCACTGGATGTATGCTTGTGTTCTTGATCTGTAATCCAGTGGTGTGGTGAAACTACCAATTCCAGCATAATATCATATCCTGCTATGTCTTAACTATGAGCAATGTCATATTATGTTAATGTTATTTACCAATCTGAAATTGTATAAATTGACAGTACACTCACCATTCATGCTTATATGTTGTTTAGCACTACATGTATGCTTGTGTTCTTGATATGTAATCCAGTGGTGTGGTGAAGCTGGCTGCTCCTGCACAATTCCATTTGCTGCCGTCTTAGCTATGAACAATGACTATTATGTTAATGTTATTTTAAGCCGTTTCTCTTTATTTCTGACTAAGAAATGAGATGAATTGACAGCACTGATGCTTATATGTGCAAAACCTGTTATCTACCTAATTGTTTCTTTTTCAGGGTGACATCACCGATGCTAGGAAGAACTACCACAATGATAGTGAGGCGAACCCGTTGCTTGTCCCTCTAACATATATTCCAGAGAAGAAGGCAACACATCTTGAGGATAGCGATACAACCCCAAACTCATGTCTTGATGTAGTGTCAAACTTACTTCTAATAGCAGTGACACAAGCTCGATGAAGTCGTCGCCTGAATCTGTTCGACTTCTTCAGTCTGAAATTCAAGCAGAAAGACATGCTTCCGCTCAAATCCGATTGGAACTCCAATCTCTATGCAAGATTAACCATAAGTACATGGCGTCTATTGATGCTATGCAGCTTAAGTTGGTAGATATAAGCGCCAAACAAGTGCAGTCTCATGAGGTTGCTAAGCTACTTGCGCTGTAGCTCCTGGGCAGGGCTCACCTTCCTTGAACTGTGTTGAAGTGCTATCGGTTCTGTCTATTATTTTGTCGACATGTTTACTTCCACTGGTGGTGACCTGCCCAGTGTATGGAATCTGCTATTTGGTTGCCCTTTATTATCACTGGCGGCAAACTTTGATGCCCAGGGGATGTAATATGCTGTAATTTCTTTGTTGTATAGTCTAGGTTTATTCTTCGTCATGATGCTGTAATTTATTTGCTGTATATGTTGTCGTCGCTATGAGAAAAGGTCGTAATCTTCGATCGGAGCGCAATGAGCCAATATGTTAGGTTTATTAGTAGGCCTGTACTTAATCTGGCCCATAGTTTTAGGCGTTGAAAAGGCCAAGTAAACCGGTTGGCTTAATTGGGACAGAAAATAAAATGGGCTTTTAACAGACTGAGATGTAGATTGAGCCTAAATTGTGGCGAACAAATCACGGGCCGATAGCAGGCTGGAACATACATCGACCCATTATTTGCCCAGTGATTTGATGGGCCATTAACAGGATGAAATGATTTTGGGCCTTGGTGGACCCAATTACATGACGGGCTGGAAGCAGGCCGGATGCATAACGGGCCAAAATTATGCCCAACACTATCAAGGGCCTTTACCGGGACGATAGGCAGTTTGGGCTAAAATGTATCTACAAAGACTACGGGCCGTTAAGAGTCCGAAAGTCACTATGGACCAGAATTAGGCCCAAATGCAGCTCGGGCCTTTAAATGGCCGAAAGTGAAACCGGGCCGAAAGAGGCCCATATGTACACAGGGCCACTGACATGCCGAAACTAATATCGGACTGAACTATTAAATGGGCCCTTAAGAGGCCGAAGAGCAAATCAGGCCCCCAATGGGCCCAAAGGCACAGTAGCTATTAAAGGGTCGTATCTATTATGGGCCGTAATTTGGCCCAAGATATGAAAGTCAGTTAACGGACCGGATCAGATATGGGCCGTAATTTGCCCCAAACTATTGCAGGCTGTTAACGGGCCGGATCCGATATGGGCCGTAAATTGGCCCAGAATATTGCAGTCTTTTAACGGGCCGTATCTGATGTGGGCCATAATTTGGTCCAGAAAATGTTAGGCTGTTAATGGGCCGGCCCATTAGATCTGATGAAATCTTGTGGGCCTTTTCCTGGGCCGGCTTTTAAACCTAATTGGGCCCCTATTGGGCTGTGCCATGTGTTCACATATCATAGGCGCGTTCCGTCCATTGTAGTGAGGACATCTGTCCCAACGCTGAGCTGACATGTGGATCCTCCTGCAAATGAGAATTTTACACGTGGAAAATCCCCATTGGTCCGGGCTGTTAACGGGTTATCGGATCCAAATCGGAACCCGATAGCTTAACGGCGACCCGTTATGGTGGATGCCATGCGTCGGTTACCCTTGACGAAAACACTTCCATGACGCGCCATTTATCGTCATGGAAGTGGACACTTCCGTGATGATAATTTTGGTATTGTCATGGAACACTTCTTCGACAGGACAGGTATGACTATCTTGATTCTGTCATAAAATCGCCATAGATGTACATGCATGACAGAAAACGTGACCAACTGTGACAAACATGTATCATCACGGAAGTGTATTTTTTGTAGTGGACGACTCCGGAGATGCGCTGCCCCAACTCTACTTCCGCTGCACGGCACTGCGCGTCTAGTGGTAACGATGTCTGATCCATCTCCCATAGCATTTCTTGGTTGTTCTGCGCATAGGAAAATTTTAATTTGCAGTCAATGCACCCTACCATAGAACCCAACACTTAATTGCAGCAAGCCAGCTTTGACTCAATGGCTATCCTGTACTATGACTACCAGTATTTTCTTTGAGGTGAGAAAGCGCACATGAGTCCACATAGTCACCATATCAATACACCCCTATGGATCTGCTCCCGTCTCCCTACGAGAAGGCCATCCATAGCACTCACACTTATCTTGCGCATTTTAGAGTATCAACTTCAAGTTATCTATGAACAATGTAAGCTTTGCAAGTAGTCTATATCTGAGGACGTGAGTATTCGAATAGATCATTTATAACCTTGGAGGGGTGTACTTCTTCACACATGTTTCCACCACTTAGCGTCTGCACATGACATGTGCTCGCTACACTTCAAACGAAAGCCGACGTGGGTGTAGACCACGACCTGACTAATCACACAAGTCTCTAGTCCAGGTTTATCGCCTATTTGAGTTCCATCCGCAAGGAAGTCCAGCCGAGGTTTCCACTACGGCCCCAAATGATGTGTGCAGGGTTCCCAAGCCCACCAAACATGTGCCTCGGTACACCATGCCACAGTGTCTATACCGCATCATAGCCCACCACTAGGGTCAGCTCTACGCACGGCCTCCAACACATATCCTACAAACACCATAAACTAGTTGTAACTCCTGGACAGATTATGGGGGGGGGAGGGGGGTTAATAAGTCGGGCGGGGTCATATTTCAGGGCCTAATGTGTGTTAGTAGCTGTTCTTGGATCACAAACACAGAACTCAGTTCCTGAGGATGGTTTCAATGAGACAACCCACCATGTACTCCTACATGGCCTCTCATCGCTACCTTTACCAAATTGTGTTCACACACTTAGCTCTCAACAGTAGGACATGTTCACCACCATCCCAATCCATCCCAGATGAATCATACCTGACACGACTCTAAGCTTAGCAGGCATAACAAGCAAGCATGAATGGGTAGGCACATCATGGCTCAAACAACTCCTACTCATGCTAGTGGGTTTCAACTATTTACTGTGGCAAAGACAGGTCATGCAGGGGAATGCGTTCAACTACCGCAACGTGTAATAGTTGAATCGTTATTGTCCTAATGCAATAAAAGAGAGCAAGAGCAAGAGAGTGGGATTGTATCAGAGTGATCAAGGGGGTTTGCTTGCCTGGCACTTCTGAAGATGAAACTGCACTTCATCAGTGTCAAATATCTCAATGTCAGAAAACGTCTACCGAGAGGGAACAAACATCGGCAACACAGAAGGACCACAATCAATGCAATGCAACAATATGATGCATGATAATGATTTGGAAACATACTGTTGATTGAGCTAATGCAATTTGCTAAAGGATTAAATGAAGTTGATTTGAACCAAGGGATCAAATTTAAGCTCCATATAAGGCATTTCAAATGCCATTCATTTGATTTGTCCAATTCAGCAACTATAAGTTGTTCCAACATGCATGAAAATGGCATAAATAAATTCTATGGATTTTTCTGATAAGTTTTCATATATAAACTATTTCCATTGGAGTTATAGATTATTTTCTATGAATTTTAGATGTTTTGAACATTTTCTGGAATTTCCTAGCTATTTCAAATTGAACTAAATCCAGAAAATGTATTACTGCATCAGCAATTCATCAAGATGCTGTCAGCAAGTCAACAGACTGTGCCAGGTCAAACCTGACGTGTGGGTCCCGCATGTCATAGGCACAGTGCTAAAGAAGTTTTAAAACTAAATTAAACCAGTGATTAACAGGGGTTGGCCCCACCTGTCACAGACCCAGGGGAGTCAAACCCCAGGTCAACTAGGTTAAACCCGCCGGTGTTTAGCCGCCGGCAGGGTCAAACGCGGCCGTGGCATTCAGGATTGCTCCTCTGGCGACCAAATGGGCGGCCGAGGGCATCTACGTGGTACGGAGGCTTGTCCGCGTCGAGTGTTAGTGGTGACTGGAGTTGACACCGGCGAGCTTGGCTGTAGCGGCCGGAGCTCGGGTGTGCACGGGATCGATGCTGTGGTGCACAAAACAGTGAAGCGAGGCACTAGCGATGCTCTATGCATGGCGGTGAGCATGTTGGACGCATGCTCGGGACCAAATGGTCACCGGAGCATCATCGGCGACGAGCGCAGGCGGCGGCGCATTTGTTCACGAGCGAGACGACATCTACGACGTGCAAACGAGATGGAGCAGAGGAGGGTTCGGGGGCGGAGCTCACGGCGGTGGCGATGAGCTGCTCAGCGGACTCGAGGAGGCATCGGAGCGGACGAAGCAGCGAGGCGGATCTCCGGTGGCCGAGGAGGAAGAAGGCGTCGGGGGCGGTGCTTCGGGGCATCCGGCAGTGCGTGGCTCAATGTAGAGGATGAGGGCATCGAGGCAAAGCTTCTTGACACGGTCCTGAGGAGAGGCAGAGGCGGTGGCTATGCGTGCGGCGCGAGGCGGCGACGGCAGCGCTCGGCCACAGCTTGGAGAGGGTGAGGAGAGCGAGAGAGGAAGCAGGGGAAAGGCAAAGGGGGTGTCGAGCCATCTCCATGGTGCTCCGGACATGCTCGAGGAGGGAAGCAGGCAGGCAGGAGCTGGCGCAGGCGGGTGCGCGTGCGTCGACACGCCTCTGCCTATTGGCAGAGGTTGAAGACGACCGCTTCGCCCCTGGTGGGCTGGGCCGGTCAGCCACAGTAGCAGGCCACAGGTGGGTTTCTCTCTCTTCTCTGTTTTTCTCTTTTGGTTTTTGTTTTCTATTTATGCACCTTGTTTTTTATTTGATTTTCAGATCAAACCATTTTGAAAAATCCTGAAACTTTTTGTGGGACCTCTATGAATTATTTCAAAGGCCCTCACTAATTTTCAGAATATTTGCAACATTTAAAATAACTATAGCATTTAAATGCCCCAATTCAAATACCATATGGTTTAATTCAAAAATCCAGAATGTCCTAGAAACATGTGCATCATTTTTGGCATAAGTTTTAACCTTTATAAAAAAATATGAACATTTTTTAAGGGCATTTTGGGTTGATTGAAAAGATTTTATTTGACCCTATTTGAATTTCATTTGGTGCTATGGTCTATCAATCCCCATTTCAAATTCATTTTAATTTAAACATGATGATATGATGATGATGCAATGATAGTCTATGCCTAAGCTAGGGCTTTGACATACTTGGTCTTCTCCAGCACGCTGGAGAAGATCGAACTGCCGATGTCGATCCACAGAACCTGAGGCTCGATGCCCTACAAACATTGTTAAAATCATAAGAAGCATTTGGTTAGAATTTGCTTATCAAATAATTTTGAACAGTTTAAACTGCTTTTTCCGCGCACAAACAGTCACACAAAAATAAGGTAATGTTTAAAGTAAATGTGCCAGTGGTACTATAACTTCAAGAATGCCCCAGGACCATCCTCTCTCAAGATCATATTGACACATCTTACATTTCTAGAGTATTGCTTCGTTTGCTTTGCTATAGAAGTTGGGACCAATAGATGGGTAAGTCACTAAGCCCTTAGCTATGTAAAATAGGATTTTGGTGTGGAATGTTATATTTAAAGCGTGGGAGAAACCACCTGAACCATCAACCTTTATTTTCAAAAATTGAGGGGTGCCGTTCTAGGATAATGAGGGGGGGGGGGGTGTAAGAGCAGGACAAGGGGGAAAAGAAATACTACAGGGAGTAAGAATGTAAGTTGAAAAATAAACCGGGAAATTTGGTTGTACCTACATTCTCAGGATCATTCAACTCTTTCTTTGTCTAGACAGGTCCTTGAAAATTTTGGTTGCAGATAAAGCTGGTGAACATTTAATAGAAATTACTACCCTCATTGGTTTACATTATATTAACATGAATGGGATGAAGCAGTTGGAACCTATGTAATTATAGGAAAATAACTCTTCAAAATCACCCAGACTACTGACCGGCGCAGCAAATCGCGCTTACGCTTCTAGTATCAAATGAACCCAGAAGAAATTAACGCACCTGAGAACTTCTTCTCCCACCAGTAGATCAACCTAAAGTTGGCCCCCCATGCTTTTCTATCTTGTAGAGCTCGTATGAGTGATCGGCCACCTCCGATCCGAGCGCGACGCCATTAAGCAAAACCCAGTCACCAGCACAACACTGGCAGGCAAGGCAGTCAGCCTCAGATCAGTTTATCACCCCATCTCGATCAACCATAGAAACAAAGATGACGTATGGACGCCCAAAATCAAGATCGATCCAAATTTTCCATACCGTGCGTCCGTGCGGGCTCTTGAAGTACTTGAAGGGATACCGCCGAGGTGCATGATGCATGTCAGGGCCCCGCCGAGTGTGAACTTCCTGGACTCCCTCAAGGGCCTTGATTTGGAAAGGAATCTCTCTAATTTAGAGGGGGGAAGTAGAGAGGAATTGTGATCAGGTTGTGGAGAGGGCAGGAAGATACCTGCGGGCCATAGACGGGGTCGGAGGTGATGAACTATTTGACCTCGGTGTTGGACCACTTGGGAAGGGACTGCTCGCAGCCGTACACATTTTTGGAGTAGTCGAGGAGGCGAAGGTGCGTGCCACGAAAATGCTCATGGATCCCCATCGCCGCTGCCTCTGCTTCACTACAATTCGATCGATTATGGGGAGCGAAGGAAGAGACGGTGGCTAATAAATGGGCTGGATAAGGCCCTGCTCAACAAAGCCGAATCAACCAAAGGCCTTCAAAAAAGTCTGCAGAGTAGCGGCCTATTAGGACATGTAGCCCAGTCGCGCTAAACTGCTGCTAATACAAAGATCTGACTACCAGAAATGGTTCAAACATGAAATCCAACGATCAAAATTGCTGGGGGCGTGAGAGAGCTCGCCATTACAGTCCTAAACGTTCTATTCTGCAATGTGGTGCGCAGTTAACTGCTTGGTTCATTTGTTGTGGTGTCCAGTTAACTGTTTGGTTCAATTCTGCAATGTGATGTTCATTTGTTGTGGGTACATTTTTGTATTGTTATGCATGTGAGAAATAAATCAAATTTGGCTATACTAAATACATGAGAAACATATACAGTTGTTATATTTTCAAGTTGTTTAGTATGCTTGGTTTGGTTAACTAGCTTTTTCCATGCGGCTCGAATTAATATGTTGGATCTACAATTTGTTTATTTTTCATTAACATATTCTACTAATAGTATGCCAACTCTCACTTAACCTGATCAATATCTGCCTTATATGTGTTGCAGGGAAACAATGGGAGGCACTGAGGTTTACCATCGAGGTTTGCACATGCATGGTCCTTTGGCTAATAGCACATTATTATGGAATTGCAGGAATCATTCTAATATTTAGGTTTTTAACAATTTGGTCTTACACATGTAGGTCCTGCCATTAGAGGTTTAGACCCACTGTTCAACCCATTTTGCATATGGGGAAATGAGATGTCCATGAATATCAGTCAAGTCAATAAATTAGAAAGATTGTCAGGATAAAGAAACTAGCGATGAATAACAACAAGATCTTTATCTGCACAATGAAGAAGACATCAGTCAACTATAGGATGGTACTAACTCATTTACCTTGTTTTTTCCTTTGCGCCATTTCAAAATCTAGAACAAATATTTATGCATATCTTTGTTTTTAGTCCTTTCTAAAGAAGTTCACCGATGATTACCTCTCAACCCACCTGCATGGTCAAGAGGCAAGGAAGGTATTCATTCAACTCCCATGGTACAATATTGAAGTCTTCCTCAGGAGGACGAAGGTTGGGCGGGCAATTATCCATAGCCGCTGGCCTAAAGCTGCAAGGACATTCAACATCACTAAAGGCTCAATATTCGCCTTCCGCTTTAGCAGTTTTTCAGATGAGATTCATCTGTCTATTTACCGTGCATGATGCTACTTTCCAAAGGTTTTAGATGTTGCATGTGAAACTTGGTGCTGTTGTGTAATGGCGTAGATAGCTATATGCCTATATGGTGTAACTGAGTGTTGAAGCTATCTGATGTTGTACTCTAATGTAATTCAATTATGAAATCCTGGTTGACGTATACGGATATGAAATATATGGTGTGTTTGATATGAAATGTCAATTTGATTACTAAATTGATTATCAATAATAGGCCAATTAGCCTACTTATTGGGGTGTTCTATTGCAGACGGTTTCTCAAACAACATCGTGGGCGATGAACTCAAACAACCCACATGGTTTCTAGAAAGTAGGCATGTTGGATCGATGAACAATCACACATGACTTCTGCCCGACAAATGTTTGCGTTCGGCCACCATGCACAAACAATTCCACATAAAAAATTGTGTGTGATATACATATGAATGGAAAAAAATTATGGGATTCACTGTGTGGGATGTACATACGAGCGGAAATGATTGGGCCTATATAATTGTCACCGATGGCTCGCCCGATCGCACACGTGCTCTTTTTGCCTCGCGTGTGTGACCGGAGGACCTATCACCGATGGTTTCTGGGTCGTGTGGGAAGGACCCCCCTATTGCACACACAGACAAGGCAACGGCTTAAAACTCTATCGTGGAAAGAGGGTAAAAACCGTTTGTATAGCACGTCTCTGCACCAGTGTTTTGTGTGATAGAGTGTATTATACCACGGGGTTTGGATGCACCAGAGAAGTTTGCACCAACTCTCGAGGTGGGAAAGGTCAATGCACAGTACCGAAGTCTTGCCTCTAGGACTAGCTCAAGTGTTGTTGGTGATCATGTTATCTGGATCTTAGGATATCTTTAAGTGTAACGATAGTCCTAAAACAAAATTGAGATTATGATGTTGGAAGAACGATCATATTGAACTGGCCCAAACATGTTTGTTGTGAATTGGATTAATATCATCTTTATTCAATTGTAATAACATGAAGTGTTAGTGTGTGATATTTCTCCTTATACCATGAGAGTATCGTGGTCACTTCTTACCGTACAGTGGGCTTTGGGGTTGCTCAAAAGTCACTTGTAATACAGTTATCATAACGACAACTTACGGGTTCATCGGAAAGTTTAACAAGTGGCCGGATAGCTCGAGAGTGGGATTTTCTCCTCCGATGATGTAGAGATATTATTAGGGCCCTCTTGGTGTGATGTCGTCGATCATTGTCTGGCCAGACACATGTGACTTCGTCACGGGGATGTCGGAACACAATAACGAGAAAGAAAAACAAAACCGATAACGAGGATTTCGGGATAGTGAGCATGGTGATGACTTAGGAGGATACTGATGCATCCCGGGTTTTTGTAAAGTATCATGAAGCAAAGGTAACATCACATTATAACCAAAGGTTCACTCGAATATCATTCGTGTGCTCACATGCACCAATATGGACGTCCAGGGTCCCGCTGTCGGTCATTGAACGTACGGTTTCGTCCATGTCTATGAGTTACCAAACCTATGGGGTCACAAGCTTAAGGCAATCACAATCTATTTAGTGTTAGTAGGATGGGAGTCATGAGAATATATTTGTGGAATTATTTCATGAATATTCAGAATAGTTCCGAGAGGATCCGGAAGCCTTTCGGGGTCACCGGACGGGTTTCAGTGAGTATCGGGTAATATCGGGTATTATCAATAAATTATATATAGGTGGGAAAAAATTCCGGAGATTTTGAAATATATAAAAAATGGTCTAGAAGTATTTACAATATTTTATATTTAATTTAAATATCAATGGGCCCAAAAAGACCAAGAGGTGGAAGGCAACTTGGGCCAAAAAGGCCCAAGTGGGAAAGTGCCTCCTTCCCTAAGGAACGAGGCCGAATTGGGGAAAGGGAGGAGTCAGATTCCTCCTCCCCTAGGCCATCACACCAAGGGGGATTCCTTCCCCCTTGGTGCCAGCCCTCCCTTTCCCCTCAACCTATATATACATGAGGATTCTGCTCTTTTGGATATACAAGTTTTAGAGCCTCCTCTAGTTCTTGTAGTTTTAGTTCTAGTTGGTCCTAGTTGGCTAATTAGAGCTAGGATAATCCTCTTGTCTTCATAATTAGAAGCCCTGTGTGGTTCCAATCTCCTCCGTCTAATTCTCCCGCGACGATTAGCTTTGGACGGTGAAGCACTACCGGATCGTGAAGGCTACACGCTTGCAACCAAGTAGAGAGGTCGAGCTTTCGGTCTTCGGTTCGAGGGACTGTTCATGGGTAGAACGAGGGATCGTTCATCGACGGCTCGAGGGACTCCAAGTACGATCTACACTGACACGTTCTTCTTCTACTGCAAGTCGATGACGGTAACAATCATGATCCCAACCCGTTATGCATCTTCATATTGATGTTGGGTGATCGTAGGTGCGATTTTTTTCTTTTCTACTACCTTTGCCAACAACGTCTACAACCGCAGACAGTTGTTTCATCCGACTCGTCAGCTATTTATAAATTTGGCAAAAAAAGCGGGGGAGGGTCAGAACACAAAGACACCTCCATGTGTACCAAATATAAGTATGAAAAGGATGGTTTGATGTTCAAATACCCAATGCACAACTTTGATGTGGCACCTGTCTCACAAAGCACGCAATATTATTCCTCGTCTGCCCCTCACTTCGTGTTGGCGGAAGCGGAATTGTAGCTATGAACACATGCCCCAAATAGCTAGGTCTAGCATCTCACCCTACTTTAACAGAAAACCTATAGGAATCCATCATGGTTAAACCCCCTCTCGCTTCTGGTCAAAGGTGGACCATGCAGGCCCACAAATGTGCTTGTGGCGCGAGATGAGTGAGACCACACGAACCACCTGCGGGTGGCCCAACTATATATGTATGAAAAGGGTAGTGTGATATTTAAATACCCAATTCACAACTTTGATGTAGCACATGCGCCTCGCAACCCGGACATCCCCGACACCACAGAGGTTCATGACGTATGAAGTAGTGCCCCCCCACACAAAATTCGAGTCGGTGGGAGGGCATCTCACAAAGACCTACTATAACATGGAACAAGAAGAATCCACCTTGGTAACCTCTCTCATTGTCGGTCGAAGCGATGGACATCCACGCGGCCCCATAGCCGATGGGCTTGCTGCCGATAAACACGCAAGGGAATGCATGAAGACAAACACCGCCTGCATGTGGCCCAAACATATGTATGGAAGTGTTGTGTGGTGTTTGAATACCCAATGCACAACTTTGATGTGGCACCGTGCTTTGGAACTGGAAAGTCCCCACACGGAGTGAGGGTTCATGACGCATAGTATGTCGACCCCCCACACTTCGAGCCGGTGAGAGGCATTCATGCGTACCCGTGCGCTCAAACTTTGGTCTGGAATGTCACCATGACCTACCGTAGCACGAACCAAGAAGAATACACATTGGTAACCTCTCTCATTGTCGGTCGAAGTGATGGACGTCCACGCAGGTGCACAAATGGGCTTGCCGCCTATAACCACGCGAGGGAGTGTCCGAAGACAAACCAACACATGCATGTTGCCCAAAACATACCCAATGCACAACTCTGATGTGGTACATGCTAATTAGGAACCAGAAAGTCCCCACACGGAGTGAGGGTTCACGACGTGTAGTATCCCCCCCACTTCGAGTTTGTGACAGGAATTCATGCATGTGTACTTGGTACGTCCATTTTGCATCATATTTTCCTACTATTATTTATAATGTTTTTATGCATAATAATGCTTTTGGGAGTAATTCGAATTCATTTTCTCTCATAATATGCAAGGTTTACACAAAGAGGGAGAATACCGGCAGTTGAAATTCTGGACCTAAAAAGCTACATCAGAGTTACCTATTCTGCACATCTCCAAATGAGATGAAAATTTACGGAGAATTATTTTGCAATATATGAAAAATACTGGAGCAAATAACTACCGGAGGAGGCCCACCAGGTGGGCACAACCCACCTGGGCGCGCTAGGCCCCCAGGCGCACCCTGGTGGGTTGTGCCCTCCTCAGCCCACCTCCGGTGCCAATCTTCTGGTATATAGGTCATTTTGACATAGAAAAAAATCAGGAGGGGACATTCGGGACGAAGCGCCGCCTTCTCAAGGCGGAACTTGGGCAGGAGCACTTTTGCCCTCCGACGGAGCGATTCCGCCGGGGGAACTTCCCTCCCAGACGGGGAATTAATCGCCATCGTCATCACCAACAACTCCCCCATCTTTGGGAGGGCCATCTCCATCAACATCTTCAACAGCACCATCTCCTCTCAAACCCTAGTTCATCTCTCGTGTTCAATCTTTGTACCGGAACCTTAGATTGGTACTTGTGGGTGACTAGTAGTGTTGATTACATCTTGTAGTTGATTACTATATGGTTTATTTGGTGGAAGATTATATGTTCAAATCCATTATGCTATTTAATACCCCTCTGATCGTGAGCATGATTATCATTTCTGAGTAGTTACTTTTGTTCTTGAGGTCACGGGAGAAGTCATGTTGCAAGTAATCATGTGAACTTGATATGTGTTTGATATTTTGATGATATGTATGTTGTGATTCCCTTAGTGGTGTCATGTGAACGTCGACTACATGGCACTTCACCATATTTGGGCCTACGGGAATGCATTGTGGAGTAGTTATTAGGTGATGGGTTGCTAGAGTGACAGAAGCTTAAACCCTAGTTTATGCGCTACTTCGTAAGGGACCGATTTGGATCCAAAAGTTTAATGCTATGGTTAGATTTTATCTTAATACTTTTCTCGTAGTTGCGGATGCTTGCGAGGGGGTTAATAATAAGTAGGAGGTTTCTTCAAGTAAGAACAGCACCTAAGCACCGGTCCACCCACATATCAAATTATAAAAGTAGCGAACACGAATCAAACCAACATGATGAAAGTGACATGATGAAATTCCCGTGTACCCTCAAGAAAGCTTTGCTTATCATAAGAGACCGTTTTGGCATGTCCTTTGTCACAAAAGATTGGGCTACCTTGCTGCATATTATTTACCATTACCATTGCTTGCTCGTTACAAATTATCTTGCTATCAAACTACTTGTTACCGACTATTTCAGTGCTTTCAGAAAATACCTTGCTGAAAACCACTTGTCATTTCCTTTTGTTCCTCATTCGGTTCGACACTCTTACTTATCAAAAGGACTACGATTGATCCCCAATACTTGTGGGTCATCAAGGCTCTTTTCTGGTGCCGTTGCCGAGGAGTGAAGCGCTCTTGGTAAGTGGAAATTGGTAAGGAAAAATTATTACTATGTGCTGAAATTTATTGTCACTTGTCACTATGGAGAATCATCCTTTGAGGGGTTTGTTTGGGGTATCTTCACCTCGCCGGAACCACTATTAGTTACCCCTCAACCTACTGCACCTACTGAAAATATTGGTTATGAAATTCCTTTGGGTATGATAGAACAACTGCTAGCTAATCCTTATGCAGGAGATGGAACTGAACATCCTGATATGCACTTGATATATGTGGATGAAATTTGTGGATTATTTAAGCTTGCAGGTTTATCCGAAGATGAAGCTAAGAAGAAGGTTTTCCATTTATCTTTGAAGGGAAAAGCATTGACATGGTATAGGCTATGCGATGATATTAGATCTTGGAACTGGAATCGATTGAAATTGGAATTTCACCAAAAAAATTATCCTATGCATCTAGTTCATCGTGATCAGAATTATATATATAATTTTTGGCCTTGTGAAGGAGAAAGTATCGCTCTATCTTGGGGGAGGTTTAAGTCAATGTTATATTCATGCCCCAATCATGAGCACTCTAGAGAAATTATCATTCAGAACTTTTATGCTCGGCTTTCTCGTGATGATCAATCCATGCTCGATACTTCTTGTACTGGTTCTTTTATGAAGAAGACTATTGAATTCAGGTGGGATCTTTTAGAAAGAATTAAACGCAACTCTCAAGATTGGGAACTCAACGAAGGTAAAGAGTCAGGTATTAAACTCGAATTTGATTGTGTTAAATCTTTTATGAATACCGATGCTTTTCACAAGTTTAGCACTAAATATGGACTTGACTCTGAGATAGTAGCCTTTTTGTGTGAATCTTTAGCTAATCATGTTGATCTCCCTAAGGAGAAGTGGTTTAAATATCATCCCCCTATTAAAGAAGAAATTAAAAAACCCAGCATAGTTAAAGATGAAACTATTATTTACAATGTTGATCCTGTTGTGCCTACTGCTTATATTGAAAAACCAACTTTCCCTGTTAGGATGAAGGAATATGCTAAGGTTTCAACTGTGGTTTGCAAAAGTAATTTAGAGCACCTAAACCTGCTGAACAAATTAAAGTAGAACCTAGTGTTGCTATGGTTAAAGATCTCCTTGTAGAAAGTATTGACGGGCATGTTATTTACTTCTGTGATGAAGCTACTAGAATTGCCAAACCCGATGAAAAAGATAAACATAGACCTGTTGTTGGCATGCCTGTTGTCTCAGTTAAAATAGGAGATCATTGTTATCATGGTTTATGTGACTTAGGTGCTAGCGTGAGTGCTATTCCTTTTACCTTATACCAAGAAATTATGAATGACATAGCACCCACTGAAATAGAAGACATAGATATCACTATTAAAATTGCTAATAGAGACACCATCACACCACTTGGGATTGTTAGAGATGTTGAAGTCTTGTGTGGGAAAATAAAATACCCTACTGATTTTCTAGTTCTTGGTTCCCCACAAGATGACTTTTGTCCCATTATCTTTGGTAGACCTTTCTTGAACAGTGTCAATGCTACTATAGATTGTCATAAACAAACTGTCAGTGTTAGCTTTGGTGATGAGTCTCATGAATTTAATTTTTCAAGTTTAATAGATAATCTCATAAGAAAGAATTATCTAGTAAGGATGAAATAATTGGTCTTGCTTCTATTGACGTGCCTCCTACTGATACACTAGAGCAATATTTGCTAGACCATGAAAATGATATGCATATGCATGAAAAAAATGAGATAGATACAATTTTCTTTGAACAACGGCCCCTGCTCAAACAGAATTTGCCTATTGAAACTCTAGGAGGTCCTCCTCCACCTAAAGGTGATCTCATGTTTGAATTAAAACAATTGCCTGACACTTTGAAATATGCTTATCTCAATGAGAAAAATATATATCCTGTTATTATTAGTGCTAACCTTTCAGAACTTGAAGAAGAAAGATTATTAAAAATTCTGAAGACGCACAGTGCTGCTATTGGATATACTCTTGATGATCTTAATGGCATTAGACCCACTTTCTGTCAGCACAAGATTAATATGGAACCTGATGTTAAACTCGTTGTTGATCATCAATGATGTTTGAATCCTAATATGAAAGAAGTGGTAAGAACTGAAATATTAAAGCTTCTGGAAGCAGGTATAATCTATCCCATAGCTGATAGTAGATGGGTAAGCCCCGTTCATTGTGTCCCTAAGAAGGGAGGTATTACTGTTGTTCCTAATGACAAAAATGAACTCATCCCACAAAGAATTGTTACTGGCTATAGAATGGTAATTGATTTTAGAAAATTAAATAAGGCAACTAGAAAAGATCATTACCCTTTGCCTTTTATTGATCAAATGTTAGAAAGATTATCTAAGCACACACACTTTTGTTTTCTTCATGGATATTCTGTTTTTTCTCAAATACCTGTGTTCACAACCTGATCAAGAGAAAACCACCTTTACTTGCCCATTTGGAACTTATGCTTATAGATGTATGCCTTTTGGTTTATGCAATGCACTTGCTACTTTTCAAAGATGTATGACTACTATATTCAACGATTTTTGTGAAAAGATTGTTGAGGTTTTCATGGATGATTTTTTAGTTTATGGAACTTCTTTTGATGATTGCTTAAGCAACCTTGATCGAGTTTTGCAAAGATGTGAGCAAACTAACCTTGTCTTGAATTGGGAGAAGTGCCACTTTATGGTTAATGAAGGTATTATCTTGGGGCATAAAATTTCTGAACGAGGTATTGAGGTGGACCAAGCTAAAGTTGATGCAATTGAGAAAATGCCATGTCCTAAAGATATTGAAGGTATTCGTAGTTTCCTTGGTCATGCTGGTTTCTATAGGAGGTTTATTAAAGACTTCTCTAAAATTTCTAGGCCTCTTACAAATCTTGTACAAAAGGATGTTCCATTTGTTTTTCATGATGATTGTGTAGAAGCCTTTGAAACACTTAAGAAAGCCTTAACTTCTGCACCTATTGTTCAACCACCTGATTGGAACTTTCCTTTTGAAATTATGGGAGATGCTAGTGATTATTCTGTTGGTGTTGTTCTAGGACAAAGAGTTGATAAGAAATTAAATGTTATTCATTATGCTAGCAAAACTCTAGACAGTGCCAAAAGAAATTATGCTACTACTGAAAAAGTATTTTTAGCACTTGTCTTTGCTTGTGATAAATTCAGATCTTACATTGTTGATTCTAAAGTTATTGTTCACACCGATCATGCTACTATTAAATATCTCATGGAAAAGAAAGATGCTAAACATAGACTCATTAGGTGGGTTCTCTTGCTACAAGAATTTGATTTACATATTACTGATAGAAAAGGAACTGAGAACCCCGTAGCTGATAACTTATCTAGGTTAGAGAATATCCTTGATGGCCCACTACCTATTGATGATAGCTTTCCTGATGAACAACTAGCTGCAATAAATGTTTCTCATAATACTCCTTGGTATGCTGACTATGCTAATTATATTGTTGCTAAATACATACCACCTAGTTTCACATACCAACAAAAGAAAAAATTCTTCTATGATTTAAGATATTACTTTTGTGATGACCCACATCTTTATAAAGGAGTAGATGGTATTATTAGACATTGTGTACCTGAGCATGAACAGGGAAAAATCCTATGGAAATGTCACTTCGAAGCTTATGGAGGGCATCATGTGGGAGATAGAACTGCTCATATGGTATTGCAATCTGGTTTTTATTGGCCCACTCTCTTCAAGGATGCCCGTAAGTTTGTTTTATCTTGTGATGAATGTCAAAGAATTGGTAATATATGTAAGCGTCAAGAAATGCCTATGAATTATTCACTTGCTGTTGAACCATTTGATGATTATATGGGACCTTTTCCTTCCTCTAATGGGTATACACGTATTTTGGTTGTTGTTGATTACGTTACTGAGTTGGTAGAAGCTATTCCAACTAGTAGTGCTGATCATAACACTTCCATTAACATGCTTAAAGAAGTTATTTTCCCTAGGTTGAGACTCCCTAGATATTTAATGACTGATGGTAGTTCACACTTTATTCATGGTGCTTTCCATAAAATGCTTGCTAAATATGATGTTAATCATAGAATTGCATCACCCTATCATCCTCAATCTAGTGGTCAAGTTGAACTTAGCAATAGAGAAATAAAACTAATATTACAAAACACTGTTAATAGGTCCCGAAAGAATTAGTCTAAGAAATTAGATGATGGACTTTGGGCCTACAGAACAACATATAAAAATCCTATGGGTATGTCTCCCTATAAAATGGTTTATGGAAAAGCTTGTCATTTGCCTCTAGCATTAGAACATAAAGCATATTGGGCAATTAAAGAACTCAACTATGATTTCAAACATGCCAGTGAAAAGTGGTTATTTGATATTAGCTCATTAGATGAATGGAGAACCCAAGCTTATGAAAATGCCAAATTATTTAAAGAAAAAGTTAAAAGATGGCATGACAAAAGAATCCAAAAGCGGGAATTCAAAGTTGGAGAATATGTTCTTTTGTACAAATCTCGTTTTAGATTCTTTGCAGGAAAACTTCTCTCTAAATGGGAAGGACCATATATTATCGAGGAGGTTTATCGCTCTGGAGCCATCAAGATTAATAATGCCGAAGGTATTAACTCGAAGGTGGTTAATGGTCAAAGAATTAAACACTATATCTCAGGTACGCCTATTAATGTTGTAAGCAATATTATTCAAACCATGACACCGGAGGAACACATAAAAGAGACCTTCCGAAACACTCCAGAATACTAAAAAAGAGGAGGTACGTGATACGGTAAGTAAACAAACTCCAAAAAATCCGCAAAAATATTTTCTATCAGTTTTGGAATATTTAAAAAAATAGGAAAATAATAAACAACCAGGAAGGCAACCGAGGATGGCACAAGACACCAGGGCGCGCCTGGCCCCCCTGGCGCGCCCAGGTGGGTTGTGCCCACCTCGGGAACATTCTCGACTCCGTTTTCCTCCTGTTTGCTTGTTTCCCAAGATAAAAAATCTTTATATACCCCCCGAACATATTGACCACAGTATCGCAGAGAAATCTTCTATTCGTCTTTCTTGCTGTTTTCTGACAGATCTAGATCGCCATGGCCGCTTCGAGCTCCTCCAAGGACAAGTTCTTCGAGAACGTCATCAACCCGTATTTGCGGGAGGTGATCTAGCACCCTCAAGCCATTGAGATGCGTGAGGGGGTGCTCCACATCCGGGACGTCCAGGGTCCCAAGGGGACGGGAACCATGGAGGCTAGGCTCGAAGCTATGGAGCAAGAGGTCTTCAAGTGCAAGGGGATGTTGGAACGTGGACTCAATGCCAATCACCTCATGATCGCGGATTACACCCATGATCTCCAGGTGGATGGCAAATCCATGAAGGACATCATCTTGACCTTCAACGAGCAAATCAATTTTCTGCAAAGCCAAATCTATGATCTCCAAAATCAAGTCTTTGAATATGAGGCGAGATTTAAAGGTATGAGTTTAGCTGCCAGTTGCAGGACTCATGAGACTCGCGCTCGCTGCCATGGAAGCCGTAGGATAAGCCCGCTACTACTTCACCACCACCTTCATCATCTTCTCCAACAAAAGAAACTTGAGTTCATGGTATGGGCACTCCCCTTGGCTTGTGCCAAGCTTGGGGGAGGTGCCCCGGTATCGTATCAACACCACTATCTTTGCTTTCATCTATTTTAGTTTGATTTTTAGTTATCCTATGATTTAGTTGAATAAAAGTTTAGTTCGATCCTTTCTTTTTGAGTGCTTGCTTAGTGATCTATCTATGTAATCATGTGCGAGATATATAATAAAGATTAGTTCAAATCTTGTTTATTTCTTTCTTTGTTCCAATAAAAAGAAAGGAAAATAAATGAAAAAGATCATATGCTAATCTTATGGTAAGTAATGACATCACATAAGGAAAAGTATAAGTGGTAAAATTTATTGGAGATTAACAAACACAACATTGGTCAATGATGCAATTCATGAAATAATTAATAAGGGAAGAGAAGATTCACATGCAAATACACTATCTTGGACATCTTTTATGATTGTGAGCCCCCATTAAATATTTTGTGTCAAAATTGTTGACGTTGGACAAGGAAGACAACGTAATGATTTATGTTTGTTCATATTCACATATAAGTTATATTGTCATAGATCCTTTAACATCTAGTGCTTGCTCAATATCTTTTCTAGCCAAAAATTCCGCACTAAGTAGAGATTGATAGAAATATGCCCTAGAGGCAATAATAAATTTGTTATTATTATATTTCCTTATTGATGACAAAGTTTTATTATTCATGCTAGAATTGTATTGACCGGAAACTTAAATACATGTGTGAATACATAAACAAATACCGTGTCCCGAGTGAGCCTCTACTTGACTAGCTCGTTGATCAAAGATGGTTAAGGTTTCCTAACCATAGACATGAGTTTTAATTTGATAACGGGAACATATCATTAGGAGAATGATGTGATGGAGAAGACCGAACCGTTAGCATAGCATATGATTGTTCAGTTTATTGCTACTGCTTTCTTAATGTCAAATACATGTTTCTTCGACCATGAGATCATGCAACTCTCAGATACCAAAGAAATACCTTGTGTGCTATCAAACGTCACAACATAACTGGGTGATCATAAAGATGCTCTACAAGTATCTCCAAAGGTGTCTTTTGAGTTGGCGTGAATCAAGATTGGGATTTATCACTCAGTATATCGCAGAGGTATCTCTGGGCCCTCTCGGTAATACAGATCACAAGAAGCTTGCAAGCAAAGTGACTAAGGAGTTAGTTTCAAGGTGATGTATTACGGAACGAGTAAAGAGACTTGCCAGTAACGAGATTGAACTAGGTATAGAGATACCGACGATCGAATCTCGGGCAAGTAACATACCAACAGACAAAGGGAATCACGTATGTTGTCATAAAGGTTCAACCGATAAAAGATCTTCGTGGAATATGTAGGAATCAATATGGGCATCTAGGTCCCACTATTGGTTATTGACCGGAGAGGTGTCTTAGTCATGACTACATAATTCCCGAACCCGCATGGTCACACGCTTAACATTCGTTGATGCTAGAGTAGTATTGGGATATTTGATGAGTGGTAACCAAATGTTTTTCGGAGTCCCAGATGAGATCCTGGAAGTCACGAGGAGTCTCAGAATGGTCGAGAGGTAAAGATTTATATATGGGAAGTCATATTTTGGGTTCCGGAAAAAGGTGCAGTTTTTTCGGTATCATATCGGGAAGCTTCCAGAAAGTTCTAGAGGATTCCGGAGGGGTCCAGAAGTCCACAAGTGGGTCCACCATGACCCAAGGGCTAGCATGGGCTGCGGGGAGGAACCCTGGCCTTATTGGGCTAGGCGCACCAAGTTCTCAAAAGCCCATGTGGCTAGGAAAGGCAAAAAAGGACGGAGTCCTAGTAGGAATAGGATTGGACATGGAGTCCAAGTCCTCTCCCCCTTAGATGTGCCCTAGGGCTTGGACAGGCTGTTTTCCATGCCCCTCCACCTATATAGAGGGGAGGGGGCGCCCCAAGAGGACACACCAAGCCCTTGGCGCCCCTCTCTCTCCCGTTACTCCGTAGTTCCACCGCCTCGTCCCGATGACGCTTAGCGAAGCGCTGTAGATGCTCCACCACCACTATCACCACCACACCATCATGTTGTTTGTGATCCCATCTACTTCTCCTCTCCCGCTTGCTAGACCAAGAAGGAGGAGACATCATCGAGCCACATGTGTGCTAAACTCGGAGTTGCCGTCCGTTCGGCACTAGATCAGTTGGATCGTGGTCGGATCACGAAGAGTATGACTACATCAACCGTGTGATAAACGCTGCCGCTTAGTGATCTACAAGGGTATGTAGATGCTCTCCCCCTCTCTTAGCTATGCATCTCCATGGATTGATCTTGCGTGTGCGTAGATTTTTTTGTTTTCCATGCAACATTCCCCAATAGTGGCATCATGAGTCAGGTCTATGCGTAGATGATATGCACGAGTAGAACACAAAGAGTTGTGGGCGGTGAGGTTCATACTGCTTACCACAAACATCTTATTTTGATTCGGCGGCATTGTGGGATGAAGCGGCCCGGACCAACCTTACATGTCCACGCACATGAGACCGGTTCCACTGACTGACATGCAACTTGTTTTGCATAAAGGTGGCTAGCGGGTGTCTGTTTCTCCTACTTTAGTTGAATCGAATTTGACTACGACCGGTCCTTGAAGAAGGTTAAAATAGCAAACTTGATAATCACCATTGTGGTTTTGCGTAGTTAAGAACGGTTCTTGCTAGTTGCCCGTAGCAACAGCGTAAAACTTGCAACAACAAAGTAGAGGACGTCTAACTTGTTTTTTGCAGGGTATGTTGTGATGTGATATGGTCAAGACGTGATGTGATATATGTTGTTGTATGAGATGATCATGTTTTGTAATATCGACAACACGTTAGGAGCCTTAGGGTTGTCTCTTAATTATTGTATGAAATGCAAGCGCCATGTAATTGCTTTACATTATCGCTATGTGTTAGCAATAGTTGTAGAAGCAACAGTTGGCGAGATGACCCCAACCCTACGATGGAGATCAAGGTGTCGTGCCGGTGACGATGGAGATCATGCCGATGCTTTGGAGATGAAGATCAAAAGCACAAGATGATGGTGGCCATATCATGTCACATATTTTGATTGCATGTGATGTTTATCCTTTATGCATCTTATTTTGCTTAGAACGACAGTAGCATTATAAGATGATCCCTTTACTTAATTTCAAGATAAAAGTGTTCTCCCTGAGTATGAACCATTGCTAAAGTTTGTCGTTGAAGCACCTCGTGATGATCGGGTGTGATAGACTCTACGTTCACATACAACGGGTGTAAGCCAGATTTACACATGTGGAATACTTGGGTTAAACTTGACGAGCCTAGCATGTACAGACATGGTCTCGAAACACTGGAGAACGAAAGGTTGAACATGGGTCATATAGTTGTCGTGGGAAACCACGGCCACCTATGGGGCCATGAGCCCCTTTTGGTTCGGCGGGGGGAATGGGCACGTTGCACAAAGAACGGAGAAGCGCAACACAGCACGACAGAGATCACACGGGCAGTTTTTACCCAGGTTCGGGCCGCCGTGAGGCATAAAACCCTACACCTGCTTTGGTGGATTGATGGTGGATAATGGTGGAGAAAGCAGCGCTCTTGCCCGGCAGGGTTGCCTCGGGGCGAGAGTGGCTACGCGCGTATGAATGTGCGAGGGTCAGAATCCTCTCCATGGTTGCCATGGGCCTCCTTTTATAGATAAAGGGGTCACGACAGTGGCAAATCAGTCTTTTACACACTGATTAGATAGCAAACAGTGCTATCATACCTAACTCTGCAGGCGAACAGAGCGCATTAAATGCGCCGCTCAATGTCACATCACAGTGCGCCCGGCAAGCCTTGCCGGGCTGTTTTGCTAGCTTCGTGCCTACTTGCTTGACACGTCTCAGGATGGGTGTCATTTGGAGGTATTTTCCGTAGGAAGTGGCTGCCATGTGGCAGGAAGCAGCCACTTAGTCACTTAGGGGCTTGACACTGCACTGATCGATGACTTGCGTCGCTGTGAGGTGGCGCGGTGGAGTAGTTTGCCTCCGCAAGCCCTGGCAGGCCTGCCGGGATGATCTGGAAGCTTGCTTCTGGGGTAGCCCCAACCTTGCCAGGCTCGCCTATCCGGCAAGGGAGGTTTTTCCCTTAGTGATATCTTGCTTCTCTGGCTTGTCTTGGTCTTCTTGATCTGCACTTTGATCCTTCAAAGAACTAATCCCTTGTGCTTGGTCTGATCTTGGGTGCTGCAATCTTGTCCATAGGCCTGTGCAAAGTCTGGGCAACAGACCCAGGGTTTGTTGCACCGACAAGAGCCCCCGGGCATGGCCCGAATGCGCTGCCGGGCGTCGTCGGGGTAGGCCCTAACCAGTGCACAGGCAGGAGCGTAGGGGTGGCTTCACCCTTTGAGATTTTCTTTGCTTCTTCATTAACCTGAGCCCAGGTCAGTTTCCGGTTCTCTCGTGCGTTGTGTAACACCAATTGCAGTGGGGCCACCCTTGTAATGGCCTGTGAATGACTTTAACGCATGGGTGAGTAACTACCAATTCACTCTTCCCATCACGCCCTTATCCTTAGCCACGTATGCTGCATGCATTGAGTGGGGTAGGTAATGGAGGCGCGTGGCGCGGGAGAGCATCAAGGCAGGGGCCTGGCCTTCTTGGATTGGCGGAGGAGGACGGCGGTTACCCGCCGGGGGATCGGCTCTCTGCCCTGACCCGCCTATAAAAGGAGGGGCGGGGGAGGAGCGGAGGCATTCATCCTCATATACCTCCCCCTCCATCCTCTGCTTTCTGCTGGGTATGCTGAAAGGGAGAGCCCGAGGCTAGGCCCCGGGCCCTAGCTTGGGGTTAGCGATGCCAAATGCTCGAGCTGATGCTTGGGGAGTGAGAGCAGGGTATGGTCACGCCTTCGCCGGGGCAGGATCCCTTTCTCACCTTCACACGAGCCTCAGGAGGGCGCTCGGGCGGCGCGGCGGTAGCACTGGAGGTGACGATCTCTGGTGTGCTCGTCGCCAGGCCGCCCGTGGCTTCAATTTTAGTGAGGGGCAATGCAAACGACACCACGCCGTGGCCCGTAATGGGCACGGGGTGTGGTAGTCGATCGTCGCCTATTCCCCCTCTTCCCGAGATGTTGGAGGGAGGTTGCAGAGGCGGTTCGCCATCGGTGAAGGCGGACCCTACCTCCTAGTGCACTGCCCGTCTGGCGCATGGGAGAGCCCCTTGCCCTCATGCATGCTTCCTGAACGGGCGGTGGCTTCTTATCTCCAGGCCATCGGAGACGACCATGCTCTCTGTGGAGTTACCCGAAGCGCATGGCGTCCGCGTCGGCTGGCATGGTGGGAGCTTCGAGCGACAGCAGTACGGAAGGTGGCGGGAACCCACGACGCGTCAAGAACAGGGACGACAGCTTCGACGAGTCATGTTTGCCGGCAGCGCCATCGTCTCCGTCTGGGCTTTCGGCAGCGCCACCATCCGCACCTGCCCTCCAGTTTCATCCTCCTAGCCTGGGAACGACGCCATCCTGATCCTGGGGAGGCGCCGAATCCCAGCCAGGCCTTCCCTCCGCCTTCTTCGTCTCTCCCTGTAGTTTTGAAGAAGGAGAGAAAAAAGTGAAGGCATCCAGGGCATTTTATCTTTTTTTAATCTTAAATCTGTAGGCACTTGCCAAATTTTAGTTCAAATTATGTAATCTCTTTAATCCATGTTTGTGTCCTGTAAGGTCTGTACTTGTTTGATCAGCATATTAATGATAAAGATAAACCTTGCCGGGGACTCATGCATGTAACATGTCCATGTAGAGGTGGGATGCCTCTATACTTTTAAGTAAACAAGTTTCCCTCGGTAGGCTATCCTGTCGATAGCCTCAGTTTTGTTGCCGCAGAGTTAGGTCTACCGGGCGCAAACCGTAAAGAGGGACTAGCCCCCCGCCAGTCCTTTTCCATCAAAGGCCACTGTGACCATCCTGACCAATGCAACGTTCAAGTCAAAGGATGGGAGCACCTAAGTTTCAAAGGGCAGCGAGGTTTTCTTATGCACAAGTCTTTACCTACAGAACACATATGGATAAGAGAAAGAACTTATCTGTTTGGCTTGCCGAGGATTGCAGTGTAGGCTTGTCTTCTCATCTCCTTTTGGGGACCAAGTCCACGGCAAGGGCCTACAGTTTATGCAGATGAAAATGATGCCATATGCGATCTTATCTACATGAACATGCGATGCTCATGATATGCTTATGCATGCATGCAACTTGTCGGGGGCCCCCAACGCTTCATTTATTTCTCTGTTGCTCAAGGTCTGCGCCTGGCTTTGTACAAGGGGTTACATGCAACTGAGGCAAGGCCTGTACAAAAGGGTGGCTCGCGGGCAGGGCCCGACAGCCGCTCCTTACGGGTAGAACTTGCGGAGATGCTCAATATTCCATGAGTTTTGCAATTGAATGCCATCTCTGGTCTCCAGACAGACTACACCAGGTCTGGTGACTCATACCACCCGGTAAGGGCCTTCCCACTTCGGCGTCAACTTGTTTGTACCCTTGGCGGACTGAACGCGCCTAAGGACAAAGTCGCCTTCCTCAAAACACCGGGCATGAACCCTGCGGCTGTGATAGCGACGCAGGGCTTGCTGGTAGCATGCAGCACGCGTAGCAGCCTGGAGACGGTTTTCCTAGAGAAGCACAGCATCATCACACTGGTGCTGTTGCTGCGCTACTTCATCGCAGGCAAGCACTTGAGGCGACCCGTAAATGAGTTCCGTGGGGATAACTGCTTCTGCCCCATAGACTAGGGAGAAGGGAGTCTGCCCTGTAGCTCGATTTGGTGTCGTTCTGAGGGACCAAAGAACGACCGGCAGCTCGTCGATCCATCGCCTGCCGCACTTCTACAGTCTATCAAATGTTCTCGTCTTGAGTCCTTGCAACACTTCAGCGTTCGCCCTCTTAGCTTGTCTATTGCTTCTGGGATGTGCAATAGAGGCAAATGAGATCTTGCTTCCGAGGGCATGAACATATTGCATGAAGGCGTGGCTCGTGAATTGGGTGCCGTTGTCAGTGATGATCTGGGCAGGGACCTCGAAGCGGCACACCAATCCTCTCAAGAACTTGACAGCTAACTGAGCAGTCACCTTCCTCACGGCTTCTACTTCCGGCCACTTTGTAAACTTGTCGATTGCAACTAACAAGAATTCAAAGCCCCCGGAAGCTCGGGGGAAAGGGCCGAGGATATCAAGCCCCCAGACCAAAAACGGCCATGACAAAGGGATTGTCTGAACAGCTTGGGCAGGCAGATGGATATTCTTGGAATGGAACTGGCAGGCTTCACACTTGGTGACTAGCTCGACCGCATCTTGGAGGGCTGTGGGCCAATAGAATCCTTGCCAGAATGCTTTCCCAACCAAAGCACTTGATCCAATGTGGGAGCCACACATGCCTTTGTGTATTTGTACCAGCAGTTCCTTTCCTTCTTCCCGGCAAATGCACTTCAATTTCACACCGTTGGGCCTTCTTCTGTATAGTGTCTCATCAACAAACTGAAACATACTGGCCCTCCGGGCTACTCTTTTAGCTTCTTCTTGCTCTTCGGGAAGTTCTCCAGTTTGGAGGAAATGAACTAAGTGTCGTGCCCAAGTTGGAGCCTGGGGCTCGACAACGAGGACTAGCGGCACCTCCTCCTTCGTGGGAGCTCACCCCTCGACCACGAGGACCGGTGGTCTGGTGGGAGGGGGTAGCTTAGCAGCTAAAGGGGAGTTGTTCTTGTCAAGCTCTCTATCGGGAGCCCCGAGAGGCTCTACCGGGAGAGGCTTGCCGGAGTCCAGTTTCCTCCTCTTCCGGGCCATTGTTGCCGGGGATACGGAGGGCTGAGTAAGTTGCAGAACAAAAGTTCCTGGTTCCACAGGAAGCTTCTGCATAGCGCATTTCGACAGATGATCAGCAATGCTGTTTTCCGCACGGGGCACGTGCTCTGTTTGCAATACGTCGAAGCGCTCCTTAGATCTCCTCACTTCCTCGACGTATGCCTCCATCAATGGACTTTTGTAATCCTTGTTGACTTGTAGTACCACAAGTTGTGAATCTCCTCGAATGATCAGTTTCTTGATTCCCAGCTCTGTTGCAATCCTGAGCCCGGCAAGGAGCCCTTCATACTTTGCAGTATTGTTGGTCGCCTCCTCCCGGGGAAAATGCATCTGGAGGACATACTTCAGGTGCTCCCCAGTGGGAGCAATGAGAAGCGCACCAACCCTTGCACCTTGTAGGGAGAAGGCACCATCGAAATACATGATCCATTCTTGGGGTGCTTCCTTGCCGGGAATAACTATCTCTAGTACCTTTTCATCAGGGGTTGGCGTCCATTCTGCAATAAACTCTGCCAGTGCTCTGCTCTGAATTGTTGATGTGCTTTCAAACTTTAAGCCAAAGCTAGATAACTCCAATGCCCACTCCACTTTTCTGCCGGTAGCCTCAGGGTTTCGGAGTATCCTTTGCAAAGGGAAGCGGGTGACAACCATGATCTCATGGGCTTGGAAGTAGTGGCGCAGTCTCCTTGAGGCCATGACTAGGCCAAAAATAAATTTTTGCATGCCAGAATACCTGGATCAAGCCCCCTGTAACAGAGAGCTGACGAAGTATACTGGGCGCTGCACCACTTTCTTCCTTGCTGCGTCATTGGGGTTGACTCCGCTGCCATGCTCTTCTCTATCTTGATCTACGTCTGGCCTTGCCGGGCTGTGCTCATTCTCTCACCCGGAAGGAACACTGGCTAACGCTACTGCTTCCTCTACTTCCCGCTGCGCCACTAGTGCAGCACTAACCACTTGATTAGTTGCTGCCAGGTATAGCAGCAACGACTCTTGTGGTTTGGGAGCAACCAAAGTGGGCACAGAAGACAAGTAGGTCTTCAAATCTTGCAGTGCTGCGTCTACTTCTGGAGTCCACTTCATGGGTCCTGCCTTCTTCAAAATTTTGAAGAACGACAAGGCGCGCTCGACAGACTTGGAGATGAATCTGCTAAGTGCGGCAACGCACCCTGTCAAATGCCTCACATCCTTAACTGTCTTGGGTGCCTGAATCTGCTTGATAGCCTTGATCTTATCGGGGTTGGCCTCTATCCTGCGATGGGACACAAAGAAACCAAGTAGCTTGCCGGAGGGAATGCCAAACACACACTTCTCCGGGTTCAGCTTCAACTTAATCTTGCGCAGATTAGCAAACGTCTCTTCTAAGTCCTGGATGAGGGTCGATCTGGCCTTGGTCTTGACCACAATATGATCCATATAAGCTTCAATGTTCTGGTGCAACTGTGAGTCAAAACCAATCTAGACTGCTCTTGCAAAAGTGGACCCGACACTCTTCAACCCGAAAGGCATTCGCACGAAGCAGTATGTGCCACATGGGTGATGAATGAGGTCTTCTCTTCGTCTTCCTTGGACATAAAGATTTGATGATATCTAGAGTATGCATCCAGAAAGGAGAGCAAATCACACCCAGAAGTGGAATCCATAATCTGGTCGATGCGCGGCAAGGGAAATGGGTCCTTTGGGTAGGCCTTGTTAAGATCCGTGAAATCTATGCAAAGTCTCCATTTTCCGTTAGCCTTGCGTACAACCACTCGATTTGCTAACCACGTTGGATGTAGTACTCCTCTGACCAAACCAGCTGCCTCAAGTTTCTTGATCTCCTCAGCAATGAACTGCTGCCGCTCCAAGGCTTGCTTTCGGACCTTCTGCTTGACGGGTCGGGCATGTGGGCAGACAGCAAGGTGCTGCTCGATTACCTCCCTGGGAACACCGGGGATATCAGATGGTTGCCAGGCAAACACATCGATATTCACCTGAAGGAAGGCAATGAGCATGCTTTCCTATATGTCATCGAGGGTGGCACTGATAGTAAAAGTACCATCAGCGCCAGCCAGCCCTGCCGGGACCTTTTTCACATGGGGTGCAGAAGCCTAGGATCTCTTGCTGTTGGAACTCTCCGGCAAGTTATCAACAGGCGCAGCATACTCCGAAGAGGTACGCTTCCCAGATTCCTTGCCAGCATCCCTGCTAGCCTTTTTCTTTCCTTTGCTTTGCTTGACGGGAACTGCAGCTTCAGCGGCCTCTGCCACAACTGCGTCCCAGTACATCTTATCCACGCAAATAATTGCGTCCTTCTCGTCTGACAGAACGGAAATGATGCCCACCGGCCCTGGCATCTTCAAGGTGGTGTAGGCATAGTGGGATGCCGCCATGAATTTGGCCAGAGCTGGGCGCCCAAGGATTCCGTTGTATGGCAGGGGGAGGTCGACCACATCAAACACAACCTTCTCAGTTCGGTAGTTCAACTCTCCTCCGAATGTCACTGGCAACGCGATCTTTCCCTTAGGATGACTCCTACCGGGGTTGATTCCTTGAAACGTGCCCGTGACCTTGAGCTCTTCCTCTGCTATCTGAAGTCTGCTGATGACCTTTGGGGAAATCAGATTCAACCCGGCCCCGCCGTCAACCAACATCTTCGTGACTTTAAGGTTGCGGATTGTTGGTGAGACCAACAATGGCAAATGCCCTACCGCGGTGGTGCGGTCAGGGTGGTCCTCTTCATCAAAGATGATGGGTGTGTGACCACTTGAGCGGCTTCCGAGAGTCTGCCGTTGGCCCACTGTTTAAGCTGGCGGTGAGAGGAGTGCAGAGATGCACCCTCGTCAATGCACTGGGCATCAGTGGCCCTCTGGAATTACTGCTCGCTGGTTTCCTCTTCATCCCCTCCATCACTTTCATCATTGCAATCCTCCTTCTCACGACCTCTGGCGGGTTTTCCTTGATTCCGAGGAGCCTTGCCGGGGCAACTTGCTTCGCCGCCTCGACCCTTCCCGCCAGTGCCATTCTGACCTTTTTCCTTGTCATGCTTCTCATACTCGGCCCTCTGCTTCTTGACGAGCTGTTCAACTTGATGGCACCCCGGAAGATCGTGGCCCTTGGTCCGATGAATCTTGCAGTACGGCCCATCACCTTTCCCAGCCTTCTCGGTGGCCGCAGCCTCCCGGTAATCAGTGCATGCGGTAACTTCCTTGTCGGGGGCTTCAGCCCTAACCTTCTTGCCGGTACTAGGCGTGCCCGATCCCTCAACGGTCATTACTGACTTATCCTTGCGCCTCTTGTTGTGCTTCTTGTTCTTCTTCTTCTAGCTGGTGGCCTCGTCGTCATCCTCTGAGTCGATGTCGATGCCATCTTCCTCTCCAGGGAGTTCCCTCCCCTCCTCCACCTGAGCACACTTGTCACCAAGGTGTAAAGCTCCTTCACAGTCTTGGGCAACCGAACGTTCATCTTGGAACATATCCGACGGTTGCGCATGTTGGACTGGAACGCAGCTATCACAGCTGCCGGGTGGATATCTGGAATATTTTTGTGGACTCGGCTAAACCTCTGCATATACTTTCGCAGAGTCTCTCCTTCCTTCTGCGGAGAAGCTGCAAATCGCTGGGCCACCCTGGTTCTTGGTGGCCGCCCGTGAAGGCGCCAACGAACTCATGGCACAGGTCAGCCCAAGTCGAGATAGAGTTCTCCGACAGGTGCATCAGCCAAGACCTCACGTTTGGCTTGAGCGCCAAAGGGAAGTAGTTGGCAAAAACCTTCTCATCTCTTCCCCCGGCAGCTTGAACAGTGATGGTGTAGATGCTCAAGAACTCTACTGGGTTCAGTCTCCCATCATACTTCTCTGGTATCTCTAGCTTGAACGTGCGAGCTGACGGCCAACGGACTTGCCATAGCTCACGGGTGAAGGCAGGTCACCCAGCCTCGAAGGGCAGGTACCCGCCTTCACCGTGCGTGGGTTCGTTGACGTCGGGGCCATCGCACCCATCGGACTGGCGGTGGTTGTCGCGGCGTCGCTCGATGGTGACGCGCACGCCTTCCCTCTGCCTGTCCTCTGGGACTCGCCGTTGGCCTTGACGTGCTCGACGATCAGATGAAGCCATCGAGACACCATCAAGCTCTTGGTCGCGCAGCCCTCGTGCTGGTTACCGCGGCAGTGATTGCATCGTGGGGGTGGCCCCTTCCTCACGGCCAGCAGCATGGGATACCGTCGTTGTCTAGGAAGGCCATGGTGGGCCAGCTCGCTGTGAGCCTCCAGCCTCGGCAAAGCCAATCCGACTCTGAATGGTGGCTCTCCACTCATCCATCTGATCAGCTGCCGGCGGAAATCTCAGCAGCAGCTAGGCCCGCGCCATGGCCTCCGAAGTGGTACTTGGCAAAGGTGAGGATGATCTAGAACGCAGCATCGCCCGGCTCCTGACGGTGCCGGCAGTGGCTGCGCCGGGCTCCCGCCATCGGGAACCAGTTGCTTGAATGGCGTGGTGACAAGGTGGTTGTGCATGTGCATCAATGACCCCGTTCGAAGGACTGGCTGGGCCAGTTTGCTCTGGGGGTGGTGCATGTCCTGTGACCGTGCCCGCAGCGGGGGCGGTCGGAGGATTGCGATTCGCCTCAGGGCGAACGTCACCGCCGTGGCAATGCCCCTCGGATAGGCAGGGAGGGACAGAAGGAATTATCTCTCTACCCGTACCTCGTGGAGCATGGTCGCCGGGATGTTGCTGGTGGCGTCCTTCTTCGGTGCCTCTCGCTCCTGCTTCAGCCGCGGGGGATGTGGTGATAATGCCGCCTGCGCCGACCACGTCCCCCGCAGCGTCCACATCCTCGTGCGTCCCCACATTCCCCGTGGCGTCGGCGGTCGCGGGCGGCGGGGCCTTCGAGGTGGACGGGTGAGCTGTGGCACCGGGCTTCTTCTTGGGCGCCATAGTCGATGGAGCCGCTGATGACGAAAATGTCGATGAAGATGACGCACTGCTTACGCTCTCAGGTTTGCACAAGTGATTCCCCCTACCTGGCGCGCCACATGGGAAACCACGGCCACCTATGGGGCCATGAGCCCCTTTTGGTTCGGCAGCGGGAATGGGCATGTTGCACAAAGAGCGGAGAAGTGCAACACAGCACGACAGAGATCACACGAGCAGTTTTTACCCAGGTTCGGGCCGCCGTGAGGAGTGAAACACTACTCCTGCTTTGGTGGATTGATGGTGGATAATGGTGGAGAATGCAGTGCTCTTGCCCGGCAGGGTTGCCTCGGGGCGAGAGTGGCTACGCGCGTATGAATGTGTGAGGGTCCGAATCCTCTCCATGGTTTCCATGGGCCTCCTTTTATAGATAAAGGGGTCACCACAGTGGCAAATCAGTCTTTTACACACTTATTAGATAGCAAACGGTGATATCATACCTAACTCTGCAGGCGGACAGAGCGCATTAAATGCGCCGCTCAATGTCACATCACAGTGCGCCCGGCAAGCCTTGCCGGGCTGTTTTGCCAGCTTCGCGCCTGCTTGCTTGACACGTCTCAGGACGGGTGTCATTTGGAGGTATTTTCCGTAGGAAGTGGCTGCCATGTGGCAGGAAGCAACCACTTAGTCACTTAGGGGCTTGACACCGCACTGATCGATGACTTGCGTCGCTGTGAGGTGGTGCGGTGGAGTAGTTTGCCTCCGCAAGCCCCGGCAGGCCTGCCGGGACGATCTGGAAGCTTGCTTCTGGGGTAGCCCCAACCTTGCCTGGCTCGCCTGTCCGGCAAGGGAGGTTTTTCCCTTAGTGATATCTTGCTTCTCTGGCTCGTCTTGGTCTTCGTGATCTGCACTTTGATCCTTCAAAGAACTGATCCCTTGTGCTCAGTCTGATCTTGGGTGCTACAATCTTGTCCTTAGGCCTGTGCACAGTCTGGGCAACGGACCCAGGGTTTGTTGCACCGACAATAGTAGATATGATCAACATGAAGATGTTCACGATTGATGACTACCCCATCTCACGTGATGATCGGACATCGGTTAGTTGATTTGGATCATGTATCGCTTAGACAACTTGAGGGATGTTGATTTAAGTGGGAGTTCATTAGTAATTTGATTAATTGAACTAAGATTTATCATGAACATAGTCAAAATGTCTTTGCAAATTATGTTGTAGTTCAATAGCTCACAATGTAGCTTCCCCATTTTTTGATACATTCCTAGAGAAAACTAAGTTGAAAGATGATGGTAGCAATAATGCGGACTGGGTCGGTGATCCGAGGATTATCCTCATTGTTGAACAGAAGAATTATGTCCTTGATGCACCGCTAGGTGACAGACCTATTGCAGGAGCTGATGCACACGTTATGAACATTTGGCAAAGCTCGATCTGATGACTACTTGATAGTTTAGTGCGCCATGCTTTACAGCTTAGAATCGGGGCTCCAAAGAAGTTTTGAACGCCATGGAACATATGAGATGTTCCAAGAGCTGAAATTGGTATTTTAGGCTCATGCCCGTGTTGAGAGGTATGAGAGCTCTGACAAGTACTTTGCCTAGAAGATGGAGGAGAATAGCTCAGCCAGTGAGCATGTGCTCAGAATGTCTGGGGTACTACATTCGCTTGAATCAAGTGGGAGTTAATCTCCCAGATAAGATAGTGATTGACAGAATTCTCCAGTCACTATTACTAAGCTACTAGAGCTTTGTGATGAACTATAATATGCAAGGGATGATGAAAATGATTCCCGAGCTCTTCGCGATGCTGAAATCAGCGGAGGTAGAAATCAAGAAGGAGCATCAAGTGTTGATGGTTAACAAGACCACTAGTTTCAAGAAAAAGGGCAAGGGAAAGAAAGGGAACTTCAAGAAGAATGGCAAGCAAGTTGCCGCTCCTATGAAGAAGCCCAAAGCTGGACCCAAGCCTGAAACTGAGTGCTTCTACTGCAAGGGAAATGGTCACTGGAAGCGAAACTGCCCCAAATACTTGGCGAATAAGAAGGATGGCAAAGTAAACAAAGGTATATTTGATATACATGTTATTGATGTATACCTTACTGGTGCTCATAGTAGCCCCTGGGTATTGGATACCGGTTCAGTTGCTAAGATTAGTAACTCGAAACAGGAGTTGCAGAATAAACAGAGACTAGTTAAGGGTGAGGTGACGATGTGTGTTGGAAGTGTTTCCAAGATTGATATGATCAGCATCGCACACTCCCTCTACCTTCGGGATTAGTGTTGAGCCTGAATAAATGTTATTTGGTGTTTGCGTTGAGCATGAACAAGATTAGATCGAGTTTATTGCAATATGGTTATTCATTTAAGTTGGAGAATAATTGTTGTTCTGTTTACATGAATAAAACCTTCTATGGTTATACACCCAATGTGAATGGTTTATTGAATCTCGATCGTAGTGATACATATATTCATAATATTGATGCCAAAAGATGCAAAGTTGATAATGATAGTGCAACATACTTGTGGCACTGCTGTTTAGGTCATATTGGTGTAAAGCACATGAAGAAACTCCATGCGGATGGACTTTTGGAATCACTTGATTATGAATCATTCGATACTTGCGAACCATGCCTCATGGGCAAGATGACTAAAACTCCGTTCTCTAGAACAATGGAGCGAGCTACTTATTGGAAATAATACATACCGATGTATGCAGTCCAATGAGTGTTGAGGCACGCGGTGGGTATCGTTATTTTCTAACCTTTACAAATGATTTGAGTAGATATGGGTATATCTACTTGATGAAACACAAATCTGAAACATTTGAAAAGTTCAAAGAATTTCAGAGTGAAGTAGAGAATCATCGTAACAAGAAAATAAAATTTCTACGGTCTGATCATGGAGGTGAATATTTGAGTTACGAGTTTGGCCTTCATTTATAACAATGTGGAATTGTTTCACAACTCACGCCACCTAGAACACCACAGCGTAATGGTGTGTCCCAACGTCGTAACCTTACTTCATTAGATATGGTGCGTTCTATGATGTCTCTTACCGATTTGCCTTTATCATTTTGGGGTTATGCATTAGAGACAGCCGCATTCACATTAAATAGGGCACCGTCTAAATCCGTTGAGACGACGCCGTATGAACTTTGGTTTGGCAAGAAACCTAAGCTGTCATTTCTTAAAGTTTGGGGATGCGATGCTTATGTCAAACAGCTTCAGCCTGATAAGCTCGAACCCAAAGCAGAGAAGTGCATCTTCATAGGATACCCTAAAGATACCATTGGGTATACCTTCTACCACAGATCCGAAGGAAAGATTTTTGTTGCCAAGAATGGGTCCTTTCTAGAGAAGGAGTTTCTCTCGAAAGAAGTGAGTGGGAGGAAAGTGGAACTTGATGAGGTAGTTGTACCTTCTCTCGAATTAGAAAGTAGCACATCAGAGAAAACCATTCTCGTGATGCCTACACCAACTAGAGAGGAAGCTAATGATGATGATCATTAAACTTCGGATCAAGTTACTACTGAACCTCGTAGGTCGACCAGAACACGTTCCGCACCAGAGTGGTACGGTAATCCTGTCCTGGAAGTTATGTTGTTAGACAACAGTGAACCTACAAGAAGCTATGATGAGCCCAGATTCCGACAAATGGCTTGAGGCCATGAAATCTGAGATAGGATCCAGGTATGAGAACAAAGTGTGGAATTCGGTGGACTTGCCCGATGATCGGCAGGCCATTGAAAATAAATGGATCTTCAAGAGGAAGACGGACGCTGATGGTAATATCACTGTCAATAAAGCACGACTTGTGGCGAAAGGTTTTCGACAAGTTCAAGGAGTTGACTACGATGAGACCTTCTCACCCGTAGAGATGCTTAAGTCTGTCCGAATCATGTTAGCAATTGCCGCATTTTATGATTATGAAATCTGGCAAATGGATGTCAAAACTGCATTCTTTAACGAGTTTCTTAAAGAAGAGTTGTATATGATGCAACCAGAAGGTTTTGTCGATCCTAAAGGAGCTAACAAAGTGTGCAAGCTCCAGCGATCCATTTATGGACTGGTGCAAGGATCTCGGAGTTGGAATATACGCTTTGATGAGGTGATCAAAGCATATGGTTTTATACAGACTTATGTTGAAGCCTGTATTTACCAGAAAGTGAGTGGGAGCTCTGTAGCATTTCTGATATTATATGTGGATGACATATTGCTGATTGGAAATGATATAGAATTTCTGGATAGCATAGAAGGATACTTGAATAAGAATTTTTCAATGAAAAACCTCTGTGAAGCTGGTTATATATTGGGCATCAAGATCTATAGGGATAGATCGAGACACTTAATAGGACTCTCACAAAGCACATACCTTGACAAAGTTCTGAAGAAGTTCAAAATGGACTAGTCAAAGAAAGGGTTCTTTCCTGTGTTGCAAGGTGTGAAATTGAGTAAGACTCAAAGCCCGACCACGGCAGAAGATAGAGAGAGAATGAAAGTCATTATCTATGCCTCAGCCATAGGTTCTATAAAGTATGCCATGCTGTGTACCAGACCTATTGTGTGCCTTGCCATGAGTTTGGCAAGGGATACAATAGTGATCCAGGAGTGGATCACTGGACAGTGGTCAAAATTATCCTTATGTACCTAAAGAGGACTAAGGAAATGTTTCTCGGTTATGGAGGTGATAAAGAGTTCATCGTAATGGGTTATGTTGATGCAAGCTTTGACACCGATCCGGATGACTCTAAGTCTCAATCTGGATACGTATTTGTCGGTGCAACAAACCCTGGGTCTGTTCCCCAGACCGTGCACAGGCCTAAAAGAGCAAGGTTGCAACATCCAAAACGAGATCAAGTTGAAGAGACAACTCTTTGAGAAATCAGAGGGCGGATCAAGAAGACCAAGTCAAGCCAAGGGAAGCAAGACACCGCTAAGCAAAAGCCTCCCTTGCCGGTAGGCGAGCCTGGCGAGGTCGAGGTTACTCCGAAGACAAGTCTCAAGACTGCCCCGGCAAGCTTGCCGGGGACGCCAAGGGCGGACCACCCTGCCAAGGCTCCACCGCTCCACCTCACAACAACGCAAGTCATCGATCGGTGCGGTGTCAAGCCCCCAAGTGACTAAGTGGTTGTTTATTGACACATGGCAGCCACTTCTGAAGGAAATTGCCTCCAAATGACACCCGTCCAGAGACATGTCGAGCTGACAGACAAGAAGGTGGCCAAACAGCCCGGCAAGGCTTGCCGGGCACGCCACGATGTGACACTAAGTGGGGCATTTAATGCATTTTCCACAGGGAGTTTTTTGGAGGATTGGAGGAGCACTTTGACGGATTGCAAACAGAGCACGTACCCCATGCGGAAAATAGCATTGCTGATCATCTGTTGAAGTGCGCTGTGCAAAAACTCCCTGTGGAACCAGGGACTTTTGTTCTCCATCTGACTCAGCCCTCCGTATCCCCGGCAACAATGGCCAGAAAGAGGAGGAAACTGGACTCCGGCAAGCCTCTCCCTGCAGAGCCTCCCGAGGCCCCTGGCAGAGAGCTTGGCGGGAACAACTCTCCTTTGATCGGTGAGCTGCACCCTCCCGCCAGACCACCGGTCCCTGCGGTCGAGGAATGCGCTCCCACGAATGAGGAGGTGCCGCTAGTCCTCGTTGCCGAGCCTCAGGCTCCAACTTGGGCGCGACACATAGTCCATTTCCTCCAAACTGGAGAACTTCCCGAAGAGCAAGAAGAAGCTGAAAGAGTAGCCTGGAGAGCCAGTATGTATCCATTCGTTGACGACACGCTATATAGAAGAAGGCCCAACGGTGTGAAATTGAAGTGTATTTGCCGGGAAGAAGGAAAGGAACTATTGGCAGAGATACACAAGCGTATGTGCGGCTCACACATCGGATCGAGTGCTCTTGTTGGAAAAGCCTTCCGGCAAGGATTTTACTGGCCCACGGCCCTCCAAGACGCAGTTGAGTTGGTCACCAAATGTGAAGCCTGCCAGTTCCACTCCAAGAATATCCATCAGCCTGCCCAGGCTCTCCATACGATCCCTTTATCATGGCCCTTCTCAGTCTGGGGGCTCGACATCTTGGGCCCCTTCCCCCGTGCTACCGCGGGCTTTGAGTTCTTGTTCGTCGCCATCGACAAGTTCACAAAGTGGCCAGAAGTGGAGCCTGTGAGAAAGGTGACCGCACAGTCAGCTATCAAGTTCTTGAAAGGATTGGTGTGCCGCTTCGGGGTCCCCGCCCGAATCATCACCGACAATGGCACCCAATTCACGAGCCGCGCCTTCATGCAATATGTTCATGCCCTTGGAAGCAAAATCTCATTTGCCTCTGTTGCTCATCCAAGGAGCAATGGGCAGGCTGAGAGAGCGAACGCTGAAGTGCTGCGAGGACTCAAGATGAGAACATTCGATAAGCTGCGGAAGAATGGCGGGCGATGGATCGATGAGCTGCCGGTGGTTCTTTTGTCCCCCAGGACGACACCAAATTGAGCTACCGGGCAGACTCCCATCTCCCTAGTCTATGGGGAAGAAGCAGTTATCCCCACAGAACTCATATACGGGTCACCTCGAGTACTTGCCTATGATGGAGTAGCGCAAGAATAGCACCAGCGTGACGACACTGTGCTACTTGAGGAGAACCGTCTCCGGGCTGCTACGCGTGCTGCACGCTACCAGCAAGCCCTGTGTCGCTATCACAGCCGCAGGGTTCATGCCCGGAGTTTTGAGGAAGGCGACCTTGTCCTTAGGCGCGTTCAGTCCGCCAAGGGTACAAACAAGTTGACACCAAAGTGGGAAGGCCCTTACCGGGTAGTACGAGTCACCAGACCTGGCGTGGTCCGTCTGGAGACCGGAGATGGCATTCAATTGCAAAACTCATGGAACATCGAGCATCTCCGTAAGTTCTACCCGTAAGGCGCGGCTATCGGGCCTTGCCCGCAGCCACCATTTTGTACAGGCCTTGCCGATGTTGCATGTAACCCCTTGTACAAAGACAGACGTAGACCCTGAGTAACAGAGAAATAAATGAAGCACTGGGGGCCCCTGACAAATTGCATGCATGCATAAGCATATCATGAGCATAGCATGTTCATGTAGATAAGATCGCATGTGGCATCATTCTCATTTGCACTAAGCTGCAGGCTCTTACCGTGGACTTGGTCCCGAAGGAGAGAAGAGAAGACGAGGCTACATTGCGACCCCCGGCAAGCCAAACAGATAAGTTCTTTCTTACCCATACATGTTCTGTAAGTAGAGACTTGTGCATATGAAAACGTTGCCACCTTCGAAACTTAGGTGCTCCCATCCTTTGACTCGAACGTTGCTTCGGTCTGGATGGTTGCAGTGTCCTTTGACGAAAAAGTTTGGCGGGGGGCTGGTCCCTCTTTATGATTTGTGCCCAGCAGGCCTAGCTCCGCGGCAACAAACTGAGGGTACCTGCAGGGTAGCCTGCCGGGGAAACTTGTTTACTTGAATGTATAGAGGCATTTCACCTCTGCATGGCCATGTTACATGCACAAGTACCCGGCAAGGCTTGTATTTTTCATTAATATGCTGATTAACAAGTACAGATCTTACAGAACGGAAACATGGGTAAAGAAGATTACATAATTTAAACTAAAGTTTAGCTAGTGCCTACATGGATCAAGAAGACCAAGTCAAGCCAAGGGAAGCAAGATACCGCTAAGGGAAAGCCTCCCTTGTTGGGCAGGTGAGCCTGGCAAGGTTGAGGTTACTCCGAAGACAAGTCTCAAGACTACCCCGACAAGCTTGCCGGGGACACCAAGGGCGGACCACCCCGCTAAGGCTCCACCGCTCCACCTCACAACAATGCAAGTCATCGATCGGTGCGGTGTCAAGCCCCCAAGTGATTAAGTGGCTGTTTCTTTACACATGGCAGCCACTTCCGAAGGAAATTGCCTCCAAATGACACCCGTCCAGAGATGTGTCGAGCAGACATACAAGAAGGTGGCCATTGCTGGGCACGCCACGATGTGACACTAAGTAGCACATTTAATGCGCTCTGCCTTGTCTGCAGAGTTAGGTATGATAGCACTGTTTGCTATCTAATCAGTGCACAATGACTGATTTGCCATTGTGGTGACCCCTTGATCTATAAAAGGAGGGCCATGGCAACCATAGAAAGGGGTCGGACCCTTGCACAATCATACGCGTGTAGCTGCCCTCGCCCCGAGGCAACCCTGCCGGGCTAGATCGATGCGTCTCCACCATGGTCCTCTCATCAATCCACCAAAGCAGGAGTAGAGTTTTACGCCTCGCGGCGGCCCAAACCTGGGTAAAACTGCCCGTGTGATCTCTGCCGTGCTGTGCTACGTTCTCCGCTCTTTCTGCAATGTGCTCATCCCCCTGCTAAACCACAAGGGGCTGATGGCCCCATAGGTGGCCATGGTTTCCCATGACAGTATTGAAAGTGGGAGCAATTAGCTAGAGTAGCTACATGCAGAGCATTGTAGACATAGAAATTTGCAAAATACATACGGATCTGAATGTGGCGGACCCGTTGACTAAACCTCTCTCGCAAGCAAAACATGATCATACCTTAATACTCTTTGGGTGTTAATCACATAGCGATGTGAACTAGATTATTGACTCCAGTAAACTCTTTGGGTGTTAGTCACATAGCAATGTGAATTATAGGTGTTAATCACATGGCGATGTGAACTAGATTATTGACTGTAGTGCAAGTGGGAGACGGATGGAAATATGCCCTAGAGGCAATAATAAAGTTGTTATTATTATATTTCCTTATTCATGATAAAGGTTTATTATTCATGCTAGAATTGTATTGACTGGAAACTTAAATACATGTGTGGATACATAAACAAATACCGTGTCCCTAGTGAGCCTCTACTAGACTAGCTTGTTGATCAAAGATGGTTAAGGTTTCCTAACTATAGACATGAGTTGTCATTTGATAACAGGATCACATCATTAGGATAATGATGTGATGGACAAGACCCAATCGTTAGCATAGCATATGATCGTTCAGTTTATTGCTACTGCTTTCTTAATGTCAAATACATGTTTCTTCAACCATGAGATCATGCAACTCCCGGATATCGAAGGAATAACTTGTGTGCTATCAAACATCACAACGTAACTGGGTGATCATAAAGATGCTCTACAAGTATCTCCGAAGGTGTCTCTTGAGTTGGCGTGAATCAAGATTGGGATTTGTCACTCCGTATATCGGAGAGGTATCTCTGGGCCCTCTCGGTAATACAAATCACAAGAAGCTTGCAAGCAAAGTGACTAAGGAGTTAGTTGCAAGATGATGTATGACGAAACGATTAAAGAGACTTGCCGGTAACGAGATTGAACTAGGTATAGAGACACCGATGATCGAATCTCGGGCAAGTAACATACCGACAGACAAAGGGAATTACGTATGTTGTCATAATGGTTCAACCGATAAAAGATCTTCGTGGAATATGTAGGAATCAATATGGGCATCCAGGTCCCGCCATTGGTTATTGACCGGAGAGGTGTCTCAGTCATGACTACATAATTCCCGAACCCGCAGGGTCACACGCTTAACGTTCGTTGATGCTAGAGTAGTATTGGGATATTTGATGAGTGGTAACCAAATGTTGTTTGGAGTCCCAGATGAGATCCCGGACATCACGAGGAGTCTCAGAATGGTCGATAGGTAAAGATTTATATATGGTAAGTCATATTTTGGGTTCCGGAAAAAGGTGCAGTTTTTTCGATATTGTACCGGGAAGCTTCCAGAAGGTGCCGGAGGATTCCGGAATGTTTTGGAAGTCCAAAAGTGGGTCCACCATGACACAAGGGCTAGCATGGGCTGTGGGGAGGCACCCTGGACTTATTGGACTAGGCGCACCAAGTCCTCAAAAGCCCATGTGGCTAGGGAAGGCAAAAAAGGAAGGAATCCTAGTAGGAATAGGATTGGACTTGGAGTCCAAGTCCTCTCCCCCTTGCTGCACCCTAGGGCTCGGAGGGTCTGTTTCCCACGCCCCTCCACCTATATATAGAGGGGAGGGAATGCCCCAAGAGGACACACCAACCCCTTGGCGCCCCTCTCTCTCTTGTTACTCCGTAGTTCCACCGCCTCATCCTAGCGACGCTTAGCGAAGCGCTGTCTGTGCTCCACCACCACCGTCACCACCATGCCGTCATGTTGGTTGTGATACCATCTACTTCTCCTCTCCCTCTTGCTGGATCAAGAAGGAGGAGACGTCATCGAGCCGCATGTGTGCTAAACTCGGAGGTGCCGTCCGTTCGGCACTAGATCAGTTGGATCGTGATCGGATCGTGAAGAGTACGACTACATCAACCTCGTGATAAAATGCTTCTGCTTAGCGATCTACAAGGGTATGTAGATGCTCGCCCCCTCTCATAGCTATGCATCTCCATGGATTGATCTTGCGTGTGCATAGAATTTTTTTTGTTTTCCATGCAACGTTCCCCAACAGAGATACTACTTGTGCATCCAAAAACCCTTAACCCAAAATCTTATTTTGAGAGTCCACCATACCTACCTATGGATTGAGTAAGATCCTTCAAGTAAGTTGTCATCAGTGCAATAAGGCAATAAAAATTTCTTCTAAAAGTGTTGGATCATTTAGTGTAAGAGAAAATTGAGTGTTGTACGAACTTATGATGGCAAAGTAATAAAAGCGACGGACTGCATAATAAAGGTTGCTATCATAAGGGGCAATACAACGTGACATTGTTTTGCATTAAGGGATTTGGCATACAAACAAATAAGCGCATGACAACCTCTGCTTCCCTCTGCAAAGGGCCTATCTTTTACTTTTATGTAAGAGTCAAAGTATCTTCCCCTATTCCTTTTTGTTTTCTCTTTTTGCAAGCATCATGTGGTGAGGAAAGATCTAGGCACATATATCCAGCTGGATATGAGTAGGCATGAGTTATAATTGTTGACATCACCCTTGAGGTGAATACGTTGGGAGGAGAAACTATAAGCCCCTGTCTTTCTATGTGTCCGGTTGAAACTTTTTGTTCATGGGTATGATGTGAGTGTTAGCAATCATAGAAGATTAAATGATGGTTGACTATGTGGACTTGCCTAAAGGCTCCGATATGTGACCCTTCCTGAAAATATGATGAATTGTAGTTGCAAAGTTGACTGAGAACATAGTTTGTTGGTTTTCAATAAGGTTTATGCTTTACACTTCAATGTTGTGATGAATTGTTACTTGTTCAAGAGAAGTTATATGATAAAAGTTGTTTAATAAAGCTTTATGTTAAAGTTCCTTGCTATTACAATAATATGCATGATGCTTCTATGTCCGTATTTTGTTTTTATCGACACCTCTCTCTCTAAGCATGTTGGCATGTTTTTCGATTTCGGTTTTTCGCTTGAGGAGAAGTGAGGTCTAAGCTTGGGGGAGTTGATACGTCCATTTTGCATCATGTTTTCCTACTGTTATTTATAATGTTTTTATGCATAATAATGCTTTTGGGAGTAATTCTAATGCCTTTTCTCTCATAATATGCAAGGTTTACACAAAGAGGGAGAATACCGGCAGCTGGAATTCTGGACCTGAAAAAGCTACGTCGGAGTTACTTATTCTGCACATCTCCAAATGAGCAAAAATTTATAGAGAATTATTTTGCAATATATGAAAAATACTGGAGCAAATAACTACCGGAGGAGGCCCACCAGGTGGGCACAACCCACCTGGCCGCGCCAGGCCCCCCAGGCGCGCCCTGGTGGGTTGTGCCCTCCTCGTCCCACCTCTGGTACCCATCCTCTGGTATATAGGTCATTTTGACCTAGAAAAAATCAGGAGGGGACTTTCGGGACGAAGCGCCGCCGTCTCGAGGCGGAACTTGGGAAGGAGCACTTTTGCCCTCCGGTGGAGCGATTCCACCGGGGGAACTTCCCTCCCGGAGGGGGAAATCATCGCCATTGTCATCACCAACAACTCTCCCATCTTTGGGAGGGCCATCTCCATCAACATCACCATCTCCTCTCAAACCCTAGTTCATCTCTTGTGTTCAATCTTTGTACCGGAACCTTAGATTGGTACTTGTGGGTGACTAGTAGTGTTGATTACATCTTGTAGTTGATTACTATATGGTTTATTTGGTGGAAGATTATATGTTCAGATCCATTATGCTATTTAATACCCCTCTGGTCTTGAGCATGATTATCATTTGTGAGTAGTTACTTTTGTTCTTGAGGTCACGGGAGAAGTCATGTTGCAAGTAATCATGTGAACTTGATATGTGTTCGATATTTTGATGATATGTATGTTGTGATTCCCTTAGTGGTGTCATGTGAACGTCGAGTACATGGCACATCACCATATTTGGGCCTAAGGGAATGCATTGTGGAGTAGTTATTAGATGATGGGTTGCTAGAGTGACAGAAGCTTAAACCCTAGTTTATACGCTACTTCGTAAGGGACCGATTTGGATCCAAAAGTTTAATGATATGGTTAGATTTTATCTTAATACTTTTCTCTTAGTTGCGGATGCTTGTGAGGGGGTTAATCATAAGTAGGAGGTTTGTTATAGTAAGAACATCACCTAAGCACCGGTCCACCCACATATCAAATTATCAAAGTAGCGAACACGAACCAAACCAACATGTTGAAAGTGAAATGATGAAATTCCCGTGTACCCTCAAGAACGCTTTGCTTATCATAAGAGACCGTTTTGGCCTGTCCTTTGTCACAAAAGGATGGGGCTACCTTGCTGCATATTATTTACCGTTACCGTTACTTGCTCGTTACAAATTATCTTGCTATCAAACTACTTGTTACCGACTATTTCAGTGATTGCAGAAAATACCTTACTGAAAACCACTTGTCCTTTCCTTCTGCTCCTCGTTGGGTTCGACACTCTTACTTATTGAAAGGACTACGATTGATCCCCTATACTTGTGGGTCATCAGTATGCGTGTGCTCAAACTTTGGTCTGGAATCTCACCATGACCTACCGTAAAATGAACCAAGAAGAATCCATCTTGGTAACCTCTCGCATTGTCGGTCGAAGTGATGGACATCCATGTGAGCCCACGAATGGGCTTGCCACTGGTAACCATGCGAGGAAGAGTGTCCGAAGACAACCACCGCATGCATGTGTCCCGAACATATGTATGGAGGTGTTGTGTGATGTTTGAATACCCAATGCACAACTTTGATGTGGCACCTACCTCGGAAATCATAAAGTCCCAACACGAAGCGAGGTTCACGATGCGTCATTTGCTGCCCCCACTTCGTCGATCCGGTGGGAGGGATTCATGTGTACACATGCGCTCAAACTATACTATATGTAATATTCTCAGCATAACCTACCGTAAGACAAACCAAAAATTAATCCTCTCCTAGGTCAAATTAACCTCTATCGTTGTCAGTGAAAGTGATGGACCAAGCGGGCCCACAAATGGAAGTGTCGCCGATAACCGCGTGAGTGAGTGCTAGAGGATGACCACCACTTGCACGTGGGCCAAACATATGTATGGAGGTGTTGTGTGATGTTTGAATATCCAGTGCACAACTTTGATGTGGGCCGTTCCTCAGAAACCATAAAGTCCCCACATTAAGCGAGGTTCACGACGTGTAGTATGCTGGTCCCCTTGCCCCACTTTGACACATACTATTTATACTCCTACCATAACATAAACCGTCCAAAGAGAATCCTTGGACAAATTAACCTCTATCGCTGTAGGTCAAAGTGATGGACGTCACGGGCCCACGGATGGATGCGTCACAGGTAACTGATACCTCTCCAACGTATCTATAATTTTTTATTGTTCCATGCTATTATATTATCTGTATTGGATGTTTTATATGCATTAATATGCCATTTTATATTATTTTTGGGACTAACTTATTAACCTAGAGCCCAGTGCCAGTTTCTGTTTTTTCCTTGTTTTTGAGTTTTACAGAAAAGGAATATCAAACGGAGTCCAAACGGAATAAAACTTTACGATGATTTTTCTTGGACCAGAAGACACACGTAGGACTTGGAGAGGAAGTCAGGAGAGCCCTGAGGGCTCTACAAGCCCTCAGGGCACGCCCTAGGGGGGTGCCCCCTGGCTTGTGGGCCCCATGGGAGTCCTCCAACCCTAATCTTTGGCCTATAAATTCAGAAATATTCCCAAACGACCAGAAGCATCCACCAAAATACTTTTCCGCTGCCGTAACCTTCTGTACCCGTGAGATCCCATCTTGGGGCCTTTTACGACATCCTGCCGGAGGGGGATTCGATCGCGGAGGGCTTCTACATCAACTCTATTGCCCTTCCGATGAAGCGTGAGTAGTTTTCCATAGACCTACGGGTCCATAGCTAGTAGCTAGATGGCTTCTTCTCTCACTTTGATTCTCAATACCATGTTCTCCTCGATGTTCTTGGAGATCTATCTGATGTAATATTCTTTTGCGGTGTGTTTGTCGAGATCCGATGAATTGTGGATTTATGATCAGATTATCTATGAATATTATTTGAATCTTCTCTGAATTCTTATATGCATGATTTGATATCTTTGTATTTCTCTTCGAATTATCGGTTTGGTTTGGCCAACTAGATTGGTTCTTCATGCAATGGGAGAGGTGCTTAGTTTTGGGTTCAATCTTGCGGTGTCCTCACCCAGTGACAAAGTAGGGGTAGCGAGGCACGTATTTGTATTGTTGCCATCAAGGGTAAAAAGATGGGGTTTTCATCATATTGCTTGAGTTTATCCCTCTACATCATGTCATCTTACTTAAGGCGTTACTCCGTTCTTTATGAACTTAATACTTTAGATGCATGCTGGATAGCGGTCGATGTGTGGAGTAATAGTAGTAGATGAAGAATTGTTTCGGTCTACTTGACACGGACATGATGCCTATATGCATAATCATTGCCTTGGATATCGTCATAACTTTGCGCTTTTCTATCAATTGCTCACAGTAATTTGTTCACCCACCGTATTATTTGCCTTCAAGAGAGAAGCCTCTAGTGAAACCTATGGCCCCCGGGTCTATTTTCCATCTTATTTTTCAGATCTATAAACCAAAAAAACCCAAAAATACCTTGCTGCAATTTATTTACTTTTTTTTGTTTTACATTTTAGTAATCTTTTATATCTATCTCTATCAGATCTCATCCTTGCAAGTGACTGTGAAGGGATTGACAACCCCTTTATCGCGTTGGGTGCAAGTGTTTGATTATTTGTGCAGGTGCATAGATTGGGGACTTGCTTGTATCTCCTACTGGATTTGATACCTTGGTTCTTAACTGAGGGAAATACTTATCTCTACTTTGCTGCATCACGCTTTCCTCTTCAAGGGAAAAACCAACGCAAGCTCAAGAAGTAGCAGTAACCATGCGAGTGAGTGTCCTAGGACAACCACCGCCTACATGTGGCCCAAAGAGGTGTTGTGTGATGTTTGAATACCCAATGCACAACTTTGATGTGCCACCTGCTTCGCAAACCACGCCCCACACGAAGGTTCATGATGTGTAGTCCCCTCACTTCGAGCCGGTGGGAGGGATTCACGTGTACACACGCGCTCAAACTTTGGTCTAGAATCTCACTATAGTCTACACCGTAACACATGCCAAGATGAATCTACCTTTGGTCAAATGCCTCTCGCTATCGGTCAAAGTGATAACCTACGCGGGATAACGAATGGGTGCATCACTGATAACTGCACGAGGGAGTGTCCGAGGACCACCACTGCATGCATGTGGCCCAAACATATGTATGAAAGGGTTGTGTAATGTTTTAAATACCCAATTCACGACTTTGATGTGACACCTGCCTCACAAATTGGTCAATCCCACATAGAGGCTCACGACGCGTATTGTGCCGGACCCCCCCCCCTCACCCACCGCACCACTGCCGCGACTTCGAGGCATGTCAAACTTTTTCTACAGTGAGCATGTCACCAAGGTAGTGCCATGTTCAGATTTGAAAAAAATCAGAGATCATTCAGACATTTTCATACATTGATAAATTTCCTAGGGATTTAATGTGTAAAAATCAAATTTGAACTACATGCACATGCAATAGTGCACCAAAATGAATTGGAAAATCATGTGTGTGTACTTGGGTGCATGTTTAGTCCCAATCAAAGAAATGGCAAGAAATTTCAAACATTGAGAATCTTGATTTTTAAATTCCAGTAAATCCAAAACTTAGTTGAAATTCATGAAACTTGTCGTGGTGTCATGCTATGACACTAATAGACTATGATATTGTTTTTTTGTTAGACTGGAGACAAGTTTTTTTTGGGGGATAATTGCATTTGAGCCCCTAGTTGTGTCCCACTCGACAGGATTGCCCCTAATTTTCAAAAGCCAGCGGTTCTGTCCAACCCACTTTGGTCGTCTTGTGCTTTTGCCCTTTGACCATTTGACCGTCACTTTGAAAACTTCATAACTAATTCATACTAAATCAGAAAAATGCAAATAAGATACCAAAATGTTCAGAAGAACATCACCTGTATGTCAATGTCACTTGCATTCATGACAAAAGTGTTGGCAAGTGCCCATCCGAGTTTTACCTCTTATCATACCACCATGAACAGTAAAATCTAAAATAATTCAAAAAATTCAAAAATAAATTTGGTGGCAAAGAATGACAAATGTTTTAAGTTCTTGCCAAGTTTCATAAGGGAATGACATTCGTGGAATTCGTGGCAAAAAAACAATATATTTTGGAGTGTTGATTGTTTTTTTGCCATGACTTCCACGAATGTCATTCCCTAATGAAACTTGGCAAGCACTTAAAACATTTGTCATTCTTTGCCCCCAAATTTATTTTTGAATTTTTTGAATTTTTTTAGATTTCACTGTTCATGGTGGTATGATAAGAGGTAAAACTCGGATGGGCACTTACCAAAACTTTTGTCATGAATGCAAGTGACATTGACATACAGGTGATGTTCTTCTGAACATTTTGGTATCTTATTTGCATTTTTCTGATTTAGTATGAATTAGTTATGAAGTTTTCAAAGTGACGGTCAAACGGTCAAAGGGCAAAAGCACAAGATGACCAAAGTGGGTTGGACAAAACCGCTGGCTTTTGAAAATTAGTGGCAATCCTGTCGAGTGGGAAACAACTAAGGGCTCAAATGCAATTATCCCTTTTTTTGACAGAACAGATTCGAGACAAGTTTTGATATAAGCTTCTTACAAACGGGAGATTATTAATAGTTGGAACACAATATCACAAATGGTTTATTTATTCAAACGGTGGGCATTAGACCAACGATGTATGTGCCATGCTTCGATTAAAAGTAATAAAGTGGCGAAATTAATCCTCAAAACAGAAAAACAATATACGTGCCACCACGTGTCACACGTGCCTTGCGAGCAGGCGTGAGTTGAGGGACGCATGCGAGCAGTCCGCTGTGCAGGCAGACTGGGGGCATGCGAGAAGGTGTGTGAATTGACGGGAGGCGTGTTCACTTTGCAGTGTCATCGGGAGGCGTGCGAGCAACTATGTGAAATGAAGGTAGGCATGCGAGCAGTCCACTGTGCTGGCTCACCGGGAGGCGAGCCAGCCCTTTGGCGCTGCTCGCCTCACTCCCACTACTCCATATTAATGGCGCCCGAGCTGCTGGTTATAATAGGCGGTCACACCCCCATTCTCGCTACACACACAATCCTCTCTCTCTGCCTGCATCCTCGACGCCGTCCTCAGTGGTCACCGCCATCTGGAGTGTATGATAATGGCGTCGAAGCGCACCATCGGAGGGAGTGGCGACGCCAGGGCTATTGAAGCACCTGAGCACCGCGTGAAGTTGGGAGCAGAGGTTGATGTCGCCACCGCCGAGGTCTCGCACGGGCAGGAGCACGACCTTGATGTCATCGCCATCGTCGTGCTTCCCCAGACGAAGCTGAAGCCGAAGGTCAATGGCGACTCCGGCGACAACTCCGACGACCACTCCGGTGACGACGGAGAACTGGTTTGTCATCTATACCCATTTTGTGGCAAATGTATCCTAGGTTTTCTCTGGTTACTCCTGCCCCCCTTTTTGGAATAGAAATCTTATGGTTATGTTCTCTTAATCCATGAAACTAGAGTAAGATTCATTAGATCCTTGTAATGTATTGATTTTTTGAATGGTATCCGTCTTGGGTCAGTGATTAATTGTTTGTTCTATACAAATGATTTTTGCTAATAATCCGACTAGTGTTAGTGTTTGTGCTAATAATCCATAGGCAGATCTTGAGAATTGATTTTGAATGTCCTACATATATGTTTGTGCCAATTTTTTTCCATATTGGTATGTACATAGACGAGGCTCCAGCTAGCGGCGCCGCCTGTTGTAGATCCTACACCCGACAATGCGGGTAGAAGCGACCACGGTCCCCCTGGAGGAACCCATAGAATCTTGGGGGACCGCATATGGGATCTCCCGGATGCCATCCTTGGGAAGATCATCTCCCTTCTCCCCACCAAGGATGACTGTCGCACCCAAGTCCTCGTATCTCGGTGCTGCCCTCTGTGGCGCTCCGCGCCTCTTAATCTTGATTGTCGTCACCTATCTCTTGTTCATGATTCTGAACTCCCCAGAGCCACCATCTCCTCCCACCAGGGCTCCGTTCAATGCCTCTGCATCCTGGCATGCTACCTATTGTACATACCCTGCATGGTGGACGCCTGGCTGACATCCCGTGTATTCGAAAAACTCTAGTAGCTTGAGTTCTACCATTACTATGAAAACAACATACCACAAACAGAACATCATGTATCTGTGCCCTCACCACCGATGTCTATCTCGTGGTTTTCCTCCTCTCTCCACACCACCACCTTTGCCCGGTGCCATCTAGTAGACAATCTGGTACAAATGCTTCGACTCCCACTGCTAAAAAAACTTTCACTTGTGGTGGTTGATCAGTTGGAGGACTCACTGCACAACATCATCCACTCCAGTTGCCTTGCCATGGAGCGCTTGCTGCTTGTTTTCGAAATAGAAATCCATATATGTTGTCTCCAAATAAATCGCCTCATGTTATAAGCATTGGAATTTTTTTTAAAGGACATGAGCTCATCATCGAAGATGCCCCTTCACTTCAAAGGTTGCTCCTTGATTCTTGTTATGTACCTTCGCAAACAACTTTCATCTCTGTGCCTAAACTGGAGACCTTGGGTGTAATTTATGATATGTTTAATGATTTCAAGATGGTGTTTGGCTCCACACTTATTCAGGTACTGTATATTATCATCTACACTTTCGTAACCATAAGCTGCATTTTTCATTTCTGTGCATAAGTTTTATATCATCTTGGAGTACACTTTTGGTACTAATATTATGTTCTATTCTCAATGAAGAGTTTTGTCGTGCGTATGACGATCTATGGGACCGACAATGACCCCTTTGTGGTTCGATTGTGGGGATCGACATGCACAAAGAGTAGAACCAACAATCAACACAAGCGATTTACCTAGGTTCAGGCCACCATGAGGTGTAAAACCCTACTCCTGCTTTGGTGTATTGAAAGTGTTTGAGCTCAAGTTACAAGGAGCACAGCTTGCCGGCAAGGTATGCGGGAAGTGTAGCTACGCGTGTAAATGAGCAAAGTGTCGACCTTTGTAAAGGTAGACATGGGCCTCCTTTTATAGATCAAGGGGTCACCACAATGGGAAAATAGTCATTACATGAGGTAAATAGTAGCTATAGTCCTATCATACCTAATCCTACCGGATTAGGACAAAAGCATTAAATGTGCCATCAGGTGCCATGTTAGGGAAGCTCTCTGGCAAGAGGTGTCTCTCCTTCTATGACATTCACCCAGCTACCTCATATTTCCTTGTCACACTCCTAGGACGGGTGACAATAAAGTTGTCTTTTGGGCGGTGAGCTGACATGTGCCCCGACAAGCCTCACCTAACTACCTACCCGCTCAACAGCTATTTGACAAGCAACTAGCTAGTTGCTGAGGTGGATCGGTGGAGAGGTAGTGGGGGCTTGCCGGCACAGAGCTTGTCGGATATTCGCTTGCCAGTATGCAGCCTGTCGGCAGCTTGAGTCTTGCCCTTCCGTACTATGTTAGTACTTCTCTATGACTTGCCTCGAGGTCTTCTTCATGGTTTTATAAACCAAGTCTTGTATCTTGCTTGGAGCCATCCTCCGACAAGGCTTGCCATCGGGAAGGCTACTACTGTCTGTGCACAAGTTAGGGGACTAAATCACCCTTGTTTTAGTACACCGACAGGAGCCCCCGGGCTTGGGCAATACACGCATGGGAGGCCTCGTTTGGGCTAGCCCCAAAACAGTGTATAGACACATGTGGCAGAAAATAACTGCCGCAATCATCACTTTTACTGCACGCCCATGATGCACATTGAATGCAGGACATGGGAAACATGGTGCGAAATGGCTAATTGAGGTTGTGTGCCTAAAAAAGTGCATCCACATCAGACTGTCGAGAGCCACCCCCAGTGCCTTCCCCATAAAAGAGCATCTGCAGGGGCACTGCTCATCCACTGCTGCCTTTCCCAATCTCACCGCCGCCATTGTCTTCAATCTTGTGCAAGAATAGAGCCCTTTACCAGCACCGCACGACCCCTCTGTCACCCACCAATCCATCTTCTCCAAGCCGCCATGGCGCCGAAGAAGGCTGAGAAGCCATACGACCTGAAGGCGGAGGCGAGGAAGGAGGCCATGGCGGCCCTGAGGAGGGTGAACATCATCTTCTCTCCACCGGCACTGAACCACAACTTTTTGGTGATGCGGTACGCATACATGTGGGGGAAGGCGACGATGACCCACAGTGCTCCGCATGTGTTTCCAGGCACCGAGCCCTCCAAGAACAAGTATCCCTTCTTCACCGCGTACTTTTATTGCGGGCTTGTTCCCACTTTCTCTGATTTCTTTTCTGAGATCATGCAGACGTATGGGTTTTGTCACTTAGACTTTACCCCAAATGCAGTTAGTTACAGGTCCGTATTTGCCCACATGTACGAAAACTTTGTTGGAGTAGTGCCCAATGTAGCCTTGTTCCGCAACTTCTTCATCCCACACATTGAAGGGGACCCACTCTCCGGCAGCATCACCTGGATCTGTGGGTCTAGCACCAAAGAGGTCTACCCTAAAGGCAAGCTGCATCTGAAGTGGAATGAATGGCGAATAGATTGGTGCTGGATCAAAGAAGACAACTTCCCAGACTTCTGCAAGCCTCAGACCAGCAGGGTGGAGCGCGGCAACGATTGGAGCCACCTTGATGGGCACGACAAGAAGCTCACAATCACCATACACCGCATCATCTGCCTCAAAGCTACCAGCCTCACCATTGAGATGGTAGGCGCTGAGTTCCTTCGCTCCTGCATCACCCCTCTGCAGGACAGAAAGAGGTGTGCTTGGGATTACAAGAACGCAGCTGACATCATGTGACTATGCACTGGGCTTGGCGCCAACTTGACTGTGCTGCAGCATACATCCCTCTGCCACCAACTCTTCCACATCACCGGCAAGTTCAAGTTGCCGGCAAGTGTGGTGCCGGTATGCAATAACTCCGCCAAGGATGCGATCATTGCAATGATGCCATCATGCAATGCTCATAGCACCGAGGGCAGCTGTCAATGACCACCCGAAGATGAAGTGAGGGCATGGTTTGACACGATGGAGGAGAAGGCCATCAGAGAGGAGAAAGATTTTATCCGTGAAACCACTGATGAAGAGCTGGCTCGTATTGCCAGCAGAGCAGAGGAAGCACAAATGGCTAAGGCCATCGGCGGTTCTAGATCCGCGACAGCTGACTATGATGAAGAAACCGAAGATGAGCCGATGAAGAGCTGTTTGAGGAGCTTGCCGGAGAATAGAGCGAGAAGGACGCTAAAGAACCAAGGCACGAGGAGCCCCCAGTTCCTCAAGCTCCAAGGAAGAAAACTCGTGTCCTCTGAAAGGCACATTCCATAGAGCCCGTTCGCCCATCATCGCCTGACGATGAAGTTGTTGAGAAGAGGGCGACCGCCAAGGATACTCGGTGGCAAGGAGCTGGGTGACAAGCCCCTCAACAGCAGCAAGTACGACGCACCTCTACGAGGCGTCAAGCTGCACGAGCTGCCGGAGTGGCATGGTCCTCCCGTCCCGCCGCGTCATCGGCAAGCAGGCCAGGACACCTACTCCACCTCCTGCCTTTGAGGCTGGCACTGGAGCCACGTGGGACCTTTTTGTCCTTAGCGAGCAAGAGGAGGAAGAAGAGTAAATGTTCTCAACTATCTTCATTTTTTCTTCAATTCTTGATTTCTTGTCATAGTTGATCTGATTTATCTGATTCGTCTTGATTCTGCAGAGAAGTAGAAATGTTGGCGCAGGGGTGGCGAAGAAGGCAAAGACTTTAGTAGAAGGCGAGCCATCGTCAAGTGCGGGGTTGGACTTGGAGGTCGTGGTTGTCAGGCCCCAGTCCATTCCCGCAGCATGAAGCCACTGTCCAGTTTCCGCTGGCAAGTGCTGGCATTAATGTCCCCGTCTCCAACATCGACAAGGAGGTAGGAGAAGAGCACCATGAAGGGGAACACCTAGAAGCAGATCTACTAGTGACGCCTCCATCAACCATTGTCCTGGAAAGCAATTCTCTGGCAAGGGCTTTAACAGATGAACCTGTCCGTGCTGATGATGTGTCGGCAAGTGGAGCTGCCGGCAACCAGGCGACGACAACAGAAGTTGTCAGAGAAGAGAACACCTGTAGGATCAAAAGTATGTCTAGAATGGGGGGTGATTAGACTACTTGACCAAATAAAACCTAACCTTTTCCTAATTTTAGTTGTAGGCAGATTTTAGCAATTATGACAAGTCAAGTGACACCCTACACATGCAAGTCTAATAGTATAGCAGCGGAATGTAAGATATAGCACATGTAAGTAAAGGGAATGGTTTGGAGAAGGCAAACACAATAGGGACACGAAGATTTTTTGCGTGTTTCCGATAGGTGGTGCTATCGTACATCCACGTTGATTGAGACTTCAACCCACGAAGGGTAACGGCTGCGTGAGTCCACGGAGGGCTCCACCCATGAAGGGTCCACGAAGAAGCAACCTTGTCTATCCCACCATGGCCATCACCCATGAAGGAGTTGCCTCACTCGGGTAGATCTTCACGAAGTAGGCGATCTCCTTGCCCTTACAAACTTCTTGGTTCAACTCCACATCATGTCGGAGGCTCCCAAGCGACACTTAACCAATCTAGGAGACACCACTCTCCAAAAGGTAATAGACGGTGTGCTGATGATGAACTCCTTGATCATGTGCTTCAAATGATAGTCTCCCCAACACTCATCTCTCTCTCACAGATTTGGCTATGGTGGAAGAAGGATTTGAGTGGAAAGCAACTTGGGGAAGTCTAGAAATCAAGGTTCAAATGGCAGGCATGGAATCTCTTGATCTCGACATGTGAGTAGGTGGTTCTCCCTCAGAAAATGAATGGTGGAAGTGTAGGCACGTTCTGATGGCTCTCCTCTATGTGGAAGAAAGGGTGGAGGGGGTATATATAGCCTCCACACAAAATCCAACTGTTACACACTTTTGACCTAACTCGGTGGCGCCGATCAGAAATCTCGATGGCACTGACCTGTATAAAAATGTGAACATTAGGAATCTCGGTGGGACCGACGGGAACAACTCGGAGGGACCGATGTGCAATGGCTTAGGGAAAACCTCATCTCGGTGGGACCAAAGTGAAGCAATAAGGCAACTGAGAGTTGGCAAGCCATCTCGGTGTTACCGTTTGTAATTCTTGGTGGGACCAAGATCCATATCGATGGATCTGATTTGTTACGGTTTGGCAGTGGCTAAGATCAGAAGAACTTGGTGGTTCTGGATAGGAAATTTTGGTGGGCCGAGTTGGAAAGTAGGGTGTGGACATTTTTGGATGGAGAAAGTTTTTGAGGATTTTGGACCAATATCATTGAGCACTTTGAGCAAAAAGTTCATTAAGCAACACCTCATTCCCTTTTAATAGTATTGGCTTTCCTATAGACTCAATGTGATCTTGGATCACTTAACCAAAAATGTAGAGTCTTGAGATTTTGCCAATCGATTTCCTTAGCATTTTGAGGGGTTCACAATCACTAATCCTTGCCATGCCAATCATTGAACATCCTGAAATATTTAACTTGAATGGACATTAGTTAATTGAGATATATGTTGTTATGAATTACCAAAACCACCTATGGATTAGTTGCACTTTCAATCTCCCCCTTTTTGGAATTTGATGACAACATATAGATCAAAGCTTTGACAAATGATTAAATGAATGAAATACATCACCGCTTTGAGAAGTATGTGATAAGCAAGAGCTCCCCCTAAATTTGTGCAGTATTAAAAATTTGCTATTGAATGCAAATGCACAATCGATTAGGATCATGGGTCACTCTTCCATGTCACATACAACTTGGTGGAGCACACAAAATGATATGAATGGAATAGTAAGCACGCATCACCAAAAACATAAGTGAATGATCATACAAGAATAATGATAAGGATAAGCATTAAGCATCACATGAAGCACAGTATGATTAATCACACATAACCAAAGTATCTCACACACATAATGAGCAAAGTAGCATGGATAAAACAGAAATAGTAGCAGAAACTCAAGAAAACCAACGCGCAAAAGCGAGACTCTCTCTCTCTCTCTCAGCCTAATGATCTATACAAATTCTCCCCCTTTGGCAACAAGTACCAAAAAGTTCAAATAGGTATAGAGCTATACGTCTCTCTAGGCATGATCCTCAGCAGCTCCTGAAGGTGATCTCTGGTTGGTGGCTCCAGTGTGCGTAGATGGCGTTGAGAGAAGTGCATCCGCAAAGGCTTTAGCTGACGTCTGCTTAGCTAGTGGCGTAGAGACTGGAGATGACACTGTCGGAATCGGGGCTCCGTGGACCCAACAAGATTTGAACTCTGGGGCGTGAAACGAAGGATTCTGCCTATCTATGACTTGCTGCTCACCGCCTCACGGCCTGGCTCCGTCGAGCTCAAGCGAGCGGGAAGAAGAAGTGGACACAGTGGTTTACCCAGGTTCGGGCCACCTTGCCGTGTAAAACCCTACTCCTGCTTTGTGGTGGATTGCCTCACGAGGAGGATGTGTATGAACTAGTACAAGAGTGAGCTGCCTTGGGAGACCTCAAGGGTGGATGGATTCGATCCCTCCAGAGATGATGGATTCGACCCCTCTCTACGGTGGAAACTAACCTATATTTATAGTGGCCTTGGTCCTCTTCCATCATAGCTTAGGCGGCAAGGGATACCACAGTGGCCAATTTGAAAGGGACTGCAGTACACCCTATCCTGACTAAAGGTAGTCTTCGCCTGCAAAGCTTCTGGTCGTGGCGCAGTGGTGGGCTCGGTGATGACCTCCGTCCTTCCGATCCCGTGGTCTTGGTCTTGGTCTTGTTGCACCGGAATAGAAACCTTTGGGGGATTCCTTGGGAACCCGCGTACGTCCTTGCCTCCTTAGCACCAAAGAGGAAACTGTCCTGGACTGCACCCGTTGGTGCCCTTCTGGCTCTGGTCGTCATGGCTCACGTCACCACGCGCCTCGCGAGATGGGTTGCCTGCCTAGAGATGTCCGATCCTCGGGAGGCCTTGATGTCGTCCGCCTCACGAGGCGGGGCCCTCGTGAGGGTCTTGTTCGTGAAGTCTTTGAGTTGGGACGCACCGGTCCTTTGACGATGCCGCGCATTGGGCCGCAGGCAGACGGGTCTGGGTACCCTTGGTCCCAGAACCCCGACAGTAGCCCCCCAAGCCCACAATGCGCTCGGCCTGGCTTCCAGGTGAAGGCAGAGAAGGGAGGGCGAAGCAACGTGGGACCCAACCGCCTGCGGGCCTGGCTTGACACATGGCGCATAGTGGAGCTCCGACGCCCCCACTTCCCCACGTCGCCCCGGCAACTGCCCAGGCTGAAAAAAAGCCAGGCGTGCACCGCAGGGCCATCAATGCTCTCCTACCTTGCGCCGTCTTCCTCCTGTTGTGATCCCTTTTGCGCGAGGCTCCTCTAGATCCAAATAGAGCACCGCCTTTCCTTCTCCTCCGCCGGCGCCAGTGATTCCATGAATAGCGCTTGCCGGGAAAGCGAAGTCCACAACTCCGGTCACAAGCTCCTCTTCCCTCGCGCCGGCACTCTTAGCCTCCTCCATCGCTAAAGAGGAGGACCTCAATTCGGTGCTCCCGCTGACGGCCAGCGACACAAACGAGGGGGGCGAGACCCAGATCCATACCAGATCCATGGCACGGAGAAGCCTCGCGGGTCCGTCTACCCCTTCTTGCTCCACAGCATCTTCGCCGGGCTGGTCCCGCCCTTCTCCGAGTTTTTCCTCGCCATCCTCGAGCACTACAAGATCCATGCCCTTCACCTTGATGACCCACAAGTATAGGGGATCTATCATAGTCCTTTTGATAAGTAAGAGTGTTGAACCCAACGAGGAGCAGAAGGAAATGACAAGCAGTTTTTCAGCAAGGTATTCTCTGCAAGCATTGAAATTATCGGTAACAGATAGTTTTGTGATAAGATAATTCGTAACGGGTAACAAGTAACAAGTGTAACTAAAGTGCAGCAAGGTGGCCCAATCCTTTTTGTAGCAAAGGACAAGCCTGGACAAACTCTTATATAAAGCAAAGCGCTCCCGAGGACACATGGGAATTATTGTCAAGTCAGTTTTCATCATGCTCATATGATTCGCGTTTGTTACTTTGATAATTTGATATGTGGGTGGACCGGTGCTTGGGTGCTGTCCTTACTTGGACAAGACTCCCACTTATGATTAACCACTCCCGCAAGCATCCGCAACTATGAAAGAAGAATTAAGATAAATCTAACCATAGCATGAAACATATGGATCCAAATCAGTCCCTTACGAAGCAACGCATAAACTAGGGTTTAAGCTTCTGTCACTCTAGCAACCCATCATCTACTTATTACTTCCCAATGCCTTCCCCTAGGCCCAAACAATGGTGAAGTGTCATGTAGTCGACGTTCACATAACACCACTAGAGGAAAGACAACATACATCTCATCAAAATATCGAACGAATACCAAATTCACATGATTACTTATAACAAGACTTCTCCCATGTCCTCAGGAACAAACGTAACTACTCACAAAGCATATTCATGTTCATAATCATAGGAGTAATAAATATCATTAAGGATCTGAACATATGATCTTCCATCGAATAAACCAACTAGCATCAACTACAAGGAGTAATCAACACTACTAGCAACCCACAGGTACCAATCTGAGGTTTTGAGACAAAGATCGGGTACAAGAGATGAACTAGGGTTTGAGAGGAGATGGTGCTGGTGAAGATGTTGATGGATATTAACCCCCTCTCGATGAGAGGATCATTGTGAAGACGATGGCATCGATTTCCCCCTCCGGGAGGGAAGTTTCCCCAGCAGAACAGCTCCGCCGGAGCCCTAGATTGGTTCTGCCCAAGTTCCGCCTCGAGACAGCGGCGCTTCATCCTGAAAGCTCCCCCCTGATTTTTTTTCAGGTCAAAACCCTCCATATAGCAGAAGATGGGCACCGGAGGCCTGCCAGGGGGCCCACAAGCCATAGGGGCACTCCCCCCAGGCTTGTGGCCTCCTGGTGGGTCCCCTATGGTATTTTCTTCGCCCAATATTTTATATATATTCCAGAATAATTCTTCGTCAAATTTCAGGACTTTTGGAGTTGTGCAGAATAGGTCTCTCAGATTTACTCCTTTCCGGTCCAGAATTCTAGCTGCCAGCATTCTCCCTCTTTATGTAAACCTTGTAAAATAAGAGAGAAAAGGCATAAGTATTGTACCATAATGTGTAATAACAACCCATAATGCAATAAATATCAATATAAAAGCATGATGCAAAATGGACGTATCAACTCCCCCAAGCTTAGACCTTGCTTGTCCTCAAGCGAAAACCGAAATCGATAATCATGTCCACATGTTTAGAGATAGAGGTGTCGATAAAATAAAATACGGACATGAAGGCATCATGATCATCTTTAGAACAGCAACAAATATTGTCATATAATTTCTTATGCCAAAGTAACAATTCATTCACATGGTAAAGTATGAAACAAGAACTTTATTGTAAACTAACAAACTATGATCTCAGTCATTGAAGCAATTGCAATTTATCATAACGTAGGAAAGAGTCAATATAAGAGCTTTTCAGCAAGTTCACATACTCAACTATCACTTAGTCTTTGACAATTGCTAACACTCACGCGATACTTATGAGATCAAAGTTTCAATCGGACACAGAGAAACATAGGGACTTATGGTTTCGCCTCCCAACCTTTTTCCTCAAGGGTAATGTCAACAATAATAGCTTATGAATATCTACATCCGAGTGGATATATATATCTGGATCTCCCCCCAACATATAGTGCTTGCCAAAAAGAAAAAGTGTAAAAAGGAATAGGTGGTGATCACCATGACTCATATATAAGGGTAGAATATAGAAGTAAATGATAGGCCCTTCGTAGAGGGAAGCAGAGGTTGTCATGCGCCTTTATGGTTGAGTGCACAAAATCTTAATGTGAAAGAACGTCACTTTATATTGCCGCTTGTGATAAAGAACTTCATTATGCAGTTTGTCGCTTTTATTTCTTCTATATCACAAGTTCGTATAAAGCTTATTTTCCTCACACTAATAGATCATACATATTTAGAGAGCAATTTTTATTGCTTGCACCGATGACAACTTACTTGAAGGATCTTACTCAATCCATAGGTAGGTATGGTGGACTCTCATGGCAAAACTAGGTTGAGGGATGTTTGGATGCACAAGTAGTATCTCTACTTAGTGCAAAAGATTTGGCTAGCATGGGATGAGAAGCAAGCTCAACATGTTGGAGGATCCATGACAATATAACTTCTATTCGGATATAAAGAAACATAACCCATTACGTTGTCTTCCTTGTCCAACATCAACCTTTTAGCATATAATATTTTAATAAGTGCTCACAATCACAAAAGATGTCCATGATAGTATATTTATATGTGAGACCTTTCTTTCTTTATTACTTCCTATTAATTGCAGTAGTGACCAAAACTATGTTTGTTAACTAACAAAAAGTTTCATGCGACATACTTCTTATATGTGAAGTCGTCGCTTCACATAAGATCATTATACAATCTTTTTATTTCTTTATTTCTTTGTCTCATGATCATAGCAAGAAAGCAAAGCCCTCAACTCAAAACTAATCTTTATTATATAACTCTCGGACTCAATTACATAGATGGAACATAAAGCAAAACTCAAAGCTAGATCATACTAAAACTTTATTCTACTAAACCGAGATATAATCAAAAGGATCGAACTAAGAAAAAATGATAAAGATAAAGATGTGATGGTGATACGATACCGGGGCACCTCCCCCAAGATTGGCAGTTGCCAAGGGGAGTGCCCATACCCATGTATTTATGTCTCTTTCTTCGGAGGTGGTGATGTTTGAGTTGTTGATGATGAAATAATTTTATCCTCAGTCTTCCAAGGCATAGTTTCACCATCATAAAAAGATGAACGAGTCTCCCGGATCCTCAAATCTGTAGCCAAACTCATCCTCTTAAATCTGTATTCATACTCACAGTTTTGGTTTTGCAGGTCATAGATCTGGGCTTGGAGATGCTCGATTTTCTCATGAAGCTTGAAGATGGCCTCCCCAATGTTCTTGGCTTCCAGCTTGTGATCATAGGTAAATTCAGCGATCATCAAGTGATTGGCGTTGAGTCCATGTTCCACCATCCCTTGGCACTTGAAGACTTGCTGCTCCATTGCTTTGAGCCTTGTCTCCATGCTTCCGTTCCTCTTTGGTCCTTCAACATCGCGGATGTGCAGCACACCCTCACGCATCTCAATGGTTTGAGGGTGTTGCAGCACCTCCGCGAGGTAAGGGTTGATGACCTTCTCAAAAAACTTGTCCTTGGGGGCCTTCGAGACGTCATGGCGATCTGGATCTGTCAGAAAAAACAGCTCGAAACAAGAACAGGAGATATTGCCATGGTACGGTGGTCAAAACCTTTGGGAGATTATATATAATGAATTTTTACAGACCAAAAGAAGTGTTCCACAAGAAAATGGAGTCCGGAGGGCACACGAGGTGGCCACAAGCCAGGGAGGCACGCCCCCAGGGCTTGTCGCCTCCTTGTGCACTTTTTGGACTACTTTTAATTTTCCTAATTTTTTAAATATTCCAAAACGGAGAAAAATTGCCATTGAAAAAGTTTTGGAGTCGGTTTACTTACCGTAGCACATACCTATTCCTTTTCGGAGTTTGAAATGTTCTGGTAGGTTTCCCTTATGTACTCCTCTGGTGTTATGGTATTAATAATATTGGTCTCAACATTTATGGGAGTACCTGAGATATAATGTTTGATTCTTTGCCCATTCACCACCTTCGGGTTGGTGCCTTTAGCGTTGTTAATTTTGATGGCACCGGAATGGTAAACCTCCTCGATAATATACGGACCTTCCCATTTAGAGAGAAGCTTTCCTACAAAAAATCTTGAACGAGAGTTGTATAGCAAGACAAGGCCACCGACATTAAATTCACGCTTTTGTATCCTTCTGTCATGCCATCTTTCAACTTTTTCTTTAAACAACTTAGCATTCTCATAGGCTTGGGTTCTCCATTCATCAAGTGAGCTAATGTCAAATAACCTCTTTTCACCGGCAAGTTTGAAATCATAGTTGAGCTCTTTAATTGCCCAATAAGCTGTATGTTCTAGTTCAAGAGGTAAGTGACATGCTTTTCCATAAACCATTTTATAAGGAGACATACCCATAGGGTTTTTATAAGCGGTTCTATAAGCCCATAATGCATCATCAAGTTTCTTAGACTAATTCTTTCTAGATCTATTAACAGTCTTTTGCAAGATCAACTTTATTTCTTGGTTACTCAATTCTACTTGACCAATAGACTGAGGATGATAAGGAGATGCAATTCTATGGTTAACATCATACTTAGCAAGCAATTTACAGAAAGCACCATGAATAAAGTGTGAACCACCATCAGTCATTAAATATCTAGGGAGTCCAAACCTCGGGAAAATAAATTCTTTAAGCATTTTTATGGAGGTCTTATGATTAGCACTACTAGTTGGAATAGCTTCTACCCACTTAGTAACATAATCAACAGCAACCAAAATATGTGTATACCCATTGGAGGAAGGAAAAGGTCCAATATAATCAAAGCCCCAAACATCAAATGGTTCAATAACATGTGAATAATTCATAGGCATTTCCTGATGTCTACTAATATTACCAATTCTTTGAAATTCATCACAAGACAAGACAAACTTACGAGCATCCTTGAAAAGAGTAGGCCAATAAAAACCAGATTGTAATACCTTGTGTGCAGTTCTATCTCCAGCATGGTGTCCTCCATAGGCCTCGGAGTATGACTTGCATAAGATTTGTTCCTATTCATGCTCAGGTACACAATGTCTAATAACACCATCTACTCGTTCTTTATAAAGGTGTGGGTCATCCCAAAAGTAATGTCTTAAATCATAGAAAAACTTTTTCTTTTGCTGGTATGTGAAACTAGGTGGAATAAATTTAGCAACAATGTAATTAGCATAATCTGCATATCATGGAGCATTACGAGAAGCATTTATGACAGCTAATTGTTCATTAGGAAAACTATCATCAATAGGTAGTGGGTATTCAAGAATATTTTCTAACCTAGACAAGTTGTCTGCTACGGGGTTCTCAGCTCCCTTTCTATCAATAATATGCAAATCAAATTCTTGCAGCAAGAGAACCCATCTAATGAGTCTAGGTTTAGCATCTTTCTTTTCCATAAGGTATTGAATAGCAGCATGATTGATGTGAACAGTAACTTTGGAATCAACAATATAAGATCTGAAATTATCGCAAGCAAAAACAACTGCTAAAAATTCTTTTTCAGTAGTAGCATAATTTCTTTGAGCACTATCTAGAGTTTTACTAGTATAATGGATAACATTTAATTTCTTATCAACTCTTTGTCCTAGAATAGCACCTACAGCATAATCACTAGCATCACACATAATTTCAAAGCGTAGATTCCAATCAGGTGGTTGAAGCATAGGAGCAGAAATCAAGGCTTTCTTAAAAATTTCAAATGCTTCTACACAATCATCATCAAAAACAAATGGAACATCTTTTTGCAAAAGATTAGTGAGAGGCCTAGAAATTTTAGAGAAGTCTTTAATAAACCTCCTGTAGAAACCAGCATGACCAAGGAAACTTCTTATACCTTTGATATCTTTAGGACATGTCTTCTTTTCAATAGCATCAACTTTAGCTTTATCAACTTCAATACCTCTTTCAGAAATTTTATGCCCCAAGACAATACCTTCATTACCCATTGTGGAATCAATTTTACTTCTGTAACAATCCTTTGTGGAATCAATTCATTCTTATCATTAGGAATAACAGAAATACCTCCCTTCTTAGGGACACAATGAACATTACTTACCCATCTACTATCAGCAATAGGATAAATTATACATGCCTCCAGAAGCTTTAGTATTTTATTTCTTACCACTTCTTTCATCTTAGGATTTAACCATCGTTGGTGATCAACAACTAGTTTAGCATCAGGCTCCATATTAATTTTGTGCTGACATAGAGTGGGACTAATGCCCTTAAGATCATCAAGAGTATATCCAATAGTGGCACAGTGCTTCTTCAGAGTTTTCAATAATTTCTTTTCTTCATGCTCTGAAAGGTTAGCACTAATAATAATAGGATATATCTTCTTTTCATCAAGATAAGCATATTTCAGGGTAACAGGTAGTTGTTTAAGCTCAAACACGGGATCACCCTTGGGTGGAGGGGGATCCCCAAGAATCTCAACAGGCAAGTTGTGTTTCAAAATAGGCATTTGGTTAAAGAATATTTCATCTAATTCCTTTCTTTCATTCATGAACATATCATTTTCATGGTCTAGAAAATATTGTTCTAAAGGATCAGTAGGAGGCACAGCAATAGAAGCAAGACCAATAATTTCATATTTATTAGGCAATTCTTTATCATGGCGTTGTCTACGAAATTTGGAGAAAATTAAAATCATGAGACACATCCCCAAAACTTACAGTAACAATTTCTTTTTCACAATCTATTTTGGCATTAATAGTGTTCAAGAAAGGTCTACCAAAAATAATTGGACAAAAATCATCTTGTGGGGAACCAAGAACTAGAAAATCAGTAGGGTATTTTATTTTCCCACACAAGACTTCAACATCTCTAACAATCCCAATTGGTGATATAGCATCTCTATTAGCAAGCTTAATAGTGACATCAATATCTTCTATTTCAGCAGGTGCAATATCATTCATAATTTCTTGATATAAAGTAAAGGAAATTGCACTCACACTAGCACCCATATCACATAAGCCATGATAACAATGATCTCCTATTTTAACAGAAACAACAGGCATGCCAACAACATGTCTATGCTTATCTTTATCATCGGGTCTAGCAATTCTAGCAGCTTCATCACAGAAGTAAATAACATGCCCATCAATATTATCGACCAAGGGATCTTTAACCATAGCAATACTAGATTCAACTTTAATTTTTTCAGGGGGTGTAGGTGTTCTAGTATAACTCTTACGAACCACAGCTGAAGCTTTAGCATGTTCCTTTATTCTAACAGGGAAAGGTGGTTTGTCAATATAAGCAGTTGGAACAATAGGATCAACATTATAAGTAATAGTTTCTTCTTCAGCTTTAATTGGTTCTACTACTTTCACTTGAATGGGAGGATGATATTTAAACCACTTCTCCTTAGGGAGGTCAACATGAGTAGCAAATGATTCATAGAAAGAAGCTACTATCTCAGCGTCAAGTCCATATTTAGTGCTAAATTCACGAAAAGCATCGGTATCCATAAAAGATTTAACACAATCAAACTTGAGGTTTATACCTGACTCCTTACCTTCGTCGAGTTCCCAATCTTCAGAGTTGCATTTAATTCTTTCCAATAAATCCCATTTGAATTCAATAGTCTTCTTCATAAAAGAACCAGTACAAGAAGTATCAAGCATGGATTGATCATTACGAGAAAGCCGATCATAAAAATTCTGAATAATAATTTCTCTTGAGAGATCATGATTGGGGCATGAATATAACATTGAATTAATTCTCCCCCAAGCTTGAGCAATACTTTCTCCTTCACGAGGCCAAAAATTATAAATATAATTGCGATCACGATGAACTAGATGCATAGGATAAAACTTCTGATGAAATTCCAATTTCAATCGCTTGTAGTTCCAAGTCCCAATATCATCGCATAGCCAATACCAAGTCAATGCCTTGTCCTTCAAAGATAAAGGGAAGACCTTCTTCTTGACTTCATCCTCGGGCAAACCTGCAAGCTTAAATAATCCACAAATTTCATCCACATAGATTAGATGCATATCAGGATGTAATGTTCCATCTCCTGCATAAGGATTAGCTAGCAGTTTCTCTATCATACCCGACGGAATTTCATAATAAATATTTTCAGTAGGTTTAGTAGGTTGAGGGGAAACTCTTTGCTCTTCCGGTTGGGGTGAAGATACCCCGAACAAACCCCTCAAAGGGTTATTTTCCATAGCAACAAGTGACAGTAAATTTCAGCACACTATATAAATGTTTCGTTACCAAATTCCACTTCCCAAAGGTGCTTCACTCCCCGGCAACGGCACCAGAAAAGAGTCTTGATGACCCACAAGTATAGGGGATCTATCATAGTCATTTCAATAAGTAATAGTGTCGAACCCAACAAGGAGCAGAACGAAATGACAAGCGGTTTTCAGCAAGGTACTCTCTGCAAGCACTGAAATTATCGGTAACAGATAGTTTTGTGATAAGATAATTCATAACGGGCAACAAGTAACAAGTGTAACTAAAGTGCAGCAAGGTCGGCCAATCCTTTTTGTATAAAAGGACAAGCCTGGACAAACTCTTATATAAAGCAAAGCGCTCCCGAGGACACATGGGAATTATTGTCAAGTTAGTTTTCATCATGCTCATATGATTCGGGTTTGTTACTTTGATAACTTGATATGTGGGTGGACCGGTGCTTGGGTGATGTCCTTACTTGGACAAGCCTCCCACTTATGATTAACCACTCTCGTAAGCATCCGTAACTACAAAAGAAGAATTAAGATAAATCTAACCATAGCATGAAACATATGGATCCAAATCAGTCCCTTACGAAGCAACGCATAAACTAGGGTTTAAGCTTCTGTCACTCTAGCAACCCATCATCTACTTATTACTTCCCAATGCCTTCCCCTAGGCCCAAACAATGGTGAAGTGTCATGTAGTCAACGTTCACATAACACCACTAGAGGAAAGACAACATATATCTCATCAAAATATCGAACGAATACCAAATTCACATGATTACTTATAACAAGACTTCTCCCATGTCCTCAAGAACAAACGTAGCTACTCACAAAGCATATTCATGTTCATAATCAGAGGAGTAATAAATATCATTAAGGATATGAACATATCATCTTCCACCGAATAAACCAACTAGCATCAACTACAAGGAGTAATCCACACTACTAGCAACCCACAGGTACCAATCTGAGGTTTTGAGACAAAGATCAGGTACAAGAGATGAACTAGGGTTTGAGAGGAGATGGTGCTGGTGAAGATGTTGATGGAGATTTACCCCCTCTCGATGAGAGGATAGTTGGTGATGACGATGGCTTCGACTTCCCCCTCCAGGAGGGAAGTTTCCCCAGCAGAACAGCTCCGCCGGAGCCCTAGATTGGTTTTGCCTAAGTTCCGCCTCGAGACGGCGGCACTTTGTCCTGAAAGCTCCCCACTGATTTTTTCCAGGTCAAAACCCTCCATATAGCAGAAGATCGGCACCGGAGGCCTGCCAGGGGGGCCACAAGCCACAGGGGCGCGCCCAGGGTGGGTAGGGCGCGCCCCCCAGGCTTGTGGCCTCCTGGTGGGTCCCCTTTGGTATTTTCTTCGCCCAATATTTTTTATATATCCCAAAATAATTCTCCATAAATTTTCAGGACTTTTGGAGTTGTGCAGAATAGGTCTCTCAGATTTACTCCTTTTCGGTCCGGAATTCCAGCTGCCGGCATTCTCCCTCTTTATGTAAACCTTGTAAAAGAGAAAAGGCATAAGTATTGTACCATAATGTGTAATAACAGCCCATAATGCCATAAATATCAATATAAAAGCATGATGCAAAATGGACGTATGATACCTCCAGCCCAACTCCATTCTGCTCTTGTTTATCTTCGCCTTCTACTACGAGGCTTTCATGGGTGTGAAGCCCTGGGTGGAGCTCTTCTACAACTTCTTCAGCCTGCGGTTCACCGCTCGGGCCTAGCTATCCGTGTGCGTCTCTGTCGTGAGAAAACATGGCCACCTATGGGGCCATCGGCCCCTTGTGGTTTGGCAGGGGGGAAGGACTCATTGCACAAAGATCGGAGGGCGTGGAGCATCGCGGCAGTGATCACACGGGCAGTTTTTACCCAGGTTCGGGCCGCCGCAAGGCATAAAACCCTACTCCTGCTTTGGTGCATTGATGAGGGGACCGCAGTGGAGGCGCAACGCTCTAGCCCAGCAAGGTTGCCTTGGGGTGAGAGCAGCTACGCGCGTATGAGCGTACAAGGGTCTGAATCCTTTCTAAGGTTGCCATGGCCCTCCTTTTATAGATCAAAGGGGTCACCACAATGGCAAATCAGTCATTGTGTACTGATTAGATAGCAAACAATGCTATCATACCTAACTTTGCAGACAGGACAGAGCGCATTAAATGCACCGCTTAGTGTCACATCGTGGCGCAGCCCGGCAAGCCTTGCCGGGCCATCCGGCCATCTTCTCGCCTGCTTGCGTGACATTTCCCTGGATGGGTGTCATTTGGAGGCGTTCTCCTTCGGAAGTGGCTGCCACGTGCCAAATAACAGCCACTTAGTCACTTGGGGGCTCGACACCGCACCGATTGATGACTTGCGTTGCTGTGAGGTGGAGCGGTGGAGCCTTGTCGGGGCAGTCTTGAGACTTGTCTTTGGGACAACCTCGACCTCGCCAGGCTCGCCTGCCCGGCAAGGGAGGTTTTTCCTTGGTGGTATCTTTCTCCCTTGGTTGGGTCTTGGTCTTCTTGATCCGCCCTTTGATTTCTCAAAGAGCTGATCTCTTCTGCTTGGTCTGGCCTTGAATGCTGTAACCTTGTTCTCGAGCCTGTGTACAGTCTGGGCAACATACCTAGGGTTTGTTGCACCGATTGGAGCCCCCGGGCCTGGCCTGAACGTGCTGCCGAGCGTCGTTGGGTAGGCCCTGTCCAGTACACAGGCGGGGAGGCTGTGGTAGCTCACCCTTTGAGATCTTCTTTGCTTCTTCATTAAATCTGAGCTTGAGTCAGTTTTTGGTTTTCCCGTGCATCGTGCAAGACATTGTGGGGGAGATTATGAGCCATGATCCATGGGCTACCCATGTCGGTGCAACAAACCCTGGGTCTGTTGCCCAAACTTTGCACATGACTAAAAGACCAAGGTTGCAACATCCAAAGCAATATCAAGTTGAAGAGGTAGCTGTTTGAGGAATCAAAGGGCAAATCAAGAAGACCAAGACAAGCTAAATGAGCAAGACACCACTAAGGAAAAGCTTCCCTTGCCGGGCAGGCGAGCCTGGTGAGGTCGAGGTGGCCCCAAAGGCAAGCCTCAAGACCATCCTGGCAGGCCTGCCGGGCACGACGAAGGCAAACTACCCCGCCAAGGCTCCACCGCTCCACCTCGCAGCGACGCAAGTCATCGATCGGTGCGGTGTCAAGCCCCCAGGTGTCTAAGTGGCGGTTATTTGGCACGTGGCAGCCACTTCCTATGGAAATCAACTCCAAATGACACCCGTCCAAAGACGTGTCAGGCAAACAGATGAGAAGGTGGCCGAGTAGCCCGGCAAGGCTTGCCGGGCATGCCATGATGTGACACTAAGCGGCGCATTTAATGCGCTCTGCTTTGCCTACAGAGTTAGGTATGATAGCACTGTTCGCTATCTAATCAGTACACAATGACTGATTTGCCACTATGGTGACCCCTTGATTTATAAAAGGAGGGTCATGGCAACCATAGAAACAATTCGGACCCCTGTACTTTCGTACGCGCGTAGCTGCTCTTGGCCCCCGGCAACCCTTCCGGGCTAGAGCACTGCGTTTCCACCACAATCCACCATCAATCCACCAAAGCAGGAATAGGGTTTTACGCCTCACAGCGGCCTGAACCTGCGTAAAACAGCCCGTGTGATCTCTGTCGTGCTGTGCTACGTTCTCCGGTCTTTGTGCAATGTGCTCATCCCCCCCGCCGAACCACAAGGGGCTGATGGCCACATAGGTGGCCATGGTTTCCCACGACATCTTTGGCGCGCCAGGTAGGGGGGCAGCGCTTCCGCGAACCTGAGAAGCGTACGCAGCGCGTTATCATCTTCATCATCTTCTTCATCGACGGCTCCATCGTCCATGGCGCCCAAGGACAAGCCCGGTGCTGCAGCCCATCCGCCGACTTCGAAGGATCCGTCGCACACGGCTGTCGACACTGCAGGGGCTACATGGACGCACGGAGACGTTGACGCTGCAGGGGATGTGGTCGGCGCAGGCGGCGTCGTCACCACCTCCCCTGCGGCCCAAACGAGGGCAGAAGGCACCAAAGGAGGACAACACCAACATCATCCTAGCGGCCATGCTCCATGAGGTACAGATGGAGAAATCATTCCATCTGCGCCTCTCCACCCGGCCGAAGGGCACAGCCGCAGCGGTGGCACTCGCTCTGGGGCGAATCGCAACTCTCCTGCCGCTCCCGCTGCGGGCGCGGCCGCAGGGCATGCGCCACCCGCAGAACGGGCTGACCCGGTCGATGCACCAAATGGAGCCGCTGGGCCGCAAGCGCCTCCACCTCGTCACCACGCCACCCTGGCGACGGGCTCACGACAATGAGGACACGACGCGACTATTTCCGGCACCGTAAGGAGCCAGGCGACGCTACGGTCTATGTCGTCATCCATGCCAAGCACCGCTTCGGAGGCCATGGCGCGGGCCCAGCTGCTGTTCAGATTTCCACTGGCAGCTGATCAGATGGATGAGTGGAGAGCCACCATTCAAAGCCTGATTGGTTTCGCCGAGGCGGGAGGATCACAGTGAGCTGGCCTGCCATGGCCTCCCCAGGCGACAACAATGGCCCGCGCTGCTGGCCATACCGAAGGGGCCACCCCCACGGTGCAGTCCCCTTCGCGGCAGCCTAAGCAGGGGCCACAGCCGAAGCCACGCGATCAAGAACCCGATGACGTCTCGATGGCTTCGTCCGACCCTCAAGCGCGTCAAGGCCAACGGCGAGTCCTGGAGGACAGGCAAAGGGAAGGCGCGCGCGTCACCGTCGAGCGACGTCGCGACACCCACCGCCAGTCCGATAGGCACAATGGTCCTGACGTTGATGAGCCCATTCTCGGTGAAGGTGGGTACCTACCTTTCGAGATTGCACTACTAGGAAAAGGGCTATAGCTGATATGGACATTAATGGCGCACCATGTATGTGGTGCGCCACTGCTATATAGCAGTGGTGCACCAGATACAGGTGCGCCATTAGTGTCCTCATTACTAATGGCGCACCAGACACATGGTGCGCCATTACTAGCAAATTTTTTTTTTTCCAAAACTATTAATGGCGCACCAGGGCACAGTGCGCCATTACTAGTTTTAACTAGTAATGGCGCACCACACACTCCGTGCGCCACTACTAACAAATTTTTTTTTACTTTTTTTTCAAAACTAGTAATGGCGCACCTGGGTACAGTGCGCCATTACTAGTTCAAACTAGTAATGGCGCACTATCCACTGGTGCGCCACTACTAAACATTTTATTTTTATTTTTTTTGCAAAACTAGTAATGGCGCACCACGTAACAGGTGCGCCATTAGTAACCTTCTGAGTCTTATAATTTATTCACCAAATGCACCCCCCTAGTGGACCGCCTTTTCAGTTTAAAAATAAAAAAAAAATGATAGAAATGTCAAAAAAATAAAAGAAAATAAGATTCCCATGTGATATGTGGTCTAGTTGTTAGCAAAATTTACAAACATGAATTTTCGACTTTTTTGCAAAATCTCTCGAGAATTTGTAAAATGGGCATAACTTTTGCATACGAACTCCGATGAAAAAGTTTTGTATATGAAAAATCATCTACTCGAAAAGTTACATCCGAATTTAACGGGGAAACCCCGTTAAACATTTTCAGAATCCCCAAAAACCTAATAGAACGAAAGATACGGAGCTTTTAAGATCTAGAGGGAAAAAATCGAAAAGAATTCAAACTTACTAGTGGCGCACCATTTGCTAGGTGCGCCACTAGTAACAGAAAAAAAAATTTGGTTTGGAATTTTTTTTCACAATATGATACGTAATATGACCGGGAAGTTTGAAATATTTTTTCAAAATTTCATCACACTAATGAACATGAACAAAGTCCTAGACATCAACAAGGTTTAATAGGATTGATATCATAGATATATCAACAAGTGCTTGTTAAGTGAGGTGGTGCTGGGGTTGGATAGAACTGCGAAGTTAAACGTGCTCGGGCTGGAGTAGTGTGAGGATGGGTGACCTTTTGGGAAGTTTGACCACTTAGTGCGATTTGACTTGAGATTAAGCATATTGACCCGAGATTAAGCCATAGTGACCCGAGATTAAGAAAAATTTTGAATTTTTTTTTTGAAAATAATTTGTTAGTAATGGCGCACTTCTATGTGGTGCGCCATTACTATCTGACTTAGTAATGGCGCACCACACAGAAGTGCGCCATTAGTAACCCAGAGCACAAGGTAAATATGGCCCCCTGGGAGGCATACTAATGGTGCACCAGGGGACATACTAATGGCGCACTTCCTGGTGCGCCACTACTGTCTGGTATACTAATGGCGCACCAGGGGTGCGCCATTAGTATTAGTTACTAATGGCGTGATGATAGTGGCGCACCTGTAGTGCGCCATTAATGGCCAAAACAGGTGCGCCACTAACAGGCCTTTTCCTAGTAGTGTTGGGTGCCCCACCTTCACTCGTCGGTTGCGACAAGTCCGTTGGCCATCTACCCGCATGTTCAAGCCAGAAATACCAGAGAAGTATGATGGGAAACTAAACCCGACAGAGTTCTTGAGTGTCTACACCATCGATGTTCAAGCTGCCGGGGGAAGGGACGAGAAGGTGTTCGCCAACTACTTCCCTTTGGCACTCAAGCCAAATGTGAGGTCTTGGCTAATGCACCTGTTGGAGAACTCCATTTTGACCTGGGCTTACCTGTGCCATGAGTTTGTTGGCGCCTTCACGGCCATCAAGATCCAGGGTGGCCCAGTGACTTGTAGCTCCTCCCGCAGAAGGAAGGAGAGACCCTGCGGAAGTACATGCAAAGGTTCAGTCGAGTGCATAGGAACATTCCAGACATCCACCCGGCAGCTGTGATAGCTGTGTTCTAGTCCAACATGGGCAATCGTCGGATACGTTCCAAGATGAATGTTCGACTACCCAAGACAGTTAAGGACGTGAGGCATTTGACTGGATGTGTTGCCGCACTTAGCAGGTTCTTTTCCAAGTCTGCCAAGCGCGCCTTGCCGTTCTTCAAAATCTTGAAGAAGGCAGGGCCCATGGAGTGGACCCCAGAGGCACACGCTGCGTTACAAGATTTGAAGACCTATCTCTCCTCTGTGCCCACTTTGGTCGCTTCCAAACCACAAGAGCCGTTGCTGCTATACTTAGGGGCAACCAATCAAGTGGTTAGTGCAGCACTGGTGGCACAACGGGAAGTAGACGAAGCGGAAACCACCGTCATCCCCTCTGGAGAAGAAAGTGAACCCGTCCCGGCAAGACCAGAGTCAGTCCAAAGCGAGGAAAGGTAGGGCAGCGGAAGCAGTTCTATGGTCACGGCAAGGAAGAAAGTGGTGCAGTGCCCAGTGTACTTCGTCAGCTCCCTGTTGCAGGGGGCTAGATTGAGGTACTCTGGCGTGCAAAAGTTGATTTTTTTCCTCATCATGGCCTCAAGGAAACTATGCCACTATTTCCAAGCCCACGAGATCACGGTTGTCACCTGCTTCCCCTTGCAACGCATACTCCGAAACCCTGAGGCCACCGGCAGGATTGTGGAATGGGCTTTGGAGGTGTCCAGCTTTGGTTTGAAGTTTGAAAGCTTGTCAACCATTCAGAGAAGAGCACTAGTGGAGTTCATTGAAGAGTGGACGCCAACCCTTGATGAAGAAGTGTTGGAGACAGTTATCCCCGACAAGGAGGTGCCCCAAGAATGGATTATGTATTTCGATGGTGCCTTCTCCCTACAAGGTGTAGGAGCTGGCATGCTTCTCGTTGCCCCCACTGGGGAGCACCTGAAGTACATTGTTCAGATGCATTTTGCCCGGGAGGAGGCTACCAACAATACTGCAGAGTATGAAGGGCTCCTTGTCGGGCTCAGGATTGCAACAGAACTGGGAATCAAAAAGCTGATCATCCGCGGAGATTCACAACTTGTGGTGAGACAAGTGAACAAGGATTACCAAAGTCCATTGATGGAGGCATACGTCGAGGAAGTTAGAAAGTTGGAGGAGCACTTTGACGGATTGCAAACAAAGCACGTGCCACGTGCGGAAAACAGCATTGTTGATCATCTGTCGAAGTGCGCTGCGCAAAAACTCCCTGTGGAACCAGGAACTTTTGTTCTCCATCTGACTCAGCCCTCCGTATCCCCGGTAACAATGGCCAGAAAGAGGAGGAAACTGGACTCCGGCAAGCTTCTCCCAGTAGAGCCTCCCGAGGCCCCCGGCAGAGAGATTGGCGGGAACAACTCCCCTTCGTTCGCTGAGCTGGACCCTCCCGCCAGTCCACCGGTCCCTGTGGTCGAGGAATGCGCTCCCACGAATGAGGAGGTGCAGCTAGTCCTCGTTGCCGAGCCCCAGGCTCCAACTTGGGCGCGGCACATAGTCCATTTCCTCCAAACTAGAGAACTTCCTGAAGAGCAAGAAGAACCTGAAAGAGTAGCCCAGAGGGCTAGTATGTATTAGTTCATTGACGACACGCTGTACAGAAGAAGGCCCAATGGTGTGAAATTGAAGTGCATTTGCCAGGAAGAAGGAAAGGAACTATTGGCAGAGATACACAAGGGTATGTGCGGCTCAGACATTGGATCGAGGGCTCTGGTTGGAAAAGCCTTCCGGCAAGGATTTTACTAGCCCACGGCCCTCCAAGATGAAGTTGAGTTGGTCACCAAATGTGAAGCCTGCCAGTTCCATTCCAAGAATATCCATCTGCCTACCCAAGCTCTTTAGACAATCCCTTTATCATGGCTGTTTTTGGTCTGGGGGCTCGACATCTTGGGCCCCTTCCCCCATGCTACCGGGGGCTTTGAATTCTTGTTCGTTGCAATAGACAAGTTTACAAAGTGGCCGGAAGTAGAGCCCGTGAGAAAGGTGACTGCTTAGTCAGCTATCAAGTTCTTGAAAGGATTGGTGTGCCGCTTCGGGGTTCCTGCCCGAATCATCACCGACAAGGGCACCCAATTCATGGGCCACGCCTTCATGCAATACATTCGTGCCCTCAGAAGCAAAATCTCATTCGCCTCTGTTGCTCACCCAAGGAGCAACGGGCAAGCTGAGAGGGCGGACACTGAAGTGTTGCGAGGACTCAAGATGAGAACAATTGATAAGCTGCTGAAGTGTGGCAGGCGATGGATCGATGAGCTGCCGGTGGTTCTTTGGTCCCTCAGAATGACACCAAATCGAGCTACCGGGCAGACTCCCTTCTCCCTAGTCTATGGAGCAGAAGCAGTTATCCCCACGGAACTCATTTACGGGTCACCTCGAGTGCTTGCCTATGATGAAGTGGTGCAAGAATGGTACCGGTGTGACGACGCTGTGCTACTCGAGGAGAACCGTCTCCGGGCTGCTATGCGTGTTGCGCGCTACCAGCAAGCCCTGCGTCGCTATCATAGCCGCAGGGTTCATGCCCGGAGTTTTGAGGAAGGCAACCTTGTCCTTAGGCGCGTTCAGTGTACCAAGGGTACAAACAAGTTGACGCCAAAGTGGGAAGGGCCTTACCGGGTAGTACGAGTCACCAGACCTGGCGCAGTCCATCTGGAGACCAGAGATGGCATTCAATTGCAAAACTCATGGAACATTGAGCATCTCCGTAAGTTCTACCCATAAGGCGCGGCTGTCGGGCCCTGCCCGACAGCCACCCTTTTGTACAGGCCTTATCGATGTTGCATGTAACCCCTTATACAAAGCTAGGTGCCGACCCTGAGAAATAGAGAAATAAATGAAGTGCTGGGGGGCCCCCGAAACTTGCATGCATGCATAAGCATATCATGAGCATAGCATGATTATGTAGATCAGATCGCACATGGCATCGTTTTCATCTGTGCTAAGTTGCAGGGTTCTTGTCATGGACTTGGTCCCGGAGAGAAGAAATGAAGACAAGTCTACATTGCGATCCCCGGCAAGCCAAACAGATAAGTTTTATCTCTTATCCATACGTGTTATGTGAAGAGAAACTTGTGCATATGAAAACCTCGCCACCTTTTGAAACCTAGGTGCTCCCATCCCTTGGCTCGAACGTTGCTTCGGTAAGGATGGTTGTAGTGGCCTTTGGCAGAAAAGATTTGGTGGGGGGCTGGTCCATCCCTATAGTTTGTGCCCGGCAGGCCTAGCCTCGCGGCAACGAACTGAGGGTACCGGCAGGATATCCTGCCGGGGAAAACTTGTTTACTTTGATATATAGAGGCATTTCACCTCTGCAAGGATATGTTACATGCACAAGTACCCGGTAAGGCTTGTCTTTTTCATTAATATGCTGATTAACAAGTACAAATCTTATAGAACACAAACATGGATAAAGAAGATTACATAATTTAGACTAAAGTTTGACAAATGCCTACATATTTTCGATTGAAAAAAGATAAGTGCCCGGTGATGCCCTTTCTTGCCCCTCCCTTCCTAGGCACTACGGTGGGAGGCGAAGAGGGCAAAAGGAGTGCCTGGGTAGAAGCCCAGCCCGACCCCGTCAGGCCCTTTGACAAAGAGCCTGGTGGGGGCGGGAGGCCGCAGACGAAGGTGATGGTGAAGAGATCGACGGAGACGACCCCCAGCCGCCACCACCAGGGCCAGCAGGACGTGGCAGGGCGAACAAAGCTGCAGCCCACGAGGAAGCCTGCCGGGCTCCAGCTGGAAGGCTGCTGGAGGAGCCAAAGGCACCACTCACACCTCTGCATCCAACTCCCTGGCAAATTGCCTTACCGGGAAAGGGGTGCAGGTGCAGATATTGGTGCCCCGGCCTGACGACCATCCTTCTCAGCCCCGGGCACCACGACGACCATGACCTCGCCCCCTCCCACCTCCTCTTGCGGCGGGCTCCGCCCCCGCATCTTCGGAGGGAGGAGGGAGACGCTGCCAAGCAGAAGTTCTTGTTGCCACCACTGGAGCAGCGCCGCACCCCCGACCTCTCGCCATGATAAGCGAGGACTGCTGCGGGAATGGAAGGAGAAGGATGTGTGGAAAAATGCCTTGCCCCACGTTCCCTTTTTATAGGCGAGCGGGGCAGGGGGCTAGATTTTTCCATGAAGGTAGCCGCCCCATTCGTCCAGTCCGGCTCATCCTCACCATTAACGGCTCGAGGAATCAAGGCCGACCCCCTGCGCCAATCCGCGATGCCTGGCTTTCTGCCACGACGCTCATTCCCGCGCCCCCCGCATCCGCCGCCAACTTTGCGCAGTGCATGCAATACACGTGGCGGAGGTGCTTGGAGCGAGAAAGATAATGGGGTGGCGGTTACCGCCCCGTGAACATGGGATGTGGGTACCCTACGGGTCGTGGCCCATTAATTCTCCCACTACAATTGGTGTTACGCGATGCGTGGGAGAACCGGAAACTGACCTGGTCTCTGGTTAATGAAGAAGCAAAGAAGATCTCAAAGGACAAGCAACTGCTACCCTCTTGCCTATGCACTAGATAGGGCCTTCCCTGATGACGCCCGGCAACGCATTTGGACCAGGCCCGGGGGCTCGTGTCGGTGCAACAAACCCTGGGTCTATTGCCCAGATCGTGCACATGCCTAAAAGAACAAGGTTGCAACATCCAAAGCACTATCAAGTTGAAGAGGTAGCTCTTTGAGGAATCAAAGGGCAGATCAAGAAGACCAAGACAAGCTAAATGAGCAAGAAACCACTAAGGGAAAGCCTCCCTTGCCGGCCAGGCGAGCCTGGCGAGGTCGAGGTGGCCCCGAACGCAAGCCTCAAGACCGTCCCGGCAGGCCTGCCGGGCACGACGAAGGCAAACTACCCCACCAAGGCTCCACCGCTCCACCTCGCAGCAACGCAAGTCATCGATCGGTGTGGTGTCAAGCCCCCAGGTGACTAAGTGGCTGTTATTTGGCATGTGGCAGCCACTTCCTATGGAAATCACCTCCAAATGACACCCGTCCAGAGACGTGTCAAGCAGACAGATGAGAAGGTGGCCGAGTAGCCCGGTAAGGCTTGCCGGGCATGCCACGATGTGACACTAAGTGGCGCATTTAATGTGCTCTGCTCTGCCTACAGAGTTAGGTATGATAGCACTGTTCACTATCTAATCAGTACACACTGACTGATTTACCACTGTGGTGGCCCCTTGATCTATAAAAGGAGGGCCATGGCAGCAATAGAAAGGATTCGGACCCTTGTACTTTCATACGCGCGTAGCTGCTCTTGTCCCCAGGCAACCCTGCCGGGCAAGAGCGCTGCGTTTCCACCACAATCCACCATTAATCCACGAAAGCAGGAGTAGGGTTTTACACCTCGCGGCAGCCCGAACCTGGGTAAAACTGCCCGTGTGATCTCTGCCGTGCTGTGCTACATTCTCCGCTCTTTGTGCAATGTGCTCATCCCCCCCCCCCCCCGCCAAACCACAAGGGGCTGATGGCCCCATAGGTTGACGTGGTTTCCCATGACAACCCACGTCCCACGTTCACGGGGTGGTAACTGCCATTCCACTATCTTTCCCACTTACAGTGCTTCCGCCACGTGTAACGCATGCGTTGCATGTGGTTGGTGGCGGACACGGAGGGCGTGGAAATGCGTGCCATGGCAGAAACCCAGATGCCATGGATTGGTTTTGAGGGTTGGCCTTGATTCAATGAGCCGTTGGTGGCACGGGGAAGCTGGATTGGAGGAGTAGGGCGGCTGCCTCCAGGGGGAGGAGCCAGCCCCCTGCCCTGTTCGCCTATAAAAAGGAACGCAGTGCAGGATGCTTCTCCACACATCTCACCCCTTCCTTATCCTTAGCAGCTCTTGTCCACCATGGTGAGGGGCCGGGGTTGTGGCGGTTCTCCGGCGGTGGTGACGAGAGCTTCTGCTCGACAGCGCTTCACTCCTCCTATTGAAAACGCGGGGGCGGAGCCTGCCACGAGAGGAGGGGGCGAGGTCACGGCCGTCGTTGCGTCCAGGGTCGAGGAGGATGGGGTGGTGCTCTGATCGCACCTCCGTCGGCCGCTCATCCCCCAATGGAAGGCCACGTCTTAGATCAACCGCTGGAGTTCATCATCAGGTTGTATAAGCCCCCGCGCGGCCGCTTCCGCCTCCCTACACCATTTGCGAGGGTGATGGAGCTTGAACAACCGCGCACACTGAAGCTGCACATGAGGGGTTACTGTAATGGCAGCATGCGGGTGGATGTGGATTTCCCCACCCCTCATGTCATGCTCTTCCGACACAGCTGGAAGACTTTTGCTCGCGCACACAGCTTGTCGGAGGGGCACGTCCTCCATTTTAAATTAATGGATGCCAAGCTGCTCTCCGTCAATGTCTTCGGGTGCTCGCTTAGGGTGCTGCGCGGAGAGCTTGACTGACGACGAAAGCTCCTCCTCGAGCGATAGCGACGAGGAGGACAATGACAGTGATGATGACGGCACTGAAGGGGAGGACGACAGCTCCGACTTTGGCTGAACGCCAGCCGCACCATCACCGTCAGGTGGTGGCACCATCATCTACACCTGCATCTCACTCCCGGCAAGCGATTTGTCGGGGAGTCGGATGCAGAGGTGGGGATGATGTCTTCGGCTCCTCCAGCAGCCTTCCAGCTGGGTCTCGGCAGGCTTCCTCGTGGGCTGCAGCTTCGTTCACCCTGCCGCGTCCTGCTGGCGCTAGTGGCGGTGGTCAGGGGGACCCTTCCACTGCTCTCTTCACCATCACCTTCGCCCGTGCTCTCCCGATCTTGTCGGGCTCCCTGTTATGGGGCCCGATGGGGTCAGGCTGGGCTTCTGTCCAGGCACCCCTTTTGCCCTCTTCTCTTCTCATCGTAGTGCCTAGGAGGAGAGGGACAAGAAAGGGATTACGGGGCAGTTATCTTTTTTCAGTCTAAAATATGTAGGCATCGGCCAAACTTTAGTCTAAATAATGTAAACTTCTTTATCCATGTTTGTGTTATGCAAAATCTGTACTTGCTCATCAGCATATTAATGAAAAAGACAAGCTTTGCCTGGTACTTGTGCATGTATCATATCCATTCAGAGGTGAAATGCCTCTATACACTTAAGTAAACAAGTTTCCCCGGCAGGCTATCCTGCCGGTGCCCTTAGTTTTTTCCGCCAAGCTAGGCCTGCCGGGCACTAAACCACAAAAAGGGACAAGCCCCCCGCCAAACCTTTTCCATCAAAGGCCATTGCGACCGCCCTGGCCTAAGCAGCATTCGAGTCAAAGGGTAGGAGTACCTATGTTTCAAAGGTGGCGGGGTTTTCATTTGCACAAGTTTTCAAATTACAGAATAGGTATGGATAAGAAGGGACTTATCTGTTTGGCTTGCCGGGGATCGTCACGTAGGCTCATCTTCATTTCTTCTCTTCGGGACCAATTCCACGGCAAGAACCCTGCAACTTAGTGCAGATGAAAACAATGCCACATGCGACCTCATCTACATGATCATGCCATGCTCATGATATGCTTATGCATGCATGCAAGTTTCGGGGGCCCCCCAGCGCTTCATATATTTCTTTGTTGCTCAGGGTCTGCGCCTGGCTTTGTACAAAGGGTTACATGCAACTTCGGCAAAGCTTGTACAAAAGGGTGGCTGTGGCACCCCGGCTCAGAGTAAACCGGAACGCCCCGTATTCCAGCCCAAGGACAAGTCTTCTGGAATACGGCACTGTTGGCATAGAACAAATCAGCTCTTTATTACTATGGATATGGTTACAAAAGGGTACAAGGATTACATCGGCACGGCGACACTACGCCTGCCCGGGGTAGCTCTATGCTAATAGCGGTGAAACTCTCTCGGCAGTGAAACAACGACGACGGTGATGGACTCCACTCCACAGGGACTCTGGCTAGAACGCGTATCCTAGGTCGCAAACTCAGGATCCTCGACAAGCAAGCAATCACGGCATGACCTGCAAACTGGCATGACACGCCAGGTGAGTACTTTGAATGTACTCGCAAGCTCACAGCAACCATCAGCATTAAAGCAAGACAACATCATAGCAATCCAAAATTAACCAGCATGGTTATCTAGCAAGGTAGCTACTGAAATGACTGCAGTAAGGTAAAGCGTATTAAATCAATACTCCAAATAATCTCAGGCTCCAATCCGAACCTGTACCAAGTACAATTCCAAAGCATGTGGTCATCCGACCACTCAACTCACAGCCATCCCATGGCTAACATATCAAATACCTGATTCCATCTGCACGACAAGTCTGACAAACTTACTCTCCTCCGGGTTGTCTCACAATCCTCAGAATACTCATACTCCACCGAGTACTTCCGATCTGACGAGTTCTTCCATCATTATCACTACTATGGTTGACCACCTAGTGAGGTCTGGACGGACTGTCCAATACCATGGACACGGCTATTCGAATAGATTTTACACTCTGCAGAGGTTGCGCACTTTACCCACACTATGGAGCACTGACCTCGTGATCCCATTCGGGTGGACCAGCGTTGCTCCAACGAAACCTGCCTGACCCGTGACTCTCCCATCGTACCACCGGCAATCGCACTCCCTCGGAGTCAAGCCTTGGGTGGCCCCTTGTCACCTCGTAACACCTGCCACCGTCGTGGCCAAACTATACTGTCCCAAACGAGGACGCCGACACAAAACTCAACTGAGCTCACAAGGTTATCGCCGCCTACCGGGCCAGGGTAGCGCGCACGCATAACCTTCCCTGTCGGGCGGTACCGATGAAAGAGCACGCGATCAGACCAAGTCAAGGCCGTCCCATACCAGCAAATGTGGTTGCACGGATAAGTCCGGACAGGTGACTCAAGGTCAACCATGAAATATCTAATCCTCGAACAATCTCTGTCATGGCTGACACTCTGATATCATAGCAATCCAAAAACCAATATGCTTAAGCCACTGCTACTAATTCATTTCTACGAACTGCCTGATGAACTCCAAAATAATCATAAACAGTGATCTCAACATCACAGTATCAACAAGTGGGTAAGCTACTAGTCACTGATAATCCGGTACTCAACATGGTAGTCACCTATCCGAGAATGAACTCGAATATTGCATAATCCAATCCATTTCACATCTACTCATACTTGCCGATAAAGTAAATATTCAAACTATGACATTGCAATGCGATGATGCAGATGAGAGTTGTGGCTTGCCTGGGGATGAAGGAATCATCGGGAAGGAGTGCGGAGAGTCCGCGGAAACGATCGCCGGAAACAGTTCTCTCTCGGAGGGGCTGTTTACAAACAAGGGCAAAAGGGTCATTTTCATATTGGTACCACATAGTGAAAATGATACCAACACGATGGGCTCGACAAGACAAAGACGTGGGCGTTGGATTCACCTCGATCGGAGTTGCGAGTAAAAAGTTGTGATAGTTTTTCTGCCAGGGACCCATCTGTAATAGAAATATTTACAGACTGGGCCAAAACTGAAAAACTGAAAGCGCATTAGAAGGGAATACGTTTTCTGGAAGTGAAAACGCATTTTCATCCAAAGGAACATGAAAATACGCTTTCGATAAGCGAAGACGTAATCCAGTGGATTACGCCTCCACTTATCCAGGTGGGCAGGTGCGGGGCCGGGCGCCTAGGTCTCTGCCTCCTTCTTCTTCCTCCCGCTCACCTGTGCAGAACAGAGGGAGGCGGCGCGCTCCGGCGACCATCCTGGGTGGCTCCGGCCACCGTTGACGGCGTTTCGGGTACCGCCATGACCACGAAGACGAGCCGCATCCATCTCGGCAGGACACGGTCTTCCAGGAGGACGGGAGCGGGCGTGCTCACGGCCGCGGCGGACGGCGGCTCTGGTGAGCTTGGGCTCGAGGCTGCGGGCCACCGGCGGCCAAGGGAAGGAACTGGGAGGATCTGCCGGAGCTCAGGGAGGACAATGGTGGTAGAGGGAAGAAGGGAGGGGGCCGGCACTCCGTGAATTTAGCAGAGGAGGGGCGGCGGCCATGGCGGCGATGAAGTGCGAGCAGAAGAGCTGGAGCTTCGGGGAGAGGACGGGGAGGACTGGGAGAGGGAGTGGGAGAGGTTGCTGAGGTCGAGAGGCGCTCTGGGGACTTATATAGGCGCGGCGACGGAGGGGATGAGCACGCCACCGTGGCGTTCTTATCATCGCACTGGAGCTGCAAGGTGGCGTGGCTGGCGGCTAGCAGCGTCGAGGAGCTTCGCGGAGGAGCGGAGAGGGCGCTGGCGAAATCGGGAGGGCTCGGGGGTGGCCGTATACGGCGGCCCATGTGCGGTACAGTAGCGGAGCAGAGAGCATCATTGCGGCGCAGCGAGGAGGAATTCGGAGGGGGCAGAGGGTCGAGGGCGACGGGTGAAGCACGGGGAGTTAGTTTGGCACGCTGAGACGCGCGAACACCGCCGGGGCGGAGCTGCCCGACGAGTCCCGACGTGCAGAGCGCGCCACCACTGCCAGAGCGCGTGAAATGACATGCCAAGGGGGCAGTCACCACGGGCACTGGCATGAAGAGGACAAGAGAGTCTGCCCTGAGCTGTCTAGTGATGAGTCCCTGCACCATAGGGGCTGTGGGAGTTGATGGATCAAGAGAGAGAGCCAAGGAGAGATGTGAGGCTTTGAGTAAAGTTTGCTGCAGCAAACTTGGCTGCGCACTGGTGATCAACAGGGAATTGATTGGGGTCAATGGTGTTGTCTGGGGTGATTAGCTTAGGAAAGACATTGATCCTGGAGGTTTTGAGGGAATTTGGAGCACAAAATAACCTACTTGCTTTGTAACTGCCATTTGGGTCCAGAAACTTGATCAGGAAGGTGCACTCACATGGAGTATCAACTTGAGCTCAAATTGGGTAGAGCAAGATTATTTGGATAGGTGATGATGCTGTAAAAATTTCATACCAATTGGACAATCCAAAATGGTACTTGTTTCACAAACATCCTTACTGTCCAGAAACTTGGGAAAATTCTAGGGAATTATTGGAAAGATAAAATGAGCCCAAATTTTGTGGAGAGGTGTTATATAGGTAGGAGAATGCTCTGGTAAATTTTCAGCCAAAATGAAGCAATATAAAATATACTTGCTTCACAACCTGAAAATATTAGCAGAATCAAAGATTTGGTCCTGTGCTCACATAGATGCTTGGATAGGGCTGAAATTTGGAGGAGTGTGATAATATGAGCACATGAAGATGCTTGCAAAATTTAAACTTATTTGGATACTCCTAGCTAGCACTTGCTTCACAAAGATTCCAGTTGACCAGAAACTTTGGAAATTAGCCAAGAGAGATTTATTATCCAAATAAAGTTGAATTTTGGCATGTTGCAATGATATGGGTAGGAAAGAGTGCACAAAAAGTTTGAGACCATGCAAGCAAATATAAAGGGTACTTGCTTCTCAATCTGACAACTGGAGCAGAATCAGAAAAGGAATATTTGGGAAATATTTTTGAACATGGCAAGGAAGGGTTTGACATATTTGTGGAAAATCTGACCCAAACAATTTATGAGAATTATTTGGGAATTTTGTAAATGATGGAAATGAGGGTTGCTTCACAACTCAGGACAAACATGGTTATTCCTTTAATAGAAAAAGGAATATTCCCAAGAAAAAGAATATTGGGATTGGTCCGAGATGGAAATGACATGGTCCTGGAATGGTTTTGAGGTTGGCAAGCCACTCGGAAAGAAAAATGAAGGGTGATCCCTCCGGGTTGCAAAACTATCACACCACAGAAAAGCAAATTCGGACCAAAATCAAAGAAAAAGAAAATGGGCAAAATCCAGGGTGTTACAAACCTACCCCCCTTAAAGAAATCTCGTCCTCGAGATTTGGTTGCTCAGGGATCGAACATGAATATTTCCACTTGAGGAAACCGTTTCTAACTCGGGTTTCCTTTTTACCTTCGTATAATGTTCCCATTGAATTTCATATGACTGGCTGCCTTGCCTTGGGGTGGTTTGCTTCACTGGACCCCTTTTCTGGCAAATCTCACCTCATATGTTACTCCGACTTCAATCCCCTTTTATGTCTGCCATCCTGTCTGGGGCAATAAATTATCCAGACCAAACCATGTGCCTTGCTCGTAAATCCGATGGTAGTTCCTCATGGACGTGTCATGGCGAGGTCCAATACGAACGACCGTTTACTGAGTTGTGAACAGATTTTCTTGGTGGACACAAAATCTTTTACTCATTGCACTGGGTGACTTCGAATGGCTGTGTGTCCTCCAGGCTCAAAATAGTACTGTGAATCATACCGTTCTCCTGGCGGAATCTGACTTCTTGCACGGATAGCTGGGTCATCTTGGGTATCTTCACTGTCTTGGGTATAGCGCTTCTACCAAATATTTGATTGTCACCTGTCGTGACTAGCATAAAGGTGTACTGTCTTATAGTGATATTGTCCATAGACTTGACTGACAGTGGTCCTGGCAGCAAAATCTTGTTCACGGCAGGTTAGTCTTTAACTGATTCCCATCCATGAGGACACATACTTCGAGACTGTTGTTCATCCTTCTAACCACACAATTTGTCGGTATTTCTATGTGGATGGTAGGCCGTGTAATGCTTTAACATGGTTGCTAAATTTGAACTGCTGAGTTATTCTTTCGGCTGACCTGACCAGCTTGGTTGCCCTTCTTCTGACAATTCTAAGCATATCTGGTTGGCTGGGCGAGTTGTCTTGATATGGGGTCCTTGCAAATGGAATAGACCCCGTGGGTGTGTACCCATGGTGGTCGGTATCGAACCCAATTACTCTGAGTATCTGTACCATGTTGATCTTGCAACCATTATCATACCTTTATGGCCAAATCTTTGCTCCTTCATTATGGTTCTCTTTGCCTGGATCCTTTATCAAAGGAGCTTGGCCTTATGTGTTCTTTGATTCTCCGTGTGACCATGGGTGTTGTCAGGTGCAATATTCCGGCAGGAATTTTACTTTACAAGTTGTAGCTGTAGGTAACGATCATCTAAACCCTTGGATAAAACCGGCAAATAAACCAGTAGCCACCAGAATGGTCTTTACAACTCAGATCTGGGACTTTTACTGGAATAACTCAACCCCGACTCAAGACGGCTGAAAAGCAGCTCAGAGCATGAGACGGTGTCGATAAGAAGAAAGTAGCAACTCCCTAAGACGGCCGAAAAACAGCTCAGAGCATAGGGTCATTGCTACGAAGAGAAATTCAACAGCTACCCGAGATGGCCGAAAAGCAGCTCAGAACACGGACAGTTGTTGACAAGAGAAATAAAAATCGGCATCCACCCCGGACGGCTGGAAACAGCTCAGAACACAGGCGTGGTGCCGTTACCAAAGAAAAACAGGCAAGGGTTCATTCGTGTTCCATACAGCTCACTATTATGCATACAGGTATGAGCATAATAATTTGAACATATCGGAGATAACACAGAGCAATGCTATAGGGCATATACCAAATTGTCGGCTTGCTCCATAGGTTGTTGGTCATCACACTGAAGTGTATAACTGGCATTCTTTTCTTCTTACATGGCTCATGCAATAGTCAGATCCTCACCGGGCTAGCATCATTGTATGGGTAACCCATATGGCCTTGGTAGCATGTCCGCCATATCTATGGAAACATGTGTGGCTGGCCACTTGATTCCCGAGGCAAGTTTGTATCCTGACTGATTTTTTTGCCTTCGGACCAACTGTTGCGGATCTGACCCTTGCATCGGAAGATGTCCATGTGTTGTGTCGAGGAAGACACCTGAATCCTTGAGGTTACTGCTGTCGGTTACTTGTTGTATGCAACAGGGTATTCGGCTATCCTTCTTGCCGAACACTAAGTTCATAGCACATGCTGGCTTGCTTTCAAAATATAGCAGGGTGCAAATTGTACTCATAGCAGACTCCAACCTTGTATATATGAATCATACCTTTGGCACAGAATGCACTGTGGATCATGTACACAGTTTGCCTTCTTGCTGATGCGATCATTACTGCTGTGGAAATTGCACTGATGTATACTTGATGCTAATAACCAATCCAGTCAGGATATCATTTGTATTCAGGCCCGATATTCCCAGTATAACACAGTCTGCTGAAAACTTCATATTGCTAAGCTTCCAAATGGCTGTCTCTTCACTAACTCTTTAGGTTCAGGGTTGGTGAGCAACTTCCTTAAGGGGAAAATAAGGTAGCACCAAGGGCCCAAATAAAAGAAACGACTAAAACAAAAGCACACAAGGCAGCAAGATCACACACACAAGCAATATCACATTCTACAGCTATTCACAGGAATAACATGCATTCCTACTTAAGTACACAAATCTCGTAAGAACTCCGGTATTACGGTCTAACATGTTGTGGTGATGTGCACGAAAGTGAATAAATGTGTGGAAGAAAATTGGTGTAAACAAGGCTACACCAAACACGGGCTTAACATGGATGGAACCGGTGGTGAAGACGAACTTGGTGATCGGGAGTCGGAATACAGAAGTTACGACCACATCATCATCAAGCGTACGGAAGAAAACCGTACACGTCCAAAGAATAGGTGGCGGAATGAGATAGTGCTGGAAAGAAAAGCTTGCAGGCATTACCCTTTTCTGATAACAAGGATCAGTAAGGGTTACCGAAACGGCTAGTGGAATGGCACGATCCGGGATAGAACTTGTCTATCACCGAAACGATAGGGGTGGCTGAAGAGAATAAGTTGGTGTGGTACTGGTGCATCAATCCGACAAGGGATCGACACCTCCAAGCACCTTAGCATCACTCCGCTGGGATGAAGATGACACCACACTAAGGAACAAATATGCAAACTGGAGAGCGCAGGTAGAGAATCGAAACCGATGCCACCTACACTCACCAGATCATCGTTAGTAATAAAATATCTAGTCTATATGCATGCTATGCACAAACAAATGCAACAAACAAGTGCAGCAAACCAACTGGATCCTATACTACCGGTTACTAACGCTCACGTCTAGACCGCGCGTCCTATAGCCAAACCTGCTCTGATACCAACTTCTGTGGCACCCCGGCTCAGAGTAAACCGGAACGCCCTGTATTCCAGCCCAAGGACAAGTCTTCTGGAATACGGCACTGTTGGCATAGAACAAATCAGCTCTTTATTACTATGGATATGGTTACAAAAGGGTACAAGGATTACATCGGCACGGCGACACTACGCCTGCCCGGGGTAGCTCTATGCTAACAGCGGAGAAACTCTCTCGGCAGTGGAACAACAACGACGGTGATGGACTCCACTCCGTAGGGACTCTGGCTAGAATGCGTATCCTAGGTCGCAAACTCAGGATCCTCGACAAGCAAGCAATCACGGCATGACCTGCAAACTGGCATGACACGCCAGGTGAGTACTTTGAATGTACTCGCAAGCTCACAGCAACCATCAGCATTAAAGCAAGACAACATCATAGCAATCCAAAATTAACCCGCATGGTTATCTAGCAAGGTAGCTACTGAAATGACTGCAGTAAGGTAAAGCATATTAAATCAATACTCCAAATAATCTCAGGCTCCAATCCGAACCTGTACCAAGTCCAATTCCAAAGCATGTGGTCATCCGACCACTCAACTCATAGCCATCCCATGGCTAAAATATCAAATACCTGATTCCATCTGCACGACAAGTCTGACAAACTTAGTCTCCTCTGGGTTGTCTCACAATCCTCCGAATACTCATACTCCACCGAGTACTTCCGATCTGATGAGTTCTTCCATCATTATCACTACTATGGTTGACCACCTAGTGAGGTCTGGACGGACTGTCCAATATCGTGGACATGGCTATTCGAATAGATTTTACACTCTGCAGAGGTTGCGCACTTTACCCACACTATGGAGCACTGACCTCGTGATCCCATTCGGGTGGACCAGCATTGCTCCAACAAAACCTGCCTGACCCGTACCTCTCCCATCGTACCACCGGCAATCGCACTCCCTCAGAGTGAAGCCTTGGGTGGCCCCTTATCACCTCGTAACACCTGCCACCATCGTGGCCAAACTATACTATCCCAAACGGGGACGCCGGCACAAAACTCAACTGGGCTCACAAGGTTATCGCCGCCTACCGGGCCAGGGTAGCGCGCACGCATAACCTTCCCTGTTGGGCGGTACCGATGAAAGAGCACGTGATCAGACCAAGTCAAGGCCGTCCCATACCAGCAAATGTGGTTGCATGGATAAGTCCGGACAGGTGACTCAAGGTCAACCATGAAATATCTAATCCTCGAAGAATCTCTGTCATGGCTGACACTCCGATATCATAGCAATCCAAAAACCAATATGCTTAAGCCACTACTACTAATTCATTTCTATGAACTGTCGGATGAACTCCAAAATAATCATAGACAGTGATCTCAACATCACAGTATCAACAAGTGGGTAAGCTCCTAGTCACTAATAATCCGGTACTCAACATGGTAGTCACCTATCCGAGAATTAACTCGAATATTGCATAGTCCAATCCATTTCACAGCTACTCATACTTGCCGATAAAGTAAATAGTCAAACTATGACATTGCAATGCGATGATGCAGATGAGAGTTGTGGCTTGCCTGGGGATGAAGGAATCATCGGGAAGGAGTGTGAAGAGTCCGCGGAAATGATCGCTGGAAATAGTTCTCTCTCGGAGGGGCTGTTTACGGACAAGGGCAAAAGGGTCATTTTCATAGTGGGACCACATAGTGAAAATGATACCAACACGACGGGCTCGATGAGACGAAGACGTGGGCGTTGGATTCACCTCGATCGGAGTTGCGAGTAAAAAGTTGTGATAGTTTTTCTGCCAGGGACCCATCTGTAATAGAAATTTTTACATACTGGGCCAAAATAGAAAAACTGAAAGCGCATTAGAAGGGAATACGTTTTCAAGAACTGAAAACGCATTTTCATCCAAAGGAACAAGAAAATACGCTTTCGATAAGCGAAGACGTAATCTAGTGGATTACGCCTCCACTTATCCAGCTGGACAGGTGCGGGGCCGGGCGCCTGGGTCTCTGCCAGGTGGGGTCGCGCGGGGAGGGGCCCGCCTGACCCGGCTCCTTCTTCTTCCTCCCGCTCGCCCGCGCAAAACAAAGGGAGGCAGCGCGCTCCAGCGACCATCCTGGGCGGCTCCGGCCACCGTTGCCGGCGTTCCGGGTACCGCCATGACCGCGAAGACGAGCCGCATCCATCCCGGCAGGACACGGTCTTCCAGGAGGACGGGAGCGGGCGTGCTCACGGCCGCGGCGGACGGCGGCTCTGGTGAGCTTGGGCTCGAGGCTACGGGCCACCGGCGGCCGAGGGAAGGAACTGGGAGGATCTGCCGGAGCTCAGGGAGGCCAATGGTGGTAGAGGGAAGAAGGGAGGGGGCCGGCACTCTGCGAATTTAGCAGAGGAGGGGCGGCGGCCATGGCGGCGATGAAGTGCGAGGAGAAGAGCTGGAGCTTCGGGGAGAGGACGGGGAGGATTGGGAGAGCGAGTGGGAGAGGTTGGTGAGGTCGAGAGGCGCTCGGAGGCCTTATATAGGCGCGGCGACGGAGGTGATGAGCACGCCGCCGTGGCGTTCTTATCATCGCACTGGAGCTGCAGGGTGGCGTGGCTGGCGGCTAGCGGCGTCGAGGAGCTTCGCGGAGGAGCGGAGAGGGCGCTGGCAAAATCGGGAGGGCTCGGGGGTGGCCGTATACGGTGGCCCATGTGCGGTACAGTAGCGGAGCAGAGAGCATCGTTGCGGCACAGCGAGGAGGAATTCGGAGGGGGCAGAGGGTCGAGGGCGACGGGTGAAGCACGGGGAGTTAGTTTGGCACGCTGAGACGCGCGAACACCGCCGGGGCGGAGCTGCCCGACGAGTCCCGACGCGCAGAGTGTTCCAACGCTGCCAGAGCGCGTGAAATGACATGCCAAGGGGGCAGTCACCATGGGCACTAGCATGAAGAGGACAAGAGAGTCTGCCCTGAGCTGTCTAGTGATGAGTCCCTGCACCATAGGGGCTGTGGGAGTTGATGGATCAAGAGAGAGAGCCAAGGAGAGATGTGAGGCTTCGAGTAAAGTTTGCTGCAGCAAACTTGGCTGCGCACTGGTGATCAACAGGGAATTGATTGGGGTCAATGGTGTTGTCTGGGGTGATTAGCTTAGGAAAGACATTGATCCTGGAGGTTTTGAGGGAATTTGGACCACAAAATAACCTACTTGCTTTGCAACTGCCATTTGGGACCAGAAAATTGATCAGGAAGGTGCACTCACATGGAGTATCAACTTGAGCTCAAATTGGGTGGAGGAAGATTATTTGGATAGGTGATGATGCTGTAAAAATTTCATACCAATTGGACAATCCAAAATGGTACTTGTTTCACAAACATCCTTACTGTCCAGAAACTTGGGAAAATTCTAGGGAATTATTGGAAAGATAAAATGAGCCCAAATTTTGTGGAGAGGTGTTATATGTAGGAGAATGCTCTGGTAAATTTTCAGCCAAAATGAAGCAATATAAAATATACTTGCTTCACAACCTGAAAATATTAGCAGAATCAAAGATTTGGTCCTGTGCTCACATAGATGCTTGGATAGGGCTGAAATTTGGAGGAGTGTGATAATATGAGCACATGAAGATGCTTGCAAAATTTAAACTTATTTGGATACTCCTAGCTAGCACTTGCTTCACAAAGATTCCAGTTGACCAGAAACTTTGGAAATTAGCCAAGAGAGATTTATTATCCAAATAAAGTTGAATTTTGGCATGTGGCAATGATATGGGTAGGAAAGAGTGCACAAAAAGTTTGAGACCATGCAAGCAAATATAAAGGGTACTTGCTTCTCAATCTGACAACTGGAGCAGAATCAGAAAAGGAATATTTGGGAAATATTTTTGAACATGGCAAGGAAGGGTTTGACATATTTGTGGAAAATCTGACCCAAACAATTTATGAGAATTATTTGGGAATTTTCTAAATGATGGAAATGTGGGTTGCTTCGCAACTCAGGACAAACATGGTTATTCCTTTAATAGAAAAAGGAATATTCCCAAGAAAAAGAATATTGGGATTGGTCCGAGATGGAAATGACATGGTCCTGGAATGGTTTTGAGGTTGGCAAGCCACTCGGAAAGAAAAATGAAGGGTGATCCCTCCGGGTTGCAAAACTATCACACCACAGAAAAGCAAATCCGGACCAAAATCAAAGAAAAAGAAAATGGGCAAAATCCAGGGTGTTACAGTGGCTGCCGGGCAAGGCCCGACAGCCGCGCCTTACAGGTAGAACTTACGGAGATGCTCAATATTCCATGAGTTTTGCAATTGAATGCCATCCCCGGTCTCCAGACAGACTGCGCTAGGTCTGGTGACTCACACTATCTGGTAAGGGCCTTCCCACTTCGGCGCCAACTTGTTTGCACCCTTGGTGGACTGAACATGCCTAAGGACAAGGTCGCCTTCCTCAAAACTCCGGGCATGAACCTGCAGCTGTGATAGCGGCACAGGGCTTGTTGGTAGCGTGCATCACGCGTAGCTGCCCTGAGACGGTTCTCCTCAAGTAGCACAGCATCGTCACGCCGGTGCTGTTCCTACGCTACTTCATCGTAGGCAAGCACTCAAGGAGACCCGAGTATGACTTCTGTGGGGATAACTGCTTCTACCGCATAGACTAGGGAGAAGGGAGTCTGCCCGGTAGCTCAATTTGGTGTCGTACGGAGGGACCAAAGAACCACCGGCAGCTCGTTGATCCCTCGCCTGCCGCACTTCTGCAGCCTATCAAAAGTCCTTGTCTTGAGACCTTGCAGCACTTCAGCGTTCGCCCTCTCATCTTGCCCATTGCTTCTGGGATGGGCCGCAGAGGCAAACGAGACATTGCTTCCGAGGGCATGAACGTATTACATGAAGGCGCGGCTTGTGAATTGGGTGCCTTTGTTGGTGATGATTTGGGCAGGTACCCCGAAGCGGCACACCAATCCTTTCAAGAACTTGATAGCTGACTGCGCGGTCACATTTCTCACGGGCTCTACTTTCGGCCACTTTGTAAACTTGTCGATTGCGACGAACAAGAATTCAAAGCCCCCGGTAGCACGGGGGAAGGGGCCCAAGATGTCGAGCCCCCAGACCAAAAATGGCCATGACAAAGGGATTGTTTGGAGAGCTTGAGCAGGTTGATGGATACTCTTGGAGTGGAACTGGCAGGCTTCACACTTGGTGACTAGCTCAATTGCATCTTGGAGGGCTGTGGGCTAGTAGAAACCTTGCCAAAAAGCTTTCCTGACCAAGGCCCTTGATCCGATGTGGGAGCCACACATACCCTTGTGTATCTCTGCCAGCAGTTCCTTTCCTTCTTCCCGGTAAATGCACTTCAATTTCACACTGTTGGGCCTTCTTCTGTATAGTGTGTCATCAACAAACTAATACATACTGGCCCTCTGGGCTATTCTTTCTGCTTCTTATTGTTCTTCGGGAAGTTCTCCTGTTTGGAGGAAATGAATAATGTGCCGCGCCCAAGTTGGAGCCTGGGGCTCGACAACAAGGACTAGCGGCACCTCCTCATCGATGGGAGCGCATGCCTCGACCGCAAAGACTGGTAGTTTGGCGGGAGGGTGCAGCTCAATGATTGAAGGGGAGTTGTTCCCGCCAAGCTCTTTGCCGGGGGCTTCGGGAAGCTCTGCCGGGACAGGCTTGCCGGAGTTCAATTTCCTCCTCTTGTTGGCCATTGTTGCTGGGGATACGGAGGATTGAGTCAGATGGAGAACAAAAGTCCCTAGTTCCACATGGAGTTTTTGCACAACGCACTTTGACAGATGATCAGCAATGCTATTTCCCGCACGTGGTACATGCTCTGTTTGTAATCCGTCAAAGCACTCCTCCAACTTTCTCACTTCCTCGACGTATGCCTCCATCAATGGACTTTGATAATCCTTGTTGACTTGTCTCACCACAAGTTGTGAGTCTCCATGAATGATCAGTTTCTTGATTCCCAGTTCCATTGCAATCCTAAGCCCGGCAAGGAGCCCTTCATACTCTACAGTATTGTTGGTAGCCTTCTCCCTGGGAAAATGCATTTGGCCGACGTACTTAAGGTGCTCCCTAGTGGGAGCAACGAGAAGCACGCCAGCCCTTGCACCTTGTAGGGAGAAGGCACCATCAAAATACTTAATCCATTCTTGTGGCGCTTCCTTGCCGGGGATGACTGTCTCTAGTACTTCTTCATCAGGGGTTGGCGTCCACTCCGCAATGAACTCTGCCTGTGCTCTGCTCTGAACAGTTGGCGTGCTTTCAAACTTCAAACCAACGCTGGATAACTCCAAAGCCCATTCCACGATTCTGCCAGTGGCCTCGGGGTTTCGGAGTATGCCTTGCAAGGGGAAGCGGGTGGCAACCGTGATCTCATGGGCTTGGAAGTAGTGGCGCAGTTTCCTTGAGACCATGATGAGACCAAAAATCAACTTTTGCATGCCAGAGTACCTCGACCGAGCCCCCTGTAGCAGGGAGCTGACGAAGTACACTGGGCGCTGCACCACCTTCTTCCTTGCGTCATCTTGGAACTGTCTCTGCTGCCTTGCTCTTCCTTGTCTTGAACTGCATCTGACCTTGCCGGGACGGGCTCACTTTCCTCTCCAGAGGGGAAGGCGGTGGTAGCTGCCACTTCATCTACCTCCCGCTGTGCCACCAGTGCTGCACTAACCACTTGATTGGTCGTTGCTAAATATAGCAGCAACAACTCTTCTGGTTTAGGAGCAACTAAGGTGGGAACAGAGGAGAGGTAGGCCTTCAAATCTTGTAGCGCAGCATCTACCTCTGGGGTCCACTCCACGGGCCCTGCCTTCTTCAAGATTTTGAAGAAAGGCAAGGCGCGTTTGGCGGACTTGGAAATGAACCTGCTTAGCGCGGCAACACATCCAGTCAAACGCCTCACGTCTTTAACTATCTTGGGTGCTTGAATCTGCTCGATAGCCTGGATCTTGTCGGGGTTGGCCTCTATCCCCCGGTGGGACACAAAGAAGCCAAGTAGCTTGCCGGAAGGAACGCCAAACACACACTTCTCCGGGTTCATCTTCATGTTGATCTTGCGCAGATTTGCAAAGGTCTCTTCCAAATCCCGAATGAAAGTCATTCTGTCCTTGGTTTTGACCACTATATCATCCATATAAGCTTTGATATTTTTGTGCAGCTGGGACTCAAAGCCAATCTGTACTGCTCTTGCAAAAGTGGATCCGACGCTCTTCAACCCGAAGGGCATCCATACAAAACAGTACGTGCCACATGGGGTTATGAACGCGGTCTTCTCTTCGTCTTCCTTTGACATGAAGATCTGGTGGTATCCAGAGTAGGCATCCAGGAATGAAGGCAGGTCACACCCGGAGGTGGAATCCACATTCCGGTCAATGCGTGGCAAGGGGAATGGGTCCTTCGGGCATGTTTGTTCAGATCTGTGAAATCTATGCAAAGCCACCATTTCCCATTCGCCTTGCGCACCACCACTGGGTTTGCTAACCATGTTGGATGCAACACTCCTCTGACCAGACCAGCTGCCTCAAGTTTCTTGATCTCCTCGGCAATAAACTGCTGCTGCTCCAACGCTTGCTTTCGGACCTTCTGCTTGACGGGCTGGGCATGTGGGCAGACAGCAAGGTGGTGCTCGATTTCCTCCCTGGGAACACCGGGGATGTCAGATGGTTGCCAAGCAAACACATCGACATTCGCCCGCAGGAAGGCAACGAGCATGCTTTCCTATTTGTCGTTGAGGGTGGCACTTATGGTAAACGTACTATCAACGCCATCCAGCCCTGCCGGGACCTTCTTCACAGCGGGTGCAACAGCCTTGGATCTCTTGCTATTGGAACTCTCCGGCAAGTCATCAACGGGCGCAGCGCACTCCGAAGAGATACTCTTCCCAGATTCCTTGCTGGCATCCTTGCTAGCTTTCTCCTTTTTCTTGCTTTCCTTGCCGGGAGCAGCGACTTCCGCGGCCTCTGCAACAACTGCTTCCCGGTACATCTTGTCCACGCATATGATTGCGTCTTTCTTGTCTGTTGGAATGGAAAAGATGCCCATTGGCCCTGGCATCTTCAGAGTGTTGTAGGCATAGTGGGATGCCGCCATGAATTTGGCCAGGGCTAGGCGACCAAGGATTCCATTGTACGGTAGGGGGAGGTCAACCACATCAAACACGATCTTCTCAGTCTGGCAGTTCTACTCCCCCCCCCCCCGAAGGTTACCGGCAATGTGATCTTCCCCTTAGGACGACTCCTGCCAGGTTTGATCCCTTGGAACGTACCGGTAACATTGAACTCTTCATCCGCTATCTGGAGTTTGCTGATGACCTTCGGAGAAATTAGATTCAACCCGGCCCCGCCGTCAACCAACATCTTTGTGACCTTGAGGTTGCGGATCGTTGGTGAAATGAACAACAGTAGACACCCTACCGCGGTAGTGCGGTCAGGGTGATCCTCCTCATCAAAGATGATGGGCGTGCGGGACCACTTGAGGGGCTTCCGAGAATCTTCCGCTGGCTCCACGACATTGACTTCACGCGCCCACTTTTCAAGTTGGCGGTGAGAGCAGTGCAGAGATGCACCCCCGTCAATGCATAAGGCGTCAGTGGCTTTTTGGAACTCCTGCTCGCTGGTTTCCTCTTCATCTTCTTCATCACTTATGTACTCACAATCCTTCTTCTCACGGCCTTTGGCGGGTTTCCCTTGATACTGAGGAGCCTTGTTGGGGCGACCTGTTCTGCCGCCTCGGCCCTTCCCGCTAGTGCCATCTTGGCCTTTCTCCTTATCACGCTTCTCGTACTCAGCCCTCTGCTTCTTGATGAGTTGCTCAACCTGATGACACTCCTGAAGATCGTGGCCCTTGGTCCGATGGATCTTGCAGTACGGCCCATCACCCTTCCCAGCCTTCTCGACAGCCGCGGCTTCCCGGCAATCAGTGCACGTGGCAACTTCCTTGCCGGGAACCTTGGTCTTGGCCTTCTTGCCGATACTAGGTGCACTCGATCCTTCAACGGTCATCACTACTTTATCCTTGCGCTTCTTGTTGCGCTTCTTGATCTTCTTCTTCTGGTTGGTGGCGTCGTCGTTGTCCTCTGAGTCGATGTCGACGCCATCTTATTCACCGGGGAGTCGTCTCCCCTCTTCTACTCGGGCACACTTATCCACCAGAGTGTATAGCTCATTCACAGTCTTGGGCAACTGAACGTTCATTTTAGAACGTATCCGGCGGTTGCGCATGTTGGACTGGAGCGCAGCTATCACAGCTGCCGGGTGGATGTCTGGAATGTTCCTGTGCACCCGGCTGAACCTCTGTATGTACTTCCGCAGACTCTCTCCTTCCTTCTGCTGGAGTAGCTACAAGTCACTGGGCTGCCTTGGTTCTTGATGGCCGCCCGTGATGGCGCCAACAAACTCATGGCACAGGTCAGCCCAGGTCAAGATGGAATTCTCGGGCAAGTGCATCAGCCAAGACCTCACATTCAGCTTGAGTGCCAAAGGGAAGTAGTTGGCGAACACCTTCTCGTCTCTTCCCCCGGCAGCTTGAACAGCGATGGTGTAGATGCTCAAGAACACTGCCGGGTTCAATATTCCATCGTATTTCTCTGGTATTTCTAGCTTGAACGTGCGAGCAGATGGCCAACGGACTTGCCGTAGTTCACGAGTGAAGGCGGGGCACACAACATCGAAAGGAAGGTACCCACCTTCACCGGGCGTGGGCTCATCGACGTCGGGGCCGTTGCGCCTATCAGACTGGCGTTGGGTTTCGCGGCATCGTTCGATGGTGATGCACACGTCTTCCCTCCGCCTATCTCATGGTGCTCGAGGATCGGACGAAGCCATCGTCACGTCGTCGGGTTCTTGGTCGCCTGGCTCTGGCTATGGCCCCTGCGCTGGCTGCCGCGGAGGGGATTGCACCGTGGGGGTGGCCCCTTCGGTACGGCTAGTGGTTCGGGCCGTTGTCACCGCCTGCCGAGGTCGTGACGGGCCCGCTCGCTGTGATCCTCCCGCCTCGGCGAAACCAATTAGGCTCTGAATGGTGGCTCTCCACTCATCCATCTGATCGGCCACCGGCAGAAATCTCAACAGAAGTTGGGCCCGCGCCATGGCCTCTGAAGCAGTGCTCAGCATGGATGACGATGTAAACCGCAACGTCGCCTGACTTCTGACGGTGCCGGTAGTGGCAGCGCCGTGCTCTCGTCACCGTGAGCTAGTCGCCAGTGTGGCCTAGTGACGAAGTGGATGTGCTTGGGGATCGGTGGCTCCGTTCGGCGCATCAGCTTGGCCAGCTTGTCCTGGGGGTTACGGTTCGCCCCAGGGCGAGCGCCACCGCTGTGGCTGCATCCTTCGGTGGGATGGAGAGGCACGGACGGGATGATCTCTCCTCCTGCACCTTGTGGAGCATGGCCGCTGGGATGTTGTTGGCGCTTACCTTCTCCGGTACCTCCTGCTCCCGTTTCAGCCACAGGGGTGGTGGTGACGACGCCGCCTGCGCCGACCACGTCCCCCACAGCGTCCACGTCCCCATGTGCCCCCGTAGCCCCTATGGTGTTGGCGGCCGTGTGCGAAGGGGCCTTCGAGGTGGACGGGTGAGCTGCAGTACCGGGTTTCTTCTTGGGCGCCATGGATGACGAAGTCGTTGATGAAGACAACGATGATGAAGATGACGCGCTACGTACGTTCTTGGGTTCGCGCAAGCGCTTCCCCCTACCAGGCGCGCCAAAGATGTTGTGGGAAAACACGGCCACCTATGGGGCCATTGGCCCCTTGTGGTTCGGCAGGGGGGAAGGACACATTGCACAAAGAGCGGAGGGCGCGGAGCAGAGCGACAGTGATCACACGGGCAGTTTTTACCCAAGTTCGAGCCGCCGCGAGGCGTAAAACCCTACTCCTGCTTTGGTGGATTGATGAAGTGACCGCGGTGGAGGCGCAGCGCTCTAGCCCGGCAAGGTTGCCTCGGGGCAAGAGCAGCTACGCGCGTATGAGTGTACAAGGGACCTAATCCTTTCTAAGGTTGCCATGGCCCTCCTAATCATTCATTGTGTACTAATTAGATAGCAAACAGTGCTATCATACCTAACTCTGCAGATAGGATAGAGCGCATTAAATGCACCGCTTAGTGTCACATCGTGGCGCAGCCCGGCAAGCCTTGCCGGGCCGTCCGGCCATCTTCTCGCCTGCCTGCATGACACGTCTCTGCACGGGTGTCATTTGGAGGTGATCTCCTTCAGAAGTGGCTGCCACATGCCAAATAACAGCCACTTAGTCACTTGGGGGCTCGACACCGCACCGATCGATGACTTGCATTGCTGTGCGGTGGAGCCTTGGCGGGGTAGTCCGCCCTCAGCGTCCCTAACAAGCTTGCCGGGGCAGTCTTAAGACTTGTCTTCGGGACAACCTCGACCTTGCAAGGCTCACCTGCCCGGTAAGGGAGGTTTTTCCTTAGTGGTATCTTGCTCCCTTGGTTGGGTCTTGGTCTTCTTGATCCGGCCTTTGATTTCTCAAAGAGCTGATCTCTTCTGCTTGTTCTGGCCTTGAATGCTGCAACCTTGTTCTCGAGCCTGTGTACAGTCTGGGCAACATACCTAGGGTTTGTTGCACCGACAGTCTCCTTTGTCGATGTGCTCAGCGGGAACTCGCTCCTGAAGGCCGGGAAGAAGGTGGAAGGCTTCCAGCAGCACTGGGTCTTCCTGGACACTCACGGCACCGACCCGCACCTGGCACTCCCGATGGCGCAGCCCGAGTAGTCCGCTGAGTGGGGCTTCGCGAAGCTCACCGACCCCCGGGCGAGACCCGTCCTGAAGAAGATAGCCTCGGATATGAAGGTGAAGCTACTGATGGGGGCGATGATCATGAAGGAGTTCCTGGCGCACCGCATCGCGCTGCTCCAGTCGCATACAAAGCTCTTGTGGGACTATGTAAGCGCGGAGGACGCGGTGAGGCTGCGTGCCCCCAGCCTGACAGGCGAGGAGCTGGATGTGGCCTTGTTTGCCTTGCTTGGTGCGATCCTAGGGGACATCCCCGAGGCCGCCGCCCCGATGTATAGCCGCGACGACAGGGAGGAGCTACTCGAGGCCATGCCCGTCTTCATTGAGTGCGGGCTAGAGCCGTGCGACCACCCTGTATCGCCCGTGGTGTTGTCCTCCGGCGATAGTGGCGGCGACGGGGATCTAGAGGAAACGGAGGATGACGACCATGGGGAGAAGTCTCCATTGTCACGGCGATGGCTCCTCCTCGGCCTCGAGGATGATGATGCTGATGCTAACAAGCTCCCGGCCGTGGATTCCCTGCGCTTCGTCAGGGCGTCAAGGAGGTCGGAGTCCGCTCCCCCAACTGTGCGACCGTCTGGTCGGGAGGCCCCAGGAGAGGCGGTGGGAGTACTCCCTCCGAAAGGCCCTCTGCACCCTACCAGGGCAGCCAAGGAGACGGGCCTGGCCCCGCAAGACGTGCAACCGACGGCCGCGACAGCCTCCGCCGAGGCGGCCATGGCTTCACCGGCCAAGGCCCCTCAGAGGGACTCCCTTGCCCCTCTAGACAGTGGCGCCGCAGCGGGGCCCATCGGGGGCCCCTCCGCCAGCCCCCAGGGAGAGACCAGGGCCACATCAAAGAAGAATGGGGGCGCGTCGGCCTCGGAGGAGGAGAAGAAGAGGAAGCGGGTAGCCCAGATGAGTAAGTATCCTTGCCTTACCTCCTGACCGCATATTCGTAGTCCATATGCCCATGCAGCCCCTCATCGCACCGAACAGGGGCGACGACATGGAGAAGAAGAAGAAGAATAAGAAGTTGACTGCCCTTGCGAAGGTGCCGGCCCACAAGGATGCAGCGACCCATGACGTGGCGCCCCCTGTCGTGGTCGTGGTGGCTTCGGTCATGGGCATGGGAGTGACACCCCATCCCCCGTAAGCCGAACCAGGCTTGGGATGTGCCGTGGTTGTGACGACCCGAGACCAACGCTCCAGACGCTTTCCATGTTTTTCGTTATTGCCACGTGTTTTATTTGCTTGCTGCATTTCATCATTGCATCATTTGCATTGCATCATGTCTCATGCACCGCTTTTAAAACTCAACTAAATAAATTGCATAGATCGTTGATCTATTTAAATTGAGGGAATTCACGTGGTGATTTCTCTTTATAACATATACCTTATCCTCCCAATATTATTAGGGAGCTAATAAATATTCCACTATTTCGGAATCACCCATAAACACACTTGCAAAATAATTCCGTACCTTTTCTGCTTCAAGTTTGCTCTCCAAACTTTGCCCTAAATTCTTTCATCACTTTCCCGAGCTCCACCAAAATTCTCAACATTTTTTGGACCTACCGAATACCCACTTCTTTCTCACTCATTTGAATTAAATTCAAATGAGGTCGAATTCAACTTCACGCCCATGCTCACTTTCTATTTTTCTTGGATCAAGCTCATTTTTATGAGTCCGGGAAAATTAACCCTATGCCCAAGTCCCTTCTCTAACCTTTTTCTTTTCTTTCCTTTTCTTTCTTCCCTTTTTTCCTGTTATGAGAGAGAGAGAGTAGAGAACCCCAGCGCAGCCCAGCCGGCTACTTGGGCCTCCTGCAGCCCCGACCCACCTAGGCCCAGCCGCACCTAAACCCTAGCCTCGACCTCTCCCTCTCGCTTCCTCTCAGCGCCGTCAACTCGTCGACCCCCTCCTCTCGATCTCTCCCACTCGATCCCGCAGCACCCACACCCACATCGCGCCTGATCACCTCGCTCCTGCATCCGCGCGCCTCCGGCGCCAGACCCCATGCTCCGCCCTCGCCGGAGAAGCGGACCAGGTCGGAGCCCCGTTGGCCTCCTCGCCGCCGTTGGCCCCTTCCATCAGCAGCTGCGCCCTCTACCTCCTCCTCGTCGCCTTGCATCTGCCGCTAGCCACCGCCGAACCAGGCCGCCGCCGCGCCATCTCACCTCGTCCTCGTTGACCAGCGCCACCGGAGCCCAGCAGATCGACAACCGCTCCTTCCTCTCCTCCGCGTCCGTCCCCGCTCAAGCTTCTCCGTCGGAGCACGCCCGCTGAGCTCCGTCGCGCCCCCTCGTCGGCCCTCCTCCACGCCGTTGCCTCGCCAGGATGCCGCGCCTGGCCTCCCGTGCCACCACTGGAGGCCAACTCCGGCGCCCCCTACCTCGCGTCGCCCTCTGCTTCCGTCTATGCCGCGACCACGTCCCCACCTCCTGCGCGAGGCCTGGGTCGCTGCTGCTCTGCTCCACGCGCCCGTCCTGGAGCTCGTCCACCATCTCCAGCCGCTCCCGCCTGCAGCTCCTCCACCTCGCCTCTGCGGCCTCCCCCACTGCTCCCTGCATCTGGCCGGCCACCCCCACGTCCGGCCATCCATGTTGCTGCCGCTGGACACCAAGACCGGGGGATCTTTAGCTGTTGCACGCTTGCAGTGCCTCCTCCCGAGCAGGAGCAGCTTGAACCAATGCCTCCATGAAGCCCGAGTGTGAATTTTTGTGCACCGGTTACGCCAAGACCGTCCCGGACCGACAAGTACCACGATGTCCAACGATGCGCCAAGTACCTCTACCCATGAACCGAACATCTACGACCCGTGTACAAATACCGTCGACCCTGAAGAGCTCAGATTCATCAAGTTCCCACGACGACATAAGTGTACCCCTTCGGATCACCAAGTTCGGCTACCGTCGCCGTGTACCATGACTTCCACTACGACCGTCCCGAGAACGTCTACTTCCTCTACACCACATCGAACCCGATTCGCTCCGAAATGCATGCTTCAAGGGTATAAACATCGAGACGACCACCATGAACGATTGCTTGCAATGTATGGGATGCTCGTGTTTTCACCATGTCCGAATTGCCACTCGTTTCCATGCCACCGACATGTGGGACACCCGGCAACCGGGATCACCCCACCATCTTTTGCATGTTTCGTACATCCACACTTTCTTTTGCACCGACATCTCGACGAGTTGTCGGATCATCGGAGTGTTGCCGTGGCACCATTTCCATTATTGTTGCCGTGGCACCCCTTTCGTTCCGCCATGGTGACCAAATGCTTCATAACATGCTCATGTCAACATTTTCTTAAATTGCATAATACTTGTTTATGTCATCCGCATCATGATAACAACTTTTAAAATGTTTAAATTGTTGTTTGCATTATAAATTGCTATATGCACATGGGGCTTTTCCGAAATTGTTGTTTGTTATTTCCGACCTCATTTAAACTTGCCTAGATAGGTAGTTTTATTATGCTTCACCTCTTGCCATGTTTAAGAACATTTAATATTGTTGAGTAGCTTAAACGAGTTGAACTAAATGATTAAATGTGGTGTTTCGTCAATATGCAACTCGTTGCATATTGAGCTCCACTTAATTTGTAGTATTGTTTGTTGCACTTTGCCATGCCATGACTCATTAAACCGGACATGCATCATACTTGATTGTGCATCATGCCATGTTTATGTGATGGTTGTTTGCCATGTTGTTTGCTTCTTTCCGGTGTTACTTCTTCTTGATAGTTCCGGTTATGTTGCGATTGTGAGGATCCATTCGACTACGTTGGTTCGTCTTCTTCATGGACTCGGTCTTCTTCCTAGCGGGATTTCAGGCAAGATGACCATTACTCTGGATACCACTACTATCTTTGCTTTGCTAGTTGTCTCAATGCTATCGCTATGTCACGCTACCTACCACTTGTTTAACAAGCCTCCCAATATGCCATGACAGCCTCTAACCTTTTCCACCATCCAAGCAAACTGTTGTTTGGCTATGTTACCGCTTTGCTCAGCCCCTCTTATAGCGTTGCTAGTTGCAGGTCCAGTTGCAGTTTGATCCATGTTGGGACATGGATATCACAATATCTCTTATTTAATTAATGCAAATATATAATTGGTAATGGGTGGAAGGCTCGGCCTTTTTCCTGGTGTTTTGTTCCACTCATGCCGCCCTAGTTTCCATCATACCGGTGTTATGTTCCTTGATTTTGCGTTCCTAACACGGTCAGGGTTTATGCGCCCCCCTTGACAATTCGCTCTGAATAAAACTCTTCCAGCAATGCCCAACATTGGTTTTAACATTTGCCAATATAATAATATTGGGCTAAATAATTAACTTGCATAGGGCGTCATGAACCCGAGGATTCTTAATTCCACATAATACAGGGGGGGCCAGTGCTGATGGTGTTGGTCCCAAACGGGCAGACTGTGGGGCCACCATGGGGCAACTCGAGGTCTGGTTTTACTCGTAGGCTGACCCATCCGGTCGTGGCCTGAGACGAGATACGCGCGGCTACTATAAGGGTGTCGGCACGCCGGGAGGTCTTGCTGGACTTGTTTTACCATTGTCGAAATGTCTTGTGCACCGGGATTCCGAGTCTGATCGGGTTGTCCCCAAGATGGAGAATTGCCTTCGCTGATCGTGAGAGCTTGTCATGGGCTAAGTTGGGACACCCCTGTAGGGTTTAAACTTTTGAGAGCCGTGCCCGCGGTTATGTGGCAGATGGGAATTTTTAATATCCGGTTGTAGAGAACTTGACACCAGATCCGAAATAAAATACACCAACCGCGTGTGTAACCGTGATGGTCTCTTTTCGAGTGAGTTCGAAAAGAGAACACGGTGGGGTTATGTTTGAACGAAAGTAGTTCAGGATCACTTCTTGATCTTACTAGTTGCGACCGTTTGCGTGGTTTCTCATCTTATTCTTGTACTCATAAGTTAACCACCATTCAATGCTTAGTCGCTTGCTGCAGCCTCACCACTTATCCTTTCCTTACCCATTAAGCTTTGCTAGTCTTGATACCCATGGTAATGTGATTGCTGAGTCCTCGTGGCTCACAGTTTACTACAACAACAGTTGCAGGTACAGGTAATGTGATGATCTGACGTGGGAGCGATGCTCGCTTGTTTTGGAGTTCTTCTGCTCGTTCTTCTTCGATCAAGGGATAGGTTCCGGGTCGGTGGAGCCTGGGCTAGCAGGGTGGATGTCGTTCTTCTTTTTCGTTTGCTTTCATCCGTAGTCGGATCCTGCTCTTCTGTATGATGATTGCTATGTACTGATGTATTCATGTTGTAGCTTGTGGCGAGTGTAAGCCTTTACCTTGTATTCTCATCTATTCAGTACATGGTATTTTGTAATGAGATCCACCTTGCTATGAGCTCGAAATGCGATTGTGCCCCGATCATGAATTCATCATGTGATTGGGATAGAATCGCATCTTGGGCGCTACAAGTTAGTATCAGAGCCTTACTGACCTTAGGAGCCCCCTTGATTGATCGAACCGCTGCCGTTGTTGAGTCTAGAAAAAACTATTTTGAGTCTAGTTATATCGGAGAGTAGGAATTCTTTTTACTCCTCTTCCCCTTCGTCGCTCTGGTGAGGACTCCTGACGTAGATGTTTTGACTTCACTCTCCTCTTTTTCACTCAATTTTTTTTAGGATCACGCGGGTATTGTTGGAATCGTTGCAATATCGATGTGACAGGAATTCTGTGTTGGTGCCTCCCGATTGTATGGATTGGACCTAGGGAGTTGAGCTCCAAGGTGTTTTCGTCACAGTGCTTATCGTTTCAGTTCCGGAATACCAGAGGATGCCGACATCGAAATGCTCCCATACTTTTCATGGTGGCAAATAGTGCCGTGACTTATCCCCAGTACTGGAGGAGATAGCACGGATGATCTTCCATGACTAGTATCGTTGTGTGTTCGAAGGTCTGAGGTACACGAGTTTCTGAGATTTCTTGGTTATGTGTTGAACGCAGTCGGAACATTGGAGCGTAGAATTCTGCTAGGAGTTGTGTGATGATTTTTTTTGCTCCATGTAGCCGTGGGACCAGATTGCATAACCAAGAAGTTTCGGGAGTTCTCAGGTGGGAATTCAAGTAGACCTAGGTTTATCCTTCCAACAAATGCATGAGGGGTTATGTATTTGTTTCTGACTTATTTTGCAAGCCAATCATTTGTTTTGTTTTGAGTTGTGGTATTCGAGTTGCTTCAAAGTCAAGTGTTGATCCATATCTTTCGTAAATGGTGTTCTCATATTTTTATGGGAGTGCTAATCCTTCTTGATCATCGAGGTTGTGATGTTAATTCTTTTTCAACCGGTGTTCTTCTCTTCAAGTGGATCCGATCATTTCAACATTCGCGAGATCAATTCTAAGTTTTCTCAATGGTGTTTGCTTCATCCGTCCCAAGTTGCATTCCTTTTTCCCACCATCCCACCCTTTTCCTTCAATGACTTAGATTTTCTTAATCAAGTATGCATCTTATGGATGTGAACTTTCTTCATTTTTTTCCCTTCAATGTTCTTACCCGGTGTTTCCTCGTGAAGATGCTAACTAAGCTTCAAGTTCATCATTCTTTCATTCTTCGTTCTCTTTTCTTCTCCGATGGATTCAATTCAAGATTTTGGCGTTGACCACATCCCTTTCATCATTTCAAATTCTTTCTCATTGCCGGTGCACCTCTTATCATTCGCCCCTCGGTATTCATTTGTTCCGAAGTGCTGAAGAAATCTCAGAAGATTTGTGTTTCCATTCTTAATCCATTCAAGCTATTTTGAGGTTGTTATCTCATTCAAGCCATTTAAATTCAACCGATGCAATCTCTCTTTAAAAATTGTTCAACGGTGTTTCTTTTGAGTGGGCCTAACCCACAGGTCTTTTCCCAGGATCTTACCTGACTCTTCTAATTCTTCCGGAGCTATTCTCAAATTCTTTTCAAATCTTGACGTAAGAATGAATTATCATCGGTCAGATGCCCTCTCCAAGATCGTTTTCAAATTCTTTCATCGTTGGCTCAACATTTATGTTCTTCTTTGTTCCGGAGTGTCTCGACAATTTTGGTGGTGTTTCTCGTCGTCATTCTCAGCTTTGAAGACCGAAGAAAATTTTCTCTTAAATCTTGGTCCGTTCTCTCGAAGATTCATGGTGCTAGTTTCATGCCATCCTGATAATTGTTTTTGATTGTGAGAATTCTCTTCACACCCATCCGAAGCATTTCAGGAGTTTCTTTCCTTTCTCGATCATCCGAAGGCCATCATTTCAGAAGATTTATTCATTCTCAACGTTCAGCTCTCATTCCCCAATTCTACTGGTGCTTCATTCAAGTACTCTTTAGTCAGCTCGCGATCTCTTCGTTCTCGTGTATCTAAATTCCCTCGAGTGCCTTCGCTCATTTTCTAATTCTTCCCGGTGATTCGTTCACTTTTCTTCAATCATTTTCAATTCTTACGGTGGTTCGTTCAAGATTTCTCTTCCTTCGTTATCGTATCAATTCATTTGTTTTTTTCCAAAATCCTACCGGTGGTTCATTGAAGGCTTTTCCCAAGTTTGCGCTATATCTCTCCTTAATCCTTTTCAATGAGACTGAGTAGTATGCCAAATCCATTGTGGGTCATCAATTTAATTGATGAAGGATAAGCATAACGTAATTCTTATTCTTGTTTCATCGAGTAAATTCAATTCCTTATTTCGAAGGTTCATCAAAATTCTCAGTTTCAATTGTTTCATTTCTTCTTTCCGGAGTTGTTCATCATATCACATTCTCAGTTCGAGGTGCTTCATCTTTTCTTTTTGGATTTCCAAGCTCTCTCAATTATCTCGTCCCGAAGGCCCATCTAAATCATTGCAAGCATTCAATTCTTGTTCTTGCAATCTTTGCTTCTTTTCCATCATCCTTTTCTTTTATCTGGAGTTCTTCCAAAGTTTCTTCATGGTGGTTCGTTAAGGATTTAATTCATTCTTCAAGTATTTTTCATCTTGCATTCCGAAGTGCAGTTCTTTCTATCTTATCTTTTGAGGTGGTGTTATGTCATTCTTGAAAATTTCCCTTCGTGTTTCATGATGCACATGTTGTCAAGAATGAGGTATTTTAAATCCATCAATCTCTTCGTTGGTGTTATCTTGGTAAAGAGTTCACCTAAAGCCTTCCCTAAGGAATGTTGCTATTTGTGGTGCTTATCAATGATCCAAGTTTTCTCCTATCCTCTCGGCGAAAGGAGTTTTCATCTCCATGTTGATCTCAATCCAATCAACTGTTTCCGTTAGTGGCCGGTTGTCACCTTGTAATTTTGAGATGTTTTCCATAAGCCCACAACAAGCTTATTCTTTTCGTTGTTGATTTTCCAACAACTCCGTTCAAGCCATTCTCCTAAGGATGCTCTTTCAAATTCATTTGAGGGAGAAGTTGTTGTTTTCTCTTCTTCGTTCTTTTCATTTGATTCTCTCATTTCTTCCAGACGCATTGTGTTGTTGCTCATGTCAAGTATCATTCCATCTTGTTAAGTTCTTGTTCAATTCCTTTGCTTTTCAGTCGGAGTGCTGCCCGAATTCTTTCATTCTAATGCCTTCTCTATCTCCTTTTAACCAGAGTGCTTTCAAAGTCTATCTTGTCCCCTAAGCTCTTGGTTCTCATCATATTCCTTGTTCCTCTTGTCCAACGGACTGTTTGCAAACTTGTTCGCCTCCATTGTATTCTTTCTTTCAATTTGTTCAGCCTCTCAAGGTTCGTGGTTTCACTCGTTTGTCAAGAAGCAACTTTGTTTTACCTCTTCCTCTGCCGCTTTTCTCCGGTGCCATCCCTAGATCTCGGGGCGAGATCTCTTGTAAGTGGGGGAGTGTTGTGACGACCCGAGACCAATGCTCCAGACGCTTTCCATGTTTTTCGTTATCGCCGTGTGTTTTATTTGCTTGCTGCATTTCATCATTGCATCATGTCTCATGCACCCCTTTTAAAACTCAACTAAATAAATTGCATAGATCATTGATCTATTTAAATTGAGGGAATTCACGTGGTGATTTCTCTTTATAACATATACCTTATCCTCCCAATATTATTAGGGAGCTAATAAATATTCCACTATTTCAGAATCACCCATAAACACACTTGCAAAGTAATTCCGTACCTTTTCTGCTTCAAGTTTGGTCTCCAAACTTTGCCCTAAATTCTTTCATCACTTTCCTGAGCTCCACCAAAATTCTCAACATTTTTGGACCTACCGAATACCCACTTCTTTCTCACACTCATTTGAATTAAATTCAAATGAGGTCGAATTCAACTTCACGCCCATGCTCACTTTCTATTTTTCTTGGATCAAGCTCATTTTTATGAGTCCGGGAAAATTAACCCTATGCCCAAGTCCCTTCTCTAACCTTTTTCTTTTCTTTCCTTTTCTTTCTTCCCTTTTTTTCCTGTTATGAGAGAGAGAGAGTAGAGAACCCCAGCGCAGCCCAGCCGGCTACTTGGGCCTCCTGCAGCCCCGACCCACCAAGGCCCAACCGCACCTAAACCCTAGCCTCGACCTCTCCCTCTTGCTTCCTCTCAGCGCCGTCAACTCATCGACCCCCTCCTCTCGATCTCTCCCACTCGATCCCGCAGCACCCACACCCACATCGCGCTCGATCCCCTCGCTCCCGCATCCGCGCGCCTCCAGCGCCAGACCCCGCGCTCCGCCCTCGCCAGAGAAGCGGACCAGGCCGGAGCCCCGTCAGCCTCCTCGCCGCCGTTGCCCCCCTTCCATCAGCAGCTGCGCCCTCTGCCTCCTCCTCGTCGCCTCGCATCTGCCGCCAGCCACCACCGAACAAGGCCGCCGCCGCACCATCTCGCCTCGACCTCGTTGACCCGCGCCACCGGAGTCCAGCAGATCGATGACCGCTCCTTCCTCTCCTTCGCGTCCGTCCCCGCTCAAACATCTCCGCTGGAGCACGCCCGCTAAACTCCGTCGCGCCCCCTCGTCGGCCCTCCTCCGCGCCGTTGCCTCGCCAGGACGCCGCGCCTGGCCTCCCGCGCCACCACTGGAGGCCAACTCCGGCGCCCCCTGCCTCGCGTCGCCCTCTGCTTCTGTCTACGCCGTGACCACGTCCCCACCTCCTGCGCGAGGCCCGGGTCACTGCTGCTCTGCTCCACGCGCCCGTCCTGGAGCTCGTCCACCATCTCCAGCCGCTCCCGCCTGCAGCTCCTCCACCTCGCCTCTGCGGCCTCCCCCGCTGCTCCCTGCATCCGGCCGGCCACCCCCACGTCCGGCCATCCATGTTGCTGCCGCTGGACACCAAGACCGGGGGCTCTTTAGCTGTTGCACGGTTGCAGTGCCTCCTCCCGAGCAGGAGCAGCTTGAACCGATGCCTCCGTGAAGCCCGAGTGTGAATTTTTGTGCACCGGTTACGCCAAGACTGTCCCGGACCGACAAGTACCACGACGTCCGACGATGCGCCAAGTACCTCTTCCCATGACCCGAACGTCTACGACCCGTGTACAACTACCGTCGACCCGGAAGACCTCAGATTCATCAAGTTCCCACGACGACATAAGTGTACCCCTCCAGATCACCAAGTTCGGCTACCGTCGCCGTGTACCACGACTTCCACTACGACCATCCCGAGAACGCCTACTTCCCCTACACCGCATCGAACCCGATCCGCTCCGAAATGCACGCTTCAAGGGTATAACCATCGAGACAACCGCCATGAATGATTGCTTGCAATATATGGGATGCTCGTGTTTTCACCACGTCCGAATTGCCACTCGTTTCCATGCCACCGACATGTGGGACACCCGGCAACCGGGATCACCCCACCATCTTTTGCATGTTCCGTACATCCACACTTTCTTTGCACCGACATCTCGACGAGTTGTCGGATCATCGGAATGTTGCCGTGGCACCATTTCCATTATTGTTGCCGTGGCACCCCTTTTGTTCCGCCATGGTGACCAAATGCTTCATAACATGCTCATGTCAACATTTTCTTAAATTGCATAATACTTGTTTATGTCATCCGCATCATGATAACAACTTTTAAAATGTTTAAATTGTTGTTTGCATTATAAATTGCTATATGCACATGGGGTTTTTCTGGAATAGTTGTTTGTTATTTCCGGCCTCATTTAAACTTGCCTAGATGGGTAGTTTTATTATGCTTCACCTCTTGCCATGTTTTACAACATTTAATATTGTTGAGTAGCTTAAACGAGTTGAACTAAATGATTAAATGTGGTGTTTCATCAATATGCAACTCATTGCATATTGAGCTCCACTTAATTTGTAGTATTGTTTGTTGCACTTTGTCATGCCATGACTCGTTAAACCGGACATGCATCATAATTGATTGTGCATCATGCCATGTTTATGTGATGGTTGTTTGCCATGTTGTTTGCTTCTTTCCGGTGTTACTTCTTCTTGATAGTTCCGGTTACGTTGCGATTGTGAGGATCAGTTCGACTACGTTGGTTCGTCTTCTTCATGGACTCGGTCTTCTTCCTAGCGGGATTTCAGGCAAGATGACCGTTACTCTGGATACCACTACTATCTTTGCTTTGCTAGTTATCTCGATGCTATCGCTATGTCATGCTACCTACCACTTGTTTATCAAGCCTCCCAATATGCCATGACAGCCTCTAACCTTTTCCACCATCCCAGCAAACCGTTGTTTGGCTATGTTACCGCTTTGCTCAGCCCCTCTTATAGCGTTGCTAGTTGCAGGTGCAGTTGCAGTTTGTTCCATGTTGGTACATGGATATCACAATATCTCTTATTTAATTAATGCACATATATACTTGGTAATGGGTGGAAGGCTCGGCCTTTTGCCTGGTGTTCTGTTTCACTCATGCCGCCCTAGTTTCCATCATACCGGTGTTATGTTCCTTGATTTTGCGTTCCTAACACGGTCGGGGTTTATGGGCCTCCCTTGACAGTTCGCTTTGAATAAAACTCTTCCAGCAAGGCCCAACATTGGTTTTAACATTTGCCAACATAATAATATTGAGCTAAATAATTAACTTGCATAGGGCGTCATGAACTCGAGGATTCTTAATTCCACATAATACAGGGGGGGCCAGTGCTGATGGTGTTGGTCCCAAACGGGCAGACTGCGGGGCCACCATGGGGCAACTCGAGGTCTGGTTTTACTCGTAGGCTGACCCATCCGGTCGTGGCCTGAGACGAGATACGCGCGGCTACTATTAGGGTGTCGGCACGCCGGGAGGTCTTGCTGGACTTGTTTTACCATTGTCGAAATGTCTTGTGCACCGGGATTCCGAGTCTGATCGGGTTGTCCCCAAGATGGAGAATTGCCTCCGCTGATCGTGAGAGCTTGTCATGGGCTAAGTTGGGACACCCCTGCAGGGTTTAAACTTTCGAGAGCCATGCCCGCAGTTATGTGGCAGATGGGAATTTTTAATATCCGGTTGTAGAGAACTTGACACCAGATCCGAAATAAAATACACCAACCGCGTGTGTAACCGTGATGGTCTCTTTTCGAGTGAGTTAGAAAAGAGAACACGGTGGGGTTATGTTTGAACGTAAGTAGTTCAGGATCACTTCTTGATCTTACTAGTTGCGACCGTTTGCGTGGTTTCTCATCTTATTCTTGTACTCGTAAGTTAGCCACCATTCAATGCTTAGTCGCTTGCTGCAGCCTCACCACTTATCCTTTCCTTACCCATTAAGCTTTGCTAGTCTTGATACCCATGGTAATGGGATTGCTGAGTCCTCGTGGCTCACAGTTTACTACAACAACAGTTGCAGGTACAGGTAATGCGATGATGTGACGTGAGAGCGATGCTCGCTTGTTTTGGAGTTCTTCTGCTCCTTCTTCGATCAAGGGATAGGTTCCGGGTCGGGGGAGCCTGGGCTAGCAGGGTGGATGTCATTCTTCTTTTTCGTTTGCTTTCATCCGTACTCGGATCCTGCTCTTCTGTATGATGATTGCTATGTACTGATGTATTCATGTATTCATGTTGTAGCTTGTGGCGAGTGTAAGCCTTTACCTTGTATTCTCATCTATTCAGTACATGGTATGTCGAAATGCAATTGTGCCTTGATCATGAATTCATCACGTGATTGGGATAGAATCGCATCTTGGGCGCTACAGCGGTGCAACCTCAGGTGGTGCCGACCCCCGAGACTCAGCTGGCCGGGGCTGTAGCCACCCCCGCTGTGCCGCAGCCACCAAGCGCGGCGAAGGACCTGGAGCCCCTGGTGCTTGAAGCAGGCCACACTATGGAGAATGACCTGGAGCCCCTGGCGCTTGACGCAGGCCGCGCTGAGCCTTGGTCGGTCGTGGTTCCAACTGGCGTGTCGGCGCCAATCCCTCGCCAGGTCCTTGCGCTTGCGAACCAAGGCGCCCTGATCAGGCCCGGGGCCCTAGATGATGCTTACGCCGCTCTTGGCCGGCTCCGGGCAGACATCCAGGACGCCGATAGACGCCTCACCAGGGAGCACCTCGGGCTCGCCTCGGCGTGGCTCCAAGTTGAGAAGGCGACCGAGGTGGCCTGCAGCCGGTCCGAGGCCGCCGCCGTAGAGAGCAAAGAAGAAGCCGCCAATGCGAGGGAGGCTCACGATGATGCGTTGGCTAAAGCACCAGCAGCCGCCAAGCGCTGCGGCGAGGCGGAGGCCGGTCTGAAGGTGCTTCAGGAGTTACAGGCCATGCGCGTGTAGCAACTCCAGCAGCGGGAGGACGACCTTAAGGCTTGTGAGGCAAAGCTTGCGGACCGTGACTCCGCGCTGGCGAAGGTGGTCGTTGAGCAGGCCATGGATCGTGAATGCCTGGCCAAGCTGCAGAAGGAGGTGACCAAAGCCCAAGCATCCCATGCCAAGCATGTATCCGAGGTAATGGCCCGACTGGGCGCCAGGGAGAAGAAGATCCTTGCCGACGTCGATGCGAAGGCAGCAGCGGACCGCGACGCCTTCTCTTCTCTCAAGTTCAGGGCTCGCCAAGCGTTGTAGTCTATCTACAGGGGAGGATTTGAGGATCCGCTCGCTACCCTTGAGGATGGCTACACGGAGCTCTCCTCCAAGCTCACCACAGAGCTCAAAGGCACCGCCGCCAAGGTGGACTTCATCATGGAGGAGTGCTGCGACCTCTTCTCCGTGGCGGCGACGCGCTCTTCAGCCACCTTTACCTCCACAACTCCAGCTTCAACTTTGACGCGGTGACAGGCCCCGTCCCTCATGAGTCCCGCGCTGCCACGGCAAAGGCCGTGGAAGGCCATGTGGTCGCGCTGCTGGGGAAGTTCACCTGCGACATCGATATCAGTCCTGCTGCGGCCGAGGCGGACGGCGGCGATGGCGGCAATGGCCCTTCTTCCTAGGCTTATCCTGCAACAACAGACTGTGTCTCATGGAGGCGTAAGACTTTGCTTGAATTTGTGATACATTTGGTGCCTGTAATAACTGTTTGAACTCCGTAGTTTCCTTTTTGTGCTTGATTTCCTTCCTGCTTGGCTTTGTGCTGTGCGTCGCCAGGGCCCAGCCCCGCGCATACCTCGGCCGCCGTTGGAATGTCAGGTCGCGATGGCTGGACAAAGCCAAGGGGCGAGGGGCTACGGGACTAGTGAGGCTCCTGAGTCGTGATGCTCAGGGGTCCCCCTTGATGTGCAAGCGGCTTGCATGAAGGAAACATGGGCGATGGCGAGGTTAACCAGGGGCCCTTCATACCTTTTTCTCGTCAGCCTGTGCTTGGGGGCACGCGAGGAGACTAGACACCAAGGACCTTGGTGGGGTGACGTGCGCGGGGGCAGGCCCGTGAGCTAGAGCCCGGCTCCTTGGGTTCCCTAGTGTTGCTGGGACTGGCCCAAGCACAGGCGCCATGTCCAGCCCCTGCTCACGTGACACCCAAGGGAAGGCTACGAGGGGCGTTGTTGGAGAGCCGAGAGGCCATCCTAAGGTTGATGCAACCCATAGGGTGCCCCCAGTTGTTTATCCACCAGCACGGAGCATGGGGCTTCCACTAGGCGTGGGCATGGTCGAATTGTGACCGGATCCGCCAGCGCTAAGCATGGGGCTTCCACTAGGCGTGGCCATGGTCATATTGCGACCGTATCCGCCAGCGCCGAGCATGGGGCTTCCACTGGGCATGGGTAGGGAGCTCTGTGCTAGAGTCTCCGGGCGTGTACAGCCCTGTTTTGTTCGTACGCATGGCTGGCATGGCAGAACTTTGAGGAGGTGTATCTGGATGCCCGTGAGCCAGCGCGGGGATCAGGAGGTCCCACCTCAAGGCGGGTTGCGCCTAGATTTTCGACGCAGACCCCTGAGTTAGGAGGGCGACCTGCGCCGAACGAGCATCTAGAGGCCGTCGCATGAGAAGGCCAGACACCAAGGACCCATAGGAGGTGACGTGGACGGGGCTAGCCCGCCAAAGACAGCTCGGTCGCTTGGGTCTATCAACGATGCAAGGACGGACCCGAGCACAGACGTCGTGCCAAGTCTTCTCATGCAACAATCCCAAGAAGAACACTCGGCGCGCGGCTCCCGGGGTGGTGGAGCACCAAAATTGCGGTTGTTCGAACTGAGCCGCACACCCTTACTCACCTACCCCCAATGAGCTCATGCGAGGACTAGGCACCACGGACCCCAGGAGGTGACGTGCACGGGGGCTGGCCCGTGAGACAGAGCTCGGTCGCTTGGATTTAACAACGTTGCAGGGACGGACCCGAGCACAGATGCCGTGCCAGCGCTTAATCATGAGGCGGTCGAGAATGTGTTCGCGAGGGCGCGACGACATTCATGGTGACGAAGCACCGGACACGCAGGTTAAAACATCAAGGAAATCATATCGAGGCATGGCCAATTCTGATACATGGGCAAAGCGATACAATTGCAGGGGCGGACCCTTGCAGCTTGAGGATAGTGCAGCACGTGGGGCACCCTCAATTGAACAAAACAAAAAGTCACCTGGCAATGATGCTGCAGAGGCGTCGAGGAAGCCGATGAAGTGTGTCGCGGATGTTCACTCCTCGTGAGCCGAATGGCTCTGGAGGCTCGAGAGGCTCGCGAGGCCCAGGGGGCTCGCGAGGGTCTGGGGCCTCCTGAGACGCCACCGCCAAGTGTCGGGCCTCATGAGACGCAATTGCACGCTGCACCAGATGCTTGTACGAAGCGCCAACGTTCAGCAGGCCAAAGGGCATGCAGACATAGTTGCAAGGGAAGGCCCCACTTCGGCCGACGCGAGACAGCCAAAAGAAGTCCTGAGAAGCAGCCCTGTGGAGGCTCGGGATGTCGACACAGGTGCACAACCCATAGCCCGCGTCAGGGGCGGCAGCTACACTGGTGGGGCACGTGGGGTGGTGCTCGCCGTGCATTGCTTGCACTTCTTGAAGTTCCTCGATCGCCTTGGTGATGAAATCTCATGCTCCTGGCGCCTCGCGCCTCGTTCCTTGCTTGTGGGGGCGCGCATCGAAGCACGCCTCCAAGTGGTGCCCAAGCACCTCCTTCATCGCACTGGTCAGGTCAGACGCTCTCCAGACGGGAGCCCCCGAGCCTGTCCTGAGGGAGGCACCGGGTGCGCCTTCCTATGCGGGAGGAAAAGGCTCCCCGGCAGCAGGCATGGAGCCTGAGACGTCGCAGGCGGATTTCTTGGCCTCCGGACGGCTCTTGGGGAGGCGCTTCTTCTTCTTTTCAGAGGCAGCCTTAGGGGGCGCGGCGTCACCTTCGCCATCTGAGTTCTCAGCCGCCACGGCCTGGTAGGCATGCTCAAGGGAATAGAACGCATCCTTCTCATCACAGGCGACAGTGATGACACCGCTGCACCCTGGCATCTTGAGGACATTGTAGCCATGGTGGGTAGCCGTCATAAACATGGCGAGGGCAGGGTATCCCAGGATGGTGTTCTACGGGAGGCCAATGTGGGCGACGTCGAAGTCGATGAGCTTAGTGTGGTAGTTGTCGCTTGCCGAAAGTGACAGGAAGGCGCACCTGCCCCAGGGGAGTGGTGGAGCCATTGGTCACTCCAGAGAATGGCTTGGTGGGCATGAGCTGGTCATAAGGCACTTGAAGTGTCTCGAAGGTCTCCACAGAGAGGACGTTAAGGCCGGCGCCGCCATCGATGAGCGTCTTGGTGACTGAGACATTGCTGATGGTGGGCATGCATAGCATGGGGAGCGCGCCAGCAGTAGCTGAACACCTAAGGGGGTCCTTGGAGTCGAAGGTGATGGCGTACTGTGACCACTTGAGGGGACGCATAGCTTCAAGCCTCGGGAGGGTTGCGTTCACCTCACGAGAGAACTGCTTGAAGATGCGGTTCGAGGCTGGTGCCTGAGCTCCACAAAGGATGCAAGCAATCGCGCGAGGCTCGTGGTAGCCCCCAGCCCCTTCATCTTGCTGGTTGTCGTCTTTTCTTGTGAGGCCCAATATGCGAACCTATCCGAGAAGAACTCAAAGGTCCCACCAAGGATAGAGCAGCATATTGAAGACACTTTTGCAAGGTGGATATCATTACATTGTACCATATACAACTCCAATGGGGATAGATACAAAGGTATACAATTGCCACATGAATACATCAAATATCATACAGAAGATCGGCATCCGACTACAGATGAAAACAAACGGAAAACAAGAACGACATCCACCATGCTAGCCTAGGCTGCCGACTAGGAACATATCCCTCAATTGAAGAAGTAGAAGAAGAACTCCAAATCAAGCAAGCATCGCTCTCATGTCATATCATCGCATTACTTGTACCTACATTTTTTGTTGTAGTAATCTGTGAGCCATGAGGACTCAGCAATCACATTACCATGGGTATCAAGACTAGCAAGGCTTAATAGGTATGGAATGGTTAAGTGGTGAGGTTGCAGCAAGCACTAAGCATTATATGGTGGCTAACTTACGAGTACAAGAATAAGAAGAGTAACTACGCATAACGGTCGCAGACTAGTAATGATCAATAAGTGATCCTGAACTACTTACGAGTCAAAACATAACCCCATCATGTTCTCTTCTCGAAATCCCTCAAAAAGAGACGGTCATGGTTACGCACGCGGTTGGTGTATTTTAATTCGGGTTTAGTGTCAAGTTCTCTACAACTAGATATTATAAATTTCCCATCTGCCACATAACTGCGGGCATGGCTCTTGAAAAGATTAAACCCGGCAGGGGTGTCCCAACTTAGTCCATTATAAACTCTCATGATCTACAGGGGAAAATCTCCATCTCAGGACAACCCGATCAAACTCGAAATCCCGGTGCACAAGACATTTCGACAATGGTAAAACAAGTCCAGCAAGACCTCCCAACATGTCGACAATCCCGATAGGAGCCGCGTATCTCATTCTCAAGACACGGCGGATGAGCAAAGCGTACAGTAACTAATGTCCCGATTTGCCCCAGGTAGCCCGCACGGTGCTCTAGTTTGGACTAGCACCAACAACACTGACCCCCTGTATTATGTTGAATAATGAACCTCGGGTAGCACTAACTCCCTATGCGTCAAATTTATTATCATGTTTATTATTATGTTGGGCAAATGTTAAAACCAATGTTGGGCCTTGCTGGAGGAGTTTTATTCAAAGCGAACTGTCAAGGGGGGCCCATAAACCCTGACTGTGTTAGGAACACAAATCAAGGAACATAACACCGGTATGATGGAAACTTGGGCGGCAAAAGTGGAACAAAACACTAGGCAAAAGGCCAAGCCTTCCACCCTTTACTAAGTATATAGATGCATTAATTAAATAAGAGATATTGTGATATCCCATGATATCCATGTCCCAACATGGAACAACCTGGAACTGCACCTGCAACTAGCAACGCTATAAAAGGGGCTGAGCAAAGCCGTAACATAGCCAAACAATGGTTTGCTAGGATGGTGGAAAAGCTTAGAGGCTTATCATGGCAATTGGGAGGCTTGACAAACAAGTGGTAGGTTGCGCGACATAGCGGTAGCATCGAGACAACTAGCAAACAAAGATAGTTGTGATATCCAGGTAATGGTCATCTTGCCTGAAATCCCGCTCAGAAGAAGATCGACTCCATGAATTAGACGAACCAACGTAGTCGAACGCATCCTCACAATCGCAATGAAACCGGGAGCTATCGAGAAGAAGCACACAACCGGAAAGAAGCAAACAACATAGTAAACAAACAACACATAAACAAGGCATGATGCACAACCAAGTATGATGCATAACAAGGTTAAATGTTGTTACTCGTGGGAAGAGATGATGCATGAAAGAACCCCATATCAAAGCAAGTTTAAATGAGGCCGGAAACAACATATAACAATTCCGGAAACTCCCCATATGCAAATTTCGAAATTGGTACATATCTGAATTAAACACAATGTTAAAGTTGTTAAACAGCAAGTTAAAGTGCACGATGATAACCTACACATTTTCCTACCCCAATTACATATAGTTTATTTAATTCAGAGCTACGATTATTTAGTTATGAAATAAACCATTTTAGCATGTAATTTATACAAATCAATGCAAACAGAAATTAAAACATTTTTAACATAGATGAAAGTTGCATATTGTGAAACTATACAAAATTCTAAGCATTTTACATATATAGTTTGTTTAATTTGGATGCATGCATATTAAGTTATTAACAATACAAAACAGGGGCATTTTCTGTAATTTGCATGCACTGCATAAATGCTAAATCGTCGCGGGCAGAAAAAAAACATGCATGGGCCGGATTGCAGCACACTACAGAGGCCCAGGAGGATTTGGCCCAAGTGTTTGTGCGTAACAGGGAACATAACTGAACTCAAAACGACAATTAAAAAATAGGGGAAGCTGGGATTTGAACCCCAGATCCCTTGGTTGTGGAACTGCTTGGTGACCAACGGGCTAGGACAGAACTGCCCGGACCCTTGCGTAGTGATTTCTCGACGGATCTGGGACAAATAACAGGAACAGGGAACAGAAAGGGCCGGCCTTGGGATCAAGATTCTCGACCTCGGCCACATTCTGGCACACAGCAAGGCGGCAGCAGGTGTGTGGAAACATGCTAGGGTGCGCATGTTCGTGCGGAGAGCTACAGAAGGAGGCATGTGTGGATGCACAGGTGGGGTGGCTGGGCGTGCGTTGAGGCCAAGCCTCGCTGGATATGGGTCACATGGCTACGACCATGGCTGCCGACTAGAACGGAGACGACATGCATGGATGCGTGCAAGGTGGAGGGAGCGTGGAGGCTTTGTTTGTGGGATCAGCGAGCAGAAGCAGCGACATGAGCACGAGCTTAAACTCGAGATCGCCCATGGTGGACGAACTCAGGGCACACAGATCAGCGATTATGAGGATGGAAAATGACGGGAAAGAAGGTGGGGAGGTGCAGATCGTCACCGTGGGGCTGTTGGCGTCGGAGATGTCATCGGGGAAGCAACGAAGACGACGTAGCGAGGCGTTGACAGACATTGTCTATGAAGAAGAGGTAGCAGAGGAAGAAGATGACGACGGCGACATAGTGGAGGCGACCTCGGGTGGGACATCTGAACGGACGTAGACGATGTCGAGGAAGAAGATGGACATGCTGGAGATGACCGTGGTGGCCTCCGACCTCTCAAGCAACGGCGAAGCTCTCAGTGGTGCTCTCTCTTTCTCTGCTCCTTGAGGAAGAAGAGGTGATCGAGGGAAGGGAAAAGGGTTGGTGGCGCGAGGAGGGAAGGGGGAAGTCTAGGGCTGCAGGGGGCTCGCGGTGTAGGTCTTGTAGTAGCAGGGGCTCATGTTCCGGTCGTCAAATCGGTCGGGGTGCCGACGTGGAGCCCCTGGATGAGCTACCATATAGAGGAGGGCGATGAACAGAGGAGGATCGACGCATGTGGGCTTGGTTGGGCTGAAAGGTGAGTGCAGGTGGGCTTCTCTCTCTTATCTGATTTACCTTTTCCCTTTCTATTTATTGCATAAACAGAAATAGAGAGAAAAGTACAGAGGGTTTGGAATAGATGTAGGGAGAGAAGGACATATTTCTGGAAACCATGAAATATGCCCGATTTAATAAAAGTGGTTTGGGAATTTTACAGACTTTAAATTTAAACAAGTTTAATTTAATTCAAACTTGAGTTAAATTCTAGCCCAACCAAAACAACTTACAAAGAGTTGCAACATGGCAGAGAGGGTGCAGGCATGGTGCACTATTATTAAGCAAAGAATTAACATTAATGGAGGCAGCAAAGAACTCACTTGCATAAAGAAGTAAAAGAAGAAGAGGAAGAAGAAGAAGGTGGTGCATGGATAGATTTGAGAGAGATAGCAAGGGGGTTTATCTCAAAGCACATACATAGAGCAAACCACAACATAATGAATAGTGCAATGCACAAGATGATCATGATAGAATGCAATAAAATGACACGAGGCATAACAAATCATATAACATATAACAAAGCAAGATGACCATGGCGTCAACAAGGATGGCACAATTCAATATAACCAATGATGAACATGATGCAAGAAGCAAAATATGACAATGGCACTCATCAAGATCATGGCAACAAATAATTGAAACACATAATGACAATGAAAATAAATGGAAGGCAACGGGAGCATCGGTCTCGGGGTGTCACATTTCTCCTGGGGGGCGGCGGCAGAGGCGGAAGGCCAGCGTTGCCCTGAGGACAGGCCTCACGAGGCTGGTCGCGCCAGGCGCCGTCACGAGGCTGGTCACGCCAGCCACACTCGCGAGGCTGATCATGCCAGCCCTGACGGGGTTTGCGGTTGTCCCAGCGGCCTCCTCCACGGTTGTTGCGCTTGGGGCGGCGGCCCAGGTGCTCGTCCCGGAGCGCCCTGAGCTCCTGACAGTCATCGGTGTTGTGGGTGTGCACATTGTGGAAGACGTAGATCGGACAAGCATCCTTGGGGGGCTCGTCGCGATCACGGTCGCACTTCAGCTCGGGCTCTGCTGCCAGCACGGTGTGGCCCTTGCGCTTTGCTTCCTTGGCCTTGGCCTTTTTGTCTTTGGGATCGATGTCTGGGTGCTTGAGGAGGGAGGGGCGTCCTTCTTCGGCCTTGGCGCACTTGTCCGCCAAATTGAATAGCTCCAATGCGGAGCATAGGTCATCGTTGATGGCGTGCTCCTCGCTCATCCCGATGTCCGTGACGCCTTCTGTGAACGCGGAGATGATGGCCTCGTCCGAAGCCTTCGGGATCTTGAGGCGAACTTGGGAGAAGCATTGAATGTACTTGCGGAGGGTCTCGCCCGGATGCCACTTCATGTGTCGCAGGTCATTGACGGTGAGGGTGTGGTCACGGGTTGCTTTGAAGTTGGCGATGAACCGCTCACGGAGCTCATCCCACGAGGAGATCGACCCCTCTGGGAGGTGCATGAGCCAGGAGCGCGCGCCGTCCTTGAGGGCCATTGGAAACCAGTTCGCCATGACCTTGCCCTCGCCATTCACCGCCTCGATGCTCAGCGCGTAGAGATGGAGGAACTCCGTAGGGTCGGGGATGTCGTTGTCGCGCGGGGGCAGATCTGTCTTGAACTTGACGGGTGAAGGTGCGGCAGCCCGCCGCGTTCACGGGCGCGGCCCGTGCGAGAGGGGCACCGTCCTGGCGCCCACGTGCAGCAGCCTCCAGAGCGGCCAGGTCTTGGTGCTGGCGCGGCGGTGCCGGCAGCGCACACATGTTGTACTGTGGCTGCTGCACAACCTGGCAGCTGGCCTCGTCCCATGCAGGCACCGACGCTCAACGCGGCGGGTCGCGCGGACGTGCGTCGTGCCTTGGCTCAACGTCGGCGCTGCCTAGAGGAGGAGGCGAAGGCGCGCCATGAGCCACGTCGCCCGCATGAGATGGCGGGGGACGGAGCGAGTGGGAGGGCACCGGGGCCTCGCCAGCGGCGTTGACGAGCTCGGTGATGTGGCCCAGCCAGGCATCGTAGCCCTCGTTGGCGGGGCGGTAGCGCAGCAGCTCACGCGCCATGAGCAGCGCAGCCTGCACGTTCGCTGGCCCGTGACGAGTGTGGGAGGACGAGGCCGTGGCGGGAGTGAAGGAAGGCGTGGCGGTGCGGACATCACGCTGCACGGAGGGTGGCAGCAAAGAGTCCTGCTGCTTGTGGGCTGCAGGGTCGGTGGCGGTGTTGGCTGCGGGAGAAGCAGAGCGGCGAGGGGCGCCGCGGCCCACCGGTGCTGTCTGGGCGACACAGGCGGATCGACGCTCCACGCGAACTCGGCGAGCATCGGCCATGGGAGTGGTGAAGCAAGGATGGAGCAAAGCATATCCCAGTCGGTCTGCCCCCTTTAATCACCCGACCAAAATTGCCATGAATTCATTTTTCTTTGAGCTGGTTTGAGGGTTTTCTTTCATTCATAAAGTGTAAAGTGGATGGACACATCAGGACATTACGACTTTGGCGAGACATCTGTGCAGTTCCATCTCACCGCACCAGATGACATCAGGAGGCGCACGGTATGTTCAATCTCACCCTACCTCAGTTGGCTTGGCCTACTTTCCTGAACATATACTATATATTTCTACATTTGGATAAAAGGTGCCACATGCAGAATATTTGTCAAAGGGGATTTTCTTCTTTCTATACTAGGTAAATTAATGATGTATTATTCTTTTGATTACTCTCATATTTCCGCGACATCATGGTTACACTATCTGTTTACTTATAAATTTTTGTCCTTTGATTTCAACTGTTGCACTGTTCCTTCAATTACTCCCATATTTGCATGTTACCATATCCTTTAACAATCTTACCATTTTCTGTAGTACATCCCTTGCTTTGCAACAACATCTGTAGTACACGATCTTGCCCATTACATAACTGAAGACTGCAGGGATGTCATATTGAACACAAACCATGGATTTACAATCGTTGCTTCTGTAAGACTTGATGAACATGGTCACTCCTATTTTGGCATGGGCCTTTGGATAGAAATTTCTACATTTTATGTAGTGAAAGTTGGCAATAAATTGCACTACACATAAAAGAGCCTGGTCATGAGATATATGCTAAATTCCCCGACGATATCATCCGTCCAGACTTTGTTCGAAGTAAGTGTTCTTTTCAAGTATCTGCATGTTGAGTTACCTAGCAATATCAAAGGAATTGTGTAGTATTTAAGCAACCAATTGTTATTCCATTTTCTCACTCTCTTCCTGCCTAGTAACTTGTAGTTACCAATACACTTTTCTTTTGCCCTGTTTTATCTAAATATTCCCTATACTCCCACTTCTATCAGAAAGCGCCGCCGATAAGGAGACTCCAGAGGTGGAGGACGAGGCTGCCAACAAGCAGAGAGGGGTCGAGCAAGAACCACAAGCGACTCCGGTAGGCCTAGACTTCATCAGCAGCCTCCCCGATGATATGTTGATAGTCATCATCTCCCTCCTCCCAATCAAATATGGTGCATGGACAACTGTCCTTTCCCCGCGGTGGCGCCCCCAATGGCACTCCACCCCTCTCTACCTCATCAACGTGCACAAACTCTGCCATGGCTATCACAAAAGCTTGGACGCATTGTCCCAGATCCTTGGCACGCACCATGGCCCAATTAGAGGCCTTATCACGGGAAAGTTCCATTCCAACGGCAAGGACCAAGCCAAGCTTGACGAGTGGTTCTAATCCCCCGCCCTAGATCAGCTCGAGGAGCTCAATTTTAATGATGGGCACATGTGCTCGCTGCCAACGTTCGTGCTCCGCCTCGCACCCGTGCTGCACCTCGCCAGGTTCATGAACTGCCATTTCCCCCCAATTAATGAAAGGCTCACTCTTTTTCTACCGCAACTAAAGCACCTCGAGCTCATCGCCGTCTGCATCCCAAAGGATGACATGGAGCGCTTGCTCCATGGCTGTACCACACTAGAGTACCTTCGTCTTCAGGCGATCAAGGGGTTGAGTAGCTTCCACATCACCTCCATGACTCTCCGGACTATTTATGTGTGTTGCCGGTGCTACAAAAAGAGATCACATAAGGTGTATCACACTATGGTCATTGAGGACACACCTTCACTTGAGAGATTACTTGTAGTTGATCAACAAGGTCCAACAAGAATCAATGTCATTTCTACGCTGAAATTGATAGTGGTGGGCTACTCATCTGTCAAATACTTTGAACTTATTATTGGATCCACACCTGTTTAGGTACAATAGTCGCCTTCTTCATCTCCTTCTTGAAATTAACATTATTTCTAATTTTGAAGATGTATGTTCGTCTGTCATCCAGAAAATGATTCTCACAAGCTTGACCCCGAATCTGCGCGCTGTGATGATCTTGGCACTACAATCTATCAGCCCCAACCTAGACCAAGTTGTCAGTTTCGTGAGATGCTTTCCGTGCCTGGAGAAGCTATATATCGAGGTTATGCTCCTTTACTGTTAATTGTTAACTATAAGGGAGTTCAATTTTTGGTACCTTTTCCCAAGTTTACAATAACAATGTACTACAATTTCTGAAGGAATTTAGGAGGATTTTAGTACAAACATGTTTTTCCCCATATTCCTTTGTTGATTCATATGGTTACAATCCGTAAGCATTTCTCCTTTTGAATCATATGTACTAGTTTTCATAGGGAATTTTCATCCACTCCAACCTCTTGTGAAGAAGCCTACATTTTTCTAGATTGTAATCAAATGCTCATGTTAATCATGTAAGATCGAAGATGACACGTCACTCTATTAGTGCATTTAGAAATACTGCAAACCTAATAGGCCTGCAGTAGTGTTCAAAAACTGCATGTAGGCACTAATACCCTCTCTTCTTTTGCAGATAAGATTAGGCCCCGTTGTGGATAATGTGATACAATATAAGAATCACATCGAGTGCCTTGATCTGCATCTCTCAGAAATTACTTTGAACTCCTACCGAGTGACCTTTCCAGAGATTATATTCACCAGGTTCTTTGTTGTCAGAGCAAGGGTGCTAAAGGTAATGAGGTTTTCCCTACATTTATTTCACAAAAATGAATGGTGTGTTGATCAGCGTGTCGGCGTTCTGGGAACCAGGGTACCCAGACTTGCCTGCCTGCGGCCCACGGCATGGCTCCATCGATGGCCTGGTAAGGCCCAGCTTCAGCGACAACAACTCAAGACCCTCGCGAGGGGCCAAGCCTCGCGAGGCGGACGACACCAAGACCACCACGAGGAGCGGCCTCCTTAGGCTGGCTCCCGAGGAGCGGAGATCTCTATGCAAGCCTCACCTCGTGAGGTCCGGATGACGTGAGCCATGACGACCAAGGCCAGGCGGGCGCCAGCGGGCGCAGTGTACCAGTTTCCTCTTTGGTGCTAAAGAGGCAAGCGCAGGCGCGGAGTCCCGAGGAATCAGCCAAAGGTTTCCATTCCCGTGCAACAAGACCAAGACCGCCAGGATGGCAGGACAGAGGTCATCACCGAGCCCACCATGGTGTCACAACCAGAGGCTTTCGCAGGCAAAGACTACTTTTGTCAGGATAGCATGTACTAGTTGTCTCCCTTCGAATTTGGCCGTTCTGGGATCCCTTCCCGCCTTTCATTTGGGAAGAGGACCAAGGTCACTATAAATAGGACTTAGCCACCACCATAGAGAGGGGAGTTCACATCGGAGCCCCACTCCACCAGCTCACTCGAGCTCAAGAACACCTCTCCTCCTGAGGCTGTTCGCCACTGTACTAGTTCATCCTCAGCCCCTCGAGGCCAATCCACCACAAAGCAGGAGTAGGGTTTTACACCGCAAAGTGGCCCGAACCTGGGTAAACTGCTGTGTCTCTTTTCCTTACAGTTCGTCGAGCTAGGCTGTGAGATTAGCGAGTGGGCAGACTAGGGAGGATGAGTTCTTCGCACGCACCCCAGAGTTTGAACCTCTCAAGGGTTTGCGGAACCCGAAATCTGACATTTGGCGCGCCAGGTAGGGGTGCGTCGGAGACTCTCTTCTGCAAGCAGATTCGCTGCCACCCAGCAGTTCTCATGGCCGATGCCCCGAGGGCTCATGTCGAGCACTGGGTTGTTCGGCCTACCCGAGCAGTGCCGTCAGCCCAAGAGGATCTCCACTCCGCGCTCATCGCAGCCCGCTCGCCGCCCGGTGCTATCGGTCGCGGGCGGCGGGGGCCGCCATCGCCTACCCTCGTGCCACGCCGCAACCGCGCCGACACGCGATCTTCGAGCTACACCACAGCAACACCGCCACACTCTCGCTGGGAGCAGGCGAACATGCGGTCCGTGCTCATCGTGGCACGGGAGCTGCTACGGCGCCGGTTGGCGGAAGGCGGCCATGATGCCCTGCTGGAGCGGGTCGCCGAGCTGCTTGACGCCGCCTGTAGGGGCGCGGCACCTTTCTCCACCCTGCCTACGTCGCAGGCTGTGACAGGGGCGCGCGGGGGCCCCCGCCACGCCCACGCGCCCCTCCCAGGAGCACCTGAGGGACCTAGCGGCGCCAACCCGGCCCGCAGCGCTGATCGTCCTTTCCCGACCACGCTACCCCCAGGTGAGGCGAGCTCGGGCGGTCCCTCCTAGGGCCGTGCCGGGGCACCACCCTGCGGCCATCAGAGCATGGCACCGAGCCTGGTGGCCAGCAACGCGGGACACCCCGACGATGACCCTGGCGCGGCAGTCCCAGACGCCTACGGACACCCCATGATGGATCTACAATATGTGTCAAGAGAATGCCCCGGCGGGTTCTCCTCATCAAGCTGGGCGTCGGGGGCACATGAAGCCGAGGCTCTTCGCGAGCCGCCCCGGAACTTCACCGACACCTTGAACGACAACAGTCACTGGGTACAGCCGATATCTCAGGAGCACGATTACGCTAACCATAGACCGCAGGTGAACCAAGCCACAGCAGCGGCCAGGGACCCCAGGGTGATGGCCCCGCTACCGGCGGGCGAAGTACACTGGGGGCTGCGCGGGGGGAACCCGGGGCTAGGGCCTCCTGAAAGGATCGAGAAGAGGTGTCTAGAGGGGGGGTGATTAGACCCTCAACAAAGAAAAGTAGCAGTTTTTAAGTTCTTCAACTTAAGGTGGATTTTTAGCACAAGTTTAAACATTCACAATACATTTCAAGCAAGCATGGCAAGAGTATATGAGCAGCTGAAAGTAAAGCATGCAACTTGCAAGAATGTAAAGGGATGGGTTTGGAGTGTGCAAACGCAATTGGAGACACGGAGATTTTTGGCGTGGTTCCTATAGGTGGTGCTATCGTACATCCAGGTTGGTGGATACTTCAACCCACGAAGGGTAACGGTTGCGCGAGTCCATGGAGGGCTCCACCCACGAAGGGTCCACGAAGAAGCAACCTTGTCTATCCCACCATGGCCATCGCCCACGAAGGACTTGCCTCACTTGGGTAGATCTTCATGAAGTAGGCGATCTCCTTGCCCTTACAAACTCCTTGGTTCAACTCCACAATCTTGACGGAGGCTCCCAAGTGACACCTAACCAATCTAGGAGACACCACTCTCCAAAAGGTAATAAATGGTGTGTTGATGATGAACTCCTTGCTCTTGTGCTTCAAATGTTAGTCTCCCCAACACTCAACTCTCTCTCATAGATTTGGATATGGTGGAAAGATGATTTGAGTGGAAAGCAACTTGGGGAAGGCTAGAGATCAAGATTCTAGTGGTTGGATTGGAATGTCTTGGTCTCAACACATCAGTAGTTGGTTCTCTCTTACAAAATGAGTAGTGGAAGTGTAGGCACGTTCTGGTGGCTCTCTCACAAATGGAGAAGGGGGTGGAGGGGTATTTATAGCCTCCACAAAAAATCTAACCGTTACACACGATTTACCAAACTCGGTGGGACCGAATAGTGAAACTCGGTCAGACCTATTCAGTTCAAAATGTGAACATTAGGATTTTAGGTGGGACCGAGAAGGTCAACTCGGTGGGACCGATGTGCTAGGGTTAGGGTAAAACCTCATCTCGGTTTGACCGATTACACAAACTCGGTGAGACCGATTTTAGTAATAAGCAAACAGAGAGTTGGCCAAGCAAACTCGGTGGGGCTGACTACCTATTTCGGTGAGACCGAAATAATTGCAGTAGGCAACAGAGAGTTTGCAATCCCATCTCGGTAAGACCGAGATCCCATCGGTAAGACCGAACTGATTAGGGTTTTTGGTAGTGGTTATGTCAAGTGAACTCGGTGGCGCCGGATAGATCAAATCGGTGGGGCCGAGTTTGACTCTTGGTTTAGGACATATGTGGAAATGAGAAAGTGGTTCAGGGCTTTTGGAGTATATCACTAAGCATTTTGAGCAAGCAAGCCATTAAGCAACACCTCATCCCCTTTTAATAGTATTGGCTTTCCTATGGACTCAATGTGATCTTGGATCACTAAAAATGAAAATGTAGAGTCTTGAGCTTTTGCCAATATGTGTCCTTAGCATCTTGAAGGGGTTCCATATCCTCTTGTCCTGCACCTCCACTGTTGAACTCATCTGAAATATACTAGATGAAAGTATTAGTCCAACAAGAGATATGTTGACATTAATTACCAAAATCACCCAGGGAGCACTTGTGCTTTCAATCTCCCCCTTTTTGGTAATTGATGACAACATACATCAAAGCTTTTAGATAAAGATATGAAGTGTAACAAGTAAAGCTTTCGAAGAACATGCAACATGCATTGGCTCCCCCTACATGTATGAAATCATGTGAAGATAGAATATAATACCATGTGAGTGCATAAGCATGTCAGAGAAGTAATGAGTTACATGTATCTTGGCTATATGCATCAGAGCAAATGAAGTAAAGTGCAGAAAATGTACCTACATGTTCATGAGTCCTTCTTGCAAACAATATGTACATCAGCAAGAGATCCTCATGCACATGAGTGTGATGCATATACTTACCTTGTGGTCTTGAGCTGACTTTGGAAGAGATGAACCTGAGAAAACAGGGTTAGATAACACAGGAACATCTACTAAGTAGATCAAGAACAGGAAACCACAAGAGTACCAAGACTAGGATGACATGTAGTGAGTAAGTACTTAGTACTCTATTTGGATATTGACATGTCCCCAAGAGATAAAGATGTGCAATGAATTCCCAAGATTTTCTTCCCTTAGATATCTTACTCCCCCTGAATCTGATACTGGATAATGGGAGAAGGTAGGGTAACAGAAAATTAGAGCAAAGAAAGACAGAACAACATACTCAAAGAAACATCTACTAACATGTCTTTCCCCTCTTAAAGACATGTGGCTTCTCTCCTCTTTGAATTACCAAGCATCTGGGATGGCTAAGAAGTCTCCCTTAGATATGGTTGAGCTTTGATGTTCTCTCTCCCCCCCTTTGACATCAATTTCCAAGAAGGGATCTTCTGGAGCATGAGTCAAGTAGGTTTGGTCCTTGAGTCACATTACAAAGCATTATGTAATTTCGGATGCTGGTAGAGGACAAGAATCATCGAGTGGATGCTGGAACAGATATGCAGGATGCAAATGGCAAAGTGTTTCCTTAGTGATGAAATCGGTAACACTGAATCTTTTCAGTCGGTGACACCGAGTTGGTTCAGTCTTAGCCGAGAAGAAAAGATCGGTGAGGCCGAGTTCAGCACAGAGAAAACTTTTGTCATCTCAGCTCACTAGGCAAATAAGATCTCACAAAGATTTGCAGGGAATTAACTGAAAGATTTGCAAAGAATTAGATGCAGGGAATGCAGAAAATAATCAAAGAAAAGAAAAGAAATCTAGATGAAGTTTTTTTTGAAAGGGGAATATGTATGCAAGAAACAAATGCAAAAACACAGAAAAATGCAAGAGAGCTTCATTTAGAATTGGTCGGTGATAAAGTCACCTATGTTAGAGTATATTGACTTAGGAGCCAAGTGAAGTCACTTGATCATAGGTCATACTCATCGTTTAAGCTCAAAATGGGGTTGCCATTTTTCGTTTAAGCATTTTGATGTATTCACATGTTGTTGAGTTGCTTTAACCCATGTCTTGGGGTAAAGCTTCTCTAAGATGGAATAACATACCTTGGGTGATGGTGTTGATCTTGATCATGTAGTTGAACTTGTGTTGGATGCTCAAGGTTGATGTAGTTCATCAAGAGTTGGGAGCACCACTTGTAGTTTGAGTTCACCTTCCTACATGGGTTAGTCTTGCAAGGAAGAGCACTTGTGTGTCCAAAATGACAATAATGAAACTTGATATCAAATGAAATTTGATACATTGTCAAAGGATATATTGAATGGATTCATGCTTCCTTGCCTTCAACCACCATATTGTAGAGACTTGGCGATGTAGGGATTGCTTAGGATGTGAGTGAGTTGCAATCTCATAGAGTTGGGCTCATCCAAGTACCTACAAGGGTTAGATAACATGCAAGGGTACAAGTAGGTCCAAGATATATGATCATCTTCATAAGAGAAATATCAAGGATTAGTCATATAAAGGCTCATGCCTTGCATGCATCCCGATGGAGTTTCTACTCCAAGTTTGAGGCATCAATGATGTTCAATTCACCTCTCAAACGGCAAAATACTTTCTCATCAAGCGGTTTGGTGAATATATCAGCCAATTGCTTATCGGTACGCACATGCTTAAGATCGATATCTCCTTTAGCAACATGATCTCGAATGAAATGATGACGAACTTCAATATGCTTAGTTCGAAAATGTTGCACGGGATTGTGAGCAATCTTAATAGAACTCTCATTATCACAAAGCAATGGAACATGTCTCACATAGATCCCATAATCTTTAAGAGTTTGGGTCATCCAAAGTAATTGAGCACAACATGAACCAGTGGCAATGTATTCCGCTTCGGCGGTCGATAAGGATACCGAGTTTTGTTTCTTGGAAGACCAAGACACAAGAGATCTACCAAGAAATTGACAAGTCCCCGAAGTGGACTTTCTATCAACCTTGTCTCCGGCATAGTCCGAATCGGAGTAGCCAACAAGATCAAAAGAAGACCTCTTAGGATACCAAATGCCAAAGTTTGGTGTATGAATTAGGTATCTCACTTTCCTTTTTGCAGCCTTAAGATGACATTCTTTGGGGGCCGCTTGATATCGTGCACACATGCACACACTTAGCATAATATCGGGACAAGAGGCACATAGATATAACAATGAACCAATCATAGAGCGGTAAACCTTTTGGTCAACTGGTTCGCCATCCTTGGTCAAGTCAAGATGTCCACTAGTAGGCATGGGTGTACTCATACCTTTGCATTCTTGCATGTTGAACTTCTTGAATAAGTCCTTGGTGTACTTTGTTTGAGAGACAAAGGTACCCTCCTTAGTTTGCTTGATTTGCAAACCAAGAAGAACTTGAGTTCACTCATCATAGACATCTCAAACTTCTTTGACATTAGCCTTCCAAACTTTTCACTAAAATGAGGGTTAGTTGAACCAAATATGATATCATCCACATAAATTTGGCACACAAATAATTCACCATTAACCCTTTTAGTAAAAAGTGTTGAATCAATTTTTCCAATCTCAAAGCCTTTTTCAATAAGGAACTTGGTCAAGCATTTATACCACGCTCTAGGAGCTTGTTTAAGACCATAAAGAGCTTTGTGAAGTTTGTAAACATGATTAGGTTTCTTAGGATTGACAAAGCCGGGAGGTTGTTTAACATAAACTTCCTCCGCAATTTCACCATTTAGAAAAGCACTTTTGATGTCCATTTGGTACAAGGTAATATCATGATGATTTGCATAGGCAAGTAAGATTCGTATGGACTCAAGTCTAGCAACGGGGGCATATGTCTCACCATAGTCCATACCTTCGACTTGAGTGTATCCTTGGGCGACGAGACGTGCCTTGTTGCGAATGACTTGTCCATCTTCATCTTGCTTGTTGCAAAACACCCATTTGGTACCGATGATGTTGTGGTCGTTGTCGGGCTTCTCAACCAATGTCCAAACTTGGTTCCTCTCGAAATTGTGCAGCTCTTCGTGCATGGCATTTATCCAATCTGGATCTTCTAGAGCTTCTTCAACCTTCATAGGTTCAATGCTAGAGATAAATGAGTAATGCTCACAAAAGTTAGCTAAGCGAGTTTTAGAGCGTGTAATTCTCCCTGTTTGGATATCGTCAAAGATTTGTTCGACGGGATGATCTCTTGAGACACTTTCTCTAACTCGTGAGAGCTTTTGCTTAGGTCAGGGTGGAACATCCTCTTCAACATCTTGTTCTTCCTCTTGGCTTTCATCGTTGTTGGTGTTGTTGTTCTCTTGTGGAGGTGGTGAGGGAGGTCGATGTGGTTCATCTTGGTGTACTTCCTCGTTTTCTTCATTTTGGCGTGTCCCACTTGTGGATGCCTCTGGGTCAACTCGTGGTTCACCTTGTCGTGAGGTAGAAGCTTCCACTTGGACGGACGAGGTACTCTCCTTCACCTCCGTTGGATGAACCTAGCCAATAGACAAGTCTTGGATTGCTTCTGAAGGGTCTTTGTCTCCTACATCAATTGTCAATTGCTCTACTTGCGAGCCGTTAGATTCATCAAACTTCACATCTACCGTCTCTTCAACCTTTCGGGTGAAATTGTTGTAGACACGGTAAGTGTGAGAGTTTGAGCCGTAACCGAGTAGGAAACCTTCATGAGATTTAGGAGCAAATTTCGAGCGATGATGCTTATCAAGAATGTAGCACTTTGAGCCAAATACTCGAAAGTATCCAACTTGTGGTTTGTTACCGGTGAGAAGCTCGTATGCCGTCTTGCCGAGTAGCTTGTGAAGATATAGCCGATTTGTCGCATGACAAGCTGTCTCAACCGCTTCCGCCCAAAAGTGTTTTGGTGTCTTGTATTCATCAAGCATCGTTCTCGCCATTTCAATCAGCGTCCGGTTCTTCCTCTCAACAACTCCATTTTGTTGAGGCGTGTACGTAGCCGAGAACTCATGTGAAATCCCTTCTTCGTCAAGAAAGGTGTCCACATTGGCGTTCTTGAACTCCGTTCCGTTGTCGCTGTGAACCTTCTTGATCTTCACTTCAAATTGATTTTGGGCCTTCCTAGCGAAGTTCTTGAAGATCTTTTGGACTTGCGACTTATCATCAAGAAAGAACACCCACGTAAATCTTGAAAACTCATCGACTATGACTAAACCAAAAGAATTTTGACCGAGACTTTTATAGGCGTTTGGATCAAAAAGATCCATATGAAGTAGCTCGAGTGGTCTTCTCGCGGTCATGATGTTCTTAACAGGGTGGCTTCCTCCAACCTGTTTTCCTGCTTGACAAGCACTGCACAATCTATCCTTGTCAAATATAACATCTTTCACTCCAAGGATGTGATCACCTTTAATAAGCCTATCAAGATTTCGCATGCCCACATGACCTAACCTTCTATGCCACAACCAACCTTTAGAAGATTTAGCAATTAAGCAAGTTCTAGGTTGAGCCTTTTTAGTGAAATCAACAATGTATAGATCACCTCTGTGTATGCCGGTAAAGACCATTTTATGATTATCTCTTCGAAACACTTGGCAATCTACTTCAGTAAATAGGACATTGAAACCAAAATTGGCTAGTCTAGATACAGAAAGTAAATTATAGCCAAGAGATTCAACGAGCATGACATTTTGGATGGAGCTATCATGTGAGATGGCCACCTTACCAAGGCCAACCACCTTACCCTTTGAGTTATCACCAAAAGTGACATACTTTCGAGGGCCGTTGTTTTCAGCGAGCTCATGAAACATATCCTTGTCTCTGGTCATGTGATCGGTACATCCACTATCAAGAACCCATTCCTTTCCTCCAGCCATGTAGCCGCGAAGGTTAGCCATAAGACCAAAGTGTCTCATAGACTCATCGAGGTCAAATTCAATATCATCATCCTCATCATAGTATCCATGTTCAACATTGTCTTGTGATTGATCATTACCTAGAGAGAGTGATCATTAGCTTTATGACCATGACAATGTGCATCTTTATGAATTCAAATGACTTCCGAGATGATATTGCTAATGATTCCAACATCTCCTTTGGCACGCATAAGGTCACGTAGCTCAAATAGACAATCACCAAACTTAGGATCATTAGGGCTCATCTTATTTAAAGCAATGGACTTATGAAGAATCTCATCTAAGTTTTTCAAGGAGTAGTTTGGAAATCGTTCCTCAAGAAATCTCCATATAGTGTAGGCACAATCAAGAGTAGGCAAGCGAGCTATCAAGTCTCTAGGCAATCCTCTAGTGATAAGATTGACAGTTCTAAGATTGCGAATCATGTCGAGAGACTCATCGGGGGTAGGATGCAAAGGATCAACAAGAGGCGCACAAGGGCTAGTAATATACTTGTTCAAGTGATATTCATTGAAAATCTCAAGCATCTCATTTTTCCAAGCAATAAAGAACTCTCCATCAAGTATGGGCACTCTATGTCTAAAACTCCCCATCGTAGACTCATCCATCTTCCTCCAATGGTGATTAAACCAAAGCAATGGAGACCAATGCTCTGATACCAATTGAAAGGATCGAGAAGAGGTGTCTAGAGGGGGGTGATTAGACCCTCAACAAAGAAAAGTAGCAGTTTTTAAGTTCTTCAACTTAAGGTGGAGTTTTAGCACAAGTTTAAACATTCACAATACATTTCAAGCAAGCATGGCAAGAGTATATGAGCAGCGGAAAGTAAAGCCTGCAACTTGCAAGAATGTAAAGGGATGGGATTGGAGTGTGCAAACACAATTGGAGACACGGAGATTTTTGGCGTGGTTCCGATAGGTGGTGCTATCGTACATCCATGTTGGTGGAGACTTCAACCCATGAAGGGTAACGGTTGCGCCAGTCCACGGAGGGCTCCACCCACGAAGGGTCCACGAAGAAGCAACCTTGTCTATCCCACCATGGCCATCGCCCACGAAGGACTTGCCTCACTTGGGTAGATCTTCATGAAGTAGGCGATCTCCTTGCCCTTACAAACTCCTTGGTTCAACTCCACAATCTTGACGGAGGCTCCCAAGTGACACCTAACCAATCTAGGAGACACCACTCTCCAAAAGGTAATAAATGGTGTGTGGATGATGAACTCCTTGCTCTTGTGCTTCAAATGATAGTCTCCCCAACACTCAACTCTCTCTGACAGATTTGGATATGGTGGAAAGATGATTTGAGTGGAAAGCAACTTGGGGAAGGCTAGAGATCAAGATTCTAGTGGTTGGATTGGAATGTCTTGGTCTCAACACATGAGTAGGTGGTTCTCTCTCAGAAAATGAGTAGTGGAAGTGTAGGCACGTTCTAATGTCTCTCTCACAAATGGAGAAGGGGGTGGAGGGGTATTTATACTCTCCACACAAAATCTAACCGTTACACATAATTTACCAAACTCGGTGGGACCGAATAGTGAAACTCGGTCAGACCGATTCAGCTCAAAATGTGAACGTTAGGATTTTTGGTGGGACCGACAAGGTCAACTCGGTGGGACCGATGTGCTAGTGTTAGGGTAAAACCTCATCTCGGTTTGACCGATTACACAAACTCGGTGAGACCGATTTTAGTAATAAACAAACAGAGAGTTGGCCAAGCAAACTCGGTGGGGCCAACTACCTATTTTGGTGAGACCGAAATAATTGCAGTAGGCAACAGAGAGTTTGCAAGCCCATCTCGGTGAGACAGAGATCCCATCGGTAAGACCGAACTGATTAGGGTTTCTGGCAGTGGCTATGTCAAGTGAACTCGGTTGCGCCGGATAGATCAAATCGGTGGGGCTGAGTTTGACTCTTGGTTTAGGACATATGTGGAAATGAGAAAGTGGTTGAGGGCTTTTGGAGCATATCACTAAGCATTTTGAGCAAGCAAGCCATTAAGCAACACCTCATCCCCTTTTAATAGTACTGGCTTTCCTATGGACTCAATGTGATCTTGGATCACTAAAAATGAAAATGTAGAGTCTTGAGCTTTTGCCAATATGTGTCCTTAGCATCTTGAAGGGGTTCCACATCCTCTTGTCCTGCCACTCCACTGTTGAACTCATCTAAAATATACTAGATGAAAGTATTAGTCCAACAAGAGATATGTTGATATTAATTACCAAAATCACCCAGGGATCACTTGTGCTTTCACCTCCCCCGCACAGCATGGAGCAAGGCGCTGCATGGAGGTAGGTCCTCTGCCAGGGAAGGCGCCGGCGAGCCCTTCCCCCCCGGCGGAGGGCCTGCGGTCGCCGAGGGCACCGCTAGCGTCCCCCTTGCCCCTTGGTCTCGTCCTGGTTTCCGTACGCCCCAACGGTGGTCGGGGAAGGTGCAGGGTGTGGCCCTCGACAGGTGACGTGAAGCAAGGCCCCGTGCCTATGAAGGTCTCCGCTCGTGACACTCTCACGTAATAATGAGTGGGGTTGTACACGCCCCGGAGTCTCCTGAGTGCCGCCCTCGGGCCTCATGGGGGCTCCCACCCACGCCCATTGGAAGCACTAGCTCTGCACTGGTGAGAAGACAAGAAGACTAGCTAGGTGCCGAACACGGCCATTTGATTCCGCCTTTCTTTCTGTAACTCATCTTGCCGCCTTTTGGAATGAGATTTGGAATTTTGTGTGTTTGTTAAAAGAAAAACTGGGGGAATTTTCTCTTGTCTCTTAGCAATTTCTTGCTTTCTGGCTTTCTGTTTTGAGAGTAAGGCTCGCGCCTGCTACCCCCCCACCCCCCCCCCCCCCCCGCGAGCGCCCCGCGAGCGGGGGCTGGGCGTGGTATGCGCGCGTCCAAGCACGCCCGGGCTGGCTCCAGAGATGCCAAGGCCCCCCAGGGGGCTGGAGCGCGATCACCGCAGGATCGTCGCGCGCACACCTTGCCGTGATCCGACAAGCGACTCCTCACGAGGCCCTCTTGGGCGGGCCAGCAGGCTCCTCGGGAGACTTAAAACCTCGCGAGCCCCGGCGGGCTCGCCTCAGGAGGAAGGCGCATCTGCGACCTCAGGACTCGTTCAAGACCTACGGAGCCAAGATAAGTTGCAACAACTACCCCACTCGGGAGCCCGCGGGCTCGCGACGACATATTCCAAATCCTATTTTTTTTAAAGGCATATCATCATTTCATACATCATAAGGGGCCCCCTTCAAAAATGCTTTTATGCCCCGCAGGGCTGTGCCCGAAGGGTTTTTGCATGCAGATTAAGGCAAAGGGAAAGTTAGGCCTAGCCAGAGGCACTGCCTTTGGCGCCGTCCTCGCCACCTTCATCCGCGCCACTTGCGCTATCACTGGCGTCGTCTTCATCATCGTCGTTTGCATCGCCTTCTTCGGCCGTGATCACGGCCACGTTGTCCTCAGGAGCAAACTCCGCAACCAGGTCGTCGACATGGTCGTCCACCCATTCCGCCAGATTGCCCTGGATGACCCGTGGCACGAGGGTGATTGCGGCGTCAAAATCAAAATGGGAATCAAGGTTCTGGAGGTGACTAAAGACGTGTGAGAACGCGCGCCCCAAGAGGCCTCAGCTTCTCTCTGCAATGAGCTCGCGAGCCCTTGCCGCCCGGTCCTCCAGGCGGGTCACGATCAGGGTGAAGAAGTGGAGGTGGCTGGCTTCGTCGTCCTCGTGCGGGTGTGCGATGCTCTCCTCGCAGATCATGCCCAAAGCCTGGTTGGCCCTCACCCTAAGGTCCTGGAGCATCGAGGAGCGCTCATGCTGCATCGTCCGGCGGCAGTTTCCTTCATCTGCGGTCTTCTCCGCGAGGGACGTGACGGCCTCGACTTGCTGCTGGAGTGAGGACAGCTCGGCGCGAATGGAGGCCAAGTCAGCTTGAGCAGAGGCCTAAGCTTCCTTGGCGGCCCTCTCGCGCTGCTCCACCTCGTCCAGCTTTATCCTGAGGGTAGCGGTCCTGCCCTCGACCTCGGCCTCCAGGAGCTCCAACTTCAGGCAGTACTCGTCGGCAAGAGCCGTACGGGCCTTTTCCACCCTCTGGTCAACCTCCTCCTGGATCTGGGCCTCCTATGCGGCGACGGCGTCCTCAGCCGTGGCTACCTGGCGCTCCCTCACCTCCAACCGCTCAAGCTCCAGGCTGCGCTCCAAGACCTCCACCACTAGCATCTCCTCGCATTCCTGGACCTCTTTCTAATCAGAAGGGGCCTCGCCTGGTGATGCTACCAGGGCGGCACTGCGTGCTTCGATCTGCTGCTCAAGGGCGGCGTTCGAAGCTTGGAGCTCCCGCTCCCGCTCCTCGGCCACCTCACGATGGCGGTCGGCGGCTTTGGCCTCCTCCAGGGCACAGGTGCAAGCCTCGCGAGAAGTTGCAAGGGACACCGCGGCGCTCGCGCTGGCGCGCTCATGCTGAAGATGCTCGAGGTTGATGGCAACCTTCAACTGGTGCCACTCGTGCGCCAAGCGAAGGTCCTCTGTCTCGAGGCGGGCATCGACATCGGCAAGCTCTTCTCCAAGCCGGCTCAGCATGCCCATCACCTCCCAGAAAAGCTCATGAAGGACGATGTCGCGCCCGTGCGCAAGCTCCAACACGCGGCAAGCCCATCCTTCACGCTGGGGGTTGTCGGAGGGGCTTGGAGCGGCTCGCCTGCCTCTGGCGGGGGGCTGGAGGCCGGTGCCTTCCCGGCCGCTCTCCTGGCCTCAGCGAAGGTGCTGGGCGGAGCGGTCTCGCTGCTCGAAGATGAAGCCGGCGTCGAGATCACCCAGCCGCTGGTGATGACCAATGGAGGAGCCCTCGGCACGCCTCCTGCGCCCCAGGCAAGACTGCGAAGGAAGGATGCTGGAAGCACAGGCTCACGACCCCTCAGCCGCGCATCCGCCTCTCGGACCGGCCCCGTACCTCGCGCTGGGGTTTGGTGCGGGGGGCTCGGAGTCGAGACCGGGCCAAGGACTTCTGGAGGTCGCTTCCCAAGAGATTTCGTCGCCTTAGCCGAAGGGATCCTGAGGAGCCATTGTCAGGAAAGAACGTGATTCGCGGGAAATCATGAAGATAAGGTACTTACTCGTCTATGGATATGTACTTCCTCTGCTTCAGCGGCCCGTAGGCGTCACCATTGCAGCTCGGAAGCCCTTTCTTCTTGCGGAGCGCTTCAAGGTTCAGGCGAAGCTGGCCGAGATTCGGGGCGCAACTCTCAGCAGCCGAGGGGCCCGGCGGGGCTTCTGGGGCGGTGGCCTCAGGGGCACCAGGCCGCGCCTGCCCACCAGCCGCTACCTCAGGACCGCTCGCCCTAGCTGCGGGGGTAGCTGCCTTAGGAGTGTCGGGTCGCACCAGCTCTCCGGTGACCTCCTCAGGAGCGCTCGCCAGAACCTCGGGAGCCAACACCTCGGGAGCACCTGGCGACACCCGCTCCCCAGCAGTCGCCCCAGCGGTACCCGGTGGCGCTTGCCCCCCTGCATCCACATCCGGGGTGCGCGTCGCAGGGTCAACGAGCAAGGGAACCACCAAGATGGGATTCTCGCGGGGCCCTTCAAGGCCCTTCGGGCGTAGCCCCCACTCGTCAAAGGGGGGCATCTGCCTCACGAAGTCCTCCTTGTTTGAGCATTGGTACAAGAGGCAGCCCTCCTCCAGAAGCGCGGCCGGCGCCGGGTCGCCCGTCAGGAGCTCAAGCATCGTGCACAGCGTCTTGGAAGGAAGCGAAGGCACCTGGAGCCTCATGCGGTCCTTGCTGCTGGTGAAGGCCCACATTGGGCAAGAATGGCTCTGGAGCGGGGCAATGCGCCACCGAACGAACTCCCTCACGACCATCGGCGCCATCACCCCGACCTTCTTCAACCTGGTCAGCCTGGACCAAACATGGGCGAGCCGACCGTCGGCGAGCCTCACGTGCCCCCAGCCAGAACTGGGCACCGCCGGTGCTCACGGGAACAGAAGCAAGGAGTTGCGCACGCCGACATCCATGAACACCCACTGCTTCCGGAATCCCCTCGCGTCCGGGCGGAGTGTGAAGTCGATGCCCGACCCAGCTGTCGCCGCCATGACCTGGAAGGCCACGCACCCTGAGCATTGGCGATCATCGACCATCTGGAGTGAGAAGAAATGGCGGAACAGGGCGACAGACGGGGCAATGCCCACCATGGCTTCACACAGGAAGGCGAAGACAGCAAGGAGGATGATGGACCGGGGGTCCAGATGCAGCGCTTGGATCTGGTAATGCGAGAGTATGGCATTGAAGAAATTGAAGAAGGGGGGGACCAAGCCGGCTGAGAGAGCGTGAAGATGGATGGGAATCTCGGTGCCTCCATGTCAATCAAAGCTCGAGAAGCAGGATAGACCGTCATCACCTTCCACTCATTGAAATCGGTGGCAAGGGCCGGTCGGACCTTATCCAACCCCTCCTGATTGACCACCGTCGACGATCAAGAGCAGGCTCCAGGCCCGGCCGGGATTCGGCAAGAGCGCAGGCCTTGCTCTTCTTCTTCGACCTTGGGGCCATGGCGTCAGGGGAGGATTGGTGCGGCGCTGGATCCAAGAGAAGAGCTGCGAGTTCAAAGAAAGAAGGGGAGTCAAGGGTGAGCACGGCGGGCAGCAATTGTGAAACTGCGCTTGCAACAGGAAACCGTCAAGTCTGGCAGTTATCGAGGCCACGTGGGGAAGTGAAGGCGCCCACGTCCCATCAAGCGCCACGCGTCGACCGGGCCAGCAGGCGGTGGGGCCCCGCGGCGCTCCGCACTTGCCCTTTGGCTTCGCCTCGAAGCCAAGTGCGAGCGCGCCATGGGCCCGGGGGCTACTGTCGGCGTTCTGGGAACCAGGGTACCCAGACTTGCCTGCTTGCGGCCCACGGCGTGGCTCCATCGATGCCATGGTATGGCCCAGTTCAGCGACAACCACTCAAGACCCTCGCGAGGGGCCATGCCTCGCGAGGCGGACGACACCAAGACCTCCATGAGGAGCGGCCTCCTCAGGCTGGCTCCCGAGGAGCGGAGATCTCTATGCAAGCCTCACCTCGTGAGGTCCGGATGACGTGAGCCATGACGACCAAGGCCAGGCGGGCGCTAGCGGGTGCAGTGTACCAGTTTCCTCTTCGGTGCTAAAGAGGCAAGCGCAGGCGTGGAGTCTCAAGGAATCAGCCAAAGGTTTCCATTCCCTTGCAACAAGACCAAGACCGCCAGGACGGTAGGACGGAGGTCATCACCGTGCCCACCACGGCGTCACAACCAGAGGCTTTCACAGGCGAAGACTACTTTTGTCAGGATAGCATGTACTAGTTGTCTCCCTTCGAATTTGGCCGTTGTGGGATCCCTTCCCGCCTTTCATTTGGGAAGAGGACCAAGGCCACTATAAATAGGACTTAGCCACCACCATAGAGATGGGAGTTCACATCGGACCCCCACTCCACCAGCTCACTCGAGCTCAAGAACACCTCTCCTCCTGAGGCTGTTCCTCACTGTACTAGTTCATCCTCAGCCCCTCGAGGCCTATCCACCACAAAGCAGGAGTAGGGTTTTACACCGTAAGGTGGCCCGAACCTGGGTAAACTGCTGTGTCTCTTTTCCTTACAGTTCGTCGAGCTAGGCTATGAGATTAGCGAGTGGGCAGACTGGGGAGGACGAGTTCTTCGCACGCACCCCAGAGTTCGAACCTCTCAAGGGTTTGTGGAACCTGAAATCCGACACAGCGCCGGTGGCTGCGGTAGAATGGAAAAGGCTCTAAAGAAGCTGAATTTCATTTTGGAACTTCAGTTTTAGGAGTAATCGGAAGTCATTATGTCAAGGACATACATTACTTGTCTGTGGCTGATCCCTTTGCAGAAATGATGAGGTTTCGAAACAAGCCTTACAAGTGGTAATATCAGTTTGAACCTCTCTTATATCCATGTTCAGCTGATCAGTGCGGGCGTCTGCAGCTGGATGAGCTGAATTTCATTTGTAATACTAGTTTAAACCTTGTAATCTTCGAATTTGAGCCATATAACTCTGGAATTTGAATCTTGTAATTGTTCGGGCCTTTGTCGCACAATCATTGAAATGGCATCGTATGAGACTCGTATATTGGTAGTACTATTTTAACCTTAATATGCAATGGACATAGATTTTATTTACCATTCTCGAATGTGTTTCCCTTGTCGATCTCACTACAAACGATCTGTATAGCAGATTCGACTGTGATCTTGGACATTATTGCACATAGTTTGTTTCTTAAACTCTGTGCCCTGTAGAGCGCAGAATTAATTATCATACTCGAGTGTCCATCATTACCCTTCTGTGTAACTTTGACCTCATCACCCACGGGTGAACTTATTATCGAACGTGTGCGCTGCTCTAAGTCATTCCACACACTTTGTTTTTGCAAAGCTTTTTGCCAATAAACACCCATGATTTGTCCCTCTTATAACTGACGTGTGGCCAAATGCTAGGGCATATTTCTCCCTTAGTGTTTTTGGTGATTGACGACAATGCTTTTGCGATATAATCGTGTGCGTTGAGCATTTCAAAAAATTTATTATATGGCACAAGACGATTCCTGCCCCTCAAAGCTTTTGCAAAGACGATTTTTTCCTTTGTTTCATTTTTGGTGGATTTGAGTCGTAGGAACACCGTACTATTAAGAGGGGGCCCGCTTCGGAAAGGTTTGGGTGGAATCAACACGTACACAGTCTCTTTGCACCCTTGTTCTTTCTCAGTAATTGAGCTTGTCCTCCCTATGTCCTTGAGCTCTCCAGATCAACATAAGCGGTAGTATCGCTCTGCTCAGCAGTAGCACCGCACTGCTCAGTAGTAGTACCGCTCCAGCAGTACTGCCGCAGTTCATTGTTGTCCTTACTTCCACTTTCTTTCTGCGTTTTGTAAATGGGTGATAGTAGAGTGGCAGTTCAATGCGGTAGTCTGCTCCAGCGGTACTGTGGCTCTAACTGTCACCCCACTGCCGCAGGTTTATTGGGCCCACTAAAGCTAAGCGGAAGTACCGCTCCGCAGCGCGGTAGTACCACTCCGTCGGAACTACCGTTGTACTCTACCGCATGGAGGACCGCTTGTTTTTTGTGTTCTGGAATGCTCGGTCCCTCGAGCCAAAGTAGAGCGATAGTTTCTAGCGGTAGTACGGCCCCCAGGGCGGCACTACCACCCTGCCTTCCTCTACTACCGCTGGGTTCTGCTAATGTTCAATACCAAGCGGAAGTACCACTGGTGGGAGCGATAGTACCGCTCTAGCGATACTACCACCTCCCTGATCTGCTCAATTGTACGCAATGGCTGAATCTTCCGTGCCAGCGGAAGTACTGCTCACCTGAGCGGTACTGCCGCTTGTGCATGGGCCGTGGGTGCATAACGGTTGGATTCCTTTTCCCACTATATAAGGGACTCATCTTCCCCAAGTTGACTCACCTCTTCCTCCCCCAATCTCCATTGTTGCTCAAAAGCTCATTTTCGCCCGATCTCTCTCCCTATCCAATCAAACTTGTTGATTCTTTAGGGATTGCTTGAGATGGCCTAGATCTACACTTCCACCAAGAGAAATTTGATTCCCCCCACTAATCCCTTGTGGATCTTGTTACTCTTGGGTGTTTGAGCACCCTAGATGGTTGAGGTCACCTTGGAGCTACATTGCATTGTGGTGAAGCTTCGTGGTGGCGTTGGGAGCCTCTAGTTCGGTTGTGGAGAGAACCCCAACCTTGTTTGTAAAGGTCCGGTTCCCGCCTTCAAGGGCACCACTAGTGGAATCACAGCATCTCGCATTGTGTGAGGGTATGAGGAGAATAAGGTGGTCCTAGTGGCTTCTTGGTGAGCATTGTGCCTCCACACCGCTCCAACAGTGACGTACTTCCTCTCAAAGGGAAGGAACTTCGGTAAAACATCCGAGTCTCCCCCGACTCCACTTGTGGTTATCTCTTACCTTCACTTTGTGCAAGCTATTCTTGTGTTGCTTATCTTGCTTGCTCGTGTTGTTGTGATTGCTAGCATCATATAGGTTGCTCACATAGTCGCACATCTAAACAACCTATTTGTTGCTAAACCTAATTTTTAAGAAAAGCTAAAAATTGGTAGTTGCCTATTCACCCCCCCCCTCTAGTCAATCATATTGATCCTTTCAATTGGTATCAGAGCCTCATCTCTTTATTAAGGGTTTCACCACCCGAAGAGTATGGTTGGCAACGGGGATGGGGATGAGGAAGTACCCGAGGCCGTGGAGTTGAACTCAATCACTTGAGATGACTTCAATGAAGCTATGGCTTCACTTAGGATGTCTATGACGGCCGAGGTCAAGTCCATAGTTAAAGAACTACTTGAGGGGTTGAAATCTTCTCCCGATCCGTTGTTGTCGTTAATCCCTCCGCATCGGAGTCGGAGGCCAATTCCGGTAAGGAAGCGGCTAAAGGTACGCATACCTCTTCCCCTCATGGTAAAAATGGGATGGGAACTTATGCCTCCGTTCCTCCTCCCGTGGTCTATGGAGAACCGGTCCCTACACGTCATATTAACAACCTTGGTCATCCTCCTAAGCTTGTGAAAGGTGATTTCACTAATTGGGTTTTTCGTATCATGTCTCATTTGAATCACAGCTCAACAAATGTTTGGAGAATCATCAAGCAAGGCTTCTACCCGCATGATCCAAAAAACCTCACTCCAAGAGAAGAGGTGGACAATCAATACAATCACTCTGCATTGTTTATCCTTCAATGCGTAGTGCCTCCCAAAGATCTATCACACTTATGTCCCTTCTCTCATGGAAAGGATTGTTAGGAACATATTATATCTTTGTACAAGGGGAGCTCAAGCATTCAACGGTCCAACTTTGAGGTGGTTCTTGATGAGGCCGATGAGTTTGTGATGATTGAAGATGAGGATCCTCAGGATCTCTATCGAAGATTTGAAAACTCTTGTGGTCGCTCTTCAAGATCATGGGAGCAAGGATACAGATGACAATTGGATCAAGCGGAAGTTTCCCAAGGCCATCATGCCATTCAACAAGGCCACGTCCGCCGTGATCGGTCAAAGGCCGAACTTCCACACCTTGTCTTCAAGTGAGGTGTTGGATGAGTTTATTGCAATGAACATCATGAACAAGACCGCCGACAATGCTCTAGCTCGTGTCCTATTGGGCACGTGGTACTAGGGGTACCCAGGCCCGTCTGCCTGTGGCCCAGGACACGGCGCATATCCTGGGCCCAACACATGGCCCACTATAGGACTTCACGAGCAAGACCATCGCGAGGCCCTCGCCTCATGAGGCGCATGTCGACAAGTGCCACCAGGAGCCTCACGAGGCCCTCTCGCGAGGCGACTTCCCGAGGCTGCCTCCTGAGGCCCCTCGCGGAGGCGTACAAGTCAAGAGCTACCCAAGCCCAACCGCACGGTCCAGAGTCTTCACGTGGGTGACGCGTGAGGCGACGAGCGGTGCCAGAGGTCATGCCAGCAGGCGCGGATAAGGAGGCTTTCCTCTTTCAAGATAAGGGAGCTGGGCCAGCATGCCGGTTCCCAAAGCAACCCCCAAAGGTTGCCTGATCGGTGCAAGAAGACCAAGCTGACGGGCGTGCCAGGATGGAGGTCATCGCCGAGCCCACCGACGCGTTATGGATGGACGCTTTTGCAGGTGAGGACCGCCTTTAGTCTGGATAAGCTACAACCTTGTCCCCCTTCAAACTGGCCATTGTGGCAACCCTTGTCGCCATGTGTTTTCGGGGGAAGAGGACTGGAGGCAATATAAGAAGCGGGCATAGTGCCACCATAGAGAGGGGATTCCCTTGGCAACTAGAGCCCAGCGCTTGTACTCTCTCTCTCGCCATGCAATCTCAGACAAGCAGGAGTAGGGTTTTACACCACGGCATGGCCCAAACCTAGGTAACTGTCGCGTTCACTGTTCTTCCTTCCTAGCTTGTGCTCGCCGAAGCATCGTCGTGAGGTTGTGAGATAGAGTAGGGCGGTAGCAATGAGCGCACCCCAGATTTCGAACCTCTTGGTTCCCCGGAGCCCCGATTCCGACATTTGGTGCGCTAGGTAGGGGTGCATCACTATTCTCACGCTCGGCTCCAACTTCCACTTGACCAACTCCATGGCAGATGCTCACCATGTGCGCGCTGAACGTTGCGTTGCTCGCATCACCCAGACGGTACCTGTGGGCCGCGATGGTCACCACCATTCTGCCGGAGCTGCAGCGGCCGCTGCCACCGACCCTGCCGCCCGCGAGCAGCAAGACTCCTCCATGCACCCTTCCATGCAGCCCGACAGCCGCACCGCTAGGCCCTCCTCCTCCCTCGGCCGCAGCGGGCCGCTGAACACGCGGGCCGCGCTGCTCATGGCGTGTGAGGTTCTTCGCGACGGCCAGACCAACGCCGACTACAAGCTGGGGATGTGGCGCATGGTGCGCCTCCGCCATCCCCCTTGTGCAGCGACCTCGGCGAGCCCCGGCGTGACGTGCCCTTGCGCGACTAGCTCCGCAGGGCACCACCGCCGGCCCGAGATGAAGCCAGCTGCCAGATTGTCCACCGTGCATCGCCTAACACGCACGTGCTGCTCAAGCAGCAGCGCCAGCGCAAGGACCGGATTTTCCAGGAAGTCGCAGTTCCCGAGCGCCAGAAATGAGCCGCCCTCGCGCACGGCGTTCCTTCAAGCAGTGTGGGCTGCCGTGCTTTCACTCATGAGCTATGCAGGGTGGCGTGGCCCGTTAAGTTCAAGTCAGAGCTGCCCCCACGCTACGACAGCACCCTCGACCCCACGGAGTTCCTCCAGCTCTACGCGCTGAGCATCAAGGCGGCGAATGGCAACCACAAGGTCATGGCGAACTTGTTCCCCATGGACCTCAAGGATGGCGCGTGCTCCTGGCTTATGAACCTACTCAAGGAGTCGATCCCTTCGTGGAGCGAGCTCTGCAAGCAGTTCATCACTAACTTCAAGGGCACGGATGATCACGCCCTCACCATCAACAACCTGCGGCGCGTGAAGCAGCGCCCTGGCAAGACCCTCCGCAAATACATCCAACGCTTCAGCCAGGTGTGTCATAAGATTCCACGTGCCTCGGACGAGGCCATCATCTTGGCTTTCTCCAATGGCATCACGGATATCAGGATGCGCGAGAAGCTCGCCATTAACGACGATTTGACGTCGGCACTGGAACTGTTCAACATCGCCGACAAGTGCGCCAAAGCTGAAGAGGGCCGCCTTTTCATCCACAACGACCTCGACGCTGCGCCCGATGACAACAAGATGAAAGGAAAGGAGGTCAAATGCAAGGGCCCCGTCATGTTGGCGGGCGAGCCCGAGCAGAAGCGGGGCCGCAACTGCAATGAGCCCGAGAAGGACCACCGCCCGTTCTGCGTCTACCACAACGTGCGCACTCACAACACCGAAGACTGCCATGAGCTCAAGTCACTCCATGATGAGCGCTTTGGCCGCCGTCGAGACCGTAGCGACCGCAGTGCTGGTCACGGAGTCGGCTGCAGCGAGGGCCGATGAGACAACCGCAACAGCAACCGCAGCCAGGGCTGGCATGACCAGCCTCGCGAGGGCGGCTGGCGCGACCAGCCTCATGAGGGCACCTGGCGCGATCAGCCTCGCAAGGCGCACCCTCAGGACAACGCTGCTCTTCCACCGCCTCCGCCCAGAAGGAACAACACCAATAAGCATGACGAGGGGGTTGGGGGCTATCAGGAGCCTCGCGCAATAGCTTGTATCCATGGGGGAGCCCTGTCCCCTGCGTCCAACCGCCTCTTCAAGCAGTTCTCTCATGAGGTGAATGCTGCCTCCCCGTGGCCGGAAGCCACACGGCCCCTCAAGTGGTTGCAGTACGCCCTCACCTTCGACTCCAAAGACTACCTCAGGTCCACGGCTGCTGCGGGCGCGCTCCCCATGCTGTGCACCTCCACCATCAGCAACGTCGCAGTGACTAAAACCCTCATTGATGGAGGCGCCTGACTCAACGTGATATCCATCGAGACCTTCGAGACGCTCCAAGTGACCTATGACCAGCTGATGCCAACCAGGCCCTTCTCTTGGGTGACCAATGGCTCTACCATCCCCCTGGGCTAGTGCACCTCCCCGTCACCTTTGGCACCCGCAAAAACTACCACACTGAGCTCATCGACTTCGACGTGGCGCACATCGGCCTCGCGTACAATGCCATCTTGGGGTATCCGGCACTTGCCAAGTTCATGGCAGCTACTCACCACGGCGACAACGTTCTGAAGATGCCTAGCTGCAGCGGTGTCATCACCATCGCCTGTGACGAGAAGGACACAGTCTACTCCCTTGAGCATGCCTACAAAGCAGCCGCGGCCGAACACTCTAACGATGAGGATGGCACCGGTCCTCCTGAAGCAATGCCCTGAAAGAAGAAGTATCTACTGCCCTCCCAAGGCCCTACCAAGGAGAAGAAGGCAGTAGCTGATGCCAACACTGCGGGCCCCGCCCGTGTCGCTGGCGCCTGCCTCCCTCCAGCATAGGAAGGCGCGCCCGGCACCTCCCTTAGGGCAGGCTCGGGGGCTTCCACCTGGAAAGCGTCTGACCTGGCCGGTGTGCCAAGGGAGGTGCTCGAGCACCACTTGGAGGCGTACCTTGATGCGCGCCCCCGCAAGCAAGGAGCATGGCGCCAGGCACCTGAGGCAGAAGAATTCATCGCCCAGGAGATTTACAAGCTGCGAGAAGCTCGGGCCATCAGTGGCGAGCGTTGCCCCGCATGTTTCGCCAACCCAGCTACCGTCCCCGAGAAGGGTGGCAAGGTGCATGTGTGCATTGACGTCACGAGCCTCAATAGGGCCGGCTCTGTCGGTGTACGCAAATAGGGGTATTTGTTTCCCCCTGATGGTACGCAGACTCGTGGACGAAAACTGCCCTTGCCATGCATGACGGCGAAACAAAGAAGAACAAGATAGCAGAAGGCCACCTTGGGAAGGCCTCCCTTGCTGGACAGGAGAGCCTGGCTAGGTCCAGGCCGCCCCAAGGACAAGTCCGGATTCGCCCCAGCAGGCTTGCCGGGGCAGCCAAGATCAAACCCCGCCAAGCTCCTTCAACAAGGAACCTCCACCAAGACGCCACCGCTCCACCTCACTGCACCCAAGTCACTAATCGGTGTGGTGTCATGGTGCTAAGCAGCCAGGTGGATCCTACCAAGCATGTGGCAGTGTCAAGGAGAAGAGATTAGCTTTATTGACACCCGTCCAGGAGGTGTGTCAAGTTGATAAGAAGATGCAGATAAGCGGCACGATAGGCTTGCCGGGATTCGTCCTCAGCACGACACCTGGCAGTGCATTTAATGCACTTTGTCCTAACTGCCAGAGTTAGGTATGATAGCACTGTTAGCTATCTTATCACACCCAAGTGACTATTCTGCCACTGTGGCCACCCCTTAACCTATAAAAGGAGGCCCAAGGCAACCTAGCAAAGGGTTCGAACACTCCGACCCCCTATGCTCTCATGTTGCTCTCCTTGAGGCACCCTTGCCGGGTTAGAGCGTGTCGAGCCTTCGTCCACCTCTAGATCAATCCACCAAAGCAGGAGTAGGGTTTTACACTACAAAGCGGCCCGAACCTGGGTAAAAGAGAGAGAGAGAGAGTCCATCATCGTGCTGTCCCTCACTGCTTTTGTTATTTGTGCAACGCGGCCGTCCCCATGCCGAACCACAAAAGGGCACCCCCTGCCCCATAGGTGATCATGCTTCCACGCCGACATCTTTGGTGCGCAAGGTAGGGGCGTCGCTTGTGCGAACCTGAAGCAGTAGCCGACGCGTCGATTTTCGGCTGTCTTCATCATCCATGGCTCCCACGAGAGGGGGAGCGGAGCGGCGGCGTTGTTCCCCCGCTCTGGTGGTCTTTTCATCTGTGACTACGGGCACCATGGATGCCGCTGTCACAGCGGCCAGACCAACCACCACAGGCAGAGTGGCCGCCGCTAGCAGTACAATGTCCACTCTGATTGTGGTCTCCCTCGAGCATGGACCGCGACGACCATGGCATGGAGCGGGCGGTTTGATGGCTGATAGGCCACACCCAACGGCATGAACATTTGCCCCACAGGGATGCCCGTTCAGCCAAGTGGTAGGCCATGGCAGATACATCGAGTCTCCGCCCCAACCCATGGAGTGGCGTTGCTACAGAAAGAAGTTGTGGCAGGGCGCATCTCCACCTTATCCCAGAAAACCTCATCACCCGTTGCAATAACCTGTGACCACGTAGCCTATGGGTTAAACGCAACACACCATGCTTGGGGCTTCCAAAAAAGGGGGAGATTTGCACTCCCGCGGCAACAATAATTACAAGATTGAGAAAAGATAAGTTGCAACGCCTTTCTCCTGGTCTCAGGATCCTTTCTGTGTGCCCCTTGCAACTCCTTTGGTTTAAACCCTAGCGTTCTATATGGGATATCCGTAACGTGAAGGGACTCTTCCGTTGTCACTTGTGTCCTCGTGTGTTTCGAGTCCGCTCAACAGACCAGGCATCCAGATCGATAACGTCAAAGTGAAACTTTCCGGTGGCGCCTATGCTTGCAAGAATGCGAAGGGCCCATCCCCACGGCAGCACAGCTAGTACTTGCCCCGGCAGGCTCCCAACATGCGCAGGATTTGATACCATACAAGAACAATGGGCAACATAAACTTAAAGGATGGCATTGGTCCACGCAAACTACTTAAAAGTGCTATTACATCACGGAAAGTAGTAAGGCCTGATACAAGGCCGAAATATGTCTTTTTTGTCTGACAGCTTCCCAGTAGGCAGAGCAGGAGAAGCTAGTCCCGGCGTCCTCCTTGGACCCGACGCACACGAAGAACCTTGTCGGCCAGCAGCCCGACAACTTGGGCAGTAGCAGAAGTATCTATCCCGATAGGCAGCCTCTTGAAAGCATCAGAGATGTCGATGTTCAGATGGCGATGCACATAATAGACGAGAAGAGTGAAGATGGTGTCCCGGGCAAACTTTCGAGACTCACTGGTGAAGCAGGCTAATCTGTCATCTTCATATGTCTTCAGCCCTTCAATGAGACCCTCGAAGAAATATGTCAGCTTGATGCTCAGCACCTCGTGCTCATTAACGGAGAAGATTCAGCTTTTCATGTTCATCTTCGCAATCTGGGAGGAGATACGCTTAGCTATGTCCATCAGGCTCTTTGACCAGAGGTTATACAGATCAACTTGCTCCTTGAGTTTGTACTCTGCATCCTTGCGGAGAGATCCGGCAGTGTTGACTTCTTCCGCCAAGATCCTTCTCAAGGGTGGCAAGTTTGGTTTTCTGGTCTTCAATAGTGCTGGAAGCAGTCCTCAGGTCTTGGTCCTTGGATGTAACCAGCGATTGCAGTCCCTCCAGCATGGAGGCTATTTTTCGTGCTTCTTCCCGGAGTGCCTCGATCTCCTTCTTGTTCCCGGAAACCTCTTCCTCCAGTTTCTCCATGCGGGTTTCGAGCTCTGCTTTGGCTTTGGAGGCTGCGGAAAGATTGTGAGAGACTTCCTTCAGTTTGGCTGCCGCATCAAGAGCCTATGAGTCGATGGCCTTCTTATGGCTGTCCTCCAGATGCTTGGTGCGCTGCTAAACAAGGACTTCCAGTTCGTCGTCTTTGGCACCGAGAGCATCAGCCAGGGCCTGATCATGAGTGGCAATATCTCTGGCTTGGGCATTGAGTCGCGCCTCCTGCTCTGTCAGCCTAGCATCATGAGTCTTCGCTCTCTCTGCGGCGGCCGCCATCTTCTCCTCTTGGTCCTTGAGCTCGCGGGATCTGCTATTGTACCCGGAGCGCAGTTCTTCTACCTTGTCCTTCCGTTGCTGGGTGGCAGAATCACAGGCTTTGTGATTATGCAGGCTCGCTTGCCGCTTCTGGTTGTACCTCTCCTGTACTTCCTTGAGCCCGGCAGCCACTGTTTCCAGGAAGGCCAAGTCTTTGGAACTGTCACCAAGGTCGCTCGCTTCCTTGGTCCTCTGGGTCAATGGGGCCAGTATGCGACAGATTTCTTCATCAAAATCCACTCCAGCAATGACTGCGAGCTGGGGGCTGTCGGGGTTGGGTGAGCTACAACCGTTGCCAAGCTGCTTTCCGGGGTAGTCACCCTCAAGTGGGAGGCGTCGCTCTGAAGAATCGCCTTCTCCTCAACTTCCATGGTAGGGACGGTCGTGTCTCCGGGGATTTCCTCTTCCCCCATTGAGGCTCCTTGGGCATCCTTGGAGTCCTCGGTATGGTCCTTCTTCTGTGGCAATCTTGAGGGCTTCTGCAGTGGCATTCTTTCCTATGTCTGCCACTTCCTCCCAAAGTTCCTTTTCTTCAAACACGGGGGCTACAAAGGAGTGGAGGCAAGAAGGAAATAAAGATCAGAAACCAGAACCAAGAGTTGAGAAAACAGAGAGTTCTCAACATGAACCCAAAGGAAGCTAGATTACCTGTCAGCGGCTGGCGGGAAGAAATCCCCCCTTCCCTGGCAGTGTCTATCACCGATGGGCGTCTTACATCTTCTTCTTCCATGGGGCTGACTTCAATACGGGCAGACCCGGCAGAAGGAGCTCTTGTTGGGGATCCCGTTCCTTGTGTGTCACTCGCAGAAAGAATTGGAGTGGTCACTGTTTGCTGCCAGGCTTCCCTCCGGGGGCTCCCGCCAGCATCCTTGGCGGGTGACGGAAGAACTTTAGCATGGCCACCAATGGGCGCGGTCTGGCCCATTCCTTCATGCAAGGGGCTGGCCCGGGGGATGGGAACGGAGTCACCACCGGCATCCTTGCCAGCTCAGTGCCTGACACCGATCCCAGCTCCTTCGTCATTTTGGTCCGCTTGGCCCGTTGCGCCAGAGTCTCTTCATCCCTGTCAGGGCCAACACTACAAAGATCAGTATAATCCCAAGGAAAGAGTTATTGGAATCAAGAGAAGCAAATGATTGTTCTCACTCAGGATCGTCAAGCATGGCGTCCAACTCATACATTAGAGGCGGGGTGATTCCCTGGCCCTCTTGCGTGGTGGGGGAGTCCTGCTCGCTGATGGTGCCGGGCTTGATGGTGGCGTGGGATCTACACCCTTCACCACCCGCTGCCGGGAAGGCAGATTTGGGGCTGGAGCAAGGTGGGCCGAGTGACGGCGGTCAACATCTTCTGTGCTGCTCTTGGTTTTGGTCTTCTTCACTTTGGGCCTAGCCCGTGATGAAGCCGGCACCACTGGCTCCTTGCTCCCCCTCTTGTGAAGCTGACGCTTCTGCTCGGGAGCTTGGGGGCCCTCTTCGAGCCCTTGCTCCTCTCCGGGCACTGCGGTTCCCTCGGCCCCGGTAGCTCCTATCCCGGCTGCCTCAGACCCAGCAGCTCCTGTCCTTGCAGCTTCGGACCCGGCAGCCTCAGACCCTGCAGCCTCGGTCCCGGCAGCCGCGACACCCAACGCCTCAAGCTCAGTGATCTCTTCATCAACATGCTCTTCCTCTGAGGAGTTCCCTTCATCACTAGCTGCCGGAGCAGCCTTGAGCCTTCGCACTTCCTCAAGCCTGCTCTTGATGTACTCCTGCTCCTGCTCGATGGTAAACTTGGTGAAGTTGTAGGATCGAAAATATGTCTAGAGGGGGGTGATTAGACTACTTGACCAAATAAAAATCTAGCCTTTTCCCAATTTTAAGTCTTGGCAGATTTTAGCAACTCAGCACAAGTCAAGCAATCAACCTACACATGCAATTCTAAGAGTATAGCAGTGGAATGTAAATCATTGCATATGAAGGTAAAGGAGAGGAGTTTGGAGGGAGCAAACGCAATGTAGACACGGAGATTTTTGGCGTGGTTCCGATAGGTGGTGCTATCGTACATCCACATTGATGGAGACTTCAACCCTCGAAGGGTAACGGTTGCGTGAGTCCACGGAAGGCTCCACCCACGAAGGGTCCACGAAGAAGCAACCTTGTCTATCCCACCATGGCCATCGCCCACGAAGGACTTGCCTCACTTGGGTAGATCTTCACAAAGTAGGTGATCTCCTTGCCCTTACAAACTCCTTGGTTCAACTCCACAATCTTGACGAAGGCTACCAAGTGACACCTAACCAATCTAGGAGACACCACTCTCCAAAAGGTTATATATGGTGTGTTGATGATGAACTCCTTGCTCTTGTGCTTCAAATGATAGTCTCCCCAACACTCAACTCTCTCTCATAGATTTGGATATGGTGGAAAGATGATTTGAGTGGAAAGCAACTTGGGGAAGGCTAGAGATCAAGATTCTAGTGGTTGGATTGGAATGTCTTGGTCTCAACACATGAGTAGGTGGTTCTCTCTCAGAAAATGAGTAGTGGAAGTGTAGGCACGTTCTGATGGCTCTCTCACAAATGGAGAAGGGGTGGAGGGGTATTTATAGCCTCCACACAAAATCTAACCGTTACACACAATTTACCAAACTCGGTGGGACCAAATAGTGAAACTTGGTCAAACTGATTAAGTTCAAAATGTGAACGTTAGGATTTTTGGTGGGACCGACGTGATCAACTCGGTGGGACCGATGTGCTAGCGTTAGGGCATAACTTGATCTCGGTGAGACCGATCACATGAACTCGGTGGGACCGATTTCAGTGATAGGTAAACAGAGAGTTGGTCAGGCAAACTCGGTGGGATCGATCGCTCATTTCGGTTAGACCAAAACGTTACGAAAAGGAAACAGAGAGTTTGCAGTGCGAACTCGGTGGGACCGATCGCTCATTTTGGTTAGACCGAAATGTTACGAAGGGAAACAGAGAGTTTGCAATCCCATCTCGGTGAGACCGAGATCCGTATCGGTGAGACCGAATTGATGAGGGTTTCTGGCTATGGCTATGTCAAGTGAACTTGGTGGCGCCAGATAGATCAAATTGGTGGGGCCAAGTTTGACTTTAGGTTTAGGACATATGTGGAAATGAGAAAGTGGTTGAGGGCTTTTGGAGCATATCACTAAGCATTTTGAGCAAGCAAGCCATAAAGCAACACCTCATCCCCTTTTAATTGTATTGGCTTTTCCTATGGACTCAATGTGATCTTGGATCACTAAAAAGAAAATGTAGAGTCTTGAGCTTTTGCCAATATATGTCCTTAGCATTTTGAGGGGTCCACATCTCTAGTCCATGCCATGCCGATCATTGAACTTTCTGAGATGATCATCTTGAAAGAGTATTAGTTCAATGAGCTATATGTTGTTAAGAATTACCAAAACCACCTAGGGATTAGTTGAACTTTCAATCTCCCCCTTTTTGGTAATTGATGACAACATATAGATCAAAGCTTCGACAAATGATAATAAGAATGAAATACATCGTCTCTTTGAGAAGTATGTGGTAAGCAAGAGCTCCCCCTAAATTTGTGCATTATTTAAAAATTTGCTTGTGAATGCAAATGCACAATCGATTAGGATCATGGGTTGCTCTTCCATTTCACATACATCTTGGTGGAGCGCTCAAAATGATAGAATATGAAATATACACTCATCACCAAGACAAAGTGGATGATCATACATGAGAGATAGAGAATATCATCATCCAAGCACAAGCATTAAAGTATGATATGATCAAGCACATGACCATACAAGTATCTCACACGCACAACCATAGAGTATCGTCCAAGCAGGCAAACAAATAGGTAGCAAATAGGTAGCAAAAGAGGCAAAAAAAGCAAAGCTCTCTCTCTCTCGAAGCCTATGATCTATACACTTTCTCCCCCTTTGGCAACAAGTTACCAAAAAGCTTGAAAATGCATAGTGCTATGCGGCTCTCTAAGCTTGATCTTCGGGAGGTGGCGTGGAGAGGACTCCTGCAACAAATGCATATGAAGAGGTTGTAGGAGCTGGTGGAGTTGTAACTAGAGGGGCAACTGAAGTTGTGGCTGCAGGAGCTGAAGTTGTAGCTCTAGTGTCTGTCACTGGCACTACTGCAGACCTCTGTCTTCTGGGCACCCTTTGATAAGCATCAGTGGAGGTCTTGTCACTCCTATCCTCAAGCTCTTCTTGGATCTTCTCCACAGAAGTCTGAATCTCTGTCACCTTGTCCTGGTAGCTGCTTTGGGCAAGTTGCTTGGGGTGCTTCTGCTACCCTCATCATAGCTGCCAGAGGGACTAGTGCCCTCACTCATGCTAACTTGCTCCTCAGACTTGTTCTGGCTGTCACTTTGATCTGACATAGCTGACACTGCAAACTGACCCTGAAAGTTGACCCTGTGAATAGATGTAGTTTGGATAGAGTGGATGAGCATCACAAAGTACAGAGATTTTGCAAAACAATTGAGTCAAAAACTTAGTTTTAGTTTTCTACAGAAAGCATTTCGGATCTACCGATTTGTGAAACTCGGTGACACCGAAGCAACATAAGAGTCTAAACTAGTGGAATTGGTCAGACCGAGACACAGTTCGGTGACTCCGAGATTGCTAGGGTTTCACTGAGAGTCGAACTCGGTCGCACCGATTCGTAAGTTTCGGTCAGACCGAAAATTACAAGTGCAATGGCCTAGGCCAAATCGGTGAGACCGATTTCTACAACTCGGTCGGTCCGAGATGACTTCGGCGGAAACCTAACCCTAAATTTTCGAATCAAAACTAATCTAAAGGAAGTTTTTGCTGGATAGAGTAATCTCATATGTGGTAAGAATCATGGCATTGACCTAAGTGCAGGAATCGGAGGTAAAGATTGCACATAGGGGTCGAGTTCATACCCTAACTTGGCGGTGAATTTGCTACGGCGGCAACGGCGGCGAAGATTCCCGTTGACGGTGGCAGAGACTAGCGGCAGGAGGTCACTGGCGATGAGGAGACAATCCGGAGACTCGAGTCGGCAGAGTAGGATACGCGTGGGCGAAGGGTTTTTGGAGAAATTTCCAAAATTTGACCCGTGGGTGTATATATCCTGACCTTATCGGTGTGACCAAGTGGAACGACTCGGTGGCACCGAGATGCAGAATCGCAAGCGGTTACTGCAACTCGGTGTGACCGAATTGCTCAAATCAGTTGCACCGAGATTGAAAACCTAGATCAACTCAATGAACTCGGTATGACCGAATGGAATGAATTGGTCAGACCGAAATACAGTGAGAGGTTTTGGAAGTTTAAGTCTATGACGAATCGGTGGCTCCGAGTGCTCCTCACCCAGAGGGTTCGAATCTGACTTGATCAAACTTTGTGATGTAGCAAGAATAGAGTTTGAGACGAGAAAAGCATAGATAGCTAGAGGAAGTTCTTAGGCATTCTTGTCCATCCATTTGGCAAAAGAAAAAGAGCCAAACAATCAAAGCAACAAATGGATTTCCTCGAATAATAAAAAATATGCAATCAACATGCTCACACAATAAGATAGCAAATGAAATATGTGGCAAAGCATGCACAAACACTCTAGCATCTATCAAGCATTTGGCGATGACTAGGTCATCTATATATGAGTATATTGACTTAGGAGTCAAATAAGAACATTTGATCATAGGTCATACTCATCGTTTAAGCACAAGTGGGGTTTCCACTTTTACATAAAGCATTGTTGTGTTCACACCATTAGAGTTGCTTTATCTCAATTCTTAGAGTAAAGCTCCCCCTAGATGTGATGTCCCCCCTAAGAGGGATGAACTAACCTTGGGTTTTGTCGATGATGACTTCATGTAGATGTTGAAGATGTGGATGCTCAATGTTGATGTAGATCATTTGGAGCAATCCATTGGAGTGAGTTGCAGTTCCAATACCTACATGGGTTAGTCCCACAAGGAACAAGCAAGGATATCCATACACATAGAGTGAAGTACACACAAGATGATGTCCATGAAAGCATTAGGTTACCTTGTCCCTTGCCTTACCAACAAGAGGGTTTGTGACTCCTTGAACTAGTGCAAGATGTGGAAGTTGATTACACTTGTCCTTGCCAATGTGAATGTGAGTGAAGTATGTTGGCGGAGTCACCCTCAAGAACTCTCTAGTTCTTCCTCTTTGGGATCCACACCATCTTTATGGGAATCCTTGGGGTTGTACATGAACTTGATGTAGTCTTGGGAACCCACTTGAACAAGGCCTTTGGAGCTTCTTCAAATGCATCAATCTCTTCTTGAAGCTTGTCCTTGCCTTTTAGCTTGTGGTCTTGTGGTGGAAGATCATCTTGAGCTTGTGTCCCCTCGAAGGAAGTAGGATCATACTTCTCTTGTTGAGGAACAAACTTCGTCTTGGGGTATTGATCTTCTTCCCACTCAACTCCATTGGCATTGAACTTTCGTTCAAAACCAACACCTTGATTCTTCCGGTGCCTTCCTTGCTTGCGTACAATTTCCTCAAATTGCTTACATCCGGCAAGGCTCTTGTAAACACCTTTCTCTATAATTCCCTTCAATAAGCTATTTTCTTGCTCAAGTGTAACTTTGCTAAGAGAATCATTAGTGGAATCAAGAGAACTACTAGAAGCAACAATATTGGATTTAGCATGATTATTGTTACTACTAGAAGAAGAATATTTCTTACTCTTGTTGCTAGATTTTACTTGTGGCATGTAAGTAGACAAGAGTAAACGCTTGGCAATGTAAGAAGAACTTTTCTTCCGAAGATCATCATTGATGGCTTTTAAGAACTCATGCTCTTGCTCTAGATTGAGCTTTTCAAAGCGTAGCTTCTCATGAGTCTTTAAAAGTTCTCGATGATCTTCTAAAGTAGTTTCATGAGCTAACTTAAGAGTGTTTAGTTCTTTAGTTAGACGCTCAATCTCCTTATCATTGTCATTTGTTTTATCTTGAATAGCATGATTAATAGCAAGTTCATCATAGTTTTCATCACTAGAGTTGTCAACAATTAAATCATCATCTCCTAGCAAATCATCTTCATCACTATTGAAATCAACATACTTGGGGTGTGATACCTTTGGTCCTTTAGCCATGAAGCATCTTCCAATTCCTTCATTTGGTGAATCAAATATGTCATAGGAGTTGGTTGACACAAGTGCTAGACCGGCAACACCTTCATCTTGAGTATATTCAGAGTCGGAGTGATAACTTCTCTCGGAGTAGTGGTCGGAGTCGGAACCGGATACCCATTCACCAACATGAGCTTGATGTCTTTGTCTTGTGTAGCTCTTTGATGACTTGTCCTTCCTTTCCGAGTCCTTGCTTCTGGGAGAGGGTCTTCGTTCATAACAATCATATCTACTCCTTCTCTCTCTTGGAGGTGATTCTTCTCTTCTACTTCTTCTCTTAGGCGAGTCTTCCCTTCTTTTGTGTGGGGCCGTACACTCATTGGAGTAGTGTCTGGGTCTTCCACAATTATAGCAATTTCGCTCACGACTAGAAGATCTTTTGTCATTGTAGGACCTTGACTTGGAACTTCTTTCTTTGCTTCTACTCTTGTAGAACTTGTTGAAGTTCTTCACCATTAGGCTCAATTCTTCATTGAAGGCTTGTTTCTCACTTGATGATGTAGGAGCATCACATGAGGCTTTGTAAGCACCACTACACTTGTTGTGAAGCTCCTCTTTATCCTTGAGTGACATCTCATGAGCAACAATTCTTCAAATGACTTCAGTTGGTTTGAGATCTTTGTAATTGGGCATCATTTGGATCAAAGTGCACACGGTATCATATTTTCCATCCAAGGCTCTTAGGATCTTCTTGATGATGAATCTATCGGTCATCTCTTCACTTCCTAAGCCGGCAATCTCATTTGTGATGAGAGAAAGCCTAGAGTACATTTCAGTGACACCTTCACCATCCTTCATTTTGAACTTGTCAAGCTGACTTTGAAGCACATCCAATTTGGATTCCTTGAAGGAGTCGGTACCTTCGTGCATATCAATCAAAGTATCCCAAATTTCCTTTGCATTCTCAAGACGGCTGATTTTGTTGAATTCTTTGGGGCACAATCCATTGAAGAGGATATCGCAGGCTAGAGCATTCTATTGCAACATCTTCAATTCTTCAGCGGTAGCTTCACGGTTCGGTTCTCTCCCATCGAAGAATTCACCATGCAAACCAATGCACACAATAGCCCAAACAGCGGGGTTATGTCCAAGAATATGCATTTTCATCTTATGCTTCCAACTAGCAAAATTAGTACCATCAAAGTAAGGACCTCTACGATGGTAATTTCCCTCGCTAGATGCCATACTCTCCTAGGTTGTGAAACCAAGGCTATGATCACCAAATCTATGGAAATCAAGGCAAATGGAGACCAAAGCTCTAATACCACTTGTAGGATCGAAAGTATGTCTAGAGGGGGGTGATTAGACTACTTGACCAAATAAAAATCTAGCCTTTTCCCAATTTTAAGTCTTGGCAGATTTTAGCAACTCAGCACAAATCAAGCAATCAACCTACACATGCAATTCTAAGAGTATAGCAGCAGAATGTAAATCATTGCATATGAAGGTAAAGGAGAGGAGTTTGGAGGGAGCAAATGCAATGTAGACACGGAGATTTTTGGCGTGGTTCTGATAGGTGGTGCTATCGTACATCCACGTTGATGGAGACTTCAACCCTCGAAGGGTAACGGTTGCGCGAGTCCACGGTGGGCTCCACCCACGAAGGGACCACGAAGAAGCAACCTTGTCTATCCCACCATGGCCATCACCCACGAAGGACTTGCCTCACTTGGGTAGATCTTCACGAAGTAGGTGATCTCCTTGCCCTTACAAACTCCTTGGTTCAACTCCACAATCTTGACGGAGGCTCCCAAGTGACACCTAACCAATCTAGGAGACACCACTCTCCAAAAGGTAATAGATGGTGTGTTGATGATGAACTCCTTGCTCTTGTGCTTCAAATGATGGTCTCCCCAACACTCAACTCTCTCTCACAGATTTGGATATGGTGGAAAGATGATTTGAGTGGAAAGCAACTTGGGGAAGGCTAGAGATCAAGATTCTAGTGGTTTATTTGGAATGTCTTGGTCTCAACACATGAGTAGGTGGTTCTCTCTCAGAAAATGAGTAGTGGAAGTGTAGGCATGTTCTGATGGCTCTCTCACAAATGGAGAAGGGGGTGGAGGGGTATTTATAGCCTCCACACAAAATCTAACCGTTACACACAATTTACCAAACTCGGTGGGACCGAATAGTGAAACTCGGTCAAACCAATTCAGTTCAAAATGTGAATGTTAGGATTTTCGGTGGGACCGATGTGATCAACTCGGTTGGACCGATGTGCTAGGGTTAGGGCATAACTTGATCTCGGTGAGACCAATCACATGAACTCGGTGGGACCGATTTCAGTGATAGGCAAACAGAGAGTTGGTCAGGCAAACTCGGTGGGACCAATCACTCATTTCAGTTAGACCGAAACTTTACAAAAAGGAAACAAAGAGTTTGCATTGCGAACTCGGTGGGACCGATCGCTCATTTCGGTTAGAGCGAAACATTACGAAGGGAAACAGAGAGTTTGCAATGCCATCTCGGTGAGACCGAGATCCGTATCGGTGAGACCGAATTGATTAGGGTTTCTGGCTATGGCTATGTCAAGTGAACTCGGTGGCGCTGGATAGATCAAATCGGTGGGGCCGAGTTTGACTTTAGGTTTAGGACATATGTGGAAATGAGAAAGTGGTTGAGGGCTTTAGGAGCATATCACTAAGCATTTTGAGCAAGCAAGCCATAAAGCAACACCTCATCCCCTTTTAATAGTATTGGCTTTTCCTATGGACTCAATGTGATCTTGGATCACTAAAAAGAAAATGTAGAGTCTTGAGCTTTTGCTAATACATGTCCTTAGCATTTTGAGGGGTCCACATCTCTAGTCCATGCCATGCCAATCATTGAACTTTCTGAAATGATCATCTTGAAAGAGTATTAGTTCAATGAGCTATATGTTGTTAAGAATTACCAAAACCACCCAGGGATTAGTTGCACTTTCAGAAGTCAGTCTCCTTCCTGGTGGCTCTCTCCACTAAGCTTGAGGCCCATGTCATCTCATCCTCCAAACTAGGCAGCTCCCAGTCTGCCTTAACTCCATTGGCATTGCAATCTAGCATCCACTTGAGGATTTGGTCTAGTGTAGAGTTGATGTGCAAAGGAACAATTCTTCCCGGCAAGTGGAAAGGCCTTATGGAAAAGTTGCTTGCACAACCAGGCATGGCTCATGACTGTCAGGTTGATGGCAACACCGAGATACAGCTGCATGGGCGCTTCCGCGGGTTGAGCCTGATCCCCCGCTGGATCTGGCAGAACTGGCGGTGCGTCTGCGGGTTGAGCCTGACCCCCTGCAGGATTTGGTAAAACTTTCTTTCCGTCGTCTAATAAAACAGTTTCAAAACGAAATCCATGGGTAAACAAAAATCAAAGAAAAATAAAATGCAATTCGTTGGGGCGGCGTTCTTGTACTCCCAAGCAAAGCGGTCCCGTTGCTGCAGCAGGGCATTGCGACGCTGGAAGAAATCAGCACCAACGTGTTCAATGGTCAGCTCGGAAGCCTTGAGGCAGGTGACCCTGTTCAGTGCGGTGCGGAGTTTCTCGTCAGTTGCTCCCGGGTCGCTCCAATCCTTGCCACGCACCACACATTTGGTCCGCGGCTAGCAGAACAGAGGGGCTTCCGGGTCCTTGATCCAGCACCAATCCCCTCTCCACTCCTCCCACTTGCCGTGAAGCTGCCCTACGAGGTAATCCCAATCTTCTCGCCTCCCCCGTGGAATCCATGATATGTTTCCTGAAAGGGATTTATCTTCGATGCGGGGTATGTAGAAGTGGCGGAACAGATCCACATTGGAGGCAACTCCGATGAAATTCTCGCAGAAATGGGCAAACACCGCCATGCGTCATTACATTGGGCGTGAAGTCTAGCAAGCGGAATCCGAAGGAATACATCATGGCGCTGAACAAATCGGAGAAAGGAGGGGAAAGTCCGCAATAAAAGTAGGCGCAGAAGAATGGGTAGGAGTCGCCTAGAACCTTGGATCCATCAGGGAGAACGACCGGCTCCCCATGCCCTTTGGTCTGTCTCCCCCACATGAAGGCATACCTCTGAATTAGGGTATTGTCGTCCAAGTCTGACAGCAAGAAGACCACATTCTCCTGCCACTGCTGAACCAGAGCTTCCACTCCCTTCTTCTTCTCTTCGCCCCTTGAGTCTTCTGTCTTGGCCGTTTTCCTCCCCTTCATGGCGCTCCTCTTGCACCCCATTTCCTATGGGCGGAGAAGAAGGGAAGATCTGAAGGTGGAGAAGAGGGAGTGGCGGCGGAGGTAGTTTTCGTCAAGAGGAAGAAGATGGAGCGAGAAGGGCGAAAGGCGTGAATGAGTAACGCTCCCCCACGTGTGCCCTATTTTATTGGGACCATGTGCGGAGACTGGCTCTTCGCTATTCTCCTGCAGAAAACCACACTTTCGTAGGCCCGCTCCCCCAATAACAACTGCAAAACCACGATCACACGGCCCGCAGTAACTGCAGAGAGCAGACGTGTGATTGACAAGACAGTAAAATCATTATGCGTGGACAGAGGGTTTTTGCCGCGTGTCTGTGCACTGCTTGGGACCTAACCCAACGCACCCGCAGCGCATTTGGCTCAGGCCCGGGGGCTACTGTCGGTGTACGCAAATAGGGGTATTGGTTTACCCCTGACGGTACAGAGACTCATGGACAAAAGTTGCCCTTGCCGGGCATGATGGCGAAACTAAGAAGAACAAGATAGCAGAAGGCCACCTTGGGAAGGCCTCCCTGGCCAGGCAGGAGAGCCTGGCCAGGTCGAAGCCGCACCAAAGACAAGTCCGGATTCGCCCCGGCAGGCTTGCCGGGGCCGCCAAGATCAAACCCCGCCAAGCTCCTTCAACAAGGAACCTCACCAAGACGCCACCGCTCCACCTCACCGCACCCAAGTCACTAATCGGTGCGGTTTCATGGTGTTAAGCAACCAGGTGGATCCTACCAAGCACGTGGCAGCATCAAGGAGAAGAGATTAGCTTTATTGATACCCGTCCAGGAGGGGTTTCAAGCTGATAAGAAGAGGCAGATAAGCGGCGTGGCAGGCTTGCCGGGATTCGTCCTCGGCACGACACCTAGCAGTGCATTTAATGCACTTTGTCCTAACTGCCAGAGTTAGGTATGATAGCATAGTTAGCTATCTAATCACACCCAAATGACTAATTTGCGACTGTGGTCACCCCTTAACCTATAAAAGGAGGCCCGAGGAAACCTAGCAAAGGGTTCGAACACTTCGACCCCCTGCGCTTGTAAGCTCACGTTGCTCTCCCCGAGGCACCCTAGTCGGGCTAGACCGCGTCGAGCCTTCGTCGACCTCCAGATCAAACCACCAAAGCAGGAGTAGAGTTTTACGTTGCAAAGCAGCCCGAACCTGGGTAAAAGAGAGAGAGAGTCCATCGCCGTGCTGTCCCTCACTACTTCTGCTCTTTGTGAAACGCGACCGTCCCCATGCCAAACCACAAAGGGGCACACCTGCCCCATAGGTGATCATGCTTCCATGCCGACAGGCTCCCAAGGCCTCTTTAGGCCGTCGCGCATCGGCCTAAGCAGGGGCCTCGCCACCAACTACATCTGCCTGCCCTTCGGCCTGGAGAATGCTGGCGCCACCTTCCAAAGGTTAGCGCAGCTTGTGATGGCGCCTTGTAGGACTTTAGCCCCTCGTGAGCCCCCAAGGCCTCAAGAGCCAATCAGCCCCTGAGAGGCAAACCTCCGCGACACGCTTCTTCAAGCAGCCCGACACTCCCACAACAGCATGTTGCCAGGTAACTTTTTGGTTTGCTCAAAATTGAGGGCGCCACATGGGCTGCATCATCCTCAAGTTGGCCAGGGTCCGTCCCTGCAGCCGCCTCACTTTTTGGTCGTATAGCAAATATGGTTATGCTTTAATGAGTTTATATTACTTGCTTAACCTTGTGTTTCATGCCTCGCCACCATTGAGATCACCGCACCCTCAAAAATCTTCTCCTGACTGTCCCATGACCGGGGGCTCGGTACGGCGTCTGTGTTCGGGTCCGTCCCTGCAGCATCGCTAAATCCAAGCGATCGGACTCTGGCTCGCGGGCCAGCTCCCGTGCACGACACCTCACAGAGATCTTTAGTGCCTTGCCTTCTCATGGAACAGCCACGAGCAAGTGGGCAAGGGCACGCCCAGGTTTTTGTAACTATGAGTCCGGTGCTTCGCCACCTTGGGTGTCGCGCCCCCGTGACTCCTTTCTTGACCATTCCGTGAAGAAGGATTTGGCACGGCATCTGTGCTCGGGTCTGTCCCTGCAGCATCGCTAAACCCAAGTGATCGAGCTCTGGCTGGCGGGCCAGACCCATGCAAGTCACCTCCTTCGGGTCCTTGCACTACAAAAAAACACAAATCCGTGACATTTTGTCCCGAACGAATTTTTTTCTGCCATGGTTATGACACTTCTATGATGATAATTGTGACAAAAACATGTATCAACATAGATGTGGTGGGCCCCTACTTCTATGACAAAAAATCATGATAGAAAATGGGCTTTTAGTCCTGGGTAGGCCGGGGATGCACCAGCATGACATTCTTTGGGCCGTCCATGACGGAAAAAATTGTGGTAGAAGCGAGGGCGAGGAAAATATCGGGGAGTTCCCGGTTACAATGGGTGGTCGGGGCCGAGCGATGCACTGTGGTTTGCTCGTTTCTCTCGTGTACACGCGTGTGTGCGAGGCGTTGGCTAACTGAACCCGAGCGATTGCACTAGCTATGTTACTAAACCCGAGCGATCGATCCCCTGGCTGTTAACTGAACCCGAGCGATTCATTCGCTGCTGACTGAACCCTAGTGATTTCTTCGCTGCTGCTGCTAACTGAACTCGAGCGATCGATCACTGTTGCTTCTTACTGAAGCTGATCGAGCCCCCGTGCGAGACGTGGCCAGTCGGTGTTGGGTTGCCTCTCGATGAATAGTGGCCATTGCTACCGTGCGCACGGTACATAGAACAAGTCGACACGTGGTGAGTCGAGACGGTTGGTTGGCTCTGGATGAACAGTTCCCGGTGGGGGTTGGATGAATAGGACCCCGTGGTAGTAGGTCATTACCATTGGATGAATAGGACCGCCACACCCCAGCCGGTTGGGGGTGGATGAACAGGACCCCGTGGAGGCATGATGAATAGTAGCCGATGGAGGCTGGAGGAGGTCGACTGTGGATGAACAGTAGCTGGTGGAGGCTGGAGGAGGTCGATGATGGACGAACAGTAGCCCGTGGAGGCTGGAGGAAGTCGGCGGTGAATGAACAGTAGCCTGTGGAGTCCTGTTTTGCGGTACACCACACCCCTCCCGATGAACAGGACCCCGTTTCGACCATAGGCGCTCCAACAGAAGTCTGTTTCCTCTGTTTTGTGGTACGCCACACCCCTCCCGATCAACAGGACCCCATTTCGATCGTAGGCGGTCGAACAGAAGGCCGTTTCCTCCATTCTACGATATGCCAGGCCCCGTTTTGGCTGTTCCGTCCAAGCCGGTTGGCTCTCGAGGAACATGACGTATTCTGTTGCCTCCCGATGAACACGATGCAGTTTCTCCATTCTGACCCACCCAGTTGGCTGCCGATTAACAGGACGCCGTTGCTGTCGTCCGTTGCCTGTCAATTTACATGAGCCCTGGCCGTACATATGTGCGAGTACGTGTTCGAGAGCCCCGCCCGTATGTACGTACGTGACCGTATTTTTAGCCCTATGGCTGTACGTATGCATACATGGTTTATACGGGACTGCCTGAACTGCTACGTTGGGGGCTTTACTACGACATGTGCCACTACTTGCTCGGCCATGGTTCATCATTGCAGAGAGACCGATCGACCAGTATGTACATACACATTCGCGACCAGACAGACAATGGTACGTATGCTCCGTCCAGGTGGGTCCCAGCTGTCAGGGAGGATAAGGAGGCACTTCTTTGCATGCGAAGATATAGCTGGTGGTTCCCAGATGTCAGGGGGAGGGATCATTTTTTCGCGCCTAATATGGAGGCACTTCCTTGCGTCTGAAGATGTAGCTGGTGGGTCCAGCTATCAGCGTCACCGCTTATAGTCATTTTCCGATGGATGTCATTCGTTGACCACGCCGCGCCGAGAGCACCAAGGCGGTGGACGATGTCAAGGCCTAGGAAGGGAAAGACGCGGAGCCGGGAAAGACACGGCAGTGGATGCCCATGCGAAGGGGAGTATGAGGGTTGACTGCTTCGGCTGCGGTGTGAGGCTGCCGTCACCGGAGAATAACAGGAGGTGTGGGTGAGTAGAGGGATGGCATGGCCACCGGTGGTAGCACGGCTGGCCACAGGAGGCATTGTCGCCATTCTGGGAACCAGGGTACCCAGACTTGCCTGCCTGCAGCCCAAGGCGTGGCTCCTTCGATGGCCTGGTACGGCCCATCTACAAGACCGCCAAGAAAAGACCCTCGCGAAGGCCCCCTGGCCTCGCGAGGCGGACGACACCAAGACCTCCAGAGGGAGCAGCCTCCCCAGGCTGCTTCCCAAGGAGCAGAGATTTCTATGCAGGTACCAGCCTCATGAGGCTGCGATGACGCAAGCCATGACGACCAAGGCCAGGCGGGCGCCAGCGGGCGCAGAGGAGGCAGTTTCCTCTTTGATGCTAAGAAGGCAAGGACAGGCGTAGGTTCCCGAGGAATCTAGCAAAGGTTTCCATTCCGGTGCTACAAGACCGAGACCACCAGCACGGCTGGACGGATGTCATCGCCGAGCCCACCCCTGTGTCATGACCCTTGCTGCAGACTCGGACATGCCCCTGCTGTGTCTGCGCAGGAAGAGGACCCAGAGGACAGCGCGGCGAAGAGAAGGCAAACGAGATCTCCCCCTAGGCTCAGGAGATGCCCCCCGAGCTTCAGGCAGGGTAAGCGGCCCCCAGTGGGAGGCGCTATAGCGGGCCGCCTCCTGGCCATCATGACACGACGGCGGGGTGGTAATCGGCAAGTCCGAAGAACTCGCGGGTTGGCGGAAGGCAGGCCTTCACTGGTATAGCCCTCGAGATCATCAAGGCCACTCCAAGCCCGGGGGCTCCAAGCAGGGCCATGACTGCCAAGACAAATACTTTCAGAACTTATTTTTTGCTAACTTTGGAGTGCAGGAAACCTATGTCGCATGGCGTGCCCGCGAGACGGCGGCCAGATTGTGTGCGCCGGGGCGCACCCGGTGAGGTGGCACCCCGGACCAGGATAGGGCCCCGGGGGCTTGAGGGGCCCTCGAGGCCAGGGAGCCTCACGAGGGCCCGCAGCCCCCTAGGCCGTGACCGCTCGGCCGGGGCCAAAAGGGCTCAGGAGGAGCCCAGAGGTGGGCATCGCAAGCCGATCAAGCGACCCGCGGCCAATATGGTGGCGCGTCGCACCGCCCGCTAGCGGTCGCTAGTCCGGGGGCCCCGCTCAGGGCTACCAGTGCTTGGGCTCGCCGGTGCGCGGCCCAGATAGGGAGTGGGGCCCTCAACCAGGAAGCAGGCAACCGCCTTAGGCCTCCCCAAGTCTTCGCCCATGACACTCTCACGTAATAATGAGTGGGGTTGTACACGCCCCAGAGTCTCTTGAGTGCTGCCCTTGAGCCTCACGGGGGCTCCCACCCACGTCTTAGTGGAAGCCCCATGCTCCGCGCTGGCGGACGACACGGTCTTACAATGACTATGCCCACATCCAGTCGAAGCCCCATGCTCTGCGCTGGCGGACGACACGGTCTCCCAATGACTATGCCCACACCCAGTGGAAGCCCCATGCTTTGCGCTGGCGGGAAGACTAGAAGACTAGCGCAGGTGCCGGATGCGGCTGTTCTTTGCTTTCTCTTGTAACCGAGTTTGCTACTTCTTGGAATGAACTTGCAGTTCTTGTGCTTTTGTTCAAAAAGGGGGGGGGGGTTTCTTGGCTTTTCTCCTTCTAGTGGTTTTTCTTCGCTTGATTTCCACCTTTGTGAAAGATGGCAGGCCCCCATGGCTCCTTCCATCGCACCCCGCGAGCAGGGGCTGGGCACGGTGCGCACGCTTGGGTCAGCCCAGCGGCGCTGACGATGCCCTAAGGGCCCATGCCGCAGCAGCCGTGGCCTTGCCAGCGCACACCTCTCCGGGACCTCGGCGTCCGGATCCTCGCGCGGTGCTCTTGAAGTGAGCTGATGGGTACGTATGGCCCAGGGCCTTCGACAGGCGCCCGCCTCTGGACCTTGGTCGGGCACCGCGACCCGGCATGACAATGACGGCCGCCCCTGCTCAGGGGCCGAAGGCGTGCGAAAAGTAAAGGAAAGACGACACCAGGGAGTGCAATATTGCTTAAATACATCATCAGAAAGTTCTTCCAAAAAATGCCTTCGCATCCCCGCGGGGTCACATCCAAAGTCTTGATAGGAAAACAGGAGAAAACAAGCCTAGGGAGACGCCCTGTCATCGTCGCTGCTGCCATTGTCATCGTCGTCAGCCCCGTGTTCCACGACCATGCGCGCACCCACACCCTTGGCAGGGGCAAGCTCCGCGATCAGGTCGTCCACATGATCCTTCACCCAGTTCGCCAGGGCGCCCTAGATTGCTCCAGGCACGAGGGCTATCGCGGCCTCGAAGTCAAAGTCAAGATCGGAGCAGAGAAGGTGGCTGAAGACGTGCAAGAACGCACGCGCGAGAAGATCGCGGCTCCTCTCCTTGACGAATCAGCACGCCCTCATGGCCCCACCTTCGAGGCGTGCCACGAGCTGGGTGAAGAAGCTGAGGTAGCCGGCGTCATCAGCAACAAGCGGGCTGGAGACATTCTCATTGCAAATACTGCTTAGAGCCTAGTTGGCCCTGCGCCCGAGGTCCTCGAACATCTGGGAGCGCTCACGCTGCAGCACCCGGGCTCGGCTCGCCTCGTCTGAAGCTTTCTCCATGAGGGAGGAAACACCCTCCACCTGCTTGAAAAGGAAGGACAGCTCGGCCTCAGCGGCGGCCCGAGAGTTCGCCGTGGCTTTCTCGCGTCGTTCTGCCGCGGCCAACTTCTCCTTGAGGCCATCAGCCTCGCCTTTCAGCTCGTCGCGCCGCGTGCAGAAGCGGGCCTCCTGAAGCCCCAACTTCTGGCGATATTCTTCAATGAGGGCCCTGCGGACCCCCACTACCCTCTCATCAGCCTCCTCTCAGATCATCGCCTCCTGAGAGGCGAGAGCGTCCTCAGCGGTGGCCACCTGGTGCTCCATCACCTCCAGACGCTCGCGCTCCAGGCTCTGCTCCAGCGCCTCCAGCGTCAGTGTGTCCTCCAGCGTGCGGAGCCTCATTTCGCCTATAGGAGGCCCTTCTGCCGAGGCGGCAAGCGCCGCTTTGCGCACTAGGACCTGTCGCTCGAGGGTGGCGTTTGAAGCTTGGAGCTCCCTCTCGCGCTTCTCAGCCACCTCGCGCTGGCAGTCTGCAGCTCGGGCCTCCTCCAGGGCACGATCGCGAGCCTCCTTCGCCAGGGCGAGGGAGTCCTCCACCTCCGCGCGAGCATGCTCGCGGTGCAGGTGACCGAAGTTGATGGCGACCCAAGCTGGCGCCACTCATGCGCCAGGAGCAAGCGTTCCGCATCAAGGCGCGTGTCGATGTCGCCAAGCTCCACCCCGAGGCGCCCGAGCGCGCTCGCCGTCTCCTGGAGAAGGCCGTGCCAGACGGCACTGCGCCCGCGTGCGAGCTCCAGTGCTCGACCAGGGTTTTCCCCCGTGCCCCAGTCGGCGCCGGAGGCACGCGAGGACTCGCCTGTCTCCGGCAGGGGCATGGGGGCTTGAGCTCCTTTGCCCGCTCCTCCGGCCCGGGCCGGGCCCCGACACGGGTTCACCTCGCTGCTTGGGGATGGCGTTGTCCCACAGGCAGCCCGACTGCCGACGAGCATCAGTGGCAGAGCCCTTGGCATGGCCCCCACGACCGGGAGGCCTCCCTGAAGGAAGGACGCCAGGAATGCAGGCCCGAGGCCCCCCAGGGTTGGCCTCTATTCGGGCACGGGCGCCGCCTTGCGCATGACCGCGCAGCTTCGGAGGCATGAGGTCACGATGGGACTAGTGGCCTCCGGAGGTGGTGCTAGGATGCAAGGATCAAGAAGGAGGCAAGGCGCTTACTCGTCCACAGCAATCCACTTCCTCCTCTTCAGAGCCCTCGGGGCAAGGCTGCAGCGGCTGTCAGACTCCTTCCTCCTCCGGGAAGGGCTGGGTCTAGGAGGTAGCATGCTAAAACCTGGCACGTGGCCTCCCGCTGTGGTGTCGACGACAGCGGCCCCGGGATGAGCATTCCCTCCGCCGCTCAAAGGGATGGAGACGGATGCTTGGGGAGCACATGGCTCGGGAGGCCCCTCCGCGGCCGCCATGGGGGCATGCACCTCAGGACCCAAGGGCACTGGAGCCACAAGTAGGGGGTTGTCACGAGGCCCTGTGTGGCCCTCGGGAAGTAGCCCCCACTCGTCGAAGCGTGGCATCTTCTCGGCGAAGGCCTTCCCGTTCAGGCAGTTGTATAAGGGATGCCCTTCAGGAGGAAGCGCGGCGGGTGCCTCGCCGGTCAGAAGGTGGAGCACCCCACGCAGCATGTTGGAGGGGAGCGAAGGCACCTAAAGTCTCATGGAATCATCAGGGCCGGTGAAGGCCCACATTGGGCGAGAGTGGCGCTGGAGTGGAGCGATAAGCCGCCGGACGAATTCCCTCACCACCATCGCCATCGTCACCCGCGCCTCTTTCATCTTGGCCAGCCTGGTCAAAACTCATGAGAGCCGCGGGTCAGCGAGCTCCGCTTGCTCCCAGCGGGAGCTCGGTTCCGCCGGCGCCGACGGGGTCTGGAGCAGGGGGCTGTACACGGCGGCGTCGACATACACCCATTGCTTTCGGAACCCCTCCGTGTCCGGGTAGAGCGCGGTCTCGATGCAGAAGCCCGCAGTCGCCCCGCCATGCGGAGCGACACACACCTCGAGCGTTGCCCGCTGGTGACCTTCTGAAGGGAGAAGAAGTGGTGGAGCAGAGCCATGGACGGGCGACGCCCACGAAGGCTTCGCATAGGAATGTGAAGCCGGAAAGAAGAACAATGGACACGGGGTCAAGGTGCAGCGCATGGATCTGGTAGTGCGTAAGCACGGCGTTGAAGAAATCTGAGAATGGCGGCGGCAGGTCGGAGAAGATGGCGTGAAGATGGAGGGGGATGTTGGTGGCCTCCATGTCGGCCAAAGTCCGGGAGGCAGGCCAGATCTTCGTCGCCTTCCAGTCATTGGAATCGGTGGCGATTGCGTGCCGGACCTTAGCCAGTCCCTCGTGGTTGATCATCGTGGACCGGCCCAGTGCTGGCTCCGGCCCCGGCGAGGGCTCCGCCACCACAGGGGTCTTGCCCTTCTTCTTCCTGGGAGCCATGGCGACAAGGTGGATTGGGGCTGTCGCGGAATCTAGCAAAGAGGATGCAAGCCTGTGAGGAGGAGAAGAAGCAGAGGACAGGTGCACAGCAGGGCAATGATGGCTCGGATGCGAGTACTAGGCAGTTGTCAGGTCGAGCAGTTGCCGAGGCGGCATGGGGAAGCAGAGATGCCCACGTCACGTCAAGCGCCACGCATCGGTCTGGCCCGCAGGCGATTGGGGCCCGCGGCGCTTCGACCTTGCCCTTTGGCCCAGGGGCTACTGTCGGTGTTCTGGGAACCAGGGTACCCAGACTTGCCTGCCTGTGGCCCACGGCATGGCTCCTTCGACGGCCTAGTATGGACCATCAACAAGACCGCCAAGACAAGACACTCGTGAAGGCCCCCTGGCCTCGCGAGGCAGACGACACCAAGACCTCCGGAGGGAGTGGCCTCCCCAGGCTGCTTCCCGAGGAGCGGAGATTTCTATGCAGGTACCAGCCTCATGAGGCTGCGATGATGCAAGCCATGATGACAAAGGCCAGGCTGGCACCAGCCGGCACAGAGGAGGTAGTTTCCTCTTTGGTGCTAAGAGGCAAGGACAGGCGTAGGTTCCCGAGGAATCTAGCAAAGGTTTCCATTCTGGTGCTACAACACCAAGACCACCAGCACGGTAGGACGGATGTCATCGCCGAGCCCACCGCTACGTCACGACCAGAAGCTTTGCAGGCGAAGACCACCTTTCGTCTGGATAAGATGTACTACTTGTCCCCTTTCAAATTGGCCACTTTGGGATCCCTTCCCGCCTATGTTTTGGGGGAAGAGGATCGAGGCCACTATAAAGATAGGTTAGCCACCACCATAGAGGGGGTCGACTCATTCTCACCCCTGAGCCCTCGCGAGGTTGTTCATCCTCAGCCCCTCGTGAGGCCAATCCATCACAAAGCAGGAGTAGGGTATTACACCGCAAGGTGGCCCGAACCTGGGTAAACTGCCGTGTTCATCTTCTTCCTTGCTCACGCGAGTCCGACTAGGCTAGGTTGTGGGGCGATGAGTCGGCAGGCTTGAGAGGTTGAGTTCTTCGCACACGCCCAGAGTACGAACCTTCTTGGGTCTGCGGAGCCCTGAGTCCGACGGGCATGAGCAGGCAGTCCTGTCGGCGCTGGTTTGGGCAGCTGGAGCACGAAGATCAGAGATTGAAGAAGCAGCATGGCCATTGGATTAACATCCAATGGTCATTGCTGCTAGAATCGTTGGTTGACTAGGTTGACAAAACCCTGTGTACGCGTCAACTTTGTAGGTCCACAAGTCAGCCACCAAATCTGGTGGGTCCCACCTAGCAGTGGGAGGAATCATTTTTCTTGCGCGGAATAAGGAGGCACTTCCTTGCGTGCGAAGATTGAGCTGGTGGGTCTCAGCTGTCAGGTGGAGGAAACTTTATTTCCCGTCTAATAAGTGGCACCTCCTTGCGTGCCAAGATGTAGCTGGTGGGTCCCAGTTGTCAGCAGGAGCAATCATTTTTGTTCGCGTAATAAGGAGGCACTTGCTTGCCTACGGCCATGGACCATGCGGGTCCCTACTGTCAGCCTCTCCACTTACATCCCTCTTTCGATAGCTGTCGTTTGTTGACCATGTTGACCACGGCGTGCTGAGAGCATCAACGCGGTGGACGACGGCGAGGCCTAGGAAGGGAAAGACCCGGAGCCGGCGAAGCCATAGCAGTGGATACCCACGCTGAGGGGAGTAGGAGGGTTGTTACTGGTTCGGCTGCGGGGTGAGCCTGGCGTCACTGGAAAATAACAAGAGGTGCGGGTGGGTAGAGGGATGGCCTGGCCAGCAGTGGGAGTAGGGTGGGCTGGTGAGGCCTACGCGGCAGCACAGTTGGCCACGGGAGGAAGGAGCAGGCTGTCCCGCTGGCGCTAGTTTGGGCGGCTGGAGCAGGAAGATCAGACATTGAAGAAGCACGACAGCCATTGGATGGACATCGAACAGTCACTACACTCATGTGGACTAAGTTGACACAGCCTTGCGTACACGTCAACCTTTTTTTAGGAAAGCGTACGCGTGAACCTAGTAGGCCCATAAGTCAACCTCAAATCTGTGGAAAACAGCATCATCCCATCTGCCATTATTTCTAATAATTTACAGCCCATTTGCTAATTCCTAAGGATTTTTTTGGAGCCCATATTATTTTTGTTAGCATTACAACCCATATTGTGGCCACGGTTAAAAAACTCAACAAAATTTTGCATATTTCGGTGCGGTCCGAACTGTTTTTAATCCCAAAATTTCGAGTCACATTCAAATTAATTTGAAAAATAAATTTATATCAATTTAAAATCCGAATAATTTTCCCCGCATAAAATCAATGAAATTTAAAATATTGAAATGCAAAAAAAAAGAAATTTGAAACTAATTGTCGGTTTGCTATGTCTTAAAATTGTATAACAAATTTCTCATTACTTTTTTTAGGGGCCCATTTCTTATTACTGATAGCCCATTTTCTGGGCAAGCCAAATGCATCCCTACAGCCCAGCAGGTGTGACAAAAGCAAGTAGGCCTCAGTTGGGTATTCTGGAAAAAAAAACTGGGCTAGCCATTTTCAGAAAGAAAAAAAAACTGGGCTGGTCTTATGGTAAACATAAATAAAAGGTTGGCTAGACTGGCAAGAGTGCCCCGCATGGCCCAGTTGACACCCTGCTTCCATCTCAAAAACAAAAAGAACTGGGCGAGCTGCTGGGTCCCTGGTGTCAGCCGCTCGTTGTGCAATTCTCTCGTTTATTAACTATGTTGACAATGGCATGGGACCCAGATGTCAGGAATCCATTAGGAGGAGCCATTTTTTTGGCTTGAAATAAGGAGGCACTTGCTTGCATACTACCATGACCCTGGTGGGTCCCTGCTGTCATCATCTCCATGTACAATCATCTCCTAATTGTGTACGCGTCAACCTAGTAGGCCCACAAGTCAGCCTCTAAATCCGTGGAAGAAAAATACATCCCACATAAAAAAATAACAGCCCATTCCATACATTCACACGGAAAGTTCACCATTCAGAGCTAAGTAACAGGTCTGATCCAGCGATAGAGTGCAGAACTTCCACGTTGACAACCATCATAGCCAACTTAACTATCTACTCCCACTAATACTCTAGTGTACAAGTACTAACTTACTCTAAGCTAACTAGATGATGACGGCCGCCATCTGCGGTACACGCTAAATGCCGGCACCGATGTCCTCCTGCTCGCCTCGGACTTGCAAGAGGTGCGATAGGGCGCATTGCTCATGCGCGTTGGCCCTTTCCAAGCCTGCATGGTCCACCGAAGCTTCAGCTTCTAAGCGGGAAACCCACTTGAAGAGCTGGTAGTAAAATTTGGCATTGCGAACGCGTGCGTGCCCGATAGCCTCTAGGGCTATTTGCCGGGCGCCGGCCTCCACGTAGCCGGCCCAGTTGCGGGCGCTCTACTCGCGACTCAGAGCGGAGGTGCACTACTGCTCCATGCCCCGCTGGCAGTGCAAATCGGCGATACACTGCTCCTCCGCCAGGTGGTCGCGCTCCAACAAGTCCTCATACTCCGCATTGCTATCTAAAGACCGGTAGAATGCCTCCTCCCTCCGTCTGCCTTCCGATGAAAAACTGAACACTGGCTCCAGCTGTGAGCACCTCTGGCGTCGCCTATTGTGGACGGGCGGGGGCATGACGGACATGGCGAGAGCGAGGGCAAGTGGCGAGCGATGTCGGGCCGGTGGGGGCTTGTGAGGATAGGGCGAGTTGGGTGATGGTGCCACCGAAGAACGCCTGGAACCAGTAATTATAGGCGGAAGGTAGATGAACCAGCGTGTCGTGGGAAATGCGACGGTCATCGGAAATGAATGCATAAGCAGGCATGGCTTAGCGCGCCAGCTTGCAATGGAAAACTAGAAAAACTGAAATTATGACTGAGCCGTCCCGTCCCGTCAGTTGTGCGTCCCGTCCGTGCTGGGTCACACATCGGCATGACGGCCAAACGAGTGCACTCGATTCATCCAGATGAGGTATGTTTGTGATCTGCTGGTTATTCTCGTAGGATCACAATAGCTAATAAACGTTCTCAGGGAGATAAGGCATTTGCGAATGTTTTGGCTGGCAGTTTCTTCAGATTCGGATGGCATTTTCTTCAGAACAACATGTTAGTTTATTTAGAGGTAGACATTTTTATTCAAAAAGCTGCCCCCTTTGAATCTTGCGTCGCAACTAAAACTGCCAAGAGCGTATTAGTAGGCTAGCCAATGATCGATCAGTAACTTGTAAACATTGAGCGAACAGAAATAAGGAACTGCTAGTAACTTGTAAACACTGAGCACACAAAAATAAGGATCATGCTGTGCACAGTAGTAAGAGCCGATCCGTTCAAAATGTTCACATGAGACTCACAGGCCTGGCATTGTAATATGTTTACATTAGTAGCCCAAATTCACAACCAACTAGTACGATTCCCATACATAAGATCAACATGTTAATGCATCTCAATGATTCACATATCGTATACAATATCTAGCCCCTAAAGCAAAGATCAAGAAAAAACATTTGTTCTTGGTACTAATATAGATGCTTCTCTGGGACAACATTCAGTACAGAGTGAAAGACAAATTTGTTTGTGAAGTCTACATTTCCACTTGCAAACGTAAGTGGTTTCACCAACAGCTGGAACCATGAGAATGAACCACACATGATGGAGCAACATCCACTGCAGTATGAATTGGTCTTCTATCGATCACACGGCGAGACTATTTTTGGAATAAAACTTTAACTTAGGCAAAATGATGCCCATTGTATAATCAGACAAAAGCAATGAAGCACCTAGTGTTGGCCAATAAATAGTACAGTACTACTTTTGTGCAGTCCATGAAGTGACTATCCAATCTTTCTGTGTCTATTTTCAAATGGCACTGCATGCAGTGACTATACTATTCTCTTGTGCAGTTCCACCAAAATTGAGGTCACTTTGTTTGTTTGCCAAATAGCAATTTGCAGTCATCTATTTGCACAAATATCAAGCAAATAGTTAACATATACCCCACCTTGTATTTTTGGTTTAAACACGTCTCTGCTAGTCGTTTCTTCTTAGCATCTGTCATGTTTTGCACTGGACAATTTGATACTCTCGTGTTTTGCCCTGGACAATTTGGTACTGAATTGATTTGCTGGTACAGAGTAGAAATAAAGCACCTATTCTTCATTAGACCAAGGATATTCATGTTTCTAGTGATTGAAGAGGTGAAATCGATACAACCAAAAATGAGCATCCAATCATTGAATCATGTCCTGCACCCCCAATGTAGGTCCACCCTGCCAATAAATTCACATGCAAACCACTAATATTACTATCTAATGACAGTACAAAAAGAGTAGCAAGATAGTAGCAAACCATGTACCTTCGTAATGAATAGCTCATAGTGCCACCAATTGGATATAACGGTTTGGAAGAAAACATGTTCATAATGTTGAACCATTTGGATTTTTTGTGCAGTTCCACTAAAATCAAGCATCCCTGTTTGCACAGATATTGAAAGTGTGATTACTATAAAAGTGGCACTAGTTGAAGCATAGACTCACAAATATAAGTATTCCAATTTCTTAATGGGAAAAGGACGCGAGACTGTTTCTAACCACCTGTTTGAAAGAATAAATAAGGTAACAACGACTGATGTCAGGAAGGCATACATAGTACTCCCTCCATCCCAAAATAAGTGACTCAACTTTGTACTAGCTTTAGTACAAAGTTAGTACAAAGTCGAGTCACTTATTTTGGGACGGAGGGAGTATTTTCTGAAAGATTGAACAATTCCTGACCTTTCCTCTTCTTTTAAGCATTTTCTGTGCAGTTCAACTAAAATAAAATGCCATCACCACCTTGACAATTCGGTGACACTATACAAAAATAAATGACATACCATAACATCATGATGTCTGGTATGTAATCGACAGGCATTAGAGACAAACATGCAGACCTCCTCCGATAACATAATGAACATTAATTTTAACAAAGGTGTGACTAGCTTTACTGGCATAATTTGAATGAACTCTACACCCTCTGTTCCTTAATATAAGACGTTTTCGCAGTTCAATTTAAAGTACCCAAATGTCTAGTATTTAGAAAAACAGGTAGTAGTTTTCTTGAGCACATATCTGGGAAAGCTTGCCACACCTTATATATGTCCATATGCTAATGCAACACCATTCAAATAGTACAAATATACACTAATCCAGTGGCTAGTGCAATAGTAGAGTAGTTTTTTTATTATGGGGTACAGTACAATGGTTTTACCGAACATATTTCCATAACCTAGCACTAGAAGATTCTATAAGCATTAACTATACAAAATGTAAAGGCAACAAGTTTCAGCATTGGTATATTTAGGCTGTGCAACAGCATTAAACCAAATACAAAAGTCTGAAGGTAACTAGCATTATTAACTAATGACAGTATAAAAAAATTGCAAACCATGTACCTTTAAGGTAAATATCATTTCAAACTCGACAGGACCTAAAAAATTGCTATCCCAATCTTGATAATCGATCAAACATAAAAACTTGATCAAACGAATCAAGAAAACAGCCGGAGGAGGAGGTGCTCACTGTTGACCTTTCCTCTTCTCTTCATAATTTTTTGTGCAGTTTAACTGAAATAAAATGACATCACCGCTTGGCATTTTGGGGACATCGTACAAAAAAATTGACTTATCTCATGAAGTGAGGTATGTAATCTATAAGCATTAACAGTGCAAAAATCTGAAGGTAGTAACAAGTTTCATCGTTGGTATACTGGCTGTGCAACAACATTAGAATGCCTTAGCTCAAAAATCTTTAATACATCCACAATCAACAGCTAACCCTGAAATAATCCAGTGACATTAAATGGCATTGCTTAAATTTATTAGTGGCATTAAACTGAGTGCGACATTAGTTAAATGTGACATCACTTTAGTAGTAGCATTGCTTGACTTTACCGGTGGCGTTATACTAACAACAAAAAAGTGGCAATAAGAGCATGGGGAGGCCCATTCGGACAGTGGGCGCACCAGTACGATGTATCTCCATAGATGCATAGAGTGGTGAGGGAGGGATGGTTGCCCAGAGCAACAAATATCCAGGCAGCATATGTGGATTACGTCCCATTTTTGTTCTCTTTATCCACCTTTTTCCTATGTGAGGACAACAAACCGATCAACCTGGTCATTCTCTATTGGGTTGTCATGCCTTTCTACCCTTTTTCAACCAAGAGACACAAGACTTGCTCCTTAGCTACTGATTTTCTCCTTTTCAACCTAGATGCGGGTTCGATACCTAGTCTCTTCGACGGTACTTTCTCCCTTTCTTTCCTTATTCAATCCAGACATGGATTAGTCTGCATGAAGTAGGGTTTCCTTTAATAGTGCAAATTAAGATTTTTGTCTGCGTGACCAGCAGAGCAGAGGATAGTAAATTGGGGAGATGGTGGAGTGGAAAAAGATCCACATGCAGTGACGTGGCAAATGGGGCAATAGAACAAGGGTATGGTTCGAAAAGAGGTAGCATACCTGAGGGTCGGTGGGAAGTGGCTTTGCTCATGGTTGTTGTCCTCCGCACACACTACGGCAGTGAGCTTGGGGACGGAGGACATTCCTCGCCGGCACTAGGTCTGAGAGGACGGACTTGTCGTTAGTGTGTGACCTCGCTCGCCGACGACGAGTGCATCAACGATGCACATCCTTTTCTTCGCCGGCAGACGGGATCCTAGCGGATCTATGACCACTGGTGAGGAGGGAGAGAGAGGGGCCACCACCATCTTTTTTAGATTTGGAGAGAGGGTTATAGTGTGAGAAGCAAGTGGGTAGCCCTTAGCAAGCAAGCGCTGAAGCTCCAGCCTATATATCTTTTTTGATACTAGTACTAGAGGTAGAGTAGTGGTAGAGTAGTTTATATTTTCTCTGCATACAGTAACAATTAGTTGTGCTTAAAAACTGAACGGCATGCCATTAAAAAAGTAAAGTCTAGAAATAATGCAGCACCTCGGGCCAACGCGGCCAGATCGCATTTTGCACGAGAAATGACACACCATGTTTCATTGACACGTGGTCCCGTTCCAACATGTCAGTGAGACGACGGCGAGTCCTTTTGTATAATTTCCGAACAAACGTCTATGTAGGCCGGGGCGCCTCTTTCTATACCGTGGCGACCGTCCACTCCCCACTAGCCTCTTCCTATATTGTGGCAACCATCCACCGCCTCTTCGCCTTTCCCTCTAGATTTGGAACTGTTGTCGCACGCTCTTCCTCCCTTCATTTGCCTTCACTCTTCCTTCTGCCATTGTTCATCTTCTTGATGGAGGGAACATGCAGGAAACAGCCCCATTATTCTTGCCCCGATCTAAAAGATGACGTGGTGGAGGAACTCATTGATAGGTGCGACGTCATCACCATGGCTAGCATGGCAGGTTCATTCAAGACCATTCTCGACTCAACAAATAACATCATTACAAAGAACCCAAGGGTTCAGGAACGGTTTAATCTCCCCTATATTCTTTGCCATGACCCTGCTCACTGGTGCGGGGATGACGAAAGCCTCGCCTTGTGCAAGTTGATGCTGCTTGATAATGATACATGTGATGTTAAGATGTCATCGCTTACGGGTAAGGCCTGGGCAGGCCCAAATGGAGATTCGGTTGTTTATATTGGGTACAACTGCGACTGGGAACTTGTGAATGTCTACACTAGTCACTGGGTTCTGCTACTTCTTGAGCTTGCGTTGGTTTTTCCCTTGAAGAGGAAAGGGTGATGCAGCAAAGTAGAGACAAGTATTTCCCTCAGTTTGAGAACCAAGGTATCAATCCAGTAGGAGACAACGCACAAATCACCGAATACCTACACAAACAATCAAACAACTTGCACCCAACATGATAAAGGGGTTGTCAATCCCTTCACGGTTATTTGCAAAAGTGAGATCTGATAGAGATAGATAAACGATAAAGTAAATATTTTTGGTATTTTTGTTTTATAGATCGGAAAGTAAAAGATTGCAAAATAATAGATCGGGAACTTGTATGATGAAAAGTAGAAGATTATATGATGGAAAATAGACCCGGGGGCCATAGGTTTCAATAGAGGCTTCTCTCAAGATAGAAAATAATACGGTGGGTGAACAAATTACTGCCGAGCAATTGATAGAAAAGAGCAAAGTTATGACGATATCTAAGGCAATGATCATGAATATAGGCATCACGTCTGTGTCATGTAGACCGAAACGATTCTGCATCTACAACTATTACTCCACACATCGATCGCTATCCAGCATGCATCTAGAGTATTAAGTTCATAAAGAACGGAGTAATGCATTAAGTAAGATGACATGATGTAGAGGAATTAACTCAAGCAATATGATAAAAACCCCATCTTTTTATTCTCGATGGCAACAATACAATACGTGCCTTGCTGCCCCTACTGTCACTGGGAAAGGACACCGCAAGATTGAACCCAAAGCTAAGCACTTCTCCCATTGCAAGAAAAACCAATCTAGTTGGCCAAACCAAACCGATAGTTCGAAGAGAATTACAAAGATATCAAATGATGCATATAAGAAATCAGAGAAGATTCAAATAATATTCATAGATAAGCTGATCATAAATCCACAATTCATTGGATCTCGGCAAACACACCGCAAAAAAGTATTACATCGAATAGATCTCCAAGAACATCGAGGAGAACATGGTATTGAGAATCAAAGAGAGAGAAGAAGCCATCTAGCTACTAGCTATGGACCCATAGGTCTGTGGTAACTACTCACGCTTCATCGGAAGGGCAATGGTGTTGATGTAGAAGCCCTTCGTGATCGAATCCCCCTCCAGCAGGGTGCTGGAAAAGGTCCCTAGATGTGATATCACGGGTACAAAAGGTTCCGGCGGTGGAAAAGTCTTTTCAAGGATGCCTCTGTTGGTTTGGGGATATATGAGTATATATAGGCGAAAGAATTAGGTCAGGAGGTGCACGAGGGGCCCACAAGGGTGGGAGGCGCGCCCTACCCCCTGGGCGCGCCCTCCGTCCTTGTGGCCGCCTCGTGGCTCCTCCGACTTCATCTCCAAGTCTCCTGGTTTCCTTCTGGTCCAGGAAAAATCATCGCGAAAGTTTTATTCCGTTTGGACTCCGTTTGGTATTCCTTTTCTGCGAAACTCAAAAACAAGGACAAAAACAGAAACTGGCACTGGGCTCTAGGTTAATAGGTTAGTACCAAAAATAATATAAAATAGCATATTAATGCATATAAAACATCCAAAACAGATAATATAATAGCATGGAACAATAAAAAATTATAAATACGTTGGAGACGTATCAAGCATCCCCAAGCTTAATTCTTGCTCGTCCTCGAGTAGGTAAATGATAAAAACAGAATTTTTGATGTGGAATGCTACCTAACATATTTATTCATGTAATTTTCTCTATTGTGGCATGAATGTTCATATCCATAAGATTCAAAACAAAAGTTTAATATTGACATAAAAACAATAATACTTCAAGCATACTAACAAGGCAATTATGTCTTCTCAAAATAACATGGCCAAAGAAAGCTTATCCCTACAAAATCATATAGTCTGGCTAAGCTCCATCTTCATCACACAAAATACTCAAATCATGCACAACCCCGATGACAAGCCAAGCAATTGTTTCATACTTTTGATGTTCTCAAACCTTTTCAACTTTCACGCAATACATGAGCGTGAGCCATGGAAATAGCACTATAGGTGGAATAGAATATGGTGGTTTTGGAGAAGACAAAAAGAGGGAGATAGTCTCACATCAACTAGGCGTATCAACGGGCTATGGAGATGCCCATCAATAGATATCAATGTGAATGAGTAGGGATTGCCGTGCAATGGATGCACTAGAGCTATAAGTGTATGAAAGCTCAAAAAGAAAACTAAGTGGGTGTGCATCCAACTTGCTTGCTCATGAAGACCTAGGGCAATTTGAGGAAGCCCATCGTTGGAATATACAAGCCAAGTTCTATAATGAGAAATTCCCACTAGTATATGAAAGTGACAACATAGGAGACTCTCTATCATGAAGATCATGGTGCTACTTTGAAGCACAAGTATGGAAAAAGGATAGTAACATTGCCCCTTCTCTCTTTTTCTCTCATTTTTTTCTTTCTTCTTTTTTTTCCTTTTTTTTATTTCTCTTTTTTTTCTTTGGCTTCTATGGCCTCTTTTTTTTTTCCTCACATGGGACAATGCTCTAATAATGAAGATCATCATACTTCTATTTACTTACAACTCAAAAAAATTACAACTCAATACTAGAACAAAATATGACACTATATGAATGCCTCCGGCGGTGTACCGGGATGTGCAATGAATCAAGAGTGACATGTATGAAAAAATTATGAATGGTGGCTTTGCCAAATATACGATGTCAACTACATAATCATGCAAAGCAATATGACAATGATGATGCATGTCATAGTAAACGGAACGGTGGAAAGTTGCATGGCAATATATCTCAGAATGGCTATGAAAATGCCATAATAGGTAGGTATGGTGGCTGTTTTGAGCAAGGTATATGGTGGGTGTATGGTACCGGCGAAAGCTGTGCGATACAAGAGAGGCTAGCAATGGTGGAAGGGTGAGAGTGCGTATAATCCATGGACTCACATACCTATTGCAAAAATCTATTAGTCATCAAAACAAAGTACTACGCGCATGCTCCTAGGGGGATAGATTGGTAGGAAAAGACCATCGCTCGTCCCCGACCGCCACTCATAAGGAAGACAATCAAAAAATATCTCATGCTCCAACTTCGTTACATAACGGTTGACCATACGTGCATGCTACGGGACTCACAAACCTTAACACAAGTATTTCTCAAATTCACAATTACTCACTAACATGACTCTAATATCACCATCTTTATATCTCAAAACAATCATAAGGAATCAAACTTCTCATAGTATTCAATGCACTTTATATGAAAGTTTTTATTATATCCCTCTTGGATGCCTATCATGTTAGGACTAAATTTATAACCAAAGCAAATTACCATGCTGTTTAAAGACTCTCAAAATAATATAAGTGAAGCATGAGAGTTCAATAATTTCTACAAAATAAAGCCACCGCCGTGCTCTAAAAAGATATAAGTGAAGCACTAGAGCAAAATTGCCTAGCTCAAAAGATATAAGTGAAGCACAAAGAGTATTTTAATAAATCACGATTCATGCGTGTCCCTCTCAAAAGGTGTGTACATAAAGGATGATTGTGGCAAACTAAAAAACAAAGACTCAAATCATCCAAGACGCTCCAAGCAAAACACATATCATGTGGTGAATAAAAATATAGCCTCAAGTAAAGTTACCGATAGACGAAGACGAAAGAGGGGATGCCTTCCGGGGCATCCCCAAGATTAAGCTCTTGGTTTTCCTTGAATATTACCTTGGGGTGCCTTGGGCATCCCCAATATTAGGCTCTTGCCACTCCTTATTCCATAGTCCACCAAATCCTTACCCAAAACTTGAAAACTTCACAACACAAAACTCAACAGAAAATCTCATAAGCTCCGTTAGTATAAGAAAATAAATCACCACTTTTGGTACTGTTGTGAACTCATTCTTTATTTATATTGGTTTAATATCTACTGTATTCCAACTTCTCCATGGTTCATACCCCCCCCCCCCCCCCCCGATTCTACCCATAGATTCATCAAAATAAGCAAACAACACAAAGAAAACAGAATCTGTAAAAAACAGAATAGTCTGTGAAGATCCGAATTGTTCTAATACTTCTCTAACTCCAAAAATTCTGAAAAATTAGGACAACATAGGAAATTTGTACATAAATCAGATATAAAATATTCAGGGTTTTTCAATGCTCCAGTGAATTATTAAAATTCTGTGACTGGATGCAAAAGTTTCTGTTTTTCAGCAAGATCAAGTCAACTATCACCGTAAGCCATCCCAAAGTTTTTACTTGGCACAAACACTAATTGAAACACAAAACCACGTCTAACCAGAGGCTAGATGAATTATTCAAAGCAAAACAGGAACAAAAAATAAAAAGCAAAAATAAAATTGGGTTGCCTCCCAACAAGCACTATTGTTTAACGCCCTTAGCTAGGCATTGATAATTTTGATGATGCTCATATGAAAGAAAAGAATTGAAGCACAAAGAGAGCATCATAAAATATGTGAAAAACACATCTAAGTCTAACATACTTCCTATGCATAGGCATTTTATAGGAAAACAAATTAGCAAGACAAGCAAGATCTGGCATATGCAAGGAAGAAGAAAGAAACGATAGCAATCTCAACATGAAGAGAGGTAATTTAGTAACTTGAAAATTTCTACAACCATATTTTCCTCTCTCATAATAATTACATGTAGGATCATAAGAAAATTCAACAATATAGCTATCACATAACATATTCTCAACACGATCCACATGCATGCGAAGTTGACACTCTTCCAAAATAGTGGGATTAACATTAACTAAAGTCATGACCTCTCCAAACCCACTTTTATCAAAAATTTCATAAGATTGAATATTCTCCAAATATGTGGGATCTAAAGTTGACACTCTTCCAAACCCACTTTCAATATTATTGCAAACATTATTATCAATCTCATATTCATCATGGGGCTTATATAAAATTTCAAGATCATAAGAAGAATCACCCCAATCATGATCATTGCAACAAGTAGTAGACATAGCAAAATTAGCATCCCCAAGCTTAGGGTTTTGCATATCATTAGCATAACTAACATTAATAGAATTTATAGTAGAACCATTGCAATCATGCTTTTCATCCAAGGAGCTATCGTGAATCACTTCATAAATTTCTTCTTTTAACACTTTATCACAATTTTTAGATTCACGAATTTCAAGCATAACTTCATAAAGGTAATCTAGTGCACTCAACTCACTAGCAATACGTTCATCATAATTGGATCTCTTAAAAAGATTAGCAAGTGGATGAGGATCCATAAACTCTTAGCAAGCAAAGATGCAAGCAAAAAGAAGGCACATGGTAACACAAGCAAACAAAAGGCAAACGAAAAAGAAGAACGGAAGAAGGGCAAATAAAAAGGGAAATCTTTTCGAAAATCATTTTAGAAGTGGGGGAGAGGAAAACAAGAGGCAAATGGCGAATAATGTAATGCAAGAGATGGGAGTTTATGATGGGTACTTGGTATGTCTTGACTTGGCGTAGATCTCCCCGGCAACGGCGCCAGAAATTCTTCCTGCTACTTCTTGAGCTTGCGTTGGTTTTTCCCTTGAAGAGGAAAGGGTGGTGCAGCAAAGTAGAGATAAGTATTTCCCTCAGTTTGAGAACCAAGGTATCAATCTAGTAGGAGACAATGCACAAATCACCAAATACCTGCACAAACAATCAAACAACTTGCACCCAACGTGATAAAGGGGTTGTCAATCCCTTCACGGTTATTTGCAAAAGTGAGATCTGATAGACATAGATAAACGATAAAGTAAATATTTTTAGTATTTTTGTTTTATACATCGAAAAGTAAACGATTGCAAAATTTTAGATTGGAAACTTGTATGATGAAAAGTAGAAGATTATATGATGGAAAATAGACCCGGGGGCCATAGGTTTCACTAGAGGCTTCTCTCAAGATAGAAAATAATACGGTGGGTGAACAAATTACTGCCGAGCAATTGATAGAAAAGCACAAAGTTATGATGATATCTAAGGCAGTGATCATGAATATAGGCATCATGTCCGTGTCAAGTAGACCGAAACGATTCTGCATCTACTACTATTACTCCACACATCGACCGCTATCCAGCATGCATCTAGAGTATTAAGTTCATAAAGAATGGAGTAACGCATTAAGTAAGATGACATGATGTAGAGGAATTAACTCAAGCAATATGATGAAATCCCCATCTTTTTATCCTCGATGGCAACAATACAATACGTGCATTGCTACCCCTATTGTCACTGGGAAAGGACACCGCAAGATTGAACCCAAAGCTAAGCACTTCTCCCATTGCAAGAAAAACCAATCTAGTTGGCCAAACAAAACCGATAGTTCAAAGAGAATTACAAAGATATCAAATCATGCATATAAGAAATCACAGAAGATTCAAATAATATTCAAAGATAAGCTGATCATAAATCCACAATTCATCGGATCTCGGCAAACACACCGCAAAAAAGTATTACATCGAATAGATCTCCAAGAACATCGAGGAGAACATGGTATTGAGAATCAAAGAGAGAAAAGAAGCCATCTAGCTACTAGCTATGGACCCGTAGGTCTGTGGTAAACTACTCACGCTTCATCGGAAGGGCAATGGTGTTGATGTAGAAGCCCTCCGTGATCAAATCCCCTTCCAGCAGGGTGCCAGAAAAGGTCCCCAGATGGGATCTCATGGGTACAGATGGTTGCGGCGGTGGAAAAGTATTTTCGTGGATGCCTTTGTTGGTTTGGGGATATATGAGTATATATAGGCTAAAGAATTAGGTTTGAGGTGCACGAGGGGCCCACAAGGGTGGGGGATCGCGCCCTACCGCCCTGGGCAAGCCCTCCGTCCTTGTGGCCGCCTCGTGGCTCCTCCGACTTCATCTCCAAGTCTCCTGGTTTCCTTCTGGTCCAAGAAAAATCATCGCAATAGTTTTATTCCGTTTGGACTCCATTTGGTATTCCTTTTCTGCGAAACTCAAAAACAAGGAAAAAATAGAAACTAGCACTTGGCTCTAGGTTAATAGGTTAGTCCCAAAAATAATATAAAATAGCATATTAATGCATATAAAACATCCAAAACAGATAATATAATAGCATGGAACAATAAAACATTATAGATACGTTGGAGACGTATCTGGTTCCACTTCCAAAAATCTAAGACTGCCCTGAGGTTGAGCACACAGATGATCTTCGTATGTTGAAATACGATCATGGTGACTGTCATCTGCAGAAGATAGCAATTTGTCGAGTTCCCAATCGCTCTTGGGATTATAGGAACACTTGTGTTGTCGCTATCTTCGACAAGCTTGTTGCCATCCTTAGTCCTTCGACTCGATGGATGTTGCTCAAAAATCAGTTTCTGTACATGGATGTGTACTGTGATGCAATTCAATACGAGGGTCTTGTGTTTGTTTCCACCGCTCGTGGCACTGTTTTTGCATCGGATCCTTATTGTTTTGGTGCATTTGTCTCCCACTGTAATTATAATTGTTTCATTCACCATGCATGTGAGTTTAGTATCCCCGTACACTGATTAACCTATTTGTGTTTTCCAAGGTCCTGTCAACATTCCCCCACCAATACTTGGAAAATTTTATAACCAAGGGGGAGATGACGATGGTGAGGATCACGAGCATAAAGACGAGCAGGACCTACATACTCAGTGGCACCTAGCACCCTATTTTGATGGATCGCCTCTTCTTGTTTGTATACAGGGCACTGCTCATGTTACAGAGGAAGCATGTGTTGTCTCACATGGTCGCACTCTCTGGACCTATTCCAACATCCGTTGCAGGGTATTCGAGATGGATACTAGTGTGCTAGCGCTAGCACCTTTTGCCTAGTTCAATATTGATAGTCTTGGAGAAAACTCGCTCTTCCTTGGATTAAACTATCCAGTGATGGTGAAAGGCGATCCAGCTGATGTTGGCACAACATTTCTACCATTTATGAGAAGCAAATGTATCTATACCTCAGACATTGCTATGGTTCCCTACCCTGGCTATCACAATATGCGTCCTGATATAGGCCGCTTCAGCCTGGATGACGAGTCTTGCATTGGTCTCGATATTGACAATAGCTGGCCGCACCTAGAGAATCACTTATGGTCCAAAGAAAGCATTTCCAACGCCAAGAATTGGTTGACCTGAAGTTTATTTCATCGCTTTGTTATTTGTTGTGTGATAAAAACTTTAGTAGTATAATGTATCCTTGTTGCCGTTGTATGTTGATAACTTGTTGTATGTAATACTAAATGATATGCCCATGACAAACTTACTAAATTTATGAATGGCTTTCGAGTTGCTTCTTAGAGTGGGTGCTGTGACGCGGCAATTGTTTTTTCCCGAATACATAATTGTACGTGCATTGCAACAAGTTATCGGATGAGTCCAATCAACAATAGTACTACTAGTTAGCTTCACATGCTTCGCGCGGTGGGCGGGTGTTTGTAATGTATAGTTGCGAATTCCATCATCCTAGGTCGTCGGATGAGTCTAATCAACGGTAGAAATTGCATTCTGATGTTTGGATTCAAACTTTCAAAACTGCTGCACTATCTCTACGTCTACGTATACGTAATTAATATGACAAATTTTAAACATGAGACCAGCCATCCACCCTCTCAAAGAACACTTTTTAGCCTAGCACAGACTGTAGGAAATTTGGCCACAGTGTTTGGTGGGCCATATGTTAATGTGTTCGCTGTACGTGACTAGCACCTCGAATCCTCAATATATAGTAGGGTGGCATGGGCCAGAACAAGCATTCACGTCCAGGAGTAGGGCACACGCCACCAGCACGACTCCCATCTAACACCATATTTCTTGGAGTCCGTGCTATAGCTATCGCTTCTCCCTCCTCGTTTCTCTAAACTCAGCCATCGCACGGCGGGCAGGGTGGGGGTTTGCCGATAGTCTGTTTCCTCAACTGCGGTCCCACTTGTAAGTGAAGGTGCGAGACAACAGTCATTCCCCCCTTGAGTGGCGTGCCTGACCAACCGTGTGGGGGTGCGACATGAACAAGGCAGGCTTTTCCTTTTGAACTGATACTACTAGTAAGTTGTAACACTTGGGTTCTGCTCCTGGCGTGACCAATAGATAGAAATAATGATTTTCCCTCAAAAAATAGAAATAACGATTCAAAACGATAGCGCTGGGCTTTTCCCGCGTGATAAGCGGGGGAGTTTGGCCAATTTCGGCCATCATCGCTTTCCTTACATGCGGTTCCACATGTAAGTGATATGCCTAGTGACTGTGCATTCAGGGGTGGGCCGGAACGACCGTCTGGGGTGAGCCTGCGCATCGGTCTGCTCGCACGCCTCCCGTCTACTCAAAGACTCCGTCCTGATTTGTTGGTCCTTTCATATTTTGTGTCAAATTTTAACCATAGATTCAATTGATAAAATTTTAATGCATGTTACTATAATTTATATGGTTAGATTCGTATTTGAACATAGTTTCCAATGATACTATTTTTTGTTAATTGAATTCATAGTAAAAAATTGGCACAAAACACTAAGGGGAACAATAAACCAGGACGGAGGTAGTACCCCGCACGGCGCCTCCTAGTAGCCAATTAAGACATGGACGCGTGGCAGCACTTAAATGGTTAGTACAACACCCATGATTTCAAAACTACTTCTGTTTCCGATTGTAACGTGTCAGCTCTTTGTTCCAAAATGACTTTGTTTTGGTTGTTTATGTGTGTGCCTTCGCAAATTGAACCACCATGCCTAGAAGTTTGAAATCCATTCCCATTTCTTGCATGGGACCTAAACATTCCCATTAGACGTCAATATTAATATATAAGAAGTTTGGTTGTGGCACGGTTCATGCATGGTACGTACAAAAAGTTATGAAGTTGATGCACAAGGTAAGAAAATTACAGTCTACATGGGATTGACACAAAAATAAAGATGCATACGGATCCATCAACAACATCCTCTCACCCTAGTGTGCCAGGTCACCAACTGACATGTGAGGAGCAGCGGCGTTGGCGGTGAGCTCAACGTGCTTCTGAACAATGCCGTCCAAGGTTGCCCCGCAGTCTAAGAAGGCCTGCGTCCTATCATCCTCCTCTAGCACGTAGTAGTCCTTGTGGACTATTTGCTTATAGACGTGGGTGATTATGTCGATGGTGTCTTGCTGCGCCAGGCACTACACGGCGAGCGTGACCTCAAGGTGGACATTCTCCGGCGCGACGGCGGGCAGTCGCAGGACCACCAATGCGTCGAAGAGGTTGTTACCATAGATGCCGTTGAGGGTGGCGGGCATCGCATAGCCTGGGCGTGTGGGCTGGAGGAATACGTCAAGGTCATCCGCGAGCTTCTTGACGATGGTGAACTTGTTGAGGAAGCCGACGAGGACCTCGCCAAACATGGAGACGAAGCTGTCGTCCAAGAGGCATCTCGCCCTGCCGGCCTCAAGCACGACCTGGAGACGTTCCTCGGTGCCGGGCCGCAGGCCGGCGTCATGGACCATCTGGCACAGCCGGCTCATGATCGCGCTCATCTCCTGCATGGGTCTAGCTTCTAGTCAACTGATCTTGCGATTGGAGTGATCACTCTTGCCCTTGGTTATGGTGCGTAGGTGCGTAGGATTTCGTAGATTGGACTGGCGGGGAGCCTTTATATGAGAAGTGCAGACTGCGTTGCATTAACGTGTGTGTTGTCCATCTACTCCTCGGCCCTTACCCCCTCTGTACCAGTGCAGTATAGTCATCTCACCGAGACCAAGTTGGGGGAAAACGAGAGAACTTGATGTTTATTTTGTAATTAATGTCATTGCATGCGGAGAATTGAGCACTACTAGTACATGTTGTGCTAAGTAGTTTCAAGTCATTGAATGCATACGCACCCCATGTCTCCTGTTGGCTGATTTCTTTTTTCATGGCAAAAAATAGGGAACGAGGTGGGTAGTTAATGCACCGCGCCTAAAAGTTTTGGGATTATTTGGTTTTCGTAACGTGAGTGATGCACCAGTACAGTGGGAGTACAATAGTAGTCTGATTGATGAGATTTCAGATTTGATCCATCTACCGGAAGGGAGTGTGTATAATATCATCGGAAATTACATACAAAACCGAATAAAACAATACTCCATGTATTTATTTACGGAGGGAGTAGTATATTTTTTGTGACATGCATTACTAGATATTGCTAGCCAAATACTAAATCCAGACAGAGGTGGTAGTACTAGTAAATCAAGACGGTGGTAGTACTAGTAGTACTACCAATGTAGTATTACTGTACGGCCCGTTGGTCAAATTATTACGTGTTGCTCCTCACAGTGAAGTGACAAGACCCTGCGCCAGGGATGACACCTGACTGTAGGTAGCGTGTTCGGCATACCAAAGTCAGCCTCACCGTGCGCAGTCACTATCATCATGGCTGTAGAGCTAGCCTACTTACAACTAGCCGTGTTCGACATAATTTCCCGTGTGTTGTGGTGATCTCACGGCAGATGCCATGGGATGGAGAAAAGAGGGGACAGGGACAAGCGCACCGGTGGGCTCCAGAGGCGAGGTCGGATAAGCGAGCGCGAGACACAAGACATACCTAGGTTCGGGACCCTCTGGAGACATAATACCCCTAGTCCTGCCGAGTGTGGTTTATATGAGGTAGATACTAGCTTGCTCCTAGAGGCGTTTTGGGGAGGAAGAAAGACAGACCAATGCATAGGATACTCCTTCTCCGCGGGTGTGTGTGAGTGTTCTATCAGATTCCAGCCCTTTGCATTAAGGTGCACCGGGGGGTCTTATAGGCTGGCCCCCCGGGGTTACAATGGTAAAGTTACATGGGTGCGGGGCCTTGATGTTAGTGTCTAGGAGCCGGGAATGTGGGCCGCCTGGTCTGCCGGGTCCGCCGGGTCCGCCGGGTGCGGGCCCACCTGGAGGTCAGCTGCAGACCACCGGCCATCGCACCGACCCAACGGCCTCGCCACTGTCCGCGTCACACCATCAATGAACCCTCACCACCGTAGCCGCTCTCTGGAAGCTACGGGCCGACGTACTCCGCCTATAAAAGGCCACTCTGAGCCTCACTCCACCTCGCCATCATCTCACCATCCTCATAGCCATCCTCCCAAACAAGCAACGGAGCCCGGGGATGCCGTCTTCTTCCTCTCCGGCAGAAGCTTCTGCCTCCACCCCTCGGATGAGACTGAGCTCTCCAGTACCTCCCTTCCGTAGCTGACCACTACAGGGGACTCCCATCACCACCTCAAGCTTCCCCCACACTCCAATTTCTCCTCCCTGTGGCCATGGCATCAACTCCATCATCGCCGTAGCCACCTTCCGCCATGGCTGATGCCACACTCGGCCTCGACCTCCCCAACCCCCAAGACCCAGCCAGGGGGTCGTGGCTCTCCTTTTCGAGCTCACCGGTGTGCGGAGCTCCACCGAACGCCGCCTGGGTCGCCGGCGCGAACGGCGGCCTCCTCTACCCCCTTCTCTGTTTCAGGCAGGAGAAGGGAGATGGAGCTGGCCAGCGGGCCACGTTGCCCTCCGGCCCCACCTGTCAAAGGCCCAGCACGAGGGCTGAGCCACTGACGGGTGGGCCTCGCCTAGTTAAGTGGATACGGCTTCTGGCGGAATCCGTTTTTGCTCACAGAAAACGTACTCCATGGGGCACGCCTTCGACGTCACCGTCTCTCCCGCGTGGCCAGCCGACCGGGCCAGGCCCAATAGCACCACGCGGCTAAATCGCGCTCAAGGCGCGTTTCTCATCTTCTCTTTTTTCTTTTTCAATAGGCTTCAAATAATTCCACAGTAGTCTTTTCTACACCAAATTTGATGATCCAACTTTATATATACACCTAAATTCATGCTCTATTATTCCAGCCTAGGTGAACATTTTTCCTAAACTCTGTATCTACTGGATCTATTAAATAGTCCATTTCTTTAATTATCTCAGCTCAGTAATTTCATTAGTAATTCATATTAACTCCAAATAAATTGATTCTTTCTCTGTTATTTTTGATTTTTCATCTAGTTTATTTTAGTATTTATTTCAAAAATATTTGAAATAATTTTTGGCACTGTTTTTGAATTATGTGGTAATTCAAATATTTATGAAAATAGGAAATGGAGGGAAGATAACTTGTCAAACTTTTGGAGTGCACCCCACACTTCTGCATGCTCAAGGCAAGCATCTTGAACACTTGATATGGTGAATTCATGGTAGTTTATTTGCTAGAATAATTTAAACATGACTATGTTAAATTCAAACTAAATTGCATATTGCTAGTAGTGCTTGCATGGTTTGAATTCGAGTAAAATTTGCATGCTTGTAGTGTTGGCATGTTTCATTGTACCGTGCATCGTGTGTTGCCATGACTAACTTGCAGGAGCAGGCATAAGTGAAATATCGTTACCGGTAGGAGGATGATCACGTTGGAGCGTGATCATGCCTTGTTTGTTGTGCATGTTGGAGCATGCAAGGGTTGTGGCCCAGTTGGGATTGCTGTTGAAGGAGTACCTTGTTGTGCTAACCGTTGCAGGAAACTTAATGCCTCCTGAGTCGACCATAGATCGAGTCTTGTTCCGGTAACCCCCATACTTGTTTCGTGCTGCCACAGGTTCCTGCCATAGGTAGGGTATGGTTCAGTAAGTTGATAACCCCTTTCCATGCACACACCGTACAGAGGGCCACGATGAGGGTTTCCCAGGGATCCGGGACTAAATCATGTCATCGGGTCAGGGGGCATGGGTGTTTCTAGTTGTGACTGAGAGGGGGGCACCACTTATAATCCGTGCGTATTAATAGTGATCCCATGCAGGACGTTGGTCTCTCCGTCTCAGAGTTTTTCTTGAACGATGCCTTGGGTGATTCCTGGATCCGGAAAGTTAATCTGGTGTGTGCTGGTCAGGTGTGTTTTCAACCCAAAGACCGTAATGGGAATTAGTCAGTGTCACGGTACTGACTAAAGAAATCCTTTACTTATGGGTAAAGACTACACCCTCTGCAGAGTTTAAACCTATTCGAATAGCCGTGTCCGCGGTTAAGGGCTACAGTCTGGGTTGGTTAAGTGTCGGCCTTAGTGTCGGTCTCCGGAGGAAATACTTAAAATGTGCCTGAATTGTTTTTGCTGAATATTTATTATCACCCTGATGCTATCATGAATATTTTGCTATGCTTGTTAATATTACTGTGGTTATACATATTATTGTGGACTAACCCGTTTCTCTTATTTTATATTCCTGAGTGTCTCAGGGGCTGGCTAGACTACCCCGGGCACTCAATTTTATTTTTAAGACCTCTCCGTGGCGTCCCTTGAGTTACTAGGCGGTCTGTCACACCACTACTCTTGTGGACACCCGTTTGGCATTTATTTTCAAGACCTCTCGTGGCGTCCCTCGAGTTAACAGGCGGTTTATCACGCCACTACTCTTGTGGACACCCGATTGGCATTTCTCTTCAAGCCCGACCGTGGCGTCACTTGACACCCGACTGGCATTTCTTTTCAAGACCTCTCGTGGCGTCGCCTAAGTTCTCGGATGGTCCTGTCTCGTCCGATTTCTCTTTTAGACACCCGATTGGCATTTCTCTTCAAGACCTACCGTGGTGTCACTTGACATCCGACCGGCATTTCTTTTATTTTGCTTCCTTTGACTTTCCTTGTTTATCACTACCAATTTTATATGTTTGCATGTGCTAATATTTTATCATGCCATGATTTAATTCCTGTCAGTAGGCATTTAAGTCCATCATGAGCATATGCATATAGTGTGGTTCATCATGATCATATAATTTAATTGTTGCATTCGGTATATCTTTTGTTCCTGATGTTTGCGAGTACATTCAAACATACTCACAGGCTTGTCCCTGGCTATTTACTTGGCCAGGTCAGGATTTCTACAAGGAGTACCACAGTGATGTCCATGCGGAGCCTAGGATGGCAGCCATGCGAGATAGGAATTATCCAGGTCAGCCGTTCCTGTGGGAATGGAGCCCCATCGACGTTGAAGAACCGCGAGACAATTCCGTCATCCACCACCAGAATCACTGTTGTATCATTAGACCTTTATGGTCTTGTACCCAATTCTTGTAATAGCTTGGTAATCTGTAACAAGGACGTGTCCACCAGTAACGGTAATCCTGGGCTGGTGATGACACGAGGGGTTAATTTTCTGGGATATGTTGTGTCCCCGAAATCCGGCCCCGACATTATTCTAATAAATTCAGGATTCATGCGTGTCCCTCTCAAAAGGTGTGTACAGGAAATATTATTGTGGCAAACTAAAAAGCAAAGACTCAAATCATACAAGACGCTCCAAGCAAAACACATATCATGTGGTGAATAAAAATATAGCCTCATGTAAATTTACCGATAGACGAAGACGAAAGAGGGGATGCCATCCGGGGCATCCCCAAGCTTAGATGCTTGGTTGTCCTTGAATATTACCTTGGGGTGCCTTGGGCATCCCCAAGCTTAGGCTCTTGCCACTCCTTATTCCATAGTCCATCAAATATTTACACAAAACTTGAAAACTTCACAACACAAAACTCAACAGAAAACTCATGAGATCCGTTAGTATAAGAAAATAAATCACCACTTTTTGGTACTGTTGTGAACTCATTCTTTATTTATATTGGTGTAATATCTACTGTATTACAACTTATCCATGGTTCATACACTCCGATACTACCCATAGATTCACTAAAATAAGCAAACAACACATAGAAAATAGAATCTGTCAAAAACAGAACAGTCTGCGAAGATCTGAATTGTTCTATTACTTATTTAACTACAAAAAAGCTGAAAAATTAGGAAAAAGTTTTAAATTTGTATATCAAGCTTGTGTAAAAAATTCAGGATTTTTCCACGCTCCAGTGAATTTAAACAATTCTGTTACTGGATGCAAAAGTTTCTGTTTTTCAGCAACATCAAATCAACTATCACCGTAAGCCATCCCAAAGGTCTTACTTGGCTCAAACACTAATTAAAACACCAAAACACAATTACTACAGAGGTAATAATGTGTATTTATTGAAAAAATAACCAAAAACAAAAAACATAAAAATAAAATTGGGTTGCCTCCCAGCAGGCGCTATTGTTTAACGCCCATAGCTAGGCATAAAACATAGATCTAGGTATTGTCATCTTTGGTATGCAATCCATAAGTAGCTCTCATAATAGATTCATATGGCAACTTAATTTTATTTCTTGTAAAGTGTTCCATGCCCTTCCTTAACGGAAATTTAAATCTAATGTTTCCTTCTTTCATATCAATAATTGCACCAATCGTTCTAAGGAAAGGTCTACCAATAATAATAGGACATGTAGGATTGCAATCTATATCAAGCACAATGAAATGTACGGGCACATAATTCCTGTTTGCAACAATAATAACATCATTAATTCTTCCCATAGGTGTCTTAATAGTGGAATCCGCGAGATGCAAATTTAAAGAACTATCATCAAATTCACGAAAACCTAGCACATCACATAAAGTTTTTGGAATCGTGGAAACGCTAGCACCCAAATCACACAAAGCATGGCACTCATAATCTTTAATTTTAATCTTAATAGTAGGTTCCCACTCATCATAAATCTTTCTAGGGATAGAACCTTCCAACTCAAGTTTTTCTTCAAAAGATTTCATCATAGCATCAACGATATGTTTAGTAAAAGCTTTATTTTGATTATAAGCATGAGGAGAATTCAACATGGATTGCAACAAGGAAATACAATCTATCAAAGAAAGTTATCATAATTAAATTCCTTGAAATCCAAAAGAGTGGGTTCATTGCTACTTAAAGATTTGACCTCTTTAATCCCACTTTTATCAATTTTTGCATTAAGATCTAAAAGCTCCGAATCATTGGGACGCCTTCTAGCTAAAGTTGACTCATCTCCAGTCCCATCTTTATCAAGATTTACATTAGAAAACAAAGATTCAGTAGGAGTCACGCCAATAACTTTAAGATCCTCATCATTATTATCACAAGATTCCGGTTTAGCGGCCATCTTATTTACCAAAGTGGTTTATTTATCGGAAATTTGGCCTACTAAAATTTCAAGTTGAGCAAATTGAGATTTAAGACCATATAATTCTTTGGACATATCATCAAGCTCTTTATTAATGTACTCCATCATAGTTTTTTTGTTCTTTAAGCTCATTCCTAAATAAACTATTATGCTCAAATTGTAAAGACATAAACCTCTTAGCATTTTTTTCAATTTCTTCTAACTTCCTATAGTAAGGATCAAAGCTCTTGGGTTGCGCCATAAGGGCAAACAAGCAATCTAGCAAACGAGCAACCAAAAAGCAAATGAAAAGATGAACGGAAAAAGGGCGAATAAAAAGGCAAATCTTTTTGTATTTTTCTGAAAATCATTCTAGAAGTGGGGAGAGGAAAACGAGAGGCAAATGGCAAATATTGTAATGCAAGAGATGAGAGTTTATGGTGGGTACTTGGTAGGCTTGATGTAAATCTCCCCGGCAACGGAGCCAGAAATTCTTCCTGCTACTTCTTGATCTTGCGTTGGTTTTTCCCTTGAAGAGGAAAGGGTGATGCAACAAAGTAGAGATAAGTATTTCCCTCAGTTAAGAACCAAGGTATCAAATCCAGTAGGAGATACAAGCAAGTCCCCAATCTATGCACCTACACAAACAATCAAACACTTGCACCCAACGCGATAAAGGGATTATCAATCCCTTCACGGTCACTTGCAAAGGTGAGATCTGATAGAGATAGATATAAAAGATTACTAAAAATTAAAACAAAATAAAAGTAAAATAAATTGTAGCAAGGTATTTTTGGGTTTTTTGGTTTATAGATCTGAAAATATATGATGGAAAATAGACCCGCGGGCCAGAGGTTTCACTAGAGGCTTCTCTCTTGAAGGCAAATAATACGGTGGGTGAACAAATTACTGTCGAGCAATTGATTAAAAAGTGCAAAGTTATGACGATATCCAAGGCAATGATTATGCATATAGGCATCACGTCCGTGCCAAATAGACCGAAACGATTCTGCATCTACTAATATTACTCCACACATCGATCGCTATATAACATGCATCTAGAGTATTAAGTTTATAAAGAACGGAGTAACGCCTTAAGTAAGATGACATGATGTAGAGGGATAAACTCAAGCAATATGATGAAAAACCCATCTTTTTACCCTTGATGCCAACAATACAATATGTGCCTTGCTACCCCTACTTTGTCACTGGGTGAGGACACCACAAGATTGAACCCAAAACTAAGCACCTCTCCCATTGCAAGAAGAACCAATCTAGTTGGCCAAACCAAACCGATAATTCAAAGAGAAATACAAAGATATCAAATCATGCATATAAGAATTCTGAGAAGATTCAAATAATATTCATAGATAATCTGATCATAAATCAACAATTCATCGGATCTCGACAAACACACCACAAAAGAATATTACATCGGATAGATCTCCAAGAACATCGAGAAGAACATGGTATTGAGAATCAAAGAGAGAGAAGAAGCCATCTAGCTACTAGCTATGGACCCATAGGTCTGAGGTAAACTACTCACGCTTCATCGGAAGGGTAATAGAGTTGATGTAGAAGCCCTCCATGATCGAATCCCCCTCCAACAGGATGCCAGAAAAGGCCCCAAGATGGGATCTCACGGGTGCAGAAGGTTACGGCGGCGGAAAAGTATTTTGGTGGAGGCTTCTGGTCGTTTGGGAATATTTTGGAATTTATAGGCGAAAGATTAGGGTTGGAGGACTCCCATGGGGCCCACAAGCCAGGGGGGCACGCCCTGAGGGCTTGTGGAGCCCTTGGAACTCTTTTGACTTCCTCTCCAAGTCCTACGTGTGTCTTCTGGTCCAAGAAAAATCATCGTAAAGTTTTATTCTGTTTGGACTCCGTTTGATATTCCTTTTCTGTAAAACTAAAAAACAAGGAAACAATAGAAACTGGCTCTGGGCTCTAGGTTAATAAGTTAGTCCCAAAAATAATATAAAATAGCATATTAATGCATATAAAACATCCAAAACAGATAATATAATAGCATGGAACAATAAACAATTATAGATATGTTGGAGACGTATCACTGCTGCTCGCGGTCGAACGAATGCGTGATGGGGCAAAGGCGCAGGTCTTGGCGGGCGGGCGATCCGACCTCCGCCTGCTCGAGTCCACCGGCGAGAATGCGGAGCTGGCCGAAGCGCAACTGGCAGATGCTGAAGCCGGCGCGCCGCGCCACGCGGGTAAGTCTCCAAACCCAGACCTCTTCCGAGACTGACTAGACGACGATGAGGAGAACCTGATGGGCATTGGCGGTGCAGCGCCGTCGTCGGTAGGAGACGGCAGCGTCAACCCCCCGAGGAAGTTGAGGAAGACGGCCGAGGCCGGGTCTTCCCGCGAGCCGGCAGCGGCAAGCCGGCTGCATGGAAAGGACGCGGTGCCGCCGAAGCCAGCCCTGAAACACACGGCGGAGGGGCCACCCGCGCGCTGCAAGACAAACGCCAAGAAGGCGCGCCGAGTCATCCCGACAGTGCCACCAAGGCAGGCCATCCCGACAGTGATTGGGAAAGTATCTTTCGTTGATTTCCATTTGGTGCTTGGTCGTGTCTTTCTTATGCTCTCTTCGTGGTGCGCCAGACGCTCCTTGACTTGGTGCTGGTGGCGATGGCGGTTGCGTCCGAAGGCGACTTCGTGTTCCAGAAGACCCGGAGCAGCGCCATCGACTAGGTGGAGAACTCATCCGAGGAGGACCTTGGTCTGGACCTGGAGGACGCAGAGCGCTGCTCCTGGCGGCACCGGAACAAGGCCCTTGAGGAGGAGGCGGCGGCCGCTGAGGCGGTGGAGCAGGCCTCGGCCCGGGCGTGGGCAAGGGCCGCTGAGGTGAGGAGGCAAGCCACCACAGACCCGGCTTGGCCAGAGATGGCAGAGGGCACGGCGCCGGCTGAGACTGTCGTCGAGCCCCAGGTAAATGATGAGCGTGACCCAGACGGGCGGGTGGAGGCGGCCGTCGACAACCCGGAGGTCAAGCAGATGGTCGTGGACACCCCGCCCCGGGGTGATATGGCCGAGCGGGCGGAGGTCGAAGGAGGGGGGCGCATGGAGGACGCCGCCTCGGATGGAGCGCCGCAGTCGACGCCAGCCACGAAGGAGCCGGCAGGAGGCGAGCATGCCTTGGCGATCAGGCTACCGCAAGCAGCATCAGGGAGCGGCCCTGCCGCAGGGTTGCAGCAGCCTCGAGCCGGAGCAGGCAAGGCCGTGGTCGGGCCACGCGCCCATGAGGAGGCGACGATGGACGCCGTGCACCAGCATCTCCGTGGACGCGCGGACTGGCTTCACGCCTTTGCCCAGAGCGAGCTGGAGTGGACGCGGGAGCTGGAGCACTCTGTAGTGGTGAGTTTTTCTTCTCTTGGCTTGTCTTTGTGGCTGGTCAGTGGGGGCGCGCTAGCGCACCCACTGGGTGTAGCCCCTAAGATTCGGGCCAACTATGGAGTAGTTGGGTCGAATCTTAAAGTGTTTTTGCGGTTCTCGCTAACCCTTGTTTTCCTGCAGCACCTGGATGGCCTCCGAGTCGGCATCCACAACTGGCTTCTAGAGAAGCACCGCTAGGTCACGGCGCAGCTTGTCGCCAAGGAGGAGGTGCTTCATCTTGCCGAAGGTGCGTCTTGCATGCTTTCAGTGGGGGCACGCTAGCGCACCCACTGGGTGTAGCCCCCAAGATTCGGGCCAACTATGAAGTAGTTGGGTCGAATCTTAAAGTAATTTTCTTCTTTTCTTCCGGTGTCTGACTTGAAGCTTCACCGTGCAGCCACCACGACCGAGGTTCCGGATCTCCAAACCCGGCTGGCCGAAGCCGGCCAGCAGCGCGACCAAGCGGTCACCGACAATGGCCAGCTCTGGGCTGAGGTGGAGCGGCTGAAGGCGGAGGCCGCCAAGACAGCGGAGGCTCACCAGGCAGAGCTTGTCCGGGTGAATGACGAGCACGAGAAGGCGGCCGCTGTGAAGGACGAGGAGCTGAAGGCGGTCGATGAGAAGTGCGCCGAGCTTGAGAAGGCGCTCGAGGCTCGTGGCCACGCGTGGGACCTGGAGCGGAACGGTATGTTGTGTGAGGCGCAGCATCTGGATGAGCACCTCCTCAGTAAGTACTTCCCTGTTTGTTCGGCCGGGCTGCAAGCCGGTGGAACCTTTGCATGGCTGACTATTTCTCTTTTTCGCGTGCCAGACAACTTTCCAGGCATGCAGGACACAGCGGACACAGCCGTGCGTGCACACTGGACTACCCAGGTGGACACGAGTGTCACGATCGCCCCGTACACCGCCTGGAGCTTCTCAGAGATCATGCTTGCCACCGAGGCCCATCTGAAGGCCTTGGACAAGTAAACAACACGGTTGTCTACGGCCGGGTTGGGCATGGTGGCGGCCCTCTGGCCGGGTGTGGTGGAACCTAGCAGCTTCACGCGGCTGGCGCGCTGGCTGGAGGTCGGCCCGGCGCGGCTCCACGCGTGGTGCTTCTCCGGGCTCATGCCGGCGCGGACTTGGCGCTGCGCTTCGCCATGTCGTGGTATCCTGACCTAAGTCTAGACCACCTGGTGGCCCAGCGGGCCGGCGCGGAGGCTAATCTGCATGCGCAGGTACGCCAGATCGCCGGGCTGGCCAGCTACCTTGCCTCCTTTGCTGCACATGACGAGTTCAACGTGGAGCGGCTGGAGGACGATGCAGAGCTTCTGCCTAACGACTTCGGCCTGGCGCTCGATGACCCGGCCGGCAACTCCGATGAGTAGGATGCCTACGCAGATAACGAGGCCGGGCTAGACGACACCGGCATCTCGGCGGACCCGGAAGCTGGCGCGGGGGAGCCGGGGCAAGCTGGTGCCGGCGCGGCAACCGCGGTCGGTGTGGAGGAGCCGGCGAGCGCGCAACCCGATGTGGCCACTGCCTGAAGCCGTCCTGCCTTTTTATCTTTTTCGAACTTTGTTAAGCAACAAGTCCACCCACTGGGGGTGTAAGGGAATGTAATGAATTCCGGCCATGGGCATTTTTTGCGATGTAAATATTTTTGCGAGTATTTGCGCTTTTTGCTTTCTGTCCTTATTCTTTTTCTTGCTTGCCCCTTCTTTGGGCTTCCCTCCCGCTAGTCGAACAGTCGGGTTCCAGTCTGTGACAAGAAGTTCGGCCTTGGTAAAGGGCACTCAATACTTAGGCTTTTTCGAACATTGAGCGCGAGCGAAACACCCACTGGGCCGACTGGTGGCAGACGGTGAAGTCGGCTGGCGTGCAGCCGGTCGTGCGGCAACTTAGTGTAGTGGGGCCGGATGGGCCAATCTGGTCGACCCAACTTAGCAGATCTCTGTGTGTCGGCGTGTTCGGCCCTTGGATGTTGCCAGCCCAACAGCCGAAGCCGAACTGTGGCTTAGGGCGAAGGGGAGGACCTTGACGACTCGGACACGCTGAAAAGGACTAAGGGGAAGGTGGGATGGGGTTGAGCCGGCCAGCCCCCAAGCCGGATGAACTGACCCGGCGGTGGAGGGTAAAAAATCACAACGGTGTGCGAGACACAATAATTGATAGGAAAAGGTAGCCCCTGAGTGTCATTCGGGGGTCCTGTTGTCTTTCATTGAACTTCAAAAGGTAGGGATACATACATGCATACAGCTAACTATAAAATGGGCGGAGGAGCTCTGCATTCCAGGGCTGGCTTGTCTATTCACCGGCCGTGTCTCTCTTTCGCTTGTTCGATTTGCGTGTGTTGATGAGGTAGTAGGCGTTGCAGTCACACAGGGCTTTGCTGACGATGAAGGGGCCCTTCCATGGGGAGGCCAACTTGTGCTGGCCGGCTTGCCGTTGGATGAGCCGGAGAACGAGGTCGCCCGCACGGAATGCGAGGGGCTTGATCTTCTTGCTGTGGTAGTGCCTCAGGCTTTGCTGGTAGATGGCCGATCGGCTAATGGCCAATAGGCGCGCCTCCTCGAGCAGGTCGACGCCGTCTTCACGGGCTTCTTTGGCTTGTGCTTCCGTGGACATTGTGACTCGCGGCGAGTCGAACTCGATGTCGATAGGGATGGCAGCTTCTGCTCCATAGACGAGGAAGAACGGGGTGAACCCGGTCGACCGATTCGGCGTCGTCCGGAGGCTCCAGAGGACAGCCGACGGCTCATCGAGCCAGCTACCGGGTGAGCGGACGAGGGGTTCAAAAAGTCACGGCTTGATGCCGTACAGGATCAGGTAATTGGCCCGCTCGACCTGGTCATTGGACTGAGGATGAGCGACGGAGGCCAAGTCAAGCCGAATGCCGGAGATGGAGCAGTACTGCGCTAGTGCGCCCTTGGCAAAGTTGGTGCCGTTGTCTGTGATGATGCTATGCGGGACACCGTAGCACACCACAATGTCCTTGATGAACCGGACAGTCGTCAGCCCGTCCAGTTTCTTGATCGGCCGTGCCTCGATCCACTTGGTGAACTTGTCGACTGCTACCAGCAAGTGCGTCATGCCGCCGCGAGCAGTCTTGAAGGACCCCACCATATCGAGCCCCCACACCGCGAAGGGCCAGGTGATGAGGATGGTTTGGAGGGCCGAAGCCGGCTGGTGACTGCGCTTGCTGAAGCGTTGGTGGCCCTCGCATTTGAGGACGAGCGACTCTGCGTCTTTGTGGGCCATGGGCCAGTAGAAGCCATGGCGAAAAGCCTTGGCCACCAGGAACCTGGAGGCGGCGTGGTGCCCGCACTCGCCCTGTTTGATGTCTAGGAAGATCTCTATGCCCTTGTCTTGCTCGACGAAGCACTGAAACACGCGTATCGCACCGCACTTGATGAGCTCGTGGTTGATGATGTTGTAGGCGGACGCCCGGAGCTGCACTTGCCAGGCCTCGATCTCGTCCATGGGGAGTGCTTCGCTCTCCAGGAAGGCCAGGATCGGCTGGGCCCATGATGGAGCTGTCACCACAGTGAAGACGGCCACTTGGACGGGATCCGGAGCAGCAGCCCCCAAGCCGGGGTCGGTAGCCCCCAGGTCGGAGACGGCGGCCGCCGGTTTGGAGACAGCAGCCCCTGGTACTAGGTTGGAGACAGCAGCCCCCGGGACCGAGTTGGAGACAGCAGCCCCCGGGACCAGGTTGGCGGCCCCCAGGATGGAGCCAGCAGCCCCTGAGCCGGAGCCGGCAGCCCCCGGAACCGGGTTGGAGACAGCAGCCCCCGGGAGTGGGTTGGCAGCCCCCGGTATGGAGCCAGCAGCCCCCGAGTCGGACCCGACAGCCCCCGGGATGGAGCCGGGGTTTCCAGGGCCGAGTGGGAGAGCTGCGGGGTCATCCGGGATGAAGATAGAGACGGAATCCGGAGACGGCTTGATAGACGGCTTGCGCAGGTGGTCGAGGGAGACGCCGGATGGGATAGCTTGTCGAGTGGAGCTGATCTTGGCCAGCGTGTCGGGGGTTTGTTCTCTGTGCATGACACATGGAGGAACTCACAGCCGTCAAAGTTGCCGGAAAGCTACTGAACCAAGAAACGGTAGCTAGCCATGTTGGCGTCCCAGGTGTCCCACTCGCCGGAAGCCTGCTGCACCACCAGGTCTGAGTCGCCGTAGCAGAGGATGCACCGAAGGCCAATTTCTTTGGCTAGCTGGAGGCCATGCACGAGCGCTTCGTACTTGGCAACGTTGTTGGAGGCGGCGAAGTGGATCTGCAACACGTACCACAGCCGGTCACCCTTGGGGGAGGACAGCATGATGCCGGCCCCTAGGCCGGATCACATCTTGGAGTTGTCAAAGTGCGTGCGCCAATGCATCAAGTCAGGTGGCGGTGGCAGGTACTAGGTCTCCGTCTAGTCGACGAGGAAGTCGGCTAGTGCCTAGGACTTGATGGTGGTGCGGTGCTCGTAGAGCATGGTGTGGCTGGCCAGCCCGATGTCCCACTTGGCTACCCGGCCGGCGGCATGCGACATTCATCGTTGTGCCAGAGAATGCCAAACCTCATTACCTTGAGCACACTTGCCTCCAGAACAAATAACATGGCCAATTTAATCTCAGATGTGGAGCCTCGGTAGTCGATTAAATCAATTTATGTCAGATGGAGATTAAGGCATTCAATGAGATTTTTATATTGCAGCACATTTTCACTTTTGGGTCTTTTTTTAGCTGCAAAAGAAGAGAACATATTAGAGCAGCTGGCTATATAAGATTGCCGTGTCATCAGGAGCTACCAATATAATTCGCTCATACGATAGGGTTGGCTATAGGGCTGGCTCTAAGGCTAGTGATAATTTTCACTCTCTCTCTCTCTTTCTCTTTCCTCTCATTTACCTAGGAGCATGTGAAAAGCTCGGGCATTTGTTGCCTTCCTCTATGTGGCCGATGCCATACTTCTCAAAAGTATGCCACATATATAATACACATTGATGTCAAATCAAAAGATTTTGGCACCGCTCTAGCAATGTGAGAGAGTTGACACCGCTGTGCACACAGACACATGTATAAACAAATCAATCAAACCAACTACACCAGCCTCTCCCTCTCCCAAACAAGTGTTTTTTTTATTGCTTCAGTCCTCTCCCTCTCCCACACAAGTGTTTTTTCATTGCGTGAGATTATTTGGCACCAGAGCAAGTAGGTGCTCCGATACCCTGAACTTCTTTTGGGGAACCAGGTGAGCAATGGAGGGCATTGATGCCAAATGCATCAAAAGTGAATTTGGCACGTGTTTTGGCCTACATAGTGGTGGACCATTATAGCCCACTTTTGTACTACCTCGTATTTAGTATAAAATATTGAACAAATATTTACCGAAGAAAATGCCAATGCATGTCACCAAAAATGATACCATTTTAAATTATGTTCAAATACGAATCCAACGATATAATTTTTAGTGACATGCATTAACATTTTGTCAGTTAAATCTATGGTCAAAATTTGATACTACAAAATACGAAGAGTATACCAGGACGGAGGTAGTACTTGCTCTTAGGCTAACCATAGGGTTGCTAGTCTAAGTAACTTGCCACTATGACTAGCCTAGGCTACTAGTACAACAAAAAAAATGATGCAGGTGATCACGTGAGAAAAAATACTAAAAACATTTCTTTTGGTGTAGTGCGTAGTTGCAGTTTTGAACACTACACTTGTCACTGTAATTTGGGAAAATTACAAAAAAATTGAGCTCAGTTGTGATTACCATTTAATAGGAAAGAAGTTTCACCTCGATGAGTAGCTTCTTCGTGCACGGAAAGCATCTAAGGAATCCAACAACTTGATCCAGATTGGGGCCGATAGATTTTATTGCCAAGATCTTCAATGTGCGCACAGACTAGGTCAAGCTTGTGGGAATCATTTTCTCGATGACAGTCGTAAATACATCAAGAAGGGATTTAAAATTTTGAATTTCAAGGAGACAGGGAAGAAGATGAGTGTTGTACCTGAACAATTATGGATCCAATAACAAGTTCGGAGAATTTGGCAGAAAATAGACCAACACTGTCAATTTCGGCCCGTCAATGACCCAGATTTTTGTTGGACCTTCTAGATAAGATACAGGCAATCTCTCAAGGAAAGGTGCATTCTCAATGACCATAATGTGGAATAGCTCAAGTGATCTCTTCCCATTTGATGTCTTGTTGCGGGGCCAACAAAACACATAAATCCATCGGAGATTCGTCGAGGCGACGTGGAGGCTAATGAGCCATGGATCTACCAAAGACGAAGGTACTCGAGAGCAGTACAGCCACGGAGTAGGTGCTCCATAGCCTTCTTCGAGATGCCAATGTCGAAGAGGTCGAGTTTCTTGAGTTGAGGGAGAAGAAGGGCAAGCACGACATTAATCTGGGGAAAATAGAAGGAGCTGAAGCTGGTGCGGCGCAGCGTTGGCGTGAGGCGGAGCGCGGACGGCGGCAGAGAGCGACATCGTCCAGCTTTAAACCTGAGCTCGTCGAGCTGATCTAGGGCGGGGGATAAGAACCACTCGTCTATGTCAGGACCCCGATCCTAAGTCACACCGATCTAGCATTTAACACATCATATCACTTTGCGGCCTCACGCACGGTATTCCCACGGCTGCAGCCTTACCTAGGCCGAGACAGTTTGCGCCTTTTGGCTCATGTATATGATTGTGTCGCTAGCATCCATATGACAGAGAACCTCGGCCGACATGACTAGTCGTAAACCCAAGGTGGCACAAAGTTACAGGGACAGGCATACGTAACCCAGCAATGAACGTGTCGGTCATTAATGTATGAACCCAAGTCGTAGCAAGCTACAAGGACTTAAAGGAACAATGCGTGACATTTCCCCGAAGGGACAGACACAGGAATAAAGAAGGATACATGCCGGCCAACATAATTGTACCGGAGCAGTAGCGAACTACCATGGCTCAGTGGAAGCACTAGGAGACATTTCCCCATAAGGAAGGCTACCAAGAATAAACAACTAGGTGTCGGATCCCACACATACCAAGCATTTCAATAACATACACATAATATGCTCGATATGTGTAAATACAACATGGCATCACAACAAAAATCTACGACTCAAAGTATTTATTCAATAGGCTCCGAGGAGCCAGATATTACAAACATGGGTCTCATGACCCAGCATTCAAGTCATACAAGCAACAAGCACAGGCGGAAGCATAAACATGTCTGAGTACAGACATCTAAAAAGAAAGAAGGCTAGAAAGCTTGTCTATCTACAAGACCCTCCAAAGGAACCAGACCACTGTCTGGGATTCCCAAGCTAATTGTCCAAGCCCTCATAGAACTACTAGTGAGACTGGGTTCTCTCTGCAAAACATAAATTAAGCAAACGCGAGTACAAATGTACCCAGCAAGACTTACATCAGATCTAACTCCATATGGATCAGTATCAACAAAGGGGGAGGTGGTGTTTAACTACAGCAAGCCAGCTTTGACTCGGTGGCTATCCTGAACTACGACTACCAACATTTCTTTGAGGTGGCGCACACGAGTCCACATATTCACCATATCAATACACCACTATGGATCCGCTCCCATCTCCCTACGAGAAGGCCATCCATAGCACTCACGCTTATCTTGCACATTTTAGAATATCCATTTAACTTGTCTATGAACAATGTAAGCATTCCAAGTAGTCCATATCCGAGGACGCGGCTATTCGAATAGATCATTTAGAACCCCGCAGGGGTGTACTTCTTCACAGATGCTCTCACCACTTATCGCTGTTTACATGACATGTACTCGGCAACCTTCAAGCGGAAGCCCAGTGGGGGTGTCGGCCAAGACCTGACTAACCACATGAGACTCTAGTCTTGGTTTATCGCCTATTTGAGTTCCATCCGCAAGGAAGTCCGGCCAAGGTTTCCACTACGGCCCCAAACGATGTGTGCAGGGTTCTCGAGCCCACCAAACGGGTGCCCCGATACACTGTTCCACGTGCCTACCACATCACAGCCCACCCCTAGGGCCAGCACTGCGCATGGCCTCCAGCATACTACAAACACCAGAAACTACTTGCAACTCCTGGATAGAGATCAAGGTGATTAATAAGTCGAGAGAGCTTGGAGTGCTCGGAGACCAATGTGTGGTAGTAATTGTCTTGGATCACAAACACGGAACTCAATTCCTGAGGACGGCTTCAATGAGACAACCCACCATGTATTCCTACATGGCCTCTCATCGCTACCTTTACCAAATTGTGTTCACACACTTAGCTCTCATCAGTAGGACATGTTCATCATCATCCCAATCCATCCCAAATGAATCAAACCTGACACGACTCTAAGCATAGCAGGCATAACAAGCAAGCATGAATGAGTAGGCACATCATGGCTCAAACAACTCCTACTCATGCTAGTGGGTTTTCACTAATTACTGTGGCAAAGACAGGTCATGCAGAGGAATGGGTTCAACTACCGCAACATGTAACAGTTGAATCATTGTTGTCCTAATGCAGTAAAAGAGAGAAGGAGTAAGAGAGTGGGGTTTGCTTGCCTGCCACTTCTGAAGATAGTAAAGCTCTTCATCGCGTCATCGATGACATCATCGGAACAACATCTACTGAGAGGGGACAACCAGCGGCAAACAAGAGGGAACACAATCAATGCAATGCAACAATATGATGCATGACCATGACATGGCAATATGTTGTTGTTTGAGCTAATGCAGCTAGCAACCAGATTGGATGAAGTTGTTTTGAACGAAATATTCAAATTCAAACTCCATGTGTGGTTATTTAAATGTCATTCATTTGATTTTTCCTAAACATTAGCAAAAAATTGTTCTATCATGCATGTACTGGAATAAACAGATAGATTGGATTTTTCTGATAATTTTTCATATATAAATTATTTCATTCTGAGCTACGGTTTAATTCCTATGATTTTTAGAAGTTTTGGATATTTTCTGAAATTCTTAAATCATTTCCTGATTCATTTTAATTCCAGAAATACTTTACTGCATCAGCATTAGGTCATGCTGACATCAGCTCATGAACAGATGCGGTCCAGGTTAAACCTGACCAGTGGGACCCACGTGTCAGTGTCTTAACTAGTTAACATGGGCTATTAGTGCTAATTAACTAGTTAAACTAATTAACCCAGGGGCTGGGCCCACACGTCAGTGACTCGGGGCGGTCAAACCTGGTCGACCGGGTCAAACTCGCCGGAGTTGACCTGCGGCTCATCGCCGGTGAGGCCAGAGACGGCGGAGGGCTTCGGGTTTCCTGCTCCGACGACCAAAAGGACGGCGGAGAGGCTCTGCGTGCTGCTGGGAGTGCGCCGCATCTTCGTGTGCAGGCGGGAGGGGCTGAGAAGGCCCGAGCTCGCCGGAACGCAGCTCGCAGCGGTGGCCAGAGTTCGAGCGTCGATCATTTTGACGTTGCGGGGCTGCGCCAGGATGAGTGGGTGGGCGCGTGGCGCTCGTAGGCGCGTCGGGGCAACGGTGGGAAACAGGAGGTGGCGAAGCGCGTGTGCGTGCACGGCGGCCACACGCCCTCCTACCCACTGACAGGAGGTTGAAGATGGTGGGGCACCTGGTGGGCTGGGCCAGTGGTGCCAGGCCAGGTGGGCTACACAGTGGCTGGGCCGCAGGTGGGTCTTCTCCCTTTCTTTTCCTATTTCTGTTTTGTTTTCTATTTTTGTTCTGTTTATTTTGATTTAGTTCCAGCACTAGATCATTAACTTACTTCTGGAAATATTTGTGGGTGTAAGGTGAACTAATCCAAAGCCCCACATTATTTTTCAGAATTATTGGAGTTATAAATATATTTATAGGAATTTTTAACCCCAATTCAAATATTTAGGGGTTAACCCAAAGTCCACAAATGCCATGGAAAAATGTGTAATATTTATGGAGGAGCTTTTCATCACTTCCCATAAATCATGAACATTTTTTAAGGGCACTTTGGAATCATTGAGAATTATTTTAGGTTGATCCTATTTGAATTAAATTGGTGCTAGGGTTTGGTCATCCCCATTTGAAGTTTCCTTTGGGAATTAAACATGATGACATGATGATCATGCAAAGACAGGCAAAGGCTAAAACTATGGATGTGACAACTCACCCCCACTAAACAAGAATCTCGTCCCGAGATTCAAGACGTGAGGTAAGAAGAGAAGGGGGGTCACAAAACTATCACAATCTTCTTGATCCAACTGCCCTTCTTGAAGATGTTGACTCCTTGCGTCATATTGATCTTGACGTCTTTTCTTTTGCGATCTTCTCCCAACACGACAATGAAAGGAACATGGAGAACTCTTTGAGAATCGATCTTCATGAAGATTGAGCAACCCAAGATCAACTCACTGAGTGAGACGTAAGAATACCTCTTGATTTGAGGCACAAAACACACATCAGGAGAATGGAAAGAAGCATATGACAAGGGTTCAATTTGGTAGGCAACAATTCCACACTTGAGTAAGATGGTGCATGGTCTCAAAGTAGCGAGGAAACAATTGCCATGATTTCAAAACGGGGCACCTTAGGGGAGGTGACTCGTAGAAGTATCCCCTTAAGTGGCAAAAAGAATTACTTTTGATACATAGATCATTGGAACTGTTCATACTAGCCTAAGGCAATTTACAAACCATCGTTTGACGCAGTTCGAGAGAACGGCATACTTGGCCTAGAATGGATGATGTGGACTACCTTGTCGAAGACAACGCGATGGATGATTTCTGCTTATCATCGAGAAAGGATATGGCCCAGGGTAAGCCCACTTTTGAAGATGATCCGGAATAACAATTGTTGAGAAGGCAGACCATAGTAAAATGGCACAAAGGCGGGTGCAAGCTGGGAACAAAATGCAAATTCTGGGAATGATTCTAGTAACTGGGGAGAAGCTGAATAGTCGAGAGTGATTCCACTATTTTGAATGGTTATAGTATAATCAAAGAAACTGAGAGCACAAGAATCCCTAAGGAACAACTTCTAGAATAAGTCGCACAAAATCCTCATGGAGAAGATGGTCAAATTGCTCAATCAAGATACTACAATGATAGATCTTCCGGCTAGGTGTGTCGGCCAGAACATCAACCTTGTCGGGACCTACATCATAGATCTTGGAAAAGTTCCAACCATCATATCTGCCTGAGTTTCAGATCTGGTTGGTAACAGGATATTTCAGACAACATGTCTGGAAAAGAAAGTTTGCAACACAAACCGACGAGATGACGTTGCGATATTCTTAGGAAATGAACTATGATAGCAAGCTCCAAAACATGAGCTGGTTCTGCTACATACATGTGAACACGCTGTCCAAGACAAGCATGACCACGTAGAACTCTTACAACAAAACACTACCGGGTTCAGGTGGGGAACTATCATCGAGGATATCAAAGTCCTTGCATAAGTCTTGCTCTTAGGAAGGAACTTCTTCTCCTTGAACAAATCAATCAGTGGCTTGGTGTGCTAGGGAATACATATGGAATGAAGGTTGCAAGTCTCCAAGCCACAGAATACTTCGCACATATGCATGACTGACTTGGAATGATTCCAGAGAAGGCAAACAAACTTTCTCAAATTCACGGCGGCAACTTGCATCATATGCACGTGAATTAGAGGAAGTCACTTCTTCCATCAAACATAAACTTCATGAGCTAGCACAAAGAAAATGCTTTCAAAAGTTTCCAACACTAACTTAGATGTTCAACATGAATCATGGACAAGATGAAAATGTTGTCAATGGGCTCAACAACAATCCATCCAGGCTTCCATATAGATGGAATTCCACAATTAAGTGAACACGGTGATAGCATTGGTCAGACCAACAGATATAATGGTGTATGCTCGAGGGATCAACCATGAGTAAGACAACACTACGAACATCGTTGGTTCTGATTTGATTTGACGATAGCCCACAGTCAAATCAAAGATTGGATAAGACAATAGGTCCAACAACTGATCACGAGGACCAATCGATGAAGATAGCATCTTACTTTAACACACACACAAGCGCAAAGATATCCCTTCGGAAAAAACTAAGTTAGGAAAGGTTTTATCTTCCAACTCTCCAAGTTGTTGTTTGGCTTAACCAACTAGCTCAGGGGTATCCAACACAGATTCTTGGAGAAGGGGTGCTTTACAAGAAACCAACTTGATCACGAGCTGAGCATAACAGTTAGGGAACAACCTGGTGACACTTCCGAGAAGATATTCAGAAAATCACGAACCACCGATATGTTATTAAGCTCGGGAGCAACCTTGCTTTCGAGACAAGATGATGTATTCAAATAAGATAGGGGTTGACACAATCCTAACTCCTTGATCAAAAAGTGCACCAGGAAAATGGACTAGGTAGCACAATCTATCTTAGAATGATGATTTAATAACCAACACGCTAAGAATGAAATTATTGTCCTTTAACTACCAAGCAACGGGGTTGCTAGGAGTATTGATTTCACACATCATATTTCACTTGTCGGCATTCCGGTTGCAACAACACGGGACCAAGAAATGAATGATGATGGCGAAAAGTATCACTGCATCAAGAATTCATAAGAGGGAGTGCATTTCTCACGATACTCTTGTTATGAAAGAGGGTGATACTCCGAGGTAGAATAGAACAAAAGGTGGATTGGCATTTTGATCTGCAGGGTACAACTGCTTTGACCCAATCCTAGATATGGATGAGGTACTGGAGTTTGTTTCTCCTAGTCATTCCGGAATAGAATGGCTTGACAGACCATAGGAATAATAGACACTGATGAACACGAATGCACAGCTACTCCTGACTATAAATTGATAGATGGAGGTCGGAATACAACTGAAGAGGAACAACTCAAAGGAACATATGATTTTTTGGGTTGTGGACGCATAGATTAGCTTGTCGAACGAGTTCAACATATTTCTTCCGGATAACCCATGCAGAAAGGTAGAACTGGCAGAGTCACAACATAGAATCGAGAACTCATCAAGAGCACTCTAGTTGTGATATTTTGGTTCAAAAGAACTTCTGCCATATCGGTTCATGGTTTTAGAAGAACGATATACCACGAACCTCGAGGACTATCACAAAGGTTACTAATATCCTGGAGGAACGAGCAAACACTATCAATAGGAAGTAAGTAGAGTGAATCTTGGGTTCAAGGACCCAGAAATGGGATACCTACTAACTAAATGGCATCACGAGATGCTTTCGAGAATGATGGCCAGAATCATCACACTCGGAACACAACACAAGATTGGGTTACTAGGTGGTCCTCTAAGATACCCTGGTGTCATAATAATAGCTTCAATATATATGTCGAGGCAATGGAGTACCTCAACGCACCGATTAGTGTGCTTATTCTGACCCAAAAGAGATCGCGAACATGGAGGAAAGATTTGCAAGTGCATCAGACTATTTAGAAACCTAGGATGACTCGGACAGCATAACGGCTGTAAATGCTCAAAAATATTTGAGACATCCTGCAAAATGGTGGCATAACCACTCATCATCACAATATCAAGGTTCCGAGACCAACTGTGAACACACGAAAGTAGTAGGAACTGAACTGAGGCTTGAATCCATCATTCCTATAAGTCTATGGATTAGTAACACGTGATCCTGATAGAAGAATGAGAAGCCTAGTTCTTAATCCCCGTAGAAAAGAAGAGGGTGACTCAGATCAGAAGGACATAAGGTAAAGGAGTAAAAAGAGCCTGGCGTTTGTAACACCCCCAATGTCATGCTACAGTAATCTCTCCCTAATGGTGGCCATGTCAGAGGATTACTATGCAAATTGCCACTTGTCCAGAAATCGATGTCAAATTTAAATTTAAATTGCAAGTGAAATTATTATTTCTCCGATCGGTAAATCTAAAATGTTTGAATCACTCTATAATTTTCCCTGATCATTTCCATGTTGAAACCAACTTCATTGGACTCACAAATAAATTCCTAGTAATATAATAAGTTGTCCTACAACAATTATTTTGGCTTTATCAAAATAAACAATTATTTATTTTACTCCAACCACCTCCAAACTTTGTGTGCTAGGTACTAAATATACAAAGTATTTATGTGCCAAGTTTTAGGTTGAACAAAATTTAATTGCTATTTATTTAAAATGCAAATCAGAGTAGAAAACTGAAACAAAATAAAAGGACCTAAGCTACTGTGCAAGTGGCTCTACTGCCTACAGCACGGCCTTGCCCAATTCAGCTGGCCTTTCGACCTCTTCCCGCAATAGGAGAAGGCCGAGGCGCCATGGCCGCCGAGCGCTCGACTACGCGCACTGCTGCGCCGCGGAGGGGTTAAGAGCAGCCCCTGCCCCCTCTTCCTCTCCCCTAAACCCTATCATTCCCCCCCCCCCCAGATCCCCTTCCCCTCGCTCTCTCCCTCGCTAGTCCATCACCTCCATCGCCGCGCCCGACCACTCTGCCGCCATGGCCGTCGTCGTGCACGCGCCCACCAAGCACCACGCAACCATCCGTCGCGACCACTGGACTCGCTGCCGTCCGCTACGCGGACTACCACCTGACGCTGGAAGCCACCGGACGCCGTCCCCAGCTTATTCTTCCTCCTCGGACGGGTCGGAGATCGCCGTTGATTCGTCGCCCCCTCTGAGCTCCTAATCTTTCACGGGCCACCTCGAGCCACTCGGTGAGCCACCGCCTCCCTCCGTTTTCCTCCCCGAGACATTTTTCCCTCCTAGCTAGTCACGCGTGTCGCCGCCGCCATTGCTAGACTTTGCTCCACTACGAAGCCGTCGTTGTCGCTGCGTTCGCTCAACGACTGTACCAAGAGCACGAGCGTGCTCCTGCTGAGCTCCTGCTCCGCCCTAGCTAGCTTGAGCGCTCGGAAACGGCCCGTAGCACTTTCCCTCTCTCACACGAAACCACCGCCGCCACGGCTCATCGCCGGCACTCCTAACGACCTCCTTCGTCTGTCCTGAGACTGTAGATCGACGCGGATGTGAGTCCCCAATCAAACGCAACAAAAACCGCGCGAAACCACCCCCTGTAGCGTAGATCTGAGCCCCTCCGGCGAGTTCGCCGCCGCAGGAGGCTGGCCGGAGCAACTCCGATCGCCGGTGCTGACCTGGCCCGCTAGGTGGGACCCCCTGTGCCACTGACCGCGGGCCCCACGGGCCCCAGTTGACTGGGTTGACCCAGTCAACTGCTGACTGGGCGGCCACGTGTCACTGACATGCGGGCCCCGCCATTTTAATACATTTTTAAAATAAGTAAAATGCTAATTAAAATGTTAATTAATCTGTTAGTTAATTAGTTAGCTAATCAGTCACTGACAGCGGGTCCCAGTAATTAATTAGGTTAATTAGTTGATTTAATATACTGTTAATTTAGTCTAGTCTATGACAGAGGGGCCCCACCTATCAGGTTTGACCTGGTCAGCCGACCAGTTGACTGCTGATGTCACCATTACGTCATGCTGACGTCTCCCTGTACTGTTCTTGATAATGTTGATTTAATTAAATAAAATAAATTCTAGACAATGATTAAAACTTTAGAAAATCGTAGAATTAAACCGTAGCTCAGATCGAAAAACTTTCTACATGAAAGTTGCTCAGAACGATGAGACAAATCCAACCGTGCTATCTGTTTCCGTGTCGGGACCCTCTATGGAGGTGAACGCGCAACTTTTTGCCCGTTTCCGGTAGATGAATAGTGCATATACACCGGTCATTAAATCCAACTTTAATCCTAAAATAACTAATATGACTTAGACATGCTTTTAGGCAACCCTGCACTGCACGTTAGCATAGCATGCTCTGTGTTGCATATGTTTTCTGTGTATTTATCTGTTTCCTCCCCCTCTTCTCTCTCGGTAGACCCCGGTACCGAAGTAGTTCCCGAGACCTACGCAGCTCAGGAGCCCAACGACACCGCTGGCGACCTTGCCTTTGCCGCCGAGCAACTAGGCAAGCACCCCCCCCCTTTGAGCATGCCTATATCGCCTATTCTCTTCTCTCTTGTGCTTGCATTAGAATTGCTGCTGCTACTGCTTTACCTATTCTGATGCATAGCCTATTTATTGTAACCTGCTATTGATACCTTACCTGCATATCCTAAACTTCTTAGTATAGGCTGGATAGAGACCCACCAGAGACCCCACTTTGACCCAGTTGCCCTCACTGGATTATCAGAAGACTCGATCAACGTGATCGATAGTCAGGCCCCGACACCGCACATCACCCCCCCTTAGTTGTACGACACTGCAATGTTACTATCGAGTGCCGAGGGTGATACCTCGTTTAGCACTTCTGATGTTAACTTTGTAGAGTAGCTATTCGGTCGTGGTCCTCGAGGGTGATTCCTCCTTCATCACCCCCGATAACGACGCTGTCGTGCAACACCTCAAGTGTGAACCCATCGAGGGTGATTCCTCCGAGTTCACCTTGACGGATACATCAAGTAGGAATCCAACGAGGGTGATACATTGGATTCCCCTGATGTTATGGACACACGGATACTTGGACTTTACAATTGTTACTTGGAAAGGCGGGTCGACCCTGAGGGGTACTCGCGAGTGATATGGAGACGGGTTGACCTGGAGGGTGCCCGAGAGCTAAATACGAGGCGTGGCTGGGCATTCTTAGCCCTTACCACAAGTCCTCGAGATGGGGCGATGGGGTCACATCGATCGTGAGTCTCTGCTTGTTACTGCACTACCAATACACCAACGATTTGGATATGTGATATGAGTGGGTCTCTGGCCCGATAGCACTAACCATCACGCGGGAATAAATATGGGTACTCTGCATCGTGGCATCAGCCGAAAGCTCTATCAGATGTCCAGTTCAGCATTGTGGCACGGTCGGATCGTGTCGGCCATCCGAGGCGACGCTGGTATCCACCTTGCGCACAACGACCCGAAGTGCAAAGGGCGATGACCCAAGACCCCTGAGCGCTTAGGATGTAGACTGGCGGGGACCTCTCTGCTGAGCTCTAGGTAGGGCTGTGGGGTGTCGTTTGGCCAAGGCCGGGCATGACCCAGAAAAGTGTGTCCGGTCGGAGTTAAGCGAGCGTGGTGGGTAAGTTGGTGCACCCCTGCAGGGAAGAACTAATCTATGCATAGCCGGATCCTCGGTAACGGACGCTCAGAGTTGTATCCCGATCGATACAACTAGAACTGGATACTTGTGATGAGGCATGGATAGTAGGGCTCTGGGATTGCTTTCTCGCAGGGAGTCAAGAAAGGATCTCTGGCCGAGGTTGATACTGGGATATTGTGGCTCTGGGATTGCTTTCTCGCAGGAAGTCGAGAAAGGATCTTTGGGCGAGGATGATGACTATTACTACTTTATATTATGCTTTTCTGTACTCTTCTAAATGATGCAAGATGGTTGAAGATGGTTGAAGATGCTAGTCTTCGATAGGACTAGGCCTTCCCTCTATTCTGGCATTTCTGTAGCCCAGTCCACATATGTAGCCTTTCTTTGATAATGTTGCATATGTAGTGTAGATCCTTGCTTGCTGAGTACTTCCGATGAGTACTCATGGTTGCTTTTCTTTCTCTTTTTCCCCATATCCGTTTGACACAACCAGATGATGGAGCCCCGGAGCCAGCTGCCCCTGTCGACAATCACTACTACTACCCCGAGGATGGATACTACTACGAGCTTGCCGACGACCAGGAGTAGGTTCAGAGGGTCCCAGGCAGGAGGCCTGCACCTTTCGATCGTAGCTTTTGTTTTTTCCCGCCTTATTAGAGGCTTATATGTTTCTCTTTTATATCTGTACTCAGATATCTAACGCTTCCGTTGATGCTTGTTGACATCAAGCTTATGTATTCGAGCCCTCGAGGTCCCTGGCTTGTAATATAAAGCTTGTATGACTTTATTTATGTTTTAGAGTTGTGTTGTGATTCCTTCAAGTGAGTCCTTAGGCTTGATCGTGTGCATTTGCGTGTATGATTAGTGCATGATTAAGCCGGGGCATCACAGGTTGGTATCAGAGCCGACTACCTGTAGGAACCCCCATTTCCAACTCCTTGGCCGAAGTTGAGTCTAGTCGTCCAAAACTGTTTTACTAACTTGGCTGTGTGGCTTACGGGCCCACGTCGTCAATTGGGTGGTATTAGGATCTTTTATTCCTCTTCCTTACTCTGGGATTCTGATATCTCTTCCTTTCTGGTTAAGATTTTACTAACTCTGACATTAGGTTCTCGTAACCGCTTTCTCCCGGAGAGCCCCTTCACCACAGATGATCGTCTGCTACATCAGAAGACTCTGAAGATACTTCTCGATGTTTCCCGAGACCTTGAGCCCACTGCTTTGTAGTTCCTGACCACCGATAAACTCCTATGGATAACTACTTACAACTGTCATTCTTATATTCGTTCCAGTTACTCTCGGGTTCTATCCGACATATCGAAATACTATCCGACATTTCGAGAATTCTCTGAACCTACTGCCTTGCAGTTCCTTTCTGCCTGAACACACCTATGAATAAATCCTCATACTTACACGGGGTCCGTCCATCCCCAGTTATTCAAGTGCTTTCCAGAACACATTGAATTGCTATCTGATCTCCCGAAAATCCTCTGCAGCCTATTGCTCTTGAAATTCTTGCCTGCTTGCCTTATGGTTAATTCCCTATGTCTAGTAATCTCTGTTGACATCTCTTGTCATCACAATTTTGAGCCCCTTGATTCAATCTGCTACGAATACTCGCAATCATCAGTTGTTTCCTACTAATTCGTCCTTCCGGCTCTGATGTCATTCTGGACATAAACTGGTTCTCGGTAAATCAATCCTTGATTGATTGGCCATCTAATTCTATTCAACATACTCATCTTTTTATCAGAGCCTCTACCTCTTATCCCCCGATTTTGGAATCGTAAACCCTTCGTATTCATGCTTCGGCTTATTCAGATGTTTCCATAAACCAATTCCTTTGCATCCCTTTTTCTTCTGGTTGAGTACTAATTCTCACACCAGATCCTTTGCGGACCACCTGATCTTTTGGTGGATTACTATACGGCAGCTCCCTCGTATTTTAACTCATTGACGACTTTCCCCTGATACAAAATGTCTCTGGCGAATTGTATCATCTACTCCGAATCGCCAGCCCTTTTGCTTTCGAGCATGTACCCATCACTCTTGTTATTGTGTTATATAGCTTCGTAAAAATGTGCCGATGGGTGGAACCAATGCTTTCCCTAATCCATGTGAACTCGAAGATTATGCAGGTTATATCTACCAGAGTTTCGTCAGATAAAGTCAACTCTACAACTTCTTTGAAGGTGAGAAGCAATTGAAAGGTTATGCATTGAAGAAGTGGGAGTCGACCTTGGACCTTTGTGTTCATGCCCACAGACCCGATGTGGAACTTATCATGCAAGCTTATTGTAATAATAATTAATCCCTTGCTATAAATTCATCTTGTATTTTTCCTTGGTCCTTTGCAATCGTGATTCCGACCATGATTGTTCTTCTTTGATCCCATTTCGTGGACAAGTTAAAGTACTTGCCTTCTGCAAATCAATGTGCCTGTCCAACCTCTATTCTGATCTACCTTCCAGTACTGCCCCATGATATCTCAAGGATATTGTGTCATTGCACTACCTCTTGTGAATTCTTATTGGAAAGATACTCCATCACATCACTCCTAGCCTGATCGGCTATATCATTATCGTGCTAACTTTTAACTGTGCTACCTGGTCCTCATGCCCGGAGTAACTTCCGACGATGAGCTAAGCTTACGTCGATCTTTCTCACCTTATCATTTCACCTCGAACAACAAGCTTGATTTCGAGCCTGTGTCATATCCATGGTTCCCATAACCTTTCGTTTCATCATTCCTTTTGCTTGAAGTCATCGCAGTTTGATGGCATCCTTATAGTGCCTCTCGACAAAATTTGTCGTGATCCCCATCAATATATTGACTTGTTCTAAGATATCAATTGAACTCATGGTGAGAAATACCATCCTTGCCCCTTGGTGAATGGTGTTGTCATCGACAACGTCCTTGACTTCCTCCAACACTCACCTGATGATGTTTTGCTCATACATTGAGTTCCTTGTTATTCTTGAAATTGTTCCTTTGTATCTCTTGTGATCGTCAGATCCAACCCTTACTTGAAACACCATATCAATGCTACCTCGAAGCATGATAGTGGTATTCCGAATATCAACAAGAACATTGGGAGCATATTGCCAAATGTTTCTTGATCTATTATCCAAACACCGTTGTATGGATAACATCATGAATTCCCTTGCCCCTTTATCTAAATGGTGATGTACTTGTTGTTCTGACATGTATATCATGCTCTACTATTCCTTTGGAAAAGATACACTCCTAATTCTTGTGTAAAAACACATTTTCCTTTCCATTGGTTTGTTTAACCCTTCTTGTGATCTATATGATATAAGCAGAAATAATTCCCTGCTTATGTAACACCCCAGTGTACAACTCTGTCAGTGAGACCCTGTTGCTATTGTTGATGACATTCCTGTAACCCCCGATGGATGAGAACTTTGCCTTATTGGTCCGCCTCATTTTAACGAGCCAGAAAATGGTTCTCTTCGTCCCTCACCCTTGGTACCGACGTTGTTACCGACATACTGACAGACTATCCTCTGACATACCATGTTGTCGCGACCGGTAAGATGTCACCGTCCTCCCTACTCTTGATCGACACTCACCACAGTTCCACAGGATCAAAACCTGACTCTCTTGTACATCCATGTCCCCAAGGTTATTCCTCACGCTTGGCTTCGGATTTAATCACGAGCCACCTTCCTAGAGATGATCTACTCTAGTATCAAACGCAATATTTATATTCGTTGCTCTGAACACTTTCGCCTTCTGGTTAGGTATCGAGCGGTTTCCTGGCCACTCGAAACTTCTCATGGTATCTTCTTACTTTTCTCTCGATATTTCTTAAGTTTCAATTCGAGGGTTACTTTCCACCACCTTCCCTGATACTATCTACCATACAAGCAACCTTGTAGAGGTCCGTTCTTCCGAAGTTACCCATTGTCCTTTTCGTCAGTACGATGGAGATCCCGAAGGAAGAATGACAACTTTGTCATGATGCCCTGAAGCAGAGAACTAAAGACATCAACGAAGAGGATCGACTACTTTAGGAAGAGCAACCAAGACCGAGAAGATTCATTGGAATTTCGAAACCAGACCTTTTTCCCCTTACTCTACCTCCTAAATCTCGGGACGAGATTTCTTGTAGTGGAAGAGATTTCTAACACCCCCAGTGTCATGCTAAAGTAATCTCTCCCTAATGGTGGCCATGTCAGAGGATTACTATGCAAATTGCCACTTGTCCAAAAATCGAAGTCAAATTCAAATTTAAATTGCAACTGAAATTATCATTTCTCCGATCGGTAAATCTAAAATGTTCGAATCACTCTATAATTTCCCCTTATCATTTCCATGTTGAAACCAACTTCATTGGACTCACAAATAAATTCCGAGTAAAATAATAAGTGGTCCTACAACAATTATTTTGGCTTTATCAAAATAAACAATTATTTATTTTACTCCAACCGCCTCCAAACTTTGTGTGCTAGCTACTAAATATACAAAGTATTTATGTGCCAAGTTTTAGGTTGAACAAAATTTAATTGCTATTTATTTAAAATGCAAATGAGAGTAGAAAACTGAAACAAAAAAAATAATAAAAAATAAAAGGACCTAAGCTACTGTGCAAGTGGCTCTAGTGCCTACAGTACGGCCTGGCCCAATTCAGCCAGCCTTTCGACCTCCTCCCACAACAGGAGAAGGCCGAGGCGCCATGGCCACCGAAGCGCTCGGCTACGCGCACTGCTGCGCCGCGGAGGGGTTAAGAGCAGCCCCTGCCCCCTCTTCCTCATCCCCAAAACCCTAGCATTCCCCCTCGATCCCCTTCCCCTCGCTCTCTCCCTTGCTAGTCCATCGCCTCCATCGCCGCGCCCGACCACTCTGCCGCCATGGCCGTCGTCGTGCACGCGCCCACCATGCACCCTGCAACCGTCCGTCGCGATCGCTGGACTCGCCGCCGTCCGCTACACCGACTGGCACCTCAAGCCTACGCTGGAAGCCACCGGACACTGTCCCCAGCTTATTCTTCCTCCTCGGACGGGCCGGAGCTCGCCATTGATTTGTCACCCCCTCTGTGCTCCTAATCTTCCACGGGCCACCTTGAGCCACTCGGTGAGCCACCGCCTCCCTCCGTTTTCCTCCCCGAGCCCTTTTTCCCTCCTAGCTAGTCGCGCGCGTCGCTGCCACCATTGCCAGACTTTGCTCCGCTGCGGAGCTCACTGTTGTCGCTGCGCTCGCCCAACGATCGTACCAAGAGCACGAGCGTGCTCCTGGTGAGCTCCTGCTTCGCCCTAGCTATCTTGCGCGCTCGGAAATGGCCTGTAGCCGTTTCCTCTCTCTGACCCGAAACCACGGCCGCCACGGCTCATCGCCGACGCGCCTAACGGCCTCCTCCTTCCGTCCTGAGACCGTAGATCGACGCTGATGTGAGTCCCCGATCGAACGCAACAAAAACCGTGTGAAACCACCCCCTGTAGCATAGATCCGAGCCCCTCCGACGAGTTCGCCGCCGCGGGAGGCTCGCCTGAGCAACCCCGGTCGCCGGTGCTGACCTGGCCCGCTAGGTGGGACCCCCTGTGCCACTGACCGCGGGCCCCATGGGCCCCAGTTGACTGGGTTGACCCAGTCAACTACTGACTGGGCGGTCGCGTGTCACTGACATGCGGGCCCTGCCATTTTAATACGTTTTTAAAATAAATAAAATGCTAATTAAAATCTTAATTAATCTGTTAGTTAATTAGTTAGCTAATCAGTCACTGACAGCGGGTCCCAGTAACTAATTAGGTTAATTAGTTGATTTAATATACTGTTAATTTAGTCTAGTCTATGACAGAGGGGCCCCACCTGTCAGGTTTGACCTGGTGAGCCGACCAGTTGACTGCTGATGTCACCATTACATCATGCTGACATCACCCTGTACTGTTTTGGATAATGTTGATTTAAATAAATAAAATAAATTCCAGAAAATGATTAAAACTTTAGAAAATCATAGAAATTAAACCGTAGCTCGGATCGAAAAACTTTCTACATGAAAGTTGCTCAGAACGACAAGACGAATCCAACCGTGCCAACTGTGCTATCTCTTTCCGTGTCGGGACCCTCTATGGAGGTGAACGTGCAACTTTTTGCCCATTTCCGGTAGATGAATAGTGCATATACACCAGTCATTAAATCCAACTTTAATCCTAAAATATCTAATATGACTTAGACATGCTTTTAGGCAACCCTGCACTGCACGTTAGCATAGCATGCCATGTGTTGCATATGTTTGCTGTGTATTTATCTGTTTCCTCCCCCTCTTCTCTCTCGGTAGACCCCGGTACCGACGTAGTTCCCGAGACCGACGCAGCTCAGGAGCCCGACGACACCGCTGGTGACCTTGCCTTTGCCGCCGAGCAACCAGGCAAGCACCCCCCTTTTGAGCATGCCTATATCGCCTATTCTCTTCTCTCTTGTTCTTGCATTAGAATTGCTGCTGCTACTGCTTTACCTATTCTGATTCATAGCCTGTTTATTGTAACCTGCTATTGATACCTTACCTGCTTATCCTAAACTGCTTAGTATAGGCTGGATAGAGACCCACCAGAGACCCCACTTTGACCCAGTTGCCCCCACTGGATTATCAGAAGACTCGATCAACGAGATCGACAGCCAGGCCCCGACACCGCACAACACCCCCCCTTAGTTGTACGACACTACATCGTTACTATCGAGTGCCAAGGGTGATACCTCGTTTAGCACTTATGATGTTAACTCTGTAGAGTAGCTATTCAGTCGTGGTCCTCGAGGGTGATTCCTCCTTCACCACCCCCGATAACGACGCTGTCGTGCAACACCTCAAGTGTGAACCCATCGAGGGTGATTCCTTTGAGTTCACCTTGACGGATACATCGAGTAGGAATCCAACGAGGGTGATACCTCAGATTCCCCTGATGTTATGGACACACGGATACTTAGACTTTACAACTGTTACTTGGAAACGCGGGTCAACCCTGAGGGGTACCCACGAGTGATATGGAGACGGGTTGACCTAGAGGGTGCCCGAGAGCTAAATACGAGGCGTGGCCGGGCATTCTTAGCCCTTGCCGCAAGTCCTCGAGACGGGGCGACGGGGTCACATCGATCATGAGTCTCTGTTCGTTAACGCACTACCAATACACAAACGATTTGTATATGTGATCTGAGTGGGCCTCTGGCCCGATAGCACTAACCATCACGCAGGAATAAATATGGGTACTCTGCATCGTGGCATCAGCCGAAAGCTATGTCAGACATCCAGTTCAGCATTGTGGCATGGTCGGATCGTGTCGGCCATCCAAGGCGACGCTGGTATCCACCCCGCGCACAACGACGCGGAGTGCACAGGGCGATGGCCCAAGACCCCTGAGCGCTTAGGATATAGACCGACGGGGATCTCTCTGCTGAGCTCTATGTAGGGTTGCGGTGTGTCGTTTGGCCGAGGCCAGGTATGACCCAGAAAAGTGTGTCCTGCCGGAGTTAAGTGAGCGTGGTGGGTAAGTTGGTGCACCCCCTACAAGGAAGAACTAATCTATGCATAGCCGGATCCTCGGTAACGGACGCTAGGAGTTGTATCCCGATTGATACAACTAGAACTGGATACTTGTGATGAGACATGGATAGTAGGGCTCTGAGATTGCTTTCTCGCAGGGAGTCAAGAAAGGATCTCTGGCCGAGGTTGATATTTGGACATTATGGCTCTGGGATTGCTTTCTCGCAGGAAATCGAGAAAGGATCTCTGGGCGAGGATGATGACTATTACTTTTCTGTACTCTTCTAAATGCTGCAAGATGGTTGAAGGTGCTAGTCTTCAATAGGACTAGGCCTTCCCTCTATTCTGGCATTTCTGCAGCCCAGTCCACATATATAGCCTTTCTTTGATAATGTTGCATATGTAGTGTAGATCCTTGCTTGCTGAGTACTTCGGATGAGTACTCACGGCTGCTTTGCTTTCTGTTTTTCCCCATATCCGTTTGACGCAACCAGATGATGGAGCCCCGGAGCTAGCTGCCCCTATCGACGATCACTACTACTACCCCGAGGATGGATACTACTACGAGCTTGCCGATGACCAGGAGTAGGTTCGGAGGGTCCCAGGCAGGAGGCCTGCGCCTTTCGATCGTAGCTTTTGTTTTGCCCCGCCTTATTAGAGGCTTATATGTTTCTCTTTTATATCTGTACTCAGATATCTAACGCTTTCGCTGATGCTTGTTGACATCAAGCTTATGTATTCGAGCCCTCGAGGCCCCTGTCTTGTAATATAAAGCTTGTATGACTTTATTTATGTTTTAGAGTTGTGTTGTGAATCCTTCAAGTGAGTCCTTAGGCTTGATCGTGTCATTTGCGTGTACGATTAGTGCACGATTAAGCCGGGGCGTCACAGCGTTCCCTTCCAGAATCAATTCCCTTATATAACTAAAGCATTTTTAGACATGACTTGACCAGTTTGGCTTTGTAATCCTACATGCAGTTAGGCTCTGATACCCAAGTTGTCAGGACCCCGATCCCAAGTCACACCGATCTAGCATGTAACACATCATATCACTTTGTGGCCTCACGCACGGTATTCCCACGGTTGCAGCCTTACCTAGGCCGGGACCGTTTGTGCCTTTTGGCTCACGTATATGATTGTGTCGCTAGCATCCATATGACAGAGAACCCGAGCCGACATGACTAGTCGTAAACCCAAGGTGGCACAGACTTATAGGGACAGTCACACGTAACCCAACAATGAACGTGTCGGTCATCAACGTATGAACCCAAGTCATAGCAAGCTACAAGACTTAAAGGAACAACGCGTGACATTTCCCCAAAGGGACAGACACAGGAACAGAGAAGGATACATGCCGGCCAACCTAAGTGTTCCGGAGCAGTAGCGAACTACCATGGCTCAGTGGAAGCACTAGGAGACATTTCCCCATAAGGAAGGCTACCAAGAATAAACAACTAGGTGTCGGATCCCACACATACCAAGCATTTCAATAACATACACACAATATGCTCGATATGTGTAAATACAACATGTCATCACAACAAAACTCTACGACTCAAAGTATTTATTCAATAGGCTTCGAGGAGCCAGATATTACAAACATGGGTCTCATGACCCAGCATTCAAGTCATACAAGCAACAAGCACAGGCGGAAGCATAAACATGTCTGAGTACAGACATCTGAAAAGGAAGAAGGCTAGAAATCCTGTCTATCTACAAGACCCTCTAAAGGAACCAGACCTCTGTCTGGGATTCCCAAGCTAATTGTCGAAGCCCACATAGAACTACTAGTGAGACCGAGGTCTCTCTGCAAAACATAAATTAAGCAAGCTTGAGTACAAATGTACCCAGCAAGACTTACAACAGATCTAACTACATATGCATCAGTATCAACAAAGGGGGTGGTGGAGTTTAACTGCAGCAAGCCAGCTTTGACTCGATGGCTATCCTGAACTACGACTACCAACATTTCTTTGAGGTGGCGCACACGAGTCCACATATTCACCATATCAATACACCACTATGAATCCACTCCTGTCTCCCTATGAGAAGGCCATCCATAGCACTCACGCTTATCTTGCACATTTTAGAGTATCCATTTAACTTGTCTATGAACAATGTAAGTATTCCAAGTAGTCCATATCCGAGGACGCGGCTATTCGAATAGATCATTTATAACCATGCAGGGGTGTACTTCTTCACACATGCTCTCACCACTTATCGCCGTTTACACGACATGTACTCGGCAACCTTGAAGCGGAAGCCCAGTGGGGGTGTCGGCCACGACCTGACTAACCACACGAGACTCTAGTCTAGGTTTATCGCCTATTTGAGTTCCATCCACATGGAAGTCCAGCCGAGGTTTCAACTACGGCCCCAAACGATGTGTGCAGGGTTCCCGAGCCCACCAAATAGGTGCCCCGGTACACCGTGCCACGTGCCTACCGCATCACAGCCCACCCCTAGGGTCAGCGCTATGCAAGGCCTCCAGCATACTACAAACACCAGAAACTACTTGCAACTCCTAGACAGAGATCAAGGTGATTAATAAGTCGAGAGAGCTTGGAGTGCCCGGAGCCCAATGTGTGGTAGTAACTGTCTTGAATCACAAACACGAAACTCAGTCCTGAGGACGGCTTCAATGAGACAACCCACCATGTACTCCTACATGGCCTCTCATCGCTACCTTTACCAAATCATGTTCACACACTTAGCTCTCATCAGTAGGACATGTTCATCATCATCCCAATCCATCCCAGATGAATCAGACCTGACACGACTTTAAGCATAGCAGGCATAACAAGCAAGCATGAATGAGTAGGCACATCATGGCTCAAAGAACTCGTACTCATGCTAGTGGGTTTTCACTAATTACCATGGCAAAGACAGGTCATGCAGAGGAATGGGTTCAACTACCACAACATGTAACAGTTGAATCGATGTTGTCCTAATGCAGTAAAAGAGAGTAGGAGCAAGAGAGTGGGATTGTATTGGAATGCTCAAAGGGGGTTTCCTTGCCTGCCACTTCCGAAGATAGTAAAGCTCTTCATCACGTCATCGATCACATCGTCGGAACAACGTCTACTGAGAGGGGATAACCACCGGAAAACAAGAGGGAACATAATCAATGCAATGCAACAATATGATGCATGATCATGACATGGCAATATGCTGTTGTTTGAGCTAATGCAGCTAGCAATCAGATTGGATGAAGTTGTTTTGAACCAAATATTCAAATTCAAACTCCATGTGTGGTTATTTAAATGCCATTCATTTGATTTGTTTTAAACAGTAGCAAAAAATTGTTCTAACATGCATGATAAGGGCATAAACAGATATATTGGATTTTTCTGATAATTTTTCATATATAAATTATTTCATTCTGAGCTACGGTTTAATTCCTATGATTTTTAGAAGTTTCGGATATTTTTTGAAATTCTTAAATCATTTCCTGATTTATTTTAATTCCAAAAATATTTTACTGCATCAGCATTAGGTCATGCTGATGTCAGGTCATCAACAGACGTGGTCCAGGTTAAACCTGACCAGTGGGACCCGCGTGTCAGTGTCTTTAGTAGTTAACATGGGCTATTAGTGCTAATTAACTAGTTAAACTAATTAACCCAGGGGCTGGGCCCACATGTCAGCGACTCGAGGAGGTCAAACCCGGTCGACCGGGTCAAACTCGCTGGAGTTGACCCGCGGCTCGTCGCCGGTGAGGCCAAAGACGGCGGTGGGCTTCGGGTTTCCTACTCCGACGACCAAAAGGTTGGCAGAGAGGCTCTACGTGCTGCTGGGAGTGCGCCGCATCTTCCTATGCAGGCGGCAGGGGCTGAGACGGCCCGACCTCGCCGGAACGAAGCTCGTGGCGGTGGCCGAAGTTCGGGCGTCGATCATTTCGATGTTGCAGGCCGCGCCAGGATGAGTGGGTGTGCGCGTGGCGCTCGTAGGTGCGTCGGGGCAGCGGCGGGAAGCAGGAGGTGGCACAGCGCGTGTGCGCGCACGGCGGCCACACGGCCTCCTGTCTACTGGCAGGAGGTTGAAGACGGTGGGGCACCTGGTGGGCTGGGCCAGTGGTGCCAGGCCAGGTGGGCTACAAAGTGGCTGGGCCGCAGGTGGGTCTTCTCCCTTTCTTTTCCTATTTCTGTTTTGTTTTCTATTTTTGTTCTATTTATTTTGATTTAGTTCCAGCAATAAATCATTTTAGTTACTTCTGAAATTTTTTGTGGGTGTAAGATGAACTAATACAAAGCCCCACATTATTTTTTAGAATTATTGGAGTTATAAATATATTTATAGGAATTTATAACCCCGATTCAATTATTTAGGAGTTAACTCAAAGTCCACAAATTCCATGGAAAAATGTGTAATATTTATGGAGGAGCTTTTCATCACTTCCCATAAATCATGAACATTTTTTAAGGGCACTTTGGAATCATTGAGAATTATTTTAGGTTGATCTTGTTTTAATTAAATTGGTGCTAGGGTTTGGTCATCCCCATTTGAAGTTTCCTTTGGGAATTAAACATGATGACATGATGATCATGCAAAGACAGGCAAAGGCTAAAACTAGGGATGTGACAGTCGAACTTGGCTTGGACCTTGAAGGTACTGAACATGCGGATGTCAAGGCGTCTGGCTGGCCCAGGGTGCGATGCAAGGATCTTGGAGACTGCGGCCATGTGTTTGCAATCCCCGTCGGAGAGGCAGCTGTCGACGGTGAGGTTGAGGGGGATGCGGCGCCAGAGGGGGCGCCACCGCCGGGAGAACAGGGTGGTCCACATGGAAAATTTGGTGGGAAGGAGGGTGATGATGACCAGCAGCATGTCGTCGGCGAGGCTGCTGATGAAGTCCAGGCTCGCCGGATGCGGTTTTGGCTCAAGCCGCCTCCGCTTGTTGGCTGCCTCTCTGTCCATCTCAGCCGGCGGCGACATCGGTGTACATGTGTGCTGGTGTGTATTGTGTGCTAGGTGTGCGCGAGTGCGTCCTTGTGTGCATGCCACCGCGTAGTGGTGTAGTATGCGCGAGTGCGTCCTTCACGCGGAAGAAGTGTGCCCTCAATTTACTAGCGTGCAGGGTGCTACCGCGCGAGTGGTTTCAACTTTGTTTACATCACCACGTGTCAGATGGGCCTCTAGTTTACTTATTTTCACCCACTGCCACATGGGCCAGCACACAAAGATAGAGAACACGAGCTGACAAGGCAGCATGTGGACTGGTTGACCAGTCAACTAAACAATATATGAAGCTATACACTGACACAGTGACCGTATAATCCCTCGGTAAAGAGAGATCGAGTGTGAGGGGAGGCCCGTGAGAGATAGTAGAGAGAGAGAAAGAGCTACTCCCTCCGTTCGATAATGTCGTGCCTATATTTTTTTAGGTCAAACTTTTGAAACTTTGACCAAGTTTATAAACAAATTACTTATATCTACAATACCAAATATAAATGATAGTATGAACTAAGTACATGTTGTGATGAATCTATTGATCGTTCCAGATGTAAATGTTTTTCTCCACATATACCTGGTCAAACTTTTCTGAGGTTTGACTTTTCAAACCATCCATATGTTATGGATGTGAGAGAGTACCTAACTAGAGACAGAGAGTTAAATAGAAAGAGTGAGTGAAAAAAGTGTGTGTGCCTGTGTGAAAGAGACATGGACAACACACGATAAATTAGAGAAAAAGTGTGTGTGTCTTATGCAAACATATCACACATGCATCTTCGACAGCGGAAGCGAGGTGAGGAGATAGTGTGTGGTTGTTTGCAACCGAGAGAGAAAGACCCCTAGCACGTGGCCAAGAGAGGTCTGACAAACAAGGGAGAGAGGTCGAGAGAGACGTATGGAGAAAATGCAGGCATGGGGAGGAGAGAGTGTGTGTTTGTGATAGAGAGATCCCCTGGAGATCGTGATGGGACTACATGGGTGGGAGATCGAGTGACAAGGTTTGTGCACAATAGAAGATACCCTGAGCGATATAGAGATAGACGTAGGGATGGAAGGAGACAACACGTGTGTTCCTGATGGATAGTGAGAGATAGTCATACTTAGGGGGGAGTGCGTGTGCCTATGATGGAGTGAGAGATTATGGTACTTAGGGGGGTGCGTGTCACATAGAGAGAGAACAAGGGCGAAGAGTGTTACATGGGTCTATGTAGCGCAAGTGAGATATGTGTATGTGTGAACCAGGGAGATATAAAGTTTGAGAGAGATAGAGGAGCCCCGGTACGGCTGAGTGGTTGTGTCAGATAGCTGAGAGGGGGAAAGAGATACTCCATCTGTTCGATAATGCAGTGCATATAAATTTTTTAGAAGTCAAACTTTGGAAACTTTGACCAGGTTTATGCAAATATTATTTATATCTAAAATACCAAAGATACATCATACGAAACTACATCTCATGATGAATCTAATGATATATGTTTGCGGTTCTAGATGTAAATGTTTTACTCCACGTACCTGGTCAAACTTTATGAAGTTTGACTTTTCAATAAATCTATATTCTATGGACCGAATAGAGTACCTAAGTCGAGAGAGATCAAGTGCGTGTGAAGGAGAAAGTCTGACTGTGCAAAAAGAGTGTGTGTGTGTGAGAGAAAGGGACAACAAACGATAAAATAGAGAGAGAGTGTGTTTGTTTCTTATGCAAACATATCACGCATGCATCTCCGAGATAGAAAAGCGAGGTGAGGAGATACACAAAGATAGCTAGTGCGTGGTTGTTTGCAACGGAGAGAGACCCCCCTATAGCACATGTCCAATAGAGGTCTGGCCAACAAGGGACAGAGGTCGAGAGGGACGGATGGAGAAGTTGGACGCATGGGGAGGGAGAGAGGGTGTGTTTGTGATAGAGAGATCCCCTCGAGATCGTGAGGGGACTATATGGGTGGGAGATCGAGGGACGAGGTGTGTGTGTAATAGAAATATGCCACGGGAGAAATCGAGATAGACCAAGTGAGGGAAAGAGACAATGCGTATGTTTGTGATGGAGACTGAGAAATAGTCATATACATAGGGGGACTGCGCGTGCCTACAATGGAGTGAGAGACAGTCATACTTAGCTAGGCGTGAGATTATGTGTGTGTGCGTGTGAGATGGAGAGAGAATGAGGGAGAGAGAGGGAGAGTTTTAGATGGGTCTATCTAGTGCGAGTGAGATATGCATGTGTATGTGTGACCCAGGGAGATGGAGAGTTCGAGAGAGAGAGGGAAGAGCTCCGAGACTGCAGAGTGGTGCGTGAGAGAGTTAAGGACAATGAGCTAGGGAATTTGTGTGCGTACGATGAGTGCACCCTAGATATTTAGCTTGGACTAGAGAATCATACACTATGCACTAGAGAGACCTATACATGGAGTGTGCATGCGAAATAGAAAGACCGACAGAGAGAGAGAGAGATAGAGATAGAGATAGATAGATAGATAGATAGATAGATAGATAGAGAGAGAGAGAGGGAGAGGGACCGACAAGGTTTGTGTTTGGATGCGTGTGATAGAAACAAAGATTGTCGGCTAGAGAGAGAGGGGGAGGTCGCATTTATGCATCAAAGACTGATATAAACCATGTTTCGATATAAATTTGCATTCAAACATTTGAATTGGAGAACATGGTGTCCGCAATCCACACATGAACGGAGATATGGGTATCAAACAAGTTCATTAATTTGACTTTCAGCATGTTCATGGAGTACTACAATAAAATATGCTACTCAATTGAGGTGTTCAATTTTGGATTTAGTTCACTATTTTTGACTGGGTGAATGAGCTATTTCATTGAATCGAGATATTTCATTTTGGGTTTGATTCTTGTTTTTGAGTGGGTCAACTATTTGTCATATAGTAAATCGTTAGCAATGAGCATGTAAAAACACATTAGTCCCGAGCATCATCTCACCATCTAAAAAAGAAGTGGCAACCTAATATTTCAAAATTTGATTCGAATCGACTTGGTAAGGTAGATGTGGATGCTTGTTCTCCCAAAATTTGAACGAACCGCTAAACACCCTCTGCTCGGTGGAATTCACTCGAGCAAATAAATGGGAGACGCGAAAGTACCGGCCTATGTGGGACACACATCAATTGGCCCATTGTACATCGAGGGTAGGTTCGTAACTTCATCCAAGTGTGCCTTCTCCTCGACCGAAATGACAGGTGCCGAATAATTCATAAACCATGGGCAGAAAAACACCCTCTCCAAGGCCGAAATGACAGGCGCCGAATAATTCATAAACCATGGGCGGCAAAACACCCTCTCCTCGGCCGAAATCGCTCGCGCCCACTATTTCAAAACACGCCCTCCTCGGCTAATATCGCTCGCGCCCACTATTTCAAAACACGCCCTCCTCGCCCGAAATCGCTCGCGCCCACTATTTGGGAGAAGCAAAGTTACCCTACTATCCCCGTCCCTCAAGACAATGACCCAAGCCCAGAAGCCTAAAGGAAGGGGTAGAAATTTAACTTCCCCCCACATTTCAGACAAATGCGTCCGTAAGACATGATTCCCCCTCCCAATTCCTCATTCATACAGCGTGGGCGCCAAATCACCTTCTCCCCAGCCGCAAAACCTCAATCCCTCCTCCACGGTGCCCCTGCCGCACCAAATTCACCGCCGCCCTCCTCCCCAATGCCGGAGCCGCTGTCCGTTTGTCATCGTGCACTGGACCATGTGCCTCTTACTCCGTGCTGCCGGAGCTGCCTCGATGATGACCATGTGAACCGTACCGGAGCCGATTCACATGTGCCATTGTGCATGGCACCGGAGCGGCTCCAACTTCAGATGCGTCCAGGGCGCCGGCGCTTCTTCCCCATAGCCGTCGACCGTCGCGACATATTTGCTTTCCTGCCGTCGGGAGCCACCGCAACTGTGTCGGCCTCACCGACTCGGCAGCTAGAGTTGCCTACTTCACCGGGCCGCAAGATAGGTCGTACACTCATCTTAAATCACTTTATTTAGGCGTCAATCGCCTAAAATTTTATTTTGGGCCAGTCGATTCCCAATGGGAAGCAGCACCCCTCAAGGCGGCGGAGCTCCTAGGTTGTCGATTGGCTGGTGTCTATCGTAAGGGTGCAGGGGCGAAATTCGCCGCGGAAGCAGTGATGTTTGCTTGAAAAACATCGGTATTTCCCCAAAGAGGAAGGGATGATGCAGCACAGCAACGGTAGGTATTTCCCTCAGTGATGAGACCAAGGTTATCGAACCAGTAGGAGGGCCATGCAACACCACGTAAACAGCCCCTGCACACAAAGAACAAATACTTGCAACCCGACGTAGAAGAGGGGTTGTCAATCCCTCACGGGCAAAAAGATAGACAAAATTGTAGTAGATTGGATAAATAGATCTCGTGGGAACGCGAGATAAAATAAATAAATAAAAATTGCAGCAAGGTATTTTTGTATTTTTGGATTAATAGATCTGAAAATAAAAGCAAATAAAAATAGACCGCGAAGGCAAATAGCAAATAGATCTGAAAATATATGATGAGAAAATAGACCCGGGGGCCGTAGGTTTCACTAGTGGCTTCTCTCGAGAAAAATAGCATACGGTGGGTAAACAAATTACTGTTGGGCAATGGATAGAACTTCAAATAATCATGACGATATCCAGGCAATGATCATTATATAGGCATCACGTCCAAGATTAGTAGACCGACTCCTGCCTGCATCTACTACTATTACTCCACACATCGACCGCTATCCAGCATGCATCAAGTGTATTAAGTTCATGGAAAAACAGAGTAATGCAATAAGAACGATGACATGATGTAGACAAGATCTATTTATGTAGAAATAGACCCCATCTTGTTATCCTTAATAGCAACAATACATACGTGTCGGTTCCCCTTCTGTCACTGGGATCAAGCACTGTAAGATTGAACCCATCACAAAGCACCTCTTCCCATTGCAAGATAAATAGATCAAGTTGGCCAAACAAAACCCAAATATCAGAGAAGAAATACGAGGCTATAAGCAATCATGCATATAAGAGATCAAAGAAGACTCAAATAACTTTCATGGATAAAAACATAGATTGTATCATAAACTCAAAGTTCATCGGATCCCGACAAACACACCGCAAAAAGAGTTACATCATATGGATCTCCAAGAGAACATTGTATTGAGAATCAAACGAGAGAGAGAAAGCCATCTAGCTACTAACTACAGACCCATAGGTCTACAATGAACTACTCACGCATCATCGGAGAGGCACCAATGAGGATGATGAACCCCTCCGTGATGGTGTCTAGATTGGATCTAGTGTTTCTGGAACTTGCGGTGGCTGGAATTGATTTTCGTCGACTCCCCTAGGGTTTCTGGAATATTGGGGTATTTATAGAGCAAAGAGGCGGTGCGGGAAGCCACCGAGGTGGGCACAACCCACCTAGGCGTGCCTGGGCCCCCAAGCATGCCCTGGTGGGTTGTGCTCCCCTCGGAGCACCCCTCTGGTACTTCTTTGGCCCAACAGGTGTCTTCTGGTCCATAAAAAATCCACAAAAAGTATCACTGCGTTTGGACCCCGTTTGGTATTGATTTCCTGTGATGTAAAAAAAAGCAGAAAACAACAACTGGCACTGGGCACTATGTGAATAGGTTAGTACCAAAAAATGATATAAAATGATTGTAATACATCCAAGATTGATAATATAACAGCATGGAACAATCAAAAATTATAGATACATTGGAGACGTATCAAACAACGCTTAGGTGGCTATCTTAGAGTTATGTGGGTTGAAGGTACTGCCGCCGCCGGATCTGGATGACGGCGAGTCTTTGTGGTTTGGCCGGGGCCGGTGCAACCACGACAGTGCGGTGGCATGGGGAGCAGGGTTTTGGTCGAAGCTCTCGCGGCCAGGGATGGTGGAGGCAGGCTGCTCTACCGGTGGTCGCTGACTCTTTGGGGAAGATTCTAAACAGTGTCAGCCGGGAGGCACAAGACGGCCATCCAGCCATCCGGCGTAGATCGGACAGTACCAAAATAAAATAAAATCGTGTGACCCCAATTTAGTTTTCAGTCAACAGATGTGTGACCTGTATCGTTCCTTAGTGTTGATCTCTTAGTGTATTTCTTCAGATCAGAGATATGTGTCATTCTTAACATTATGTGTTTTCTGCATCTTCAGCCACACTGTCTTCCTTCTCACTGTAGCTGCTCCAACAAAGGAAGCTCACACCAGAAGGGAGCTATAGTCCCCACTCAACAGTTCCCTGCCTCGAATGTGCGTGCCAGACATGGACAGCCACAACAACCGCAGGGCCATCGACAAGTCAGCAGATGATGCTCACTCCTATGGATGGCGGCCAGATAGGTTGTACCCTCATCTTACTTGTGTGCAACATTTATGGCTTCGTTATTCATCTAAGCATGGAAAATAGATTATCACATGTCACTGTATATTCATGTTGATCTCTTAAGTCTTGTTCAGGAGTTAACGCTGTTCCATAGTTCAGATAAGAGACTTGTTCAGGAGTTAACGTTGTTCCATAGTTATCATCCATCAGCCAATGCTATCCAACAGGCTGGTGATTATACCACTTCTAGTATTACCTATGTTGTTGTTCTTTAATACTTTTGTGTGCCATCTAGTTAATCTCGAGTACAAACAATACATATTCTTTAGCTTTCATCTGTGTTCTCCCTTTAGGTTTTTAGACCTGTTGCTGCTAGTTAAGTCAAGTCCTACTATTTATGTCATCTACTAGAGGCACTCATTACATAATCTAACTACTAGTTGTCTTCCATGCATATCAGATATAATTGCACACACTGATATATCCACAAGAACCTCGTGGAGCAATGTAACAGCCAACAAACTTGACGTTAATGATACCCAATATGATGGAACAGTTAAAGGCAGTTCTTCAAAAGACTTGCAGAAAGATGATGAATCCTATTCACCCCACAAGGTCCTTGCTCTAACTTGGCCCATGATATGGATACATCATGCATATAATGTCTTGGAGTGCATCTACTCTATTGCAATGCCATGTGCTTAGCCTACTGATCATGCATGTAAATATGTCATGCCTTCCTGTTTTTCAGTACATATTCCATTCATGATAACATGTTTTCAAATTCTAGTACTATCATTCTACTCTGTCTCAATGCCATCTGCTTAGTTTGGACATCATGCTTCTGAATATCTTATGCATTGTTATTCATCAGTATGTACTCCATCCGTATACTATACCATTTTTTTACATTGAAGTGTTGTTCTACTGGTCTGTTGCAATGCCATCTTAGTTTCCCAATCATACACGCATATGTTGCCTTCATGTTTTTTTGTGCCTATTCCACTATCATACGGTTTTACATTCAACTAGTGTTTTTTACTCTGTTGCCCTGTCGTGTCCCTAGCTCTTACATCATACTCCCTCCGTCCGGATTACATGTCACAGAAATGGATAAAAATGGATGTATCTAGAACTAAAATATGCCTAGACACATCATTTATTTTCAGATGGAGATAATACATGTAAATATGCCATGCCTTTCTATTCTTCAGTATCTATTCCATCTCTCTGTCGTAGCATGTTTTATAATTGAAGCACCATTCTTCTATATAAGGCATGCAAGGGGAAGACGACTATGTTAGAATCTGAAGGGCTACAAACAAGGTCTTTGCAAAAGATCCAAACGCCAGGAGATACTAAGCCAACTCTAGTGTTCATAGATACTGCTCCAGCATAGATAAACCCAACTGCTCCTGATAATAAGCAGATTCCATTGGCCAAAGAACTAGTCCGCTGCAGTCCAGCAAAAATATGTCAACACCTTTCTAAGAAGCGTGTGCGTATCCTCGCATCATGACATTTTATAGCATTCAGATCATAATTTCTCCATGTTTCTTACCCATCTCTCTTCTAGAAAATAAGCTTAAAGGATAGAAGACTTTCTAAACTGGGATTGTGTTTGAGGAAAGTATCTTGCGGGAATTCTCTGTGCTCCAATGCTGATGTAAGTACCTGTTGTATATCACTATATTTTTACATCAGCTTGTAATTTGTTAATCAGCGTGAATCGAACCTTTATCTGATCTAAATTTACTTGTAGCAAAATGTATAACTAAAGGCGACAATGTTGATTTTAGTAAAGAAAACTACCTGGTAATTTTGCATACTGAGCTGCATGAGTGTACTATCTCATGTCATACACATTACTAAATTGTAGTGATATGGTCTGGTTGCCCAATCATTCATTGTGTCAATGTTGCTTTCCTATTACCTTACCTGACTGATGATAGCTGTGCCATATTCTATTAATTTGGTGTAGGCTGGTGTGCTCTGGTTGCCCAAAGTTTTATTGTGTCAATGTTGCTTTCCTATTATCTGACCTGGCCAATGATAGCAATACTTGTTTGTTAATTTGGAGCAGGCTGCTGAGGATAAGAAGACAAACTCTGAAGATAGCAAGGCAGCCCCATTGTTTCTTTCCAATAATTCTAGGGCAGGTAATATGGAAATAACTCTTGATTAATTTGTTCAGTTCCTCTCCTAATTTATGTTATGATGCAGTGGTCGAGACACTCTCCACTATCAATAATACAAGCCTACCAAAATCACCATCTGAATCTGTCCAGTTTCCTCTATCTTGAATCCAACGGAAAAAATGTATGTTTGTGAACTAATTACTTGCTGAAGCAATGATGGAAATCATGGAGGAATCAGAGGTGCACATTCTTGCGCAACAACAACTGATCAATGTTTTCATAGACAGTGTAGAAAAGAAGGAAGAACTTGCTCATATGCTTATGGGTGTCATCCGGGCTGAGGTTGCAGATTGTGAGGTTGCAGATCGTTAAGTTCTGTTCATTTATTTGCACTGGCATCAATCTTTGATTGCCCAGGTGGCTGTAATTTCCTGTAATATATGCTGGATGTGCTACGTTTTTCCTTGTATGCCGTATATTTGCTTAGCGCGTCTCACATTCCAGCTAATTGGTCGCTAGGAAGCCAAAAATGCAGTGAAATTAATAGCTAGCACGAACTGTCATGGGCCCTATATGAAGGGTAGCGGCCCACTGCCCTTAACACCCCCCCTAATGGGCTTCCAGGTGCCAAAATTATTTTAGGCCTTTGTTTGATCGGTTTTGGTGATGTCCATAAATGCTCGACTTTGTCTAATTGGGCATGCAGACATGTTCGAACTTTAGCGGGCCCAATAAGTTGATGGGCCATAACCAGGCCGAATGCTCTATTGGGCCGCTATAATTGAAACGAGGCAACAGTTAATGCTTGGCCCAGTTACCTCTTGGGTCGTTAACAGGCTGAAATCAAAGCGGGCAATAAGTGGGCCCATTCGATTTCACGGGCCATTAACAAGTCGATACTAAGGTCGGGCTATATATGGCCCAACTGTATTGGGGCCTTTAGCAGGCCGAAAGAGACAGCGGGCTGGTATTCGATAATAAAGAGCATGGGCCGCTAAGAGGCTGAAAGTCAGGTTGGACTGTATATGGCCCAACTGCATGCGGGCCTTTAGCAGGCCAAAAGAGAAACCAGGCTGGTATTGGACCATGAAGAGCATGGGCCGTTAAGAGGCTAAAACTCAGGTCAGACTGCAAATGGCCCAACTCCTTAATGGGCCGTTAACAGGCTGAAAGACATACCGGGCTGGAAATTGGCCCAACACTTAAATGGGTTGCGAAAAGGCCGAAAGACGTACATCCTGAAAATTGGCCCATCCCTTGAATGGGCTGTTAACAGGCCGAAACTACATCATGCCGATATTGAGCCCAAATATATAGCGGGTTGTTAATGGGCTCGAACTGACGATGGGCTGCAATGGTGTCAAATAGTTAACGGGCCAAATTGGCACATCTCGTATGGGTCGTTGGCCTAAATGGACCAGACACAAGTAGGCCCTCTATGGGCCAGCCTGCTAATTTTGACTGGGCCGACCTCTTTCTCCTAAATGGGCCACTGTTGGGCCTTGCCATGTGTCAACGTCTGATAGGCGGCTCCCGTACAATGAGTGGATGACATCTGTCCCAACACTGAGCCGACACGTGGATCCTCCGGCGAATGAGAATTTTACACGTGGAAAATCCCCATTGGTCCGGGCTGCTAACGGGTTATCAGATTGAAACCGGAACCCGATAGCTTAACAGCGACCCGTTACGATGGATGCCACGTGTCGGTTACCCATGACGAAAACACATCTATGATGTGCCATTTATCGTCATGGAAGTGGACACTTTCGTGATGATAATTTTGGTATTGTCATGGAACACTTCTACGACAACACAGGTATGGCTATGTTGATTCTGTCAAAATCGTCATGGATGTACATGCATGAAAGAAAATGTGACCTACTGTGACAAACACATATCATTACAGAAGTGTATTTTTTTTGTAGTGTTGGAGTCCAACCCTCTGACGCGATGGCCCTGAGACAGCCATCGGGCGCACGTCACCCCCATGTCACAGGTTTCACGAGCATGCAGCTACATCAAGAGCTAGGCGCAGACCGCTTGGAGACCGAGGAAGGAATTCCTGAGCCTAGTGTCTCGAACATCCGACACCTCCGCAAGTTCTTCCCGTGCCCGTCATGCGTACGAACAAAATGGGGTTGTACAAGCCCGGGAGACTCTTGATAGAGCTCCCGCTCACACCCCACTAGAAGCCCCATGCTCCGCGCTGGCGGGATAATCAATTGAGGGCACCCCACGGGCCGCACCGACCTCAGGCTAACCCATGCCGGACACGACGGCTGCTCATCTTCTCCCGCAGCACGCGCTCGCAACTTCCCCTGTGCCTCACATGAGCGGGGGCTGGACACGATGCATGTGCTTGGGTCAGTCCCAGTAGTGCTGAAAAACCCAAGGGGTTGGGCCCTGGCTGGCGGGCCTGCTCCCATGCACGTCACCTCACCAAGGCCCTTGGTGTCTGGTCTCCTCGTGTAACACCCATGTGCAAGTTAGCGAGTTCGCACCCCCTGTTCGAGATGGGATTTTTGTATGCAGGTTTCCCCTCATGGGCGGATCACTCGGGAGGCCTTGCGAGGCACACCCTGAAAGCAATGACCCATCGGCGCTGCAAGGAGCTAAGTCTAGACAACTCCGAGAGCGGCCTAGTCGATGCTAATGTTTTCCCTCACTCAGACCGCTTGTGCGTCAAGGGGGACTCTTGAGCATCGCGCCTTAGGAGCCTTCACTAGCTCCCGGAGCCCCTCACCTCCTGGCCTTGTCCAAGCATCGCAACCTGACATCCCAGCAACGACTGAGGTTCGCATGGGGTTGGGCCCTGCCAATATAGAGCATGAAGGAAAGCAAAAAAGGAAAAGCAATCATGGAAAGGAAGCCTCATGAGATCACAAGCATTCAGTACAAACACCAAGTGTTCAAATAAATAAAACCATTGTTTCACGCCTCTGCGTGGCAGGTTTAGTCTATTGAAGGATGATAAAAATGGGAGCCTTAAGAAGAAGCGTCACTGCCTCCATTGCTATCGCCCGCCTCGTCCTCGCCGGAACCCTCGCCGCCGCTGGAGGAGAACTTCCCAAGCAACGCGTCCACATCGCCTTCCACGGCCTCCGCAAGGCCGTCATGGAATTCTTTGGGAATGGGGCCTATCACCTTGCCGAAGTCAAAGCCAGGGTCGCGGTGGAGAAGGTGAGTGAAGACGCGGGTCGCCGCCATAGAGAAGAGGTCACGACACTCCTCCTCCAAGATGCCGTCCACCTTCCAGGCCCCATCCTCGAGCCGTTCCATGATCTTGGAGGAGAGCTCGGTGTAACCAGCATCGCAGGCCACAAGAGGAGTCTTCAGCCTCTCCCTGCATATGGAACTTAGGGCCCTGCGGGCTCTGAGCTCAAGAGAGGAGAGAGCGGTGCGGTCAGCCGTCATTGATACGTCTCCAACGTATCTATAATTTTTGATTGTTCCATGCTATTATATTATCAATCTTGGATGTTTTATATACATTTACTAGAAACTTAATATCATTTTTTGGGACTAACCTATTAACTTAGTGCCCAGTGCCAGTTGTTGTTTCTTGCTTGTTTTTTTACTTTGCAGAATATCAATAACAAACGAAGTCCAAATGCCACGAAACTTTTTGGAGATTTTTTTCTGGCAGGAAGAGACCCTGGAAGATTCTACAGGCCGCGAGAAGAGGCCTTTTCCGGCACTCTGCCAGAGGGGGCAACAATCATGGAGGGGTTCTTCATCACCCTTGCTGCCCCTCCGATGATGCTTGAGTAGTTTACCATAGACCGACGGGTCCGTTGTTAGTAGCTAGATGGCTTCTTCTCTCTTTATGATCTTCAATACAATGTTCTCCTTGATGTTCGTGGACATCTATTTGATATAACTCTTTTTTGTGGTGTGTTTGTTGGGATCCGATGAATTGTGAGTTTATGATCCGATCTACCATGAATATTATTTTAGTCTTCTCTGAACTCTTTTATGCATGATTGTTATAGCCTCATATTTCTTCTCTGATTTATTGGTTTGGTTTGGCCAACTAGATTGATTTATCTTGCCATGGGAAGAGGTGCTTTGTGATGGCTTCGATCTTGCGGTGCTCAATCTCAGTGACAGAAAGAGACATGACATGCATGTATTGTTGCTATTAAGGGTAACAAGATGGGGATTATTCATACGTGAGTTTATCTTGTCTACATCATGTCATCTTTGTTAATGCATTACTCAGTTTTTCCATGAACTTAATACACTAGATGCATGCTGGATAGCGATCGATGTGTGGAGTAATAGTAGTAGATGCAGAATCATTTTGGTCTAGTAGTCTTGGACGTGATGCCTATGTATATGATCATTGCCTTGGATATCGTAATAATTATTTGCTTTTCTATCAATTGCCCAATGGTAATTTGTTTACCCACTTTATGATATTTTCTTGAGAGAAGCCTCTAGTGAAAACTATGGTCCCCGGGTATATTTGCTATCATACATTAAAACCAAAAATACTTTGCTGCAATTTTATTTTATTTATTGTATTTTGTATTTTTGTTAGATCTCTTTATCAAAACCTATACAATTTAATCTATCTCAATACCATTGAGGGATTGACAACCCCTTCACGCGTTGGGTTCCGAGTATTTGTTGTTTATGTGCAGGTGTTGTTTACATAGTGTTGCTTGGTTCTCCTACTAGATTGATAACCTTGGTTTCATAATTGAGGGAAATACTTACCTCTGTTGTGATGCATCATCCTCTCCTCTTCGGGGAAATACCAACGCAGATTACAAGTAGCAGGAAGAATTTTTGGCACCATTGCCGAGGAGACATCATCAACATCTGTGAAGTACCTACGCATAAACTCTCATCTCCTTCCATTTACTTTATTTGCCATTTTCCTCTCGTTTTCATCTCCCCCACTTCTAAAAAAGTTTTTACAAAAATACAAAAATATTTGCCTTTTGCCTTTTTGCTCGTTCTCTTGCTTTTTGCATTCATGACAGGAAAATAGAAAAGAAACAAGAAAATTAAAGATGGATCCTAATCCTCTTGCTAATCTTTTTAAAAGATCCAATTATGTTGAACCAATTGCTAGTGAGTTGAGTGCACTTGATTATCTCTATGAAGTTTTGCTTGAAAATCATGAATCTGAAAACTTTGGTGAAATCTATAAAGTGATTCATGATAGCTCATTGAATGAATAGCATGATTGCAATAATGATATTATAAATTCTATTAATGTCCATTGTGCTAATAATATGCAAAACCCCAAGCTTGGGGATGCTAATTTTGCTATGTCCACTACTTATTGTAATGATCATGATTGGGGTGATAATGCTTCTTATGATCTTGAAAATTTATTTAAGCCTCATGATGAATATGTTATCGGTAATAATGTTTGGAATAATATTGAAAGTGGGTTTGGAAGAGCGTCAACTTTAGGTAATAATGATATCACTACTTTGGAGAATTATCAATCTTGTGAATTTTTTGATAAGAGTGGTTTTTGGAGAGGTCGTGACTTTAGTTGATGTTAATCCCACTATCTTGGAAGATTATAAAACTTTAATGCATGTGGATCATGAAGAGAAATTTTTATATTATAGCTATATTGTTGAATTTGGTTATGATACATGTAATTATTATGAGAGGGGAAAATATGGTTGTAGAAATTTTCATGTTACTAAATTGCCTCTCGTTATTTTTAGATTGCTATTGTTTCTTTCTTCTTCCTTGCATATGCTAGTTTTTCCTTGCCTTGATATTCTGTTTGCTTATAAAATGCATATGCATAGGAAGTATGTTAGACTTAAATGTGTTTTTCACATGCTACATGGTGCTCTCTTTGTGCTTCAATTTTTGTCTTTTATGCGAGCATCATTAATATCCCAAACCTATCTTAATGGCTATAAAGAAAGAGCTTGTTGGGAGACAACCCAATAGTTTTCTTTTATGTTTTCTTGTGTTCACACAATTATTCTACTATTATGATTGTGTTTTAATGTTTTAATTAGTGTTTGTGCCAAGTAAAGCCTTTAGGATGGTTTGGGTGATAGTTGATTTGATTCTGTGCATTAACATTAACTTTTGCGTCCAGTAGCAGAATTAACAAAATTTGCTGGAACATGGAAAAATTCTGAATTTTTACACAAGATTGATTTACAAATTTCCTTAGTCGTCCTATTTTTTCAGAATTTTTGGAGTTACAGAAGTATAATCAATATTCAGATTGCTACAGACTATTCTGTTTTTGACAGATTATGTTTTCATTGCATTGTGTAATTATTTTGATGAATCTATGGATTGTGTCGGGGGGTATAAGCCATGGTAACGTTAGAATACAGTAGGTATAATGCAATAACAAAATATGAATGGCTTTGCAATAGTGCTTAAAGTGGTGATTTATTTTCTTATACTAACTGTCCGTGCACTAAAGTTTGGGCCCTTTTTAGTACCCCTTACTTGTGCACGGGCAGTTGTAGCCGCGACCGGGGCGAGGCTTGACGGGGGCAGCTGGGAACAGAATACAAGACAACGAAGACGGCGTCCAAGCTAGTAACCAGGGAGCAGAAGACAAGCTAGAGCCGCGGCAAGATCCTTGCCGGGGCAGCTCGCGAGGCCCCGGCAAGACCTTTGCCGGGATGACTTGTGAAGCACTGACAAGAACACCGCCCTTGAGGTTGAGAGCTCTGACACCATCGACAATGTTGAGACAAAGACCCAGGGGCGCATGCGTAGTGGCATGCAGATCTTTGTGAAGTTTGGATGACCAAGCCCCCCCCCGGCAAGATCTTTGCCTGGACAGTTCACGAGACCCCGGCAAGATCCTTGCCGGGGACATTGACGTAGCCACGACAAGGCTCCGCCGCCCCGCCACCACTCCAACACGGCGATCAACTTGCCAGCCTGGTTGGCACCTGCGTGGAGGCATGCAGATCTTCGCGAAGATCCTGCCACCGTTCCAGCGCAGCTGCCAGCCAGCCAGCCTGGCATTGCATGCCTCATCAACCTGGATACGTGTCAAGGCAGAACAAGGCGGTGACGGACGGGACAGGCTCTATTTCCGTCCCCGATAAAGCTAGGGGGCACGTAACCAGCGCATTGAATGCGTTTTGTCCCCGAATGTCAGTGATAAGCGTAGCCACTTTACACCTCCTGTGTGCCACTGTGGCAACCCCTTGGACGTATAAAAGGAGGCCCAAGGCATACTGTAGAAGGATTCAGACTTTTTGGACTCTACGGCCCAGCTTGCATGCAGCTAGCCAGAGCTCAAGAACACATAATATACACACATAGCAGGACTAGGGTTTTACGCTTCTCAGTGGCCCGAACCTGGGTAAAAATCCATCGTGTTGATCGTTAGATATGCTCTTTGTGCACACCTCTTCCCTGCCAAACCATAGAAGGGGTCCACGAGATCCCGTAGGTGTCATTTCCCTTGACATCTTTGGCGCGCCAGGTAGGGGGATTAGGTTTTGCAAACCTGATCTAGCAGTCAGCGCGTTATTTTCCTTGATCACCATGGCTCCCAAGAAGAAGGCGATCGCGGTGATTGGTTCGTCTGGAGCCGGTCCGCCCGAGCCAGCGCGGACGGGCGGCGGTGCAGTCGCGGATGGTGGCAAAGGTGCGGATCACGAGCATCCATGACATTCTGGCAACCGAAGCCAGGCAAGCGGCGTTGTTCGCGTCCACGACGATGAGCTGCGCGCCGCTGGGTCCAAGGACGGACCCGTGCTGCCTATGGGCGGCGTGGCGACCTCTAAGGCACCCCTGCCGGCGCCCGCGCCACGGCCTTCCTAGGCCGTGCGCGAGGAACGGCGCTACGACATTGGAGACCACAGGCATCCCCACGGAAAGAGCCTTCAGCATCATTCTCGAGATGCGCAGGGCTAGCATGCACGGCATGATGCTGGTGGAAACGGCGCGCAGCCGCAGAACCGTGAGGGGGCTCCTTCTAACATGGTTGGAAGTCCGAGCACCTCCCGTTCCTCGCGCTTGTCGCTGCCACCCACACCATGAGAGGCATTAGCACAAGCGCAGTTGCTCCTTGACTTTCCTCCTGCTGCGGAGAAGCAGGAGGAGTGGAGGGCTGCTATCCACAACCTTATTGGCCATGCCAATAAGGATGGGTACCAGGGGGCAGGCCCTTCGCGGCGTCGGTCCACTGAGCCGGCGCGTGTCAACGGTGGAAAGGTCGGAGGCGCCGCAACCACGGTGCACTCCCCTCCACCACGCCAGCAATGGTCGCCAGTTCGGCAAGTCGATGCCCGTGATGATGGATCCATGGCATCGACAAACCCACAAGCTCTTCGTGACCAACGTCAAGTTCTTCGGGAACAATGCAAGGAGGACGCTCGAACTACCATCGAGCGGCGACGGGATGCACACCAGCAATCTAATAAGCGCGCAGGGCCCATTGTGTACAGGCCTGCACCAGGGGATACTGGTGACCTGCCTTACGAGGTAGGTTGTCCAACCTTTACCCGTGAGCTGCGGCAATTCCAGTGGCCCACTACCCGCACGTTTAAACCAGAGGTCCCGGAGAAGTACGACGGCAAGGCTCATCCGTCCGAGTTCCTGAGCATTTACACTATCGCCATGCTAGCCGCCGGAGCTCGGGATGGCAAGGTGCTTGCTAACTACTTCCCGTTGGTGCTCAAGCCCAACGTTAGGTCGTGGTTGATGCACCTGCCAGTAGATTCCATCTCCTCTTGGTCGGACCTGTGCCATGAGTTCGTCGGCGCCTTCACTGGAGGCCACATGGCTCCTGGCCAGGCAAGTGATTTGCATCTCATCCCACAGAAGGACGGCGAATGATTTGAATCTCCTGGCCAGGCAAGTGATTCAGCCGTGTGTAGTACAACATCCCGGATGTTCATCCTGCCGCTGTCGTCAACGCGTTCCATCAGAACGTGCGCAACCGCAAGATGCGTGAAGAGCTGGCGATGAACAAGGTTACAGATGTTGCCGAGCTTTATGTTCTGGCCGACAGATGTGCTCAAGCTGAAGAGGGAAGGAAGTACCCCGGCGAAGATGCCGGTATGGGAAGCGACTCTGAAGACGAGGACATCGTCACCCCAGCAAAGAAGGGCCGACGACGCAACAGGAAGCGCAAGGGCAAGACCGTGCTTGCCGTCAAGGAATCCGGCAACCCCGGCATTGCCAAGAGGGCCAATGTTAACGACCCCGGCAAGGAGGTTGCCGGGTGCGCTGCTTGCCAGGACTTGGCGGCCGCCGACAAGCCGGAGGGCTCCGACAAGCAATATTGATCCATCGCACCAAGGGCCATGACCTCCAGAACTGCCGGCAAGTCGACCAGCTTGTGGAGAGGCAGAAAGCTGAGTACGAAAGGCGAGACAAGGAAAAGGGCTAGGATGGTGCTGAGGGGTCCGGCAAGAAGCGTGGTGGCAGAGGAGGCCGCCGCGGCAAGGACAACCAACAAGAGAGGCCTGCTCGAGCCCGCGACAAGAAGGAGGGAGATGATGATCATGAAGAGGACGACGAGTCCAGCGAGCACGAGTTCCAAAAGGCCACAGAAGCCATGTGCGTTGATGGTGGCGCCTCGTTACATTCTTCTCACCGCCAACTTAAACAGTGGGCACGCGAGATCAATGCGAAAGAGCCATCAATCGATGCCCAGAAGCCACTGAGATGGTCCAACACGCCTATCATTTTTTACGCCGAGGATCACCCTGACCGCACAACTGCGGTCGGGTGCCTGCCATTGTTGGTTTCACCAAAAATTCGCAACCTCAAGGTGACAAAAATGTTAGTGGACGGTGGGGCCGGCCTGAACTTGATCTCGCCCAAGGTGATCAAGAGGTTGCAAATCACTGATGGAGATCTTGAAGAGACGGGCATGTTTCAAGGGATCAATCCAGGGAGAAGCTAGCTCAAGGGAAAGATTACACTACCAGTCACATTTTGGTGGTGAGCTGAACTATAGGACAGAAAAGATCGTTTTTGATGTTGCCAAGATCCCGTTGCCGTACAACGGGATCCTTGGCCGACCAGCATTGGCCAAGTTCATGGCAGCATCACACTATGCTTACAACACGCTGAAGATGCCCGGCCCGATGAGCATCATCACCGTCAACTCTAACAAGAAAGATGCGCTCATCTGCGCCGATCAGCTCTACCGGGAGGCAGTCGTAGCACCTGCCACCAAGGCACTTGCTCCTGCCACTGGAGCTCCCGGGGAGAAGAAGACCGGCAAGACCTCTTGCCCCGACAAGACCTCCTGCACCCACTCCGGCAAGCGCGCCTCTTCGGAGTGCTGCACTCCCATCGAGGAGGACGTGCCAGAGAGCTCCACCGGCAAGAGCAAGAAATCCAAGGCAGTGCCACCAGAGACCAAGAAGGTGCCCGTCAAGGAGGACGGCACGGGCGGAGCTTTCACCATAACCTCCACCCTCGACAGCAAATAGGAAAGCGCGCTCCTCGCCTTCCTGCGGGCGAATGTCAATGTGTTTGCATGGCAAGCATCTGACATCCCCGGTGTTCCTAGGGAGGTGATTGAGCACCACCTTGCTGTCCGTCCTCATGCGCAGCCCGTCAAGAAGAAGGTCAGGAAGCAAGCTTTGGAGTGGCAAGAGTTTATCATCAAAGAGATTAAGAAGTTGGAGGCGGCAGGCTTGGTCAGAGGAGTGTTCCACCCAACCTGGTTGGCCAATCCGGTTGTGGTGTGCAAGGCAAATGGGAAATGGAGGCTGTGTATTGATTATACGGACATCAATAAAGCCTATCCAAAGGATCCTTTCCCGTTGCCGCGCATTGACCAGATCGTGGACTCCACTGCCAGGTGCAACTTGCTGTCGTTCCTTGATGCCTACTCAGGATACCACCAAATCTTCATGACGAAGGAGGATGAAGAGAAAACCGCGTTTATCACCCCATGTGGTACGTATTGTTTTATACGAATGCCTTTCGGGTTGAAAAGCGCTGGTTCGACATTTGCAAGGGTGGTCTAGATTGGTTTTGAGCCCCAGCTGCACAGAAATATGGAAGCATATATGGATGACATAGTGGTCAAAACCAAGGACAAGGCAACACTTGTGCAAGATTTGGAAGAAACATTTGCAAACTTGCGCAAGATCAACCTCAAGCTTAACCCTGAGAAGTGTGTGTTCGGCGTCCCATCCGGCAAACTTCTTGGGTTCTTTGTGTCTTAGCGTGGGATCGAAGCAAACCTCGACAAGATCAAGGCAATTGAGCAGATTGAAGCGCCAAGACGAGTCAAAGATGTACGTCGGCTTGCTGCCTGCATTGCTGCTTTGAGTAGGTTCATCTCCAAATCTGCTGAGCGCGCCCTCCCTTTTTTCAAGATTTTGAAAAAGGCAGGGCCAATGAAATGGACTCTGGAGGCCGAGGCAGCGCTACAAGATTTGAAGAGGTACCTCTCCTCTACACCAATACTAGTCGCACCTAAACCACAAGAGCCGTTGCTACTATATCTAGCTGCAACGAATCACGTGGTTAGTGCTGCGCTAGTGGCGCAGAGGGAAGTAGATGAAAAAGCAGTGGCAGTGGCGAGATCGTCGATTGACGAGCCAGAGCTCTCCCCGGCAGGGTCTAGTGTCGGCAAGACAGGACCCCCGGCATAGTCTGGTCCCGGCAGAGGAGAGTCTGGCGCCAGCGAGACAGGATCTGCGCAAGCAAATGAAGTGATGCAGAAGAAGAAGATGATGCAGCACCCGGTTTATTTTGTCAGCTCCCTCTTGCAGGGGGCTAGGTCAAGATACTCTGGGGTGCAGAAGTTGCTCTTTGGCCTCCTTATGGCCTCGAGGAAGCTGCGTGATTATTTTCAAGCACATGAGATCACCGTCATCACTCGCTTCCCGTTGCAACGGATCTTACATAACCCAAATGCAACCGGAAGGATTGTGGAATGGGCGTTGGAACTGTCAAGCTTTGGCCTCAGGTTTGAAAGCACTTCGACAATCCAGAGCAGAGCCTTGGCAGAGTTCATTGCAGAATGGACCTCAACGCCTGATGAGGAAATTCAAGAGACCACTCTCCCCGGCAAGGAAACGAGCCGCGATTGGATCATGTACTTTGACGGGGCTTTCTCGCTGCAAGGCGTCGGTGCCGGTGTATTACTTGTCGCACCCACCGGAGAGCACCTCAAGTACGTGGTCCAAATGCACTTTCCCCGGGAGAGATCAACAAACAACACCGCGGAGTATGAGGGGTTGCTTGCCGGTCTCAGGATCGCGGCAGACCTTGGAATCAGGAAGTTGATCGTCCGCGGAGATTCGCAACTTGTAGTGAAGCAGGTAAACAAGGATTATCAGAGCCCGTTGATGGAAGCTTATGTAGATGAAGTGAGGAAGTTGGAAGAGCGTTTCGATGGTCTACAAGCAGAGCATGTTCCTCGAGCAGAGAACAGCATTGCTGACGACCTTTCGAAATGTGCTGCCCTCAAGTTACCTGTGGAACCAGGGCCCTTTGTGCTCCAATTAACTCAGCCATCCGTTGAACCATCAGCAGGATAGAATAAGCGAAGGAAATCAGGCCCCGGAAAGTACTTTCCCGCCGAGCTCCCAGGAGCTACCGGCAAGGAAGCTGCCGGGGACGCCAGGCTTGCCGGGGAGCACCAGACTCCGGCAGGGCCACAAGCCCTTGCCGTCGAGGCGACTGCTCCCACGGCAGAAGATGTGCCTTTAGTCCTTGCCATCGAGCCTCAGGCTCCAGCATGGGCACAGCACACCGTTCGTTTCCTCCAAACAGGGGAACTCCCTGAGGAACAGGAAGAAGCAGAGAAAGTAGCCCGTCAGTCCAGCATGTACCAATTTGTGGATGATGCCCTTTACAGGAAAAGACCGAACGACGTGAAATTGAAGTGCATTCCTCGGGAGGACGGACTGGAGCTGTTAGAAGAGATACATGGAGGTGTATGTGGCTCTCACATAGGATCAAGAGCCCTTGCCGGCAAGGCATTCCGGCAAGGTTTCTTTTGGCCCACTGCTCTCCAAGATGCAACTGCACTAGTAACCAAGTGTGAAGCGTGTCAGTTCCACTCGAAGAAACTCCACCAACCAGCTCAAGCTCTTCAGACAATACCTCTTTCCTGGCCATTTTCGGTCTGGGGGCTCGATATACTGGGCCCTTTTCCCCGTGCTGTCGGGGGCTTTGAGTACTTGTACGTTGCGATCGATAGGTTCACAAAGTGGCCAGAAGTGGAAGCAGTGAGAAAGGTGACAGCACAATCAGCTGTCAAGTTCTTCAAAGGACTAGTTTGCCGTTTTGGTGTGCCAAACAGGGTCATCACCGACAACGGCACGTAGTTCACAAGCCACACCTTCATGCAATACATCCAAGACCTCGGCAGCAAGATATGTTTTGCTTCTGTTGCACATCCACGAAGCAACGGCCAGGCGGAAAGGGCAAATGCTGAAGTGCTACGAGGCCTCAAGACGAGGACTTTTGACAGATTGCACAAGTGCAGAAGACGCTGGATTGACGAGTTGCCGGCGGTTCTTTGGTCAATCAGAACAACGCCAAATCAAGCCACCGGCCAGACACCCTTCTCCCTCACATACGGGGCAGAAGCAGTTCTCCCCACAGAACTCACATACGGGTCACCTTGAGTGCTCGCTTATGATGAGCTTGAGCAAGAGCAGTTGCGGTAAGATGAAGCTACGCTCCTTGAGGAAGATCGTCTTCAGGCTGCTGTGTGAGCTGCGCGCTACCAGCAAGCCTTGCGCCGCTATCATAGCCGCAAGGTTCATGCCCGAAGCTTTGAGGAAGGCGACCTTGTTCTTCGGCACGTTCAATTGGCCAAGAATTCCAACAAGTTGACGCCAAAGTGGGAAGGCCCTTATAGGGTGAAACGAGTCACCAGGCCCGGCGCAGTCCGCCTAGAGACCGAAGATGGTATCCGAGTGAGCAACTCCTGGAACATCGAACATCTTCACAAGTTTTACCTGTAAGGCGCGGCTGCCGGGCCCCCCGGCAGACCATCTTTTGTACAAGCCTTGCCGGCAAGGCATGTAGCCCTTTGTACAAAGCCAGGCGCAGACCCTGAGCAATAGATGAATAAATGAAGCGCTGGCGCCCTAAGAATTAGCATGCATGTTAGGTTGAGCTTCTCTCTGGTAGGGTTGATAGTGCTTAGCGGCAACTAACCCCTAGCATAGAGGTCGAGTGTGTGTCTCTTTGTCCCTTCCAGTCCTTTTTGGTTCGCAGGCCGTACGGGCGCTTAAGCGGAACTTTTTGTAGGAAAGGAGACAAACTGACACCCCAACCGCGGCAAGTCAAAGGTGTCGGGGGCAACAGATTCAGATAACTCCTTTTTTCCCACTGTGTATTTCCGTATGAAACTTGAACGTACGAAACCTCGCTCGGTCCCATGCCACCGTGCTCCCTCCTTCCTATGCCCAAAACCCCTTTTGGGCTAGAATTTGGTTGTAGTTGTGGTGGAAGGGGGATGAACGAAGGGCCTGATCCTACTTTACCCCTACCTCCGCCAAGGGTGTGAGTGTAGTCGTGGTATAAAGCAGGAGGACGACAAGGCCTGTTGCCGGGGGACGTTGTTTACTTAATAAGATAACAAGGACTCGCTCCTTGGTGTGAGCCTCGCTCGCGGACAAGAGAACCCGGCAAACACCCTTTTTCCTTCATTAATACGTTGATTAACAAGTACAATTCATACGGAATACAAGCATGAGCAAGGGGTTACAAAGTTCAAATTTGGCAAGTGCCCATGGGCTTAAGATCAAAAAAAAAGAAGAAAAGATGCCCGTAATCCCTTTCTTGTCCCTCTCCTCAGGAGGCGGATCAGAATAGCGGGAAGGCAAAAAGAGCAGCTAAGCGAGGTGCACGCGGCAGAAGACACCAAGAGAACATCCCGGCGGCCATCCAGAAGAGGGCTGGTGATGACGGTGCCGGGGGAGAAGCCGAAAGATGAGGCAGCGGGCCGGCAATACGAGACGAAGGCGCGATGCCATCGTACTCCGACTTGACGGTCCGCCATCCGCTTTCTTCGTCTTCTCCGGCCTTCCAGCGCTAGCCGCCAGAAGCGGCAGCCCCGAGAAGTTCAAGGAGCTAGCTTGGAGAGCCACCGCCAAGAGCTGCCCCCCCCGGCAAATCGCTCTGCCGGGGAGAAGGCCAGGTGCAGATGATGGTGCTGCCGGCGTCGCCTGGTGACGGTGCGCCCGACGTCTAGTCGGACCCGTCCCCGTCATCCTCCCCATCGGTCTCCTCCTTGTCACTATCGCTCGAGGAGGAGCTTTCATCGTCGGTCGAGCTCTCCGTGCAACACCCTAACAGGATTCCCGAGCGCCCAAAGACCTTGTGTCGGCGTACGACACCTATGGGATCGCGGGGATCCCTTTTTTGGTTCGGCAAGGGCAGAGGTATGCACAAAGAGCAGAACCAACGATCGACACAAGGGGATTTTTACCCAGGATTGGGCCGCTAATCAGTTTAAAACCCTACTACTGCCTTGATTTATTATCAGTGTTTTCGTCCCAGTTCTTGGAGTGCTTGCGATGAATAGTGTGTTCGTGCAGCAGCTACGCATGCAGAATGGGCCGAGACTGTTCTCCTCCGCCTCCCTCCCCTGTAGCAGTTGCCTTGGGCCTCCTTTCATATGCTCAAAGGGGTCACCACAGTGGCAAAATGTACATACATTGAGGTGTAAAGTAGCTACAGGGTTATCATACCTAACCACTGACGGTTTAGGACAAATGCATTTAATGCACCGTGAGGTGTCCGTTTAGGTGTCCTCATTTTCTTGGGGATGGAAAAAGGGGCCATCCCATCAGCACCGCTTAAGCTCTCCTCCACTGATGCCTTGCCACGCATTCAGAGAAGGGCACAGAATGCCAGGCTGGTCGCGGTGCTGAAGTCGTGGCACAGTGACATAACCTTGCCGGGTGCAAATCTTGTCGGGCTTCGTAGGCCAACCCGGCAAGATCTTGCCGGGGGCCTAGCCTTCGGTCTTCAGCTCTTCTTATCTCCTGATCCTCTGGTCCTTGGCTTGAGTACTTCTTTGATAAACTTGGATTAATCTTCAGCTGTTCCCCCCGACAAGCCTTGCCGCAGGCTTGGCTACCACTGCCCGTGCACAAGTATGGGGTACTAAAGGCCCAATAATTAGTACACCGACAGGAGCCCCCGGGTCTAGGCCACACACGAGTGCGAGGCGTTGTTGGGCTTGGCCCAAACAGTGCACGGGCACGCATGGTATGGGGTTAACTGCTTGCAATTATCCCGCTTACTGTGCCCCCTCCCCACCACGTGCGTTGAATGCGCGACGTGGGAAGCATGCGCTGAAAGGCTGCAGCCGTAGCGCGCTTGTAAAGAGGCGGCCTCGCTCCTTCCCCCTAAAAAAAGAAACCGCAGAGACGCTGCCCATTTACCCCCATCTTCTTTCCAATCTGGAATTCGCCATTACCTTCCTTTTCTCGAGCCCAGAGTAAAGCTTCTCCTCATCCGCTCACCGCCTCCGCACCCGCTCCATCCTCGGTTTCCACCCTCACAGCCGCCATGCCACCCAAGGCCAGCAAAGGCAAGGGCAAGGAGACGAAAGCCGATGTCCCGGAGAGCGAGCTGGCAAAGATGCGTAAGAAGTACGTCGTCTTCGCCCCAACGCTCGACGTGAAAGCTCTGAAGAACCGGTACCAGTGCATGTGGGCGAGGGAGACGAAGGCTTACCCCGTGACTCGCGTGGTTCCAGGTTCTTCTTCCAAAAGCGGACCAGACAGATATCCCTTCTTTGTCGCTTATTTCTATTGCGGGCTCTGTCCTCCATTCTCTGATTTCTTCAATGATATTATGTACACATATGGCTTCCATCTTCTTGATTTCACGCCGAATGCCATAATGTGAAAACTTTGCGAAAACTTTGCCCATCTTTGCGAAAACTAGTCCATCTTTGCCCATCTTTGCGAAAACTTTGCCGGAGTAGTTCCCAACACTGCCCTCTTCCGCCATTACTTTATTCCTCGCATCCAAAAAGGGGAGGCCCTTTCCGGTTCTATCGCCTGGATTCCAAGGGCTTGGAATAAGGAGATATACCCAGATGGGGTTTACCGCGAGAAGTGGGAAGAACGGCGGTCTGAGTGGTGCTGGATCAAGGAAGCAGATCCCCATCCGTTTTGTTTGCCCCGACAGTAGAAGGCGGTCCATGGCGATAACTGGAGCGATTTTGCCGTGGAAGACGAGAGGCTTACGATCGCCACCACCAGAATCCTTCGTCTGAAAGCTACCGGGCTCACAATGGAGATGATTGGCTTCGATTTCCTTCGCCGCCGCATCGCCCCCCTACAGAACAAGGGAAGACCAGCTTGGGAGTACCGGAACGCTGCAGATATCATGAGGCTGCGCCCCGGGCTGAACAATAACTTGACTGCCATGCAGCTTGGCGCTCTCCGCCACAAGCTATTCCAGCGCGAGAACAACCACAATTTGCCGGCAAGGATTGTCCCTTTGTGCAACAACTCCTCCTTGGGGTCAATCATTGCCACAATGCCAGTGTTCAACGCCCACGGCCTTGACACGACTTGGGCCGAGCCATCTGAGGAGCAGGCACAATAGTTCTTTGACAACTTATTGGAGAGGAGCAGACACAACAGTTCTTTGACAACTTATCGGAGAGCGCCACCACTGATGAAGAAGTGGCGTATATTGCCACTAGGGTGGAAGAGGTGAATCTTGCCGCGGAGGCCGGCAGCGTCGGTTTCACAGAATGGGAAACCAGTGACGCAGAAGTTGTGATGGAAGAGAATCTTGCCAGGGAGGATAAGGCTGCCGGGGAACAGAGCAGCGCAGCCGCCGAGAGCTCGTCCGACGAAGACGCAGCTGAAGAAGAGCCGCAGGAGGAGCCCCCAGCTCCGAAGAAGATAAAGCGTGTTCTTCGAAAGGCCGCTTCTGGCGTCCCGGCAAACCAACCTTCCTCGAGCAGTGAGGCTCCCGGCAAGAAAGCGGCTGGCAAGACTGCACTGCGGCAAGGAGTTCGACAACAACCTGCGCGGCACACGAGACACACACCTGCGGCAACCACTGGGGCGGCAGAGGCGTCTCACACAACCGCACCGGAGGCTGAGGCAGCAGAGCCACGCCAACCCCCTGCACCTGCCACAGCCAAGGGACCCAGGACCCCTCCTCCGCCTCCCCATACGGACACTGCAATGGAGGTCAATTTCGACATCTTCGGCTTCAGCCCGGAACGAGAAGAGGAAGAGTAAGTATCCTGTCACAGCCTTTATCTCCCAAATTTTGGATTAATCTTATAGCCTTGTTTTGTCTTGTCTCCGCAGCAATGCAGAAACCTTGGCAGAAAGGATGGCGAAGAGGGCGAAGACTTCCACGGGCGACGAGCCTCTGGCAGGTTTCACAAGTGCGCCACAAACTATCATCATCAACCCGGAGCTTAGCCCTTGACGCCGCCCCCAGCACAGCCCCCAGTGTGAGTCCATTACTCATTTTCCGCTGGCGGGCGCTGAGGTTTCTATTCTTGCCGCTGATATCTTTGGGCTTGCAGGAGAAGAACGGCAATAGGGAGAGTCATTGGAAGATGCCCCCATCGTGCCACCTCCGTCGACCACGCCGCCCACAAGCGCATCCCCGACAAGAGTTCCTACCGACGAGCCTATCTTGGTTGAGGAGGAGCCGGCAAGCATGGGCACCGGCAACCTTTCCCCAGCAACTAACGTTGCCGGGAGCGGCGAGGCCACCTCTCAACAGCTCGACACAGGTAACTGTTTGCCTCAGAGTGCTTGCTATCCTTTCCTTTATCTCTCTTTCTTTTGTCTTCTTGAACTTCAATCTTGATCTCATTTTGTTTCCCTCCTTCGTCCTTTAGAATTCCCTGTGATGGAACACATGGACGTCGACGTTGTCATCGAGGAGACCGCCAGGGATGCTGCCACCGAAGCTGACAAGATCGCTGCTAGCGAGGACGCCAAGGATGCCACCATCAAGGCCGGCGATACCTCTGCCGACGAGGCCGCCAAGGCTGCACAGGAGGAAACCGCCAAGGAATCTGCTGAAAGGGCCGGCAAGGAGGCTGGTGACTGTACTGACAGCATTCCTGCCGCAGGAGCGCCAGGCGCTACGCCGGCCACGGAGCCCTCAGCTGACGGTGAGGCGGTTGCTGAGGATCAACCGTCAACATCCGAAGTTCCTCCATCAAGCAAATATCTCAAAGTTGGCGAGAACCTGTTTGTCAATTTGCCGGGGACGGCAAGCATTGGGGCACCGACCGAAGGGGAAACTTTTAATGAAGAAATCATCACTGCTGCCGGGCTCGAGATCATCAATGAACCAAGTGCCAGCAGCAGCAAATCTGAGGAAGATCAGCTCCTTCAGGCCATGGGCGATAATTTCCGCAAGCTCCAAGTGCTCCACCGTGCTCGAAAGGAGAAGGTAGACTCCAGAGCTGCAGTTGTTGAAGTAGCCGAGGCATATTTTCAAAAGTGCATTGAGCAAATGCAAATCTGGTACGCCGAGGCCCTTCAGGAGTTGACTGCCAACCGGGAACAAGTGAGCCAAAGCTGGACGGAGCTCCTCTTGAGACAATCTGACATAGAGAAGGCGCAAGAGGAAGCTGCGCAAAGAGTTGCCACTGAAGATGCTCTCCTGACGGAGCGTCGCATTGGGCTTGACGCTCACAAGGAAGATCTTACCGCATGCGAGCAGGCGCTCGCCGCCAAGCTTTGCAGCAAAGATGATGAAATCGAGAAGCTTGTCACGCAGGGGACCCAGGAGCTGGAGCAGAAGCACAAGGAGGCGCTCGAAGCTCTAACTGTAGATCACGCCGGCAAGCTCAAGGAAGCCATCGATGCTGCCGAGGCTGCCAAGAATGAGCTGAGCGACAAAGTGAAGAAGCTGGAGGTGGATCTTGAAGAACACAGCAAGGAGCTCTCGACGCTCAAAGGTGACAGGGAGAAAACTCTCCACAGCCTGGCGGAGATGCAAGTTGCCATATCCGACAAGACCAAGCAGCTCTCTTCAGCCAACGATATCATTGCCGATCTGAGACTGAAGATGACCATGCTGGAGAAGTCTCTTGAGGACGGCAGGGCCCGCGAGAAGGCTCTGAGCAAAGATCTCCAAGATGAGAGGAACTTGCTTAAGAGCGCTGCCGCCACCCAAATCGACTATGAGAAGGGGGTGAAAATCTGGACTGATCGCCTTGTCGACACTGCGGAGAAGCTCACAGCACAGTTGTCAACCATGGGCCTGCCAAACTTCAAGTATTCTTCCGAAGAAAGGGTATCTCTGAGCGCCAGGCTGACCATATTCTTTGAAAGAATCATCGATGCTCTGAAGCTACTCCAGTCCAACCGAGTGACCCAACTAGCCAATGAATCCCGCAAGCTTTGCCGGGCCGTCCTCCGCAAAAGATGTCGGCGTACGACACCTATGGGATCGCGGGGATCCCTTTTTCGGTTAGGCAAGGGGAGAGGTATGCACAAAGAGCAGAACCAACGATCGACGCGAGGGGATTTTTACCCAGGTTCGGGCCGCTAATCAGCGTAAAACCCTACTCCTGCCTTGATTTATTATCAGTGTTTTCATCCCAGTTCTTGGAGCGCTTGTGATGAACAGTATGTTCGTGCAGCAGCTACGCATGCAGAATGGGCCGAGAGTGTTCTCCTCCGCCTCCCTCCCCTGTAGCAGTTGCCTTCGGCCTCCTTTTATATGCTCAAAGGGGTCACCACAGTGGCAAAATGTACATACATTGAGGTGTAAAGTAGCTACAGGGTTATCATACCTAACCACTGACGGTTTATGACAAATGCATTTAATGCACCATGAGGTGTCCGTTTAGGTGTCCTCATTTTCTTGGGGATGGAAAAAGGGGCCATCCCATCAGCACCGCTTAAGCTCTCCTTCACTGGTGCCTTGCCACGCATTCAGAGAAGGGCCCAGAATGCCAGGCTGGTTGCGGTGGCACAGTGACAGAATCTTATCGGGTGCAAATCTTGCCGGGCTTCGCAGGCCACCCCGGCAAGATCTTGCCAGGGGCCTAGCCTTCGGTCTTCAGCTCTTCTTATCTCCTAATCCACTGATCCTTGGCTTGAGTACTTCTTTGATAAACTTGGATTAATCTTCAGCTGTTCCCCCGACAAGCCTTGCCGCAGGCTTGGCGACAACTGCCCGTGCACAAGTATGGGGTACTAAAGGCACAACTATATCCATGGCTTGTGCTCATGTATTGCATGGGGGTTGAAAAAGCTGAAGCGCATTAAAAAGTATGAACCAGTTGCTCGGCTTGTCATCGGGGTTGTGCATGATAAATACTTTGTGTTAAGAAGATGGAGCATGACAAGACTATATGATTTTGTAGGGATAGCGTTCTTCGGCATTGATAGTTTAAAAGACATGATTGTTTGTTGGGATGCCTGAGTATTGATGTCTTTATGTCAAATTATAGACTATTGCTTTGAATCACTCGTGTCTTATATTCATGACATGATTAGATATATGATCAAGATTATGCTAGGTAGCATTCCACATCAAAAATTATCTTTTTTATCATTAACCTACTCAAGGACGAGCAGGAATTAAGCTTGGGGATGCTGATACATTTCTGTCGTATCTATAATTTTTTATTGTTCCATGCCAATATTATACGACTCTCACATACTTTTGGCAACATTTTATATGATTTATTGGACAAACTTATTTATCCAGTGCTAGTTCATGTTTGTTGTATGTTTTTTGTTTTGCAGAATATCCATATCAAACGAAGTCCAAACGCGATAAAAAAAATTACGGAGAATTATTTTGTAATATATGTGATTTTTGGGAGGTGGAATAAATGCAAACGGAGGCCCACAACCTCCACTACCCACCAGGGCGTGCCTGGCCGCCCCTAGCGCGTGGTGGTGCCTTGTGGGCACCCCGTAAGTTGGTTGGGGCTCTTCTTCGGGCGCAAGAAAGATAATTTATGGAAAAAATCGTGTAAAAATTTCAGCGCAATCGGAGTTATGGATCGGTGAAGGGCCAGAAAACAGGAATGTGAAACAAAAGAGAACACAGAGATAGATCCAATCGAGGAGGGGCTCCTGTCCCTCCGCTGCCATGGAGGCCATGGACTAGAGGGGAAACCCTCCTCCCATCTAGGGGGAGGCCAAGGGAGAGGAAGAAGGAGGGGGCTCTCTCCCCCTCTCTCCCGTTGGCACCGGAGTGCCGTTGGGGCAAGCATCGTGACGGCGATCTACATCAACAACCTTGCTACCGTCAACACCAACTTTCTCCCCCTCTATTCAGCGGTGTAACCTCTCTATTCCCACTGCAATTCTCTACTTAAACATGGTGCTCAAAAATATATATTATTATCCAATGATATGTGGGAATCCTATGATGTTTGACTAGATCTGTTTTGTCCTATGGGTTGATAGATGATCATGATTGTTTTGAGTTGTATATTTTTTTTGGTGCTGTCCTATGGTGCCCTCCATGTCGCGCAAACATGAGGGATCCCCGTTGTAGAGTGTTGCAGTACGTTCATGATTTGCTTATGGTGGGTGGCATGAGTGACAGAAGCACAGACTCGAGTAAGTGGGTTGTTGCGTAGGAGAGTAAATAGGACTTTATACTTAATGCTATGGTTGGGTTTTACCTTAATGATCTTTCGTAGTTGTGGATGCTTGCTAGAGTTCCAATCATAAGTGCTTATGATCCAAGTATGGAAAGTATGTTAGCTCATGCCTCTCCATCATGTAAAATTCCAATAATGATCACCGGTCTAGCTATCGATCACCTAGGGACAAAATAACTTTCTTGTGTGACAAAAGCTATCTACTTCTATTTTCTTGCAATTTATTCATAGTTTTATTCTCACAAAGTACTTCTAGTTTTATTCTTGTTCTAGGTAAAGCAAACATCAAGTGTGCGTAGAGTTGTATCGGTGGTCGATAGAACTTGAGGGAATATTTGTTCTACCTTTAGGTCCTCGTTGGGTTCGACACTCTTATTTATCGAAAAAGGCTACAAATGCTCCCCTATGCTTTGGGTTATCAGGGCGCAGGGGGCTTCGGGTTTTCCCCTGCGTTCGGCAGCCGCAGCGCGCCTGGGGGATCTACTGCGTTGACCTCCAGCGCTGTGTGAGTGGGCGCGGCCTAAGGATGCCCTGCGGCGCGCCACGGGTCGCTCTCTGCGGCAGGAACGAGGGTGTCCAGCGGAGGCTTGGGTGTCTCCCATTTCCCCGCCACCACGTCCTCCTCCGCAGCAGACCCTGGTGGAGGCGTGCCCCCGGCCCCGGAGAGTGGCGCATGGGGCTGTCCGACCGTGGCCTTGGCAGTCGAGCCCTTTCGCTGTTTTGGAAGGGTATTGGGCACTACCTTAGCACCCAAGTGCCCGGTCGTGGCGCCAGGGCGACTGGAGGCATCCCCGCGCCCTCCAGGGCTCCGGCCGGGTGTCGACGCCGCTTTCGGGCCGGAGGCCACCTTCGCCCCGACCATCGCCTTCTTCCTCTTCTAGTCGCCACCCTGACTCCTGCACAAGCAAGAGGTCAGCCCGGCTGAACGGATTACCGGCAGGCGACATAAGAATGGACCAGTGTATTTACTTCTCACTCGCGGCCCATTTCCTTTTCTTCTCCGCGGAGGCTGATGCGTTGCCGCTGTCTTCGAGCACCGCCCCGGAGCCCGGCCGTGTATCGCCCCCTGATGACGTAGGAATTCCCCTGGAGGGTCTCGGCTGGCAGGGGTTCGGCCGACCCCTCACCAAGGTTAGCCCTAGCCGGTGGCTGGATAGCCATGATGTTGGACCCTGTCCTTCCAGCCGCGTCGACAGGTCGAGGGGACGCCACCGCGGCTGCTCTCCGGGAGCGTCATCGTCTCCGAAGTTGCAGAGGAGCTTGCGGTGGGAGCATGGCAGCGCCCAGCCAGCATCTTCCTCCTTCGTGGTCTCCTCCGAGTCCTTGTCGCTGCCGCTCTTGCTGGGGTCCAGCACCACCGTAAAGGGGTTTCCGCGGGGCCCGTCCTGGTCGCCAAGCGTGAGCCCGCACTGTTTGAAGCTGGGCATCACCAGGACCAGATCATGCCACTCCCAGTAGCAGTACAGCAGGGACACATCATCGGGAGGGTCCTCGGGGATGTTGCCAAGCAGAGCCCCCATGGCCCCATCCAGCTCCTCGGGCGTCAGGCCGGTGACGTGCAACCTCATTGTGTCCCTTGCACCGGTATACTCCCACACGGGTCATGAGAAAGCTTGGAGTGGCAGGATGCGTTGCCCCAGGAACTCCTTGATGATCATTGGCCCCGACAATCTCGTGGCCCCGTGCACAACCATCAGCTCCAGGGCTGGCTCCACCCTCAGGTCGGTAAGCTTTTTGTGCTCCCATCCAGGGTTCTGCTTGGGCCGGTCCGCCAGAATCATCAGGAGTAGGCTAGTCTGGCACGCGTCCATGAAGACCCAACGCTGTCGATAGCTTTCCACCTTATTCCCGACCTTCAGTTGGACGGTAGCACCCTTTACATTGATGAAGGAGACGCACGCGGAGCGCTGGTCCGGGGTGGTGATCCGCATGTGGAAGAAGTGGTGAAAGAGCGCCACCGAGGGCCTCACGCCCATAAAGGCCTTGCAGTAGAAGGCAAATATAGCCAGAAGGAGGATGGAATTGGGTTGGAGATGGAGGGCGTGGATCCGATAGTGATAAAGCATGGCGAAGAAGAACTCAGGGAACGTCGGGACCAACCTAGCGTAGACACTCTGGTGGAAGAAGGGGTAGGCGAATGCCCCCAGGGTGGCCCACGCCCGTGAGCCCGGCCAGAGCTTGGTCGCCTGCCCTTCGGTCTCATCGCCGGCTACTAACGGGAGCACCAGGCCCAAGTCCTCCTCCTCGGCGATGGAGGAGAACAGGAGCGCCGCTCCAACAGCGGGCGGGCTCGCGGCCGGCGCGACGGGTTTAGCCTTCTTGCCGGCAGGCGCCATTCATGCGTCTCGGTTGCAAGCGAGGCCGGGCAGGTGCCGCAGCTGAGATTGGATCACAAGGGGTCACACGCGAGGAAGGAAGGCGCATGGGGGTGGATGCGAGATAGAGAATCCAATAATGGCCTCGTGCCACGCGTGGGCAGGCTTTATGTCAGCCCGGGCAGTTGCCGAGGCATCATGGGAGAAGTGGAGGCGCCCCATGTTCCATCACGTGCCATATGTCGAGCCTGGCCCGCGGGTGGTTGGGGCTCGCCCCGTTTTGCCCCTCCTTAATAGGCGGAGTCATGCGTGGGGCTGGGGGTACCCAGGCCCCTCTGCCTGCGGCCCAGGACGCGGCGCATATCCTGGGCCTAGCGCATGCCCCACTACAGGATTTCACGAGCAAGACCCTCGCCTCGTGAGGCGCACCTCAGGAAGTGCCACCAGGAGCATTGTGAGGGCCTCTCGTGAGGCGGCTTCCCAAGGGCGCCTCCCAAGGCCCCTCGCGGAGGCATACAAGTCAGGAGCTGCCCGAGCCCGACCGCGCGGTCCAGAGTCTTCACGTGGGCGACACGTGATGCGACGAGCGGTGCCAGAGGTCGTGCCAGCAGGCGCAGATAAGGAGGCTTTCCTCTTTTGTGCTAGGGGAGCAGGGCCAGCATGCTAGTTCCCTAAGCAACCCCCAAAGGTTGCCTGATTGGTGCAAGAAGACCAAGGCGACGTGCGCGCTAGAATGGATGTCATCGCCAAGCCCACCGACGCGTCATGGATGGAGGATTTCGCAGGCGGAGACCGAGTTTAGTTAGGATAAGCTGCAACATTGTCCCCCTTCAAACTAGCCATTGTGGCAACCATTTCCGCCATGTGTTTTCGGGGGAAGAGGACCGGAGGCAGTATAAGAAGCGGGCACAGTGCCACCATAGAGAGGGGATTCCCTTGGCAACTAGAGCCCAGCTTGTCGGTGTTCTGGGAACCAGGGTACCCAGACTTGCCTGCCTGCGGCCCACAACGTGCCTCCATCTGCGGCCTGGTACAGCCCATCTTCAGCATCAACAACACCAGACCCTCACGAGGGGCCAAGCCTCGCGAGGCGGATGACGCCAAGATCTCCAGAGGAAGCGGCCTCCTTAGGCCGGCTCCTGAGGAGCGGAGATTTCTATGCAAGCCCCACCTCGTGAGGTTCAGATGACGCAAGCTCTGACGACCAAGGCCAGGCGGGCGCCAGCGGGTGCAGTACAACAGGTTTCCTCTTTGGTTCTAAGGAAGGAGGTGCAGACGCAGAGTCCCGAGAAATCATCTAAAGGTTTCCATTCCCGTGCTACAAGACCAGGATGGCAGGACGGAGGTCATCGCAGAGCCCACCACGACGTCACAACCAGAAGCTTTGCAGGCGAAGACCACCTTTCGTCAGGATAAGATGTACTAGTTGTCTCCCTTCAAACTTGGCCATTGTGGGATCCCTTCCCGCCTTCGTTTTGGGGGAAGAGGACCAAGGCCACTATAAATATAGCTAGGCCACCACCGTAGAAGGGGACGGATCAACCAGATCATCCCCACCAACCCACACCAACACAAGAACACACCTCCTGAGGTTGTTCCCCCACTGTACTAGTTCATCCTCAGCCCACCTCGAGGCCAATCCACCACAAAGCAGGAGTAGGGTTTTACACCACAAGGTGGCCCGAACCTAGGTAAATCGTTGTGTCGCTTTCCTTTCCAGTTCATCGAGCTATGTCGTGAGATCGACAAGTTGGCAGACTAGGGAGATTGAGTTCTTCGCATGCACCGCAGAGTTCGAACCTTTCTTGGGTCTGCGGAGCCCTGAATCCTACATTTGGCGCGCCAGGTAGGGGTGCATCAGAGCCACTCTTCCGCCGGACGATTCGCCACCGCTCCGCCGTTCTCATGGTTGACGCTCGTCGAGTTCGTGCTGAGCGTCGGGCCGCCCCCGCTGCCCGCATGACGCAGACAGCACCGGCGAGCGCTGGCGACCTTTCCATCACGCGCTCCGCGGCACCGGCGCCCCACGCCATCGCGGCCATCCTCGGCGGGTCGCAGGCGCCGGCTTTGGATTGCTATGTCAAGTAGTTCTTCCGCCAAGTGGGTGCCGCCCGCGCGTAGCGAGGAGCTCCTCCGGGCTGGGCGGCGCCTAAGGCCGACCTCACCTTCGACTCAAGGGACCACCCCAAGACCACGGTAAGCGCCGACGCACTCCCTATGCTATGCACCCCCACCATCTACAACGTAGCAGTCACCAGGACCCTCATCGACGGTGGCACCGGCCTCAACGTCCTCTACGTGGAGGCGTTCAGCCTGCTTCACGTGCCCTACGGCCGGCTACTCCCCACCAAGACTTTCTCTGGGGTCGATGATGGCTCCACCTGCCCCCTAGGGCAGATCCGCCTCCCCGTCACCTTTGGCACGCGTGACAACTACCGCACCAAGCTCATCGACTTCGACATCACCTGCATCGGCCTCCCATACAACGCCATTCTCGGGTACCCGGCCCTGGCCAAGTTCATGGCGGCGACCCATCCTGGCTACAACCTCATGAAGAAGCCGGGAAGCAGCAGCGTCCTCACCGTGGCGGGGGATACCAAGGATGCGCTCTCAGCCCTCAAGCTTGCCTACAAGGCCACGGCGACCGCGCGGCCAAGCGGGGAGGGAGCTCCGGAGGGCCCGGGGGCTGCGCCAACAAAGAAGAATCAATTGTTCTCTCAAGACAAGGCTAAGACGAAGCAGGTGCCGGTCGACGAAGACGGAGGACCAGGCCCTACCTTCACCATAGGCGTCGACCTCCCTCCAGACCAGGAGGAGCCGCTGGTCAGCTTCCTTCACGCGAACAAGGGCATTTTTGTATGGAAAGCTGTGGACCTGGTCGGGGTTCCGCGTGGGGTAATCGAGCACCACCTGATGGTGTGCCCTAGCGCATGCCTAGTGAAGCAAAAGGCACGGCGGCAAGCCCCGGAGAAGCAATCGTTCATCGTCCAGGAAACCCACAAGCTGCAGGAAGCCGGCGTCATTCGGGAAGTGCGGCATCCATATTGGCTTGCGAACCCATTTATCGTCCCCAAGAAGGGCGGGAAGGAGCGCATGTGCGTCGATTTCACCAACCTCAACAAGGCCTGTCCTCAAGACCCTTTCCCTCCCCCGCGCATCGACCAGATTGTCGACTCCACCACCGAGTGTGATTTACTGTGCTTCCTGGACGCCTTCTCGGGCTATCACCAAATCAAGATGGCGGTGCAGGATGTTGAGAAGACAGCTTTTCTAACCCCGTGCGGGGTATACTGCTACACCTGCATGCCGTTCGGGCTGTGTAATGCAGGAGCAACCTTCCAACGGTTGATCCACATTGCCCTGGGGCAGCAGCTCGGGAGGAACGCTGAGGCATACGTCGACGACATAGTGGTGAAATCTCGGGAGGCGAGAACTCTTATCGAAGATCTGGAAGAGACGTTCGCTAGCCTGTGCCAAGTAAACCTAAGGCTCAACCCGGAAAAATGCATGTTTGGTGTCCCGTCTGGCAAGCTGCTGGGTTTCCTGGTGTCGCACCGAGGGATCGAGGCCAACCCAGAGAAGGTCAAGGCCATGAAAGGATGTGTCCGCCGCAAACCCTCAAGGAGATGCAGAAGCTGGCAGGCTGCGTGACCTCGCTCGGGCGTTTCATCTCCAAGTTAGGAGAGCGCGCCCTCCCCTTCTTCAAGCTAATGAGAAAGAAGGGCCCGTTCGAGTGGACTCCGGAGGCTGACGCAGCCTTCCAAGACCTCAAGAGATACCTCACCAGCCCATCGGTGATGGTGGCACCGCGCTCCCTTGAACCCTTGGTGCTCTACTTGGCCGCCACGCCTCACTCTGCCAGCGCAGCGCTGGTGGCAGTCTGGGAGGAGCACCTAGTCAAGGACTTGCAGAGCAGCTCCTCGCACTCGGCCGAAGCGCCCCAGCCTCAGGACGACGCTCCTGAGGCCTCGGCCGTTCCACTGGTCAGCAAGTCCCCCGAGGATGGTGCCCCTGAGCCACGGCCGCCCCAACAGATGACAAGACTCCCGAAGCTCCCAGGTCTCAGGAGATGCAGGACCCCGCCAATGCCTCCGCCCTCGTCGAACACCTAGTGTACTTTGTCAGCACGGTGCTGCGCGATGCACGGGCATGCTACCCCATGCCGCAAAAGCTCTTGCTCGCGCTCCTCGTCGCCTCTCGAAAACTGCATCACTACTTCCAGGGCCACCCCATCAATGTTGTCTCAGCTTACCCCTTGGGAAGGGTGCTCCAGAGCCCCAACGCTGTGAGAAGGGTCGCCGAGTGGAACATCGAACTGCAGGCATTCCAGTTGGAGTTCAGCACCACCAGGATAATCAAGTGTCCGGCCCTCGCCGATTTAATGGTGGAATGGACGGACGCCCCTGACCGGGAAGTGGTCGAGAACCATTCCCTCACGCCTGGAGATGAAGCACCAGATGGTTGGGTCATGTACTTCGATGGCGTATTTGCGCGCCAGGGCGCGGGGGCTAGAGCCATGCTCATCTCGCCCACCCAGGACAAGCTCTACTACGCCGTGCAGCTCTGCTTCCAGCATGGCGAGAAGGTCTCCAACAACATCGCGGAATACGAAGGCCTGATCGCCGGCCTCAAGGCTGCGGTGGCCTTGGGGGTGAGGCATCTCACCATCAGGGGCGACTCCCAACTCCTCGTCAATTTCTCCAACAAGGCGTATAAGCCAAAGGACGAGCACATGAAGGCATACCTTGAAGAGGTACGCAGAATTGAGAAACGATTTTTTGGCTTGGAATTGCAGCACGTGCCGTGCGACACGAACAAGGAGGCAGATGACATCACCAAGAGGGCGTCCCGGCGCCTACCTTAGGAGCCCGGCGTCTTCGAGGAGCGGCTCTTCAGGCCGTCAGCAGTTCCTCCCGCTATGGGACCGGCATCACTTCAGGAGGAGCTCCCCCCGGCGCCTCCCTCTGGTGCCCCAGCCTGTGGCCCAACCTTAGGGGCCTGCCTGCTCCTCGTGCTCGAATCTCAGGAGGGGTGCTGGTCCAAGGAGTTCAAGACGTACCTGCTTCAGGGTGTCCTACAGGAGAAGGAGGAAGACGCGGAGCATGTGGCCCGCCAGGCCACAGCATACTGCATCCAGGACGGTGAGCTATACCGAAGGCGCCCAAACGACGTTTCTTTGCGATGCATCTCCAGGGAGCAGGGGCACGAGCTGTTGGCCGACATACATGGTGGGGACTGCGGGCACCACTCTTCATCGCGCACCCTCGTGGGCAAGGCGTTCTGCAACGGATTATACTGGCCCACGATGCTCAACGATGCCGTCGAGCTGGTGAGATCTTGCGAAGCCTGCCAGTTCCATGCTAAGCAGATCCACCAGCCCGCTCAGGGCCTCCAGACCATCCTGCTCTTGTGGCCGTTCGCGGCCTAGGTATTGGACATCCTGGGCGTGTTCCCTCGAGCGCCCGGGGGCTACCTCTACCTCTACGTCACCATCGACAAATTCACCAAGTGGGCGGAGGTGGAGGCCGTCCGCACCATCCCAGCCGGCTCGGCTGTCAAATTCATCAAGGGCCTCATGAGCCGCTTCAGGGTTCCCAACCGCATCATCACTAACAACGGCTCGCAGTTCACCAGCAACCTTTTCAAAACATATTGTGCTAACCTTGGAATGCAGATATGCTACGCTTCGGTGGCGCACCCTCGGAGCAATGGCTAGGCTGGGCGCGCCAATGCAGAGGTCCTGAGGGGCCTCAATGCAAGGACCTTCAAGAAGAAACCCGAGGCCTGCGGCAGGGGCTGGCTCGATGAGCTCCAGTCCGTGCTGTGGTCCATCCGCACCACCGCGACCAAGCCCACAGGCGAGACTCCGTTCTTCCTCGTCTACGGAGCCGAGGCGGTCCTCCCTCACGAGGTCAGGCATCGCTCCACGCGGGTCTTGGCGTTTGACGAGGCACGCCAGGACGCCTCGCGGGGGATGGACCTCGTGCTGGGGGAGGAACGCCACCGCCAAGCCACGCTCCAAGCAGCGAGGTACCAGCAGGCGCTGCGGCGGTACCACTACCGCAACGTCCGCTCCAGGACGCTCGAGGTGGGTGATCTCGTCCTGAGGCGGGTGCTCTCTAGGGAAGGGCTGCATAAGTTCTCGCCTGGAGACGTAGGATGGGATCCCCATCCAGAACGCCTGGAACATCCAGCACCTCCGGAAGTTCTACCCATGAAGCAAGGCCCCGCGCCTGTGAATGTCTCCGCTCGTGACACTCTCATGTAATAATGAGTTGGGGCTGTACACGCCCCGGAGTCTCCTGAGTGCCGCCCCTGGGCCTCACGGGGGCTCCCACCCATGTCCTAGTGGAGGCCCCATGCTCCGCGCTGGTGGGAAGACAAGAAGACTAGTCTAGGTGCCGGACGCGGCTGTTCTTTTGCTTTCTTTCTATAGCTGGTTTGCAACTTCTCGAATGAAATTTGGAGCTTTCGTGTCTTTCGTTTGCAAGGGTTGGAAAGTTTCTCTCTTTTTTCTTCTCTTCACAGTGTTCGCCTTTCCAACCCTGTCCCAGGAAGAGCGGCAGTTGCCCGTCGCTCCTCCTCGCGTGTCCCTCGCGCGGGGGCTAGGTACGGTGTGTGTGCGCCCGGGCTCTCCCGCGACCACACCTCGCAAAACCTTGCTGCCCCAGCTTCGGCGCATTAATCCTCGTGTGACGCCCTCGAACGAGCTCATGGGCATGCGCACCCTCTTAAAACCATGCCTCCGGGCATCGTGACGCGGTGTACTAGCTACACTCAACCCATGCTTGGGGGCTTGCGCGAGGTAGGATGAGCAGCCTCATGAGGTTTTCTAACCCTACAGCTACACGATGCCTCCCGATTCTCAATGACTCCCGAGTTTTCAAGAAGGAAGCCCTTGGAAGATGCCCCTGGAAAGGCATGCCCTCGCGACATGGAAGTCTACCACGAGCACATCGAGCTAAGTTACCCTAAACGCACCTAGTAGAAACATGGGCATCACAACATGATATGAAAACAACGAGCATAGCATAACGGCGCATGCGCCATGGTTCATTACACGCCCCAGCAGGGCCCTCTACTTCTTTCATTGCAGGAGGAAGAAAGAAACAAAAGCAAGCTGCGGGACTACGGCGACTCCTGAGGCTCGGCCCCGGCAGCACCCAAGCTCAGTCGGAGTCTTCCTCCTGTTTCACTGGGGCGCGCCGGCGATGCGGCTCATTGCCCTCCCCGGTCCGAGCCCGGCGGCATGGCAGCTCATCGTAGTCGCCGTTGCTCGTACTCTGTCCAGAAGAGGAGCCCCCGCTGCTGGAGCTGGCGCGGCCATCGCCAAGGGCAGGCTCACCGCCAGCAACGGCGCCGTCGCCGTCGTCATCATCATTGTTGTCGCTCTCCGGGCAGCACCCCAGGCTCCGGCCGCCGTCCTTGAAGACCCTGACGTAAAGGGTCACGGCGCCGTCATACCTGAAGTTGAGGGTGCACCTCCCATGCAGGCCGCGCGCGCGGGCAAACGGCTGCCACCCGCGGTTTACAAACATGTTGCCGGCGGTGGTGCCTTCGACATCCACCCACGAGGCCTTGCTGCAGCAGCCGTCGGCTTGCAGCCAGAGGATACCAGGCTCTCCGGCTAGCAGCGCGCTCCCGAAGGAGCACGGCAGCTAGAACCAGACGCCCGCTGGCCTCTCCGACCACACGACGAACTCCGGGGGCGCGTCGGCTGAGTGGGAGCGCGGTCGTGGCATCCGGCCGATCGCCGCATGCCTCCCCTCATCACCGAGGTTGCCCCGTCCGCGGCAGCCCTTGCCGTGGGAAGAAGCTTTGCCGCGGCTGCCGGAGGAAGCGCTGGCCGTCGAAGGAGCGCGCCCGTGCCCCCGAGGGGCCGCTGCCGGAGTCGCTGCGTGCTTTCGGGGTCTCCCACGGCCTCTCTTGGGCGGCGGCGAGTCGGGCCCCTTCTTGGGGGCCTTCCCCTTCTCCGCCGCGGAAAGCCTCCTCACCGGCGCCATGGATGCTTCGACGAGACGGTGGAACAGGAAGGAAGAAGAAGGTGCAAGCGGCGGGAAGACGGAGATGAGCAGGGGGCTCCGCCCCTCCCTTCATTTATAGCCAGGGGAGGCCAGCCGCCGGCCTCCACGATCTCCGGTAATAATGATCTTTTTGCATGTAGCAGGCTATTATCAAGCCGAACGGTTGCCGAGGAAGCGTGGGGAAGCGTAGACGCCCATGTCCCATCAAGCGCCATGCGTCGACCTCAGCAGGTGGTTAGGGCCCGCGGCACTTCGCCCTTGCCCTTTGGCTTCTCCTCAATGCCAAGTCTGAGCGTGCCTTGTGCCCGGGGGCTACTGTCGGCGTTCTGGGAACCAGGGTACCCAGACTTGCCTGCCTATGGCCCACAGCATGGCTCCATCTGCGGCCTGGTACGGCCCATCTTCAGCCTCAACAACACAAGACCCTCGCGAGGGGCCAAGCCTCACGAGGCGGACGACGCCAAGACCTCCAGAGGAAGCGGCCTCCTTAGGCCGGCTCCTGAGGAGCAGAGATTTCTATGCAAGCCCCACCTCGTGAGGTTCAGATGACGCAAGCTCTAATGACCAAGGCCAGGCGGGCGCCAGCGGGCGCAGTACAGCAGGTTTCCTCTTTGGTGCTAAGGAAGCAGGTGCAGACGCAGAGTCCCGAGGAATCAGCCAAAGGTTTCCATTCCCGTGCTACATGACCAGGACGGCAGGACGGAGGTCATCGCCGAGCCCACCACGATGTCACAACCAGAAGCTTTGTAGGCGAAGACCACCTTTCGTCAGGATAAGATGTACTACTTGTCTCCCTTCAAACTTGGCCGTTGTGGGATCCCTTCCTGCCTTCGTTTTGGGGGAAGAGGACCAATGCCACTATAAATATAGCTAGGCAACCACCATAGAAGGGGACGGATCAACCAGATCATCCCCACCAACCCACACCAACACTAGAACACACCTCCTGAGGTGGTTCCCCCTCTGTACTAGTTCATCCTCAGCCCACCTCGAGGCCAATCCACCACAATGTAGGAGTAGGGTTTTACACCGCAAGGTGGCCCGAACCTGGGTAAATCGTTGTGTCCCTTTCCTTTCCAGTTCATTGAGCTAGGCCGTGAGATCGAAAAGTTGGCGGACTGGGGAGATTGAGTTCTTCGCACGCACCCCAAAGTTCAAACCTTTCTTGGGTCTGCGGAGCCCTGAATCCGACACAGCGCTTGTACTCCCTCTCTTGCCAAGCAATCTCAGACAATAAGGAGTAGGGTTTTACACCGTGAGGTGGCCCGAACCAGGGTAACTGCCATGTCCACTATTCTTCCTTCCTAGCTTGTGCTCGCCTGTCCGCTACCGTGAGGTTGTGAGGTGAGGGAGTCCTGGACTAGGGGGTCCTCGGGAGGCCGGCCTATCTCTCGTGAGCCGGACTATTGGTCGCATCGTATCCGGACTGAAGGTTTTTTATGCCTTGAAGTGCACCCCAAGTCATGATGGATGATCCATTGTTTCCTTCATGTAACCGACTATCTGTAAACCCTAGTACCCCCGGTGTCTATATAAACCAGGGAGCTTAGTCTTTAGAGGCTAGAAGAACAACATCCATCCCACTAGTTGGGGTTTAGTTCATCTGATCTTGTGGTAGATCTACTCTGTAACCCCCTTATACACAAGCAATATAATCATGCAGGACATAGGGTTTGACCTCTTAGAGAGGGCCCGAACCTGGGTAAACATCGTGTCCCACGTCCATTGTTCCCCATTGATCCAAGATCCACAGTTCGGGACCCCCTACCCGAGATCCGCCGGTTTTGACACCGACATTGGTGCTTTCATTGAGAGTTCCGTTGTTGGATCGCCGAAGGGTTGATGGCTCGCCTGATCATCGGAGACGGCATTAGCACTGGGGACATCTTCATCCCCAGGTGACTTTTCGCGTTCGACAGCGTTGTCTTGCATGCGAACTCGGCCGGTCATCTCAACCTAGTCGACAGCTTCGCCCCTGAGCACCAGATTAGGTTCGGCAGCCTAGAGCATGTCGCTGACGCTCATGCAAATATGCCCTAGAGGTAATAATAAAATGGTTATTATTATATTTCCTAAATCAAGATAAAGGTTTATTATTCATGCTAGAATTGTATTGACCGGAAACTTAAATACATGTGTGGATACCTAAACAAATACCATGTCCCTAGTGAGCCTCTACTAGACTAGCTCGTTGATCAAAGATGGTTAAGGTTTCCTAACCATAGACATGAGATGTCATTTGATAATGGGATCACATCATTAGGAGAATGATGTGATGGACAAGACCCACCCGTTAGCTTAGCATAATGATCGCTCAGTTTATTGCTATTGCTTTCTTCATGTCAAATACATATTCCTTCGACTATGAGATTATGCAACTCCCGGATACCGGAGGAATACCTTGTGTGCTATCAAACATCACAACGTAACTGGGTGATCATAAAGATGCTCTACAGGTATCTCCGAAGGTATCTGTTGAGTTGGCATAGATCAAGATTAGGATTTGTCACTCCGAGTATCGGAGAGGTATCTCTAGGCCCTCTCGGTAATACACATCATAAGCTTGCAAGCAAATGACTAAGGAGTTAGTCATGAGGTGATGTAGTATGGAACGAGTAAAGAGACTTGCCGGTAACGAGGTTGAACTAGTATGAAGATACCGACGATCGAATCTCGGGCAAGTAACATACCGATGGACAAAGGGAATTACGTATGTTGTCATAACGGTTTGACTGATAAAGATCTTCGTAGAATATGTAGGAGCCAATATGGGCATTCAGGTTCCGCTATTGTTTATTGACCAAAGAGGTGTCTTGGTCATGTCTACATAGTTCTCGAACCCGTAGGGTCCGCATAATTAACGTTCGTTGACGATATTATGTTATATGAGTTATATGTTTTGGTGACCGAATGTTGTTCGGAGTCCCGGATGAGATCATGGACATGCCGAGGTGTCTCGAAATGGTCGAGAGGTAAAGATTGATATATAGGACGATGGTATTTGGACACCGGAAGTGTTTCGGGACGTACCGGGAAGGAATCGGGTCAACGGAAGGGGTTTCGGGCACCACCCGGCAAGTTATGGGCCTTATGGGCCAAAGGAGGGGACATACCAGCCCACAAGGGGGCTGGTGCGCCTCCTCCCTTGTTTGGCCAGCCCTATGGAAGGAAAAGGGGGAGGGCTAGCCCCTCCTGCATTTCCCTCTCATGGGAGAAAGGAAAAGGGGGGGCGCCACCCTCCCCTGCCTTTCCCCGCGCTCCAAATAAGGAAAGAGGGGGCTACGGCTTGGGAGGGACTCCGAGTAGGATTCCTCCTACTTGGGCGCCTCCTTTGGCTGCTCCTCCCTCTCCCCCACCTATATATATGTGGGAAGGGGGGGCCACACAAGGACACAACATTGTCTTAGCCGTGTGCGGCGCCCCCGTCCACCATTTACTCCCTCAGTCATATTTTGGTAGTGCTTAGGCGAAGCCCTACGGAGATCACATCACCATCACCGTCACCATGCCATCGTGCTGCCGGAACTCATCTACTATCTCGCCGTCTTGTTGGATCAAGAAGGCGGAGGACGTCACCGAGCTGAACATGTGCAGAACGCGGAGGTGCCGTGCGTTCGGTACTAGATCGGTTGGAGCACGAAGAAAGTTCGAGTACATCAACCGCGTTGTGAAACGCTTCCGCTTACGGTCTATGAGGGTACGTAGACACACTCCCCCCCCCCCTCGTTGCTATGCATCTCCATGGATAGATCATTGCGTGTGCGTAGATTTTTTTTCCATGCAATGTTCCCCAACAGTGGCATCCGAGCCAGGTCTATGCATAGATGATATGCACGAGTAGAACACAAAGAGTTGTGGGCAGTGATAGTCATACTGCTTACCACCAACGTCTTATTTTGATTCGGCGGTATTGTAAGATGAAGCGGCCCAGACCAGCCTTACATGTCCACGTACATGAGACCGGTTCCATCGACTGACATGCAACTAGTTTTGCATAAAGGTGGCTGGCGGCTGTCTGTTTCTCCTACTTTAGTTGAATCAAATTTGACTGCGGCCGGTCCTTGAAGAAGGTTAAAACAACAAACTTGACGAAACACCATTGTGGTTTTTGCCATAGGTAAGAATGGTTCTTTCTAGAAACCCGTAGCAGCCACGTAAAACTTGCAACAACAAAGTAGAGGATGTCTAACTTGTTTTTGCAGGGTATGTTGTGATGTGATATGGCCAAGACATGATGTGATATACATTATTGTATGAGATGATCATGTTTTGTAAGATATCAGGCAACTGGCAGGAGCCTTATGGTTGTCTCTTTATTGTATGAAATGTAAACGCCATGTAATTGCTTTACTTTATCGCTATGAGTTAGCAATAGTTGGTGAGACAACCACGACGCAATGATGGAGATCAAGGTGTTGAGCCGGTGATGATGGAGATCATGATGATGCTTTGGAGATGGAGATCAAAAGCACAAGATGATGGCCATATCATGTCACATATTTTGATTGCATGTGATGTTTATAATTTATGCATCTTATTTTGCGTAGTACGACGGTAGCATTATAAGATGATCCCTTCACTAAATTTCAAAGTAAAAGTGTTCTCCCTGAGTATGCAGCGTTGCTACAGTTCATCGTTTCGAGACACCATGTGATGATCGGGTGTGATAGACTCTACGTTCACATACAACGGGTGCAAGACAGTTTTGCACATGTGGAATACTTGGGTTAAACTTGACGAGCCTAGCATGTACAGACATGGCCTCGGAACACTGGAGACCGAAAGGTCGAACATGAATCATATAGCAGATATGATCAACATAGAGATGTTCACCATTGATTACTACCCCATCTCATGTGATGATTGGACATGGGTTAGTTGATTTGGATCACGAATCACTTAGATGACTTGAGGGATGTCTATTTAAGTGGGAGTTCTTAAGTAATTTGATTAATTAAACTTAATTTATCATGAACTTAGTCCTGATAGTATTTGCAAATCTATGATGTAGATCAATAACTCGCGATATAGCTCCCTTATATTTTGATATGTTCCTAGAGAAAAATAAGTTGAAAGATGTAAGTAGAAACGATGCGGACTGGGTCCATGATCTGAAGATTATCCTCATTGCTGCAGAGAAGAATTATGTCCTTGATGCACCACTAGGTGACAGACCTATTGTAGGAGCAGATGCAGACCTTATGAACATTTGGCAAAGCTCGATATGATGACTACTTAATAGTTTAGTGCACCATGCTTTACGGCTTAGAGTCGGAACTTCAAAAATGTTTTGAATGCCATAGAGCATATGAGATGTTCCAAGAGCTGAAATTGGTATTTCAGACTCATGCCTGTCTTAAGAGGTATGAGACCTTTGACAAGTACTTTGCCTACAAGATGGAGGAGAATAGCTCAGCTAGTGAGCATGTGCTCAGAATGTCTGGGTACTACAATCACTTGAATCAAGTGGGAGTTAATCTTCCAGATAAAATAGTGATTGACAGATTTCTCTAGTCACTACCACCAAGCTACTAGAACTTCGTGATGAACAATAATATGCAAGGGATGACGAAAACGATTCATGAGCTCTTCGCGATGCTAAAATCGATGAAGGTAGAAATCAAGAAAGAGCATCAAGTGTTGATGGTTAACAAGATCACTAGTTTCAAGCAAAAGGGCAAAGGGAAAGAAAGGGAACTTCAAGAAGAATGGCAAGCAAGTTACCACTCCCGTGAAGAAGCCCAAACCTAGACCCAAGCCTGAAACTGAGTGCTTCTACTACAAAGGAAATAGTCACTGGAAGCAGAACTGCCCCAAGCATTTGGCGGATAAGAAGGATGGCAAAGTGAACAAAGGTATATTTGATATACAAGTTATTGATGTGTACCTTACTAGTGTTTGTAGTAGCCCCCGGGTATTTGATACCAGTTCAGTTGCTAAGATTAGTTACTTGAAACAGGAGTTGTGGAATAAACAGAGACAAGTTAAGGGCGAGGTGACGATGAGTGTTGGAATTGATTCCAAGGTTGATACGATCAACATCGCACAGTCACTCTACCTTCGGGATTAGTGTTGAACCTAAATAAATGTTATTTGGTGTTTGCGTTGAGCATGAATATGATTAGATCATGTTTATTGCAATACGGTTATTCATTTAAGTCAGAGAATAATTGTTGTTCTGTTTACATGAATAAAACCTACTATGGTCATACACCCAATGTCAATGGTTTATTGAATCTCGATCGTAGTGATACACATATTCATAATATTGATGCCAAAAGATGCAAAGTTGATAATGATAGTGCAACATATTTATGGCACTGCCGTTTAGGTCATATTGGTGTAAAGCGCATGAAGAAACTCCATGCAGATGGACTTTTGGAATCATTTGATACTTGCGAACCTTGCCTCATGGGAAAGATGACTAAAACTCCGTTCTCCGGAACAATGGAGCGAGCCAATGACTTATTGGAGATAATACATACCGATGTATGCGGTCTGCTGAGTGTTGAGGCACGCGGCGGGTATCATTATTTTCTGACCTTCACAGATGATTTGAGCAGATATGGGTATATCTACTTAATGAAACACAAGTCTGAAACATTTGAAAAGTTTAAAGAATTTCATAGTGAAGTGGAGAATCATCGTAACAAGAAAATAAAGTTTCTACGATCTGATCGCAGAGGCGAATATTTGAGTTATGAGTTTGGCCTTCATTTAAAACAATGTGGAATAGTTTCACAACTCACGCCACCTAGAACACCACAGCGTAATGGTGTGTCCGAACGTCGTAACCATACTTTATTAGATATGGAACGATCTATGATGTCTCTTACTGATTTACCACTATCGTTTTGGGGTTATGCATTAGAGACAACCGCATTCACGTTAAATAGGGCACCGTCTAAATCCGTTGAGACGACACCATATGAACTGTGGTTTGGCAAGAAACCTAAGCTGTCGTTTCTTAAAGTTTGGGGTTGTGACACTTATGTCAAAAGGCTTCAGCCTGATAAGCTCGAACCCAAATCGGAGAAGTGCATCTTCATAGGATACCCTAAGAAACAATTAGGTACACCTTCTACCACAGATCCGAAGGCAAGATCTTTGTTGCCAAGAATGGGTCCTTTCTAGATAAGGAGTTTCTCTCGAAAGAAGTGAGTGGGAGGAAAGTAGAACTTGATGAGGTAATTGTACCTTCTCTCGAATTGGAGAGTAGCATATCACAGAAAACCGTTCCCATGATGCCTACACAAATCAGAGAGGAAGCAAGTGATAATGATCATGAGACTTTAGATCAAGTTACTACAGAACCTCGTAGGTCGACCAGAGCACGATCCGCACCAGAGTGGTACGGTAATCCCATTCTGGAAGTCATGTTACTAGACCAAGGCGAACCTACGAACTATGAAGAAGCTATGATGAGCCCAGATTCCGACAGATGGCTTAAGGCCATGAAATCTGAGATATGATCCATGTATGAGAACAAAGTGTGGACTTTGGTGGATTTGCCTGATGATCGGCAAGCCATAGAGAATAAATGGATCTTCAAGAAGAAGTCTAATGCTGATGGTAATGTTACTATCTACAAAGCTTGTCTTGTCGCAAAAAGGTTTTTGACAAGTTCAAAGGGTTGACTACGATTAGACTTTCTCACCCGTAGAAATGCTTAAGTCTGTCCGAATCATGTTAGCAATTTCCGTATTTTATGAAATCTGGAAAATGGACGTCAAAACTGCATTCCTTAATGGATTTCTTACAGAAGAGTTGTATATGATACAACCAGAAAGGTTTTGTCGATCCTAAAGGTGCTGACAAAGTGTGCAAGCTCCAGCGATCCATCTATGGACTGGTGCAAGCATCTCGGAGTTGGAATACATGCTTTGATGAGGTGATCAAAGCATATGGTTTTATACAGACTTATGGTGAAGCCTGTATTTACAAGAAAGTGAGTGGGAGCTCTGTACCATTTCTGATATTATATGTGGATGACATATTATTGATTGGAAATGATATAGAATTTTTGGATAGCATAAAAGGATACTTGAATAAGAGTTTTCAATAAAAGACCTCGGTGAAGCTACTTATATATTGGGCATCTAGATCTATAGGGATAGATCGAGACGCTTAATAGGACTTTCACAAAGCACATACCTTGACAAGATGTTGAAGAAGTTCAAAATGGATCAGTTAAAGAAAGGGTTCTCGCGAGTGTTGCAAGGTGTGAAGTTGAGTAAGACTCAAAATCCGACCATGGCAGAAGATAGAGAGAGAATGAAAGTCATTCCCTATGCCTCAGCCATAGGTTCTATAAAGTATGCCATGCTGTATACCAAACATGTTGTGTACCTTGCCATGAGTTTGGCAAGGAGGTACAAGAGTGATCCAGGAGTGAATCACTGGACAGCGGTCAAAATTATCCTTAGATGCCTTAAAGAGGACTAAGGAAATGTTTCTCGGTTATGGAGGTGATAAAGAGTTCATCGTAAAGGGTTACGTCGATGCAAGCTTTAACACCGATCCGGATGACTCTGAGTCTCAATATGGATACATACTGAAAGTGGGAGCAATAAGCTAGAGTAGCTCCATGCACAACATTTTAGACATAGAAATTTGCAAAATACAGACGGATCAGAATATGATAGACCTGTTGACTAAACTTCTCTCACAAGCAAAACGTGATCACACCTTAGTACTCTTTGGGTGTTAATCACATGGTGATGTGAACTAGATTATTGACTCTAGTAAACTCTTTGGGTATTGGTCACATGGCGATGTGAACTATGGGTGTTAATCACAAGGCGATGTGAACTAGATTATTGACTCTAGTGCAAGTGGGAGACTGATGGAAATATGCCCTAGAGGCAATAATAAAATGGTTATTATTATATTTCCTAAATCATGATAAAGATTTATTATTCATGCTAGAATTGTATTGACCAGAAACTTAAATACATGTGTGGATACATAAACAAATACCATGTCCCTAGTGAGCCTCTACTAGACTAGCTCATTGATCAAAGATGGTTAAGGTTTCCTAACCATAGACATGAATTGTCATTTGATAACGGGATCACATCATTAGGAGAATGATGTGATGGACAAGACCCACCCGTTAGCTTAGCATAATGATCGTTTAGTTTATTGCAATTGCTTTCTTCATGTCAAATACATATTCCTTCGACTATGAGATTATGCAACTCCCGGATACCGGAGGAATACCTTGTGTGCTATGAAACATCACAACATAACTGGATGATCATAAATATGCTCTACAGGTATCTCCGAAGGTATCTGTTGAGTTGGCATAGATCGAGATTAGGATTTGTCACTCCGAGTATCGAAGAGGTATCTCTGGGCCCTCTCGGTAATACACATCATAAGATTGCAAGCAAATGACTAAGGAGTTAGTCATGAGGTGATGTATTACGGAGCGAGTAAAGAGACTTTCCGGTAACGAGATTAAACTAGGTATGAAGATACCGACGATCGAATCTTGGGCAAGTAACATACCGATGGACAAAGGGAATTACGTATGTTGTCATAACGGTTCGACCGATAAAGATCTTCATAGAATAGGTAGGAGCCAATATGGGTATCTAGGTTCCGCTATTGGTTATTGACCGGAGAGGTGTCTCGGTCATGGCTACATAGTTCTCGAACCCGTAGGGTCCGCACGCTTAACGTTCGTTGACGATATAGTGTTATATGAGTTATATGTTTTGGTGACCGAATGTTGTTCGGAGTCCCGGATGAGATCACGGACATGACGAGGAGTCTCGAAATGGTCGAGAGGTAAAGATTGATATATAGGACAATTGTATTTGGACACCGGAAGTGTTTCGGGACGTACTGGGAAGGAATCGGGTCACCGGAAGGGGTTCCGAGCACCACCCGGCAAGTTATGGGCCTTATGGGCCAAAGGAGGGAATAGACCAGCCCACAAGGGCAGGAAAAGGGCGAGGGCTAGCCCCTCCTGCCTTTCCCTCTCATGGGAGAAAGGAAAAGGGGGGTGCCACCCTCCCCTGCCTTTCCCCGCGCTCCAAATAAGGAAAGAGGGGGCCGCGGCTTGGGAGGGACTCCAAGTAGGATTCCTCCTACTTGGGGGCCTCCTTTGGCTGCTCCTCCCTCCCTCCCACCAATATATATGTGGGGAGGGGGCGCCACACAAGGACACAACATTGTTTTAGCCGTGTGCAGCGCCCGCGTCCACCGTTTACTCCCTCGGTCATATTTTCATAGTGCATAGGCGAAGCCCTACGGAGATCACATCACCATCACCGTCGCCATGCCATCGTGCTGCCGGAACTCATCTACTACCTCACTATCTTGCTGGATCAAGAAGGCGGAGGACGTCACCGAGCTGAACGTGTGTAGAACGCGAAGGTGCCGTGCGTTCGGCACTAGATCGGTTGGAGCGCGAAGAAAGTTCGACTACATCAACCGTGTTGTGGAACGCTTCCGCTTACGGTATACGAGGGTACATAGACACACTCTCCCCCCTCGTTGCTATGCATCTCCATGGATAGATCATTGCGTGTGCGTAGACTTTTTTTTTCAATGCAACGTTCCGCAACAGACGCTCGGGGCGATTGTGTCCTCACCAACTTCTCAACTTTGACCGAGGTGCTTGAGGTCCCAGAAGTTTCCACTTTGGGGATGCTTGCCAATCCGGCCTCCGGATCGGCTCTCGCTTCGCGCTCGGCTTTGAGCCTTGATTCGACTGATGTGTCCAAAAACCCGGAGTCAACCCTGGTCGGACTCGCTCACTCTACCACAGACCCAGCTTTGAGCTGTTACACGATATCGGCGTTCGATGACCAGGAGTCATCCCTTGCCGGACCCGCTCTGCTTACTCCGGATCCGGCTTACAGTCGTGGTATGTCTTCGGCGTATACAGCTCGAGAGCCCATTCCGAGGGTCAACCCCGAATACTTGAGGAGCATGGATCCTGCAGATCTTTCATCGCTAAACAGTGCGCTAGACTAGATTCGCGCCATCGTACTCTCCGACGGCCAGCCCTCAGTTTATGACCAGATTGGGCTTAGGCCCGATGACAGGGAAATCACCATCCCGCCCATCACACACCTTGTCGCCATTATTGGGGAAGTGGCCGAAGGAGCGCGATCACCGAAACTAAAAACAAACTATATCCTGATTGGCGATGGCCTTGCTCAGGACTCGAGCCAGGGCTCTGACTTCCACCCCGAAGAAAGCCCGGGACTAGACCCCAGCATGGATAATGCGGAATCTGAACTCGGGATGTTGAACACCCTAAAAGTGTCCCACATCGCCACCAAAGCTCCGAATACGCCACCTGCTGGAGCTCTCAATTTTTTCCCACCGACCACCCACGAGGAATATTCCCCGAAATCCGGATGGGACCTGATACATGTTAAGCAGCAACCCAGAGAAACTGTCCATCACTATTGGCCTAGTTTCCTCCTGGTTAAAAACAAAATGACAGATTGCTGCAATCAAGAAGCAATATCAGCTTTTCGGTTTAATTGCCGGGAGGAAGGAGTCTTGAACGCCCTCGCCCGTCGTCATGTCCAGAGCTTCACCGAACTATTGGACCTAGTTCACAAATACTGCGCCAAGGAAAGCACCTGGAAAGAATAACAAATGCGCGTGGAGTCAAACTACGTCGAATAGTCAAGTACAATCCGGTAAAAGCGTTCACACGCACGACGGTCGCCCAAATACGAGCCCACTGAGAAAAGAAATAGACCCCTCACCAGATTCAGATCGGTCTTGGACGAGCTATTGGATAAGCCATGCCCCATACACTCGGCCCTGTTAAACACAAATCCAACTCACAGGCTTCGAGCTTGCTGGGTTGTTAGACAGGTTGCCAAGAGCGGCGAGGCCATACTCCACCTTCAAACTCCCAGTAGAGGATCAGAGATGCCCTCACCCAAGTACAATAACGTCCTAACCATATACGAAACCTTCTCCTCAAATAACCAGAGGAAAAGAGACCTTCGAGAGCTCAACCAAGTCCATCAGGTCACCACAGCAAGCTCCTGGACGGACACCCCCATCACCTTTGATGCGGTGAATGAACCAAGCACGTGACCCGCCCAAGAACCAGCCGCATTAGTCCTCGACCCCATTGTGCACAACATCAGATTAACTAAGGTGCTTATGGATGGAGGCAGTGGCTTAAATCTCATTTATGAGGATACCCTTGACAAGATGCAGTTCGATAGATCTCGAATCGAACAAAGCTACACTACGTTTCGGGGAATCATCCCCGGCAAGGAGGCACGCTGCTCCGGATGAGTCACTCTGGATGTAGTGTTCAACACTCCAACGAACTACAGGACCAAAGAACTACTCTTCCACATTGTGCCCTTCCATAGCGGATATCATGCCTTATTGGGACGTGACGCATTCTCGAAGTTCTTGGCTATAAGGTACATGAAGCTCAAAATGCCAGGGCCCAATGGTGTGATCACAATATCCAGCGACCCGGACAAAGCCCTTCGGCCAAAAACAAAATAGCATCCCTGGCCCTAGAGGCACTATCCGAGGCTCTAGCAGCCGAAGAATTGACCGCACTATGTACAATAATCGACAAAGATGATATTACCCTCAGCAAAAGACCCAAGTCTACATCCTTCAAACCAGTTAACGAAACCATCAAGTTCCAAGTACACCTGACGAACCCCAATAAAACAGCGACCATCGGAGCACAGTTGGACCCGGAGGTCGACGAGGCGCTGCGTGCATTCTTGCGCAAAAATTGGGACATATTCGCCTGGCACCCTTCGGACATGCCAGGCATCCCGCACAGACGTGTAGAACACAACCTAAACATACTTAAGGGCTTCAAGCCGGTTAAACAGATGCCCCGCCGGTTTTCTGAACCCAAGCGTCAAGATATGGGAGAAGAATTAGCCAAACTACTTGAAGCCGGATTCATTAGAGAAATCAAACACCCCGACTGGCTGGCAAATTTGGTCATGGTACATAAAAAGGATAAATCCTGGCGGCTGTTTGTTGACTTCAAAGATCTCAACAAGGCTTGCCCCAAGGATCCTTTCCCTCTACCTCAAATAGACCAGATCATCGACGCCACCAGCGGACACGACTCGCTATGTTTCCTCGATGCTTACTCGGGATACCACCAAATCAAGATGAAGGAATCCGACCAACCAGCAACTGTGTTTATTACACCCTACGGACCATTCTGCTTCAACACAATGCCCTTCGGGCTAAAAAACGCAGGAGCAATATATCAGCTCATGATTCAAACATGCCTGGAAACCCAAATTGGTAAAACAGTCGAAGCCCATGTGGATGATGTGGTCATTAAGACCAAACATGTTGGCCAATTGGTCGACGACATCCGTCTCACCTTCAAAACATTAGAACATATGATATACGGCTTAACCCGGATAAGTGTGTTTTCTGAGTTCCCAGCGAAAAACTGCTTGGGTTCATTGTCTCCCATAGAGGGATAGAAGCCAATCCGGCTTAAATCTGAGCCTTGTCCCAACTGGCAATACACACACAGCTCAAACACATTCAGAAGCTGGCCGGTTGCGTCGCGGCCTTGAGTCGTTTCATCTCATGCCTCGCCGAAAAGGCCCTGCCGCTCTACAAATTGCTCAAAAAGGCTAAAAACTTGGAATGGATGGATGAGGCAACTGCCACACTAGAGGAGAAAAATACTCTACTAGCAGGCAACCCCATTTTGACAGCACCTGGCATAGCTAAACCCATGTTGCTATACATCTCAGCCACAAACCAGGTTGTGAGCGCTATGCTCGTGGTAGAACGAGAGGCAGAAGGACACAAGTTCAAGGTGCAAAAACCTGTCTATTATGTGTTGGAAGTACTCACCCCGTGTAAATCCCGTTATCCACACTATCAGAAGATCGCCTACATAGTTTTCATGGCATCCCGCAAACTTCGACACTACTTTCAAGAGTGTTTGGTTATCGTGGCATCTGAAGTACCCTTGAATGATATTATCAATAATAGGGATGCCACGGGCCGTATCACCAAATGGGCAATAGAGCTCCTGCCCTCTAAAATTGTGTACAAGCCTCGCTGCACTATTAAATCTCAGGAGCTAGCTGATTTTCTGTCCGAATGGACGGAAGCCGAACTTCCCCGGGAATATAGTACATACTCACAATGGACAATGTATTTTGACGGTTCCTAAATGCTGGCCCGACTGGGGGTTGGTGTTATCCTCACGTCCCCCACGGGCGACACTATTCGGCACGTACTATAGATTATGTACACAGACTCCAACGACGCAGTCGAATACGAAGCCCTGTTGCATGGTCTTCAGATGGCAACCTCAATGGGTGTTCGACGGCTTAAGGTGAGGGGAGATTCCAACCTCGCCATCTCCCCAGTCAATGGCAAGTTCGACGCCAAGGACCCAAAAATGGCGGCATACCAAAGTGCCATCTAAAGAATATCAGCCCGGTTTGAAGGGTTAGAATTCCACCACGTCTATAGATAGTAATCAAGATGTAGATATCCTCACCCGCATGGGCGCCAAGCGTGACCCCGTCCATTCAAACACCTTTCTGGAGCGGCTCTTTAAGCCATCCGTAGTGTGGCAGGACGGGGATCAGGGTACAACAACCAATGGGCCCGAACAAATCGTCCCTCCAGTCATTGTGCCAGACGACGAAATCATCGGCGACTCGACAGTTGAAGAAACCACTTTGGCTCATGAGGTCATGGCCGTAATCGCACCATGGACCGAGCCTTTCCTCACCTACTTGATATTCCAGGAGCTCCGAATGATCCGACTGAGGCACGGCACATAATCTGGTGCTCTAAGGCCTACAAAGTCCACGAGGGCGAGTTCTATAAGAAAAGTGCTACCAGAGTCCTATAGCGGTGCATAACAAAAACAGAGGGGCGGCAATTGTTGGCCGAGATACATGCTGGCATGGGCGGCCATCACACGGCAGCTCGGGCCCTAGTAAGGAAGGCCTTCCGAGTGTGGTTTTCCTGGCCTACCACCCGCCAAGACGCCCGTGCTCTATTCCAACACTGTGTTGGATGCTCGCTATTCGCTAACCAAAGCCACATGCCCCCCATGGCTCTCCGAACTATACCAATTACCTGGCCTTTCATAGTCTGGGGGTTGGACATGGTTGGATGACTTAAAGGGGGAACCAAAAAAGAGAAATACCTACTGGTAATGGTCGATAAATTCACTAAATGGATTGAAGCAAAGCCAGTAACCTCAGGAAAGTCCAGACCAGTTATTGACTTCATATCCAGCATGGTACACCATTACGGTATCCCCCACAGTATCATCACGGATAATGGATCCAATTTCATGGCCCAGGAAGTCAAAGACTGGTGCGCTACCATGGGCATCAAGCTCGATTACTCTTCGGTGTACCACCCGCAAACCAACGGACAAGTGGAGAGGGCCAACAGAGTAATCATGAGTGGCATTAAGCCTCGCTTTGTCCGTTCCTTGAAACAATCTAACTGTCATTGGGTGGAGGAGATCAACTCTGTTCTTTGGGGACTGCGCTCTACCCCCAACCAATCAACGAGATACACCCCCTTTTTCATCGTGTACGGTGCAGAGGCAGTCCTACCTTGCGACATTATTCACGACGCACCTCGAGTGCGCATGTATGAGGAAAAGCAGGCCGAGCTGGATCAGCAGGATGACCTAGATGCCTTGGAAGAGGAACGGGACGTCGCTCGCGCTCGTTCCACATTTCATCAGCAGCAGGCTCGACATTACCAGAGTAGGGAAGTTCGGGTAAAGGCATACAACGTTAGAGAACTCGTCTCCTCCTCCCTAAGACAGAAATGAACAAGCTCTCGCCGATGACCGCCTTGAACCAAACCCCTAGAACGTTGCCCGACTCTGATGCTTCTACGGCTAAGTGTGCCCACGTCAGTCCACTATCCCTTTCCTCGTCGCAGAATCCTTTTCGTTTCTTATTTCCGGATCATTAGCATCTACAGGGCCCTGTTTGGATAAACCAAATCCTGGTTAGGCCCTCTTAATTGTACATCTTCAAATGTAACATCCAGATTTTACCTGGGGGCTCCTTTAAAGCAGCCAATTAATATATTTTTGTGCGTGTAATCGTTTATGTCGCATTCGCACTCTCTCAAATACCTCTTCAGCCATCATATGCACCAATTTGATTTAAGTTTTTGCCAAGCTGGGTTGCCTGGCTCCTATGTTTACCTCCAACGTTCCCGATTGTTGGGCTAGGGGGTAAAGGGAGCACCTCTGCGATTGTTACGACCGGGTCAGCCGTGTACGTACCTCAGACGGGTGAAGCTGAAAGCTAGCGTTCTTGAGAACACAATGGGTCGGCCATGAGGGAAATTATAAACATCTTGGTGTTCGTCAACAACACTTGGGGATTTGGCCTGTGCACCAATCATTGGCATACTTTGGGCATCCGCATACAAAAAAATTTGTACTTGATATGATGAACCTGTAGAAAGGAACCCATCGAGGAACTATTTTCTTCAGAAGATGTTTCTTACATTAAACAGTAATATAACATAACTCTCCGCACGTGTTTTTGTCTGTTCGCACCCCAAGGCCGGATTGCCTGGTTACCGGAAGTGATTTCTTGTTTAAATCATGTCACATAGTACGGAACACTCCCCGATCATTGGTCGGGGAGGCAGAAGCCGATGGCCGGTTAAGACAAATGTTTTACAGTTCGGATCGAGACAGTTCGATGTAATGTACATAGATACATAGAGTCAAACACATCATTCTTTTTCCACATTGTCTATTATGCTATCTAAAGCACAATCCTATAGAGAGAACCGAGCTGCGGGCATCACTTGGTCATACACCAAATAAAGGGGTTTTTCCTGCCCATCCGGCCCTACTGGCCCAATGCGAGCCATATGCTCTGGCTCGAGTTTCCTAAACCGGGTCTTCACCATGGCACATGCTTCTCGCGACCCCTCTCGACAGGATGATATTTTCCACAATTCGAGGCGTCGCCGAGCTCCCTTAAAATGATTTTCCAATTCGGCCATATCGTCCGGTGCCGCTTCGGTCGGCCATAATGCCTTCACCATGTTCTTCATAGCCTTTCGCGCTTTCTCATGAACCACAGATAGTTCCTTCAGCACGTTCCCACCACAGGACATGACCTCCTCTCCGGGACGACCAGTCAGGAGAACTGGCATCAAAAGCATGGCATATCTTTTACTTTCAAGCACGGAACAAGTCTATACTTATCCAATGCTCATGGACAAACTTACTGAACATGCCGCTTCTCAAGCTCTTGTTTTCTCCGCGGACTTGTGCCAATTGAGTTTTTAGACTCTCCAGTTCTTTGGCCTATTGCTGGTTCTCTGTCTTCAGTTTGTTGGTTTCCTCCTGGCTTTGTTTCAAAACCCGAAGACCGGCTTGATGATGTGATTCCGCATACCATTGAGTTTCTTTGGCAGCGTTCAGGTCCTTTTGAAGTTGACCTATGGATTCAGCTGCTATAGAGATGGCCCGTGTTAAACAAAGCATGATGGCATAAACCATACAAATTTAGAGCTTTCCCTCACCATGGGCCTCGCTGGTGAACTTCTTCACAACCTTCAATTCGGCTTCCGCATCAGCCAATCGTGTTTGGCTTAGCTCAAGGTCCTCGGACAATTTTTTATTCTGTTCCTTTAAGGCCTGCAGCAAATGATACACATTTGTCAGACCCTTAACTCGGCCGTCTCGCCCGATTCAAGGCCCGGGGGCTACTGGGTTAGTGTTCGCATTTGGCTCTTGGAAATCATTCTTTACCTGCATGTCGGCAGATAGAAGATTGGCACTTCCTTCAAGACCTGTTCGGGCCGCTCTGAGATATGTGTCAACTGAATTAAAGGCATTAAATTCTTGATCAGTGAAGGTGGCATGGCGGAGGGCTTCCCTCCGTCGCCAGTGATTCATCACACTCTCTACTTCAGAATTGGTAACCGAACATCCTTCGGATCTTCTGTAGGATGGTGTGTTGAGGGATTCCCTGCATTAACATCTGTCCGCACTGAAGGTCTTCGACCACTATCGGACACCCCCTTGACATATTCGAATGGTTGGGAGGCACCTTCTTCCTGCTGGATTAAATCTCAATGGGGCCCCGTATAGACGAGGCTAATAATGAACTAATAGCAATTTTAAAGCATCCCACCTTTTTCCGAAGATGCGATTGGCGCAGTCGCTTTTCGTTTGGAGGCTCCTTTGTTAGCTGGAATGGACGCTGCCTCCATTGGTGTTCGGCGTGAGGTGCGGCGGCCCTTGGGTGTAGAGGTTAGCGTAGCCAGAGCAGCATGAGGCGAATGCCTTGTTGGAAAGGAGGCCTTCTTGCTACTTACGGGTAGGAGGGGAGAAGCCCAGGGTGATCGGCTATGATAGCCACCTTAGAACCGTCGAGGCTTTCCTAAAAGAAAACCCCGTCCTCAAAGTCAATCGATATCTCTTGGTCCTCATGGAAGCCCGGGTCGTCATCACGGGAATGATCCTCCGGTTGAGGAGCGGGGCAGCTCATACCTTCCACTTGGCGCCTCCAGCTCTGTTCAAAAAAATGGTTGAATCAATCAGTATTCGGGTGTGAAATCTGAGCTGGGTACACAAGTTTGAACTTACTCATCTGATGGGGTTGTAGCTAGAGTAGCCCTTCCAGTTTCTTGGGTAGGCAAACTCTTCTTCTTCGCCTTTGAAAAGATTCGCCAATATGGCGGCCATTGCCGCTTGATTGTCCGGCCCTTGTCACTTATAGTGGGACCCATCACTCGTCCTGTTCTAGCGCCACAGGGGATGTGTCCTTTGTTGAAGGGGTTGTATGCATCGGTCAACCGCGACAGCCATCACGTCAATCATGGTTAACCCGCCGTGAGCTAGCACCCTTATCTTTGCAGCTAGGAACCACACCTCAGCGCACGCTTCTTGGGAGTGACTTCTGGGCCGGCGGTTGAGTCGCTTCTTCAGTGGGGCATCCGAGTATACGGGCAAGCCTCTCCGAACAGGCTCAAATAGGGGAACATCTTCAATATAAAACCATTCCGAAGACCATTCTTTGGAATCTTTCCTTGGTGTCCCAATGGGATATCTGGTGCCGGCTATACGGCACACTTCAGCTCTGCCTACTTCAAGAATTATCGCCTCGTGGATGGGGGGGACGAGGCGGAAATATTTTCTCCATAGCTCGAAATGGGCTTCACAGCCTAGGAACATCTCGTAGAGAGCGATAAAGCCAGAAATATGTAGAATTGATCCTGGGGTGAGGTTGTGAAGTTGGATCCCATAAAACTCTAGCAGGCCCCTTAAGAAAGGGTGAATGGGGAATCCTAGGCCTCTTAAAAGGAAGGATACAAAACATACCCTCTCATTCTTATTTGGATTAGGAAAGTTCTCTACGAAGGCCTCGCCATCGGCCGAGGTCAGCCCTACACGAACGGGCACAAGATATGCGGGCGGGAGGTACCCTTGCCGCTGGAGGTCACATAGCTGAAGCCATGACACAGAGCAACTGGGCCAATCTCCTGGGAGTTGGTCGTGAGGGCGCGTGGATGAGCTAGGGGCGTCGGCCATGTCCCTTGAGGATTTCTTCTGAGCGAGATTGGATTTCTTGTTTCGGGATGAGGAACATCTCGATGCGCCTTTGGCCTATTTGACGGTTAAACTTCTGTCCCTCGGTGGGTGTTTTTAAAAGACACAGGGCTGCTCGCCTACTAACAGATGCATAGAAATTGAGGGTCGCCCTAGGGGAATTTAATGGTGAGGGCCCGCCTTAGTCGAAGTTATCGATGACTGAACTATTGAAGCCACCGAATAAGAAGACAGGGAACTCGCCTCGCAAGCCAAAGACTTTAAGGAACCATGGGGTGATCGATGGTGGAGAGCTTCGGTATTGAAGGCTAGTTCGGGGGCTACTAAGGGAGTCCTAGACTAGGGGGTCCTCGGGAGGCTGGCCTATCTCTCATGGGCTGGACTGTTGGGCCACACCGCATCCGGACTGAAGACTTTTTATGCCTTGAAGTGCACCCCAAGTCATGATGGATAATCCGATGTTTCCTTCATGTAACCGACTATTAGTAAACCCTAGTACCCCTGGTGTCTACATAAACCAGGGGGCTTAGTCTGTAGAGGCTAGAAGAACAATCTCCATCCCATTAGTTAGGGTTTAGTTCGTCTGATCTTGTGGTAGATCTACTCTGTAACCCCCTTATACACAAGCAATATAATCAAGCAGGACGTAGGGTTTTACCTCTTAGAGAGGGCCTGAGCCTGGGTAAACATCGTGTCCCACGTCCATTGTTCCCCATTGATCCAAGATCCACAGTTCGGGACCCCCTACCCCAGATTCATCGGTTTTGACACCAACATGAGGTAGAGTAGGGCGGTAGCAGCAAGCGCACCCCAGAGTTCAAACCTCTTGGGTCCCCGAAGCCCCGAGTCCGACATGTCCAAAGGTCAAAGAAGGCCTCACCCAACCTTGCTTTGAAGACCAAGACAATTCCAGAAGAAGAAGAGGAGGAAGAAGAGATTTTCCCCGAAGACACCAAATATGCTTACCACGAGCATATGGCTCTTGCGTGAAGGCAATTTTGCGGCAACAAGAGGAACTCAAGGCCTAACTTCTCCAAGAACAACTCAAGTGCCTTAAAGGGCAAGCAACATGTGAGAACTTGCTACAATTGTGGCAATGTGAGTCACTTTGTGGTGGATTGCCCCTATGAGAAGAGGGAAGATAATGGTGGCAAACTTATCAGCAAGGACAAGTCCAAGTCCTTCACAAGCAAGAACATCTTCACCAAGAAAGTGCCTCAAAAGGGGTTGGTGGCACAAGAAGAGTACGTCTCTGATGATGATGATGAAGATACAAGTGGTGAAGGAATGGCAACGGACACCATGCCCATTTCCACCTCTTCCCCAACCAAGGTGTCTCTCTTCGATTCCCCCAACAAGAACCTCATTGCCAAGTGCCTCATGGCCAAAGGTACCAACAAGGTAACCTCCAACATCCAAATCTCCATCACTACTACTCCTTCGTTGTTGGATTGCATGGATAACCATGTGGAGCAAAGGTGCATGAGAATGAATTTGATATGTTCTGGAGTAAGCTAAGAGGTGAGACCAAGAAGCACTTTATTGCTCTCTTGGAACAACTTGGTGAGGCCAATGATATCATTGATGGGGCCATCACTAAGTTAGAAGGGCATAGTCATGAATATGCCGATGAGATTGCGGATCTTTCCATTGCTCTTGAGGAAGATCGAGGTCTCCGTTTGGCTCTTGAGGAGTCACACAACGTTGATCTTGCTAAATTGCAAAAAGATCTTGATCATGCTATTATTCATACTCGCGTGCTTAAATCCGAGAAGGTTGCACTTGGGGTTGGCCATGATAAACTCAAGGAAGAGTTTGACATTCTTGACAAGGTTCACAAAGGTCTTGAAGGGTGTTCATGCTTCTCTCAAGGAGTCTCATGATCAACTCCAGGTGAAGCTAACCAAGGAGATTTCCATGTGTCCTCCTTTTGTTTTAATTGATAACACACATGCTACTATCCCTTGTTCTGAGCATGTGCATCTTGTGGAGGAGAATGCCAAATTGAAAGAGAAACTTGAGAAGGGCCTTGTGACTTGCATACAAGCTGAGAAGAACCTCAATAACCTTTTGAGCAATCAAAAGGAAGGTGTGGCAAAGGAAGGACTTGGATTTGCACCCAAGTCAAAGAAGAACAAGACAAAGCAACCTCTCCCGCTTAAGGAGGCCTTTGTCAAGGCAGGGGATGGTGCTCATGAGAAGAAGAAGGACAAGGAAGTGGGTGGTAATGCGAAGAAGGGCAAGACACTCCTTCCAACAAAGCCGGCGACTTTAACCCCTTGTCGTGGTAGAACACAGCCACCTATGGGGCCATCGGCCCCTTTGTGGTTCGGCAGGGGGAGGTCACATTGCACAAAGAGTGGAGGCCATGGGACAACACGCCAGTGATGACACTGGTGATTTTTACCCAGGTTCGGGACGCAGAGAAGCGTAAAACCCTACTCATGCTTTGAGCGATTTATGGAGGGACCATGAAGAACGTGCGGCACTCAAGCCTGGCAAGGTCACCTTGGGGAGAGCAGCTATGTGCGTATGAGTACACGAGGGTCCGAATCCTTTCTAAGGTTGGCACGGTCCTCCTTTTATAGGCCAAGGGGTTACCACAATGGCAAAACGGTCATTATCCAATGATTAGATAGCCAACGGTGCTATCATACCTAACTCTGGCAGTTAGGACAAAGCTCATTAAATGCACTACTAGGTATCACGCTGTGGATGCGGCCCGGCAGGCCTGCCGTGCCGCTTAGTCACCTTCCACCTGTCTGCTTGACACGCCTATGGACGGGTGTCATATAGAGGTGATCTTCCTCCTAAATGGCTGCCACGTGCCAAATGACAGCCACTTAGCTATCTGGGGGCTCGACATTGCACTGATGGATGACTTGCGTTGCGATGTGGTGGAGCGGTGGAGTCTTGGCGGGGATGCAGGCCGCCATCGGCCCCGATAAGCCTGCCGGGGAAGTCTTGGGACTTGTCTTTGTGATCGCCTCGACCTCACCAGGCTCGCCTGCCCAGTAAGGGAGGCTTTTCCTTAGTGATATCTCGTTCTCTTGGCTTGTCTTGGTCTTCTTGATCCACCCCTTGATTCCTCAAAGGGCTATCTCTTTGGCTTGGTTTTGTCTTGAATGCTTGGTGTTGTTTACTTCCTTGTTGTCGTGCCTGTGTGCAGTCCGGGAAACACACGCGAAGGTTTGTTGCACCGACAGGAGCCCCCGGGCCTGGTCCAAATGTGTTGCCGAGCATCGTTGGGGTAGGCCCTATTAGGTACACAGGCAGGGCATTTACGATGATATTCTCTTCTTTCTTGATATCTTATTTGCTTCTTCATTAACCGGTGCTTGGATCAGTTCCCGGTTTTTCTGTGCGTCGTGTAAGACATCGTGGGGGAGATTTACGCCATGAACCGTCGGTCGCCCACGTTCCACGTTCACGGGGCGGTAACTTCCATTCCACTAACTCCCATGCCCTTGTCATTTCTACCACGTATGCCGCATGCATTGCGCAGGGTTGGTGGTGGACGCGGCGGGGGGGGGGGGGGGGGGGGCACGGGAATGAGTGCCAAGGCAGAAAGCCAGGCGCCATGGATAGGTGCAAGAGGTTGGTCTTGATTCGTGTGCCGTTAGTGACGCAGAGGAGTTGGATTGGCGGATCGGGGTGGTTGCCCTTGGGTGAGGAGCCAGCCCCCGGCCTCGTTTACCTATAAAAGGGAACATGGGTGAGGTGCTGGCTCTCACCTATCTCTTCCTCCATCCTTCTGATATTATCTCTCCACCATGGTGAGGGGGAGAGGCGTAGTGGCACCCCAGTGGCCGCGACGAGGGCTTCTGCTCGACAGCGCCTCCCTCCACCTATTGGGGACGTAGGGGCGGAGCCCACTGTTAGAGGAGGTGGGAGAGGACGTGGTCGTCGTGGCGCTCGGGGTCGAGGAGGACAGGGCGGCGTTCTGATCGCACCTCCTCGGGCCGCTCAGGACCCGAAAGAAGGCCACGTCAGGAACCAGCCGCTGGAGTTTATCGTCAAGCTGCACGGGCCCCCGCGCAGCCGTCTTTGGATTCCTACCCCATTCGCAAGGGCGATGGAGGTCGAACAACCGTCGGGGCTGAGGCTACACATGAGGGGCTTCTGTAATGGAAGCATGTGGGCGGACGTGGAGTTCCCTACTCCTCATGTCATGCTTCTCCGGCGTGGTTGGAAGACCTTTGCCCGTGCCCATAGCTTGGCGGCCGGGCACGTTCTCCATTTCTATGTAATGGACGCCACCCTGCTCTTTGTCAAGGTCTTCGGGCGTTCAGGTGCTCGCTTAGGGTGCTGCGCGGAGAGCTCGACTGACGACGAAAGCTCCTCCCCAAGCGATAGCGGTGAGGAGGACAGTGACGGCGATGACGACGGTGTTAATGGGGAGGACGATGGCTCTAACTCCGGCCGAATGCCAGTCGCATCGTCATCGTTAGTGGGAAGCCGGCGGCACCACCATCTGCACCTGCATCTCCTCCATGGCAAGGCGATTTGCTGGGGTGTTGGGTGTGGATGGTGTCTTCGACTCCTCCAGCAGTCTTCCAGCTGGACCCCGGCAGGCTTCCCCATGTACTTCGGCTTTGTCATCCCTGCCGTGTCCTACTGGCCCTAGTGGCGGTGACGAGGGCATCGCCTAGCCGCTCTCCCGACCCACCACCTTCGTCCGCGCCCTCTCGATCTTGTCAGGCTGCGTCCTACAGGTGTTGACGGGGTCAGGCTGGGCTTCTGCCTAGGCACTCCTTTTGCCCTCTTTGCCTCCCACTATAGTTCCTAGGAGGAGAGGGAAAAGAAAGGGATTATGGGGCACTTATCTTTTTTCAATCTAAAATATGTAGGCATTTGCCAAACTTTAGTCTCAAATATGTAATCTCTTCTATCCATGTTTGCACTCTGTAAGCTTTGTACTCGTTTATCCGCATATTACTGAAAAAGACGGTCTTGCCGGGTACTTGTGCACGTACTACATCCATGCAGAGGATGAGTGCCTCTACTTTTAAGTAAACAAGTTTTCCCTGGCAAGCTATCCTGCCGGTGCCTTCCATTTATTGCCACGGGGCTTGGCCTGCCGGGCTCAAAACTATGGAAGGGGACTAGCCCCCTGTCGAACCTTCTCCGTCAAATGCCACTACAACCATCCCGACTGAAATATCATCCGAATCGAAGGATGGGAGCACAAATGCTTCAAAGGTCGTAAGGTTTTTCTATCCACAAGCTTTCTTCTTACGGAGGCATGTATGGATAAAAAGGAACTTATCTGTTTGGCTTGTTGGGGATCGATATGTAGGCTTGTTTCTATTTCTTCTTTTTGGGACCAAGCCGCGGCAAGAGCCCTGCAGTCAGTGTAGAGGAAAACAAAGTAACATATGATCTTATCTACATGATCATGGCAAGTTCATGTTATGCTATGCATGCATGCAAGTTATTTTTATGGCGCCAGCGCTTCGATTTATTGTCTGTGCTCAGGGTCTGCGCCTGGCTTTTTACAAAGGGTTACATGCGCATCACCAAGGCTTGTACAAAAGGGTGGCTGCCAGGCAGGGCCCGACAGCCGTGCCTTATGGGTAGAACTTACGAAGACGCTCAATGTTCCATGAGTTTTGCAATTGAATGCCATCTTCGGTCTCCAGACAGACTGCGCCAGGTCTGGTGACTCGCACTACCTGGTAAGGGCCTTCCCACTTTGGCGTCAACTTGTTTGCACCCTTGGTGGACTGAACACGCCTAAGGACAAGGTCGCCTTCCTCAAGGTTCTGGGCATGAACCCTGCGGCTGTGATAGCGGAGCAGAGCTTGCTGATAGCGTGCAGCACGCGTAGCAGCCCGGAGACGGTTCTCCTCAAGGAGCATGGCATCGTCATGCCGGTGCTGCTCTTGCTCTACTTCATCGTAAGCAAATACTCGAGGTGATCCGTATATGAGTTCCATGGGGATCACTGCTTCTACCCCATAGACTAGGGAGAAGGGAGTCTGGCCGGTAGCTCGATTTGAAGTCGTACGGAGGGACCACAGAACCACCGGCAGCTCGTCGATCCAGCGTCCGCCGCACTTCTACAGCTTATCAAAGGTTCTTGTCTTGAGCCCATGCAACACTTCAGTGTTCATCCTCTCAGCTTGTCCATTGCTCCTGGGATGAGCAACAGAGGCGAATGAAACCTTGCTTTCTAGGGTTCGAACATATTGCATGAAGGCGCGGTTTGTGAATTGGGTGCCCAAGATGTCGAGCCCCCAGACCAAAAGTGGCCATGATAAAGGGTTCATCTGTAGAGCTTGAGCAGGCTGATGGATATTCTTGGAGTGGAACTGGCAGGCTTCACATTTGGTGACTAGCTCAATTGCATCTTGGAGGGCCGTGGGCCAGTAGAAACCTTGCCGGAAAGCTTTTCCAACCAAGTCTCTTGATCCAATATGGGAACCGCACATGCCTTTGTGTATCTCTGCCAATAGTTCCTTCCCCTCTTCCTGGCAAATGCACTTAAATTTCACACCGTTGGGCCTCCTTCTGTATAACGTGTTATCGACAAACTGATACATACTGGCCCTCCGAGCTACTTTTTTAGCTTCTTCTTGCTCTTCAGGAAGTTCTCCTGTTTGGAGGTAATGGACTATGTGCCATGCCCAAGTTGGAGCCTGAGGCTCGGCAACAAGGATCAACGGCACCACCTCGTACGTGGGAGCGCATATCTCGACCGCAAGAACTGGTAGTTCGGCCGGAGGGTGCTGCTCACCAGGCGAAGTGGAGTTGTTCCCGCCAACCTCTCTGCCGGGGGCTTCGGGAAGCTCTACCGGGAGAGGCTTGCCAGAGTCAAGTTTCCTCCTCTTTCTGGCCATTGTTGTCGGGGATACTGAGGGTTGAGTTAGGTGGAGAACAAAAGTCCCTGGTTCCACAGGAAGCTTTTGCGCAGTGCATTTTGATAGCTGGTCAGCAATGTTGTTTTCCGCACGTGGTACATGCTTCGTTTGCAATCCGTCAAAATGCTCCTCCAGCTTCCTCACTTCCTCCACATATGACTCCATCAATGGACTCTGGTAATCCTTGTTCACTTGTCTCACCACAAGCTGTGAATATCCATGAATGATCAACTTCTTAATTCCCAATTCTGTTGCGATCCTGAGCCCGACAAGGAGTCCTTCATGTTCTGTAGTGTTGTTGGTAGCTTCCTCCCGGGGAAAATGCATTTGGACCACGTACTTGAGGTGTTCTCCAGTGGGTGTGACAAGGAGCGCGCCAGCTCCTACACCTTGCAGCGAGAAGGCACCATCAAAGTACATGATCCATTCTTGGGGGGCCTCCTTGCCGGGGAAGGCTGTTTCCGGTGTCTCTTCATCTGAGGTTGGTGTCCATTCCGCGTTTAACTCAGCCAATGCTCTACTCTGAATGGTTGATGTACTCTCATACTTCAGACCAAAGCTTGACAATTCTAAAGCCCATTCAACTATCCTACCAGTGACCTCTGGGTTCCTCAGTATGCATTGCAAAGGGAAACGGGTGACAACTGTGATCTCGTGGGCTTGGAAGTAGTGGCGCAGTTTCATTGAGGCCATGATGAGGCCAAAGATCAAATTTTGCACGCCAGAGTACCTTGATCTAGCCCCCTGCAACAGGGAGCTAACAAAGTACACCGGCCGCTGCACCACCTTCTTCTTTGCCGCGGTCTTGGAATTGTCTCTATCATCCTGCTCTTCTTTCTCCCGATCTGCACCGGACCTTGCCGGGATGGGTTCACTTCCTTCTCCGGGAAGGACAGCAGCTTCGGCTGCTCCTTCGTCCACTTCCCGCTGCACCACCAACGCTGCACTAACCACTTGATTGGTTGCCGCTAAGTACAGCAGCAACGGCTCTTGTAGTTTAGGAGCGACCAAGGTGGGAGCAGAGGAAAGATAGGCTTTTAAGTCTCGGAACGCTGCTTCTGCTTCCGGGGTCCACTTCATTGGCCCTGCCTTCTTCAAAATTTTGAAGAATGGCAAGGCATGCTCGGCAGTCTTGTAAATGAACCTACTCAGCGAGGCAACACATCCGGTTAGGCGCCTCACATCTTTAACTGTCTTGGGTGCTTGAATCTGCTCGATCGCCTTGATATTGTTGGGGTTGGCCTCTATCCCCCGGTGGGACACAAAGAAACCAAGTAACTTGCCGGAGGGAACACCAAACACACACTTCTCAGGGTTCAACTTCAAGTTGATCTTGTGCAGGTTTGCAAAGGTCTCTTCAAAGTCCTGAATGAGAGTTGATTTGTCCTTGGTCTTGACCACTATGTCGTCCATGTAAGCTTCAATATTCCTGTGCAATTGAGACTCAAATCCAATTTGTACTGCCCTTGCAAAGGTGGATCCAGTGCTCTTCAACCCGAAGGGCATCCGCACGAAGAAGTATGTGCCACATGGGGTTATGAACGCGGTCTTCTCCTCGTCCTCCTTGGACATGAATATCTGATGATACTCAGAGTATGCATCCAAGAAGGAAAGCAGATCACACCCGGAAGTGGAATCTGCGATCTAGTCGATGTGCGGCAAGGGGAATGGGTCCTTTGGGCATGCTTTATTCAGGTCTGTGAAGTCTATGCAAAGCCTCCATTTCCCATTCGCATTGCGCACCACCACCGGGTTCGCCAACCATGTTGGGTGCAGCACTCCTTTGACCAAACCAGCTGCTTCAAGTTTCTTGATCTCCTCGGCAATGATCTGTTGTCACTCCAAAGCTTGCTTCCCGACTTTCTACTTGACGGGCCGGGCATGAGGGCAGACAGCTAGGTGGTGGTCGATTACCTCCCTGGGAACACCGGGGATGTCAGATGGTTGCCAGGTAAACACATCTACATTCGCCCATAGGAAGGCAACGTGCGCGCTTTCCTATTTGTCATCAAGAGTGGAGCTGATGGTGAACGTACCATCAGCACCATCCAGCCCTGCCGGGACCGTCTTCACAGCAGGCGAGGCAACCTTGGGCTTCTTGCTAGTGCAGCTCTCCGGCAAATCATCGACGAGTGCAGCACACTCCAAAGAGGTGCACTTCCCGGATTCCTTGCTGGTATCTTTGCTAGCTTTCTTCCCTTTCATGCTTTCTTTGGCAGGAGCTGCAGCTTCCGCGGCCTCAGCAGTGACTGCATCTCGGTACATCTTATCAACGCATATGATTGCGTCCTTCTTGTCTGATGGAATGGACATGACGCCCATCGGCCCTGGCATCTTCAGTGTGTTGTAGGCATAGTGGGATGCCACCATGAATTTTGCCAGGGCTGGACGACCAAGGATCCCATTGTACGGCAGGGGGAGATCAACCACATCAAACACAACTTTCTCGGTCCAGTAGTTCAATTCTCCGCCAAACGTCACCGTTAGTGTGATCTTTCCCTTAGGGCGACTCCTGCCGGGGTTGATCCCTTGGAAAGTGCCAGTAATCTTGAGCTCTTCATCTGATATTTGAAGCTTGCTGAGCACCTTGGGGGAAATTAAGTTCAACCCAGCCCCACCGGCAACCAACATCTTTGTGACCTTGAGGTTGCGGATTATTGGTGAAACCAACAACGGCAAGCACCCTACCGCGGTGGTACGGTCAGGGTGATCCTCTTCGTCAAAGATGATGGGCGTGCGGGACCATTTGAGCGGTTTCTGGGAGTCTTCCACTGGCTCTACGGCGTTGACCTCACGCGCCCACTGTTTAAGCTGGCGGTGAGAGGAGTGCAAAGATGCGCCTCCATCAACGCACAGGGCCTCAGTGGCCTTCTAGAACTCTTGCTCACTGGTTTCCTCTTCATCCCTTCATCCCCTTCATCACTTTCGTCATCGCCTTCTCTTTTCTCACGGCCTCTTGCAGGTTTCTCCTGATGCTGGGGAGCCTTGTCGCGGTGGCCTCCTCTGCCATCGTGGCCCTTCCCGCCAACACCTTCTTGGTCTTTATCCTTGTGACGCTTCTCGTACTCAGCTCTCTGCTTCTTGACAAGTTGCTCAACTTGGTGACACTCTTGGAGATCATGGCCCTTCGTCCGGTGGATCTTGTAGTATGGCCCATCAGCCTTCCCAGCCTTTTCGTCCGTCGTAGCCTCCCGGCAATCAGTGCACGCGGCAACTTCCTTGCCGGGGGCTTCGGTCTTAGCTTTCTTGCCGGTACTAGGAGGGCCAGAGCCCTCAACAGCCAATACTGCCTTTTCCTTGCACTTCCTATTGCGTTTCTTGCTCTTCCTCTTTGGGTCAGCGGCATCGTCGTCATCCTCTAAGTCGACTTCGACGCCATCCTCCTCCCCCGGGAGCCACCTCCCTTCCTCTGTGCGGTCGCACTTATCCGCCAAGGTGTACAACTCATTCACTGTCTTGGGCAATCGGACGTTCATCTTGGAACGTATCCTCCTATTGCGCTAGAACGCGGCAATCATAGCTGCCGGGTGGATGTCTGGAATGTTTCTGTGCACCTAGCTAAACCTCTGCATGTAGTTCCGCAAGCTCTCCCCTTCCTTTTTTGGAAGGAGTTGCAGATCGCTGGGCCATCCTGGTTCTTGATGGCCGCCCGTGAAGGCGCCAACAAACTCATTGCACAGGTCAACCCATGATGAGATGGAATTCCCCGGAAGGTGCATCAGCCATGACCTCACATTTGGCTTGAGTGCCAAAGGGAAGTAATTGGCGAACACTTTCTCATCTCTTCGTCTGGCGACTTGAATAGCGATAGTGTAGATGCTCAAGAACTCTACCGGGTTCAGCCTTCCATCATATTTTTCTGGTATTTCTGGCTTGAAAACACGGGCAGATGGCCAACGGACTTGCCGCAGCTCGTGAGTGAAGGCGGGGCACCCAACCTCGAAAGGCAAGTAACCGCCTTCACTGGGCGCGGGTTCGTCGACGTCTGGGCCATTGCGCCTGTCAGATTGGCGGCGGGTTTCGCGGCGTCGTTCTGGTTGCAGCCTTTGCGCTGGCTGTCGTGGAGGGGATTGCACCATTGGAGTGGCCCCCTCAACTTGGCCAGCAGCTTGGGCTGTGGTTATTGCTTGTGGGCGCCGCGGCGGATCCGCCCACTACGATCCTCCTGCTTCAGCAAAACCAATCAAACTCTGGATAGTGGCTCTCCACTCATCCACTTGATTGGCCGTTGGCGGGAATCTAAGCAGGAGTTGGGCTCGTGCCATGGCTTCCGAAGCAGTGCTTGGCATATATGATGATGCAGACCATGACGTCGCTCAGCTCCTGCCAGTACCAGTGGCGGCGGCGCCGTGCTTTTGTCGCCGTGAGCCAGCCGCCATGGTGGTACGGTGGCAAGAGGGTGCGCCTGGGGGTTGACGACCCCGTTCGGCGCTTCGTCTTGGTTACCCCGCCCAGGGGGAGGCGCTTGCCCCACCGTTGCGCCCGTTGCAGGGAAAGCCAGGGGGTCGCGGTTCACACCAGAGCGAGCATTGTCACTGTGGCTGCGTCCTTCGGCACGGTGGGGAGGTGGAGACTGAACGTTCTCCCCACCCGTGCGTTGTGGAGCACGGCCGTCGGAAAGCTGTTGATGTCGTCCTCCGCCGGCGTTTTCTGCTCCCGCCTCGGCCGCGGGGGGAACGATGACGGCGCCGCCTGCGCCGGTCACGTTCCCCGCGGCGTCCGCGTCCCCTGACGCCTGTGCAGCCCCCATAGTATCGGTGGCTGCATGCGAGGGGGCCTTCGAGGTGGAAGGATGAGCAGTTGCGCCGGACTTCTTCTTGGGCGCCATGGATGATGAACCCAACGATGAAGAAGATGATGCTGAAGACTGACGCGCTGTTCACGACCTCGGGTTCACACAAGCGCTCACCCTACCTAGCGCGCCAAAGATGTCGTGGTAGAACACGGCCACCTATGGGGCCATCGGCCCCTTTGTGGTTCGGCAGGGGGGGAGGTCGCATTGCACAAAGAGCGGAGGCCATGGGATAGCACGGCAGTGATGATGCTGGTGACTTTTACCCAGGATCGGGCCGCTGAGAAGCATAAAACCCTACTCCTGCTTTGGTGGATTGATGGAGGGACCATGAAGAACGCGCGACGCTCAAGCCCGGCAAGGTCTCCTTGGGGAGAGCAACTACGCGCGTATGAGTACACGAGGGCCCAAATCCTTTCTAAGGTTGCCACCACTGGTACAACGAGGTGCTATACAAAAGGTTTTTAACCCCTTTCCGCGACGGCGTTCTGAACCGTCGCCTAGTGAGTGACTACGATAGGGGGGTCCTTCCCACACGACCTAGAAACCATCGGGGATAGGCCCTCCTGGCACACACGCTCGGCAAAATGAGGACGTGTGCGACGGGCGAGTGATCAACTACGATTATACAGGCACAACCGGTTCCGGTCGTAAGTACATCCCACACAGTCTGTCCCAAACAAATGTTTCTGTTTGTTATGTGCATTCCACATAGTCAATCCAAGGAATACGTTTCCGTTTTTATGTACATCCCACATAGTGAATCCAGGGAAAACGTTTCCGTTCGTATGTACATCCCACACAGTCAATCCAGGGAAAACGTTTCTGTTCGTATATACATCCCACACAGTTTTATGTATAGGCTCATGTGTGATAGGTGTAACTATCACACACGCTCTGTGTCGGTTAACCATTTGCTTTTATTCAACTACATCACACACGATTTGATGAAGAAAACTGTATGGCATTGGGCTATCCATCACAAGCGCTTTTACTGCTAGAGTCGTTTGCAAAGTTCCATGACCCATTTAGCAGGTTTATTAGTTTACAATTAGTAATTCCAGTATTACGCAAATTCACATTTCATATCGAACAGTTGTTTGCTAATTTCATATCAGGCACATAAATATATTTTAACATCACAGTACGATAGCTACCTGAAAACAGCACAGTACAACATGTAGCTAGTTCAGCTTCATAAGAACAATATTAGAACAATGTATTCATTTCCCTAATCAAGATCATCCAGGCTTGTCTTATACACCTCTGCTTTCAGTTCAGTAAGAACCTGTTTGGCACTGTCCAACTGGGAAAGTGCCTCCTCCTTCGCCAACACCATCTTAGCAAAGTCTGATTTAAAAAACCTGAGCTCATTCTCCACCTTCCTCTTTTTATCCCGCATCTTCAAATATTCTTCAGCGTTGACAACACTTTCTCTAAGCCTACCTCTGTTCTCTTCCTCATACATGCTCCAGAGCTTTGCTAGGGACATCTTCAATGACTGTGGCCACTCTGGATTAACCTACTCCAGGTAAGAACACTTCCGTTCATCCTATAATATTTAAAACTAGACCAGTAACAATTGTAGGGGGAATGGGTTTATAGCAACATAGAAAATCACAATACTTATTTTGAAAAACTGAAGAAACGGGTTAATTATGACATATCTTCTCAAAAAGATCAATGTGCAAATGAATTAATTGCTACTGAGACAACAACTAAATTCTGAAACATCAGAAGCTATAATTAACTACAACAATGCTACAAGTTCTTACTCATGTACCATAAATAACAAATTGAACATTTTATGAGGAAGCTAAATATGACTGCAACAGCATAGCAACAGTGTTTGGATGACAGCAAATTGATACTAACAGGTGTGTACATGCACAAATTTAGTAACATAGAACTAATAGCACTAAGGCCGTCCACTATGTATGCCAAAACCGGTGTAAAGACAACTGTTGCTACATTTTGCACCGGTGCCCTGCACTGGCGAGCCGATGTAGCGGAAAAAAATCAGGGACCCGGACTCCGGAGCAACTAGTTGCTCTGATGCCTAGTTCCTTCGTGCCATAAAGATTTAGTATTTTACTGCTTGGCTGCTCGGATGTGTGGACCAAAGTTGGCTGCACAAACTGCTGAAGTGGTGCCAAATAATTTTATAATGGCACCGCTGATGAGATGGCAACATTTTTCGATACTAGGTACAAACTGTGACAATGTCTTAGGAGGTGTTTGGTTGAAGGTGTGGTATGAATGGGTTGGGACCGTGACAGTGTTTGAATCACATCTAACAAATGATTTGTAACAACGAAAGTGGGGCTAACCTTCTCTGCACATGCCAGAAACTTCCTCCCACTGTCCACAGATTCAAACGCAACTAGCTTCACGCATGGAGATTGATGGTGACAACGAGCAGACAGATCTTCAGCCACCCCGCTCCATTCGTTGCAACTGATGGTCCTAGGGAGCTACAAGAGGAAGAAATGACTCAAATCGACCGCCGGGTTAAAATCCTTCAATCCAATTCATAGCCCGAGAGAGAGAAGAGAGGCATACCCGGGTGGTGAAGGAGTCGTCGTCAGAGGAGGAACCACTGGAGAGGTCATTGAAGGTGACCATGGTGACCCTGGCGGTACGATGCGAGACGGCGAGAGTGAGGAAGCAAGCGAGGAAGCGGCTATAGCTTTAGAAGGAAGGAAGGAGGAAACAGGGGAAATGTGACTTGTGGTCGGGGAGAAAAGGGGGTGGGGAAGGGGGGTGGGGGTAGATATTTCCGCGGTAGGCCAAAAATTTCAAAATGTGGAGGGAAACTTTGCGCGCAGTGCCGCCAGACACCATTCACTTTGAATGATTGTGTGCATCGCAAATGATTCTTCTGCTTTACCCGCATGGGATGAGTTTGATAATTCAAATTTTGGTGGAAATTTCCCTTGGTACTGTCCTCATCCACGTCATTGCATAATTTAACATCGCTTGCTAATTTGGGCACACAAAAGAGCGTACAGCACACAGACCACACTTACTGAATCGAGCAATTTTAGTAATTAAACTGAGCCAGTTGACCTAAACATTGCTCTAACAAAAGACCAGCACTAAAAACAAAGCCTAAGTACGCATAATTTTAACAAAGCCACCACCGCGCCGGCCTATGCATCGCCAGTGTGAGATGAGATGTCGATGACTTGTCCTGGCGACATGCCGCCGTTGGTGGACTCCGCGTCCCCCTGCTGAAGTCGACCACGTCCTCGTCCTCGTCCTCGGCACCGCCCTCAAGGTTGTAGTACTCGTAGTAGTGGCTGTGCTAGAGCTAGCATTGGTACTCCACCACCGATTCCTCGACAGACAAACTCTTCTCTACCTCGATCTCGGCCACGCGCAACTCCTCCTCCCGGCGCTCCGTGATCTCCGCCGCCTCTTGCATCTCCAGCTCCCTCTCGGCGATCTCATGAGGAAGCAGGTGCTCCATTGCATGCTGGATTCTGAGGTGGCCTGGAATATCTTGGCGTGGCCATCCTCGATCTTGGCGTGGATGGCCTCGACCCGGGCCAGGGCGACATCGGCGGCACGGATGGCAGCTCAAGCTCTCTCGGCGTTTGTAGCCGCCGTTGCAGCAGCAGCTGTAGCCATCTCGGCTGCTGCAGCTACCCTGTCGGCTGCCACAGACGCCCTCTCGGCGGATGCGGCTGCGCTCAATGCGGATGTGCGGCACTCTCGGTGTAGGCGGCCGCGCTCTTGGCACAGGCGGCGGCGCTCGGGGAGAACGCGGCTACCATACGGGCCTTCACGAAGCGTTTCCACGATGTCATCTTTGCAAGAAGGGGTTGCAGGAATGGGGATCGGGATTCCTGGATTCGGGGGTTGCCGGCACTGGAGCAGATGAGCCGGCGAAGTTTAAGGAGGACGACTTAAATAGACCCACGAATTTTCATTGCAAACGGTTCCTACAAAAAACTGTGTGTGATGTTGTTGATATTTTTTATTAGCTGTGAAAGACGAATTTGGAGTAAAGTGGCAATAGATGGTGCTTTAAATGTACGAGAAAAATTTGTAGTACTAATACAACTGTCATGTCAAATTTTGGAAAATTTCAAGGGTCATTTGAACTTTTAAGACATTTAAGTGATTTTCTAGACATTTAATGGCCGTAATTTAAATTTGAACTACATGTACATGCAACAGCTAACCATAACGGTTTGAAAAGTCATATTTTGTGTACTTGTGTGTGAGTTAATTCCATGTGCAGTAAATTGGATGTAATTTTCAAACATATTGGTCTCACGGCTATGACACAATTAAGCATGGAGTGCCGTGGCATTTAAATTCCAAAAAATTAAAAAAAGATCAGAAACACATGAAACCTTGCTTGATGTAATGTCATGCCACCAAGATGATGTGGTAAACAATTTGGCATGTTTGACGAAAGTTTGGACACACACCCCTCACAAACCGAAGCAACTCACTAGAAGGCTCGTGGTTCCGAGAGGGAACAATGCATGTTTGATGATGAACGGGCGATAGCTTCCTCTTACGGGCTTCAAAAAATTTCTACAGTTAACGTGCACTAATAAAACTGTTGTCTCAAAATTTGGAAAATTTCAGGGGTCATTTGACCTTTTTAAGACATTTAAGTGATTTTCTAGCCATTTAATGACCGTAATACAAATTTGAACTACATCTACATGCAACGGCTAACCATAACGGTTTGAAAAGTCATATTTGTGTACTTGGGTGCGAGTTAATTCCATGTCCAGTAAATTGGAAGGAATTTTCAAACATATTGGTCTCACGCCCTGGACACTTGCATGGAGTGCCATTGAAGTTAAGTTCCAAAAAATTAAAAAAAGATCAGAAACACATGAAACCTTGCTTGATGTAATGTCATGCCACCAAGATGATGTGATAAAAAATTGGCATGTTTGACGAAAGTTTGGACACACACCCCTCACAAACCGGAGCAACTCACTAGAAGGCTCGTGGTTCCGAGAGAGAACAATGCATGTTTGATGACGAACGGGAGATAGCTTCTTCTTACGGCCTTCAAATTTTTTCTACATTTAACATGCACTAATACAACTGTCATGTGAAAAGTTGGAAAATTCTAGGGGTCATTTGACCTTTTAAAGACATTTAAGTGATTTTCTAGCCATTTAATGACCGTAATTCAAATTTAAACTACATCTACATGCAATGGCTAACTATAACAGTTTGAAAAATCATATTTGTGTACTTGTGTGCGAGTTAATTCCATGTGCAGTAAAATAGAAGGAATTGTCAAACATATTGGTGTCACGGCATGGACACATGCATGGAGTGCCATGGCATTTAAATTCCAAAAAATTAAAAAATGATCAGAAAAACATGAAACCTTGCTTGATGTAATGTCATGCCACCGAGATGATGTGGTAAAAAAATTGGCATGTTTGACAAAAGTTTGGACACACACGCCTCACAAACCGTAGCAACTCACTAGAAGGCTCGTGGTTCCGAGAGGGAACAATGTATGTTTGATGACGAACGGGAGATAGCTTCCTCTTATGGCCTTCAAATTTTTTCTACATTTAACGTGCACTAATACAACTGTCATGTGAAAAATTGGAAAATTCTAGGGGTCATTTGACCTTTTAAAGACATTTAAGTGATTTTCTAGCCATTTAATGACCGTAATTCAAATTTGAACTACATCTACATGCAACAGCTAACCATAACGGTTTGAAAAATCATATTTGTATACTTGTGTGCGAGTTAATTCCATGTGAAGTAAATTAGAAGGAATTTTCAAATATATTGGTGTCAAGACATGGACACATGCATGGAGTGCCATGGCATTTAAATTCCAAAAAATTAAAAAATGATTAGAAAAACATGAAACCTTGCTTGACGTAATGTCATGCCACCAAGATGATGTGGTAAAATAATTGGCCTGTTTGACAAAAGTTTGGACACACCCCTCACAAACTGGAGCAACTCACTAGAAGGCTCATGGTTTCGAGAGGGAACAATGTATGTCTGATGACGAACATGAGATAGCTACCTCTTATGGGCTTCAAAAAAATTCTACAGTTAACATGCACTAATACAACTGTCATGTCAAAATTTGGAAATTTCAGGGGTCATTTGACCTTTTAAAGACATTTAAGTGATTTTCTAGCCATTTAATGACCGTAATCCAAATTTGAACTACATCTACATGCAGCGGCTAACCATAACGGTTTCAAAAGAATATTTGTGTACTTGTGTGGGAGTTAATTCCATGTGCAGTAAATTGGAACGGATTTTCAAACATATTGGTGTCACGGCTTGGACACATGCATGGAGTGCCATGGCATTTAAATTCCAAAAAATTAAAAAATCATCAGACGATGTAAATATCTGGTGTTCAAAAAAGAAAATGTAAAGATCTGGCAAGACAATCGGCCCCCACACGATTGGCACTCTATTTTGCTCCTCGAGGTTTGGAAGTTGAGTGGCACAGGTTATTCATAAGACACGGTTCTGTATTGGAAACCTTCAGCTATTAAGTTCACACATGGATTTTGCTGCAGGAATTGTGTGTAATTCAAACTACAGTACTCGTAAATTCCGGCAACCGGCGTGTGTACTGTTCCCGTCGATCTAGATTCCGGCCGCCAATAAATACTACCTTGCTCACGTTCTCCCGCATGCATTCTCATCTACATCCTTCCCTCGCTCGCCCTCTCTCTCTCTCCCTCTCTCTCTCTCAAATCTCGGCCATGGCGCCGTCGATCTGCCCATGAGCCGACGAGGAGGCGCCGTCCCCCGAGGACGCTCAGTTGAAGAGCAGTGACGAGGAGGAGCCCTATGCGCCGCCGGACGAGGTTGCACCGGACCCCCCAACTTTGGAGTGGTTTTGGGGCCAGTACAATCATTGTGTGTGGAAGTCACTGCTGCCGGCTAAGAAAGCCAGGCAAGTGGCATTCAAGAAGGAGATGGCGGAGGAGGAAGCCAGGTACCAGGCGGCCTGTGAAGCTTTGGGGGCGGGCGCGTCGTCGTGCGGAGGAGGTGTACGAAGATGGGTACTTCACGAGGAAGGTCAAAGGTGCTAGGCACCTCATCGCTGCATGGAGGTGGGCCGATAAGCTCCAGCGTGCCACCGATGAGGAGCTCTGGTGGGCGCCCAACGAAATGGCAAGATCATTCGCGCTCGTCCGCCAGCAAGAGGCAGATCGGTACGTCAAGCGCTGTGAGGCGGAGGAGGCGGAGTACTGCCTCCGCGCAGGGAAGACGCCGTGCACCAGGGAGCTGCTGGCGAGGGGCTGCCGGAATACTGCCCCCAGGAGGGATTATTAGTTTTAGTATTGTTCGTTTTCAATTTTATGCATTGTACCTAGTAGTTAAGTATCATCACGTATATGTGATGATATTATATATATTTTGTGATGAACTAATGAACAATTAATATATATTATGAATTCCATTTTCTATCTGTTTTTGTATACTAATTTGTATCTAGCTATTATCGTCCACATATACAGAATGGAAAGCATATATACACACATTGAAACATAACATATAAGAACGGAAAACAGAGTACACACATTGAAACAGAGCAATAGACAGAGCAATATTATGATTGCTGTGAATACATAGCGATCCACGTCGAAACGACTCAACAAAATAAAACGCGTCCATGAGACCATGACCAGCAGCCCTTGCCTACGGTAGCTCTTGGCTCTGCATGAACTCGTGCAGGCATTCGTCCAAGTGTTCAACACGCTCGCGGTACATCTGGAGCATGATCTCGAGCTCCAAGTTGGCTATTTCATCGGAGATCACCAGCACGAGGATGCGATGTCCATGTTCTTCTACTGCGCCCAGGTGGACACCTGGGCCAAGGAGGTGGTCGAGCCTAGCGACCAGCGCATTGGCATCGAGCGAGCCGCGGACAAGGCGAACGGTGCGACCCATGCGAACGGCATGGCGGGCGTTCGGTGCAAGTACGGCGCGGCTGGCCTCTGGTGCAAGTACGGCGCAGAGGGCCTCTGCCCACTCCTGGCAAGGAATGGGGGTCCTGACGGGACGTGTACCCAGCTGCGACGCCCTGTCAACAGCAGGCAAGCGCCGATGGATCCGCTCTTGCTATGCACCGCGCCGCGCCTCTCGCTCTGCGGCGCTCCAACGGTCTCGCCGTGCGGCGAGCCGTAGCCTATTGGTGCGGATGCGCCTAGCTTACTCTGCGGCGTGCCATCGATCATGTTGTGCGGCGAGCTGCAACCTCTCGGCGCTGACATGCCTATCTTGATCCATGGCGCTGAAGCGCCATGCACCAAGGGTCTGCTCAACCCTGGCGATGACGCGCATCACGGCGTCGTCCATCGCGTTGCCAGGGAGTGCCTTGGCCTCGACGGGCCGTGGCGCCTTCTCGTTTTCCTTGTCGACGAGGTTGATGGCAGAGGCGGCACTTTGGTGGGTTGGTATGCTTGGAAAAGGTGGATGTGCTACAGGTTGCGCTTGTTGCCCACGTGCGTCGCGCGCCGCCTAGGTTTATGCGCAATATCGCTGGGTGGCGGGAAACCAGTGAGAAAATGGCGGGAAACAATGGCGTGTTCATAAAACGCCATCAATTAATGGAAACTTAGCATAGAAGGAACACTGAGCTAGCACAAGAAGTAGATGATGATCAGATAATCATTTATCCTAGTTAATTATGCATGTAATAGTTTACTTTGGTGTGTGGAAATGTCATGTGTGTACTAGCCACCTATGTAATTGGATGTTTGCCGCGTATTACACACATCTTGTTTATGTGAAACATTTCTGTTCTCTTGGCTAAACACAAATAGTATATCGGAATGAACTGTATGCCCTCAATTGCACACACCTTGATCTAGCTGAACCATTTCTGTTGCGTTACCTAATCGAAAATAGTTCATTCTAGTGAACCGTATGCCGTATATCACACACACCTTGATCTGGCTGACCATTTCTTTTGTGTTGCCTAATCACAAACAGTTCATCCGAGTGAACTGTATGCCATAGATCACACACGCCTTCATCTGGCTGCCCGTTTTTGTTGTTCCGCCTCATCGCAAACAGTTAATTGAACTGAACCATATGCCCCGCATCACACACGCAACTAAAATCTGAACCGTGTTTGATGTATCCTTCATCACAAACATTTTGCATCTTTTTTGACGGTTTTTTTACATCACCGTTTGCGATTAATGCATCACACACAGTTTCGTCAAAGGGTCTTTGATCGTAGTGTCGCATTAACAGCATCCTGCTGTAGTGCACGGTCCTCCTTTTATAGGCCAAGGGGTTACCACAATGGCAAAACGGTCATTATCCAATGATTAGATAGCCAACAGTGCTATCATACCTAACTCTGGCAGTTAGCACAAAGCCCATTAAATGCACTGCTAGGTGTCACGCTGTGGATGCAGCCCGGTAGGCCTGCCGTGCTGCTTAGTCACCTTCCACCTGTATGCTTGACATGCCTCTGGACGGGTGTCATATAGAGGTGATCTTCCTCCTAAATGGCTGCCATGTGCCAAATGACAGCCACTTAGCTCTCTGGGGGCTCGACATCGCACCAATGGATGACTTGCGTTGCGATGCGGTGGAGCGGTGGAGTCTTGGCGGGGACGCAGGCCGCCAGCGGCCCCGACAAACCTGCCGGGGAAGTCTTGGGACTTGTCTTCGGGATGGCCTCGACCTAACCAGGCTCGCCTTCCCGGTAAGGGAGGCTTTTTTTAGTGATATCTCGTTCTCTTGGCTTGTCTTGATCTTCTTGATCTGCCCCTTGCTTCCTCAAAGGGCTATCTCTTTGGCTTGGTTTTGTCTTGAATGCATGGTGTTGTTTACTTCCTTGTTGCCGTGCCTGTGTGCAGTCCGGGCAACACACGCGAAGGTTTGTTGCACTGACACCCCTCGTATGTTTTATGCCATGCTAGTGATGGGCATGTTTATGCCAAATTTGTTGGTTCTTCTTATGAGTACATTGAATGGTCTATTTGGGTTCCTAAGACCCTTGTTGCTAACATTAAAGGACCCATTCAAAAATGGGTACCTAATCCAAGCATTAATCTAATGTAGGAGTTTGCTTCCGGCAGGGTGTCATGGTTGCTTGATAGTGGAGCAACAAATCATATGACCGGGAACAAGGACTTGGTGGTGGACGTGCAGGAAATCCCATCTATGCCCACCCATGTCCAATTCGGTGATGCTTCAACCTCTAAGGTATTGGGTCTTGGCAAGGTGGTCACCTCACAAGATTTATCTACTAAGAAGGTCATGCTTGTTGAGTCTCTTGCATATAATTTACTTTTCGTTTGTCAACTTGCAGTCATGGGCTTTGCAACATTCTTTGATCTTGATATTGTGGCCCTTTTGTGGAGCAAGACTCTTAAAGTAGCCTTTGTTGGGCATGCCGAGAATGTTCTCTATGTGGTTAACTTTTTGGAGCGACCTACTAAGACCGCGACGTGCCTAATGGCTAAAGTTGATGTGGGATGGCTTTGGCATGGCCGACTAGCCCATGTCAATATGAGATCTTTGCAAAGTCTCCTAAAAGTGGATCATGTTCGTGGACTAACAACTGTGAGTTTTGCCGCAGACCGTGCTTGCAGTGCTTGTATCGAAGGAAAGCTTCATGAGACGACTCATCGACCCACGACTATCATCTACTTGAAGAGGCCCTTGGAGCTCCTCCACATGGATCTCTTTGGTCCTCCATCCTTACATAGTCTTGGGGGAAGAAAGTATTGCTTGGTGATTGTGGATGATTACTCAAGATACACTTGGGTATACTTCTTCAAGAGGAAGAGTGAGACTCAACAAACCTTCATCGACTTTGCAAATGAAGCTCAACGTCAATATGAAAGAAATTTTTGATGATCCGAAGCGACAATGGCACCGAGTTCAAGAACTACACCTTGGATGAGTTTCCTAGAGATGAGGGGATCAAACACCAATATACTGCACCATATACCCCTCAACAAAATGGTTTCACAGAGAGGAAGAACCGGACGTTGATGGACGCGGCAAGGACCATGATGGCGGAATTCAAATCTCCGTATAACTTTTTGGCCGAAGCCATCAACACCGCTTGTCATGCATCCTATCGGCTCTTCCTCCACAAAGGCTTGAACAAGACTCCATGTGAGATACTTATCGGTAACAAGTCCAACCTCAAGTACTTCCGGGTGTTCGGTTGCAAGTGTTTCATTCTCAAGAAAGGTGTTCATTTGTCTCAATTTGAACCTAGAGCTCACGAGGGCATATTTGTTGGTTATGCTACAAACTCTCTTGCTTACCGTGTCCTCAACAAGTCCAATGGACTCATTGAGGAGATGTGTAACGTGGAGTTTGATGAAAATAATGGCTCCCAAGTGGAGCAAAGTGGTCTTTGTGATGTAGGTGACGAAATTCCTCCTCAAGCCATAAGAAGAATGGGGATTGGTCAAATACTCCCCATTGAGGAACCCCTTGTGGCCGAAGGAGAAGGATAATGCTCTACTCAAGTGGAGACATCACTGACACTAGACCCACATGCTTCCGAAGAACAATGTGAAGGCCCTCAACTCAATGAACAAGATCAAGGGCAAGATCAACCTCATGAAGATGGTGATGCACCAAATGATGTACAAGATCAAGTTCATGACTCTGAGCAAGCTCAAGATCAAGCGCAAGCTCATGATCAAGAGCAAGCTCAAGACGGTGCTCAAGATGATCAAGATGAATCCTCTCAAATGCCTATTGAGGAACTTTTGGAGCGCCGTGCCGCCAAGGTGGCTTCCAAGCTCGAGCGTCAACAACATGTCATGGAGAATGTGCTTGGAAGATTCAGGAAAGGTGTAACTACTCATAAACAATTGTCAAACTTTTGTGAACATCACACGTTTGTTTCGTGTGTTGAACCCCAAAAGGTACATGAGGCGCTCAATGACGCGGATTGGCTTGAGGCCATGCATGATGAACTCAACAACTTCGAGCGCAACAATGTTTGGGAATTAGTGCCAAGGCCAAAGGAGGAGCGCAATGTCATTGGAACCAAATGGATCTTCAAGAACAAGCAAGATGCGAAGGTTGTGGTTGTTCGAAACAAGGCAAGATTGGTGGCACAAGGCTACTCCCAAGGCGAGGGTATCGACTATGGTGAAACCTTTGCCCCAGTTGCTTGTCCTGAATCTATTCACATGTTGCTTGCATATGCATCTCATCATGATTTTAAATTGCAACAAATGGATGTGAACAATGCATTTCTTAATGGTCCCTTGAATGAGTTGGTGTATGTCCAACAACCCCCGGGATTCGAGGATCCCAAGCTCCCCAATCATGTATACAAACTAAACAAGGCACTCTATGGCCTTAAACAAGCCCCACGTGCGTGGTATGAGCACCTTACTGAGTTGTTGCAAGACCGTGGGTTTGAAATTGGGAAAATCGATCCCACTCTTTTTACTAAGAGGGTCAAAGGGGATTTGTTCATATTCCAACTATATTTTCAAAATATTATATTTGATTCTCCTAAAAAATCTTTCAATGATGAGTTTGCCGCACTAATGATGAGAAGTTCGAGATGTCTATGATGGGAGAGTTGAAGTTATTTCATGGGTTCAAAGTCAAGCAAAGAAAACAAGGAACCTTCATCAACCAAGATAAATATACCCAAGACATGCTCAAGAGATTCAAGCTAGATGATGTCAAGACGGTCAAGTTTGCTATGCCCACTAAATGCAAGCTCGACATTGATCCCAATGGTAAAGCGGTGGATCAAAAGGTATATCGCTCCATGATTGGATCCTTGCTTGACCTTTGTGCATCTAGACAGGATATTATGTTGAGTGTGGGAATGTGCGCAAGGTTCCAAGCCGCACCTAAGGAAAGCCACTATGTGGTGGTCAAACAAACTTTTGATATTTGGCTCATACCCCAAACTTTGGCCTAGGGTACCCCAAAGGAGCAAGGTTTGATCTCATGGGTTACTCGGACTCAGATTGGGCGGGAGATGTTGTGGATAGGAAGTCAACTTCCGAAGGGTGCCAATTCCTTGGTCGCTCTTTGGTGAGTTGGTCTTCGAAGAAGCAAAACTATGTGTCTCTCTCATCCACCAAGGCCGAGTATGTAGCCACCACAAGTTGTTGTGCACAATTGCTATGGATGAGGCAAACTTTAAAGGATTATGGTGTCACTTGTGACAAAGTGCCTCTTCTATGTGATAATCAAAGTGCAATCAAGATCTCCCGCAACTTGGTGCTACGTAGCAAGATGAAGCACATTCAGATTCGTCATCAATTCATCTGGGATCATATCAAGCATGGGGATATTGTGATTATCTACGTCAACACTCAAGAGAAACTAGCGGATATCTTCACGAAGCCTTTGGATGAAGCAAGATTTTGCGAATTAAGGCATGAGCTAAATACAATTGATTAGAGCAATGTGGCTTGAATCTAGGCACACCCCACTGCATTCATCATTTTATCTTGTTCTATATGTAGGCATGGATAGAGTGTTGTTCTATCAATGAACTCTCCCTCCCCCCATTATGCATAAATTGATCAAGTCTTTCACATTAGCCATTCTTGATGGTACTTGTGCTTCAAAGATGAGTTTTGGTCATGGGCCCAAGGTTAAAATCTTTGTGGTGCCATACCAAGTGACTCAAACATAGGTGACTTCGGTCACCGCCCTCTCGTTGAGAGGCTTGGCTCCATTTGGTTTGAGTTGTATTTTCTTGTGTTAGGCTTTTTGGGCGTTGGCTTACTCCTTGTGTGCTCTTGATTTAGTTGTTTTTTGACGTTGGAGTATTCATTTTCATTTGTGGTGTTTCCTTGTCTCCAACCCAAGCCTTCCCTATCTCAAACCTCTTATACTTGCATAAGCCCCTTCTGTAAAATATGATTTTAGTGGTTTTCCTGCCAGCAAGCGGTTCTACCACTGATAGGCACGGTACTACCACTCAGGCGGTACTATCGCGCCCTTCTACGGTACTACCGCTGAGTGAAGTGTACCAACCTCCTGTCGGTGCACTGGGGTGGTACTACCGCTGGCAGCGACCGGTACTACCGCTGGCTCCAGTGGTACTACCCCTTCGGGGACCCGTGAGGGGGTTAAGTGCTGGGCACGAGTAATTCTAACTCCCCCATTCCCATTCACTTCCCCTCCTCCCTTGTTCTCTCTCTCAGGCGGCCAAGAACTGCTTCGAAGGCCGGCTCCGGCTCTTTGAATCCGTGTCGTCTTCCCTATTTCTGACCGGTGGGATCGATCCCCACCTTCTCCTCTTGATAGGGATACTGGTATTGCCCTCATTTTTCTCTCCTATGGTTCTATTTTTTGAATCTTGGCTCTAGGGCAATGCATGTGGTATTCATAGATTTTTGGCTAAATCTAGGCATGAGTAAAATGTGGGATGACTGTTAGATAGGTGTCTAGTAGTCTTGGCCAAAAATTTGTACTTCTACGTCACCGGTACTACCGGATCCACGCCGCGGATGTAATTCCGCCAGGTGGGCGGTACTACCTGATGAACCACAAGTATAGGGGATCAATCATAGTCCTTTCGACAAGTAAGAGCGTCGAACCCAACGAGGAGCATAAGGAAATGACAAGTGGTTTTCAGCAAGGTAATTTCTACAAGCACTGAAATTGTAGGTAACATGTAGTTTTGATAGCAAGATAGTTTGTAATGGACAACTAACGGTAACGGTAAATAAAGTGCAGCAAGTTAGACCAATCCTTTCTGTAGCAAAGGATAGGATGGATCGGTCTATTATAATAAGCGAAGCGTTCTTGAGGGCACATGGGAATTTCATCTAATCACTTTCATCATGTTGGTTTGATTCGCGTTCGCTACTTTGATAATTTGATATGTGGGTGGACCGGTGCTTGGGTGTTGTTTTTACTTGAACAAGCCTCCCACTTATGATTAACCCCCTCGCAAGCATCCGCAACTATGAAATAAGTATTAAGATGAAATCTAACCATAGCACTAAACTTATGGATCCAAATCAGTCCCTTACGAAATAGCGCATAAACTAGGGTTTATGCTTCTATCACTCTAGCAACCCATCATATAATAACTACTCCACAATGCATTCCCTTAGGCCCAAAGATGGTGAAGTGTCATGTAGTCGACGTTCACATAACACCACTAAGGGAATCACAACATACATATCATCAAAATAGCGAACACATATCAAATTCACATGATTACTTGCAACATGACTTCTCCCGTGGCCTCAAGAACAAAGGTAACTACTCACAAATAATATTCATGCTCAAGATCAGAGGGGTATTAAATAGCATAATGGATCTGAACATATAATCTTCCACCAAATAAACCATATAGCAATCAACTACAAGGTGTAATCAACACTACTAGTCACCCACAGGTACCAATCTGAGGTTCCGGTACAAAGATTGAACACAAGAGATGAACTAGGGTTTGAGATGAGATGGTGCTGTTGAAGATGTTTATGGAGATTTGCCTCTCAAAGATGAGAGGGTTGTTGGTGATGATGATGGCTTTGATTCCCCCCTCCGGGAGGGAAGTTCCTCCGGTGGAATCGCTCCGCCGGAGGACAAAAGTGCTCCTGCCCAAGTTCCACCTCGAGACAGCAGCGCTCCGTCCCGAAAGTACTATACTTATTTTTTTCTAGGTCAAAAGACCTCATATACCAGAAGGTGGGCACTAGAGGTGGGCCGGGCTACCCACCACCCACTAGGGTGCGCCTGGGGGGTCTGGCGCACCCTGGTGTCTCATGGGCACCTGGTAGCCCCCCTCCGGTAGTTCTTTTCTCCAATATTTATTAAATAATCTAAAATAATTCTTCGTAAAATTTTAGCTCATTTCGAGATGTGCATAATAGGTATCTCTGACGTAGCTTTTTCAGGTCCAGAATTCCAGCTGCCGGTATTCTCCCTCTTTGTGTAAAACTTGCATATTATGAGAGAAAAGGCATTAGAATTACTCCATAAAGTGTTATTATGCATAAAAAATTTATAAATAACAGTAGGAAAACATGATGCAAAATGGACGTATCAACTCCCCCAAGCCTAGACCTCGCTTGTCCTCTAGTGAAAGCCGATGTCGAAAATCATGTCCACATGTTTAGAGAGAGAGAGAGGTGTCGATAAAAACAAAATATGGACATAGTAGCATCATGATTATTATTATAACAGTAACAAACTTTATCATATAACTTCTCATGAACAAGTAACAATTCATCACAACATTGAAGTAAAAAGCATAATCTTTATTGAAAACCAACAAACTATGTTCTTAGTCAACTTTGCAACTACAATTCATCATATTTTCAGGAAGGGTCATGTATCGGAGCCTTTTGGAAAGTCCACATACTCAACTATCATTTAATCTTCTACGATTGCTAACACTCAGAACATATATGTGAGCAAAAAGTTTCAACTAGACACATAGAAAGATAGGGTCTTATAGTTTCGCCTCCCAACTCATTCACCTCAAGGGCGATGTCAACAATAATAACTCATGGTCACTCACTTCCAAATGGATATATGTGCCTAGATCTTTCCCCACCACATGATACTTGCCAAAGAGAAAATAAAAAGGAATAGAGGAAAATACTTTGACTCTTGCATAAAAAGTAAATACATAAAAGTAAAAGATAGGCCCTTCGCAGAGGGAAGTAGAGGTTGGCGTGCGCTTTTTGGTTTTGTATGCACAATCTCTTAATGCAAAAGAATGTCACGTTATATTGCCCCTTATGATAGCAACCTTTATTATGAAGTTTGTCGCTTTTATTACTTTGCCATCACAAGTTCATACAATGCTTAATTTCTCTTACACTAAATGATAAAACATATTTAGAAGCAATTTTTATTGCGCTTTTTGCACCGATGAAAACTTACTTGAAGGATCTTACTCAATCCATTGGTAGGTATGGTGGACTCTCAAAACATGAGTTTGGGTTTAAGATTTTTGGATGGACAAGTAGTATCTCTACTTAGTGCGGAATTTTGGCTAGCAAAGATATTGAGCAAGCACCACATGTTGAAGGATCTATGACAATATAAATTATGTGTGAATATGAACAAACATAAATCATTACGTTGTCTTCCTTGTCTAACGTCAACAGTTTGGCATAAGATATTTAGTGGGGGCTCACAATCATAAAAGATGTCCAAGATAGTGTATTTGAATGTGAATGTTCTCTTCCCTTATTAATTCTTTCATGAATTGCATCATTGACCAATGCTATGTTTGTCAAGTTTCAACAAATTTTACCACTTATACTTTTCTCTATGTGATGTCATCACTTACGTTAAGTTTAGCATATGATCTTTTCCATTTTTCCTTTTATTTTGATTGAAACATTAAAGTAAAGAAGAAAAAACTCGAAATAAACTTTATTATATAACTCGCACTCGATTACATAGCTAGATAGATCACGAAACTAGCACTCGAAAATAGATCATACTAAACTTTTATTCAACTAAATCACGAAATAGCTAAGGATCGAACTAAGATAGGTAAAGGTAAGAAAAGTGATGGTGATACGATACCGGGGCATCTCCCCCAAGCTTGGCAAAAGCCAAGGGGAGTGCCCATACCCGTGTAATCAAGTCTCCTTAGGTGATGAAGATTATGGTGGTGATGAGTTCTTCTTCTCCAGCTTGCGTCGGAGGCTAAAATTATCTGCCCTCAAATCATCGTTCTCTTGCTCAAGCTTTAATATCCTCTTGCATAATGCTGCCTTGCTTTCCTGCAGAAAACGAGAATGGATAGATTGGGTCCTAGATTTGTTTTCTCTGTTGGGGAGATTTGACTTCTTGAAATCCGCGTGCATATCTCCAGGTTGAGGTAGTGGGACTTCATCTTCATCTGAGGATGCATCCTCCATATCCTCCGGATCGGTATACTGCTCCTCATCTGTGACCCACAAATAGGGAAAGGTATCCTTGAAGATATTTGGATCTAGAGTACGGTGGGTAACATAGACCTCTCCATCCGAATCTTGAGACGTCATATTTTCAGATCTGCCAGAAAAATAGCACGAAACAAGAACAGAGGATTTCTCCACGCTACGATGGTCAAATCGTCCGGGGGTATATATAAAGTTTTTTTATCTTGGGAAATAAGCATACAGAAGGAAAACAGAGTCGGGAAGGTGCCCGAGGGGCCCACCACCACCAGGGCATGCCAGGGGGCAGGTGCGCCCTGGTGTCTCATGGGCACCTGGGTTGCCTTCCCGGTTATTTCTTATTTTCCTATTTTTTATAATATTCCAAAACTGACAGAAAATATTTTTACGGATTTTTTTGGAGTCCGTTTACTTACCGTATCACGTACCTCTTCTTTTTCATGGTTCTTGAGTGTTCTGGAAGGTTTCTTTTATGTGTTCCTCTGGTGTCATGGTTTGAATAATATTGGTTTCAACATTAATGGGCATACCTGAGATATAGTGTTTACTTCTTTGTCCATTTACCACCTTCGGGTTAGTACCTTCGGCATTATTAATCTTGATAGCTCCAGAGCGATAAACTTCTTCGATGATATACGGTCCTTCCCATTTGTAAAGAAGTTTTCCTGCAAAAAAAATCTAAAACGAGAGTTGTATAATAGAACATGTTCACCAACTTTGAATTCCCGCTTTTGGATTCTTTGTCATGCCATCTTTTAAATTTTTCTTTAAATAGTTTGGCATTTTCATAGGCTTGGGTTCTTCATTCATCTAGTGAGCTAATATCAAATAACCTCTTTTCACCAGCAAGTTTGAAATAATAATTGAGTTCTTTAATTGCCCAATATGCTTTATGTTCTAACTCAAGAGGCAAATGACAAGCTTTTCCATAAACCATTTTATATGGAGACATACCCATAGGATTTTAGACCAATTCTTTCGGGACCTATTGATAGTTTTTTGTAATATTAATTTTATTTCTCTATTGCTAAGTTCAACTTGACCACTAGATTAAGGATGATAGGGTGATCCAACTGTATGGTTAACATAACATCATATTTAGCAAGCATTTTATGGAAAGCACCATGAATAAAGTGTGAACCACCATCAGTCATTAAATATCTAGGGACTCCAAACCTTGGGAAAATAACTTCTTTAAGCATTTTAATGGAGGTGTTATGATCAACACTACTAGTTGGAATAGCTTCTACCCACTTAGTGACATAATCACTAGCAACCAAAATATGTGTATGCCCATTAGAGGAAGGAAAAGGTCCCATATAATCAAAGCCCCAAACATCAAATGGTTCAACAAAAAGTGAATAATTCATAGGCATTTACTGACGCTTACCGATATTACCTATTCTTTGACATTCATCACAAGACAAGACAAACTTACGTGCATCTTTGAAAAGAGTAGGCCAATAAAAACCAGATTGTAATACCTTATGCGCAATTGTATCTCTTGCATGATGCCCTCCATAAGCTTCAGAGTGATATTTCCATAGGATTTGTTCCTGTTCATGCTCAGGTACACAATGTCTAATAATACCATCTACTCCTTTATAAAGATGTGGGTCATCCCAAAAGTAATGTCTTAACTCATAGAAGAATTTTTTCTTTTGTTGGTATGTGAAACTAGGTGGTATAAATTTAGCAACAATATAATTTGCATAGTCAGCATACCAAGGAGTATTATGAGAAACATTTATTACAGCTAGTTGTTCATCAGGAAAGCTATCATCAATAGGTAGTGGGTCACCAAAAATACTTTCTAACCTAGACAAGGTATTAGCTATGGGGTTCTCAGCTCCTTTCCTATCAGTGATATGTAAGTCAAATTCTTGTAGCAAGAGAACCCTCGTAATGAGTCTAGGTTTAGCATCTTTCTTTTCCATAAGATATTTTATAGCAGCATGGTCGGTGTGAACAATTACTTTGGAATCAACTATGTAAGACCTGAATTTATCACAAGCAAACACAAGTGCTAAAAATTCTTTCTCAGTAGTAGCATAATTTCTTTGGGCACTCTCTAGAGTTTTGCTAGCATAATGGATAACATTTAATTTCTCATCAACTCTTTGTCCTAGAACAGCACCAATAGCATAATCACTAGCATCACATATAATTTCAAAAGGCAAGTTCCAATCAGGTGATTGAACAATAGGTGCAGAAGTTAAGCCTTTCTTAAGTGTTTCAAAGGCTTCTACACAATCATCATAAAAAACAAATGGAACATCCTTTTGTAAAAGATTAGTAAGAGGCCTCGAAATATTAGAGAAGTCCTTAATAAACCTCCTATAGAAACCAGCATGACCAAGGAAACTACGAATACCTTTAATGTCTTTAGGACATGGCATTTTCTCAATTGCATCAACTTTAGCTTTATCCACCTCAATACCTCATTTAGAAATTTTATGCCCCAAAACAATGCCTTCATTAACCATAACGTGGCACTTCTCCCAATTCAAGACAAGATTAGTTTGTTCACATCTCTACAAAACTTGATCAAGGTTGCTTAAGCAATCATCAAAAGATGTTCCGTAAATGGAAAAATCATCCGTGAAAACCTCAACAATCTTTTCACAAAAATCAGAGAATATAGCAGTCATACATCTTTGAAAGGTAGTAGGTGCATTACATAAACCAAAGGGATACGTCTATAAGCATAAGTTCCAAAAGGGCAAGTAAAAGTGGTTTTCTCTTGATCAGGTTGTGAAACAGGTATTTGAGAGAAGCTAGAATAACCATCAGAAAACAAAAGTGTGTGTGCTTAGAAAATCTTTCTAGCATTTGATCACTAAAAGGTAGAGGGTAATGATCTTTTCTAGTAGCTTTGTTTAGTTTTCTAAAATCAATTACCATCCTGTAGCCAGTAACAATTCCTTGTGGGATAAGTTCATTTTTATCATTAGGAACAACAATAATACCTCCTTTCTTAGGAACACAATGAACATGACTTACCCATCTACTATCAGCTATGTGATAGATTATACCTGCTTCTAGAAGCTTTAGTATTTCAGTTCTGACCACTTCTTTCATCTTTGGATTCAATCGTCGTTGGTGATCAACAACAGGTTTATCACCAGGTTCCATATTAATCTTGTGCTAACAGAGAGTGGTACTAATGCCCTCAAGATCATCAAGAGTATATCCAATAGCAGCACGGTGCTTCCTCGGAATTTTTAATAATCTTTCTTCTTCATGTTCTGAAAGGTTAGCACTAATAATAATAGGATATATCTTTTTCTCATCAAGATAAGCATACTTCAGAGTGTCAGGCAATTATTTTAATTCAAACACAGGATCACCTTTAGGTGGAGGAGGACCTCCTAGAGTTTCAATAGGCAAATTGTGTTTAAGGATAGGTTGTTGTGCAAAGAATATTTTATCAATTTCATTTCTTTCACGCAAGTGCATATCATTCTCATCGTCTAGCAAATATTGTTCTAAAGGATCAGTAGGTGGTACGATAATATAAGCAAGACCAATTATTTCATCTTTACTAGGTGATTCTTTATCATGTGGTTGTCTACGAAACTTAGAGAAATTAATATCATGAGACACATCACCAAAATAACACTGACAGTTTCTTTCTCACAATCTATCTTAGCATTGGCAGTGGTCAAGAAGGGTCTACCAAAAATTATGGGACAAAAGTCATCTTGTGGGGAACCATGAACTAGAAAATCAGTAGGGTATTTTATTTTCCCACACAAGACTTCAACATCTCTAACAATCCCAAGTGGTGTGATGGTGTCTCTATTTGCAAGTTTAATAGTAACATCTATGTCTTCTATTTCAGCGGGTGCTATATCATTCATAATTTCTTGGTATAAGGTAAAAGGAATATCACTCACGTTGGCACCTAAGTCACATAAACCATGATATCAATGATCTCCTATTTTAACTGAGACGACACGCATGCCAACTACATGTCTATGTTTATCTTTTTCATCGGGTTTGGAAATTCTAGCAGGTTCATGACAGGAGTAAATAACATGCCCATCAATGTTTTTGACCAAGCGATCTTTAACCATAGCAACACTAGGTTCTACTTTAATTTGTTCAGATGGTTTAGGTGCTTTAATATTACTTTTGGGAACCACTGTTGATACCTTAGCATGTTCCTTTATCCTAACAGGGAAAGGTGGTTTTTCAATATAAGCAGTAGGCACAATTGGGTCAACATTATAAATAAAAGTTTCATCTTTAGTTATAACCGGTTCTTTAATTTCTTCTTTAATAGGGGGATTATAGTTAAACCACTTCTCCTTAGGAAGATCAACAAGAGTAGCAAATGATTCACAGAAAAAGGCTACTATCTCAGAGTCAAGTCCATATTTAGTGCTAAACTTGTGAAAAGCATCGGTATTCATAAAAGATTTAACACAATCAAACTCAAGCTTAATACCTGACTCTTTACATTCATCGAGTTCCCAATCTTTAGAGTTGAGTTTAATTCTTTCTAAAAGATCCCACCTGAATTCAATAGTCTTCTTCAAAAAAGAACGAGTACAAGAAGTATCGAGCATGGATTGGTCATCACGAGAAGCCGAGCATAAATTTTTTGAATAATAATCTCTCCTGAGAGCTCATGATTGGGGCACGAATATAACATTGACTTAAGATTCCCCCAAGCTAGAGCGATACTTTCTCCTTCATGAGGCCAAAAATTATATATATAATTTCGATCACGATGAACTAGATGCATAGGATAATTTTTTTGGTGAAATTCCAATTTCAATCGATTTCAGTCCGAAGATCCAATATGTCACGCCCAATATGCGATCCTATTCGAGAGGAACTCGAAGGTCCCACCAAGGATAGAGCCGCATATTGAAGACGCTTTGCAAGGTGGATATCATTACATCGTACCATGTACAACACAATTAGGGGATACATACAAAGGCATATAGTCGCCACATGAATACATCACATACATAAGAGCGGCATCCGACTACGGATGAAATCAAACAAAAAACATGAACAACATCCACCCTGCTAGCCCAGGCTGTCGACCAGGAACCTATCCCTCGATCGAGGAAGAAGAAGTAGAAGAAGAACTCCAAATCAACCAAGCATTGTTGACACGTCAAATCATCACATTACCTGTACCTGCATCTGTTGTTGTAGTAATCTGTGAGCCACTAGAACTCAGCAATCCCATTACCATGGGTATCAAGACTAGCAAAGCTTAATGGGTATGGAATGGATAAGTGGTGAGGTTGCAGCAAGCACTAGCATGGTATGGTGGCTAACTTACGAGTACAATAATAAGAAGAGTAACTATGCTTAACGGTCGCAACTAGTAATGATCAATAAGTGATCCTGAACTACTTACGAGTCAAACATAACCCATCGTGTTCTCTTCCCGAACTCCCTCGAAAAGAGACGGTCATGGTTACACACGCGGTTGGTGTATTTTAATTGAAGTTTAGTGTCAAGTTCTCTACAACCGGATATTATAAATTTCCAAGTCGCCACATAACCACGGGCACGGCTTCCAAAAAGATTTAACCCTGCAGGGGTGCTCCAAGTGGTCCATTATAAATTACCACATGCATCCGATGGAACATCCTCACACCATGAAGAACACGATGCTTACGATAATGAATTCCGGTGGACCTGCCTCTCAAACAAAGGTAAAAACTAAACTAGCAAGACCGCTCGATGTCCCTACAAATCTCGATAGGAGTCGCGCGGATCTTGTTCTCAGGGCACACCGGATGGGCCAGACGTGGGGTTGGCTGAGACCCTGGTTGCCCAGGGGGCGCTGGACATCGCCTAGTTTGGACCAGCACCAACAACACTGGCCCCCCTGTATTATGTTGAATTAAGAATCCTCGAGGACGCGACCCCCTATGCTAATTAATTAATTATCAGTATTGTTATGTTGGCAAATTTTAAAACCAAAGTAGGGCCTTGCTGGAAGATTTCTTTCCTAAGCGATTGGTCAGGGGGTTCCCATACACCCACATGTGTTAGGAGCGCTCGTCAAGGTACATAACCCCGGTATTATGGAAACTAGGGCGGCAAGAGTGGAACAAAACACCAGGCAAATGGCCGAGCCTTTCACCCTTTACCAAATATATAGATGCATTAATTAAATAAGAGATATTGTGATATCCATGTCTCAACATGGAACAACCTGCACTGCACCTGCAACTAGCAACGCTATAAGAGGGGCTGAGCAAAGTGGAAACATAGCCAAACAACGGTTTGCTGGGATGGTGCAAAAGGTAAGAGGCTTATCATGGCAAATGGGGAAGGCTTGACAAACAAGTGGTAGGTAGCGCGACATAGCGATAGCGTCGAAACAACTAGCAAAGCAAAGATAGTAGTGATATCCAAGGTAATGGTCATCTTGCCTGAAATCCCGCTCGGAAGAAGATCGAGTCCATGAAGTAGACGATCCAACGTAGTCAAACACATCCTCACAATCGCAACGAAATCGGGAACTATCGATAAGAAGCACAACCGGAAAGAAGCAAGCAACACGGTAAACACACAAGCATATAAAAGACATGATGCACAACAAGATCAAATGTTGATACTTATGGCAAGAGATGATGCACGAAAGAACCCCACATCAAAGCAAGTTTAAATGAGGCCAGAAAGAACACATAACAATTCCGGAAAGTCCCCATATGCAAATTTTGAATTTGGTACTATTCTGAACAAAACCTTATGTCAAAGTTGTTAAACAGCAAGTTAAAGTGCACCATGATGATCTACATGTTTTTCTAATCAAGTTACATGTAGATCATTTAATTCGGAGCTACGGTCTAGAAGATATGAGCTAAACAAGTTTAACATGTCATTGGTGCAAAATGCATACAAACATCAACCACAAACACTCAAAACAAGGATGCATCAAGATATCATGAAACTACATGCAATTCTAAGCAATTTTCATATTGGACATGATCAAAAAGGAGCAACGGTTCAACAAACACACACAAGGCAAGTTTAGATAACAATCTGCCCAAAACAGCAACTAGGCACATTGCAAGCATCAAATCAACATGCTACAGGAACCATATGGGCACAAACTTGATATGCACTTAAAGTAGAGATGACATGCTTCAATTCATCTTTACGGTTCAGGTTCATAAGCATCATGGTTAATTTACTATGATCCATGCAAGATGCAATGTTCTGAAACAGATCATGACTTGGTGAAAAACTGGGCATATGCATGAGCAGAGTTAAAATGATGACATGTTGGAGACATGAAACAAATATGCTACAGTGCTAGAACATGGCATCAAATGGCATGACAAGCTAGTACATATCATGGAGCTCAAATATTACGACATGTCATAAACATAGGAGCAACAGGTTCATGGGAATCATCAAAGCAATATGCAACCGTGAATTCGGAAATCTGGGAACACAAACATTAACATCATGATGCTGCATTGGAAGGCACATAATAGCAAGCACGACAATTTTAAAATTTATGTAATTTACATGGGCATGTAGTAGACATGGAAAATACCAACTTACTCCATAGGCATAAATTCATATGATACATAGATTAATTACTATTATTTTTACGAAATGGAACATGTTGTTAATAGGTTGAAAGTTTAATCATGATGGCAACTTGAGAGCAAGAAAGATACATGCTAAAGCAACTCTACATGGCAACCAAGGGCATGGCATCAAATTACGCATCACATAGAGCAAACCACACGAAGGAATCACATGCATATAAGCTTTGGAATAGTGGCAACCATCATGGCAAGTTTGAATGTTATAATAGTTTCAACAATTAACATCAGGATTCACTTTTGCAACAAAGGTTAACATGTAGATGCACTCTAACATGCATGCTAAAGGCACCATCATGTACAACATAGAGAGTAGATCAATTTTCATATGTGAATCATCTCCATATGATGAACAGATGCAAAGATACACACAGTGCAAAATACCTATATGATGCTGAAAACTCCAGACAGCCAAATCAGGAAACAAAGAGCGTCGAATAGCTATATCGCGCACAGGGTAGGGCATAGGTGGTGGCTCACCATCGGTTGGCCCATTCGAGGAGGAGGTCGGGCAGGACGGCGGGAGGAGCTGGGTTGGGCCGACCAGGGCACTGGAGATGGGGCCCAGGCCGGTGCCCCAAAGGGTCAACGTCGGCGCGGCTGCTATGGGCGTCGGCGCTGGGCGGGCGGTAGCGGCACCCGAACTCCGATAAGGGGGCCCGAGGGGTCTCCAGCGATGGGCGCGGGCTGATCTCGACGGGGATTGGTGGATCCGGGCGTGGGGTCCCCGGATCCGGTGACGGTTGAGGGCGAGGAGGCCGGCGACGAGCTTGACGGCGGTGGCTTGGGCAACTCCGGCGGCAGGGAGGCGAGATCCGGCGAAGGCGGCGGGGTCTGCGGTGGCGCGAGATCTAGCCGGATCCCACTGGATCCGGGCCGGAGGGGGACCAATGGCGAGGTGGCGGGGCGTTGCTGGTGCGGTGGAGGACTCCGGTGAGGCATGGGCTTGCGGGAGATCGGGCTCCTATCGCTGGAGCTCGGGAGCGAGGGGCGTGGGGCGCTTGGGCCCGGTGCGGCTCAGGGCGGGCTCCAGATGGGCCGAGCGAGCCTGCGGCGGCTGGGAGGCGACGTGGTAGCCTTTCGTTGGTCGGGAGCGGCGGCGCTAGCGGCGGGTGGTGGCGGCGGGGCCGATGGTGGGGCGACAAGTGGCGACAGAGGGCTGGGCAGGAGCAGATTTCGAGGGAGAGGTGGCGGTGGCTAGAGGTAGGTGGAGGGCTAGGTTGCCAGAAATGGAGAGGGGAGGTGTCTATAAATAGCATGGGAGGCTAGGGTTAGGGATTACGAGGGTTTTGGAACCCTCCGATCGTAATCGGATGGTCCGGGATGGAGAGGTAGAATAGGTGGGCTAGTGGGCTGTGCTAGAGAGGCCAAGGGCTGCAGGAGAGAAGAGAGAGGCCCGACAACAGATTTTGGAACACTGAAACGTCCAACGTTTTATCCGGCTATAGTGCCACTATAGTTTAACGCTCAGGCATCAAACGGACTCCAAATGCAATGAAATTTGGTAGGCGGTCTACCAACAATAAAACAAGACCGCACGCCAACTTTCAACCCGTTCCGAGAACATTTTTATCCCACTTATAAAATAATACTTCAGAGGTGCCACGGGCGCGTGCGAGTGTGGAGGAACTGAGAATGGTCAACGAAAGAGAACAGGGAGAACCGGCAACTACGGACGGATGCAAGTTTTGAAAAGTGAAAGTGCGTTATATCGACTAGAGGGGGGGTGAATAGGCGATTTTTACAAATTCGTCACTGAGGAATTTCAAGGTGAGGAAATTCCTAAGCGACAAACTACTTAGCAGTGGAATGAGTACTCAGATGCAAGCATAACAGAGCAGTAGCACAGTCATCATGATGAAATGAAAACAAGCACAGAGTACGAGTAGCGTAAACACAGGATAAGCAGGCTGAAGACAAACTGACTGAAGAAATTGAACTGAGGAAATTGAGAAAGTCTTCAGTCAAAGTCTTCAAACAGTAATGATCAAATACATAGCGAGTATGCGAGGAAATGAAAGGGTTGAGGAAATAGAACCAGTAGCTCGGTGAAGACAATGATTTGGTAGACCAGTTCCAACTGCTGTGACAGTTGTACGTCTGGTTGGAGCGGCTAGGTATTTAAACCTGAGGACACACAGTCCCGGACACCCAGTCCTGAACACACAGTCCAGGACACCTAGTCCTCACCGTATTCTCCTTGAGCTAAGGTCACACCGACCTCGCCCAACCACTCGTGGTAAGTCTTCAGGTGACTTCCAAACCTTCACATACTCGGTCACTCGGCAATCCACAATTTCCTCTTGGATGCTCTAGACCATGATGCCTAACCGTCTGGACGATGCACAGTCCTCAAAGGTAACAAGCGTCGGTTCCACACAGGAACAATCTCTTTAGTGATGCTCAATCACTTTGGGTTTGTAGGTGTTTGGGTTTTTTTTTGGGTTTTTCCTCACTTGATGATTTTCGCTCAAAGTCCTCGGAGGATGGGATGCTCTAAATGACAAGTGTCAATCTATCTCTCGGAGCAGCCAACCAGCTAGTGGTTGAAGGGGGCGGCTATTTATAGCCTAGGGAGCAGCCCGACATGATAAGACATAAATGCCCTTCAATGATATGACCGTTAGGTGGGTAGGATATTTTGGGACAGCTGGCACGTAGCACAGCAACGGTCAGAAATTTGAGTATCAAATTCCTCAGGGCTATCATGTACCTCACTTGTAGGCAATCCGCACTGGCGAATTCCTAACTCCTCAGTCAGAACAAATTCCTCAGAGAACAGAAGAACTTTGTCTCTGTCACTGAAGAACTTGACTAAACTGTATGAGATTTCCAATGGCTTCACTCGAAAGGATTGGGTAGGTGTAGGATTTTGAGTTGAGCATCACTTGGAAACTTTTCCTTAGTTTTACCTCGACCCCCTTTAACAGTACGGTGTTTCCTATGACTCAAGAAGAAGAAAATGAAACTACGAAAACAAAAGTCTTCACGCTTCATAATCCTCGCATGAATATCAAGTCTTCAGGGTCACACCAATTTCTTCACTTTCAAAGTCTTCAAGAAAACCAAAGTCTTCAGTTGAAGACATTCATTTTTAGGGGTCGACATTCATCGTAAATAACAAACTCCTCATAGACTTATAGACCTGTGTACACTCACAAACTCATTAGTCCCTTAACCTATAAGTCTTCAATACACCAAAATCACTAAGGGGCACTAGATGCACTTACAATCTCCCCCTTTTTGGTGATTGATGACAATATAGGTTAAGTTTTCAACGGGGATAAACATATGAAGTGTAAATACTAATATTGAGGAATTTGACTGCAAGATATAGAAGAACTCCCCCTGAAGATGTGCATATTTGAAGAATTTGCTTTGAAATAGCAATTGCACATTGTTGAATAATATCATGGAGATCTCCTCCTATATCTTGAAATTCATACACGCATTTATCATATGATATGAAGAATTTGAAATGCATGATGAAATATGGTGTCTGACGAAATTCAGCATGCGTGCATTATGGTATTGAGGAAATAGCATGCAGAAAAACAGAGCAAAAGTATCAGACCACCATAGGACTTAAGTTTACAACTCATCAGAGCAAACACCTCAGAAAAGCAAGAGTTGAAACTTAACTAAAATATAACCCATATATAAGACCCGCTTGAAGACTAAACTCAAATTTCTCCCCCTTTGTCATCGAATGACCAAAAGGGACGAAAAATGAGGACTAACGCCCCTGAAGAATATCATCATGATGTCGATGGAGGAGCGCCAGCATTGTTGGGGTCGTCTGTTGAGGTAGGGCCTGCTGCAGTGTCGTTCAAGTCTTCAGCTTCATCAGTCTCGCGCGATGAAGAGTATGAACTGGCAACAAGCTGAGGAACTTTGACTTTCTTGAATTTCTTCGAAGGTGGCTGAGACCAGTCAAAGTCCTGTTGGAAGCCCATCTCCTTGAGTTCTTCAGCACTATGAAGATTAGACATAATCGCCCAAGTGCGGTCAAAGACTTCATGCAAGTAGTAGTGATTCTTCTTCACAGTATTTTGAGTGACTGTCATGTTCTGAAGAATTGCACCAAACTGACGCTTGACCCACTTGTGATTTCGATCAACTTTCTGATGAAGACTAAGGAGAAGTTCACGATCAGTCATCACACGCGGAGCTGTGGCTTGAGGATGATGTTTTGAAGCTTTGGCGGCAGAATCTTGAGTTGCAGAGTCATCATTGGTGGAATAGGAAGTAGCTTTGCGAAACTGTCCATCCAATGGACGAGTACCTTCATCAATAACAGCAGCTTTGCCCTTCTCGTCAGCTGAGGAAATAGTCCGTTTGAGGACTTCAATAGGGGGCAAATAGCTGAGATGATTTTGAAAGTCAGCCTTATAATGAATTGAAGACCTTGATCTGATGAATCTCATGATCCAGGGAGCATAAGGCTTCAACTCAAAAGGCGACAGAGCAGCATTGGCCAAAGTCCTCATGAAGAAATCATGGTAGTTGATAGGAATACCGTGAATGATATTGAACAGCAGATTCTTCATAATGCCAACAACTTCTTCATCATCAGAGTTGTGGCCCTTGATTGGACTGAGGGTTTTGGTCAATATGCGATAGACTGTCCTTGGCACATAGAGCAATTCCTTGACGAGGAATTTGGTCCTTGGAGCTTGGCCTGGCTTCAAAGGCTTCATTAGCACTTGCATCAGATGATCAGACAGTTCAGGTTCAACATAGAGAAGCCTAGCACCTTCAGTGGGAGGACTGACTGGGACGGCATGAAGCAATTCAGAGGCCAGTGCTTTGAAATGAGTATTATCGGTCATCCAGTCCAATACCCATGAATTGACATCATCAACATTTCCAGTAATGTGCAGCGTGGCGAAGAATTGAAGAATGAGTTCTTCATTCCAATCGCAGATGTCGGTGCAGAAATGGAGTAACCCAGCGTCATGAAGAACACTGAGGACTGGTGTGAAGCAGGGCAGCGATTCCATATCTACATGAGGAATTTGCTCATGTTCAAAGATCTTATCCTTATCAACCAACAATGAGGAGTAGAAGTTCATCTGGCTTGCAGTCCAGAAACGCTTGCGACAAAGACGAGCAGAGTCATAGGGATTGTAGCCAGTGAAGAATATGTGCTCGTTGAAGAAATCCTCAGCATTAAACTTCTGCTTCTTGGAGTGAGGGTTCTGTGGCTTGGGCTGAAGATTAACAATTGAAGAATTTACAGCCTCTTGAGGTGTAGCCACTGGAGCCACTGGCTGAGGAATTTCAGCAGCAGCCCTGGCCTTCATTTCTTCAGACATATGTACATCAGCGCTAGTGACTGGAACTTCTTCAGGTATAGAGTGAAGTGAAGCTTGACGTTCATCAGAGCCCGTATGAATTTCTTCAGTTTGCATAGGAGACTGAGGAACATGATGTAGAGGGGTTGTCAGAGGTGAATTGGGGTGATGACTTTCCCAAAAGTCATCATTCAGAATAGGTGTTGTAGACCCAATATCCACATCCTCATCTTCTTCAGTTCCTTCGACGCCTGCCTCTTCAGCTGTGAACTGAGGCATGGGCGATGATACCAGTGGGGTTGAAGAGAAAGTATCCACTTCAATTTCTTCATCCATCTGCTCTGTCGAAGCAGCAGAAGGAACTTCTTCATCAGATTTACTTGGAATTTCATATTCCTCACCAAAGGGAATGATCTCCTTTGATGGCATGCTTGATATTGGAATAGCATCAATTGGGTTTTCAGATGAACTCGTGAAAGTCTTCAATTTCTTGGGAGCTGAAGACTCTGAAGATGCAGATGCTTTCCTTTTCTTCACAGCTGCTCGCTCCGCAGCCTTGGTTTTCTTCGCTTCTGATGCAGAAGGAAGGTTGATGCTTGTCATCGGTGCAGGAGGAGCAGAGGAAATTGGTTGAATTTCTTCAGGCACAACTGATGCAGTTGCCCTGGCTTGTTCAGATTCCTCAGGCATAGTAGCAGATGCTTCAACTGGCCTGGATTGCTCTTCAGGCGCAATATTGGAGGTTGCCCTGGCATTTTCTTCAGAGACTGGAATTTCTTCATCAGCTCTGGCGCTTCCATTTTCTTCAGCAGACTGAACAGATGTTCCAGTCTGAGGAAATTTGGGTTGCGATGAAGCTGCAACACTTGGAGTAAATCCTTTTGCCATTCTGACGAATCTGACTTTGGCACCTAGCCAATCTGCATGGAATGCATGAAATTCATCACTGAGTGCTTTGATCTCAGCCTGCATAGTCACAAGTTCTTCAGGAGACATTTTCACAACATTATTCTTCAGAAAACGCTCCTTCTTGTACTGAGCCTTCTTCACCTGCCTGGCCTTTTCAAATTTCCATTTTTCTTCATTTATGAAGGCCGTCAACATGTGACTTTGACCAGGAGTGAGGTTTAATTCAGGCAAAGGTGTGTTAGGGTTCTTGTGCCATAGATCAATAAAATCAAGGATCTTCCTTGGATCCAGCATGAGGGGCACAGCACTGCCTTTGGCTCTAGCGGCCCTTTGTTGTCGATCTCTGATGAGCTCAGCTAATTCTTCATCATCAGCTTCGTCTTCGCTTGACGGAACGTGAAAGGCGACTTGCTTCTTGTGAGGACTTGGCCTTGTGCCTCGTCCAGCAGTGGCCTTTTTCTTCAGCAAGGTCGGAGTTGTTGAAGACTGAGGTGGAGCTGAAGAACTTGCAGAGACTCCTGAAGCAATTGAGATTCCAGTAGTCCTTTGGCATGTGGCAAGATGCACAGGTGCTGAGGACTTTGCAGGAGCAGCTGAGGATTTTGCAACCGAGGGAGTTGGAGCTGCTGTTGAGGAATTTGCTTGAGGAACAGGCCATGAGGGCATTGCAGCTGAGGAACTTGTCTTAACAGCTGATTTCTTCAGCATAGCCTTCTTAGGCTTGATAGCAGAGGCCTCAGCGGCGGCAGCAACAGAATCTTCATTGAATTTCTTTACTGCCTCTTTAGCCACTTTGGCCAGCTTGGCTTGACGCTTAGCCCACTCCTGAGGAAATTCCTCACCTCTTCTGATGCTAGTGGGATCAGCTTCTTGGCCAGGAGCCAATGGAGGTCTTGGACATGGAGGGTTAACAGCAAATTTCTTCATGTACTTGGGAGTGACATAGCGATATTCCCTCCATTCTCTTGCCCATCTCCTCTCAATCTTCTGAATGCGCACTTTGCGCTGATTTTTGTTCTCCTTGCCATGAGTTGCTTCATCAGGAGTACAATATTCATCATAAATGTCATCAGGGATCTCAAAAGCAGTATTTGTTTCTGGCCTCTTTCCTCCCTTCTGAGGTCTTTTACCATCAGCCATTTTCTTCACTTGAGGGTTTTGAACAATCGAATTTTCTGATGAGGTGTGCAATTTTTCTTCAAGGAACGCTGCAAATGAGTTAAGTTGATGAGAACCTAGAGATTCAGCAGCGGACATGTGTACCTGTGAACAGAATATAGGTGCGAAGAGTTTTGGAGAGGTCATATGCGTTCTCAGAAGATTTTCAAAAGTATCAAGTTTGAGGAAGATGACCAGGGGTGTCTTGAGGAATTTCACTAAGCATTTTTGACTTAGGTTCCAGAGTTGTGTAGATTGAAAATCCACACAATTGAGGAATCTTGAAGAAAAACGTTGCTTAGAGAAACTGATCAAGGACATAAGCAAGTTGGTGTTTAAGAACATGAAAGTTGAAGAATAAACACCTTTTGAAGATTTTGTGGAAATCATCAGAATCAACAAGGGCAGTAAAAATAAATTTTATTTACCCTTGACGAAGAACACGACGAACTGAGAGTGGCAGTGGAGATGTTCGTCCGTTCAGATCTTCCACGCCCTAACTTGGCGATGGAAAACAGCTACGGCGGCGGCGGAGTGAGGATTTCCGCGGCCGGCGTGAGTACGACGGTGACGAGGTCGAGGCAGTGAAGCTCTTCCTCACCGGCGACGATGGAGTGTAGCGGCGGCGCTAGGTCTGAGAGCTCGAGTGAGGGAGTAAGATCGAGCGGGGTAAATGAGCTCTGAGGAGGGTGAGGGGTATTTATAGCAGAGGTGAAAAACCGCTCGTCCGAAGAAAATCGACAAACGTGCCCCTGACCCTTCTTATCCTAGCGACATGTGTCACCCACGAACTGTGAAGTGGAGATCGTGTTAGATCGAGGGTGAATAGATAAATCTTATCGAGGGATAAGGAACGGTTTGAACGGCAAAAGCCAAAAATTCAGATAAGAATATTTTAATGTTTCGTTCGCAAATCCTTCAGCTGTCAAGGACACAGTGAAGACTTTGAACGGGTTTCAAATAGAACGCACATGAAGAATTTGTGAACGGACTGGATTGAGTTTAGCATTGAGGGGGAACGGGTCTGATCACATTCACTTAGAAGAAACACAACTTGAAGAATTAGCAATAAGTGAATGCTGTAGAGGACAGAAAACTCAAATATATATATATATATAGTTAATGAAGAACATAGACGGAAAGAGTGAAGATTTTGCAAAGTTGAAGAATTTGAAAATTTGAAGAATTTGCACAATGATGAAAAACTCAAATTTTGAAGATTTTCAACACTTTGTGGTGGCATGACCCACCGTGTAAGAATGATGATTTCAGACACCGCGTACAATTGTCGTAGGGCTCTGAGAATCAAATTCTTCATTAATTTCTTCACACTTAGAGGGTTAGTCTTCATTGATTGAAGAAAAATGTTTCTTCGTGTGTTGCACATCTAAGTCATCAATTTGCATAAGTGTTAGGATGTGTGTCCTTTTCAAAGGACATTTGAAGATTCTAAGATATTTAGCTCACACCGCAACTTGCTAAATCTCTTCTCATCCAAGGGCTTTGTGAAGATATCTGCTAGCTGTTCTTCAGACTTCACGGGATCAATAGAGATGTCACCCTTCAACACATGATCTCAAAGAAAATGATGACGAATCTCGATGTGCTTTGTCTTCGAGTGCTGAACTGGGTTAGGAGCAATTTTGATGGCACTCTCGTTGTCGCAGTAGAGTGGCACATTCTTCACATTGATGCCATAGTCCTTGAGGGTTTGCTTCATCCATAGCAATTGAGCACAGCAAGAACCAGCAGCAATATACTCAGCTTCAGCAGTAGAGAGTGATACGCAGTTCTGCTTCTTCGAGGACCAACATACTAAGGATCGTCCGAGGAAATGGCATGTGCCTGAAGTTGACTTGCGGTCCACACGATCACCGGCATAGTCAGAGTCAGAATATCCAATGAGATCAAAAACCGAGCCCTTGGGATACCATAATCCAAGTGTTGGAGTGTGAGCTAGATATCGAAGAATATGTTTCACAGCCTTATGGTGTGATTCCTTCGGTGTAGCTTGAAAACGGGCACGCATGCAAACACTAAGCATAATATCCGGCCTAGATGCACATAGGTACAATAAAGAACCAATCATGGAGCGGTATACCTTTTGATCGAAGTCTATTCCATTTTCATCAGTGCATAGATGGCCATTTGTGGGCATAGGGATTTTGACACCTCTGCATTCTTGCATACCGAATTTTCTCAGAACGTCCTTGAGGTATTTCTCTTGAGAAATGAAAATGCCATTATGTTGTTGACGAATTTGAAGACCTAAGAAGAATTTCAATTCTCCCATCATGGACATTTGATATTCCTCACTCATCATGTAAGCAAATTCGTCACTGTAATGTTGGTTAGTACAGCCAAAGATAATATCATCAACATATATTTGGCACACGAATAATTCATCATCATAGGTTTTGGTGAAAAGAGTTGGGTCGAGTGAACCGGGTTTGAAGCCTTTCTTCATGAGGAATTCCTTCAGAGTATCATACCACGCCCGAGGGGCCTGCTTGAGGCCATAGAGGGCCTTATTGAGTCTGAAGACTTTGTCAGGATGTTTAGGATCTTCAAAACCTGGGGGTTGAGCAACATATACTTCTTCCTCAAGCTTACCATTGAGGAATGCACTTTTCACATCCATTTGATATAAGATGATATTATGATGGGTAGCATAAGCAAGCAATATGCGAATAGCCTCAAGTCTAGCAACAGGTGCAAAAGTCTCATCGAAATCAATTCCTTCAACCTGTGTGTAGCCTTGAGCTACAAGACGAGCCTTGTTCCTCACCACTAGGCCATTTTCATCTTGCTTGTTGCGGTAGATCCATTTGGTACCGATGATATTGTGCTTGCATGGGTCCGGTCGCTTGACAAGCTCCCACACATTGTTCAGCTTGAATTGATGTAATTCCTCTTGCATTGCTTGAATCCATTCAGGCTCCAGAAATGCCTCATCAACTTTGGTGGGCTCTGTGATAGAGACGAAAGCAAAATGCCCACAAAAGTTAGATAAATGTGAAGCTCTTGAGCGAGTCAGAGGACCTGGTGCGTTGATGTCGTTGATGATTCTCTCAATCTGTACTTCATTTGCAACGCGGGGATGAGCAGGTTGACGACTTTGATTTGGCTCAGCATTTTCTTCAGAGCCATTTTCTTCAGATGCGCCAGCATGCTGTTCTTCATGTTCTGGAATGATTTCTTCAGCAGATTCTTCAGTAGGAATGACATCCTCAGTAGCTTTGAACTTGATGGTTTCCTCAGGCGTCTTTTCATCTAGCACAGGAGGTAGGTGCTCTCTTTGCGAGCCGTTAGTTTCATCGAACCGCACATCTACAGTTTCAACAACCTTGTTGTGATAGGTATTGAAGACCCTGTAGGTGTGCGAGTCCTTTCCGTAACCAAGCATAAAACCTTCATGTGCTTTCGGTGCAAATTTAGAATTGTGATGTGGATCTCTAATCCAGCATTTAGCACCGAAGACTTTGAAATAACTCACATTGGGTTTCTTGTCAGTGAGGAGTTCATATGAGGTCTTCTTGAAGAATTTGTGAAGATATACCCTGTTGATGATGTGGCATGCAGTATCAATTGCCTCAGGCCAGAAGTGACGAGGTGTCTTGTATTCATCAAGCATGGTGCGAGCCATCTCAACAAGAGTCCTGTTCTTGCGCTCCACAACGCCATTCTGCCGAGGAGTGTATGGGGCAGATAGCTCATGAGTAATACCAAGTTCATCAAGATAGTCATCAAGACCAGTATTCTTGAACTCAGTCCCATTGTCACTACGTATATGCTTGATCTTCACGCCGAAATTCGTCGAAGCCCTTGAGGAAAATCGTCTGAAGACTTCCTGCACTTCAGTCTTGTAAGTAATGACATGCACCCATGTGTAACGAGAATAGTCATCAACAATGACAAAGCCATATAGAGTTGCTGCATTTGTTAGTGTGGCATAATGAGTAGGGCCAAAGAGATCCATATGAAGCAATTCAAAAGGACGAGAAGTAGTCATGATAGTCTTCGAGGGGTGCTTGGCTCTGGTCATCTTTCCAGCCTCAGAAGCCCCACAAAGATGATCTTTGAGGAATTTGACACCCTCGATGCCAATGACGTGCTTTTTCTTCACGAGCGTGTGTAAGTTCCTCATGCCAGCATACCCAGTCGTCGATGCCATAGCCAGCCTTCTGAAGCTTTAGCAAGTAGACAAGTGGCAGGCTGTGGTCCTGCAGAGAAATCAACAATATACAAGTCTCCTCTCCTAAAGCCTTCGAAGACTTTGGAATTGTCAGATTCCATGAGCACTAAGCAACGATATTTGCCAAAGACAACAACCATATCAAGATCACAAAGCATTGAGGCAGACATGAGGTTGAATCCGAGGGACTCGACAAGCATGACTTTATCCATGTGTCGATCCTTTGAGATTGCAACCCTACCTAGACCCAATACCTTGCTTTTGCCTTTGTCAGCGTAGGTGATATGCTTCAAGTGTGATGGAGATAAAGGAGTGTTCATCAGTAAGCTCTTGTCACCGGTCATGTGATTTGTACATCCACTATCAAGGACCCACTCAGTAGCTTTGGGTAAATCATCCTGCAGAAGAATTAGTGCATCTTACGAACTCATATACTTCAGAGTGAAGAATATGACATCAAATTCATCAGACATATTTCATCAATTAAAGCAACATATGTATATATAGCAATGTGAGGACGTGAGAAACGAATAAATCATTTCTTCATGATTAGCTTGCGTCCTTTCAAGCATTTCAAGTCTCCAGCAAATTCTTCAGACGATTTAGTTCGTCTGGAGACCTAACCCTGCATAAGAGATTAGTTCCTTTTCTTCACCACCCACATCTGGAGGGGTGGCAAAGAGTTCATCATTCTGCGAGCTCCATAAGAGAAAGGTGGCATAGACGCCAGACCACTTCGTTTCACATAAGAGGGGTTAGGGTAAGCATATGAATAAGCAGAGAAATTCTTCGAGGACTTATGAACATAATGATTTGAAGAATAATGCATATATTCATAGCCCTTAGGCTTTCCCTGTGAAACAGAAGTGTTAGCACGATGATGTTCATGTGAGGACTTTGATCCATGTGAGTAATTTGATCCATATGAAGACTTTGGTTCATATGAAGAATTTGATCTGGGGTTCTTATTCTTCACAGGTGGTGTCATGAGGACATTCACCTGAAGACTTTCAAGGCACTTTTTGGGAACCCAGATTTTCTTCATAGGGGGACCATTCCTGCAGTTAGATCCAACATATCTAGCAAATACCTCACCATTCTGATTTTTGAACAGTTTATAGTTGGAGTCAAATGACTCATCAGATGAATATGAGGATTCACAAGTAAAGCCAGATAAAGTGGATGGATCTACGGGAGGTCCCTTCGCAGCAACCCATGAGGTTTTGGGATACTGCTCCGGTTTCCAGTAGGTTCCATCAGCATTGAGTTTCCTCTCAAAGGCAATACCCTCTTTCCTAGGGTTCCTATTCAAGATCTGCTTTTTGAGCACATCACAAAGAGTCTGATGCCCTTTGAGGCTTTTGTACATGCCTGTCACATACAATTCCTTCAACCCTGCATTTTCGTCAGTGATACTAGTGGTATCCTCAGATGAGGAATTTGTGACCATAGAGATAGTTGAAGAATTTGCAGCAATGGAAGCATTTGAACATTCAGGTGAAGAATTAGCAGTTTCACGTTCAATGCATTTCAAGCATGGTGGAATAAATTCTTCCTGAGCGGAACTGATCTGTTGAGCAAGCAAAGAATCATTTTCCTTCTGAAGATCTTCATGACTCACCCTTAGCTTCTCAAGATCTTGCTTTCTTTGAAGAAATTCATAAGAAAGCTTCTCATGATCGGCTAGGAGAGTTTCATGACGACCTTGAAGGTTGTCAAACTTAGACTGTAGTTGCTGAAGATTATCAGTCAGTGTTTGAGTTCGATCTATTTCCTCACCTAACAGATCATCGCTTTTGTCTAGCATATTTTGAACCTTTTCCAAAGCCTTTTGTTGTTTAACAGCAATATTAGCAAGTTTGGAATAGCTGGGTTTGAGGTTATCATCAGATTCATCCTCACTTGACTCAGAGGAGGGATATTTGAATACCTTGGCACCTTTTGCCATGAAGCAGTAGGTGGGAGCATAGTCATCGTTGCCGTCATCAGCAGTGTTGGGGAAGCCATTTTCCTCAGTGTTGAAGATGGACTTGCTAACGTAAGCAGTAGCGAGGGCTAGGCTCGCCACACCAGAGTCTGACTCCTCAGATGCCTCCTCTTCCTCATGTTCCTCAGATTCAGCTTCAGAGTCCATTTCCTTGCCAATGAATGCCCGAGCTTTCTTGGAGCTGCTCTTCTTGTGAGATGAAGACTTTGAAGATCTTGACAATGAGGACTTTGAAGATTTCTTCTTCTTCTTAGAGTCATCTGAACTATCATCCTTGTATTTCTTCTTCTTTGATTCCTTCTCCCACTGAGGACAATCAGTAATGTAGTGACCAGGTTTCTTGCATTTATGGCAAGTTCTCTTCTTGTAATCACGGGATGAGGAATCTGATTTCATGTCATCACCTCTTGAGGATTTTCCAATTCGGCCACGTCTAGAGAACTTCTGGAATTTCCTCACGAGCATTGCTAGCTCCTGACTCAGTTCTTCAGGATCACCAAGGCTGCTACCAGAATCTTCATCTTCAGATTCAGAGACTGCCTTGGCTTTCAGTGCACGAGATCTACCATAGCTAGGTCCGTAGAGATCTCTCTTCTCAGCTAGTTGGAATTCATGAGTATTTAGCCTCTCGAGGATATCAGCAGGATCAAGTGACTTGTAGTCTCCACGTTCTTGAATCATCAGTGCCAGTGTATCGAATGAAGAATCGAGTGACCTCAGCAATTTCTTCACCACCTCATGGTCGGTGATGTCAGTGGCACCCAGTGCTTGAAGCTCGTTTGAAATGTCAGTGAGGCGATCAAAGGTTTGCTGAACATTTTCGTTGTCGAGTCTTTTGAAGCGGTTGAAGAGATTGCGAAGAACGTCAACTCGAGAGTCTCGTTGAGTTGAGACTCCTTCGTTGACCTTGGACAGCCTATCCCAGATAAGCTTAGCTGTCTCCAAAGCACTCACTCTGCCATACTGCCCTTTGCTCAGATGGCCACATATGATATTCTTCGCTTGAGAGTCGAGTTGCTTGAATCTCTTCACATCAGCAGTGTTTACGGAAGGAGTGACAGAGGGAACACCCTTTTCCACAACATACCAGAGATCGTTGTCAATTGCCTCAAGATGCATGCGCATCTTGTTCTTCCAGTAGGGGTAGTCCGTCCCATCGAAGGTAGGACACCCAGCTGAGACCTTGATCATGCCTGCAGTCGACATAACTAAAACTCCAGGTGGTTAAACCAAAATCACACAGAACAAGGGAGTACCTCGCTCTGATACCAATTGAAAGTGCGTTATATCGACTAGAGGGGGGGTGAATAGGCGATTTTTACAAATTTGTCACTGACGAATTTCAAGGTGAGGAAATTCCTAAGCGACGAACTACTTAGCAGCAGAATGAGTACTCAGATGCAAGCATAATAGAGCAGTAGCACAGTCATCATGATGAAATGAAAACAAGCACAGAGTACGAGTAGCGTAAACACAGGATAAGCAGGCTGAAGACAAACTGACTGAAGAAATTGAACTGAGGAAATTGAGAAAGTCTTCAGTCAAAGTCTTCAAACAGTAATGATAAAATACATAGCGAGTATGCGAGGAAATGAAAGGGTTGAGGAAATAGAACCAGTAGCTCGGTGAAGACAATGATTTGGTAGACCAGTTCCAACTGCTGTGACAGTTGTACGTCTGGTTGGAGCGGCTAGGTATTTAAACCTGAGGACACACAGTCCCGGACACCCAGTCCTGAACACACAGTCCAGGACACCTAGTCCTCACAGTATTCTCCTTGAGCTAATGTCACACAGACCTCGCCCAACCACTCGTGGTAAGTCTTCAGGTGACTTCCAAACCTTCACATACTCGGTCACTCGGCAATCCACAATTTCCTCTTGGATGCTCTAGACCATGACGCCTAACCGTCTCGAGGATGCACAGTCCTCAAAGGTAACAAGCGTCGGTTCCACACAGGAACAATCTCTTCAGTGATGCTCAATCACTTTGGGTTTGTAGGTGTTTGGGTTTTTTTTTTGGGTTTTTCCTCACTTGATGATTTTCGCTCAAAGTCCTCGGAGGATGGGATGCTCTAAATGACAAGTGTCAATCTATCTCTCGGAGCAGCCAACCAGCTAGTGGTTGAAGGGGGCGGCTATTTATAGCCTAGGGAGCAGCCCGACATGATAAGACATAAATGCCCTTCAATGATATGACCGTTAGGTGGGTAGGATATTTTGGGACAGCTGGCACGTAGCACAGCAACGGTCGGAAATTTGAGTATCAAATTCCTCAGGGCTATCATGTACCTCACTTGTAGGCAATCCGCACTGGCGAATTCCTAACTCCTCAGTCAGAACAAATTCCTCAGAGAATAGAAGAACTTCGTCTCTGTCACTGAAGAACTTGACTAAACTGTATGAGATTTCCAATGGCTTCACTCGAAAGGATTGGGTAGGTGTAGGATTTTGAGTTGAGCATCACTTGGAAACTTTTCCTTAGTTTTACCTCGACCCCCTTTAATAGTACGGTGTTTCCTATGACTCAAGAAGAAGAAAATGAAACTACGAAAACAAAAGTCTTCACGCTTCATAATCCTCGCATGAATATCAAGTCTTCAGGGTCACACCAATTTCTTCACTTTCAAAGTCTTCAAGAAAACCAAAGTCTTCAGTTGAAGACATTCATTTTTAGGGGTCGACATTCATCGTAAATAACAAACTCCTCATAGACTTATAGACCTGTGTACACTCACAAACTCATTAGTCCCTTAACCTATAAGTCTTCAATACACCAAAATCACTAAGGGGCACTAGATGCACTTACAAAAAGGATGATGGCACGAGTGCCGATGCAATACGAATGATGCGGTGATGAATGCAACAAACAAATGAAACACACCGCAACAATGAAAATAAATAGAAGGCAACTGGAGCATTGGTCTCGGGGCGTCACACAATATCATCGCATAGCCTATACCATGTCAATGATTTTCCCTTCAAAGGTAAAGGGAAAACCTTCTTCTTAACTTCATCTCCGGGTAAACTTGCAAGCTTAAATAATCCAAAATTTTCATTCACATGTATCAAGTGCATATCGGGATGCTTAGTTCCGTCTCCTACATAAGGATTAACTAGCAGTTGTTCTATCATACCTGAAGAAATATCATAACTAATAGTTTCAGTAAGTGCAGTAGGTTGAGGGGCAACTCTTTGTGTTTCCGGTCGAGGTGAAGATACCCTGAATGAACCGCTCAAAGGATTGTTCTCCATAGTAACAAGTGACAATAAATTTCAGCATCTAGTATAAGTTTTTCCTTACCGATTTCCACTTACCAAGAGCGCTTCACTCCCCGTAAACGGGACCGGAAAAGAGTCTTGATGACCCTCAAGTATAGGGGATCAATCATAGTCCTTTCGATAAGTAAGAGTGTCGAACCCGACAAGGAGGAGAAGGAAATGGCAAGTTGTTTTCAGCAAGGTAATTTCTGCAAGCACTGAAATTGTAGGTAACAAGTAGTTTGATAGCAAGATAATTTGTAATGGACAAGTAACGGTAACAGTAAATAAGGTGCAGCAAGTTAGCCCAATCCTTTTTGTAGCAAAGGATAGGCTGGAACGGTCTCTTATAATAAGCAAAGTGTTCTTGAGGGCACATGGGAATTTCATCTATTCACTTTCATCATGTTGGTTTGATTCGCGTTCGCTACTTTGATAATTTGATATGTGGGTGGACTGATGCTTGGGTGTTGTTCTTACTTGAACAAGCCTCCCACTTATGATTAACCCCCTCACAAGCATCCGCAACTACGAAAGAAGTATTAAGATAAAATCTAACCATAGCATTAAACATATGGATCCAAATCAGTCACTTACGAAATAGCGCATAAACTAGGGTTTAAGCTTCTGTCACTCTAGCAATCCATGATCTAATAACTACTCCACAATGCATTCCCTTAGGCCCAAAGATGGTGAAGTGTCATGTAGCCGACGTTCACATAACACCACTAAGCGAATCACAACATACAATTCATCAAAATGTTGAACACATATCAAATTCACATGATTACTTGCAACGTGACTTCTCCCGTGGCCTCAAGAACAAAGGTAACTACTCACAAATAATATTCATGCTCAAGATCAGAGGGGTATTAAATAGCATAATTGTCAGGACCCCGATTCTAAGTCACACCGATCTAGCCTGTAACACCTCATATCACTTTGCGGCCTCACGCACGGTATTCCCACGGGTGTCGCCTTACCATGGCCCGGGACCGTTTGCGCCTTTTGGCTCACGTATATGATAGTGTCGCTAGCATCCATATGACAGAGAACCCGGGCCGACATGGCTAGTCGTGAACCCAAAGTGGCACTAACTTACGTGGACAGGCATACATGAATCAACATCGAGCATGTCGGTCAGCAGCATGTGAATCCGGGCTGTAGCACTGGGCTAACAGGACTCCGGGAACCTGGGCTATAGCAGTCTAGGCAGGACTCCGGATGTCACCGCGTGACATTTCCCCGAAGGGACAGACACAGGAACGAAGTGAAACACATGCCGGCCAGTCTAAGTGTTCCGGAGCAGTAGTGCTGGGCTAGCAGGACTCCGGTAAACCGGGCTGTAACGGACTACCAAGGCTCAGTGGAGACACCAGACTACATTTCCCCATAAGAGAGGCTGCCAAGGATAAACAACTAGATAGTCGGATCCCACACATACCAAGCATTTCAATCATACACACAATATGCTCGATATGTGTAAATACAACATGGCATCACAACAAAACTCTACAACTCAAAGTATTTATTCATTAGGCTCCGAGGAGCCAAGTATTACAAACATGGGTCTCATGACCCAACATTCAGAGCATACAAGTCAAAGCACATGCGGAAGCCTATCATGTCTGAGTATAGACATCTACAAATTGAAAAGGCTGAGAAGCCCGACTATCTACCAGATCCTGCCGAGGGCACAAGATCGTAGCTGAGGTAACAAGCTAAACGTCGAAGTCCACGTGGAACTACTAGCGAGACTGAAGTCTCTCTGCAAAACATAAAATAGGCAAACGTGAGTACAAATGTACCCAGCAAGACTTACATCAGAACTATCTACATATGCATCGGTATCAACAAAGAGGGTGGTGGAGTTTAACTGCAGCAAGCCAGCTTTGACTCAGTGGCTATCCTGAACTACGAATGCTGGCAACTCTTTTGAGGTGGCGCACACGAGTCCACATATTCACCATATCAATACACCACTATGGATCCGCTCCCGTCTCCCTAAGAGAACGCCATCCATGGCACTCACACTTATCTTGCGAGTTCTAGAGTATCCACTTTCACTTGTCTATGAACTGTACAGGCAACCCAGGAGTCCTTTATCGCGGACACGGCTATTCGAATAGATCATATTAACCCTGCAGGGGTGTACTTCTTCACACACGCTCTCGCCACTTACCACCATGTACACGTCGTGTATCTCGGCAACCTTCAAGCGGAAGCCTGGCGAGGGAGTCGGCCACGACCTGACTAACCACACAAGTCTCTAGTCCAGGTTTATCGCCTATCCGGGTTCCATCCGCGAGGAGATCCGGCCGGAGTTTCGCTCACATCCCCAAACGATGTGTGCAGGGTTCCCGAGACACCAAACGGGCGCCCGGTACACCGTGCCACGGTGTATCTACCGCAACATAGCCCACCCCTAGGGTCAGCGCTACGCACGGCACCCAACACATATCCTACAAACACCAGAAACTAGTTGCAACTCCTGGACAGAGAACAAGGGCGGCTAATAAGTCGAGAGAGTCAATTAAGGGTCCCAATGTGTGGTAGTAGTTGTTCATGGATCACAAACACAGAACTCAGTTCCTGAGGACGGCTTCAATGAGACAACCCACCATGTACTCCTACATGGCCTCTCACCAATACCTTTACCAAATTGTGTTCACACACTTAGCTCTCAACAGCAGGACATGTTCACACACCTCTGAATCATCCCCAATGAATCAGACCAGACTCAACTCTAAGCAGTAGCAGGCATGACAAACAAGCATAGATGAGTAGGCACATCAGGGCCCAAACAACTCCTACTCATGCTAGTGGGTTTCATCTATTTACTGTGGCAATGACAGGTCATGCAGAGGAAAGGGGTTCAACTACCGCAGCATGTAACAGTTGAATCGTTGTTGTCAAATGCAGTAAAAGAGAGCAGAAGCGAGAGAGTGGGTTTGTATCGGAATGAACAAGCGGGTTTTGCTTGCGTGGCACTTCTCAAGATAATATAGTTCTTCATCGGTGTCATCGAACTCATCGTCGGGACGTCGTCTACTGAGAGGGGACAAATACCGGCAACAGAGAGGAAGCACAATCAATGCAAATGCAACAATATGATGCATGATCATGACATGGCAAGAATGTTATGATTTGCACTAATGTATCTAGCAACAATTTAAATGAAGTCCATATGAACCAAGGGTTCATATGCAAACTCCATATTTAGCATTTAAAATGCCATTTGAATGTTTTCACTTATACAGCAGGTATAAGTTGGTTTTTCATGCATGAAAGTAGCACAAATGGATAGATTGGATTTTTCTGATCATTTTTCATATATAAATTATTTGATTTGGAGCTACGGTTGAATTACTATGAATTTTAGAAGTTTAGGATATTTTCTGAAATAAATAAACCATTTCTGATTTATTTAAAATCCCAGAAAACATTTACAGCATCAGCATGATGTCTGAGTGATGTCAGCAGGTCAACGGCCCGGTCCAGGTCAAACCTGACGTGTGGGGTCCACACGTCAGTGACACACTAAACTAACTAACTTAGTTAACACTAACCTAGATTAAACTAATTAGATTTAAACCTAAGCTAGGTTAATTAGCCAGGCAGGGCCCGCATGTCATAGACCCAGGGGAGGTCAACCCCCTAGTCAGCGAGGTCAAACTCGCCGGCGAGGCCAAACGCGGCGGGGCAGTGCGGGATTCGTGCTCCGGCGACCAAAACGATGGCGGAGCACATCTACGTGATGCGGGGAGTGAGCCGTGTCGAGTGGTGGCAGTGGGTGGAGCTGGGGTGGCCGGAAACGTCGTCGGCGACAACCTTGGCGGTCGCCGGAGTTCGGGCGAGGTCGGGCCCGACGCTAGGGGGCACGGCGAGGCGTGTGGGGAGGTGCTACGGGCTCCTGTGAGTGCGGCGAAGACGATGGCGTGCTCAGAATCGAGCCAACGTGGCTGTGGCCACGACGGCGACGTGCGGTGGCGGCGGCGGGTGCGGCCGAGCTCGGTGCAGTCGATGCAGGGCTCGAGAGCGAGAACGGGAAGGATGGGGAGGTAGCTGAGCTCACGGCGGTCACGACGGAGCAGACGGCGAGGTCGGGGACGAGCTGGTGCGGCGGTGACGGCGAAGGGGATCTCCGGCGGCGTTCAGTGAAGACGAGGTCAAAGAAGACGAAGCAGAGCGTGCGAGCGCTCGGGGCTCGGCTAGCTCGATGTAGTGGACGACGGCGGAGCTCGTGGACACGGCAGCGCGGCGCGGGGACGACGGTGGACGCGGGTTTCACGGTGGCGCGGGCGCGGCAGCGTCGGCCATGGTGGAAGAGGGCGAGGGAGAGGTGTTGGGGGAGAATGGACGTGTCCAGGCGGTTGGGGGGGCTACGTGGAAGTCGACCAGTGCATCCAGGGCGAAGCGGCAAGCAGCTGGCGCCGTGGCGAGCTCGCGCACGCCGGCGTCACCTCCCTGCCTGCCTGGCGGGGACGAAGCAGCTGGCTGGCATGGGCCAGCACAGTGCTGGGCCGCCAGGTGGGCCGGCTGGTGGCTTTGCCAGGTAAGTTAGTTTTCCCTTTTATTTCCGTTTTCTTTATTTATGCAAGTTTGTGGCTTTTCTAAAAATACCTAGGCAATTTCAAAAATCACCAAACTGCTCATGCCCACTGTATAGAGTATATCCAACATGGAACATTTCAGTTTGGGATTATTTGGGCATTTAAAATATTTACTAGCATTTAAATGCCCAAATGCAAGTTACATATGATTTAATTCAATGACCTTATGATGACCTAGAAAATTGTGAACCAATTTTGGCAGAGGTTCTAACCCAAGACAAAAATGATGGACATTTTAGAAGGGCATTTCAGGTTCATTGAAAAAGATTTTAGTAAACCCTAGTTGTTTCCAGGGGGTGCTGGGGGTTCTATCATCCCCATTTCAAGTTTCTGGAAAAGTTTAAACATGATGCAACACTCTAATGCATGAACTAGCTAGGGTGTGACAATAATGGATCAGAACATATAACCTTCCTCCAAATAAACCATATAGGAATCAACTAAAAGGTGTAATCAAGACAACTAGTCACCCACAGATACCAATCGGATGTTCCGGTACAAAGATTGAACACAAGAGATGAACTAGGGTTTGAGATGAGATGATGTTGTTGAATTTGTTGATGGCGATTGGCCTCTCAAAGATGAGAGGGTTGTTGGTGATGACGATGGCTTCGATTTCCCCCTCCGGGATGGAAGTTCCCCCGGTGGAATTGCTCCACCGGAGGGCAAAAGTGCTCCTGCCCAAGTTCCGCCTCGAGACGGCGGCGCTCCATCCCGAAAGTCCTCTCCTTATTTTTTCCTAGGTAAAAGACCTCATATACCAGAAGATGGGCACCTGAGGTGGGCCGGGCTGCCCACCACCCACCAAGGCGCACCTGGGGTCCTGGCGCACCCTGGTGTCTCGTGGGCACCTGGCAGCCTCCCTCTGGTAGTTATTTTCTCCAATATTTATTAAATAGTCCAAAATAATTCTCCATAAAACTTCAACTCATTTGGAGATGTGCAGAATAGGTATCTCTGATGTAGCTTTTTCAGGTCCAGAATTCCAGTTGCCGGTATTCTCCCTCTTTGTGTAAACCTTGCATATTATGAGAGAAAAGGCATTAGTATTACTCCATAAAGTGTTATTATGCATAAAAACATTATAAGTAACATTAGGAAAACATGATGCAAAATGGACGTGTCACTACCGCTTGGACGCAGATGGTACTACCACTTGCAGCGGTACTACCGCTCACGTCCAGCAATACTACCGCTTGCCCTTCGGTGGTACTACCGCTGTTGGGCATGGTAATACCGCTGTGACCTAGTTTTTCAGAATTTTTGCACCTACTTCTATTCCCACTTTGCATCCCTTGGCTTATGCAATGGCTTTACACCTGCTTTTCCCTTGCTCTGTGTTTGTGGGTTCCAAGTGATGGTAGCTCCGTTCATCATGCTCATCGCGAGAACCCAGAGGGTCCCGATGGTTCCAAGCGCTACCGTACCACGGATGGTACACCAACCAGTTCCCGTGGTCCTCCTAGGCAGCATGTGAAGATGACTGCTAGTAAGCTGAAGGAGAAGGAGAAGTACACCCCTCTTGATGAGATGTCTACAAAGGAGTTTGGTGTATTCCGTATTCGCAATCCGTATCACCATGCTCAGGATGATGCTCTTGTTGGTCGTCCCTTCTGGACCAAGGAGCAATCCCTTATCTATGTGGATATTCTGAAGGCCAAGAAGAAATTGTTTGTTATGATCAAGTCTATTGACATCACTCGCATGGAGAAGGACTCGGATTACTTTGTAGAAGCTCTTGCTCTTTGTCACTAGTGGGGACTTATTCCTATCATCACATTCAATAAGGAATGTGATGCGGAGATTGTGGCCCAAGTCTATGCCACTGTTCACTTTCATGCCAATGAGGAGAGATCCATGTCATGGATGACTAGAGGGAGGAGATTCAAAGTTGATTGGAAGAACTTCATGGACTATCTGGGCATTGCTGATGAGGGGAAGACAACCCAATTGGTCTCCGGCCTCACAAGGATACACCTCCTTTTCACAAGTCGAAGCTTGTCCAGTACTCCAGGACTGTGACTACTGCTTAGGGGGCCACTTGCATAGAGCTCATCCCGTTCTTGGACATTATGCACCGTATCTTTTGCAACACTCTTTTCCCTCACATTGGGAACCTGGATTAGGTACACTCCTGTTTGGTGTATCTTCTCTTGCTTTGCATCAAGGAGAAGGACATGACATCTACTTTGGATATCTCCCACATCATGTGGCGTGAGCTTCGTTCTGTTGTGCTTGACCTAAAGGTGCCCTTCTATGGCCCTTATCTGTATAAGTTGGTTGAGACTACATGGGCTGCGGACTTTCCAGGGGAGGCGCTTCCTACTGAGCATATGGTCTCTCATGGGGTTCTGAACTTGCACCAGAAGGAGAACTGGGGGACTGCATCGGTTGGTATCGATGAGGAGATTGCCCGCACTAACTCTGATGATGAAGCTGTGCCGGATTATGAGTTTGTCCCTTCTCCTGCGAAGGTACTGTCTTGGGCTTCCAAGTTCAAGTCGAAGATGAAAAAGCTCTTCTGCATTGAGGCCGAGGGTCAGTATAGGGCACATGTTGCTGAGAAGAAGGCCCGTTCGCGTGACAAGGCTCTGATGAGGCATTTGGGCATGGAGGTCGCTAGTGGATCTTAGGATAGGATCACTGATGAGGAGCCGTGGATCACGCAGCATTGCAAGTAGTCAGATTCAGAGACAGAACGTCAAAACGCAGCAGCAGAGGAGTCTGGGGAGCACGAGGACTCGGATGAGCACGAGGAGTAATGATGTTCTGGAGCATCACAATCACCTTGGACGTGTTTAGGGCTCTTTGCCCTTTTGGTGTCTCGATGCCAAAGGGGGAGAGAGTTTAGGGATTTTCCGAGTCACGAGTGTGTCTTGTTTGCCATTGCTTTCGTTCTCTCGTGGAATCTTTCTTGTTTGGTTTGCTTTAAGTTTGTGTGTGGAACCTTAGTACCTATCATATAGTGTGACACATATGCTACCTTTTCTCTATCTTTATGTCAAGTACCGTATTAGCTTGTGAGATGGTATTTATCCTATGTTCCATCCTTATGCTCACATGCTATTTACTTGCATCCTTGTTTATCCATCTCATATTGCTGATGCAAGTATTGTCGGTCTATAAAATATAAGGGGAGCATTGATTCTAGTGTGTGTGCTTTACATTCCAAAGGCATACCCAAACAGTGCACACATCTAGGGGGAGCCCGTCTATATTTTGTAGATGTTGGGATTGCATATTATCTTATCTTATCCTTGTGCAAACACCATGTTGTCATCAATCCACCAAAAAGGGGGAGATTGTTAGGGCATATTTCTCCCTTAGTGGTTTTGGCAATTGATGACAATGCTTTTGCGGACTAATCGTGTGCATTGAGCATTTCAAACAATCTATTATATGGCACAAGACGATTCGTGCCCCTCAGAACTTTTGCAAAGACGGTGTTTTTCCTTCATTTCATTTTTGGTGGATTTGAGTCGTAGGAACACTGTACTATTAAGAGGGGGGCCGCTTCGAAAAGGATTGGGTGGAATCAACATGTACACAATCTCTTTGCACCCTCGTTCCTTCTCGGCAATTGAGCTTGTCCTTCCTATGTGCTTGAGCTATCCAGATCAACATAAGTGGTAGTACCGCTCTGCTCAGCGGCAGTACCGCTCCAGCGGTATTGCCACAATTCAGTGATGTCCTTACTTCCGCTTGATTTCTATGTTCTGTAAATAGGCGGTAGTAGAGCGGCAGTTCAGCGCAGCAGTACCGCTCTAGCGGTACTGCAGCTCTAAGTGCAACCCCACTACCGTAGGTTTATTGGGCTCACTAAAGCTAAGCGGAAGTACCGCTCCGGCGGAACTACTGCCGTACTCTACCGCATGGAGTACCGCTTGTTTTCTGCATTCTGGAATGCTTAGTCCCTCGACCAGAAGTAGAGCGGCGATTGCTAGCGGTAGTACCGCCCAGGGCGGCACAACCGCCCTTCCTTCCTCTACTACCGCTAGATTCAGCTGTTGTTCAATACCAAGCGGAAGTACCACTGGTGAGAGCGATAGTACCACTCCGGCGGCACTACCGCCTCCCTGATCTTCCGTGCCAGTGGAACTACCACTCACCTGAGCGGTACTACTACTTGTGCATGGGTTGTGGGTGCATAACGGTTGGATTCCTTTCCCCACTATATAAGGGAGTCATCTTCCCCAAGTTGACTCACCTCTTCCTCCCCAAGCTCCATTGTTTCTCACAAGCTCATTTTCGCCCAATCTTTTTCCTTAGCCAATCAAACTTGTTGATTCTTTAGGGATTGCTTGATAAGGCCTAGATCTACACTTCCACAAAGAGAAATTTGATTCCCCTCACTAATCCCTTGCGGATCTTGTTACTCTAGGGTGTTTGAGATTCAAGGCTCCGCGGACCCAAAGGAAGGTTCGAACTCTAGGGCGTGTGCGAAGAACTCAACCTATCCAACCAGCTAAACGCGCTGCCCTACAGCCTAGCTCGATGAACAAAGAAGAATGACACAGCAGTTTACCCAAGTTCGGGCCACCTTGCGGTGTAATACCGTACTCCTGCTTTGTGGTGGATTTGCCTCGCGAGGGGCTGAGGATGAACTGGTACAAGGGAAGAACAACCTCACGAGGTTTGCTCTAGTGTGGGTGTGGGTTCAAGATTCGATCCCCTCCTACGGTGGTGGCAACTCTATATTTATAGTGGCCTCGGTCCTCTTCACCCCAAAACGAAGGCGGGAAGGGATCCCACAATGGCCAATTTGAAGCGGGACAAGAAGTACATCTTATCCTGACGAAAGGTGGTCTTCGCCTGCAAAAGCCTCCGGTCGTGACTCTGTGGTGGGCTCGGCGATGACATCCATCCTGCCGTCCTAGTGGTCTTGGTCTTGTTGCACGGGAATGGAAACCTTTGGCTGATTCCTCAGGACCACGCGCCTGCGCTAGCCTCCTTAGCACCAAAGAGGAAACCTGCTCCTCTGCGCCCGCTGGTGCCCGCTTGGCCTTGGTCATCATGGCTTGCGTCATCTCCACCTCATAGAAATCTCCGCTCCTTAGGAGCCGGCCTGGGGAGGCCACTCCCTCCGGAGGTCTTGGTGTCGCCAGCCTCGCGAGGCTTGGCCCCTCGCGCGGGTCTTGTCTTGAAGGTGCTGCTGATGGGCCGTACTAGGCCGCCAATGGAGCCATGCCATGTGCCGCAGGTAGGGAAGTCTAGGTACCCTGGTTCCCAGAACGCCGGCAGTAGCTCCCGGGCCCAAGGCGCGCTCGGACTTGGCTTTGAGGCGAAGCCAAAGGGCAAGGGCGAAGCGCCGCGGGCCCCAATCACCTGCGGACCGAGTCGACGCGTGGAGCTTGATGGGACGTGGGCGTCTCCACTTCCCCACGCCGCCTCAGCAACTGCCTGGTGCATGCAGAAAAGCCATCATTGCTCGGGACGTAATAGGCCGGCGCTTGGCCTTCTTCCGGCTATAAATGGGGCGGGCGGAGCCCCCAGCCCATCTTCATCTTCTCGCTGCACGCTCCTCCTTCTTCCTCTTCTTCATCTTGCCCCCCTGCCAGAGCGTCCATGGCGCCAGTGAGGAGGTTCTCTACCGCTGAGAAGGGAAAGGCTCCCCAGGAAGGGCCGGGCTCGCCACCGCCCAAGAGAGGCCGCGGTCGGCCCCGGAAGCACACCGCAACGCCAGCGGTGGCTTCTCGAGGGCGCGGTCGCACCCCTTCGAAGGCCGGCGCCGCCTCCGGCAGTCATGGGGGTGCCTCTTCCGCAGCGGAAGTTGCCGTGGTCGGGGCAACGGGGGAAGGCATGCGGCGTCTATCCGGCCGCCGCGCCCATGCTCCCACTCGGCCGATGCATCCCCGGAGTTTGTGGTGTGGATGGAAAGGCCCGCCGGCATTTGGTTCCAGCTCCCATGCTTCTTTGCGGATGCACTGCCGGCCGGGGGACCCGGTGGCCTCTGGCTGCAGGCCGATGGCTGCTGTAGCAAGGCCTCGTGGGTGGAGGCTGAGGTCACCGCCGCCTGTAATGTGTTCCTGAATCGCGGGTGGCAGCCATTTGCCCGCGCGCGCGGCCTGCACGGAAGGTGCACCCTTCACTTCAAGTATGATGGCGCTGCGACCCTCTTCGTCAGGGTCTTCGGGGAGGATGGCCAGCGGCTAGGGTGCTGCCTGGAGAGCGATAGCGACGATGACGACGGCGATGACGACGATGGCCGGAGGGCTGGCACCATCGCTGGCGGTGAGCTTGCCCTTGACGACGGTCATGAAACCTCCAGCAGCGGCAGCTCCTCTTCCGGGGAGAGCACGAGCGATGGTGAGTACGACGAGCCGGCACACCGCTGGGCTCGTATCAGGGAGGGTGACGAGCCGCCTCGCCGCCACGCCCCGGTGAAGCAGGAGGGGGGCTCCGACTGAGCGCGGGTGTTGCTGGGGCCGGGTCTCGGGAGCCGCTGTAGTCGGGCGGCCACTTTTGTTTCTTTCTTTCCCTGCATCAGAAGAGTAGAAGCCCCTATCGGGTCGTGTAATGAACCAGGCGCTTGCGTCGTTATGCTATTGCTTTTGTGTTGTGTCGTGATATCCATGTTGCTATTGATTGAGATGACTTAGCTTGGCGTGCTTGCGGTAGATTCTCATGCTGCGAGGACGTGCCTCTCTAGGGCTTGGGTTTCCTTCTGGAAGATTCAAAGGTCGTCGAGCCTTAGGAGGCATCCTATGACTACAAGGTTAGGTGGCCTCTGGAGGTGCCGCACCTTGCGCGAGCCCCCGAGCATGGGCCGGTCGCCGCTAGTACGTCACATCACGATGCCCGGAGGCACGGACTCAAGGGGGACATGCCTGTAAGCTCGTTTGAGAGCGTCGCACAAGGATTAAGACGCCAAAGGCTGGGGCACCAAGGTTTTGACCAAGGCTTTGGCGAGGTGTGCTTGCGGGTCATCCTGGCGTACACACCGTGCCCAGCCCCACGCACCTGACACGCGAGGGAGAGCGACGGGTAGCTTTCACTCTCACTAAGGCAAGACCTGAAAGAGCGAATGCTGCGAGGAGAAAAAATTCCCAACCCTTCAAATAAAAGACGCGAAAGCTTCAAATTTTATTTCAAGAAGTTGCAAGTCAGCTACAAAAAGCAAGCAAAAGAACTGCCGCGTTCGGCACCTACACTAGTCTTCAGGTCTTCCCACCAGCGCAGAGCATGGGGCCTCCACTAGGACGTGCGTGGGAGCCCCCGTGAGGGCCAAGGGCGGCACTCAGGAGACTCCGGGGCGTGTACAGCCCCAACTCATTATTACATGAGAGTGTCACGAGTGGAGACTTGAGAGGCGCAAGGCCTTGATCACGGATAGAACTTCTGAGGTGCTGGATGTTCCAGGGATTCTGGATGGGGACCCCATCCTGCGTCTCCCGGCGCGTGGCGCCAGGCCTGGAGACACGGGCGATCTTGAACGGGCCCTCCCACATAGGAGAGAGCTTGTGAAGCCCTTCCCTGGAGAGCACCCTCCTCAGGAAGAGGTCACCCACCTCGAGGGTCCTAAAGCGGACGCTGCAGCAGTGATACCGCCATAGCGCCTGCTGGTACCTCGCGGCACGGAGCGAGGCCTGGCGGCGGACCTCCTCCCCAGCACGAGATCCATCCCCCGCGAGGCGTCCTGGTGTCGGGGTACGACACCTATGGGATCCCGAGAGACACCTTTACGATTCGGCGGGGGGAGAGGTATGCGCAAAGAGCAGAACCAGTGATCGACGCGGGAGGTTTTTACCCAGGTTCGGGCCGCTGATCAGCGTAAAACCCTACTCCTGCTTTGTGTTCTTATTGATGTTCTTGAGCCCAGCCTTCAGGAGCGCTCGCAATGAACAGTATGTTCAAAGAGCAGCTACGCATGTAGAATGGGCCAGAAGTTCTCCTCCCCTGTAGTAGTTGCCTTGGGCCTCCTTTTATATGCTCAAAGGGGTCTCCACAGTGGCAAAATGTACATACATTGAGGTGTAAAGTAGCTACAGGGTATCATACCTAACCCCTGACGGATTAGGACAAGCGCATTTAATGCACCGTGAGGTGTCCATTTAGGTGTCCTCACTTTCTTGGGGATGGAAAAAGGGGCCATCCCATCAGCACCGCTTAAGCTCTCCTCCACTGGCGCGCTGCCACGCATCCAGAGAAGGACCCAGAATGTCAGACTTGTTACTGTGCCAAAGCGGTGGCACAGTGGCGGAATCTCGCCAGGCGCCGATCCTTGCCGGGCACCAAACCTTGCCGGGCGCCAGGGCTTGCCGGGCGCCAGGGCTTGCCGGGCGCCAAGCTTTGCTGGGAACCAAGCCTTGCCGGGCGCCGAGGCTTGCCGGGCTCCACGGGCCATCCCGGCAAGGATCTTGCCGGGGAAGCTGGCCTTCGATTTCCAGCTTTGCTTATCTGCTGATCCTCAGATCTCTGACTTGACGATTTCCTTGATGACTTGAATCGACCTCGAGCTGATCCCGGCAAGCCTTGCCGCGAGGACGGCTACAACTGCCCGTGCACAAGTAAGGGGTACTAGTGGCCCAATACTTAGTACACCGACAGGAGCCCCCAGGCCTGGGCCATACACGAGTGCGAGGCATTGTTGGGCTAGGCCCAAACAGTGCATGGGCACGTGTGGCAGGGAATTAACTGCTCGTAAAGATCTTGTTTTACTGTGCCCCCACTACGCGCACGGAGCGCGCGATGTGGGAAGTGTGCCAAAAAGGCTGCAAACTGTTTCGCGCCCATAGAGGCGCATTCATATTGGGGGATAAACAAGGTGGCCCCGCTCCTTCCCCATAAAAAGGAGAAGGCGTGGAGGCGCAAACCTATTCAACCCCCTCTTCTTCCCAATCTGGCCATCGCCATCGCCTTCCTCTGCTCGAGCTCAGAGGGAAACCTTTCTTCTCTTCTGCTCGCTGCTCCCGCGCTCATTCCGTCCTCCGGCTTCCATTTCCACAGTCGCCATGCCGCCCAAGGCCAGCAAAGGCAAGGGCACGGACAAGGAGGCGAAGGCTGAAGTTCCGGAGAGCGAACTGGTGAAGATGCGGAAGAGGCTCGTCGTCTTCCCTCCGACGCTCGACGCCGAAACTTTGAAGGGACGATACCAATGCATGTGGGCGAAGGGAACGCAAGCTCACCCCGCCACACGCGTAATCCTAGGTGCTAGTTCCAAAGGCGGATCGGACAGATACCCCTTCTTCACTGCTTACTTTTATTGCGGGCTCTGTCCACCTTTTTCCGATTTCTTCAACGACATCATGTATACATACGGCTTCCGCCTTCTTGATTTCATGCCGAATGCCATATTTTGCATGTCGATCTTTGCCCACCTTTGTGAAAATTTCGTTGGCGTGATCCCCAATTCTGCTCTTTTCCGCCACTATTTCTATCCTCGAATCCAAAAAGGAGAGGCTCTCTCTGGATCTATTGCTTGGATTCCAACGGCCTGGAACAAAGAGATATACCCAGATGGAGTTTACCGCGAAAAGTGGGACGAGTGGCGGGCCGAATGGTGCTGGATCCAGGAAGCAGATCCTCATCCTTTTTGTCATCCCCGGCGACAGAAGGTGGTCCGCGGCAAGGATTGGGGCGATCTCGCCGCAGAAGACGAGAAGCTCACAATCGCCACTACCAGGATCCTCCGCTTGAAGGCTGCCGGGCTGACAATGGAGATGATCGGCTTCGACTTCCTCCGCCGCCGCATCGCCCCTCTGCAGAATAGGGGGAGGCCAGCCTGGGAGTATAAGAACGCAGCGGATGTCATGAGGCTGCGCCCCGGGCTGAACAATAACCTGACTGTTATGCAGCTTGGCGCTCTCTGCCAAAAGTTATTCCAGCGCGAAGACAAGCACCGGCTGCCGGCAAGGATCGTCCCCTTGTGCAACAACTCTGCATTGGGGTCGATCATTGCCTTCTTGCCGATGTTCAACGCCCACGGCCTTGACCCGACCTTGGTCGAGCCAAGCGAGGAAGAAGCATAGAAATTCTTCGACAATCTGACGAAGAAGCCTGTCCGGCAAGAGTCAGATCTTATTCGCGCCACCACAGATCAGGAGGTAGCATACATCGCTACCAGAGTGGAGGAAGCGAATCTTGCTGCGGAGGCCGGCAGCGTTGGCTTCACAGAGTGGGAAGCCAGTGATGCAGAGGTGGTAGTGGAGGCAAAACCTGCCGAGGAGAGCAAGGTTGCCGGGGAAGAAGGCGGCGCAGTCGCTGAAAACTCATCCGGCGAAGACACGGCCGAAGAGGAGACGCGAGAAGAACCCTCGCCCCCGAAGAAGACAAAGCGTGTCCTTCGGAAAGCCGCATCAGGCGTCCCGGCAAGCCAGCCTACATCGAGCGGCGAATCCCCCGGCAAGACCGGACCGCGGCAGGGGGCCCGTCAACAGCCAACGCGGCGCACGAGACCCACACCAGCGACCACCGCCGGAGCGGCAGGAGGGTCTCGTACAACCGTGCCAGAGGCTGCCCCGGCGCCCGCCACAGCCAAGCGGCCCAGGACCCCTCCTCCGCCTCCCCACTCAGACATCGCAACGGAGGTCGACTTCGGCATCGCCGGCTTCAGTCCGGAGTGAGAGGAAGAAGAGTGAGTACCTGTCACAACTTCCACCTTCCAATCTGCATCAGTCTTACTGACTTACTTGTGTTGTTTCTGCAGTGACACGGAAACCTTGCTGGAGAGGATGGCGAAGAGGTCAAGGACTTCTACGGGCGACGAGCCCCCGGCAGGCTCCACTAGCGTGCTAGAGACCGTCATTGTGAGCCCGGAGCCTAGTCCTCAACGCAGCCCCCAGTGTAAGTTCATTGTGCCTTTTTCTGTTGGCTAGTGCCGAGGCTTTCATTCTTGTCGCTGATATCTTTGGGTTTGCAGGAGAAGAACGGCAACAAGGAGAAGATTGCCCCATTGTGCCTCCTTCATCGACCGCTCCGCCCACAAGCACATCCCCGGCAAGAGATCCTGCCGACGAGCCTGTCCGGATTGAGGAGGAGCCGACAAGCACGGACTCCGGCATCCCACCCCCGGCAACCGGAGTTGCCGGGAGAGGCGAAGCCACCCCTCGACAGCCCGACGCAGGTACTCGATCGCCTCAGAGTGCTAGTTATTCTTTTCCCCCTACTTCTTTATCTTTGGTCACTTCAAAATCTAAAAACTCTATCTTATTCTGACCTCCTTCTTCACCCTTCAGAGTTCTCTGCGATGGAACATATGGACGTCGACGCCGTCATCGAGGAGACCGCCAGGGATGCTGCTGCCGAAGCGGACAGGATCACTGCCAGCGAGGCCACCAAGGATGATGTTGCCGGGGCTGGTGATGCTCTTGACGGGGAGGCCGCCAAGACAGCACAAAAGGAAATCGCGGAAGAACCTGCTGAAGGGGGCGACAGGGAGGCTGAGGACCATACTGACGGCATTCCTGCCGCAGGAGCGCCAGGCGCTGCACCGGCCGCGGAGCCCCCTGTCACTGGTGAAGCGGCCACTGAAGACCAGCCATCAACATCTGACGAGCCGTCATCTAGCAAGTATCTCAAGGTTGGCGAAAACCTATTCATCAACTTGCCAGGGACGGCAAGCACCGAGGCACCAGCCGAAGGAGAAATTTTCGAGGAAATTATTGCCGCTGCCGGGCTCGAAGTTGTTGACGATCCCAGCGCTAGCAGTGGCAAGTCTGAAGAGGATCAGCTTCTTCAGGCCATGGGCAAGAACTTCCGCAAACTCCAGGCTCTCCATCGTGCCCGAAAAGAGAAGGCGGACTCCAGAATGGCAGTTGTCGAGGCAGCCGAAGCGGATTTTCAAAGGCGCGTCGCACAAATGCAAATCTGGCACGCTGAGGCCCTTCAAGAGCTGGTTGCTGGTCGAGAACAAGTGAGCCAGCAATGGAATGAGGTCCTCCTGAAGCAATCAGACATGGAGAAGGCACATGATGAAGCTGTTCAAAGGATCGCTGCCGAAGATGCTCTCCTGACGGGGCGCCGCGTTGCTCTTGACGCTTTCGAAGAAGATCTCACCGCACGTGAGCAGGCGCTCGCCGCCAAGCTTCGTAGCAAGGATGAAGACATTGAAAATCTTGTCGCGCGGCGGACCCAGGAGCTGGAGCAAAAGCACAAGGAGGCGCTCGAAGCTCTAACTGCAAGTCACGCCGGCAAGCTCAAGGAGGCCGTCGATGCTGCCGAAGTTGCAGAGGCCGCCAAGAACGAGCTGAGCGACAAAGTGAAGAGGCTGGAGACAGATCTCGACGAGCATGGCAAGGAGCTCTCAACGCTCAAGGGGGACAGGGAAAAAACCCTCCACTCCTTGGCGGAGATGCAAGTCGCCCTGTCCGACAAGACCAAGCAGCTCTCCTCTGCGGCTGATGACATTGCGGTTCTGGAGCTGAAGCTGACCACGCTGCAGAAATCTCTCGAGGCCGGCAGGGCCCGTGAGAAGGCTCTACTCAAGGATCTCCAAGGAGAGAGGAACCTGCTCAAGAGCGCCGCCGCTGCCCAAAACGAGTACGAGAAGGGAGTGGAGATCTGGACTGGTCGTCTCATTGCTGCCGCGGAGAAGCTTACCGCAGAACTGTCAACCATGGGCTTGTCGAACTTCAGATATTCTTCCGAGGAAAGAATATCCCCAAGCGCTAGATTGACGATGTTCTTTGAAAGCATCATCAACGCGTTGAGGGCGCTCCAGTCTAGCCGGGAGACCCAACTGGCGAACGAGACTCGCCGGCTTTGCCGGGCCGTCCTTCGCAAGGTGCTCCTCAAGGTGGTGCACAACAATCCTGGCATCGACCTCTCCAGCGCACTCGGCCACCTGCCAAAGGATGCAAATGTTGAGGCGCTTGAGAAGTGCATCGCGCCAATCCTTGAGAAGGTGGACTCCATCAAAAGGATCGAAGGCCAGCGCAGGGATTGAGTGCTCCTCTTTTATTCTTGCCGCCATCATCTCATGTAAAAGACAGTTAAGTCTCAAGTTAGGACTGCGGCAACTCATGGATGTAATATAATTTAACTATGTTTAGGCTCATGCTAGCTACTTTCCTTGTCTGATTCCTTTATGTATGGAGTTCATCCTACGCTTACTGAAAAACTTGCCGGCGCGCAACCTGCCGCGAGCGCTTGGTGCGGGACTTCAGCAGCCTGCCGGAGGCGCAGCGGCCGGCAAGACTCCTTGGCGTTCTCAGTGCAGCCACTTAAATCGTTGAGCGGACTCGAAACAAAATAAGGGCGCAACTGATTACAACAAGGGTTCCTTCGCGTGTAGATTTTCCATACAAGGGTCGGAATCGTCCAAGGAACTTGGTACTAAAAGAAAAAACTTGCTCTGAGTTTTTAGGACTTAGCTTTCTGGCTTTGTTCTTCCTCCGGCAAGCATATGATTCCGAACGTCACCAACTGGTATTCATGTCTCCCTTCCCCCCCGGCAAATGTGCACGCGAGGAATCCTTCTGTTGGAACGCCATCTTCGGTCTCCAGGCGGACAGCGCCAGGCCTGGTGACTCGTACTACCCGATAAGGGCCTTCCCACTTTGGCGTCAACTTGTTTGAATTCTTGGCGGATTGAATCCGTCGAAGAACAAGGTCGCCTTCCTCAAGGCTTCAGGCATGAACTTTGCGGCTATGATAGCGGCGCAAAGCTTGCTGGTAGCGTGCAGCTCGCACAGCAGCCTAAAGACGATTCTCCTCAAGGAGCACAGCGTCATCTTGCCGCAGTTGCTCTTGCTCGAGCTCATCATAAGCGAGCACTTGAGGAGATCCGTATATGAGTTCCGTGGGGAGAACTGCTTCCGCTCCATACACCAGAGCGAAGGGCGTCTGGCCGGTGGCTCGATTTGGTGTCGTTCTGATTGACCAAAGAACCACCGGCAACTCATCAAACCAGCGTCTTCCGCACTTTTTCAGCCTGTCAAAAGTTCTGGTCCTGAGACCGCGCAGCACTTCAGCATTGGCCCTCTCCGCTTGGCCGTTGCTTCTCGGGTGAGCAACAGAGGCAAAACAAATCTTGCCGCCAAGGTCTTGGACGTACTGCATGAAGGTGTGACTTGTGAACTGCGTGCCGTTGTCGGTGATGATCCTGTTAGGCACACCGAAACGGCAAACAATTCCTTTGAAGAACTTGACAGCCGACTGCGCTGTCACCTTCCTCACTGCTTCCACCTCCGGCCACTTTGTGAACTTGTCGATAGCAATGTACAAGTACTCAAAACCCCCGGTAGCACGGGGAAAGGGGCCCAATATGTCGAGCCCCCAGACCGAAAATGGCCAGGAGAGAGGGATTGTTTGAAGAGCTTGAGCTGGCTGATGTAATTTCTTCGAATGAAACTGGCACGCTTCACACCTGGTTACTAGTGCAGTCGCATCCTGGAGGGCAGTAGGCCAAAAGAAACCTTGCCGGAATGCTTTCCCGGCAAGCGCTCTTGACCCTATGTGAGAGCCACACATGCTCCCATGTATCTCTGCCAACAGCTCTAGTCCATCCTCCCGAGTTCAATTTCACACCGTTTGGTCTCTTTCTGTACAGGACGTCATCGACGAACTTGTACATAACAGACCGACGGGCTACTCTCTTTGCTTCTTCTTGTTCCTCAGGGAGTTCACCTGTTTGAAGGAAGTGGACAATGTGCTGCGCCCATGCTGGAGCCTGAGGCTCAACAACTAGGACTAAAGGCATCTCATCCGCCGGGGAAACATTTGTCTCGATAGCAAGGGCCTGAGGCCTTGCCGGAGCCTGTTGTTCCCCGGCAAGCGTGTCGATCCCGGCAACTTCCTTGCCGGCGGCTCCGGGGAGCTCTGCCGGGAAGTACTGGCCAGAGTTTAACTTTCTTCTCTTTTCTTGCCGCATTGATGGTGCCACGGATGATTGAGTCAATTGGAGCACAAAAGTTCCTGGTTCCATAGGCAACTTGAGGGTAGCACGCTTTGACAGGTCGTCAGCAATGCTGTTCTCGGCACGAGGGACATGCTCCATTTGGAGACCGTCAAAGCGCTCTTCCAATTTCCTCACTTCATCTACGTAGGCCTGCATCAATGGACTTTGATAGTTGTTGTTGACCTGCCTGACGACAAGCTGTGAATCACCTTTGATAATGAGCTTTTTGATACCAAGGTCTACCGCGATCCTAAGACCGGCAAGCAAACCTTCGTACTCTGCAGTGTTGTTGGTTGAACTCTCCTAGGGAAAATGCATTTGGACTACATACTTGAGGTGCTCTTCGGTGGGTGCGACAAGAAGCACACCAGCACCGGCGCCTTGCAGCGAAAAAGCCCCGTCAAAGTACATAACCCATTGCTGATCGGTTTCCTTGCCGGGGAGACTTGTTTCTTGAACTTCTTCGTCTGGCGTCGGGGTCCATTTTGCAATGAACTCCGCCAAGGCCCTGCTCTGAATTGTGGAAGTGCTTTCAAACTTAAGGCCAAAGCTGGACAACTCCAACGCCCACTCCACGATCCTGCCGGTTGCCTCCGGATTTTGCAAAATCCGTTGCAACGGAAAGCGAGTGACGACGGTGATCTCATGTGCTTGAAAATAATGGCGCAGCTTCCTCGAGGCCATAAGGAGACCGAAAAGCAACTTTTGCACACCAGAATACCTTGATCTAGCTCCTTGCAAGAGGGAGCTAACAAAATAAACTGGGCGCTGCACCACCTTTTTCTTCTGCACGGGTTCCTTTGTTTGCGCAGATCTTGTCTTGCCGGGATCAACCCTTGCCGGGGAAGATCTTGCCGCGTCATCTGGCGGTCCTGCCGCTGATGTTGCCTCCTCATCAGCTTCCCTCTGCGCCACCAGCGCAGCACTAACCACTTGATTTGTCGCTGCCAGATACAGCAGCAACGGTTCTTGTGGTTTAGGTGCGACTAGCATCGGCGGAGAAGAAAGGTATTTCTTCAAATCTTGCAGCGCCGCCTCCGCTTCCGGAGTCCATTTCATTGGGCCTGCCTTCTTCAAAATTTTGAAGAAGGGTAGGGCGCGCTCAGCAGATTTGGAAATAAACCTGCTTAGAGCAGCAACACAGCCGGCAAGACGACGCACATCCTTGACGCGTCTCGGCGCTTCAATTTGCTCAATGGCTTTGATCTTGTCGGGGTTAGCTTCGATTCCCCGGCAAGATACAAAGAATCCGAGGAGCTTGCCAGAAGGAACACCGAACACGCACTTCTCAGGATTGAGCTTCAAGTTGATCTTGCGCAAGTTCGCAAATGTTTCTTCTAAGTCTTGAATGAGCGTTGCTTTATCCTTAGTTTTGACCACTATGTCGTCCATATATGCCTCCATATTTCTATGGAGTTGTGGCTCAAAACCAATCTGGATTGCTCTGGCGAATGTTGAACCAGCACTTTTCAACCCGAAAGGCATCCGTATAAAACAATACGTACCACATGGGGTGATAAAGGCGGTCTTCTCTTCATCTTCCTTTGGCATAAAAATCTGATGATACCCTGAATAGGCATCAAGGAAGGACAGGAGATCACAACCAGCGGTGGCATCCACAATCTGGTCGATGCGCGGCAAGGGAAAAGGATCTTTTGGACAAGCTTTATTGATATCTGTATAATCGATACAAAGCCTCCATTTCCCGTTTGCTTTCCGCACTACAACCGGATTGGCCAACCAGGTTGGATGAAGCACTCCTTTGACCAGTCCTGCCGCCTCCAGCTTCTTAATTTCTTCGGCAATGAATTCTTGCCGCTCCAAAGCCTGTTTCCTCACCCTTTGCTTGACGGGACGCGCATGAGGACAGACAGCAAGGTGGTGCTCAATTACTTTCCTGGGAACGCCGGGGATGTCAGACGGTTGCCATGCAAACACGTTGACATTCGCCCGCAGGAAAGCAACGAGCGCGCTTTCCTATTTGTCATCTAGGGTGGAACTTATGGTGAAAGTTCCCCCCGTCCCGTCCTCCCTGGCAGGCACCTTCTTGGTTTCCGGCGGGGCAGCCTTGGACTTCTTGTTCTTGCCGGTGGAACTCTCTGGCACGTCCTCGACGGAAGCGTAGCACTCCGAGGAGGTGCGCTTGCCGGAGTTGGCGCCAAGGTTCCTGCCAGTCTTCTTCTTCCCCCCGGGAGTTCCAGCGGCAGGAGCAGATGCCTTGATGGCAGGTGCTGCAACTGCTTCCCGGTAGAGTTGGTCGGCACACATGAGCGCATCCTTCTTATCGGAATGGATAGCGATGACGCTCAACGGCCCAGGCATCTGCAAGACGTTGTACGCGTAGTGTGATGCCGTCATAAACTTAGCCAGCACCGGCCGACCAAGGATCCCATTGTATGACATGGGGATCTTGGCGACATCAAACACCACCTTTTCGGTCCTGAAGTTAAGCTCGCTGCCAAATGTTACCGGCAGCGTGATCTTGCCCTTCGGCTGGGTTCTTCCTGGGTTGACCCCTTGAAATGTACCCGTTTCCTCGAGGTCTTCGTCGGGAATCTGAAGCTTTGTGAGCACATCTGGTGAGATTAAGTTTAGGCCGGCCCCGCCGTCAACTAACATCTTCGTCACCTTGAGGTTGCGAATTGTCGGGGAAACCAACAATGGCAAACACCCGACCGCAGTTGTGCGATCAGGGTGATCCTCGGCGTCAAAGATGATAGGCGTGCTGGACCACTTCAGAGGCCTACATGCATCGGGGGATGGCTCTGCCGCATTAACCTCCCGCACCCACTGTTTAAGTTGGCGGTGGGAAGAATGCAGCGAGGCACCCCCATCAACGCACATAGCCTCCGTAGCCTTCTGGAATTCCTGCTCACTGGATTCGTCATCTTCTTCATCATCATCTCCTTCTTTATCTCGGCCCCGAGCGGGCCGATCCTTCTACTGCTTGGCCTTGCCGCGGCGACCTCCTCGGCCACCGCGTTTCTTGCTGGACCCCTCAGCACCATCTTGGGCCTTCTCCTTATCTCGCCTCTCGTATTCGGCCTTCTGCTTCTCGGCAAGCTGCTCAACTTGCCGGCAGTTCTGGAGATCGTGGCCCTTAGTGCGATGGATCTTGCAGTACTGCTTGCCGGAGTTCTCTGACTTGTCGGCAGCCGCCAAGGCCTGACAGGAAGGGCACCCGGCAAGATCCTTGCCGGGGTCGCCAACCTTGGCCTTCTTGGCGGCGCCAGGGTTGCCGGATTCCTCGACGGCAAGCATGGCCTTGCCTCCGCGCTTCCTGTTCCGCCGCCGGCCTTTCCTTGACGGAGCCGCGGCATCTTCTTCTTCTGAGTCGCCTGTCGCACCAACAGCTTCACCGGGGAGTTTCCTCCCCTCTTCAGCTCGAGCACACTTGTCGGCCAAAGTGTAAAGCTCAGCAATACTCCTGACTTTGTTCATTGCCAGCTCTTCCCGCATCCTGCGGTTACGCACGTTCTGATGGAACGCGCTAATGACAGCAGCAGGATGAATGTCAGGAATATTGTACTGCACCCGGCTGAATCTCTGCATAAACTTGCGCAGGGACTCGCCCTCCCTCTGAGGGATGATGTGCAAATCACTTTCTTGGCCAGGAGCTTGGTGGCCTCCAACAAAGGCGCCAACAAACTGATGGCACAGATCTGACCAGCAAGAAATAGAATCCTCCGGCAGATGCATCAACCACGACCTGACGTTGGGTTTGAGCACCAACGGGAAGTAGTTGGCAAGTATCTTGTCATCTCGGCCCCCGGCAGCCTGCACCGCAATGGTGTAGATGCTCAGGAACTCCGAGGGATGAGTCCTGCCGTCGTATTTCTCCGGGACCTCTGGCTTGAAGGTTCGGAGATTGGGTCATTGGACTTGCCGCAGCTCACAGGTAAACGCCGGAGGTCCTACCTCGTAAGGCAAGTCTCCTACGTTCCCTGGCGCAGGCTCGTCGACAACCGGCCCCGCGCGCTTATCAGACTGATAGCGCGCTTCCCGCCGCCGCTCGATGGTTGTTCGAGCGTCTTCCTTGCCTCTTTCCTGGAGAACCAGACGCTGATCACGGCGCATCCGTGGATCAGACGACGCCGTGGAAACTTCCTCATGGCGGTCGACTTGCTGAGTCGTCGGCCGCCGTTGATGTCGCGGAGGAGAGTGCACTGTAGTTGCACCACCTCCGGTTTTCTCTGCACCGGCTCGCATCGGATCGACGGGCCTCCGCTGAGAGGGCCCTGCCTCTTGTGGTCCATCCTTGTTAGCGAAGCCGATAAGGCTCTGGATAGTAGCTCGCCACTCCTCCATCTTCTCCGGGGCGGGAGGAAAATCGAGGAGCAGCAGTGCACGTGCCAAGGCTTCCGCTGGCGTAGGTGGTGGCGACAGGTGCGAGGTGCGTGAGGTGCTCTGACTCCTAACCAAGTTAGAAGGAGCACCGCCACGGTCACGCGACCGCGCACCACCTTCACCGGCAGCTCGGTGTGCATGCTGGTCCCACGCATCTTGGGATATATGCGTAGAAACCTTTTCGTGGGGACGCCCCGAACCACCAGCGCCATGATGTCGCTCATCTCGCACGACCTGGGCAGGTTGCGAGGCTCGCGCCGGCGCGGGAGCTCCAGCAGGCGCTCTTCGATCCCTAGAGTTTGTTGTGCCACCCGTAGGCAACACAACACCATCTCTAGATCCAGCGGCGCGCAAGTTACCACTGCCACTGTGAACGATACCGCTCGCTTGGCTTGGGTCACCAGAACGCCGCGGGGGTTCTAGTCCTCTTCCTTCTGCACCCACACCATCGCCTGTCTGCGAAGGCGCGGGCAAAACGGACCCGGACGGTTGTGCTGTCACAGCGTTCTTCTTCTTGGGTGGCATGATGATGAAGATGATGAAGGAACTAGGGCGTCGACCACCAGATCAGGTTCGCGCAAACTTCAATCCCCCTACCTGGCGCGCCAAAGATGTCGGGGTACGACACCTATGGGATCCCGAGAGACACCTTTACGATTCGGCGGGGGGAGAGGTATGCGCAAAGAGCAGAACCAGTGATCGACGCGGGAGGTTTTTACCCAGGTTCGGGCCGCTGATCAGTGTAAAACCCTACTCCTGCTTTGTGTTCTTATTGATGTTCTTGAGCCAAGCCTTCAGGAGCGCTCGCAATGAACAGTACGTTCAAAGAGCAGCTACGCATGCAGAATGGGCCAGAAGTTCTCCTCCCCTGTAGCAGTTGCCTTGGGCCTCCTTTTATATGCTCAAAGGGGTCTCCACAGTGGCAAAATGTACATACATTGAGGTGTAAAGTAGCTACAGGGTATCATACCTAACCCCTGACGGATTAGGACAAGCGCATTTAATGCACCGTGAGGTGTCCGTTTAGGTGTCCTCACTTTCTTGGGGATGGAAAAAGGGGCCATCCCATCAGCACTGCTTAAGCTCTCCTCCACTGGCGCGCTGCCACGCATCCATAGAAGGACCCAGAATGTCAGACTTGTTACTGTGCCGAAGCGGTGGCACAGTGGCGGAATCTCGCCAGGCGCCGATCCTTGCCGGGCACCAAACCTTGCCGGGCGCCAGGGCTTGCTGGGCACCAAGCTTTGCTGGGAACCAAGCCTTGCCGGGCGCCGAGGCTTGCCGGGCTCCACGGGCCATCCCGGCAAGGATCTTGCCGGGGAAGCTGGCCTTCGATTTCCAGCTTTGCTTATCTGCTGATCCTCAGATCTCTGACTTGACGATTTCCTTGATGACTTGAATCGACCTCAAGCTGATCCCGGCAAGCCTTGCCGCAAGGGCGGCTACAACTGCCCGTGCACAAGTAAGGGGTACTAGTGGCCCAATACTTAGTACACCGACACCTGGCGTGCCTCGTCAAACGCCAAGACCTGCGGGGAGCGATGTTTGACCTCATGAGGGAGGACCACTGTCACACCCTGATTTTCATGCCACAACACTTAAGCTAATAAATCATGATAAAATGTGGTTTGACAAAAACTTTTGAGTGTTTTGGACTTTGCTTGATTTGGATTTTTGTTTGCTGTTTGCAAGTGCTCTAAAAATCAAATAAATCCTCCAACTCTTATGCTCCTTCTCCTTGATCCAAAACTTTGCCCAACGATCATGCCATGTGTATAGGACAGAATAATATTTTCTGGCAAAAATAATTTGGCCAAAAAGTAATTTCTAAATTAGGTTTTCCAAAAACCCCTGAGTTAAGGATTGAACTACAAGTACTTAATTTGGGATGTGAAAATATTTCAAAAATTATATTTGAATCCTATTAGATATAGGACTCCCTAAAACCACAAAAATATTATTTTAAAAGTTATTTTGCTATTTTATTTAAAGGCTTTTTCTTTAGGCCAGAAATGGTCTTTAATAGGTTAAAATAATTTTAATGTTACAAAAATATTTTAGAAAATTTAGGGAATCTCAGTGGACATATATTGTCCATATATATGAGTTTCAACACATGGTCATGACCAAAATATTGGTCAAATCCCTCAAAAACCCTTTCTGGACATTTCAAGCTTTTGAGATGTTTACAAAGGAAATATTCTCCATTAAATCCAGGAAAATTCTACCATGTCACAAGTGTCCTACTTGATGATACTACCAAATATCATGACATGGAGAAAAACATAACCCCATCAAACCCTCTCAAAACCATTTCTATCCTTTCTCTAGTTTGAGCAACTCTACATTGCCAACTGTCTCCTTTTGATCCCAAATTTTGTGGGCATGCTCTAATCCCCAAATGATGACACTACACCAAGTGGTGCATCAAGGAGAATAGATCTGCATGACTAAATCTTGGGAAACCCATTTATGTTGATTTCTAGGGTTTGCCAAAGTTACATTGGCAACTTTCTTCAAATGGACTCAAACTTGCTGGTCAGCCTTATTTTTATCTACCATTTGATCCTGTTAAGTATCAAGTCAAGGAGATACCACTTGCTATCCCAAACCACCACCAAACACCTTCTGGCAGAATCTTATAATTCATGTTTTGGCTAGCTCCTTTTATCTCCATGAGTTGAAACTCCACCCACACCCTCATATTGTCTCTCTTAACCTCCCACAAGCTTTCTAGCTCAAGGGGCAATGATTGAGGGGGGGGGGGTGAAACCCCATTCTCCCTCTCTGGACAGCAACCTTTCTCCCATTTTCTCACCTCTCTCTCACTCTTGGCAAGCCCCAGAGCATCCAAGGCCTCCTACCCCCCTTGTTTATTCCTCCCGCAGCCACTAGACATAAGTGGACGCGCGGGCACACGCGAAAAGCCACGGGTGCCGGCCAAAGTCGCACTCTAGAGCACCTGGTAGAGCACCCTACCGTTGACGCCGCGCTCCCGACCACCTCGAGCCTCCCCCGCACGCCAGTCGATGCCCCTCGACGTCCGCAACGCGCCATGCCCCTGCCCCCCTCCTCTCACTTCCTCCTACTGCCTACTCTCGCACGCGCACAGGCCGCCCGAGTGTCAGTGCAACAGACCCTGGGTCCATTGCACGGACTATGCATAGGCTAGAGACAAAATTACAAGACCAAGATCAGACCAAACAAGAAGGATCTATTCCTTTGAAGGATCCAAGTGGAAGTCGAGAAGGCCAAGGTGAGCCAGAGGAACAAGGCATCGCTAAGGGAAGGACCTACCTTGCCGGGCAGGCGAGCCCGGCAGGGTTTTGCCCTAGAAGCAAGCTCTCAGATTGTCCCGGCAGGCCTGCCGGGGCTGGCGGAGGCAAGCCACTCCACCGCTCCACCTCACAAGCGACGCAAGTCAGTAATCGAAGCGGTGTCGAGCTCCAAGGTGACTAAGTGGCTGCTTTCTGCCACATGGCAGCCACTTCCTACAGCAAACACCTCCATATGACACCCATCCTGAGACGTGTCAAGCGAGCAGGCGCAAAGCTGGCAAAACAGCCCGGCAGGGCCTGCCGGGCGAGCTGTGATGTGACACTGAGCGGTGCATTTAATGCGCTCTGTCAGCCTGCAGAGTTAGATATGATAGCACTTTTAACTATCTAATCAGTACGCAAAGACTGATTTGCCACTGTCGTGACCCCTTAATCTATAAAAGGAGGCCCATGGCAACGATAGAAAGGGTTGGACCCTCGCATATCCATACACGCGTAGCCACTCTCGCCCCCAGAGCGACCTTGTCGGGCGAGTGTGCTGCGTCCACCACCATTTTCCACCATCAATCCACCAAAGCAGGAGTAGGGTTTTATGCCTCACGGCGGCCCGAACCTGGGTAATGACTGCCCGTGTGATCTCTGCCGTGCTGCGCGACACTTCTCCGCTCTTTGTGCAACGTGCCCATCCCCCCGCCGAACCAAAAGGGGTCATGGCCCCATAGGTGGTCATGGTTTCCCACGACACCGAGACCTCCAATGGACAGCCTCACACGCGCGACGCCTCTGACCCTTCCACGCTACCTCTTTTCTCTCCCTGGTAGTAGACCACGCCCAAGAACACCCCGGACATGGCCCGGTGTGTCAATTCGGCCCCTGCCGTTGCCTAGGCCACAGCCGTGGTCGCCGTCCACGGTGCTTCGTGGCCTCGCCATATAAGGCCGCCCCAAGCCCTCCTTTCCAACCCATTTGCCCCCTATCACTCTTAGAGCCCCGCTGGACCAACACACACCTCTCCTCGTGCCCTCCATAGCCAACCTTAGCCGGAGAGCCACCGTCGGCCCAGTGCTAAATTCGTGCTACCCGAGCCCCCTCCTCCTTACCTCACCGTTTCTTGCCATCGCCATCACCATCGTTGAGCTTTCCCGTGCTCCATTTCATCCTCCCCATTCCTGCCTCGTCGTGCCCAACATCGCCGACGCCATCCTCCACCGCGGCTGATGGGGTGCTCGCATCTGGCCGTCCCTGCGATCGTGGCGCACCTCGGCGGATGCGGCTCGCCCTCCCAAACCCGCCGGTGTGCTGGGCGCCGACGGAGGAGGCCGGTGCCGCCGGGGAGAGCGCCGACGCCCGCTCGGCCTCACCTCCTCTGTTTCCCATCGCGTCGCGCCGGAGGTTGAAGGCGGCCTGCCGCTGGGCCCCGCGCATCAGCGACCCAGCAGGGGGGCCCGTCAGTTTAAGTGGAAACGGCTCCAGCTGGATCCACTTCCCCCGCGCAGAGGCGCACTCCGGGGATGCGCTTTCGACGTCACTTCTTCCGCGCGTACATCCGAGTCGCTGGGCTGGCCCACTTGCTATTTCGTGCTCAGTGCGCACGACCGCCGCCCAAATCTAGCCCGAGTTGGTAATTTCCTTTTCTTTTCTTTTTCTGGAAAACTTGTAAAATCCATAAAGAACTCACTTAAAGTCCAAATTTGGTGATTCAAATTCCTAGTGGTTCCTAAATTCGTGATCTATCACATGGTGCTATTTGCACATTTTTCCAGGAAACTTTTCTTCACACATATTTCATAAAACCCTATTTTCCTATTTCTGTGATGAACTTTAGAAAATCACAGAGGGCTCAAATTTGATCCAAATGCCATGATACAAATTTCTAAGTGCGTCTAAGTTCATAACTTAGGTTATGAACATTTTTCTTAATACTTTCTGTGCCACACAAAATAATGAGCCATTTCTTCATATTTGTCAACTTTGCAAATTCATAGGAAAATCATTTGAACTCCAAATCTATTGAAACCAAATCCTAGATGCTTGTAAAATCATGGGTAGTGCAATGAGTGCCTTTTCGCATTTTTCAAAATAATGTTTTTGTACACTTCTTGCAAAACCAATAATCCCTTGGTTCCATCAGATTGAAATGTTTAGAAATATCCACTGATCCAATTCCAATGAAACCACTCTGGTTATTTTTCATATAACCAGAGAAGTCCTAGAAAAGTCAACTTCATATTTTTAGAGCACTTTTATTTTTGCCTTGTTATGTTGCTTATTGTGATTGCTTTCGATGTTAGTTGACGAAATAGACGGAGTACTTGGAGATGGACCAGAGGAGTTGAAGACATTGCTGAGCCAGGCAAGCAGCCCCTTGACCATGTCTATGAAACCTTTTTTTTATGCATGACATATGTCACTTTGTTATTGTTGCATCGGAATCATGATGAAAGGGTAACCACTTTGGTGGGTTGCCCCGTTTCTTTCCTCGTTGATACTTGCATGGTGCATGACCCTACCTTCCTATGAGGGTTATGCAGGTGGGAGTAGATAGGATGCTAAAGTAGTTGCTACGCAAATGGGATGGGTATATGCATGGTGATGGAGACAAAAGTATTTCCAAAGACTTTTCGAAAACCCCGTCGGGTGCCACTAATACCTGAGGGAGATGTTGTGCTAGGTAACCACTTGATAAAGAAGTGGTGTATCAAGGCAAGTGAGTGTGTTGTTTTCGAAAACGGATTGGTTTAAGTTGCGACCGTTACTCCAACCTTACATGCGCAACCACTCTACCCTTATATGGGAAAGGGCATTATTGATTACCTAGTTCGTGCTAACATGGATGCCCACATTACTAGTGACGGGAGTGGCGTGGATACTCTCGTGACGGGGTCGTGCTTGGATAGGCGGCCATGACTGTTTTTACAGGGCATCGGACACATCATTGGTACCCCGTGCTTGTGTTGTGTGATGAATATGGGAGCGTGGCTCCACAAAAATTTATTATGTGATAATGTTTGGCACGGGGGTTGCTACCAATCGAGTGGACTCTATGTTAGACACGGCTAGGGAAAGGTAGTGATTGGGTGCTTACCCCAGGTACTTGAGTTACCACGGGTCGTGGATGACACGGAATTTCCCCAGATCTTGTGGGTAAAGTGTGCAACCTCTGCAGAGTGTCAAACTATTCGAATAGCCGTGTCCACGGTCAAGGACAGTTGGATATCCTCTCTTGGGCTACATCCATTGTTTACAAAAAACACGATGTGTGTGGGAGAGAACTACTTGAGTCGAGTCGAATGTCTTGACATGTTGATTGAGCTGGAGTTGATCCAAACTCTATTTATGTTGATATATGTAACCTGTTCACATGGATATCTGGATCTTATGATGCATGCTTTACAAGTTGTTAGGACATGTCATTGCACTCCAAAACTAGCTTTTTGCAAAATTACCTACTTAGTGCTATATTATGCATTGTTGTATCTTGTTCCAAAACATGGGTTACTTGCGAGTACATTCAAACATACTCACTGGCTTGTCCCTAGCTATTTACTTGGCCAGGCTTGGAAGAACAAGAATAAGATGAAGAGTTCTTTGGTGATGAACATGCGAGCTAGGACGCTTTCCCAGTCAGAATGCCTGTAGGGTTAAGGCAGATGGCATGGGTTCAAGTTATCGACGAAGGTTTCCGCTGCGATGCTATATTCAAGACTTGACCATAATGGTCCTATTTGTGTAATCCGGTATGTAATGGATGTAAACTCTTGGTATTCCGTTTCTGTGTGTACAATGAGCATTGATCTCTAGGATCACTGTACACGTGCATTTGGTGATCACGACTTATGAGTCGGGGTCCCCACAACCGCCTCAGCCCCGTAGATGAGGAAGAACGGGGTCTCGCCCGTGGGCTTGGTCGCGGTGGTGCGGATGGAACACAGCAGGGACTGGAGCTCATCGAGCCAGCCCCTGCCGCAGGCCTCGAACTTTTTCTTGAAGCTTCTTGCCTTAAGGCCCCTTAGGACCTCCGCGTTGGCGTGCTCGGCTTGGCTGTTGCTCCACGGGTGTGCCACCGAAGCGTAGCATATCTGCGTTCCAAGGTTAGCACAGTATGTTTTGAAAAGGTTGCTCATGAACTGAGAGCCATTGTCAGTGATGATACGGTGGGGACCCCGAAGCGGCTCACGAGGCCCTTGATGAACTTGACAGCCGAGCCAGCCGGTATGGTGCGCGCGGGCTCCACCTCCGCCCACTTGGTGAACTTGTCGATGGCAACGTAGAGGTAGCGGTAGCCCCCGGCTGCTCGAAGAAATGGGCCTAGGATATCCAGCCCCCAGACCACGAACGGCCATGAGAGCAGGATGGTCTAGAGGCCCTGAGCGGGTTGGTGGATCTGTTTAGCATGGAACTGACATGCCTCGCACGATCTCACCAGCTCAGTGGCATCGTTGAGTGCCATGGGCCAGTAGTACCCGCCGCGGAACGCCTTCCCCACGAGGGTGCGCGATGAGGAGTGATGCCCGCAGTCCCCGCTGTGGATGTCGTCCAGCAGCTCACACCCCTGTTCCTTGGAGATGCACCATAGGGAGACGTTGTTTGGGCGCCTTCGGTAGAGCTCGCCGTCCCGGATACAGTACGCGGTGGCCTGGCGGGCCACACGTTCTGCCTCTTCCTCCTTCTCTGGCAAGGTGCCCCGGAGCAGGTACGCCTTGAACTCCTCGGTCCAGCAGCCCTCCTGAGGCTCGAGCGCGAGGAGCAGGCGGGCTCCCGAGGTCGGGCCGCACGCGGGGGCGCCTGAGGGAGGCGCCATGGGCGGCTCTTCCCGAAGCAGCGCTGGGCCTGCAGTGGGGGGAGCCGCCGATGGCTTGAAGAGCCGCTCTTCAAAGACGCCAGGCTTCTGGGGTTCGTGCCAGGACGCCCTCTTGGCGATGTCGTTTGCCTCCTTGTTCGTGCCGCGTGGTACGTGCTGCAATTCCAAGCCCAAGAATCGTTTTTTAATCTTGCGTACCTCTTCTAGATACGCTTCCATGTGCTCATCTTTTGCCTTGTACTTCTTGTTGGAGAAGCTGACGAGGAGCTGAGAGTCGCCTTTGATGGTGAGCCCCCTGATCCGTAGAGCCGCCGTGGCCTTGAGGCCTGTAATCAGGCCCTCGTACTCCGCGATGTTGTTGGAGACCTTCTCACCATGCTGGAAGCAGAGTTGCACGGCGTAGTAGAGCTTGTCCTGTGTGGGAGAGATGAGCACGGCTCTAGCCCCCCCGCGCCCTGTCGTGCGAACACGCCGTCGAAGTACATGACCCAGCTATCCGGTGCCTCGCCCTGGCGTGAGGGAATGGTCCTCGCCCACCCCTCGGTCAGGGGCGTCGATCTATTCCGCCACAAAGTCAGCGAGGGCTGCACCCTTGATGACCCTGGTGGTGCTGAACTCCAGCTGGAATGGCTGCAGCACGATGTTCCACTCGGCAACCCTGCCGGCAGGGTTGGGGCTCCGGAGCACCTTCTCTAGGGGGTAAGCCGAGACGACTTTGATGGGGTGGCCTTGGAAGTAGTGGCATAGCTTCCTGGAAGCGATGGGGAGTGCGAGCAGGAGCTTCTGCGGCATGGGGTAGCGCGAGCGTGCGTCGCGCAACACCGGGTGCTCGACGAGGGAAGAGGTGTCGATGGCGTCCGGCCCTGCCTGAGGCGCGGGGGCCTCAAGAGCCTCGCCTTCTATCGGGATGATTGTGGCCTCAGGAGTGCCATCCTGAGGTGGCGGTGGCGTGGCAGAAGCCGAAGCGCAGCACCGCGCACCGGCGCCCGCGTGCCCCTCCCGGACTGCCACGAGTGCTCTGCTAGCTGAGTGGGGTGTGGCGGCCAGGTAAAGCACCAGGGGATCGAGCGGTCGAGGCGCCACCATCACTGGAGGGCTGGTGAGATACCTCTTGAGGTCTTGGAAGGCTTCCTCTGCCTCCGGAGTCCATTCAAACGGGCCCTTTTTCTTCATCAACTTGAAAAACGGAAGAGCGCGGTCACCGAGCTTGGAGATGAAGCGCCCAAGTGAGGTCACGCAGCCCGCGAGATTTTGTATTTCCTTGAGGGTCTGTGGTGGGCTCATTCTTTCTATCGCCTTGATCTTCTCGGGGTTGGCCTCTATTCCCCTGTGCAACACCAAGAAACCCAGCAGCTTGCCGGACGGAACGCCGAACACGCACTTCTCCGGATTGAGCCGCAAGTTTACCGTGCGTAAGTTGGTAAATGTTTCCTCCAGGTCCTTGATGAGTGTCTTTGCCTACCACGACTTGACTACGATGTCATCGACGTATGCCTCAGCATTCCTTCCAAGCTGCTTGCCCAAGGAGATGTGCATCAGTCGCTGGAAGGTCACGCCAGCGTTGCGTAGCCCGAATGGCATGCAGGTGTAGCAGTACACCCCGCACGGGGAGAGGAAGTTGTCTTCTCGACGTCTTGCACCGTCATCTTGATCTGGTGGTAGCCCGAGAAAGCATCTAGGAAACACAGCAGGTCACACTCCGCAGTGGAGTCCATGATCTGGTCGATGCGCGGAAGAGGGAAAGGGTCTTGAGGGCAAGCCTTGTTGAGGCTCATGAAGTCGACGCGCATGCGCTCCTTCCCTCCCTTCTTGGGGACGATGACCGGGTTGGCCAGTCAATCTGGGTGCCGCACCTCTCGGATGATGCCGGCTTCTTGCAGCTTATGGACCTCCTGGACGATGAACGATTGCTTCTCCGGGGCTTGTCACCACGCCTTTTGTTTCACCGGACATGCGCTGGGGCACAACATCAAGTGGTGCTCAATCACGTTCCGCGGGATGCCTACCAGGTCAGTCGCCTCCCATGCGAACACATCCTTGTTCGCATGGAGGAAGCTGACCAGCGCCTCTTCCTGGTCCGGTGGGAGGTCGACGCCTATGGTGAAGGTGAGGCTGGAGCCCTCATCGTTGACCCGCACCTGCTTCGTCTCAGCCCGGTCCTGAGAGAACAACTGCTTTTTCTTCGTGGGCATGGCCTCCGGGATCTCTGGAGCGCCCCCCGCAACCAGTCGCGCAGCCGCCGCGGCCTTGAAAGCGAGCTTGAGGGCCAGCAGGGCATCCTTGGTGTATCCCACCACAGTGAGGATGCCACTGCTCCCCGGCATTTTGATGACGTTGTAGCCGGGGTGTCACCGCCATGAACTTGGCGAGGGCCGGGTATCCGAGGATGGCATTGTAAGGGAGGCCGATGCGGGTGATGTCGAAGTCGATGAGCTCGATGCGGTAGTTGGAGCGCGTGCTGAAGGTGACGGGGAGGCAGATCTGCCCCAGGGGGACGATGGAGCCGTCGAGCACCCCTGAGGCCTGGTGGGGGCGAGCCGGTTGTAAGGCACCCGAAGCAGGTCAAAGGCCTCAACGGAGAGGATGTTGAGGCCAGCGCCGCTGTTGATGAGGGTTCGGGTCACCGCGACGCTGCTGATGGTGGGCGTGCACAGCAAGGGAAGCACGCCTGTGCCGACAGTAGTCTTGGGGTGATCCCTGGAGTCAAAGGTGATGCCGGCCTCGGGCGCCGCCCCGCCCAAGGGAGCCCCCGAGCGTGGCTAAGCGGCCCCCATCTGACGGAGGAACTGCTTCACGTGGTGGCTCGAGGCTGGCGTCTGCGACCTGCCGAGGATGGCCGCAACGGCATGGGGCGCCGGCACCGTGAAGTGCATGACGAACAAGTCACGCGGCTCTTCCCAAGAGGCCACCGAAGATTCTGGCAGGCTGAGCAGCCAGGTGCGCAGCGTGCCCATGAGGGCCACGGGGAGCCAATTCGCCATGACCTTGTCATCGCCGCCTGCCGCCCAGATGGTCTCCGTGTATACCTGGAGAAACTCCGCGGGGTCCGCCGCGCCGCCATACCACGGTGCCAACTCCGGCCTGAACTTCAGCGGCCACCGCACCTGCCGCAAGGCAGGAGAGAAAGCTCGGAGGCCCGTGATACCCCCGAATGCGCCCGGCGGCCCGGCGGGTGGAGTAGCGCCTGCCATGAAAAATGCACGGCGTGGGCAGAGCACGGTCGACTGAGAAGCGGATCTTTGACATGCCCCTACTTGGCGTGCCAAATGTCGGATTCAGGGCTCCGCGGACCCAAAGGAAGGTTCGAACTCTAGGGCGTGTGCGAAGAACTCAACCTATCGAACCAGCCAAACGCGCTGCCCTATAGCCTAGCTCGATGAACAAAGAAGAATGACATGGCAGTTTACCCAGGTTCGGGCCACCTTGCGGTGTAATACCCTACTCCTGCTTTGTGGTGGATTTGCCTCGCGAGGGGCTGAGGATGAACTGGTACAAGGGAAGAACAACCTCACGAGGTTTGCTCTAGTGTGGGTGTGGGTTCTGGATTCAATCCCCTCCTACGGTTGTGGCAACTCTATATTTATAGTGGCCTCAGTCCTCTTCCCCCCAAAATGAAGGCGGGAAGGGATCCCACAACGGCCAATTTGAAGGGGACAAGAAGTACATCTTATCCTGACGAAAGGTGGTCTTCGCCTGCAAAAGCCTTCGGTCGTGACGCTGTGCTGGGCTCGGCAATGACATCCGTCCTGCCATCCTGGTAGTCTTGGTCTTGTTGCACGGGACTGGAAACCTTTGGTTGATTCCTCAGGACCCGCGCCTGCGCTTGCCTCCTTAGCACCAAACAGGAAACCTGCTCCTTTGCGCCCATTTGCGCCAGCCTGGCCTTGGTCGTCATGGCTTGCGTCACCTCCACCTCATAGAAATCTCCACTCCTCAGGAGCCGGCCTGGGGAGGCCACTCCCTCCGGAGGTCTTGGTGTCACCCACCTCGCGAGGCTTGGCCACTCGCGAGGGTCTTGTCTTGAAGGTGCTGTAGATGGGCCATACCAGTCCTCCGATGGAGCCATGCCATGGGCCGCAGGCAGGCAAGTCTGGGTACCCTGGTTCCCAGAACACCGACAGTAGATGGTTGAGGTCACCTCGAAACCACCTTCCATTGTGGTGAAGCTTCGTGGTGGTGTTGGGAGCCTCCAATTCGGTTGTGGACAGAGCCCCAACCTTGTTTGTAAAAGTCTAGTAGCCGCCTTCGAGGGCACCACTAGTGGAATCACGACATCTTGCATTATGTGAGGGCGTGAGGAGAATACGGTAGCCCTAGTGGCTTCTTGCAGAGCATTGTGCCTCCACACTGCTCCAACGGAGATGTACTTCCTCTCAAAGGGAAGGAATTTCGGTAACACATCCTCGTCTCCCCTGACACCACTTGTGGTTATCTCTTAACTTTACTTTGTGCAAGCTATTCTTGTGTTGCTTATCTTGCTTGCTCGTGTTGTTGTGATTTCTAGCATCACATAGGTTGCTCACATAGTCGCACATCCAGACAACCTGTTTGTTAAGAAAAGATAAAAATTGGTAGTTGTCTATTCACCCCCCTCTAGTCAACCATATCGATCCTTTCACCAAACTAGCTGGGCGAGAAACTTGCACAGTTGCGCGCGGTAACCTGCGCGGTTGCGCGGGAACAGGCTCACCAACGATACATTTGGTGCCTCTTCGAGCCCATGCGTGGTCAAACGAAATGCGTGTGGGGTGCTCAAGCATGCACTGGAATCCTCCACTATGAACGCGGTGACAAGACGTGATGATTATAGACCAGTCGACCCCCATTTATTAAAGCAACCATTTAACCCTTGTGTCTCTTCAACCTGTTGATCATGTCCCAGTATTGCAAAAAGCACACCCACAATGACAAATTCTTAGAGGGTATCCTGCACGGCTCCAATGGTGCTCTGAGCGGCTGCCGATGACGAGTGGCAGTTCACCATGCATGCCATAGTGGACACCCACAGAAGGTTCATGGAGCTCTCGATGGTGCTCCCATCTTTGTCAAGATGGTTGTAGTGACACTTGATGGGAGCTGGCAGGGGGCCATCCCTCATCCACGCTCATGACCAGTCGGACGAGGCTCAGTAGTAGCTGTGGTGATGGTTGGCAGGATGTCTTGCCTGGAAAGCTCTGCTTACCAGGGAGTACTAAGGAACCTTTCCTCAGCATGTTAAAAGACATGTGCACAAGCACTCGGCAAACATTTTTTCCATTAATACATAGATACACAAGTACATATCATATAAACTACGAACATGGATGGAAGATTACATAGTTTGAACTAAAGCTTGGCAAATAACTGCATCTTTTGATTTGAAAAAAGATAAGTTCCCCGTAATGCCTTTCTTGTCCCTCTCCTCCTAGGAGTTGCATCAAAAAGGAAAGAGGGCAAAAGGAGCGCCTGGGCAGAAGCCCAGCCCAACCCCATCAGGGCCCGCGGGACGCAGCCTGACAAGATCGGGAGGGCGCCTCCCCGGCAAGGAAGAAGAGGCCGGGGATGGAGAGAGCGGCTAGGAGATGCCCTGGTCACCACTGTCAGGACCATAGGAACGCGACAAGAGGGACACCGGCAAGGAAGACGGAGCCAGAGTCCACGAGGAAGCCTGCCGGGGTCCAGCTGGTGGAAGCGGAGTCGACAAGGCCAAGCACCCCCGTAAAATTGCTCTGTCGGGGTCCAGCTATAGATGGCGGTGTTGCCGGCGCTTAGCTGATGATGACGGTGTGACCGATGCTCATCCGGAGTCTGAGCCATCGTCCTCATGTTTGAGGACCGGGGGCTCAGCGCTGCCGTCTTCGCCATCGGTGTCTTCTTCATCGCTGTCGCTCATGGAGGAGCTTTCGTCATCTGTTGAGCTCTCCGCGCAGCACCCTAAGCGAGCACCAGAACGTCCGAAGACCTCGATGAAGAGCAGATCAGCCTCCACCAACTTGAAGTGGAGGACATGTCCTTCCGCCAGATGGTGGGCGCGGGTGAAGGTTTTCCATCCACGCCAAAGAAGCATGACATGCAGCGCTTGGAACTCAACGTCTGCCCATGCCGCACCATTGCAGCAGCCGCTCATGCGCAACCCTAGCCTGAGCGGCTGCTCAATCTACATCATCCTAGCAAAAGGACAAGGCAGCCGCAGACGGCTGCACGGGGGCTCGCGCAGCCTGACGATGAACTCCAGCGCCGTATCTCCTACATGGCCTACCACCGGGATCTGGGCAGCTTGGGGAGGTGCAGCCTATGCACCACCATGCCCGCCTCGGCCCCGGGTGCCTCGCCGGCCGTGACCACGTCCTACGGCTCCACCTTGCGCACTGGATCCTTCCCTGGCGTCACCAGCAGGGGCAGGGGTACAGTGCCGAGAGGAAGCCCTCGTCGCTGCCGCCGGAGCCCGACCACACCCTCTTCCTATCACCATGGTGGAGGAAGAACTCGAGAAGAAGAAGGAGAAGGTGCGTGGGTGAACATTTCAACCCTCCTCACGCTCCCTTTTATAATGGAGCGAGGCAGGGGGCTGGTTCTCCACTACCCTGGAGCAACCATCCCGCTCCTCCAACCCGGCTTATCTGCGCCACTGACGGTGTCCAGATTCGCTGGCCGCCCCTCTGCACCAACCCTGGGTGCCAAGCTTTCTGTCATGGCAAACATTCCTACGCCCTACACGTCCACCACCAACCCCGCGCAATGCATGCGGCGCACGTGGCAGAAACAACAGGTGTGGTGGGTAAAGTGGAGTGGTAGTTACCCCCGGTTCATGCGCGAGCGCCCTCATTCACCATCATGAACGTGGGCGTCCTTTGACCTACGACGTGGGTGAGTCCACATTGTTTCAACGTCGCGCGGCTAGTAGAGAACCCAGGGGATCATTCAACTCCAGGTTAATGAAGAAGCAAGGAAGATCTCAAAGGATTGAGTTCCACCGTGGCAAGGCTAGGATGCGGGCCCGTGCATTCTTTGGGGCCTACCCCAACGATGCCCATCGGCACATGTGGACTAGGACCGGGGGCTCCTGTCGATGCAGCAAACATTTGCATTTGCTTGACCGAACTCACGCACGGGCATGCTGACGATCGCACGTCCAATACCAATACGCCATGTAAAGATAGGCCAGAGAAGCCGCTCTTCATGAGATCAAGGAGAGCGTTGAGAAGAACAAGATAGCCAGAAATCACCTTAGGAAGGCCTCCCTTGCCGGGAAGGAGAGCCTGGCCAGGCCGAGGCCGAGCCTAAAGGCTAGTCCAGATTGCCCCGGCAGGGTTGCCGGGGCCACCAAGATCAAAACCCGCTAGGATTCTTGCCGGTAGGTTTCAACCAAGATGCCACCGCTCCACCTCACCTAAGTCACTTATCAGTGCAATGTCAAGGAACCAAGCAACCAGGTGGATCTTGTCAAGCACGTGGCAGCATGATCAAGAAGTGATTAGCTTTATTAACACCCGTCCAGGAGACGTGTCACGCTAGCAAGGAGAAGCAGATAAGCGGCGCGACAGGCTTGCCGGGATTCAACCTTGACACGACACCTAATAGTGCATTTAATGCACTTTGTTCTAACTGCCAGAGTTAGGTATGATAGCACTGTTAGCTATCTAATCTTACCTAAATGACTGTTTTGCCACTGTGGTCGCCCCTTATCCTATAAAAGGAGGCCCGAGGCAACCTAGCAAAGGGTTCAAACACTTCGACCCCCTGGACTTGTACGCGTGTGAGTGTACTCCTGAGGCACCCTTGCCGGGCTAGTGCACTCTGCACCTTCGTCCTCCTCCGGATCAATCCACCATAGCAAGAGTAGGGTTTTACGCTGCAAAGCGGCCCGAACCTGGGTAAAAACTAGATGTCCATTGTCGTGTTGTCCCCTGCTGCTTCTACTCTTTGTGCAACACGGCCGTCCCCATGCCGAACAACAAAGGGGCACCCTGCCCCATAGGTGATCATGCTCCACGCCGACATCGGACAACATAATGATTGTACGGGTATGGAATATGAGACAACTTGCAAGACAGCTGACAACATAACAACTGAATTCTTATAGGAACACCAATCTGAGAAGACAACCCATATTCCAAAAGTCTTCAACATAGTAACTCATCATCCTGATAGATAGACGAGAAAGCCTAGTTTCTTAACCCCATAGAAAAGATGAGGGTGACTCAGAATAGAATGACACAGGATAAGGAGTAAAAAGAGCCTTACGTTCCCATCCACAATCAATTCCCCTATATAACTAAAGCATTCTAGACTCGACTTCAACCAGTTTGGCTTGGTAATCCTACAAGCAGCCAGGCTCTAATACCAAAGCTGTCGTGACCCAACACATAGCAATACACATCATACATACACACAACATGCAAGGATATGTTGGTACAACATGGCATCATAGCATAACTCTATGACTCCACTCAGGAGAGCCATACATAACATGATATTACAAACATGGGTCTCATGATCCAACATACAAAGTCATACAAGCAACGGAAGCATAAACTTATCTGAGTATAGACAACTAAAAATAAAGAAGGCTAGAAAACATGTCTATCTACAAGACCCTTCATAGGAACCAGACCTCTCTCTGGGATTCCCAAGCTACTCATCAAAGCCCACATGGAACTACTAGTGAGACTGAAGTCTCCGCTGCAAAAACATAAATTAAGAAAACATGAGTACATATGTACTCAGCAAGACTTAGATCAGAACTAACTACTTATGCATTGGTATCAACAAAGGGGGTGGTGGAGTTTAACTGCAGCAAGCCAGCTTTGACTCAGTGGCTATCCTAAACTACGACTGTTACTAATTTCTTTGAGGTGGTGCACAAGAGTCCACATATTCACCATATCAGTACACCACTATGGATCCGCTCCCGTCTCCATACGAGAAGGCCATCCATAGCACTCACCCTTGTCTTCCGCATTTTAGAGTATCCACTTCAAGTTATCTATGAACCATATAAGTCTCCAAGTAGTCCATATCCGAGGACGCGACTATTTGAATAGATCATATTACCATACAGGGGTGTACTTCTTCACACACTCTCTCACCACTTACCACCATATACACGTCATGTATCTCGGCAACCTTCAAGCGGAAGACTGGCGAGGGTGTCGGCGACAACCTGACAAACCATGCAAGACTCCAGGTTTATCGCTTATCTGAGGCTGAACCTGCAAGGGAAGTCTGGCCGAAGTTTCCATCACGGCCCCAAACGATGTGTGTAGGGTTCCAAAGCCCACCTCACTAGGTGGAACTACGCTTGGTACACCGTGCCATGGTGCCTAGTCTATCCCAAGCCCACTTATACCGGGTGCCACTTGGTAGACTACTAACACAACCTACAAACACCAGAAACTAGTTGCAACTCCTGGACAGAGATCGAGGCGATTAATAAGTCAAGAGAGCTTGATTACTGGAGCCCAATGTGTATTAGTAACTATCTTAGACAACATGCACAGAACTTAGTTCCTAAAGACGGTCTCAATGAGACAACCCACCATGTACCCCTACATGGCCTCTCATCGCTACCTTTACCAAATAATGTTCACACACACTTAGCTCTCAACAATAGGACATGTTCACCACCATTCCAATCCAACCCAGATGAATCAGACCTGACACAACTCTAAGCATAGCAGGCAACAGCAAGAGAGCATGAATGAGTACGCACATCATGGCTCAAACAACTCCTACTCATGCTAGTGGGTTTCAACTATTTACTATGGCAAAGACAGGTCATGTAGAGGAATAGGTTCAACTACAGCAACATGTAACGGTTGAATCATTGTTGTCCTAATGCAATAAAAGAGAGCAAGAGCAAGAGAGTGGGATTGTATCGGAATGCTCAAAGGGGGGTTGCTTGCCTGGCACTTCCGAAGATAGTATAACTCTTCATCGGTGTCGACAATCACAACGTCGGAATTGTCTTCTACCAAGGAGGAACAAACACCCTGCAAGCAAGAAGGAACACAATCAATGCAATGCAACAAACATGATGTATGATCATGACATGTTATGGTACTGAATTCACCTAATGCAATAACAAGACATTTTAATTGAAGAGGAATTCAAACATATAGCAAATTCCAACTCCCAAACTAATTATTATACATTCCATAACCATGATTTGTCCCAGTTGGTGATGATAACTTGCTTAAACATGCATGAACATGGCATAAACAGATTCTTTATATTTTTTGGATCATTTTTCATATATAAATTATTTTCATTGGAGTTAAGGTTTATTTTCTATGATTTTTTCGAAGTTTAGGGATTTTTCTGAAAATAAATAAATCATTTAGATTTATTTTAAATCCAAAAATGAATTACCACGTCAGCATTTTTTCAGCCTTGCGTCAGAAGGTCAACGGGGTCAACCGGTGAAACCTGATAAGTGGGGCCCACTGGTCAGTACATAGTGGCTAAAAGGTTTAATTAAAACGTAACCAAAGTGTTAGCGGGGACGGGGCCCACTGCCAGCGTCTCTGGAGGGGTTAACTAAATGTGTGATTAACTCTAAACTAATTACACCACATCACCGAATCTGGGGTTAACCACCGGTGACTACAGCCGACGACGGGGTTTGGCTCTACGGCGAGATGGAGTTCTCGCATATCTGATGGAACAAACGGGAGGAATCAGGGTGGCTTGAGCTCACTGGAAGTGAGCCCGTGGTGGCGGACGGAGTACAGGCCTCGGTGAAAACCATGCTAGGCTGCACGGCAAGACATGGGGGCGGTCGAGTTCGTCTCCTGGGGATGCGCATAAATCATTTAGATTTATTTTAAATCCAGAAATGAATTACTACGTCAGCATTTCCTCAGCCTTGCGTCAGAAGGTCAACGGGGTCAACCGGTCAAACCTGACAAGTGGGGCCCACTGGTCAGTACATAGTGGCTAAAAGGTTTAATTAAAACGTAACCAAAGTGTTAGCGGGGACGGGGCCCACTGTCAGCGTCTCTGGAGGGGTTAACTAAATGTGTGATTAACTCTAAACTAATTACACCACATCACCTAATCTGGGGTTAACCGCCGGTGACTACAGCCGATGGCGGGGTTTGGCTCTACGGCGAGATGGAGTTCTCGCGTATCTGATGGAACAAACGAGAGGAATCAGTGTGGCTTGAGCTCACTGGAAGTGAGCCCGTGGTGGCGGACGGAGTACAGGCCTTGGTGAAAACCACGCTAGGCTGCACGGCAAGACATGGGGCGGTCGAGTTTGTCTCCTGGGGATGCGCTGAGAACGTTTGCACACTCGGATGCAAGCGACGCTTGCTTCTTCCACGGCGGCGACATGGCCAGAGGCAATAGGCTCACGACCACGATGGCTAGGCAGGTTAGAGGACAAAATTGACAGCGATGCTAGGAGGGAAAGAATCGTGAGCTCACAGGGTGGCAGAGGAGCTTGTCAGTAGGCTCGGGGACGACCGGGAGCATGCGAATCAACATTGGCGATCTTCGGTGGCCGACAAGGAAGACGAGGACGATGGCAGCTTCTCACGGTGTTCGGGCTCGCTTCCTTCGGCTTGGAGCGGATGTGCTCGATGGTGGTTCTACTGGACATGGCGGCAGGGCGAGGGGTGGCTGGTGGCTATGGTGGTTCATGGCGGCGCTTTCGGACGCACGAACAACTGGGCGAGGCAACCTTCTGATCTATCCTGGGATGACCGTCGGTGTACTGGAGGTCGATGCCGACCACTTTGTACTTGTCCTGAGCAAGCAAGTGCTCCACGGTGTTGATGTAGTCCTCCACCATGGCCGGGTTGATGGTGTACACCACGAAAAGATCCGTCTCCCTCGCGTGGGTCTCCACTTGATGCACGCCGAACTCCATTGGAGCACCGCTAGATATCCTCTCTATATATGTCTTCGTGGGTTTGCTTGTTGTGTTGTGGGACGTGAAGGTTGAAGAGACTAAGGTTATACAATGGCCATGGGAATTAATGAGGTAGCCGGACGACCTGGAATATCGGCACGCCCAGATGGCAGATTTTGCAACGCGTAACTCCAATCGTGCCACACGTAACTGCATCGCGGCGACGCATGGTGCAACCGCATGCATATGGGGCCCCCAGCATGATCGTGTGCTGGCCCCAACCACTGACAGAGCACGCGCGGAGGGACGCGAGCAGAGCGCTCCGCGACCACCTCAATGGCGAGCAACCATATGCATATTGCAGTTGAACACGCAGGGAAAAGTCGTCCACAAGCCGAGCGTGCCACGGCGCCTAACAGCGAGCAAAGTGTGCCGAGGGATGCAAGCAGAGGCCGGCACGGGTGAGGTGAACATGGGCAACGGAAAAGGGTACACCGGCTAATTGTGTGGGAAGACCGATAATAACAAAGAAATTTCCTGCTAATAAGTTGTGTGTGTTCTTGGCAAACGATGCATGGTGGTAAATTATTGTCTGCCATTCTTGAAATCATCATCGACCTGTTCCTTAGTTTAATCATTCTTTATTGTGAATAGTGTGCTCTCTTGGGCACACAAGTATATGGATCATAGCCATGGGCGAGCAATGTGCCCGCACGTGTCGTGCTAGCTCACTGTTCCTTTTATGCTAAGTTTCCATTAATTGATGGTGTTTTATGAAGACGCCAGCGTTTACCGCCATTTCCTCATTAGTTTCCTGCCACCACCAAGAGATATTGCGCATAAACCTAGGCGGTGCATGACACACCGAGGCGACAAGCACAACCTATAGCCCCTCTACCTTTTCCAAGCATGCCAACCCACCGAAGTGACGCCTCTGCCATCAACCTCCTCGACGAGGAAAACCATAAGGCGCCATAGCCCGTCAAGGCCGGGGGTGTCCCCGGCCACGCAATGGACAATGTTGTACTGCGCGTCATCGCCAGTGTTGAGCAGACCCTTGGCGCATGAAGCTTCAACGTTGCGGATAAGATAGGCATGTCAGCATCGAGAGGTTGTAGCTCGCCGCACAACATGATCGGTGGTGCATTGTAGAGCAAGCTAGGCGCGTCCTCACTGATAGGCTGCGGCTCACTGCATAGCGAGACCATTGGAGCACCACAGAATGAGAGGCTCGGTGTGCCGCACAACAAGAGTGGATCCATCGGCGCTTGCCTGCTGTCGACAAGGCGTCGCAGCTGGGTACACGACCCGTCAGTAGCCCCATTCCTCGCCAGCAGTGGGCAGAGGTTGTCTGCACCATACTTGCAACAGAGGCCGACTGCGCCGTACTTGCACCGGACATCCACCACGCCGTTCGCATGGGTCATGCCGGTTGCCTTGTTCGCGGCCCGCTCGATGCCAACGCGCTAGTCGCTAGGCTTGACCACCTCCTTAGCCCAGGTGTCCACCTAGGCGCAGTAGAGAAACCCGGTCGTTGCATCCTCGAGCTAGTGATCTCCGATGAAATAGAAAACTTAGAGCTCGAGATCGCGCTCCAGATGTACCGCTAGTGTGTTGACTGCTTGGACGAATGCCTGCATGAGTTCAGGCAGAGCCGAGAGCTACCTTAGGCAAGGTTGTTGGTCATGGGCGCGTTTTATTTTGTTGAGTCGTTTCGACGTGGATTGCTATGTATTCACAACAATCATAATATTGCTATGTTTATTGCTCTGTTTCAATGTGTGTACTCTATTTTCCATTCTTATATATTGTTCTGTTTCGTATATACATGATTTCCATTCTGTATATGTGAATGATAACAGCTAGATAGAAATTAGTATACGAAAACAGAAAGAAAAATGGAATTCATAATATATATTAATTGTTCATTAGTTCATCATAGAATATATATAATATCATCACATATACATGATGATACTTAACTACTATCTACAATGCATAAAATTGAAAATGAACAATACTAAAACTAATAATCCCTCCTTAGGAGGGCAGTATTCCGGTAGCCCCTCGCCAGCAGCTCCTTGGTGTGTGGCGTCTTCCCAACGCCGAGGCAGTACTCCGCCTCCTCCGGCTCGCACCGCTTAACGTGCCGATCTGCCTCTTGCTGACAGACGCGCGCGAACGATCTTGCCATTTTGTTGGGCGCCCACCGGAGCTCCTCGTCGGTGGCACGCTGGAGCTTATTAGCCCGCCTCCATGCAGCAATGAGGCGCCTAGCGCCTTTTACCTTCCTGGCGAAGTACCCACCTTTGTACACCTCCTCCGCATGTTGATGCATCTGCCCCCAAAGCTCCACCGCCTCCTTTTTCCAGGTGGCCTCACGGGCTTCATAGGCCGCCTGGTACCTCTCTTCCTCCTCCGCCATCTCCTCCTTGAACGCCACTTGGCAGACTTTCTCAGCCGGCGGCAGCGACTTTCACAGACAAAGATTGTACTGGCCCCAAAAGCACTACAAAGTTAGGTGGTCCGGCACAACCTTATCCGACGGTGCGTAGGGGGCCTGCTCGTCACTGCTCTGCTATTGAAAGTCGTCAGGGGGCGACGCCTCCTTATCGGCGCGTGGGGCAGATCGGCATTGCCATGGCAGAGATTTGAGAGAGGGGGAGAGGGAGGAGTGAGGAGAGGATGTAGATGAGAATGCAGGTGGGACGACGTGAGTAATAGACAGGAATAATAGATCGACAGGAATAATAGACACGCCGGTCGTCAGAATTTACGAGTACTGTAGTTTGAATTGCACATGATTCCCGCAACAAAAGCCGTGTGTGAATTTAATCGCTAACGGTTTCCAATACGAAACCACATATGATTAATAACCCGCACCACTCACCTTCCAAACCTTGAGGCACTAAATAGAGTGCCAATCGTGTGGGTCCCGATTGTCTTGCCAGATATTTACATTTTCTTTCCACATATAAGGCATGAATGCTTATTTTGTGTTACCATGATATTTTTTATAATGTAATGTAATACATAACTGATTTATCCAACCCATGATGGTTTGCTGTTGCATGTACATGTGGTTCAATTTGAATTACAATCATTAAATGGCTAGAAAATCACTTAACTGTCTTAAAATGGTCAAATGCCCGCTGAAAATTTCCAAATTTTGACATGACAGTTGTATTAGTGCATGTTAATGGTAGAAAAAGTTTCGAGGCCATACGAGGAAGCTATCGGCGGTTCGTCATCAAACATGCATTGAAACCAAGAGCCTTCTCGTGAGATGCTCCGGTTTGTGAGGGGTGTGTATCCAAACTTTCGTCGAACATGCCAATTTTTTTACCATGACATCTTGGTGCCGTGCCATTACATCAAGCAAGGTTCCATGTATTTCTGATAATTTTTAAATTTTTGGTAATTTAAAAGCCATCTATCCAAGGCGTGGCACCAATATGTTTTAAGATTCCTTCCAATTTACTGCACAGGGCATTAACTCACACACGAGGACACAAATATGATTTTCCAAACTGTTATGGTTAGCTGTTGCATGTACATGTAGTTCAAATTTGAATTACGGTCAATAAATGGCTAGACACTTAAATGTCTTAAAAAGGTCAAATGACCCCTGAAAATACCCAAATTTTTACATGACAGTTGTATTAGTGCATGTTAATAGTAGAACAGGTTTGAAGGCCATAAGAGGAAGCTACCACTAGTTCATCATCAAACATGCATTGTTCCCTCTCGGAACCACGAGTCTTCTAGAGAGATGCTCCGGTTTGTGAGGGGTGTGTGTCTAAACTTTTGTCAAACAGGCCAATTTTTTTATCGCAACATCTTGGTGGCATGCAATTACTTAAAGCAAAGTTTCATGTATTTCTGATCATTTTTGAATTTTTGGAATTTAAAAGCCATGGCACTCAATGCTTATGTCCAAGCCGTGACACCAATATGTTTGAAAATTCCTTCTAATTTACTGCACATGGAATTAACTCACACACAAGTACACAAATATGATTTTTCAAACCATTATGGTTAGCTATTGCATGTACATGTAGTTCAAATTTGAATTACGGTCGTTAAATGGCTAGAAAATCACTTAAATGTCTTAAAAATATCAAATCAGCCCTAAAATTTTCCAAAATTTAACATGACAGTTGTATTAGTGCATGTTAATAGTAGAAAGTTTGAAGGCCATAAGAGGAAGCTACCACCAGTTCGTCATCAAACATGCACTGTTCCCTCTCAGAACCATGAGTCTTCTAGTGAGATGCTTCGGTTTGCGAGGGTGTGTGTACAAACTTTCGTCAAACAGGCCAACTTTTTTTACCACAACACTTGGTGCCATGCCATTACGTCAAGCAAGGTTTCATGTATTCTGATCATTTTTTAATTTTTTGGAATTTAAAAGCCATGGTACTCAATGTTTATGTCCAAGACATCACACCAATATGTTTGAAATTTCCTTCCAATTTACTGCACATCGAATTAACTTGCACACATGTACAAAAATATGATTTTCCACCCCATGATGGTTTGTTGTTGCATGTACATGCAGTTCAAATTTGAATTACAACCATTAAATGGCTAGAAACTCACTTAATGTCTTAAAAAGGTCAAATGAACGCTTATAATTTCCAAATTTTAACATGACAGTTGCATTAGTGCATTTTAACGGTAAAAATATCTCATACATTTAAAACACCATCCGTTGCCACTGTACTCCAAATTCTTCTTTCATAGCTAATGCAAAAAATCAAATACATCACACACAGTTTGTTACAGGAACTGTTTGCGATAAAAATGTGAGGGTCTATTTATGTCTTCTTCCATAAGCTTCACCAGCTTCGTCGGCTCAAGTGACGGTCACCCCCGAATACCGGATCCCCATTCCGCAACCCCTTCTTGCAAAGAAAGACACCATGGAGACGCTTTATGAGGGCCCGTACGGTGGCCGCATCCTCCCCGAGTGCCGCTGCCTGCGCTGAGAGCGAGGCCACCTACGCCGAGAGGACGGCCGCATCCGCCGAGAGGGCGTCTATGGCAGCCGACAGGGCCGCTGCAGTAGCCAAGACGTCTACGGCAGTAGCTATGATGGCGGTTGCATACGCAGAGAGTGCTCGAGCAGCCGTCCGTGCCGCTGATGGCACCCTGTCCCAGGTCGAGGCCATCCACACGAAGATCGAGGACGCCCACGCCAAGATATTCCAGGCCTCCTCAGAATCAAGCATACAACCCACGTCCGAAAAAGCGGTGGAGGCCATGGAGCACCTGCTTCCTCATGAGATCGCCGAGCAGGAGCTGGAGATGCAGGAGGCGGTGGAGATCGAGGAGCGCTGGGAGGAGGAGTTGCGCATGGCTGAGGAGGAGGTAGAGAAGATCTTGTCCATCGAGGAATCGGCGGTGGAGTACAAACGCAAGCTCTGGGACATCCACTACTATGAGTACTACAACCTTGAGGGCGGCGCCGAGGACGAGGACAAGGACGACGACACGGTCGACTTTAGCCTGGGGCGCATTGCCAAGACAAGTCATCAATGTCTCATCTTACACCGGCCAGGCATAGCGCGGCACGTCGGCGGGTTTGTTAAAATGATGCATACTTAGCCATCGTTTATAATGCTGGTCTTTTGTTAGAGCAATGTTTAGGTCAACTGTCTTTGTTCAATTACAAAAATTGCTTCATTCAGTAAGTGTAGTACGTGTGCTGTAGGCACTTTGGTGTACCCAAATTAGCAAGCGATGTTAAATTATGCAATGACGTCAATGAGCAGCATACCCAGGGAAATTTCCACGAAAATTTGAATGATCAAACTCATCGCATGAGCATAAAGCAGAAGAATCATTTGTGATCCACACATTTGTTCAAAGTGAATGGTGTCCGACAGCACCGCGCGCAAAGTTTCCCTCCACCTTTTCATAATTTTGGCCTATCGCCGAAATATCTAACACTTTCCCCCCTCCCACCCTCTTTTCTCCCCGACCACAAGTCACATTTCCCCTATTTCCTCCTTCCTTCCTTCCTTCCCAAGCTATAGCTGCTTCCTCACTTACTTCCTCGCTCTCGCCGTCTCGCATCCAACCGCCGCGGTCGCCATGATCTTCTTCAATGACCTGTCCAGCGGTTCCTCCGACAATAATGACCCTTTTACCAGCCGGGTATGCCTCTCTCCTCTCTCTTGGGTTATGATTTGGAATAAAGGATTTTAACCCGATGGCCGATTTGAGTCATTTCTTCCTCTTGTAGCTCCCTAGGACCATCACTTGCAACGAATGGAGCGGGGTGGCTGAAGATCTGCCTGCTCGTTGTCACCCTCAATCTCCATGCGTGAAGTTAGTTCCGTTTCAATTTGTGGAAAGTGGGAGGAAGTTTCTAGCATGTGCAGAGAAGGTTAGCCCCACTTTCGTTGTTACAAATCTTTTGTTAGATGTAATTCAGACACTGTCACTATGCAATGTTATTCTGGATGTGATTAAGATAGTGTCATAGTTTCTACCTAGTATCTAAAAATGTTACCATCTCATCAGCGGTGCACTGTGAAAATTATTTGGCACCGCTTCAGCAGTTTGTGCAGCCAACTTTGCTCCACACATCCGAGCAGCCAAGCAGTAAAATACTAAAACTTTATGGCATGAAGGAACTGGGCATCCGAGCAACTAGGTGCTCTGGAGTACGGTTCCCTGAATTTGTCCTCTGGCATCAGGTCGGCAGTGCAGGGCACTGGTGCCAAATGTAGCAACGATTGTTTTGACACCGGTTTTGGCATACATAGTGGGCGACCTTAGTGCTATTAGTTCTATGTTACTAAATTTGTGCATGTACACACCTGTTAGTATCAATTTGATGTCATCCAAACACTGTCGCTATATTGTTGCAGTTATATTTAGCTTCCTCATAAAATGCTCAATTTCTTATTTATAGTACATGACTAAGAACTTTTAGCATTGTTGTAGTTAATTATAGCTTGTGATGTTTCTGAATTTGGTTGTTGTGTCAGTAGCAATTAATTCATTTGCACATTGATCTTTTTGAGAAGATATGTCATAATTAACGTGTTTCTTCAGTTTTTAAAAATATGTACGTGGTGATTTTTTATGTTGCTAGAAGCCCATTTTCCCTACAATTGTTACTAATTTAGTTTTAAATATTATAGGATGAACGGAAGTGTTCTTACCTGGAGTGGGTTGATCAAGAGTGGCCATAGTCTTTGAAGATTTGCCTAGCAAAGCTCTTGAGCATGTATGAGGAAGAGAACAGAGATAGGCTTAGACAAAGTGTTGTCATCGTTGAAGAATATTTCAAGATACGGGAAAAAAAGAGGAAGATGGAGAATGAGCTCAGATTTTTTAAATTAGACTTTGCAAAGATGGTGTTGGCGAAGGAGGAGGCACTTTCTTAGTTGGCCAGTGCAAAATAGGTTCTTACTGAACTGAAAGCAGAGGCGGAGAAGACGAACTTGGCTAATCATGCATCAGTCGATTAGGGAAATGAATATATTGTTCTAATATTGTGCTTATGAAGGTGAACTTATGTGCCAGTTATGAAATTGGAAAACACCAGTTCGATATGAAATGTGAATTTGCTTGTTACTGGAATTATTAATAGTAAACTAATAAACCTGCTAAATGGGTCATGGAACTTTACAAACAGTTCGTGTGTGATGGATAGCCCAATGCCATACAATTTTCTTCATCGAATCATGTGTGATATATTTGAATAAATAAAACGGTTAACGAAGGCAGAGCGCGTGTGATTGTTACACCTATCACACATGAGACTATACAGAAAAATGTGTGTGATGTAGATACAAACAGAAACGTGTGTCTGGGATTCCCTGTGGCGGATGTGTAGACGAACATAAACGCTTGTCTGGGATTCACTATGTGGGACGTACATATGAATGGAAACGTTTGTCTAGGATTCACTGCATGGGATATACATATGAACGGAAACGTTTCTCTGGGATTCATTGTGCGGGATGTACATACGAATGGAAACGATTGGGCATGTTTAACTGTATTGGACGGCTAGCCCGATCGCACATGGGCTCATTTTGCCCAGCATGTGCGACCGGAGGGCCTATCCCCGATGGTTTCTGGGTCGTGTGGGAAGGATCCCCTTATCACACACACTAGCAAGGCGGCGGTTTAAAATGCCATCACGGAAAGTGGTGAAAATTGTTTGTATAGCAGCTCGTTGTACCAGTGTCCTCCTCTCCTCAGCCTCTCCGACGTCCTCCACATCACCACCTTCATGCTCCTTAGCATGTTCATCCTCGTCTGAGGATTCACCGGAGTGCTCTTCAGCATGCCCTTCAATATGCTCTTCAGCAAGCTCTTCGGTGTGCTCTTCGACGTATTTTCCCTTGCCGACACCTTTAGCTGCTGCCCGGGAACAAGCAGTCTTCCTGGCCTCTGCTACTCTCGTGGCTATAAACTGATCATCTTTAGTGGGATGAACCATGTCATTCTCCACTCTGACAGCTTCTTCCTTTAAGCCGGCAAGTCAGTCATCCATCTCTCTCTCTTGGTGGGCACTTTCCGCTCGTCTACAACACCCTTGGAGGTACACTCTGGCATCATGGCCAGGATGTAATCCTTGGCGGCGTTGTTGCAGAATGGGATCACTTTCAATGGCAAGCAGAATTCATAGCCTTTGTTGATACACCCATTTTGCATCATGATTTACTACTATTATTTATATAGTTTTTGGTCATTATTCCACTTTATAACCCCAATTCTAATGTCCTTTCTCTATTAATTTGCAAGATTTACATGGAGAGGGAGATTACCGGCAGCTGGAATTCTCGACCTGAAAAAGCTACAAGAGATACTAATTCTATAGAGCTCGAAATGACCTGAAACTTCATGGAAATTTTTTATTGAATATATAAAAAATACTAGAGCAAAGAAATACAAGAGGGGGTCACCACCTGCCCACAAGGCAACAGGGCGCGGCCACCCCCCAGGGGTGCCCTGATGCCTTATGGGTCCCACAGGTGGCCTCCGGTGCCCATCTTCTACTATATGAGGGGTTTTGACCTAGAAAAAATAGGAAGAGGACTTCCAGGACGAAGCGCCGCGGTCTCAAGGCAGAACCTAGGTAGGAGCAGTTTTGCTCTTCGGCGGAGCGATTCCGCCGGGGACACTTCCCTCCAGGAGGGAGAAATCAAAGCCATCGACATCACCAACGATCCTCTCATCATGGAAGGACCAATCTTCATCAACATCTTCACCAGAACAATCTCATCTCAAACCCTAGTTCATCTCTTGTATTCAATCTTTTCCCAAAACCTTAGATTGGTACATGTGGGTTGCTAGTAGTGTTGATTACATCTTGTAGTTGATGCTAGTTGGTTTATTTGGTGGAAGATTATATGTTCAGATCCTTAATGATTTTCAAAACCCCTATGGTCTTGAAAATGAATATTATTTGTGAGTAGTTACTTTTGTTCTGAAGGACATGGGAGGAGTCTCGTTATAAGTAATCATGTGAAGATGGCATTCGTTCAATATTTTGATGATACATATGTTGTTACTTCCTTTACTGGTGTCATGTGAACATCGACTACCTAACACTTCATTATACTGGGCCTAAGGGAAGGCATTGTGAAGTAATAAGTAGATTATGGGTTTCTAGAGTGACAGAAGGTTAAACCTTAATTTATGCGTCATTCCGTAAGGGGATGATTTGGATCCATATGTTTCATGCTATGGTTAGATTTATCTTAATTCTTCTTTCGCAGTTGCGGATGCTTGCGAGAGGGGGTAATCATAAGTGGGTTGCTTGCTCAAGTAAGAACAACACCCAAGCACTGGTCCACCCACATATCAAATTGTCAAAGTAGCGAACACGAATCAACTAAACATGATGAACGTGATTAGATGACAATTCCCATGTGTCCTCGAGAGCACTTTGCTTTATATAAGAGAACTTCTAGGATTTTCCTTTGCCATAAAAAGGATCGGGCCACCTTGCTGCACCTTTGCTACTATTGTTACTTGTTACCCGTTAAGAATTATCTTGCTATAAAACTATCTATCACTGTTACTTACAACACTTTTAGAGAATACCTTGCTGAAAACCGCTTGTCATTTCCTTCTGCTCCTCATTGCGTTCGACACTCTTATTTATCTAAAGGACTACTATTGACCCCCTATACTTGTGGGTCTTCAAGACTCTTTTCTTGCACCGTTGCCAGGGAGTGAAGCACCTTTGGGAAGTGGAGTTTGGTAAGGAAACATTTTTATTACATGCTAAATTTTTTTGTCACTTGTTATTATGGAAAATAATCCTTTGAGGGGTTTGTTCGGGGTATCTTCACCTCAACCGAAAGCAACAAGAGTTGCCCCTCAACCTACTGAACCTACTGAAAATATTTATTATGAGATTCCTTCGGGTATGTTAGAGACACTGCTACCTAATCCTTATGTAGGAGATCGAACGATACATCCTGATATGCACTTGATCTATGTGGATGAAATTTATGGATTGTTTAAGCTTACACTACTGGAATCCACTTCTTTGCCGTCTGCTAATTCTTTGCCGTCCACTTGCTGACGGCAAATAAGGTCTTTGCCGTCAGCCACAAGAAAACGGACGGCAAAGATGTGGCTGATGGCAAACAAAGTCTTTACCATCAGCCTGTTCTTTGCCGTCCGCTAGCTGACGGCAAAGAAACTTTGCCGTCCGCTAGCAGACGGCAAAGAGGTGGGTGGGTCCAATTATAGGTTTATCCGAGGATGGAGTTAAGAAGAAGGTTTTCCCTTTATCTTTGGAGGGAAATGCATTGACATGGTATTGGAACCGGTCGAAATTGAAATTTCATCAGAAGTTTTATCCTATGCATCTGGTTCATCGTGATAGGAATTATATATATATAATTTTAGACCTCGTGAAGGAGAAAGCATCACTCAAGATTGGGGGAGGCTTAAATACATGATGTATACATGCTCCAATCATGAGCTCTCAAGAGAAATTATTATTCAAAATTTTATGCCCAGCTTTCTTATAATGATCAATCTGTCGTAGTGGAACACGATCAGCTATGGGGCAATCGGCCCCTTAGTGGTTCGACAAGGGGGAAGGTCATGTTAAACAAAGAGCAGAGGCCATGAAACAACACGACGATGATGAGGCTGGTGGTTTTTACCCAGGTTCGAGCCGCCGTGAGGCGTAAAACCCTACTCCTGCTTTGGTGGAATTGATGGAGGAACCTAATGAACGTGGAGCGCTCAAGCCCGGCAAGGTAGCCTCGGGGAGAGCAACTACGCACGTACAAGTGTGTGAGGGTACGAATCCCTTGCTAGGTCGCCTTGGACCTCCTTTTATAGCTTCAGGGTAACCACAATGGCAAAACAGTCTTTATCTACTGATTAGATAGCTAACAGTGCTATCATTCCTAACTCTGGCAGTTAGGACAAAGTGCATTAAATGCACTGCTAGGTGTCATGCTGAGGGCGAAACCCGGCAGGCCTGCCGAGCCGCTTAATCATCTCTTGCTTATCATCTTCACACCCCTCAGGACGGGTGTCACTTGGATAAATCTCGTTTTCCAATGGGCCACCGCGTGCTTAGGAGAGGCCACTTAATCACTTGGGGGCTCGACACCGCACTGATTAGTGACTTGCGTCGCTGTGTGGTGGAGCGGTGGTGTCTTGGCGGGGAGCCCCGCCCCTCGCGGACCCGGCAAGCTTGCCGGGGAAACCTTGGGCTTGCCCCTGGGGCGGCCTCGACCCGGCTAGGCTCTCCTGCCCGCAAGGGAGGCCTTCCCAAGGCGGTATTCTTCTGCCTTGCTTGTCTTGGTCTTCTTGATCTGCTCTTTGATCTCACTAAGAGCTGCTTCTCTGGCTTGGCCTTGGTTTGTAGTGTCGATGTTGAATAGACAATGACAGCGCACCTGTGTGTAAGTCTGGGCAACGAACGTGAATGTTTGTTGCACCGATAGGAGCCCCTGGGCCTGGCCCACACGTGTCTCCTGGCATCGTTGGTGTAGGACCCAAAAATACACAGGTGTGTACTTTATCCGAACCGCAATGGGACTTTATTCTTCTTGATATCTTCCTTGCTTCTTCATTAACCTGTGATTGAGTCAGTTCCCGGTTTTCCCGCGAGTCATGCGGAACGGTGTGGGGGTACCCACGTAGTGACTCATGGGCTGCCCATGTTCACGAGGAGGTAACTGCCATTTTACTCGTCCCACACCCCTGCCGTTTTCGCCACGTACGCTGCATGCGTTGCGCGGGGTTGGTGGTGGACGCGAAGGGCGCGGGAATGAGTGCCATGGCAGAAAGCCAGGTGCCGTGGATAGGCGCAGGTGGGCGGTCTTGATTCTGTACATCATCAGTGACGCAGAGGAGCTGGAGTGGTGGAGCGGGGTGGTTGCCCTCCGGATATTGAGGATCCAGCCCCCGGCCATACCTCCCTATAAAAGGGGGCATGGATGGAGGGCTCACCCACACACATCTCATCCTTCTTCTTCTTCTTCTTGCATCCCTCTACCACTATGACTAGGGGAAGAGGTCGTGGTCGAACTCCAGCGGTGGCGATGAGGGTCTCTTATCGGCATCGCCTCCCTCCCCTTGCAGATGATGCAGGGGCGGAGTCCAGTGCACAATGTGGCGCCAGAGGACGTGGGCGCGATCACCGTGGCGCTCGGTGCCGAGGAGGACGCAGAGGTGTCCTGATCGCTCCTCCCCCGGTCACCGTGGCCATAATGGAAGGTCACGCCGGGGACCAGCCATTGGAGTTCATTGTCAAGATGTGCGGGACGCCGCGCCACCATCTTCGGCTTCCCACCCCGTTTCCAAGGGCGATGGAGGAAGAACAGCCACCCAGATTGAGGCTGCACATGAGAGGTTGCTGTAATGGCAGCATACGGGCGAACGTAGAGTTCCCTGCACCTCATGTCATGCTTCTCCGGCGTGGCTGGAAAACCTTCGCTCATGCCCACAGCTTCGCGGTGGGGCACATTCTCCATTTCAAGCTAATGGACGCCACCCTGCTCTCCGTCAAGGTCTTCGAGCGTTCGGGTGTTCACTTAGGGTGCTGCGCAGAAAGCTCGACCGACGACGAAAGCTCCTCCTCGAGCGGCAGCGACGAAGAGGATAGTGATGATAATGACAACAGAAATGATCGGGAGGACGATGGCTCGGACTCCAGCTGAACGCTGGACGCACCATCACCATCAGCAAGGCACCAGCGGCACCATCAACTGCACCTGGGTCTTCTTCCCCCAGCAGAGCGATTTGCTGGGGAGTTGGGTGTGGACGTCTCCGCCTTCTCCAGCTGGACCCCGGCAGCCTTCTCCATGGACTCCGGCTTCATCTTCCCTATCGGGGGCCTTCCTGCTGCGTTCTGCTGGTCCTGGCAGTGGTGAACATGGCATCACCTAGCCGCTCTCTTCGTCTGTCATCTTCGCCCCCGCCCCTCTCGATCTTGTCAGACTGCGTCCCATGGGCCCTGACGGAGTTAGGCTGGGCTTCTGCCCAGGCACTCCTTTTGCCCTCTTCACCTCCCACTGTAGCCCCTAGGAGGAGAGGGACAGAAAGGCATTATGGGGCACTTATCTTTTTTCAGTCTAAAATATGTAGGCACTTGCCAAACCTTTTATTAAGAAATGTAATCTTTCCAGCTATATTTGTACTCTATAAGGCTTGTACTTCTTTATTCGTGCATTAATGAAAAAAGTCATGCTTGCCGGGCGTTTGTGCACATATCATACTCATGCAGAGGAGTGGTTCCTCCATACTTTCGAGTAAACAAAGTTTCCAGCAAGGTATCCTGCCGGTCCCTCTCCTTGTTGCCGTGAGGCTCGGCTCTACGAGCCTGGGAACGCGGAAGGGATCTGGCCCCTTGCTAACCCTTTTCATAAATGCCACTGCAACCAAATTTGACTAAAGTAATTCTCAAATCAAAAGATGGGAGCACAAATGTTTGAGGGTGACAAGGTTTTTCTACGCCCAAGTTTTCCTCATAGATGTACAATATTTATCTCTTAAAGGAAACTTATCTGCTTTGGGTTGTCGGTGGCCGATATGCAAACTTGTTCTTTCTTCTCTTCCCTAGGATTTTATCCACGACAGGGGCCCTGTGGTTAGTACAGGGAAAGAAAAACAACAGCATATGACCCTCTCTAAATGATCATGGCAAGATCATGCTAAAATAAACATGCATGCAAGTTTTAGGCGTCGACGCTTCATTTTATTATCTTTGCACAGGGTCTACGCTTGGCTTTGTACAAAGGTTACATGTACATCGGCAAGGCTTGTACAAAAGGTGGCTGCCGGGGCTGAGCCCGGCAACCACACCTTATGGGTAGAACTTGCAAAGATGCTCAATATTCCATGAGTTTTGCACCTTAATGCCATCTTCGGTCTCCAGACGGACTGCGCCAGGTCTGGTGACTCATACTACCCGGTAAGGGCCTTCCCACTTCGGCGTCAACTTGTTGGAACCCTTGGCAGATTGAACACACCTAAGGACAAGGTCACCTTCCTCAATGCTCCGGGCGTGAATCCTATGGCTATGATAGCGGCGCAAGGCTTGCTGATAGTGTGCAGCATGCACAGTGGCCCGAAGACGATCTTCCTCGAGGAGCACGGCATCGTCATGCCGGTGCTGCTCCTGCTCTACTTCATCGTAGGCAAGTACTCAAGGTGACCCGTATATGAGTTCCCTGGGAAGCACTGCTTCTGCCCCATAGACTAGGGAGAAGGGGGTCTGCCCGGTGGCTCGATTCGGTCTCGTACGGAGGGACCAAAGAACCACCGGCAGCTCATCGATCCAGCGTCTGCCGCATTTCTTCAACTTATCAAAAGTTCTTGTCTTGAGCCCGCGCAACACATCAGCATTCATCCTCTCGGCCTATCCGTTGCTCCGGGGATGAGCAACAGAAGCAAAAGAGACCTTGCTCCCAAGGTTTTGGATGTACTGCATGAAGTCGCGACTTGTGAATTGGGTGCCGTTATCAATGATCACACTGGCGGGTACTCGAAAACGGCACACCAACCCTTCAAGAACTTGATAGCTGACTGTGCGGTGACCTTCCTCACTGGCTCCACTTCCGGCCACTTTGTAAACTTGTCGATTGGAATGAACAAGAATTCAATGCCCCGGTGGCACGGGGGAAGGGGCCCAAGATGTCGATCCCCCAGACCGAAAATGGCCAGGACAAAGGGATCATCTGGAGACCTTGAGCTGGTTGATGAATGTTCTTGTAGTGGAACTGGCAAGCTTCACATTTGGTGACTAGCTCAATCGCATCTTCGAGGGTCGTGGGCCAGTTGAACCCTTGTCGGAAAGCTTTCCCAACCAAGGCCCTTGATCCAATATGGGAGCCACACAAACCCTTGTGTATCTCCGCCAGTAGTTCATGTCCCTCTTCCCGGCAAATGCACTTCAATTTCACACCGTTTGGCCTCCTTCTGTATAGAGTGTCATCTATGAACTGGTACATATAGGACCGTCGGGCTGCTCTTTCAGCTTCTTCTTGCTCTTCGGGAAGTTCTCCTATTTCAAGGTAGTGGGCTATGTGTCGTGCCCAAGTTGGAGCCTGAGGCTCAACAACAAGGACTAACGGCACCTCCTCGTTCATCGGAGCGCTCACCTCGACCGCAAGAACCTGTGGTTCTGCGGGAGAGTGCTGCTCACCAACCGAAGTGGAGTGGTTCCCGGCAGCCTCTCTACCAGCAGCTTTGGGAAGCTCTGCCGGGAGATACTTGCCAGAGTCCAACTTCCTTCTTTTTCTGGCCATCATCGATGGAGATACTAAAGGCTGAGTCAGGTGGAGGACAAAAGTTCCTGGTTCCACAGGGAGCTTTTGTGCAGTGCATTTTGACAAATGATTAGCAATGATGTTTTCCGCACACGGCATGTGCTCTATTTGCAATCCGTCAAAACACTCCTCCAGCTTTCTCACTTCCTCTACGTATGCTTCCATCAATGGGCTTTGGTAATCCTTATTAACTTGTCTCACTACAAGCTGTGAGTCTCCACCGATGATCAACTTCTTGATTCCCATTTCCACTGCAATTCTGAACCCGGCAAGGAGCCCCTCATACTCAGCAGTGTTGTTGGTGGCCTTCTCCCAGGGGAAGTGCATTTGGACCACGTACTTGAGGTGCTCTCCGGTGGGTGCAACAAGAAGCACGCTAGCTCCAGCGCCCTGCAATGAAAAAGCACCATCAAAGTACATGGTCCACTCTTAAGGCGCCTCCTTGCTGGGGATAACTGTCTCTGGTATCTCTTCATCTGGAGTGGTGTCCATTCTGCAATGAATTCTGCCAGCGCTCTGCTCGAGATGGTTGAGGTAGTTGCATCCTTCAGGCCAAAGCATGACAGCTCTAGTGCCCAATCAACTATCCTGCCGATAGCCTCAGGGTTCCTTAGTATGCGCTGGAGTGGGAAGCGAGTGACAACTGTGATCTCATGGGCTTGGAAGTAGTGGCACAATTTCCTCGAGGCCATGATGAGGCCGAAGATTAGCTTTTGCACCCCAGAGTACCATGACCTAGCTCCCTATAACAGGGAGCTGACAAAGTACACTGGGCGTTGCACCACTTTCTTCTTTGCCACGGTCTTGGAATCATCTTCGCTAACTTGCTCTGCCCCCTTAAAGTCCAATTCTACCATGGCTGGTTCCAGCTTCATCCCCAGAAGGGGTAGTTGCGGCAGCTGCTTTCTCATCTACCTCCCGCTGCGCCACCAGTGCTGCACTAACCACTTGATTTGTTGCCGCTACATACAGCAGCAGCGGCTCTTGTGGTTTAGGAGCGATTAAGGTGGGGGCAGAGGAGAGGTAGGCCTTTAGGTCCTGCAGTGCTGCTTGTGCATCCGGAGTCTGATTCATTGGTCCTGCCTTCTTTAGGATTTTGAAGAAAGGCAAGGCACGTTCGGCAGACTTGGAAATGAACCTGCTTAGCGCGGCAACGCATCCGGTTAAACGCCTCACATCCTTGATAGTCTTGGGTGCTTGTATCTGTTCGATCGCCCTGATCTTGTCGGGGTTGGCCTCTATCCCTTGGTGAGATACAAAGAAGCCAAGTAGCTTGCCGGAGGGAACACCAAACATGCACTTCTCAGGGTTCAACTTCAAGTTGATCTTGCACAAATTGGCAAAGGTCTCTTCCAAATCTTGAATGAGTGTTGATTTTTCTTTGGTCTTGACGACTATATCATCCATATAGGCTTTCACGTTTCATATTTTGCCTTCTTCTTCTTGACAAGTTGCTCGACTTGGTGGCACTCCTGGAGATCATGAACCTTGGTGCGGTGGATCTTGCAGTAGGGCCTATCGGTCATCCTAGCCTTCTCTGCCATCGCAGCCTCCCGGCAATCAGCGCACGTGGTAGCATCCTTGTCGGGGGCCTTGGGTTTGGCTTTCTTGCCAGTGCTGAGATTGCCAGGGCTCTCGATGGCCAATACAGATTTATCCATGCGCTTCCGGCTTCTCTCTTTGGGTTGGCAGTCTCGTCATCATCCACTGAATCCACCTCGATGCCATCCTCTTCTCCGGGGAGTCGCCTTCCCTCTTAAGCTCAAGCACATTTACCTGCCAAAGTGTACAACTCATTGATAGTCTTGGGCAGCCAGACGTTCATCTTGGACTGTATCCTTCTATTGCGTATGTTCGACTGGAACGCGGCAATCATAGCTGCAGGGTGTATCTCTGGAATGTTGCGGTGTACACGACTGAACCTATGCATGTACTTCCGCAAGCTTTCCCCTTCCTTCTATGGAAGGACTTGCAGATCGCTGGGCCGGCCTGGCTCTTGATGGCCACCCGTGAAGGCGCCAACAAATTCGTTGCATAGGTTAGCCCATGATGAAATGGAATTCTCTGGCAGGTGCATCAGCCACGACCTCGCGTTCAGCTTGAGCGCCAGAGGGAAGTAGTTGGCAAACACCTTTTCATCCCTGCCTCCGGCAGCCTGAACAGCAATAGTGTAAATGCTCAAGAACTCTGCCGGGTTTAGCTTTCCATCGTACTTTTCTGGTAATTCAGGCTTGAAGATGCGAGCAGATGGTCAGCGGACTTGCCGTAGCTCACGAGTGAAGGCGGGGCAACCAACCTCGTAAGGTAGGTACCCGCCATCACTGGGCGCGGGTTCGTCAACATCTGGATCATTTGAGCTGTCAGATTAACGACGAATCTCCCGGCGTCGCTCTATGGTGACACACGCATCTTCCCTCTGCCGATCCTCCAGGACCTGCCGCTGGTCCCGATGGGATCGCTGATCAGAGGAGGCCATCGATGCTTCGTCGGGCTCACGGACACGTTGTTCTTGCTGCCGCCGCCCCTGGGTCTGCTGTCGCGGAGGAGACTACACCATTGGTGCGCCTCCTCTGCGCGGCCGTTGCTATCGTTCGCGGGTGCTGCGATGGCTTGGACCACTGTAACTTTGCAACTTCAGCGAAACCGATCAAGCTCTGGATGGTGGCCCTCCATTCATCCATTTGATCAGCCACCGTTGGGAATCTCTGTAAGAGTTGGGCTCGTGCCATGGCTTTCGTAGCTGAGCTTGGTGCAACCGTCGAGGCCGACCACGAAATCGCTCGACTCCTGGTGTTACCAGCAGGTGCATCACGGCGTTCATGTCATCGTGAACCGGTCGCTAAGGCAGTCTGGTGCTGAGCGGGCTGCGCTCAGGGATCGACACCCTCGTTTGGCGCTCCGTCTTGCCTGCCCTGCTCTGGGCCAGGTGAGCGTCCAGTAGCCGCGCCGGTGGCAGGCACGGCTAAAGGGTCGCGGCTCGCACTAGAATGGGCGTTGTCGCTGCGTCTGCGCCCGCCAGTTCGGCAAGGTGGAGGAGGTTGAATGTCCACTCCATCCGTAGCTTGAGGGTTACTCCCGTCAGGGTGTTGTTGATCCTGCCCTCCCCCGGCACCTCCCGCTCCCGCCTCATCCACGAGGGGCACAACGACGACGCCGCCTGTGCCAGTCGCATCTCCTACGGCGCCCACCTCGTCCAATGCCACCATGGCACCAATGGCGTTCGTGGCCGCGTGCAAGGGGGCCTTACAAGTGTAAGGGTGCACGGTAGCGTCGGGTTTCTTCTTGGGCACCATGGATGAAGACGATGACGATGATGGACGTGCTGTTCACAACCTCAGGTTCACGCAAACGCCTCGCCCTCCCTAGCGTGCCAAAGATGTCATAGTGGAACACGATCACCTATGGGGCCATCGGCCCCATTGTGGTTCAGCAAGGGGGAAGGTCATGTTGCACAAAGAGCAGATACCATGAAATAACATGACGGTGATGACGCTGGTGGTTTTTACCCTGGTTCGGGCCGCCGTGAGGCATAAAACCCTACTCCTGCTTTGGTGGAATTGATGGAGAAACCTAACGAACCTGGAGCTCTCAAGCCCGGCAAGGTAGCCTCGAGGAGACCAAGTACGCGCGTACAAGTGTGTGAGGGTCTGAATCCCTTGCTAGGTCGCCTTGAACCTCCTTTTATAGCTTAAGGGGTAACCACAATGGCAAAACAGTTTTTATCAACTGATTAGATAGCTAACAGTGCCATCATACCTAACTTTGGTAGTTAGGACAAAGTGCATTAAATGTACTGCTAGGTGTCATGCTGAGGGCGAAACCCGGCAGGCCTGCAAGCCGCTTAATCATCTCTTGCTTATCATCTTGACATGCCTCTGGACGGGTGTCACTTGGATCAATCTTGTCTTCCAACGGGCTGCCACGTGCTTAGCAGAGGCCACTTAATCACTTGGGGGCTCGACACCGCACTGATAGGTGACTTGCATCGCTGTGTGGTGGAGCGGTGGTGTCTTGGCGGGGAGCCCCGCCCCTGGCGGACCCGGCAAGCTTGCCGGGGAAACCTTGGGCTTGCCCCTGGGGCGTCCTCCACCCGGCCAGGCTCTCCTGCCCGGCAAGGGAGGCCTTCCCAAGGTGGTATTCTTCTGTCTTGCTTGTCTTGTTCTTCTTGATCCGCTCTTTGATCTCACTAAGAGCTACTTCTCTGGCTTGGCCTTGGTGTGTAGTGTTGATGTTGAAAAGACGACGCCAGCATGCCTGTGTGTAAGTCTGGGCGATGAACGTGAATGTTTGTTGCACCGATACAATCCATGCTCGATTTTTCTTCTACTGGTTCCTTTATGAAGAAAACTATTGAATTCAAATGGCGTCTTATGGAAAGAATTAAACACAACTCTGAAGATTGGGAACTCAACAAAGGTAAAGAGTCAGGTATAAAACTTGAGTTTGATTGTGTTAAATCCTTTATGGAAACTGATGCTTTTCATAAGTTTAGTACTAATTATGGACTTGCCTCTCAGATAGTACCTTCCTTCTGTGAATCATTTGCTACTCATGTTGATCTCCCTAAAGAGAAGTGGTTTAAATATCATCCCCCTATTTAAGAATTGTTAGAGGAACCTGTTATAGTTAAAGATGAAACAATTATCTATAATGTTGATCCAGTTGTGCCTACTGCTTCCATTCAAAATCCACCTTTTCCTGTTATAATTAAGGAACATGCTAAAGCTACAACTACGTCTAATAAAAGTAATATTACAACAAATAAACCCTTTGAACAAATAAATGTGGAACCTAATATTGCTATGGTTAAGAATCTCTTGGTTGATAATATTAATGGGCATGTTATTTACTTCTATGATGAAGCTGCTAGAATTGCTAAACAGGCTAGAAATGAACAAGATATGCTAGATCAGAATAAGCCAGTGGTTGGCATGCCTATTGTTTCTGTTAAAATTGGAGATCATGGTTATCATGGTTGTCGGTGCAACAGACCCTGGGTCCATTGCACAGACTATGCACAGGCCAGAGACAAGATTACAAGACCAAGATCAGACCAAACAAGGAGGATCAATTCCTTTGAAGGATCCAAGTGCAAGTCGAGAAGGCCAAGGTGAGCCAGAGGAACAAGGCATCGCTAAGGAAAGGACCTACCTTGCCGGGCAGGCGAGCCCGGCAGGGTTGGGTTTTGCCCCGGAAGCAAGCTCCCAGATTGTCCCGGCAGGCCTGCCGGGGCTGGCGAAGGCAAGCCACTCCACCGCTCCACGTCACAAGCGACGCAAGTCATTAATCAAAGTGGTGTCGAGCTCCAAGCTGACTAAGTGGCAGCTTTTTGCCACATGGCAGCCACTTCCTACAGCAAGCACCTCCATATGACACCCGTCCTGAGACGTGTCAAACGAGCAGGCGCGAAGCTGGCAAAACAGCCCGACAGGGCCTGCCGGGCGGGCCGTGATGTGACACTGAGTGGCGCATTTAATGCACTCTGTCAGCCTGCAAAGTTAGTTATGATAGCACTGTTAGCTATCTAATCAGTACGCAAAGACTGATTTGCCACTATGGTGACCCCTTTAATCTATAAAAGGAGGCCCATGGCGACCGTAGAAAGGGTTCGACCCTCGCATATTCATACGCTCGTAGCCACTCTCGCCCCCAGAGCGACCTGGCCGGGCGTGTGTGCTACGTCCACTACCATTATCCGCCATCAATCCACCAAAGCAGGAGTTGGGTTTTACGCCTCACGGCGGCCCAAACCTGGGTAAAGACTGCCCGTGTGATCTCTGCCGTGCTACGCGACGCTTCTCCTCTCTTTGTGCAACGTGCCCATCCTCCCGCCGAACCAAAAGGGGCTCATGGTCCCATAGGTCGCCTGACCCCTCAACAGCCATCACTGTTTTATCCTTACGCTTCTTGTTGTGCTTCTTGTTCTTCTTCTTTTTATTGATGGTCTCGTCGTCATCTTCTGAGTCGATGTCAACGCAATCTTCCTCTCCAGGAAGTTTCCTCCCCTCCTCCACCCGAGCACATTTGTCCACTAAAGTGTAGAGCTCCTTCACAGTCTTGGGCAACCGAACGTTCATCTTGGACCGTATCCTGCGGTTGCGCATGTTGGATTGGAAGGCAGCTATCACGGCAGCTGGGTGGATATCTGGGATATTTCTGTGGACTCGACTGAATCTCTGCAAGTACTTCCGCAGAGTTTCTCCCTCTTTTTGCCGGAGAAGCTACAAGTTGCTGGGCCGCCCTGGTTCTTGATGGCCGCCCGTGAAGGCACCAATGAACTCGTGGCACAGGTCAGCCCAGGTTGAAATAGAGTTCTCCGGCAGGTGCATCAGCCAAGACCTCACATTTGACTTGAGGGCCAAAGGGAAGTAGTTGGCGAACACCTTCTCATCTCTTCCCCCGGCAGCTTGAACAGTGATGGTGTAGATGCTCAAGAACTCTGCCGGGTTTAGTCTCCCATCATACTTCTCGGGTATCTCTGGCTTGAACGTGCGAGTTGACGGCCAACAGACTTGCCGCAGCTCACGGGTGAAGGCAGGGCACCCAACCTCGAAAGGCAGGCGCCCGCCATCTTTGAGCGCGAGCTCTTCGATGTCAGGGCCATCACACCCATTGGACCGGCTGGGGTTGTCGCGGCGCCACTCGTCGATGATGCGCGCGCCTTCCCTTCGCCTACCCTCCGGGGCACGCTGTCGGCCTTGACACGCTCGAGGATCCGATGAGGCCATGGAGACGTCATCGGGCGCTTGGTTCTGCGGCTCCCGGGCGGCTTGCCGTGGTGGGGATTGCACTGTGAGGGTGGCCCATCCCGCACGACCAGCCGCATGAGCCGTCGTAGCTGCCTGGGAAGGCCGTGGCAGTCCGGCCCGCTGTGATCCTTCCGCGTCGGCAAAACCAATCAAACTTTGTATGGTGGCTCCCCACTCATCCATCTGGTCTGCCGGCGGTGGAAATCTCAACAGTAGTTGGGCTCGTGCCATAGCCACTGAGGCAGTGCTTGGCATAGGTGATGACGATGTAGATCGTAGTGTCGCTCGGCTCCTCACGTTGTCGGTGGTGACTACGCCGCGCCCTTGCTGCTGTGAACCAGCCGTATGGACGGCAAGGTGACGCGGCGGAGGCGACTGAGGGCCAGCGGCTCCGTTGGGCACAGTAGCTGGGTCAGCCCGCCCTGGGGGTGGCACGTGCCCTGCGGTCGCGCCCGTAGCAGGGGCGGCTGGAGGGTTGCGGTTCGCCCCAGAATGAGCATCATCACTGCGGCTGTGCCCGTTGGCGAGGAGAAGGGGTTTAGGCGGAATGATCCCTCCATCCGTACCTCGTGGAGCATGGCCGTCGGGATGTTGCTGATGCTGTCCTTCCCCGGTACCTCCTGTTCTTACTTCAGCCGCGGGGAAGGTGGTGACGGCGCCGCCCGCGCCGACCACGTCCCCCGCAGCATCCACACCCTTGCGAGCCCCCGTATTCCCTGCGACGTCAGCGGTCGCGGGTGGCGGAGCCTTCGAGGTGGACATGTGATTTGCAGCTCCGGGCTTCCTATTGGGCGCCATAGTCGATGACTCTGTCGACGGCGAAAATGTCGATGAAGATGACGCGCAGCGTACGGTCTCGGTTTCACGCATGTGATCCCCCTACCTTGCGCGCCAAAGACATCGTGGGAAACCAATGCCACCTATGGGGCCATGAGCCCCTTTTGGTTCCGCGGGTGGGATGGGCACGTTGCACAAAGAGCGGAGAAGCGTCGCGCAGCATGGTAGAGATCACACAGGAAGTCTTTACCCAGGTTCAGGCCGCCGCGAGGTGTAAAACCCTACTCCTGCTTTGGTGGATTGATGGTGGATAATCATGGTGAACGTAGCACACTCGCCCGGCAAGGTCACTCTGGGGGTGAGAGTGGCTACGCGCGTATGGATATGCGAGGGTCCAACCCTTTCTAGTGTTGCCATGGGCCTCGTTTTATAGATTAAGGAGTAACCACAGTGGCTAATCAGTCTTTGCGTATTGATTAGATAGCTAACAGTGTTATCATATCTAACTCTGCAGGCTGACAGAGCGCATTAAATGCGCCGCTCAGTGTCACATCACAGCTCGCCCGGCAGGCCCTGCCAGGCTGTTTTGCCAGCTTTGCGCCTGCTCGCTTGACATGTCTCAGGACGGGTGTCATATGGAGGTGTTTGCTATAGGAAGTGGCTGCCATGTGGCAGAAAGCAGCCACTTATTCACCTTGGAGCTCAACACCGTTTGTGAGGTGGAGCGGTGGAGTGGCTTGCCTCCGCCAGCCCCGGCAGGCCTGCCGTGACAATCTGGGAGCTTGCTTCCGGGGCAAAACCCAACCCTGCCAGGCTCGCCTGCCCGGCAAGGTAGGTCCTTCCTTTAGCGATGCCTTGTTCTTCTGGCTCACCTTGGCCTTCTCGACTTGCACTTGGATCCTTCAAAGGAATTGATCCTCCTTGTTTGGTCTGATCTTGGTCTTGTAATCTTTTCTCTGGCCTGTGCACAGTCCGTGCAATGGACACAGGGTCTGTTGCATCGACAGCCGAAAACAACTCCCCTTCGATTGCCAGGCTGCACCCTCCTGCCGGGCCATTGGTCCCCGCGGTCGAGGGATGCGCCCCCACGAATGAGGAGGTGCCGCTAGTCCTCATTGCGGAGCCTCAAGCTCCAACTTGGGCAAGGCACATAGTCCATTTCCTCCAAACCGGAGAACTTCTCGAAGAGCAAGAAGAAGCTGAAAGAGTAGCCCGGAGGGCCAGTATGTATCAGTTTGTCGATGACACACTATACAGAAGAAGGCCCAACGGTGTGAAATTGAAGTGCATTTGCCGGCAAGGAGGAAAGGAACTGTTGGCAGAGATACACAAAGGCATGTGCGACTCCCACATTGGATCAAGGGCTTTGGTTGGGAAAGCATTCCAGCAAGGATTCTATTGGCCCACAGCCCTCCAAGATGCGGTTGAGCTCGTCACCAAGTGTGAAGCCTGTCAGTTCCATTCCAAAAATATCCATCTGCCTGCCCAAGCACTCCAGACAATCCCTTTGTCATGGCCGTTTTTAGTCTAGGGGCTCGATATCCTTGGCCCTTTCCCCCGAGCTGCCGGGGCTTTGAATTCTTGTTCGTTGCAATCGACAAGTTTACAAAGTGGCCGGAAGTAGATGTCATGAGAAAGTTGACTGCTCAGTCAGCTATCAAGTTCTTGAAAGGATTGGTGTGCCGCTTCGGGGTCCCTGCCCGGATCATCACCGACAATGGCACCTAGTTTACGAGCCGCGCCTTCATGCAATATGTTCATGCCCTCGGAAGCAAGAACTCATTTGCCTCTGTCACACCTCCCAGAAGCAATGGACAAGCTCAGAGGGTGAACGCTGAAGTGCTCCGAGGACTCAAGACAAGAACGTTTGATAAGCTGTGGAAGCATGGCAGGCGATGGATCGATGAGCTGCTGGTGGTTCTTTGGTCCCTTAGAACGACACCAAATCGAGCGACCAGGCACACTCCCTTCTCCCTAGTCAATGGGGCAGAAGCAGTTATCCCCACGGAACTCATTTACGGGTCACCTCGAGTGCTTGCCTACGATGAAGTAGCGCAGGAATGGCACATGTGTGATGATGCCGTGCTTCTCGAGGAGAACCGTCTCCGGGCTGCTACGCGTCGCTATCATAGCCGTAGGGTTCATGCCCGGTGTTTTGAGGAAGGTGACCTTGTCCTTAGGCGCGTTCAGTCTGCCAAGGATACAAACAAGCTGTCACCAAAGTGGGAAGGCCCTTACCGGGTAGTACGAGTCACCATACCTGGCGCAGTCCGTCTGGAGACCGGAGATGGCATTCAATTGCAAAACTCATGGAATATTGAGCATCTCCGCAAGTTCTACCCGTAAGGCGCGGCTGTTGGGCCCTGCTCGGCAGCCACCCTTTTGTACAAGCCTTGCCCCAGCTGAATGTAACCCCTTGTACAAAGCCAGGCGCAGACCCTGAGCAACAGAGAAATAAATGAAGCGCTGGGGGCCCTGACAAGTTGCATGCATGCATAAGCATATCATAAGCATCGCATGATTCAAGTAGATAGATTGCATGATCATGTAGATAGATTGCATCTGGCATCATCTTCATTTGCATAAACTGCAGGCTCCTGCCGTGGACTTAGTCCTAGGAAGAGGATGCGAAGACAAGCCAGCACTGCAGTCTCCGGCAAGCCAACAGATAAGTTCCGTCTCTTATCCATACATCTTTCGTGAGTAGGACTTGTGCATATGAAAACCTCGCCGCCTCGGAAACAAAGGTACTCCCATCTAATGACATGAACACTGCTTCGGTCGGGATGGTCGTAGTGGCCTTTGGCTGAAAGGGGTTGACGGGGGGCTGGTCTCTCCCAATGGGTTCTGCGCCCGGCAGGCTCAGCCTCACGGCAGCAGTCCTATGGGGTGCCGGCAAGGTAGCTTACCGGGATCTATTTGTTTACGTGAAAGTATGGAGGCGTTTCACCTTTGCATGGATATCGTACATGCACAAGTGCCCGGCAAAGCTTATCTTTTTCATTAATATGCTGGTCAACAAGTACAAATCTCACAAAACATAAACATGGATACGAGAGATTACATTATTTGAACTAAAATTTGGCAAGTTCCTACAGATTTAAGATTAAAAAAAGATAAGTGCCCCGTGATGGCTTTGCCCTTGTCCATCTCCTTCAGGAAATCGTAGGAAGGAACGGAGAAGGTGGGAGGCGGGCCTGGCTGGGATTCGACGCCTCCCCAGGATCAGGAGAACACCGTCGACGGGCTAGGAGGAAGAAACCGGAGGGCAGACGTGGGCGGTGGCAGTGTCGGGAACCCAGACGGAGTCACCAGCAAACACGACTCGTTGGAACGGTCGCCCCCATTCTTGACGCGTCGTGGGTTGCCGCCACCTTCTGCACCACCGTCTCCCAAAGCTCCTGCCACGCCCATCGATGCGAACGCCACCCGCCCCAGGAGACCCCACAGAGAGCATCGATGTCCTTGATGGCCCGGTGATATGAAGACCCTGCCCGTTAAGGAAGCATGCACAAGGACTAGAGGCTCTCCCATGCACCAGATGGGCAGAGTATGGGGAGATAGGGTCCGCCCTCACCAATGGCGAACCATGTCTGCAATCTCCCTCCAACGCCGCAAGACAAGGGGGTATAGGCCACAATCAACTACCACACCTTCTGCCCATTATGTGCCTCGGCATGGTGTCGTTTGCGTCGCCTCTCACTAAAGTTGAAGCCACGAGCGACCCGGTGACGAGCACACCAGAGTCGCCACCTCTGGTGCTACCGCTGCGCCGCCCGAGCGCCCCCATGGGGATCACATGAAACTCCAAGCTAGGGCCCGGGGCCTGGCCCCGGGCTCTTCCTTTCAGCATACCCAGAAGAAGCAGAAGGCGGAGGAGGAGAGGAATTTGGATGAATGCCTCCGCTCCTCACCCGCTCCTCCTTTTATAGGCAAGCTGGGGCTGGGGGCTGATTCCCGGCGAGTACCCGCCGTCCTCCTCCACCAATCCAAGAAGATCGGGCCCCTGCCTTGATGCTCTCCCGCACCACGCGCCTCCATTACCTACCCCACTCAATGCATGCGGCATACGTGGCTAAGGATAAGGGCGCGGTGGGAAGAGTGAATTGGCAGTTATCCGCCCATGCGTTAAAGTCATTCATGGGCCATTACAAGAATGGCCCCACCACAATTGGCGTTGCACGACGTGCAGGAAAACCGGAAACTGACCTGAGCTCAGGTTAATGAAGAAGCTAAGAAGATCTCAAAGGGCAGAGCCGCCCTTACATTTCTGCCTATGCACTGGTTAGGGCCTACCCCGACGACGCCCAGCGGCGCGTTCGTGCCAGGCCCGGGGGCTCCTGTCGGTGCAACAGACCCTGGGTCCATTGCACGGACTATGCACAGGCCAAAGACAAGATTACAAGACCAAGGTCAGACCAAACAAGGAGGATCAATTCCTTTGAAGGATACAAGTGCAAGTCAAGAAGGCCAAGGTGAGCTAGAGGAACAAGGCATCGCTAAGGGAAGGACCTACCTTGCCGGGCAGGCGAGCCCGGCAGGGTTGGGTTTTGCCCTGGAAGCAAGCTCCTAGATCGTCCGGCAGGCCTGCCGGGGCTGGCGGAGGCAAGCCACTCCACCGCTCCTCCTCACAAGCGATGCAAGTCATTAATCAAAGCGGTGTCGAGCTCCAAGGTGACTAAGTGGCTGCTTTTTGCCACATGGCAGCCACTTCCTACAGCAAACACCTCCATATGACACCCGTCCTGAGACATGTCAAACGAGCAGACGCGAAGCTGGCAAAACAGCCCGACAGGCCCTGCCGAGCGGGCTGTGATGTGACACTGAGCGGCGCTTTTAATGCGCTCTGTCAGCCTGCAGAATTAGGTATGATAGCACTGTTAGCTATCTAATCAGTACGCAAAGACTGATTTGCCACTGTTGTGACCCCTTTAATCTATAAAATGAGGCCTATGGCAACCATAGAAATGGTTGGACCATCGCATATTCATACGCTCGTAGCCACTCTTGCCCAGAGCGACCTGGCCGGGCGATTGTGCTACGTCCACCACCATTATCCACCATCATTCCACCAAAGCAGGAGTAGGGTTTTATGCCTCACAGTGGCCCGAACCTGGGTAAATACCGCCCGTGTGATCTCTGCCGTGCTGCGTGACGCTTCTCCGCTCTTTGTGCAACGTGCCCATCCCCCCGCCGAACCAAAAGGGGCTCATGGTCCCATAGGTGGGCGTGGTTTCCCACGACAATGGTTTGTGTGATATGGGTGCTAGTGTGAGTGCTATTCCTATATCAAGAAATTATGAATGATATTGCACCTGCTGAGATTGAGGACATTGATGTTACTATTAAGCTTGCAAATAGAGATACTATTTCACCACTTGGGATTGTTCGAGATGTTGAAGTCTTTTGTGGTAAAATCAAATACCCTATTGATTTCATAGTATTTGGTTTACAACAAGATAATTGATGTCCCATTATATTTGGATGGCCTTTCTTAAACACCGTTAATGCTGAAATTGCTTGCATTGAAGAAAAGGTTAGAGTTATGTTTGGTGATGTATCTCATGAGTTTAATTTCTCTAAGTTTAGTATAAAACCACATGAGAAAGAATTATCTAGTAAAGATGAAACCATTGGTCTTGCTTCTATTATCGTACCTCCTCCTGATCCATTAGAACAATATTTGCTGGACCATGAAAATGATATGCATATGAATGAAAGAAATGAAATAGATGATATATTGTTTAAACAAGCATGTATTATTATACACAATTTTCCTGTTGACACTCTAAGAGGGATCCTGTGTTTGAATTAAAGAAACTACCTCATACATTAAAATACGCTTATCTTCATGAAAAGAAAATATATCTTGTTATTATTAGTGCTAACCTTTCAGAGCATGAAGGAAAGAGACTACTCAAAACTCTGAGGAAGCACCGTGCTGCCATCGGATATACTCTCAATGATCTTAAGTGCATTACTCCCACTTTATGTCAACATAAGATTAATATGGAGCCACGTGATAAACCCGTCGTTGATCATCAATGTTGTTTGAATCCTAAAATGAAAGAAGTCGTAAGGACTGAAATATTAAAGCTTCTGGAGGCAAGTATAATTTATCCCATAGCTGATAGTAGATGGGTAAGTCATGTTCATTGTGTTCCTAAGAAAGGAGGTATAACCGTTGTTCCTAATGATAAAAATGAACCTTTCCCACAAAGAATCGTAACTGGTTATAGGATGGTAATTGATTTCAGGAAATTAAAAAATCTACTAGAAAAGATCATTACCGCTTACCTTTCATTGACGAAATGTTAGAAAGATCGTCTAAGCATACACACTTTTGTTTCCTTGATGGATATTCTGGTTTTTCTCAAATACCTATGTCAAAAGAAGATCAAGACAAAACTACTTTTACTTGTCCTTTTGGAACTTATGCTTATAGACGTATGCCTTTTGGTTTATGTAATGCACCTGCTACCTTTCAAAGATGTATGACTTCTGTATTCTCTAGCTTTTGTGGAAAGATTGTTGAGGTATTCATGGATGATTTTTCTGGTTACGAGACTTCTTTCCATGATTTCTTAAGCAACCTTGATAGATTTTTGCAGAGATGTGAAGAAACTAATCTTGTCTTGAATTGGGAGAAGTGCCACTTTATGGTAAATGAAGGTATAGTACTTGGGCATAAAATTTCTAAATGACGTATTGAGGTAGAGAAAGCTAAAGTTGATGCAATTGAGAAAATGCCATGCCCTAAAGATATTAAAGGTATAAGGAGTTTCCTTGGTCATGTTGGTTTTTATAGAAGATTCATTAAAGATTTCTCAAACATTTCTATGCCACTAACTAATCTCATTCAAAAAGATGTTCCATTTGTTTTTTCTGATGATTGTGTAGAAGCCTTTGAAATACTTAAGAAAGCCTTGATTTCTGCACCTATTGTCCAGCCACCTGATTGGAACTTACTATTTGAAATTATGTGTGATGCTAGTGATTACACTATTGGTGTTGTTCTAGGACAAAGAGTTGACAAGAAATTGAATGATATTCATTATGCTAGTAAGACTATAGACAGGGCTCAAAGAAATTATGCTACTACTTAGAAAGAATTTTTAGCAGTTGTGTTTGCATGTGGTAAGTTTAGACCTTATATTATTGATTCTAAAGTTACTATTCACATGGATCATGCTTCTATTAAATACATTATGAAAAAAAAGATGCTAAACCTAGACTAACTATGTGGGTTCTTTTACTTCAAGAATTTGACTTGCATATTATTGATAGAAAGGGAGCTGGGAATCCTCTAGCATATAACTTGTCTAGGATGGAAAATGTTCTTGATGACCCACTGCCTATTGAATAGTTTTTTCTGATGAGCAAATAGCTTCTACAAATGCTTCCCGTAATACTCCTTGGTTTGCAGACTATGCAAATTACATCGTTGCTAAATATATAACGCCTAGTTTCACATACCAACAAAAGAAAAAGATCCTATTTGATTTTGGACATTACGTTTGGGATGACCCACATTTATATAAAGGAGTAGATGGTGTTATTAGACGTTGTGTACCTGAGCATGAACAGACACAGATCCTACGGAAGTGTCATTCCTAGGCATACGAAGGGTGCCATGCTGGAGACATAACTGCACATAAGGTATTTCAATCTGGTTTTTATTGGCCTACTCTCATCAAAGATGCACGTAAGTTTGTCCTTTCTTGTGATGAATGTCAAAGAATTGGCAATTTTAGTAGACGTCAGGAAATGCCTATGAAATATTCATTTGTTATCGAACAATTTGATGTTTGGGGCTTTGATTATATGGGACCTTTTCCTTCCTCTAATGAGTATACTCATATATTAGTTGTTCTTGATTACGTTACTAAGTGGGTAGAAGCTATTCCAACTAGTAGTGTTGATCATAACACTTCTATTAAAATGCTTAAAGAAGTTATTTTCTCGAGGTTAGGAGTTCCTAGATATTTAATGATTGATGGTGGTTCACATTTTATTAATGGTGCTTTCCGCAAACTTCTTGATAAATATGATGTTAATCACAAAATTGCATCACCTTATCATCCTCAGTCTAGTGGTCAAGTTGAATTGAGCAATAGAGAAATAAAATTGATTTTGCAAAAGACTGCCAATAGATCTAGAAAGAATTGGTCTAAGAAATTTGATGATGCATTATGGGCTTATACAACTGCTTATAAAAATCCTATGGGTATGTCTCCATATAAAATGGTCTATGGAAAATGATGTCATTTACCTCTTGAGTTAGAACATAAAGCTTGTTGGGTAATTAAAGAACTTAATTATGATTTCATACTTGTTGATGAAAAGAGGTTATTTGATATTAGCTCTTTAGATGAATGGAGGACAAAAGCTTATTAAAATGCCAAGTTTTTAAAAGAAAAAATTAAAAGATGGCATGACAAAAGAATCCAAAAATGGTAACTGAAAGTAGGCGATCAAGTTCTTTTGTACAATTCTCGTTTCAGATTCATTGCAGGAAAGCTTCTGTCTAAATGGGAAGGACCGTATATCGTCGAAGAAGTTTATCACTCCGGAGCTAGTAAGATCAACAGTGCCGAAGGCGCTAATCTGAGAGTGGTTAATGGATAAATAATTAAATATTATATCTCAGGTACACCCATTGATGTTGAAACTAATATTAATCAAGTAATGACACTTGAGGAACATATAGAAGAGACCTTCCACAACACTCTAGAACCCTGAAAAGAGTAGGTATGTGACACGGTAAGTATACCGACTCCAAAAATTCCATAAAGAATATTTCTGTCCATTTTGGAATATTAATTTTTTTACAAAAATAAGAACCAACTCAGGGGACCCACGAGGGAGTTACAAGGAAACAGGGCGCGCCCTACCCCCTAGGCATGCCGGGTTGCCTTGTGGGCCCCTCATGTACCTTACCAACTCCGTTCTCTTCCAGAATACTTGTTTCGCAAGATAAACATTCTTTATATATATTCCTGGATGTTTTGACCATCGTATCGCAAGTTTCTCCTCTATTCTTGTTTCGTGTTGTTTTTCTGTCAGATCCAAATTCCCATGGCTCCCCGAAGGCTCCGTACCAAGCACCGGATCATGCAACCTTCATCAGGAAAACGCACATACAACGAGGTTTACTATGAGAGGTCATCAGGATAGGAGGACACTGGCAAGGAGGATAGAGCCGAGGAGGTCACGGGAAGCCAGGTACAAGAGGGAGATCAAACCATGCCTATAGGAGAGACTGTAGAAAAGGGAGACATACTGTAACCCCTTTATGATCATGTTTCCCCATCTGAAATTGATACTTTAAGAGTTTTTGAAACAATTTGTGCTCAGAATACATCACTCACTCATGAAGTTATTTCTAAATACAGCAGCAACGGCTCTTATGGTTTAGGAGCAACTAAGGTGGGGACGGAGGAGAGGTAGGCCTTTAGGTCCTGCAGTGTTGTTTCTGCCTCCGGAGTCCACTTCATTGCTCCTGCCTTCTTCAGGATTTTGAAGAAAGGCAAGGCACATTCAGCAGACTTGGAAATGAACCTGCTTAGCGCGGCAATGCATCCAGTTAAACGCCTCACATCCTTGATAGTCTTGGGTGCTTGTATCTGTTCGATCGCCCTGATCTTGTCAGGGTTGGCCTCTATCCCTCGATGAGATACAAAGAAGCCAAGTAGCTTGCCGGAGGGAACACCAAACACGCACTTCTCAGGGTTCAACTTCAAATTGATCTTGCGCAAATTGGCAAAGGTCTCTTCCAAATCGTGAATGAGTGTTGATTTGTCTAATATTTGATCGATGCGTGGCAGGGGAAGGGGTCCTTTGGGCATGCCTTGTTCAGGTCTGTGAAGTCAATGCAGAGCCTCCATTTCCCATTCGCCTTGCGCACTACCAATAGATTTGCTAACCATGTTGGATGCAACCCTCCCCTGACCAAACCAGCTGCTTCAAGTTTCTTGATCTCCTCGGCAATGAACTGTTGCCGCTCCAAAGCCTGTGACCTAACCTTCTGCTTGACAGGCCGGGTGTGAGGGCAGACAGCAAGGTGGTGCTCCATTACCTCCTTGGAAACACCGGGTATGTCAGATGGTTGCCAAGCAAACACATCAACATTCGCCCGCAGGAACGCAACAAGCGCGCTTTCCTATTTGTCATCAAGGGTGGCGCAGATGGCGAACGTACCGTCAGCGCCATCCTGCCTCGCTGGCACCCTTTTCACAGTAGGCGGAGTAGCCTTGGGCCTTTTGCTAGTGGAACTCTCCGGCAGGTCCTCAACGGGTGCAGGGCACTCCGGAGAGGCGCGCTTCCTGAAGTCTTTGCCAGCGTCGCTGCTAGCTTTCTTTCCCTTCTTTGTCTCCTTGGCGGGAACTGTGGCTTCGGTAGCCTCAGCTGCTACCGCGTCTCGATACATCTGATCTATGCATATAATTTCATCCTTCTTATCTGATGGAATGGAAATGACGCCGAACGGCTCCGGCATCTTCAAGGTGTTGTAAGCATAGTGGGATGCTGCCATGAATTTTGCCAGAGTTGGAGAACCAAGGATCTCGTTATATGGCAAGGGAAGCTCAACGATGTCAAACACAACTCTCTCGTTCCGGTAGTTCAGTTCCCCGCCAAACATTACCGGCAGTGTAATCTTCCGCTTAGGACGGCTCGTACCGGGGTTGATTCCTTGGAACCTACCAGTAATCTTAAGCTCTTCGTCAGGAATCTGCAGCTTGTTAACCACTTTGGGGGAGATCAAATTCAACCCAGCCCCACCATCAACTAGCATCTTTGTGACTTTGAGGTTGAAGATTGTTGGGGATACCAACAACGGCAAGCACCCTACCACCATGGTGTGGTCGGGGTGATCCTCTTTGTCAAAGATGATAGGCATGCGGGACCACTTGAGTGGCTTCTGAGAATCTGCAGCAGGTTCCACGGCATTGACCTCTTGTGCCCACTGCTTGAGCTGGTGGTGAGAGGAGTGCAAAGATGCACCTCCGTCAATACACATGGCTTCAGTTGCTTTCTGGAATTCTTGCTCGCTGGTTTCTTCCTCATCAGCTTCATCACTTTCACAGTCTTCTTCTTTCTTCTCATGGCCTCTAGCAGATTTCTCTTTTTGCTATGGGGCCTTGCAGCGATGACCTCCTCTACCACCACGACCCTTTCCTCCAGCACCCTCTTGGTCCTTCTCCCTATCCCTTTTTTCATATTTTGCCTTCTTCTTCTTGACAAGTTGCTCGACTTGGTGGCACTCCTGGAGATAATGAACCTTGGTGCGGTGGATCTTGCAGTAGGGCCTATCGGTCTTCCTAGCCTTCTCTGCCACCGCAGCCTCCCGGCAATCAGTGCACGCGGCAGCATCCTTGCTGGGGGCCTTGGTTTTGGCTTTCTTGCCAGTGCTGAGATTGCCAGGGCTCTCGACGGCCAATACAGATTTATCCATGCGCTTCCGGCTTCTCTCTTTGGGTTGGAAGTCTCGTCATCATCCACTGAATCCACCTTGACGCCATCTTCTTCTTCGGGGAGTCACCTTCCCTCTTAAGCTCGAGCACATTTACCCGCCAAAGTGTACAACTCATTGATAGTCTTGGGCAGCCGGACGTTCATCTTGGACCGTATCCTTCTATTGCGCATGTTCGAATGGAACGCGGCAATCATAGCTGCTGGGTGTATCTCTGGAATGTTGCGGTGTACACGACTGAACCTTTGCATGTACTTCCGCAAGCTTTCCCCTTCCTTCTGTGGAAGGACTTGCAGATCACTGGGCCGGCCAAGCTCTTGATGGCCACCCGTGAAGGCGCCAACAAATTCGGTGCACAGGTTAGCCCATGATGAAATGGAATTCTCTGGCAGGTGCATCATCCATGACCTCGCGTTCAGCTTGAGCGCCAGAGGGAAGTAGTTGGTAAACACCTTTTCATCCCTGCCTCCGGCAGCCTGAACGGCAATAGTGTAAATGCTCAAGAACTCTGCCGGGTTTAGCTTTCCATCGTACTTTTTTGGTAATCCAGGCTTGAAGACGCGGGCAGAGGTCAGCGGACTTGCTGTAGCTCATGAGCGAAGGCGGGGCAACCAACCTCGTAAGGTAGGTACCCGCAATCACTAGGCGCGGGTTCATCAAGGTCTGGATCATTTTGCCTGTCGGATTGACGACGAATCTCCCGGCATCGCTCTATGGTAACGCACGCATCTTCCCTCTGCCGATCCTCCAGGACCTGCCGCTGGTCCTGATGGGATCGCGGAGCAGTGGAGGCCATCGATGCTTCATCGGGCTCGCGGACACGCTGTTCTTGCTGCCACCACCCCTGGGTCTGTTGTCGCGGAGGAGACTGCACCGTTGGTGCGGCCTCCTCCACGCGGCCGTTGCTGCCGTTCGCGAGTGCCGCGATGTCTCGGCCCACTGTAACTTCGCAACTTTAGCGAATCCGATCAAGCTCTGGATGGTGGCCCTCCATTCATCCATTTGATCAGCCGCCGTTGGGAATCTCGGTAAGAGTTGGGCTCGTGCCATGGCTTCCGAAGCTGAGCTTGGTGCAACCGTCGAGGCCGACCGCGACATCGCTCGACTCCTGGTGTTACCAGCAGGTGCATCACCGCGTTCATGTCATCATGAACCGGCCACTAAGGTAGTCTGGTGCTGAGCGGGCTGCGCTCAGGGATCGACACCCTCGTTCGGCGCTCCGTCTTGCCTGCCCTGCTCTGGGCCAGGTGCGTGTCCAGTAGCCGCGCCGGTGGCAGGCACGGCTAAAGGGTCACAGCTCACACTAGAGTGGGTGTTGTCGCTGCGTCTGCGCCCGCCAGTTCGGCGAGGTGGAGGAGGTTGAATGTCCACTCCATCCGTAGCTTGAGGGTTACGCCTGTCAGGTTGTTGTTGATCCTACCCTCCCCCGGCACCTCCCGCTCCCGCCTCATCCACGAGGGGCACAACGACGACGCCGCCTGTGCCAGTCGTGTCTCCTACGGCGCCCACCTCGTCCAATGCCACCGTGGCACCAATGGCGTTCGTGGCCGCATGCAAGGGGGCCTTACAAGTGGAAGGGTGCACGGTAGCGTCGGGTTTCTTCTTGGGCACCATGGATGAAGACGATGACGATGATGGACGTGCTGTTCACAACCTCAGGTTCTCGCAAACGCCTCGCCCTACCTGGCGCGCCAAAGATGTCATAGTGGAACACGATCACCTATGAGGCCATCGGCCCCATTGTGGTTCAGCAAGGGGGAAGGTCACGTTGCACAAAGAGCAGAGACCACGAAATAACATGACGGTGATGATGCTGGTGGTTTTTACCCAGGTTCGGGCCGCCATGAGGCATAAAACCCTACTCCTGCTTTGGTGGATTTGATGGAGGAACCTAACGAACCTGGAGCACTAAAGCCCGGCAAGGTAGCCTCAAGGATACCAAGTATGCACGTACAAGTGTGTGAGGGTCTGAATCCCTTGCTAGGTCGCCTTGAACCTCCTTTTATAGCTTAAGGGGTAACCACAATGGCAAAACAGTCTTTATCTACTGATTAGATAGCTAACAGTGCTATCATAACTAACTTTGGTAGTTAGGACAAAGTGCATTAAATGCACTGCTAGGTGTCATGCTGAGGGCGAAACCCGGCAGGCCTGCCGAGCCGCTTAATCATCTCTTGCTTATCATCTTGACACGCCTCTGGATGGGCGTCACTTGGATAAATCTTGTCTTCCAACGGGCCGCCACGTGCTTAGCAGAGGCCACTTAATCACTTGGGGGCTCGACACCACACTGATAGGTGACTTGCATCGCTGTGCGGTGGAGCGGTGGTGTCTTGGCGGGGAGCCCCACCCCTGGCGGACCCGGCAAGCTTGCCGGGGAAACCTTGGGCTTGCCCCTGGGGCGTCCTCGACCCGGCCAGGCTCTCCTGCCCCGCAAGGGAGGCCTTCCCAAGGTGGTATTCTTCTGTCTTGCTTGTCTTGTTCTTCTTGATCCGCTCTTTGATCTCACTAAGAGCTGCTTCTCTGGCTTGGCCTTGGTGTGTAGTGTTGATATTGAACAGACGACGCCAGCGCGCCTGTGTGTAAGTCTGGGCGATGAACGTGAATGTTTGTTGCACCGATACAATCCATGCTCGATTTTTCTTCTACTGGTTCCTTTATGAAGAAAACTATTGAATTCAAATGGCATCTTATGGAAAGAATTAAACACAACTCTGAAGATTGGGAACTCAACAAAGGTAAAGAGTCAGGTATAAAACTTGAGTTTGATTGTGTTAAATCCTTTATGGAAACTGATGCTTTTCATAAGTTTAGTACTAATTATGGACTTGCCTCTCAGATAGTACCTTCCTTCTATGAATCATTTGCTACTCATGTTGATCTCCCTAAAGAGAAGTGGTTTAAATATCATCCCCCTATTTAAGAATTGTTAGAGGAACCTATTATAGTGAAAGATGAAACAATTATCTATAATGTTGATCCAGTTTTGCCTACTGCTTACATTCAAAATCCACCTTTTCCTGTTATAATTAAGGAACATGCTAAAGCTACAACTATGTCTAATAAAAGTAATATTACAACAAATAAACCCTTTGAACAAATAAATGTGGAACCTAATATTGCTATGGTTAAGAATCTCTTGGTTGATAATATTGATGGGCATGTTATTTACTTCTATGATGAAGCTGCTAGAATTGCTAAATAGGCTAGAAATGAACAAGATATGCTAGATAAGAATAAGCCAGTGGTTGGCATGCCTATTGTTTCTGTTAAAATTGGAGATCATCATTATCATGGTTGTTGGTGCAACAGACCCTGGGTCCATTGCACGGACTGTGCATAGGCCAGAGACAAGATTACAAGACCAAGATCAGACCAAACAAGGAGGATCAATTCCATTGAAGGATCCAAGTGCAAGTCGAGAAGGCCAAGGTGAGCAAGAGGAACAAGGCATCGCTAATGGAAAGACCTGCCTTGCCGAGCAGGTGAGCCTGGCAGGGTTGGGTTTTGCCCCGGAAGCAAGCCCCCAGATCGTCCCGGCAGGCCTGCCGGGGTTGGCGGAGGCAAGCCACTCCACCGCTCCACATCACAAGCGACGCAAGTCATTAATCAAAGCGGCGTCGAGCTCCAAGGTGACTAAGTGGCTGCTTTTTGCCACATGGCAGCCACTTCCTACAGCAAGCACCTCCATATGACACCCGTCCTGAGACGTGTCAAACGAGCAGGCGCGAAGTTGGCAAAACAGCCCGGCAGGGCCTGCCGGGCGGGCCATGATGTGACACTAAGCGGCGCATTTAATGTGCTCTGTCAGCCTGCAGAGTTAGGTATGGTAGCATGGTTAGCTATCTAATCAGTACGCAAAGACTAATTTGCCACTATGGTGACCCCTTTAATCTATAAAAGGAGGCCCATGGCGACCGTAGAAAGGGTTGGACCCTCGCATATTCATACGCTCGTAGCCACTCTCGCCCCTAGAGCGACCTGGCCGGGCGAGTGTGTTATGTCAACCACCATTATCCACCATCAATCCACCAAAGCAGGAGTAGGGTTTTACGCCTCACGGCGGCCTGAACTTGGGTAAAGACTGCCCATGTCATCTATGCCGTGCTACGCGATGCTTCTCCGCTCTTTGTGCAACGTGCCCGTCCTCCCGCTGAACCAAAAGGGGCTCATGGTCCCATAGGTGGCCGTGGTTTCCCATGACATATTTGGCGCGCTAGGTAGGGGGATCACTTGGGCGAAACCGAGACCGTACGCTGCGCGTCATCTTCATCGACATTTTCATCGTCGGCGGCGTCATCGACTATGGCGCCCAAGAGGAAGCCTAGAGCTGCAAATCACCCGTCCACCTCGAAGGCTCCGCCGCCCGCGACCGCCGACGTCGCAGGGAATGCGAGGGCTCACGAGGGTGTGGATGTTGCGGGGGACGTGGTCGGCGCAGGCGGCGCCGTCTCCACCTCCCCCACGGTCGAAGCAGGAACGGGAGGTACCGGGGAAGGACAGCATCAGCAACATCCCAACGACCACGCTCCACGAGGTACGGATGGAGGGATCATTCCGCCTGAACCCCTTCTCTTGGCCAACAAGCACAGCCGCAGTGATGATGCTCGTTCTGGGGCGAATCGCAACCCTCCGGCCACCCCCGCTGCGGGCGCGACCGCAGGGCACGCGCCACCCCCGGGGCGGGCTGACCCAGCTACTTTGCCCAATGGAGCCGCTGGCCCTCAGGCGCCTCTGCCGTGTCACCATGCCGTCCAAAGGGCTGGTTCGCAGCAGCAAGGGCGCGGCGCAGTCGCCACCGGCAATGTCAGGAGCCAAGCGACACTACGATCTACATCATCATCACCTATGTCAAGCACTGCCTCACAGGCCATGGTGCGAGACCAACTGCTGTCGAGATTTCCACCGGCGGCAGACCAGATGGATGAGTGGCGAGCCACCATCCAAAGTCTAATTGGTTTTGCCGAGGTTGAAGGATCACAGCGGGCCGGACCGCCATGGCCTTCCCAGGCGGCAACGGCGGCTCATGCGGCTGGCCGTGCGGGAGGGGCCACCCTTATGGTGCAATCCCCACCACGGCAAGCCACCCGGGAGCCGCAAAACCAAGCACCCAATGACGTCTCGATGGCCTCGTCAGACCCTCGAGCGCGTCAAGGCCGACAGCGTGCCCCGGAGGGTAGGCGAAGGGAAGGCGCGCGCGTCATCGATGAGCGGTGCCGTGACAACCCCCGCCGGTCCAATGGGTGTGATGACCCCGACGTCGACGAGCCCACGCTCGGAGATGGCGGGTGCCTGCCTTTCGAGGTTGGGTGCCCTACCTTCACACGTCAGCTGCGGCAAGTCCGTTGGCCGTCCACTCTCACATTCAAGCCAGAGATACCCGAGAAGTATGATGGGAGACTAAGCCCAGCAGAGTTCTTGAGCATCTACACCATCGCTGTTCAAGGTGCCGGGGGAAGAGATGAGAAGGTGTTCGCCAACTACTTCCATTTGGCCCTCAAGTTAAATGTGAGGTCTTGGCTGATGCACCTGCTGGAGACCTCCATTTTGACCTGGGCTGACATGTGCCACGAGTTCATTAGTGTCTTCACGGGCGGCCATCAAGAACCAGGGCGGCCCAGCAACTTGCAGCTTCTCCAGTAGAAAGAGGGAGAAACTCTATGGAAGTACTTGCAGAGATTCAGCCGAGTCCACAGAAATATCCCAGATATCCACCCAGCTGCCGTGATAGCTGCCTTCCAATCCAACATGCGCAACCACAGGATACGTTCCAAGATGAACGTTCAGTTGCCCAAGACTGTGAAGGAGCCCTACACTTTGGTGGACAAATGTGCTCGGGTGGAGGAGGGGAGGAAACTTCTTGGAGAGGAAGATTGCGTCGACATCAATTCAGAAGATGACGACGAGGCCATCAGTAAGAAGAAGAAGAACAAGAAGCACAACAAGAAGCGCAAGGATAAGACAGTGATGACTGTTGAGGGGTCAGGCACGCCTAGTACTGGCAAGAAGGCCAAGGATGAAGCCCCCGACAAGTAGGCTACCGCATGCGCTGACTGCCGGGAGGCGGCAACTGCCGAGAAAGCTGGGAAAAGTGATGGGCCGTACTGTAAGATTCATCAGACCAAGGGCCATGATCTCCAAGAGGCAGAAGGCTGAGTATGAGAAGCACGATAAGGAAAAGGTCTGAATGGCACTGGTGGGAAGGGCCGGGGTGTTGAAGCAAATCGCCCCGGCCAGGATCCTCGGAACCAAGGGAAACCCGCCAAAGGCCGAGAGAAGGAATTCAAGAAGGCCACTGGCGCCCTGTGCATTGACGGGGGTGCATCTTTGCACTCCTCTCACTGCCAACTTAAACAGTGGGTGCATGAAGTCAATGTCATGGAGCCAGTGGCAGATTCTCGGAAGCCGCTCAAGTGGTCACGCATGCCCATCATCTTTGATGAAGAGGACCACCCCGACCGCATTACTGCGGTAGGGTGCTTGCCGTTGTTGGTCTCACCAACAATTCGCAACCTCAAGGTCACAAAGATGCTGGTTGACGGCGGGGCTGGGTTGAATCTGATTTCCCCAAAGGTTATCAGCAAACTCCAGATAGTAGAGGAAGAACTTAAGGCCACAGGCACATTTTAAGGAGTCAATCCCGGCAGGAGCCGTCCTAAGGGAAAGGTTACATTGCCAGTGACATTTGGAGGAGAGTTGAACTACACGACTGAGAAAGTTGTGTTTGATGTGGTTGACCTCCCCCTGCCGTACAACGGGATCCTTGGGCGCCCGGCCCTGGCCAAATTCATGGCAGCATCCCACTATGCCTACAACACCTTGAAGATGCCAGGGATGATGGGCGTCATTTCCGTTCCGTCGGACAAGAAAGACGCAATTATTTGCGTGGATAAGATGTACCGGGACGCGGTCGCGGCAGAGGTCGCGGAAGCCACAATTCCCGCCAAGGGAAAGCATAGCAGAGGCACTGGCAAGGAATCCGGGAAGCATACCTCTGTGGAATGTGCCGCGCCCGTTGATGACATGCCAGAGAGTTCCAACAGCAAGAGATCCAAGGCTACTCCACCCAAAGTGAAAAAGGTCACGGCAGGGCTGGCTGGCACTGATGGTACTTTCACTATCAGCGCCACCCTTGATGACAAATAGGAAAGCGCGCTCGTTGCCTTCCTACGGGCGAATATCGATGTGTTTGCCTGGAAACCGTCTGATATCCCCGGTGTTCCCAGCGAGGTAATTGAGCACCACCTTGCTATATGCCACATGCTCGGCCCGTCAAGCAGAAGGTTCAGAAGCAGGCCTTGGAGCGGCAGCAATTTATTGCTGAGGAAATCAAGAAACTTGAAGCAGCTGGTTTGGTTAGAGGAGTACTGCATCCAACATGGTTAGCAAACCCAGTGGTTGTGCACAAGTCTAATGGAAAATGGAGGCTTTGCATAAATTTCACGGATCTGAACAAGGCATGCCCAAAGGACCCATTTCCCTTGCCGCGCATCGACCAGATCATGGATTCTACTTCAGTATGTGAGTTGCTCTCTTTTCTGGATGCATACTCTGGATACCATCAGATTTTTTATGTCCAAGGAAAACGAAGAAAAGACCTCATTCATCACCCCATGCGGCACATACTGCTTTGTGCGCATGCCTTTCGGGTTGAAGAGTGCCAGGTCCACTTTTACAAGAGCAGTCCAGATTGGCTTTGAACCACAATTGCACAGGAACATTGAAGCCTATATGGATGATATTATGGTCAAGACCAAGGACAGATCAACCCTCATCCAGGATTTAGAAGAGACATTTGCTAATCTGCGCAAGATCAACTTGAAACTAAATCCGGAGAAGTGTGTGTTTGGCGTTCCCTCCAGCAAGCTACTTGGTTTCTTTGTCTCCCACCGTGAGATAGAGGACAACCCCGATAAGATCAAGGCCATTGAGCAGATACGGGCACCCAAGACAGTTAAGGGTGTGAGGCGTTTGACAGGATGCGTTGACGCACTTAGCAGATTCATCTCCAAGTCTGCCGAGCGCGCCTTGCCGTTCTTCAAGATTTTGAAGAGGGCAAGACCCATGAAGTGGACCCCAGAAGCAGATGCAGCGCTGCAGGATTTGAAGTCCTACTTGTCTTCTGTGCCTACTTTGGTCGCACCCAAACCACAAGAGCCATTGCTCCTATATCTTGCAGCAACTAATCAAGTGGTTAGTGCGGCCCTTGTAGTGCAGCGGGAAGTAGAAGAAGCAGCCACCTCAACAAGTGTCTCGCCCGGGGAAGAGAAAGAGAGCGGCCCGGCAAGGCCAGATACGGATCAGGACAAAGAGGAGCATGGCAGCGGAAGCAACCCCAAGGACACGGCAAGGAAGAAGGTGGTGCAGCGCCCAGTTTACTTTGTCAGCTCCCGGTTGCAGGGGGCTAGATCCAGGTATTCTGGCATGCAAAAATTGATCTTTAGCCTTGTCATGGCCTCAAGGAAACTGCACCACTACTTCCAAGCCCATGAGATCACGGTTGTCACCCGCTTCCCGTTGCAAAGGATACTTCAAAGCCCAGAGGCCACCGGCAGGATAGTGGAGTCAGCATTGGAGTTTCCCAGCTTTGGCCTGAAGTTTGAAAGCACATCAACAATCTAGAGCAGGGTGTTGATAGAGTTTATTGCAGAATGGACGCCAACCCCTGATGAAGAACTACTGGAAACAGTTATCCCCGACAAGGAAGCGCCCCAAGAATGGATCATGTGTTTCGATGCTGCCTTCTCCCTACAAGGTGCAAGGGCTGGCGTGCTTCTCATGGCTCCCACTGGAGAGCACCTGAGGTACGTCCTCCAGATGCACTTTCCCCCGGAGGAGGCGACCAACAATACAGCAGAATATGAAGGGCTTCTTGCCGGGCTCAGGATTGCCACCGAATTGGGAATCAAGAAGCTAATTATTCGAGGAGATTCACAACTGGTGGTGAGACAAGTCAACAAGGATTACCAAAGCCCATTGATGGAGGCATACATCAAGGAAGTGAGAAGATTGGAGGAGCGCTTTGACGGGTTGCAAACAGAGCACGTACCCCGTGCGGAAAACAGCATTGCTGATCACCTGTGAAAGTGCACTGCACAGAAGCTTCCTGTGAAACCAGGAGCTTTTGTTCTCCATCTTACTCAGCCCTCTGTATACCTGACAACAATGGCCCGAAAGAGGAGGAAATTGGACTCCGGTAAGCCTCTCCCGGTAGAGCCTTTCGGGGCTCCTGGTAGGGACCCTGCCGGTGTCGTGGGAAACCATGACCACCTATGGGGCCATGAGCCCCTTTTGGTTCGGCGGGGGGATGGGCACGTTGCTCAAAGAGCGGACAAGCGTCGCGCAGCACGGCAGAGATCACACAAGTAGTCTTTACCCAGGTTCGGGCCACCGCGAGGCATAAAACCCTACTCCTACTTTGGTGGAATGATGGTGGATAATGGTGGTGAACGTAGCACACTCGCCCGACAAGGTCGCTCTGGGGGCGAGAGTGGCTACGCGTGTATGGATATGCGAGGGTCCAACCCTTTCTATCATTGTCGTCGGCCTCCTTTTATAGATTAAGGGGTCACCACAGTGGCAAATCAGTCTTTGCGTACTGATTAGATAGCTAACAGTGCTATCATATCTAACTCTGCAGGCTGACAGAGCGCATTAAATGTGCCGCTTAGTGTCACATCACAGCTCGCCCGGCAGGCCCTGCCGAGCTGTTTTGCCAGCTTTGCACCTGCTCGCTTGACACGTCTCAGGATGAGTGTCATATGGAGGTGTTTGCTGTAGGAAGTGGCTGCCATGTGGAAGAAAGCAGCCACTTATTCACCTTGGATCTCGATACCGCTTTAATTAAAGACTTGCGTCGCTTGTGAGGTGGAGCGGTGGAGTGGCTTGCCTCCGCCAGCCCCGGCAGGCCTGCCGGGACGATCTGGGAGCTTGCTTCCGGGGCAAAACCCAACCCTGCCAGGCTCGCTTGCCCGGCAAGGTAGGTCCTTCATTTTGCGACGCCTTGTTCTTCTGGCTCACCTTGGCCTTCTCGACTTGCACTTGGATCCTTCAAAGGAATTGATCCTCCTTGTTTGGTCTGATCTTGGTCTTGTAATCTTGTCTCTAGCCTATGCACAATCCGTGCAATGGACCCAGGGTCTGTTGCAACGACAGGAGCCCCCGGGCCTGGCACGGACGCGCCACTGGGCGTCACCGGGGTAGGCCCTAACCAGTGCACAGGCAGAAATGTAAGGATGGCGCCGCCCTTTGAGATCTTCTTTGCTTCTTCATTAACCTGAGCTTGGGTCAGTTTCCGGATTTCCCGCGTGTCGTGCAACGCCAATTGTGGTGGGCCATTCTTGTAATGGCCCGTGAATGACTTTAACGCACGAGCGGGTAACTGCCAATTCACTCTTCCCACCGCGCCCTTATCCTTAGCCACGTATGCTGCATGCATTGAGTGGGGTAGGTAATGGAGGCGCGTGGTGCGGGAGAGCATCAAGGCAGGGGCCCGATCATCTTGGATTGGCGGAGGAGGACGGCGGGTACTCGCCGGGGAATCCGCCCCCACCCCCAGCTCGCCTATAAAAGGAGGAGTGGGGGAGGAGCGGAGGCATTCATCCACATTCCTCTCCTCCTCCGCCTTCTACTTCTTCTGCGTATGCTGAAAGGAAGAGTCCGGGGCCGGGCCCCGGGCCCTAGCTTGGAGTTGCCGCTGATGTCAAATGCTTGTGCTGATGCTTGGGGAGTGAGTCCGGTCTGGTGCCGCGCATCGCCGGGGGTCGCCACCCTATTGGCAAGGTGTCCGGGGCTCCTGATGCTTGCCTGGTATGCAGTATATGGGGTCCTTGGTAATCCCAGCACTGCTCCTTCCAGCGGACCTCACATTCTTGCTAAGGACGGTGGCGTCTTCCTGCCCGCCAAGGTGGGGAGCGGCGCGCCTCGAGTGTCCTGCTCGTCGCAGTCACCCGCTGGCTCTTCGGGGGAGGTGCCAGGTTGGGGGCCCGGCATCTTCCTGGTGCAACGGTGATGGAGAGGAATCGAGGGAAGGCGGGGGAGGCGGGAGGCACGGTGTCAGGTCGGAGTACGATGGCACCGACCCCTTTGTCTCGTATTGGCGACCTGCTGCCTCGTCTTTCCGCTCTTCCCCTCCCTCCCCAGCACCATCATCACCAGCCTCTTCAGGTGATAGCCAGGGAGGGATGTTCCCTTGGTGCCTTCCCCCTCCTCCAGCAGTCTTCCAGCTGGGCATCGGTGGTTAATCCCTCCGGTGCTCGAGCTGGGGCTTCTTGCTGGTCCTGGAGGTGGTGACCAAGGCACCACCGAGCCGCTCTTTGTGCCCCTCCTTCGCAGCCTCGCCACTCCCGGTCTTGTCAGGCCGCGCCCGGCAGGCCATGACGGGATAGGGGGTGGGCTCCTGCTTGGGTGCTCTTTCAGCTGTCTTCTCTTCTCACCGCAATACCTGGTGGAGGGAAAACGAAAAGAGGAGATCACGGGGCATTTATCTTTTTTTAATCTTAAACCTGTAGGCACTTGCCAAATTTTAGTTCAAATAATGTAGCCTCTTGTATCCATGTTTATGTTCCATGAGATTTGTACTTGTTGATAAGCAAATTAATGAAAAAGATAAGCTTTGCCGGGCACTTGTGCATGTACGATATCCATGCAGAGGTGAAACGCCTCCATACTTTCATGTAAACAAGTAGATCCTGGTAAGCTACCTTGCCGGTACCCCATAGGATTGCTGCCGTGAGGCTGAGCCTGCCGGGCGCAGAACCCATTGGGAGAGACCAGCCCCCCGCCAACCCCTTTCAGCCAAAGGCCACTACGGCCATCCTGACCGAAGCAGCGCTCGTGTTAGTAGATGGGAGCACCTTTGTTTCCGAGACGGCGAGGTTTTCAAATGCACAAGTCCTACTCACGGAACACGTATGGATAAGAGATGGAACTTATCTATTTGGCTTGCCGGAGACCGTAGTGCTGGCTTGTCTTCGCGTCCTCTTCATAGGACAAAGTCCACGGCAGGAGCCTGCAGTTTATGCAAATGAAGATGATGCCACATGCATTCTATCTACATGATCATGCAACCTATCTACATGAATCATGCAATGCTTATGAAATGCTTATGCATGCAGGCAACTTGTCGAGGGCCCCCACCGCTTCATTTATTTTTCTGTTGCTCAGGGTCTGCGCCTGGCTTTGTACAAGGGGTTACATGCAGCTGAGGCAAGGCCTGTACAAAAGTGTGGCTGCCGGGCAGGGCCCGACAGCCGCGCCTTACGTGTAGAACTTGCGGAGATGCTCAATATTCCATGATTTTTGCAATTGAATGTCATCTCTAGTCTCCAGACGGACTGCGCTAGGTGTGGTAACTCGTACTACCCGGTAAGGGCCTTCCCACTTTGGCGACAGCTTGTTTGTACCCTTGGCGGACTGAACGCGCCTAAGGACAAGGTCGCCTTCCTCAAAACACCGGGCATGAACCCTGCGGCTTTGATAGCGACGCAGGGCTTGCTGATAGCATGCAGCACGCGTAGTAGCCCAGAGACGGTTCTCCTCGAGAAGCATGGCGTTGTTACACGTGTGCTGTTCCTGCGCTACTTCATCGTAGGCATGCACTCAAGGTGACCCGTAAATGAGATCCGTGGGGATAACTGCTTCTGCCCCATAGACTAGGGAGAAGGGAGTCTACCCGGTAGCTCGGTTTGGTGTCATTCTGAGGGACCAAAGAACCACCGCCAGCTCATTGATCCATTGCGTCTGGGATGTGTGACAGAGGCAAATGAGATCTTGCTTCCATGGGCATGAACATATTGCATGAACGCGCGGCTCGTGAACTGGGTGCCGTTGTCGGTGATGATCCGGGAGGGACCCCGAAGCAACACACCAACCCTTTCAAGAACTTGATAGCTGACTGAGCAGTCACCTTTCTCACGGCATCTACTTCTGGCCACTTTGTAAAGTTGTCGAATGCAACGAACAAGAATTCAAAGCCCCCGGCAGCTCGGGGGAAAGGGCCGAGGATATCGAGCCCCCAGACCGAAAACGGCCATGACAAAGGGATTTTTTGGAGTGCTTGGGCAGGCAGATGGATATTTTTGGAATGGAACTAACAGGCTTCACACTTGATGACGAGCTCAACAGCATCTTGGAGGGCTGTGGGCCAATAGAATCCTTGCCGGAATGCTTTGCCAACCAAAGCCCTTGATCCAATGTGGGAGCCGCACATGCCTTTGTGTATCTCTGCCAGTAGTTCCTTTCCTCCTTCCCAGCAAATGCACTTCAATTTCACACCGTTTGGGCCTTCTTCCGTATAGTGTGTCATCGACAAACTGATACATACTGGCCCTCCGGGCTACTCTTTCAGCTTCTTCTTGCTCTTCGGGAAGTTCTCCGGTTTGGAGGAAATGGACTATGTGCCTTGCCCAATTTGGAGCCCGAGGCTCGGCAACTAGGACTAGCGGCACCTTCTCATTCGTGGGGGTGCATCCCTCGTCCACGGGGACCAGTGGCCCGGCAGGAGGGTGCAGCTCGGCAATCGAAGGGGAGTTGTTCCCGGCAGGGTCCCTGCCAGGAGCCCCGAAAGGCTCTACCGGGAGAGGCTTACCGGAGTCCAATTTCCTACTCTTTCGGGCCATTGTTGTCGGGGATACGGAGGGCTGAGTAAGATGGAGAACAAAAGTTCCTGGTTCCACATGAAGCTTCCGCGCAGCGCACTTTGACAGGTGATCAGCTATGCTGTTTTCCGCATGGGGTACGTGCTCTGTTTGCAACCCGTCAAAGCGCTCCTCCAATCTTCTCACTTCCTTGATGTATGCCTCCATCAATGGGCTTTGGTAATCCTTGTTGACTTGTCTCACCACCAGCTGTGAATCTCCTTGAATGATCAGCTTCTTGATTCCCAATTCTGTAGCAATCCTGAGCCCGGCAAGAAGCCCTTCATATTCTGCTCTATTGTTGGTCGCCTCCTTCAGGGGAAAGTGCATCTGGATGATGTACCTCAGGTACTCTCCAGTGGGAGCCATGAGAAGCACGCCAGCCCCTGCACCTAGTAGGGAGAAGGCACCATCGAAATACATGATCCATTCTTGGGGCGCTTCCTTGCTGGGGATAAATGTTTCCTGTACTTCTTCATCTGGGGTTGGCGTCCATTCTGCAATAAACTCCGCCAATGCCCTGCTCTTGATTGTTGATGTGCTTTCAAACTTCAGGCCAAAGCTGGATAACTCCAATGCCCACTCCACTATCCTGCCGATGGCCTCTGGATTTCGAAGTATCCTTTGCAACGGGAAGCGTGTGACAACAATGATCTCATGGGCTTGGAAGTAGTGGCGCAGTTTCCTTGAGGCCATGACAAGGCCAAAGATCAATTTTTGCACGCCAGAGTACCTGGATCTAGCCCCCTGCAACAGCGACCTGACGAAGTATACTGGGCACTGCACCACCTTCTTCCTTGCCGTGTCCCTGGGGTTGCTTCCGCTGCCGCGCTCCTCTTGGTCCTGATCCATATCTGGTCTTGCCGGGCCGCTCTCTTCCTCTTCCCAGGGCGGGACACTTGCTGAAGTGGCTGCTTCTTCTACTTCCCGCTATGCTACTAGGGCCGCACTAACCACTTGATTAGTTGCTGCTAGATATAGCAGCAACGGCTCTTGTGGTTTGGGTGCGACCAAAGTAGGCACAGAAGACAAGTAGGCCTTCAAATCCTGCAGTGCTGCATCTGCTTCCGGGGTCCACTTCATGGGTCCTGCCCTCTTCAAAATCTTGAAGAACGGCAAGGCGCGCTCGGCAGACTTGGAGATGAATCTGCTAAGCACGACAACGCATCATGTCAAACGCCTCACATCCTTAACTGTCTTGGGTGCCTGTATCTGCTCAATAGCCTTGATCTTATCGGGGTTGTCCTCTATCCCACGGTGGGACACAAAGAAACCAAGTAGCTTGCCGGAGGGAACGCCAAACACGCACTTCTCCGGATTCTGTTTCAAGTTGATCTTGCGCAGATTAGCAAATGTCTCTTCTAAATCCTGGATGAGGGTTGATCTGTCCTTGGTGTTGACCAAAATATCATCCATATAGGCTTGAATGTTCCTGTGCAACTGTGGTTCAAAGCCAATCTGGACTGCTCTTGCAAAAGTGGACCCGGCACGCTTCAACCCGAAAGGCATGAGCACAAAGCAGTCTGTGCCGCATGGGGTGATGAATGAGGTCTTTTCTTCATCTTCCTTGGACATAAAAATCTAATGGTATCCGGAGTACGCATCCAGAAAAGAGAGAAACTCACATCCTAAAGTAGAATCCACTATCTGGTCGATGCGCGGCAAGGGAAAGGGGTCCTTTGGGCATGCCTTGTTCAGATCCGTGAAATCTATGCAAAGCCTCCATTTTCCATTAGCCTTGCACATAACCACTGGGTTTGCTAACCATGTTGGATGCAGTACTCCTCTGACCAAACCAGCTGCTTCAAGTTTCTTGATTTCCTCGGTAATAAACTGCTGCCGCTCTAAGGCCTGCTTCCGAACCTTCTGTTTGACGGGCCGGGCATGTGGGCAGACAGCAAGGTGCTGCTCGATTACCTCCTGGGGAACACCGGGGATATCAGACGGTTGCCAGGCAAACACATCGATATTTGCCCACAGGAAGGTAACGAGCGCACTTTCCTATTTGCCATCAAGGGTGGCGCTCATAGTGAAAGTACTATCAGCGCCAGCCAGCCCTGCCATGACCTTTTTCACTTTGCGTGGAGCAGCCTTGGATCTCTTGCTGTTGGAACTCTCTGGCGTGTCATTAACGGGCGCGGCACATTCCACAGAGGTACACTTCCCGGATTCCTTACCAGTGCCTCTGCTATGCTTTTCCTTGGCGGGAATTGTGGCTTCCGCGACCTCTGCCGCCACCGCGTCCCGGTACATCTTATCCACACAAATAATTGCGTCTTTCTTGTCTGACAGAACGGAAATGACGCCCATCGGCCCTGGCATCTTCAAGGTGTTGTAGGCATAGTGGGATGCTGCCATGAATTTGGCCAGGGCCGGGCGCCCAAGGATCCCGTTGTACGGTAGGGGGAGGTCAACCACATCAAACACAACTTTCTCGGTCCTGTAGTTCAAATCTCCTCCAAATGTCACTGGCAACGTAACCATTCCCTTAGGACGGCTCCTGCCGGGATTGACTCCTTGAAACATGCCTGTGGCCTTAAGTTCTTCCTCTGCTATCTGGAGTTTGCTGATAACCTTTGGGGAAATCAGATTCAACCTGGCCCCACCGTCAACCAGCATCTTTGTGACTTTGAGGTTGCGAGTTGTTGGTGAGACCAACAATGGCAAGCACCCTACCGTAGTAATGCGGTTGGGGTGGTCATCTTCATCAAATATGATGGGCGTGCGTGACCACTTGAGCGGCTTCCGAGAATCTGCTGCTGGCTCCACGGCATTGACTTCACGCACCCACTGTTTAAGTTGGCGGTGAGAGGAGTGCAAAGATGCACCCTCGTCAATGCACAGGGTGTCAATGGCTTTCTGGAACTCCTGCTCGCTGGTTTCCTCTTCATTTCCTCCATCACTCCCATTGCTGCAATCCTCCTTCTCTCGGCCCTTGGAGGGTTTCCCTTGGTTCCGAGGAGCCTTGCCGGGGTGATTTGCTTCACCACCCCGGCCCTTTCCGCCAGCGCCAATCTGACCTTTTTCCTGATCGCGCTTTTCATACTCAGCCTTCTGTCTCTTGACGAGCTGCTCAACCTGATGACACTCTTGGAGATCATGGCCCTTGGTCCGATGAATCTTACTGTACGGCCCATCACTTTTCCTAGCTTTCTCGGCAGCCGCCGCCTCCCGGCAGTCAGCGCATGCGGTAGCCTCCTTGCCGGGGGCTTCAGCCTTGACCTTCTTGCCAGTACTAGGCATGCCTGACCCCTCAACAGCCATCACTGTTTTATCCTTACGCTTTTTGTTGTGCTTCTTGTTCTTCTTCTTTTTACTGATGGTTTCATCGTCATCTTCTGAGTCGATGTCGATGCAATCTTCCTCTCCAGGAAGTTTCCTCCCCTCCTCCACCCGAGCACATTTGTCCACTAAAGTGTAGAGCTCCTTCACAGTCTTGGGCAACCGAACATTCATCTTGGAACGTATCATGTGGTTGCGCACGTTGGATTGGAAGGCAGCTATCAAGGCAGCTGGGTGGATATCTGGGATATTTCTGTGGACTCGACTGAATCTCTGCAAGTACTTTCGCAGAGTTTCTCCCTCTTTTTGCCAGAGAAGTTACAAGTTGCTGGGCCGCCCTGGTTCTTGATGGCCGCCCGTGAAGGCACCAATGAACTTGTGGCACAGGTGAGCCCAGGTTGAAATGGAGTTCTCCGGCAGGTGCATCAGCCAAGACCTCACATTTGACTTGAGGGCCAAAGGGAAGTAGTTGGCGAACACCTTCTCATCTCTTCCCCCGGCAGCTTGAACAGCGATGGTGTAGATGCTCAAGAACTCTGCCGGGTTTAGTCTCCCATCATACTTCTCGGGTATCTCTGGCTTGAACATGCGAGTCGACGGCCAACGGACTTTCCGCAGCTCACGGGTGAAGGCAGGGCACCCAACCTTGAAAGGCAGACACCCGCCATCTCTGAGCGCGGGCTCGTCGACGTTGGGGCCATCACACCCAATGGACAGGCGGGGGTTGTCGCGGCGCCGCTCGTCGATGATGGGCGCGCCTTCCCTTCGCCTACCCTCCGGGGCACGCTGTCGGCCTTGACACGCTCGAGGATCCGTCGAGGCCATCGAGACGTCATCGGGCGCTTGGTTCTGCGGCTCCCGGGCGGCATGCCGTGGTGGGGATTGCACCATGAGGGTGTTCCCTCCCGCATGACCAGCCACACGAGACGCCGTTGCTGCCTGGGAAGGCCGTGGCAGTCCGGCCTGCTGTGATCCTTCCGCCTCGGCAAAACTAATCAAACTTTGTATGGTGGCTCGCCACTCATCCATCTGGTCTGCCGGCGGTGGAAATCTCAACAGCAGTTGGGCTCATGCCATGGCCTCTGAGGTAGTGCTTGGCATAGGTGATCACGATGTAGATCATAGTGTCACTCGGCTCCTGACGTTGCCGGTGATGACTGCGCCGCGGCCTTGCTGCTGTGAACCAGCCGTTTGGATGGCATGGTGACGTGGCGGAGGCTCCTGAGGGCCAGCGGCTCCGTTGGGCACAGTAGCTGGGTTAGCCCGCCCTGGGGGTGGCACGTGCCCTGCGGTCGCGCCCGCAGCAAGGGCGGCCGGAGGGTTGTGGTTTGCCCGAGAACGAGCATCATCACTGCGGCTGTGCCCGTTGGCGAGGAGAAGGGGTTCAGGCGGAATGATCCGTCCATCCGTACCTCATGGAGCATGGCCGTCGGGATGTTGCTGATGCTGTCCTTCCCCGGTACCTCCTGTTCTTGCTTCGGCCGCGGGGAAGGTGGTGACGGCGCCGCCCGCGCCGACCACGTCCCCCGTAGCATCCACACCCTCGCGAGCCCCCGTATTCCCTGCGACGTCAGCGGTCGCGGGCGGCGGAGCATTCGAGGTGGACAGGTGATTTGCAGCTCCGGGCTTCCTCTTGGGCGCCATAGTCGATGACGCTGTCGACGACGAAAATGTCGATGAAGATGACGCGCAGCGTATGATCTCGGTTTTGCGCAAGTGATCCCCCTACCTGGCGCGCCAAAGATGTCATGGGAAACCACGGCCACCTATGGGGCCATGAGCCCCTTTTGGTTCCGTGGGGGGTATGGGCACGTTGCACAAACAGTGGAGAAGCGTCGCGCAGCACGGCAGAGATCACATAGGTAGTCTTTACCCAGGTTTGGGCCACCGCGAGGTGTAAAACCCTACTCTTGCTTTGGTGGATTGATAGTGGATAATGGTGGTGAACATAGCACACTCGCCCAGCAAGGTCGCTCTGGGGGCGAGAGTGGCTACGCGCGTATGGATATGCAAGGGTCCAACCCTTTCTATCGTTGCCATGGGCCTCATTTTATAGATTAAGGGGTCACCACAGTGGCTAATCAGTCTTTGCGTATTGATTAGATAGCTAACAGTGTTATCATATCTAACTCTGCAGGCTGACAGAGCGCATTAAATGCGCCGCTCAGTGTCACATCACAGCTCGCCTGGCAGGCCCTGCCGGGCTGTTTTGCCAGCTTTGCGCCTGCTCGCTTGACATGTCTCAGGACGGGTGTCATATGGAGGTGTTTGCTGTAGGAAGTGGCTGCCATGTGGCAGAAAGCAGCCACTTATTCACCTTGGAGCTCGACACCGTTTGTGAGGTGGAGCGGTGGAGTGGCTTGCTTCCGCCAGCCCCGGCAGGCCTGCCGGGGCAATCTAGGAGCTTGCTTCCGGGGTAAAACCCAACCCTGCCAGGCTCGCCTGCCCGGCAAGGTAGGTCCTTCCTTTAGCGACGCCTTGTTCTTCTGGCTCACCTTGGCCTTCTCGACATGCACTTGGATCCTTCAAAGGAATTGATCCTCCTTGTTTGGTCTGATCTTGGTCTTGTTATCTTGTCTCTGGCCTGTGCACAGTCCATGCAATGGACACAGGGTCTGTTGCACTGACAGCCGGAAACAACTCCCCTTCGATTGCTAGGCTGCACCCTCCTGCCGGGCCACTGGTCCCCGTGGTCGAGGGATGCGCCCCCACGAATGAGGAGGTGCCACTAGTCCTCATTGCGGAGCCTCAAGCTCCCAACTTGGGCAAGGCACATCGTCCATTTCCTCCAAACCGGAGAACTTCTCGAAGAGCAAGAAGAAGCTGGTAGAGTAGCCCGGAGGGCCAGTATGTATCAGTTTGTCGATGACACACTATATAGAAGAAGGCCCAACGGTGTGAAATTGAAGTGCATTTGCCGGGAAGCAGGAAAGGAACTGCTGGCAGAGATACACAAAGGCATGTGCGGCTCCCACATTGGATCAAGGGCTTTGGTTGGGAAAGCATTCCAGCAAGGATTCTATTGGCCCACAGCCCTCCAAGATGCGGTTGATCTCGTCACCAAGTGTGAAGCCTATCATTTCCATTCCAAAAACATCCATCTGCCTGCCCAAGCACTCCAGACAATCCCTTTGTCATGGCCGTTTTCGGTCTGGGGTCTCGATATCCTTGGCCCTTTCCCCCGAGCTGCCGGGGCTTTGAATTCTTGTTCGTTGCAATCGACAAGTTTACAAAGTGGCCGGAAGTAGATGCCGTGAGAAAGTTGACTGCTCAGTCAGCTATCAAGTTCTTGAAAGGATTGGTGTGCCGCTTCGGGGTCCCTGCCCGGATCATCACCGACAACGGCACCTAGTTTACGAGCCGCGCCTTCATGCAATATGTTCATGCCCTCAGAAGAAAGATCTCATTTGCCTCTGTCGCACATCCCAGAAGCAATGGACAAGCTGAGAGGGCGAACGCTGAAGTGCTGCGAGGACTCAAGACAAGAACATTTGATAAGCTGCGGAAGCACGACAGGTGATGGATCGATGAGCTGCCGGTGGTTCTTTGGTCCCTTAGAACGACACCAAACTAAGCTACCGGGCAGACTCCCTTCTCCCTAGTCTATGGGGCAGAAGCTGTTATCCCCACGGAACTCATTTATGGGTCACCTCGAGTGCTTGCCTACGATGAAGTAGCGCAGGAACAACACATGCATGATGACGCCGTGCTTCTCGAGGAGAACCATCTCCGGGCTGCTACGCGTCGCTATCATAGCCACAAGGTTCATGCCCGGTGTTTTGAGGAAGGTGACCTTGTCCTTAGGCGTGTTCAGTCTGCCAAGGATACAAACAAGCTGTCGCCGAAGTGGGAAGGCCCTTACCGGGTAGTAGGAGTCACCATACCTGGCGTAGTCCGTCTGGAGACCGGAGATGGCATTCAATTGCAAAACTTATGGAATATTGAGCATCTCCGCAAGTTCTACCCGTAAGGCGCGGCTGTCGGGCCCTGCCCGGCAGCCACCCTTTTGTACAGGCCTTGCCTCAGCTACATGTAACCCCTTGTACAAAGCCAGGCGCAGACCCTGAGCAACAGAGAAATAAATGAAGCGCTGGGGGCCCCTGACAAGTTGCATGCATGCATAAGCATATCATAAGCATCGCATGATTCGTGTAGATAGATTGCATGATCATGTAGATAGATTGCATGATCATGTAGATAGATTGCATCTGGCATCATCTTCATTTGCATAAATTGTAGGCTCCTGCCGTGGACTTAGTCCTAGGAAGAGGATGTGAATACAAGCCAGCACTGCAGTCTCCGGCAAGCCAACAGATAAGTTCCATCTCTTATCCATACATGTTTCGTGAGTAGGACTTGTGCATATGAAAACCTCGCCGCCTTGGAAACAAAGGTACTCCCATCTAATGACACAAGCACTGCTCCGATCAGGATGGTCGTAGTGGCCTTTGGCTGAAAGGGGTTGACGGGGGGCTGGTCTCTCCCAATGGGTTCTGCGCCCGGCAAGCTCAGCCTCACGACAGCAGTCCTATGGGGTGCCGGCAAGGTAGCTTACCGAGATCTACTTGTTTACGTGAAAGTATGGAGGCGTTTCACCTCTGCATGGATATCGTACATGCACAAGTGCCCGGCAAAGCTTATGTTTTTCATTAATATGCTGATCAACAAGTACAGATCTCACAAAACATAAACATGGATACGAGAGATTACATTATTTGAACTCAAATTTGGCAAGTGCCTACAGATTTAAGATTAAAAAAAGATAAGTACCCCGTGATGCCTTTTCCCTTGTCCATCTCCTTCAGGAAATCGCAGGAAGGAACGGAGAAGGCGGAAGGCGGGCCTGGTTGGGATTCGACGCCTCCCCAGGATCAGGAGAACACCATCGACGGGCTAAGAGGGAGAAACCGAAGGGCAGGCGCGGGCGGTGGCAGTGCCGGGAACCCAGACGGAGTCACCGGGAAACATGACTCGTCGGAACGGTCGCCCCCTTTCTTGACGCGTCGTGGGTTGCCGCCACCTTCTGCACCACCATCGCCCAAAGCTCCTGCCACACCCATCGATGCAAACGCCGCCCGCCCCAGGAGACCCCACAAAGAGCATGGACGTCCCCGACGGCCCGGCGATATGAAGACCCCACCCGTTAAGGAAGCATGCACAAGGACTAGAGGCTCTCCCATGCACCAGACGGGCGGAGTACGGGGAGATAGGGTCCGCCCTCACCAATGGCGAACCATCTCTGCAACCTCCCTCCAACGCCGCAGGAAAAGGGGGGATAGGCCACAATCGACTACCACACCTTCTGCCCATTATGGGCCTCGGCATGGTGTCGTTTGCGTCGCCTCTCACTAAAGTGGAAGCCACAAGCGACCCGGTGACGAGCACACCAGAGTCGCCACCTCCGGTGCTACCGCCGCGCCGCCCGAGTGCCCCCATGGGGCTCACACGAAACTCCAAGCTAGGGCCCGGGGCCTGGCCCCGGGCTCTTCCTTTCAGCATACCCAGAAGAAGCAGAAGGCGGAGGAGGAGAGGAATTTGGACGAATGCCTCCGCTCCTCCCCCGCTCCTCCTTTTATAGGCGAGCTGGGGCTGGGGGCTGATTCCCCGGCGAGTACCCGCCGTCCTCCTCCACCAATCCAAGAAGATCAGGCCCCTGCCTTGATGCTCTCCCACACCACGCGCCTCCATTACCTACCCCACTCAATGCATGCGGCATATGTGGCTAAGGATAAGGGCGCGGTGGGAAGAGTGAATTGGCAGTTATCCGCCCATGCGTTAAAGTCATTCACGGGCCATTACAGGAATGGCCCCACTACAATTGGCATTGCACGACGTGCGGGAAAACCGGAAACTGACCTGAGCTCAGGTTAGTGAAGAAGCAAAGAAGATCTCAAAGGGCGGAGCCACCCTTACATTTCTGCCTGTGCATTGGTTAGGGCCTACCCCGACAACGCCCAGCTGCGCGTTAGTGCCAGGCCCGGGGGCTCCTATCGGTGCAACAGATCATGGGTCCATTGCACGGACTATGCACAGGCCAGAGACAAGATTACAAGACCAAGGTCAGACCAAACAAGGAGGATCAATTCCTTTGAAGGATACAAGTGCAAGTCGAGAAGGCCAAGGTGAGCCAGAGTAACAAGGCATCGCTAAGGGAAGGACCTACCTTGCCGGGCAGGCGAGCCCGGCAGGGTTGGGTTTTGCCCTGGAAGCAAGCTCCTAGATCGTCCCGGTAGGCCTGCCGGGGCTGGCGGAGGCAAGCCACTCCACCGCTCCACCTCACAAGCGATGCAAGTCATTAATCAAAGCGGTGTCGAGCTCCAAGGTGACTAAGTGGCTGCTTTTTGCCGCATGGCAGCCACTTCCTACAGCAAACACCTCCATATGACACCCGTCCTGAGACGTGTCAAACGAGCAGACACGAAGCTGGCAAAACAGCCCGGCAGGCCCTGTCGGGCGGGCTGTGATGTGACACTGAGTGGCGCATTTAATGCACTCTGTCAGCCTGTAGAGTTAGGTATGATAGCACTGTTAGCTATCTAATCAGTATGCAAAGACTAATTTGCCACTGTGGTGATCCCTTTAATCTATAAAATGAGGCCCATGGCAACCATAGAAAGGGTTGGACCCTCGGATATTCATACGCTCGTAGCCACTCTCGCCTAGAGCGACCTGGCCGGGTGATTGTGCTACGTCCACCACCATTATCCACCATCAATCCACCAAAGCAGGAGTAGGGTTTTACGCCTCACGGCGGCCTGAACCTGGGTAAAGACCGCCCGTGTGATCTCTACCGTGCTGCGCGACGCTTCTCCGCTCTTTGTGCAACGTACCCATCCCCCCGCCAAACCAAAAGGGGCTCATGGTCCCATAGGTGGCCGTGGTTTCCCACGACAATGGTTTGTGTGATATGGGTGCTAGTGTGAGTGCTATTCCTATATCAAGAAATTATGAATGATATTGCACCTGCTGAGATTGAGGACATTGATGTTACTATAAAGCTTGCAAATAGAGATACTATTTCACCACTTGGGATTGTTAGAGATGTTGAAGTCTTTTGTGGTAAAATCAAATACCCTACTGATTTCTTAGTATTTGGTTTACAACATAATTGATGTCCCATTATATTTGGATGGCCTTTCTTAAATACCGTTAATGCTGAAATTGCTTGCATTGAAGAAAAGTTTAGAGTTATGTTTGGTGATGTATCTCATGAGTTTAATTTCTCTAAGTTTAGTAGACAACCACATGAGAAAGAATTATCTAGTAAAGATGAAACCATTGGTCTTGCTTCTATTATCGTACCTCCTCCTGATCCATTAGAACAATATTTGCTGGATCATGAAAATGATATGCATATGAATGAAAGAAATGAAATAGATGGTATATTGTTTAAACAAGCACGTATTATTATACACAATTTGCCTGTTGACACTCTAAGAGGGATCCCGTGTTTGAATTAAAGAAACTACCTCATACATTAAAATACGCTTATCTTCATGAAAAGAAAATATATCTTGTTATTATTAGTGCTAACCTTTCAGAGCATGAAGGAAAGAGACTACTCAAAACTCTGAGGAGGCACCGTGCTGCCATCGGATATACTCTCAATGATCTTAAGTGCATTACTCCCACTTTATGTCAACATAAGATTAATATGGAGCCACATGCTAAACCCGTTGTTGATCATCAATGTTGTCTGAATCCTAAAATGAAAGAAGTCATAAGGACTGAAATATTAAAGCTTCTGGAGGCATGTATAATTTATCCCATAGCTGATAGTAGATGGGTAAGTCATGTTCATTGTGTTCCTAAGAAAGGAGGTATAACCATTGTTCCTAATGATAAAAATGAACCTATCCCACAAAGAATCGTAACTGGTTATAGGATGGTAATTGATTTCAGGAAATTAAAAAAATCTACTAGAAAAGATCATTACCTCTTACCTTTTATTGATGAAATGTTAGAAAGATCGTCTAAGAATACACACTTTTGTTTCCTTGATGGATATTCTGGTTTTTCTCAAATACCTATGTCAAAAGAAGATCAAGACAAAACTACTTTTACTTGTCCTTTTGGAACTTATGCTTATAGACGTATGCCTTTTGGTTTATGTAATGCACCTGCTACCTTTCAAAGATGTATGACTTCTATATTCGCTGGCTTTTGTGGAAAGATTGTTGAGGTATTCATGGATGATTTTTCTGGTTACGAGACTTCTTTCCATGATTTCTTAAGCAACCTTGATAGATTTTTGCAGAGATGTGAAGAAACTAATCTTGTCTTGAATTGGGAGAAGTGCCACTTTATGGTAAATGAAGGTATAGTACTTGGGCATAAAATTTCTAAATGACATATTGAGGTAGATAAAGCTAAAGTTGATGCAATTGAGAAAATGCCATGTCCTAAAGATATTAAAGGTATAAGGAGTTTCCTTGGTCATGTTGGTTTTTATAGAAGATTCATTAAAGATTTCTCAAAAATTTCTATGCCACTAACTAATCTTCTTCAAAAAGATGTTCCATTTTTTTTCCTGATGATTGTGTAGAAGCCTTTGAAATACTTAAGAAAGCCTTGATTTCTGCACCTATTGTCCAGCCACCTGATTGGAACTTACTATTTGAAATTATGTGTGATGCTAGTGATTACACTATTGGTTCTGTTCTAGGACAAAGAGTTGACAAGAAATTGAATGCAATTCATTATGCTAGTAACACTCTAGACAGGGCTCAAAGAAATTATGCTACTACTGAGAAAGAATTTTTAGCAGTTGTGTTTGCATGTGGTAAGTTTAGACCTTATATTATTGATTCTAAAGTTACTATTCACATGGATCATGCTTCTATTAAATACATTGTGGAAAACAAATATGCTAAACCTAGACTAACTAGGTGGGTTCTTTTACTTCAAGAATTTGACTTGCATATTATTGATAGAAAGGGAGCTGGGAATCCTCTAGCATATAACTTGTCTAGGATGGAAAATGTTCTTGATGACCCACTGCCTATTGAATAGTTTTTCTGATGAGCAGTTAGCTTCTACAAATGCTTCCCGTAATACTCCTTGGTTTGCAGACTATGCAAATTACATCGTTGCTAAATATATAACACCTAGTTTCACATGCCAACAAAAGAAAAAGTTCTTATTTGATTTTGAACATTACGTTTGGGATGACCCACATTTATATAAAGGAGTAGATGGTGTTATTAGACATTGTGTACCTGAGCATGAACAGACACTGATCCTACGGAAGTGTCATTCCTAGGCATACGAAGGGCGCCATGCTGGAGACATAACTGCACATAAGGTATTTCAATCTGGTTTTTATTGGCCTACTCTCATCAAAGATGCACGTAAGTTTGTCCTTTCTTGTGATGAATGTCAAAGAATTGGTAATATTGGTAGACGTCAGGAAATGCCTATGAAATATTCATTTGTTATTGAACAATTTGATGTTTGGGGCTTTGATTATATGGGACCTTTTCCTTCCTCTAATGAGTATACTCATATATTAGTTGTTCTTGATTACGTTACTAAGTGGGTAGAAGCTATTCCAACTAGTAGTGTTGATCATAACACTTCTATTAAAATGCTTAAAGAAGTTATTTTCTCGAGGTTAGGAGTTCCTAGATATTTAATGATTGATGGTGGTTCACATTTTATTAATGGTGCTTTCCGCAAACTTCTTGCTAAATATGATGTTAATCACAAAATTGCATCACCTTATCATCCTCAGTCTAGTGGTCAAGTTGAATTGAGCAATAGAGAAATAAAATTGATTTTGCAAAAGACTGTCAATAGATCTAGAAAGAATTGGTCTAAGAAACTTGATGATGCATTATGGGCTTATACAACTGCTTATAAAAATCCTATGGGTATGTCTCCATATAAAATGGTCTATGGAAAATGACATCATTTACCTCTTGAGTTAGAACATAAAGCTTGTTGGGTAATTAAAGAACTTAATTATGATTTCATACTTGTTGATGAAAAGAGGTTATTTGATATTAGCTCTTTAGATGAATGGAGGACAAAAGCTTATTAAAATGCCAAGTTTTTAAAAGAAAAAAATTAAAAGATGGCATGACAAAAGAATCCAAAAACGGTAACTGAAAGTAGGCGATCAAGTTCTTTTGTACAATTCTTGTTTCAGATTCATTGCAGGAAAGCTTCTGTCTAAATGGGAAGGACCATATATCGTCGAAGAAGTTTATCACTCCGGAGCTAGTAAGATCAACAGTGCCGAAGGCGCTAATCTGAGAGTGGTTAATGGACAAATAATTAAATATTATATCTCAAGTACACCCATTGATGTTGAAACTAATATTAATCAAGTAATGACACTGGAGGAACATATAGAAGAGACCATCCACAACACTCTAGAACCCTGAAAAGAGTAGGTATGTGATACAGTAAGTAAACCGACTCCAAAAATTCCATAAAAAATATTTCTCTCCTTTTTGGAATATTAAATTTTTTACAAAAATAAGAACCAACTTAGGGGACCCACGAGGGATTTACAAGGAAATAGGACGCGCCCTACCCCCCTAGGCACGCCGGGTTGCCTTGTGGGCCCCTCATGTACCTTCCCAACTCCGTTCTCTTCCAGAATACTTGTTTCGCAAGATAAAAATTATTTATATATATTCCCGGATATTTTGACCATCGTATCACAAGTTTCTCCTCTATTCTTGTTTCGTGTTGTTTTTCTGTCAGATCCAAATTCCCATGGCTCCCCGAAGGCTCCGTACCAAGCACCGGATCGTGCAACCTTCACCAGGCAAACGCACATACAATGAGGTTTACTATGAGAGGTCATCAGGACAGGAGGACATTGGCAAGTAGGATAGAGCCGAGGAGGTCACGGGAAGCCAGGTACAAGAGGGAGAGCAAACCATGCCTATAGGAGAGACTGTAGAAAAGGGAGACATACTGCAACCCCTTTATGATCAAGTTTCCCCATCTAAAATTGATACTTTAAGATTTTTTGAAACAATTTGTGCTCAGAATACATCCCTCACTCATGAAGTTATTTTGTTGCAAGAGCAAAATCATGCCTTTCGGAGTATTAATAGCAATCTGGAATACTTATTGAAGCTGAAGGACAAGCCTACCACTTCATCACCACTATCATCGAAGAAAGACACTTGAGCACATGGGTATGGGCACCACCCCTAGCTTGTTCCATGCTTGGGGGAGGTGCCTCATTATCATATCATCATCACTTTTTATCATTGTTATCTATCTTAGTTTGATCCTTAGTTATTTCATGATTTACAAGAATAAAAGTTTAGCATGGTTTTTTGCTTCGAGTGCTTGCTTTGTGTCCTATCTATGTAATTGAGTGTGAGAGTTATATAATAAAGAGTAGTTTGAGTTTTGTTTCATTATTTTCTTGTTTCAATATCAATAATAAAAAGAAACAAAAGATCATATGCTAATCTTATAGGGAGTAATAACTTCACATAGAAAGAGTATGCTTGGTAAAAGTTGTTGGAAATTAACAAACATAGCATTGGTTATGGATACAATTCATGCAAAATTATTAAAGGGAGAGGAGATTCACATATAAATATACTATCTTGGACATCCACTGGTACAGCAAGGTGCTATACAAATGGTTTTTAACCCCTTTCCGCGACGGCATTTGGAACAGTCGCCAAGTGAGTGTGGGCGATAGGGGGGTCCTTCCCACACGACCCAGAAACCGTTGGGGATAGGCCCTCCTGGCACACACGCTCGGCAAAATGAGGTCGTGTGCGACGGGCGAGCAATCAAATACGATTATACGTACAGTTGCATTAAAAAAATACAATTATACAGGCCAAATTGTTTCCAGTCGTAAGTACATCCCACACAGTCTGTCTCGGTTAAACGTTTCCGTTCATATGTACATTCCACATAGTCAATCCAAGAAATATGTTTCCGTTAGTATGTACATCCCACACAGTCAATCCAAGAAGTACGTTTTCATTCGTATATACATCCCACGCAGTCACTCCAAGGAAAACGTTTCCGTTCGCATGAACATCACACACAATTTTCCCCATTAAATCATTTGTGATAGCGTTGCCATTGCAGACGATATTAACAATTTTACCGTTTGCGTTATTGAATGCATCACACACAGTGCGTAGAAGAAACTGTGTGGCATAGGTTGTCCATCACACACACTTTTTATGTGGTAAACGTGTGCGCAAGGTGGCCTAACGCAAACAGTTTTCAACAGGAAGTCGTGTGTGATTGTTCATTGATCCAACACGTTTTATTCCTAGAAACTGTGTGCGTTGTCTGAGGTCATCGCCCACGGTGTTTTCTCAATAAACATTTGCAATAGAAAACCCCAGTTAGCAGGCTAATTGTCCTATTATTAATAAACCATTTATTAATTGACATTTCATATTAAGCACACAATATATTTCATTTTCGTATTAAGGAAGCATGATTTCATAATTTAAATACATCAGAGTACAACATCATATAGCTTCAGCACTCAGCTACCCCATTACACAACTGCACCAGCACCAAGTTTCACATGCAACATCTATAATCTTTCGAAATTAGCATCATAGACGGTACATAGACAAATGAATCTCATTTGGAAAACTGCTGAAGCAGAAGGCGAATACTGAGCCTTCATCGATGTTGAAGGTCTTGCAGCTTTAGGCCAGTGCGTGTGGATGATTGACTGTCCATCCCTCATCTTCTTCAGGAAGACTTCAATATTGAACCGTGGGTGTTGTATGAATACCTTCCTCGCCTCCTGACCATACAGGTGGTTTGAGAGGTAATCATCAGAGAACTGCTTTGGAAAGGCCTAAAAACAAGGATATGCATAAATGTCTCCTCTAGATTTGAAATGGCGCAAAGGAATTAAAAAGTCAAGGTATAACAGTTAGTACCATCCTGTAGTGAACTGATGTCTTCTTCATTGTGCAGACAAAGATCTTGTTGTTTTTTGTCGCTAATTTCTTTATCCTAACAATCTTTCTGAGTTTCTTGACTAGACTGATATTCATGGACAACTCATTTCCACATATGCAAAAAGGGTCGAACAGTGGGTCAAAACCTCTGATAGCAGGACCTACATGTGCAAGACCAAATTGTTAAAAACCTAATATTTAAAAACAAGAAGTGGAAAGGTGTGTTATTAACTGCAATAGGCCAAATATTTAAAAACAAGCAAGCATAGTTGTCGTGGATTTAACACGGCAGATGCCCTTGCGAAAGGACTTAGGTGTGGAGCCATCGTAACACTACTAGGGAAAACCCTAGTAGTAGCGCTTGTTTTATAGCTAGCAGTAGCGCTTGTACAAGCGCTACCAGTAAGGCGCTACAGCTAACTGGTAGCAGTAGCGCTAGAAAGCGAGCGCTACTGCTATACCTAGTTACCAGTAGCGCTTTGTACGGGAAAGCGCTACTGGTAATAGTAAGTAGCAGTAGTGTTTCTTTTGAAAAGCGCTGCTGCTAACTTTTCCTGTATTTTTTAAAATGCAGCTTATTGTCGCAGTAGGTTTTATATACAGTACTTTCATCATATGATTTTATGACCATGATTAGTTATTATATATAACAGTGGGTGAAATGAACGTGGATTAGATTCAAGTGGAGGCAACATGTGGTGCATGTCGAAAGTACTACTAATTCAAACTTGATCTAGAGTTTGGATTAGTAGTACTTTCGATGTGCACCACATGTTGCCTCCACTTGAATCTAATCCATGTTCATTTCACCCACTGATATATATAATAACTCTTCATGCTCATATAACAACTTAGCATCATGCATCATCGATCATTATAATAAATAACTCATCATTGGTATCATAATAACAAGTCCTACTCATCATCATCATACAACTTCTACTCGTTATCATAATAACAAGTCGTACTCATCATCATCATAGTCATCAACCAACCCTACTTAATTGTTCTTAGGACATGATCATGAGTATTAGCTAGGACCTAAATACCCTCTCTAAGGTAAAATAGCATAAAACAAGATAGACCCTGACTCTCCATTATGGATAATGGAGATTATCCTGTCTCCAATTCTTGCGCTTTGCACAATGTTGCTTCCAAGTAGCTCCCTACGATTGACCATACATTTTTTCCAATCTTTGATTGTCATGTCTTCATCGGTTTTAGAAATCCTGTATGAACAGCAGTGATGCGTAGGATGACCAGGCCGTAAGCTCATAACATCAAGGCGACCTTTTGGAAACATCAGATGAGGCACACAATCCTTCGGGATTTTCTGTTGAAAAACATAGTAATAACTTCGTAGTTAGCAATGTAGTTGAGTTTTAGAAGAATTTATGCAAAAGATGCACGGATGTCGTAATAGTAAAAAATCTTACCATGACATCTCCATGGATGTTACCGTAGTTCAACACGTGCACTAGTGGCACATATTGACCATAATGTGCAGGAGTTTGATAATAGATATTGTAATTCTCAAGATCAGTAATAAATGAGATCAGATGATTTTTCTCCTGATAAGTTAATTCTGAGCCATCGGTGTTGTAGGTTCTGTCTACCATCTTCCGCACATTCTTTGAAGGATGAAAATAAGCTATCAATGAAAAGAAGCTGTCAACTATTTTGAAATAAACAATATAAATTACTTAATAACTATGTTTGAGAAACTGACATAGCGGTAGAATTGGAAGTGTATCAACAAGGACCCAAATGTCCATATTGTCTTTGGCGATGTCAGGATCACCAAGATCCATGGTGACAAGCATACCCTCATGAAATTCATACGTCTTGCAAAGTGCTTCCCAATTTGGGCAACCAAAATGGGATACGCTCTCAGAATTGTATAGATTTACATCAAAATCCATACCATGATGGGTCCTTAGGTGAATTATCTTTGTTTCCATACTTTCATGATCTTCAAAATCCATCCTCTCCAAGACATAGCGTCTTGCATGGCATGGGATAAGCTAGTCGAATTGTAAAAGACAAAAATTACACGTTGAAGTAGCAGAAGTCGTGCTTAATTATGAAAAAAACACTTGTCGTCGTTGCGTACCGTTTCAACATCGAAGGTCTCCTAAAGCTTAATGCTGAAGCGCCGACCTTCTACCAGGTGAGGCCTGTCGCACAGACCCCGGTCGTTGCCGCACCAGTCGCACTCCGCCGGGAGACTTTCGTCGTCTGACGACGACATTTCCTAGGTTCATAATTCAAAGATTAAACTTGTACAATTAAATATATGTACTACAAAAACTAAATTAGATCATTATTATTCATCACGGGTTGACTATCGGTCTGTCGAGTCTTTTCTTGAAAACTCTCAGCTCACGTGGTGTATACATTCGACCGTTGGTGATGGTCGCTCCTCCTTTCGTTCCCAAGTGCATTAGACCAAAATGTCTAGCACACGGGAACGAAGGAGAAGCGACCCCCACGACAACAGTCAGGATTCTTCTTCTCTCATATATGGTGTAGACTTTCTCCCTCACTCATTTGTTGACTGTCATGTATGGAGCCTCGACAGACTTAAAGTCAACCCGAAATGTCGTTTAATTATCTTTCTACAAAATCCGGGCGACTCGATATTTCCTACATATTCTAGCACAAGTCATGCCAAAATTCACGGAAAAATCCGGCATGACCTTTGCTAAAAAAGGACATATCGAGCACCTGAAATTTGCCGGAACAGAAATTAATCAACACTCCGGCAAAACATAGGCCATTCGAAGGTGTTCCCTGCAAACATGGTTCGATCATAACTAGGGTTCATACTACATTATTCTAAGATTAAACACCTAAATTATATTAACTACACCTAATTAAAAACCTACATTTTGAACATGGTTCGATCATAGCTAGCTAGGGTTCATACTACATTATTCTAAGATTAAACACCTAAGATTAAACACCTAAGATCATAACCTACTACATTATTCTAAGATTTAACCTACATTCTTCAACTAGCTAGCGTTCAAAATAAACTAGGGAGGAGGAGTACCTCTCGGTGAAGGACGGCCGGCGGGGGATTAGGGCCGGCGCGGGAGGGCGGCCGGCGGGGGAGGAGGCCAGCGCGGGAGGGCGGCCGGCGGGGGAGGAGGCCGGCGCGGGGGAGGGTGGCCGAGGAGGGAGGAGGGCCGGCGCGGGCGAGGGTGGCCGGCGGGGGAGGACCGGCGCATTGGACGGCGGCAGGTACCTTGGGGGCGGCGGCGGCGACGGCGCGCGGCGGAGGCGAGTGAGAGTGTGAGGGGGAGAGTGAGGACGTGCGTGGGCCAGAGTGTGGATAAGGTGCCCGTAGTAGTAGCGCTGGATCCTAAAGACCGCTACTGCTAATAACCGTAGTAGTAGCGCTTTTTGCATACGAGCGCTACTAGTTTGCCTGGCCTGCCGGCAACGGTCTGGCAATTATAGTAGTAGCATGTTTTTTAACTACAACACTACTGGTAAGTGCATAATAGCAGGGCTTTCTTCGGCCAAGCGCTACTGATAATTAGTAGCAGCGGTGCATTTTAAAAAGCGCTACTAGTAAGCTCCTGTGTATAAGGTTTTCCCTAGTAGTGTAATGTAGGTTAGCTCGAAGGGGTTGAATGGGACAAAGGACACAAAGGATTTACCCAGGTTCGGCCCCTCACAACGAGGTAAAAGTGTATGTCCTGCTTCTAGATGTATTGCTTGAGATTCGATTACAAGGGAGCGCATATGCTTGACCTAGCTATCGATTCCTTGTTTCTTCAGTTAACCCGCCGCCGGGTCTCGCCTTTATATACACAGGTCAAGGCCCGGCGGCTTACAGGAGTCCGGGTCAGATCACACAACATAACCGACCCTGCCTCTAAGTCATCTTGCCTTGTTAGGCAAGCTACCATTGGGCGGCTCACACCTTCGGGTCTTGAGTCGCCTCCGGGCCGTGGGCCTTCAACAGGCCTGCTTGTAAGCCACCTTCGGTCTTCTCATCTTGTCTTCTTAGGCCTTACTGGGCTTTCAATTATAAGTTGCCAATAATATGACCCGGCCCCTCCTGGGCGGGTCATACCACGGGGTTATATCCCCAACATTAGGCCCCAGATTGATTTGAACATGTTCATGTCAATCTTCATTCTTCAATTGGTGAATCCCTTGAACCTTTTCAACTCTTAACATGATAAACTTACACAACCCGCCATGACGAAGAGATGACGTCACGTCATTAATTTTAGAAAAAATCTTATGATGTCATAACGGATCTTTGTATTAATTAACCATTCCGAGAAACGAGGCACTTTCGTTGTTAAGATAATCATGATGCCTCCTTGATTCCCGCGCTGGCCATTTACCATTTCCATTTTCCCTTATAAATAGGGACGGGGGGTCCCTTTTCACTTTTACTCCCGTTCCTCTCTCTTCTTCATCTTCCTCGCACCGACCGTCGCCGCACGAGCTCTGCCGCCGCCGTCGACCTTCAGCAGCAGTATCAACCTAGCCGCTGCATCGACGTAAACAGACCAGAAAACCGTGGCGCCCTTCCATTGTCCATCAGCATCGCCAGGTACTCACCTCTCTTTACTTTCAATCTGCATTAGGTTTTCCTCAGTTCCTCAGTTCATCGGTGTTCATCAGTGTTCGTCGTGCCCACTCGTAGTTCATCCATCATATTGCTTAGTTGAATCCCAATGCAACACTGAAGTCATGCGGCAGTAGTTTTAGCATCCGCTATTCACCATAGATTCATCTTGTTCCTTCTAGATCCATTTTCAACACACTAGTTCTTCCATAACCGTTTTAGGTTTAGGAATAGTTTTTCTTTTCTGAACTATCATAGATCCAAAAAGATAGTTGCAATCTATAAAAACTGTTTATGCAACACTTAGTAGAATTTTTAGCACTTCCATCTTTATAGACTGCTGACTCGCGGTGCCGTATCCGGCAGCTTGCACAATGCTCTTGTAACCCGCCAGCCTCTGTCCGGCTTAAAACTTGCAAACAGCTCTGTACTAAAATATTGAATTTACTGTATTTATTTCCTGTTCATAGCTTCATTCCCTCCGGCTCATCATGACCAAGACACCCACAACTTGTGATTGGATCCCATCCAAGATCACCGAAGATACCCTCAATGAATATGTGTCCATGGGCATTTTAGCCGCCAAGGAAATCATCCATTGGCAGGTTCCAGGTTCTTAATGCCCTCCTGACCTCAAGAGGGTGAGGTCGTGGTTTTTATAGATCATCTACTCTGCAGCTTTTCTCCGCCTGGCTCAAAATTCTTTCGAGACATGCTGCACTTTTACAACCTTCATCCTCAAGATATTGGTCCCAATTCTGTCTCCAACATATGCAATTTTTAAGTGTTCTGCGAAGCATACCTCGGCGAAGAGCATTCTATAGATTTGTTCAGAGACTATTATTGCATCAACCGCCAAACTAAGATGTCCGATTGTCACACCCTGATTTTCATGCCACAACACTTAAGCTAATAAATCATGATAAAATGTGGTTTGACAAAAACTTTTGAGTGTTTTGGTCTCTGCTTTGATTTGGATTTTTGGTTGTTGTTTGCAAGTGCTCTAAAAATGAAACAAATCCTCCAACTCTTATACTTCTTATCCTTGATCCAAAACTTTGCCCAATGATCATGCCATGTGTATAGGACAGAATAGTATTTTCTTGCAAAAATAATTTGCCCAAAAAGTATTTTCTAAATTAGGTTTTCCAAAAACCCCTTAGTTAAGGCTTGAACTACAAGTACTTGATTTGGGATGTGAAAAATCTTTCAAAAATTATATTTGAATCCTATTAGATATAGAACTCCCATAAACCACAAAAATATAATTTTAAAAGTTATTTTGCTGTTTTATTTAAAGACTTTTTCTTACGGCCAGAAATTAACTTTAATAGGTTAAAATTATTTTTATATTTCACAAATATTTGAGAAAATTTAGGGAAACTCAGTGGACAGATATTTTCCATATATATGACTTTCAACACATGGTCATGTTCAAAATATTGGACAAAGCCCTCCAAAACCATTTCTGTTCATTTCAAGTATTTGAAATATTTGTTTAATAATTATTTTCAAATAAATCCAGAAAAATTCTAGCAAGTCACATATGCATAATGTGATGATCTTGCAAAGTTTCATCTCAATCAAGATCACTTTGGTTCACAAAAATGCCCCAAAACCCTCTCTGTCCATTTTCTAGTTTGAACAACTCTACACTGCCAACTTTCTCCATTTGACCCCAAACCTTGTGGACATGCTCAAATACCAAAATTATGACACTACACCAAGTGGTTCATCAAGGAGAAGAGATTAGCTTAGCTAGATCTAAGCAAATCCATTTCTGTTGATTTCCAGGGTTTATAAAAGTTGGATTGGCAACTTTATTCAAATGAGCTCAAATTTCTACCACATTGCAAAATGGTCATGGGCATTACTCCCATCAAGTGGCACAAGAAGGAGATAAGTGAAAGCACCTCAAACTTTTATCAAACACCTTCTGCCATTTTTCCAAAATAATCATTTTTTCCTCTTCCACTATTCTCCATGAGCACAAGTTTTTACCAGAGCTTACCCTAGACCCCTTCTACCCCCAGTAGCTTCCACTCATCCATATACCAATAATTGTGGGGTAAAACCCCCCATTTACCTCTCTGGACAGCCACAACCCCTCTCTCTCTCTCTCACCACCCTTCTCTCACCAGAGCCCCTCCAGAGCATCCAAGCTCCTCCCCATTTGTTTACTACCCCCTAGAGCTGCTGGACACTAGTAGCCACGCCCAAAGCGCCAAAAAGATGGCCATGCCGGCCAAAGACGTGCTCTGGAGCACGCTACAGGGCGCCAAGGCACTATAGCCGCCCCCTGCCCAACGCCTTCGATGACCTCGAGCCTCCCCCGCACGACTACCGGAGCCCCTCGGCGTCTGCAACATGCTACGCCCCTGTCCCCCTCCTCTTTCTTCTTCCTGCTACCTCCCTCCGCACGCGCGCCGGCCGCCCGAGAGCTCCAATGAACGAGCTCACATGCGCGAAGCCCCTGGCACTCCCCCCCTCTCTCTTCCTTCCCCTGGACCTAGACCATCCCCAGGAAGACCCCCGACTCAAAGCCGAGCCCTCCCGTGGCCTCCAGCGACGGCTACGACCTAGCCGGTGCACGAGCCCACGGTGCACCTCGCCCCTTCTATATAAGGCCACCCCCGAGCCTTCTCTCGTCTCCAATTGCTCTCTCTACCTCCCATGGACCCCCCTGGACCGCGCCATTATTCCTCCCGTGCCCTCCATCCATCTCCAAGCCCGGAGCCGAGCCGCCATCCATCGCCAAAATTCGCGCCGTCCCGACTCCCTCCTCTCCCTAAAACCGCACCAGAGGACCCCCCGGAACCTGTGGAGCTCGACCGCACCCTTCTTTCTCCTCCGGTGAGCCGCAACACCATGGCCACTCCCGCTCGACGCCACCGTCCGCGGAGGGTGAAGCCCTGCTCCCCTCCGGTGACGCAGGCACCTGTGGTGGGGTCTTCCTGGTTCGTCTCTCTTCGCTGAGCACGCCGGTGGCCGTATCACCGAAAACGGTGAATGATAGCGCTGACAGCCACCGTCAAGCATTCCCTCTGTCTCCCGTCGAGCCCGTGGGGGAGGTAGGGGACGAACCTGCCAGCTAGGCCCCGCCTGTCGATCGGCCAGTGGGCACGGGCCACTGACGGGTGGGCCTCGCCTCGCCCCGCTTAAGTGGAGGTGGCTTAGGCCGCAGGCCATTATCGCCACAGGGAGGCACCCTCCGAGTATGCGCCTTCAACGTCGCCTCCTACGCTCGCGTGGCCGAGCCACTGGGCCGGCCCAGTGCGCGGTTGCACTATGTTGCGCTCAGTGCAGACTTTAGGTATAACCTAAATTATTTTCTTTTTTCTTTTTCCATTCTCTCTTTTCAGATGTCTGTACTCAGACATGTTTATGCTTCCGCTTGGCTTGTATGACCCTGTGTGAAGGGTCATGAGACCCGATGCTTGTAATAAATGCTATGATGGCTCTTCTGGGCCTTTATCTATATGAGTTGTTGAGTTATGTTGTGATGCCATGTTGTACAACACATACTTGAATGTTATGCATACGTGTAACGTGTATTGCTATGTGTGGGATTGGATACCTAGTTGTTTATTCTTGGTAGCCTTCCTTATGGGGAAATGTCTCCTAGTGCTTCCACTGAGCCATGGTAGTTCGTTGCTGCTCCGGAACACTTAGGTTGGCCGGCATGTATCCTTCTTTGTTCCTGTGTCTGTGCCTTAGGGGAAATGTCACGGGTTGTTCCTTTAAGTCCTTGTAGCTTGCTACGACTTGGGTTCATACGTTGATGATCGTCACGTTCATTGCTGGGTTACGTATGCCTGTCCCTGTAAGTTTGTGCCACCTTGGGTTTACGACTAGTCATGTCGGCCCGGGTTCTCCATCATATGGATGCTAGCAACACAATCATATACGTGAGCCAAAAGGTGCAAACGGTCCCGGCCTAGGTAAGGCTGCAGCCGTGGGAATACCGCGCGTGAGGCCGCAAAGTGATATGATGTGTTACACGCTAGATCGGTGTGACTTAGGTTCGGGGTCCTGACAGCTTTGGTATCAGAGCCTGACTGCCTGTAGGATTACCAAGCCAAACTAGTCGAAGTTGAGTCTAGAAATGCTTTAGTTATATAAGGGAATTGATTGTGGAAGGGAACGTAAGGCTCTTTTTACTCCTTTACCATTGGTCCTCCTGATCTGAGTTATCCTCTTCTCTTCTACGGGGATTAAGAACTAGGTTTCTCTTCTTTCTATCAGGATCACGTGTTACTAATCCGTAGACTCTTAGGATTGTTGGTCTCAAGCCTCAGTTCAGTTTCTACTACTCCAGTGTGCTGTTAGATGGACTCGGAACCTTGATATGATGATGTTGAGTGGTTAAGCCACCATTTTGCAGGATGTCTCAAATCTTTTTTTAGTGTTTACAGCCGTTATGCTGTCCGAGTTATCCCAGCTTTCTAAACAATCTAATGCATTTGCAAATCTTTCCTCCCTATCCCGATGTCCTTTTAGGCCAGATTAACCATACTAATTGCTGAGTTGAGGTACTCCATTGCCTCGACATATATGTTGAAGCTATTATTATGACACTAGGGTATCCTAGAGAACCACCCAATAATCTAGCAATGCTTTATATTCCCAGTGTGATGATTCTGGCCATTATTCTCAAAAGCATCTCGTGATGCCATTTAGTTAGTAGGCATTCTATTTCTTGGTTTTGAACCCAAGATTTACTCTACTTACTTCCTGTTGATAGTGTTGCTCCTTCCTTTAGGATATTAGTAACCTTGTGATAGTCCTCGAGGTCTGTGGTATATCGTTCTTCCAATACCATGAACCAATATGGCAGAAGTTCTTTTGAACCAAAAGATCGCAACTAGAGTGCTCTTGATGAGTTCTCCATTATGTTTGTGACTCTGCCAGTCCTACCTTTCTGCATGGGTTATCCGGAAGAAATATGTTGAACTTGTTCAACATACTAACCTATGCATCCACAACTCAGAAAGTTATATGTTCCTTTGAGTTGTTCCTCTTCAGTTGTATTCCGACCATCATCTATCATTCGGTAGTCAAGAGCATGTCATGCATTCATGCTCATCGTTACCTCATATTCTTGTGGTCCTTCAAGCCATTTTATTTCAGAATGACTAGGAGAAACAAACTCCAGTAACTCATCCATTTCTTGGATTGGGTTAAAGCAGTTGTATTCCACATGTCAAAATGGTAATCCAACTTTTGTTCTGCTCTACCTTGGAGTATTACCCCCTTTATGTCAGGATTGTCATGAGAATTGCACAAGCTCTTATGAATTCTTGATGTAGTCACTGTCGGATTCAGGGCTCCGTTGACCCAAGAATGGCTCGAACTCTAGGGCGTGTGTGAAGAACTCAACCTCTCTAGCCAACCAATTCGTCGTTCCCACAGCCTAGCTCGATGAACAGGAAAGGAAAGGGACACGCTAGTTTACCTAGGTTCGGGCCACCTTGCGGTGTAAGACCCTACTCCTGCTTTGGGGTGGATTAGCCTCGCGAGGGGCTGAGGATGAACTAGTACAGGGGAAGAACAATCTCAGGAGGACTGTTCTTGTGTGGATGTTAGCTAGTGAGGGTTTGGGTTGGATCCCGGATCGGATCTCTCTTTCTATCTACGGTGGTGGCTAAGCTATATTTATAGTGGCCTTGGTCCTCTTCCTCTAAGCGAAGGCGGGAAGGGATCCCACAGTGGCCAAGTTTGAAGGGGGACAAGTAGTACATCTTATCCTGACGAAAGGTAGTCTTTGCCTGCAAAGCTTCTGGTCGTGACGCCGCGGTGGGCTCGGTGATGACATCCGTCATGCCGTCCTGGCGGTCTTGGTCTTGTTGCACGGGAATGGAAACCTTTGGCTGATTCCTCGGGACCCCGCGCCTGCGCTTGCCTCCTTAGCACCGAAGAGGAAACCTGCTACTCTGCGCCCGCTGGCGCCCGCCTGGGCTTGGTCGTCATGGCTTGCGTCACCCGAACCTCATGAGATGGGCGCTTGCATAGGAACCTCCGCTCCTCAGGAGCCAGCCTAGGGAGGCCGCTCCCTCCAGAGGCCTTGGCGTCGTCCGCCTCGCGAGGCTTGGCCCCTCGCGAGGGTCTTGTCTTGCCGATGCTGAAGATGAGCCATACCAAGCCGTCGATGGAGCCATGCCATGGGCCGCGGGCAGGCAAGTCTGGGTACCCTAGTTCCCAGAATGCCGACAGTAGCCCCCGGGCCCAAGGCGCGCTCAGACTTGGCTTCGGGGCGAAGCCAAATGGCAAGGGCGAAGCGCCGCGGGCCCCAATCGCCTGGGGACCAAGCCGACGCATGGCGCTTGATGGGACGTGGGCGTCTCCACTTCCCCACACTGCCTCGGCAACCGTCCGACTTGACAAGTGCCTGTTGCATGCAGAAAAACCATCATTACTCGAGATCATGGGAGGCCGGCGGTTGGCCTTCCTCGGGGTATAAATGGGAGAGGGGGCGGAGCCCCCTGCTCATCTCCGTCTTCTCGCTGCTTGCTCCTCCTTCTTCCTTTCCATCCCACCGTCTTGCCAGCGAGTCCATGGCGCCAGGGATAAGGATTTCCGCTGCGGAAAAGGGTAAAACCCCTCAGGTGGAACCTGAGCTGCTCCCGCCGAAGAAGAGGCCTGATTGCTCTCGTGATGCCGTTGCGGAGCCCATGGCGACGTGGCCTTGGCATGAACAGGCTCCACCGGGCTTCCCGGTCCCCGTGTACGCCCGTGCGCAGAGCCCTGTGCACAGGAGCGGCGGCCGGCGCCGCAAGGAGCGGTGCCGTGGAGGAGAACAGGCGATGGTTGCACGGCCACCCCACTCGCGGACCCACGCCGAAGGCACGGCCCGCGAGTTTGTGGTGTGGGCGGCAATGCTGCCGCGCACATGGATCCGGCTCCCACGGTCCCTCGCAAGGGAGATACCATCGAGGGGGCCCATGGAGTTGTGGCTGCAGCACGACGGATGCTGCGGCCAAGCTTTAGAAGCGGAGGTCGAGGTCGTCCATTCCGGCGACGTCTTCATGACTCGAGGATGTGGCGCGATCGCCCGCGCCTGCCACCCGGAGGGAGGTCATGCCATTCACTTCGAGTACAACGGGGCGTCGACACTCTTCTTCAAGGTCTTCTGTGAGGATGGTCGGCGCATGGGATGCTACTCCGGGAGAGGTGATCGAGGCGACGAGGCCGCCGGCAGCGAACTTGCCCTTGGCCTTGTCCGTGATTCTTCCGACAGTAGTAGCGCCTCCTCAGGGCATGGCTCGAGCGACAACGACAGCTACGAGCTGCAACATCACCGCAGCCGAGCCTAGTGGGGGCAGGTTCCGGCTTGACGCTGTGGGCGACGTCGTTTAGGCCGCGGTCCTCGGGAGTCCCTCTTCATTTTGCTTCGTTCCTATAGAAAACCATGTAGGGCCCCGCAGGGGTGTAGCGCCCAAGATGTGATTCTATCCCAATCACGTGATGAATTCATAATTGGGGCACAATCGCATTTCGAGCGCATAGCAAGGTGGATATCATTACAACATACCATGTACTGAATAGATGAGAATACAAGATAAAGGCTTACACTCGCCACAAGATACAACATGAATACAACAGCTCATCAATACATAGCACTCATCATACAGAAGAGCAGGATCCGACTACGGATGAAATCAAACGAAAAAGAAGAACGACATCCACCCTGCTAATCCCAGGCTCCCAACCTGGAAACCAATCCCTTGATCAAAGAAGAAGAAGCAGAAGAACTCCAAACAAGCTAGCATCGCACTCGCGTCAGATCATCGCATTACCTGTACCTGCAACTGTTTTTGTAGTAAACTGTGAGCCACGAGGACTCAGCAATCCCATTACCATGGGTATCAAGACTAGCAAAGCCTAATGGGTACGGAAAAGATAGGTGGTGGGGTTGCAGCAGCACTAAGCATTGTATGGTGGCTAACTTACGAGTACACGAATAAGATGAGAAACTACACAAACGATCGCAAACTAGTAATGATCAAGAAGTGATCCTGAACTACTTACGTTCAAACATAACCCCACCGTGCTCTATTCTCGAACTCACTCGAAAAGAGACGGTCACAGTTACACACGCGGTTGGTGTATTTTATTTCGGATCTGGTGTCAAGTTCTCTACAACCGGATATTAAAAATTCCCATCTGCCACATAACCGCGGGCACGGCTTTCAAAAGTTTAAACCCTGCAGTGGTGTCCCAACTTAGTCCATCACAAACTCTCACGATCAACGGAGGAAAATCCTCCTCCCGGAACAACCCGATCAAGCTCGGAATCCCAGTTCACAAGACATTTCGACAATGGTAAAACAAAACCAGCAAGACCTCCCGACATGACGACACCCTGATAGGAGCCGCGCGTATCTCGTCTCAGGCCACGATCGGATGAGCGCAGCGTACAGCAACTGAGACCCGAGTTTCCCCGGGGGAAGCCGCACACGACTCTGTTTTGGACCAACACTCATGAGGAGCACGGGCCCGGTTGTTGATTAAGAATGCTCGGGTGCTAGCCGATCCCTATGCAAGTTTTAGTTGTTATTAGGCAAATGGTAAAACCAAAGTTGGGCTGTGCTGGAAGAGTTTTATTCAAAGCGAACTGTCAAGGGGGGGCCATAAACCCCGACCGTGTTAGGAACGCAAAATCAAGGAACATAACACCGGTATGACGAAAACTAGGGCGGCAAGACTGGAACAAAACACCAAGCAAAAGGCCGAGCCTTCCACCCTTTACCAAGTATATAGATGCATTAATTAAATAAGAGATATTGTGATATCCCATGATATCCATGTCCCAACATGGAACAACCTGCACTGCGCCTGCAACTAGCAACGCTATAAAAGGGGCTGAGCAAAGCGGTAACATAGCCAAACAACGGTTTGCTGGGATGGTGGAAAGGTTAGAGGCTTATCATGGCAATTTGGGAGGCTTGATAAACAAGTGGTAGGTAGTGCGACATAGCGATAGCATCGAGACAACTAGCAAAGGAAAGATAGTAGTGGTATTCAGGGTAACGGTCATCTTGCCTGAAATCCCGCTAGGAAGAAGACCGAATCCATGAAGTAGATGAACCAACGTAGACGAGCGAATCCTCATCATCGCAACGTTATCGGAACTAAGAAGCAACACCGGAAAGAAGTAAACAACATGGTAAACGCACAAGCATAAACATGGCATGATGCACAAACAAATATGATGCATGTCCAGTTTAATGATTCATGGCATGGCAAAGTGCAACAAACAATACTACAAATTAAGTGGAGCTCAATATTCAATGAGTTGCATATTGATGAAACACCACATTCAAGTATTTAGTTCGCTCTCGTTTAATCTACTAATCAATATTAAATGTTGTCAAACATGGCAAGAGGTGAAGCATAAGTAAACTAACTATTTAGGCAAGTTTAAATGAGGCCGGAAACATCAAACAACAATTCCGGTAAATCCCCACATGTCATTTAGCAATTTTAAAGCAAACAACAATGTTAAACATTTTAAATGTTGTTATCATGATGCGGATGACATATACAAGTTTTATGAAATTTTATGAAAATATTGACATGAGCATGTTATGAAGCATTTGGTCACCATGGCGGAACGAAAGGGATGCCACGGCAACGACAACGGAAATGGTGCCACGGCAACATTCCGATGATCCGACAACTCGTCGAGATGTCTGTGCAAAAGAAAGTGTGGATGTACGGAACATGCAAAAGATGGTGGGGTGATCCTGTTTACCGAGTGTCCCATGAGTTGGTGGCAAGGCAAACGAGGAGGAACGTGCAATGACAACTCGGACACGGTGCAAACACGAGCATCTCATACAACACACATGCATTCGTCTATGGGCGTCGTCTCGATGGTTATCCCTTCGAAGCATGCATTTTGAAGCGGATCGAGTTCATAGTGGAAGTAGTGGTTCATGTTTCGAAGAGGAACTTGACGGCTTCGAATCCCTTCCGGGTTGTCGTGGTACTCGGATCTGTGTAGTCGTACACAGTCTGTAGTTGATCGGGGTCACGGCGAGGAACTTGACGTCCACGGGGTCGACGGTAGAGGTACACACGTTGTTGGGCTTGGTGTAGATGTACATGGCAAATGTAGTGGTACTAAGTGTCGGTCGTCGAGGGAGTTGTCGAAATCCATAGAGCCAGTGTGCTTGTTCGGGCGTCGGTCTTGTCGGTGGGGTACTTGGCAAAAAATCCCGGAGACGATGCTTGACGGTCCGCATACGGGTCTTGGCGACGTTCTTGCCAATCCAAAACGAAGCAAGACAAAAGGGCCTCTGGTGGGCAGCGCGCGAGCAGCGGCAGAAGAAGCCGGGCCATAGCTGCTCATGCCCAACAGTGAAACAACAAAATCGGCCACGACTTGGTGGTGGTGCAGAGCATCAGGAGGCAGGGCGTTGCAGGAGAAAGGGGCCTGAGATGGGGGCGGTAGCAGCGGAGCGAAGCAGAAATGATGGAGCTCGGGGTTCGTGGTGCAGGGGAGCACGAGAGGCACCATGGACGCAGAGGAGACAAGTGCACGGCGGCAAGGCGAAACAGGCCAGAGGTCGAGGTCGCCAAGGGAGGGAGGCAGCAGGGGCGCGGCGATGCTGATGGCCTCGCGGGCCATGGCGGGCCATGGCGGGCGACGGGCGCGGTCTAGAAGGAGCAGGGCCGACCGAAGCCGGGAGTTGCAGCGGCGAACATGTGGTCGGGCGCGACCGAGAGAAGCGAGGGCTTCACACGCAGGAAGGACGTGGCAGATGGCAGCGCGGCAACCGGAGAGGTCGCGGGCGAGGAGCTCCTCTCCTGTGTGCGTGCGTTGTGCGACGGTGGCGCGACGTGGGAATTGGGACGAGGGCGTGGCAATGGCCTCTCTCTGTGGTGGCGCCAGGAGGAAGGAGGGGATCGAGGGGAGTTGGGGATCCAGCGCTGGGGATCAGGCTAGGGTTAGATAGGCCCCGAAGTTGGGCCTAGATGAAGATGGGCCAGCGAGGTGGGCTTCTTCTGCTGACTTCTCCCCATAACAGACGAAAAAATAGCAAAGAAAGAAAAGGGAGAGGAAAGAAAGGGGCTAGATAAAGAATTTGGGATGGGGATTATTTTCCCGGACTCACAAAGATGTGTTTGTTCTAAGAAAACTATAAATGAGCATGTGTGCAAAGATTGGATTCGAACTCGTTTGAATTAAACTCAAATTAGTTTGAATAAGAAGTGGGCATTTGAAAGGTCCAAAAATGTTGAGATTTTTGGTGGGGCTCTGGTAAACAGAGAAAGAATTATTGACAAGGTTTGGAGATCAACTCGAAGCAGAAAAGGCATGGGACTTGTTTTGCACGTGTGTTATGGTTAATTCCAAATTGATGGAATATTTTATTATAGCTCCTTAATAGTAATGGGAGACTTTGTATATGTTATAAAGAGAAATCACCATTGTGAACATCCCTCGATTTAAATGGACCAAAAATCCATACGATATGTTTATTGAGTTGCAAAAGTTAATGAGATGAAGCATGCTGACATGATGCAATGCAAATGATGCTATGATGAATGCAACAAACAAATAAATCGCACGGCGAAACTCGGAATACATGGAAGGCATCTGAAGCGTCGGTCTCGGGTCGTCACAAGTCTCCTCCACTTACAAGAGATCTCACCCCGAGATCTTAGGAACAAAACAGAAGAAGAGGAAGAGGTATAACTAAGTTGCTTCTTGACAAACGAGTGAAACCAAAGAACCTTGAGAGGTTGAAAACTTGAAAGAAAGAACACATCAGAGTTGAATGAAATTGAGAGCACTCCGGTAGAAAAGAGAAACAAGGAGATGCAAGACTTGATAAGATGAAAAGAACTTGAGCAGAGGACACAACACTCCTGCTAAACGGATAAGCAAGGAAAAGAACATGATATTTACAAAATGAGATGATGGGTCGGAGAGAGCAAATGTAAGAATTGAATAAAAAGAACGAAGAAGAAAACAACATGTTCTACCTCAAGTGAATTTGAGAGAGCATCCTTAAAAGAAGGATTGAACGGAGTTGTTGGAAGATCAATACGAAAGGATATGATCCTCGTGGGCTTATGGAGACATCTCAAAATTATGAGGTGAGCTTCTGCCACTAACGAAAACAATTGCTTGCTTGAGATCAACGAAGACATGAAAACTTCTTTCGCCGAGAGGATAGGAGAAAACTTGGATCATTGATAAGCTCCACAATTAGCAACATTCCCAATGGAAGGCTTTAGGTGAAATCTATACCAAGATAACCTCCAACGAAGCAATTATGATGGGTTGAAACAACTCATGAGCGAAGGGAAAATGATGGTTTTAAAATATCTCATTCTTGCTAACTTGTGAATCATGAAACACGAACGGAAATTGTCAAGAATGATATAAGACCACCTCAAAAGATAATGAAGAAGAATTGCACTTCTGGATGCAAGATGAAGAATAAATGAGCTCCTCCAACAAGAACCTTGAAGAACACTTGGAGAATGAATTAAATCTTTAATGAACCACCATGAAGAAACTCTTGCAACACTCCGGATAGATAACAAGATGATCGAAATGAAAGGAAATGTGAAAGAACAAAATGAAGGCTTGCAATGATTTAGATGGAGATTCGCGATGAGATGATTGAGAGAGCTTGGAACTCCAGAAAAGAGGAGAATGAAAACACTTGGAGTCGTGAATTCATTCACCATGACCAAACTCTGAAAGAAAGGATTGAATCACCTTTAGGATACAAGAATAAGATTTATTGTATGTTTATCCTTCATCAACTTAAATTGATGACAAGCAACGGATTTTGCATACTACTTATTCCTCTTGAAAGGATTAAGAGAGATATAGCGCAAACTTGGGAAAAACTTGAGCAAACCACCGGTAGGATTTGGAAAGAACGAATGAATTGATACGATACCAAAGGAGATGAATCTTGAAGAAACCACCGTAAGAATCGAAATGAACGAAAAAAGAGAACAAATCGCCTGGAAGAATTAGAGGACAAACGAAGATGCTTGAGTGAATTTAGATACAAGAGAATGAAGAGATGACCAGCTGACTAGAGAATACTTGAACGATGCACATGTATGATTTGGAGAACGAGAGGTGAAAGTTGATAATGAGTAATATTCAGAAATGATGGCCTTCGGATGATCGAGAAAGGAAAGCAACTCCTGAAATGCGTCAGATGGGTGAAAAGAATTCTCACAATCAAATACAATTGTGAGGATGGCATGAAGCTAGAACCATGAATCTTTAAGAGAATGGACCAAGATTTAAGAGCAACTTTTCTTCGGCCTTCAAAGCTGAGAACAGCCAAGAAACACCAGCATGAATTGCTTAGACGCTCCGGGAGAATGAAAAGCGAAGAGGTTGAGCCAACGATGAAAATAATTTGAAATTGATCTTGGAAAGGCATCTGACTGATGAAATTCATTCATACGTCAAACTTTGAAAAGAATTTGAGAATAACTCCGGGAAAAAATTAGAAGAGTCAGGTAAGATCCTGGGAAAAGACATGTGGGTTAGGGCCCCCTCAAAAGAAACACCGTTGAAAAGATTGCTTGAAAAGAGAGATTGCACGGGTTGAACTAAATGGCTTTTTTTTGAAAGTTTTGAATTAAATGGCTTGAATGAGATAACAACCTCGAAATAGCTTGAACGGATTGATAATGGAGACACAAATCTTCTGAGATACCTTCGGCACTACGGAACAAAAGAATAGCGCGAGGAGAATGATTAAGAGGTGCACCGGCATGAGAAAGCAGTTGAAAGGAGGAAAGTGATATGATCAACACCGAAAGCTTGAATTGAATCCATCGGAGAAGAAAATGAGAATGAAGAATGATAAACTTGAAGCTTACTTAGCATCTTCACGAGAAATCGCCGGGTAAGAGCATTGAAGGAGAGAATAAAGAAACTTCTCATGAATAAAAGGATCATGATTTCAGAATTTGACTTCTTGATGAAGAAGGGTGGGAGGGTGGAAAAAAATGAAGACAACTTAGGACGGATGAAACGGACAATCCTCAATCTTATCAACGGCGCCCGTATGGAATAAATTGAAGAGAAGTGCACCAGTTGAAAAGGATTGACATGACAATCTCGATGATCAAGAAGGATTAGTACTCCCATAGAAATATGAGAACACCGCTTAGGACAGCTATGGAATCAACACTTGACTTCGAAGCAACTCAAATATCACTACTCAAATCAAAACAAAGGATTGGCTTGTAAAATAAGCTGGAAACAAATACATAACCCTCATGCATTTGTTGGAAGGATGATCCTAGGTAACTACTTGAATTCCCAGCTAAGAACTCCCGAAACTTTCTGGTTATGCAATCTGGTGTTGGGGATACAGGGAGGCACAAATATCTCACACAACTAACAAATCCCACACTCCAACTGTATCCATCCATCAACACATAACCAAGAAAACCTCGGAAATCGTGTACCTCAGACCTTCGAAAACATCCGATATACTAGCTGTGGCAATACATCTGATCGCTCTCCCCAGTACTGGGTGTCGTCAAATTACTCTCACCACAAAGAGTATAGAAGTGTTTTCGATGTCAGCGACCTCTGGTATTCCGGAACTAAAACGATAAGCATTGTGACGAAAACACCTTGGAGCTCAACTCCCCGGGACACTGCCACAATCCCTAAATGTTAGGAGGCACCAAGATAGAATCCCCGTCACAATGATATCAGAACGATTCCACAATACCAGTGTGATCCTAAAAAAAATTGAGTGAAAAGGATAGAAGAGTGGAGAATACACCTACGTTAGGAGTCCTCACAAGAGTGACGAAGGGGATAAGGAGTAAAAAGAATTCCTACTCTCCGATATATAGCTAGACTCAAAATAGTTTTCTTCTAGACTCAACAACAGCAGCGGTTTGATCAATCAAGGGGCTCCTAAGGTCGGTAAGGCTCCGATACCAACTTGTAGCGCCCAAGATGCGATTCTCTCCCAATCACGTGATGAATTCATGATTGGGGCACAATCGCATTACGAGCGCATAGCAAGGTGGATATCATTACAACATACCATGTACTGAATAAATGAGAATACTAGATAAAGGCTTATACTCGCCACAAGATACAACATGAATACAACAGCTCATCAATACATAGCAATCATCACACAGAAGAGCAGGATCCGACTACAGATGAAATCAAACAAAAAAGAAGAACGACATCCACCCTGCTAATCCCAGGCTCCCGACCCGGAAACCTATCCCTTGATCGAAGAAGAAGCAGAAGAACTCCAAACAAGCAGGCATCACACTCGCATCAGATCATCGCATTACCTGTACCTGCAACTGTTGTTGTAGTAAACTGTGAGCCATGAGGACTCAGCAATCCCATTATCATAGGTATCAAGACTAGCAAAGCCTAATGGGTATGGAAAGGATAGGTGGTGGGGTTGCAGCAGCACTAAGCATTGTATGGTGGCTAACTTACGAGTACAAGAATAAGATGAGAAACTACACAAACGATCGCAAACTAGTAATGATCAAGAAGTGATACTGAACTACTTACGTTTAAACATAACCCCACCATGTTCTCTTCTCGAACTCACTTGAAAAGAGACGGTCATAGTTACACACGCGGTTGGTGTATTTTATTTCGGATCTGGTGTCAAGTTCTCTACAACCGGATATTAAAAATTCCCATCTGCCACTTAACCGCGGGCACAGCTTTCGAAAGTTTAAACCCTCCAGGGGTGTCCCAACTTAGTCCATCACAAACTCTCACGATCAACGGAGGAAAATCCTCCTCCCGGAACAACACGATCAAGCTCGGAATCCCGGTTCACAAGACATTTCGACAATGGTAAAACAAAACCAGCAAGACCTCCCGACGTGACGACACCCTGATAGGAGCCGCGCGTATCTCGTCTCAGGCCACGATCGGATGAGCGCAGCGTACAGCAACTGAGACCCGAGTTTCCCCTGGGGAAGCCGCACACGACTCTGTTTTGGACCAACACTCATGAGGAGCACTGGCCCGGTTGTTGATTAAGAATGCTCGGGTGCTAGCCGATCCCTATGCAAGTTTTAGTTGTTATTAGGAAAATGGTAAAACCAAAGTTGGACTGTGCTGGAAGAGTTTTATTCAAAGCGAACTGTCAAGGGGGGGCCATAAACCCCGACCGTGTTAGGAACGCAAAATCAAGGAACATAACACCGGTATGACGAAAACTAGGGCGGCAAGACTGGAACAAAACACCAAGCAAAAGGCCGAGCCTTCCACCCTTTACCAAGTATATAGATGCATTAATTAAATAAGAGATATTGTGATATCCCATGATATCCATGTCCCAACATGGAACAACCTGCACTGCGCCTGCAACTAGCAACGCTATAAAAGGGGCTGAGCAAAGCGGTAACATAGCCAAACAACGGTTTGCTGGGATGGTGGAAAGGTTAGAGGCTTATCATGGCAATTTGGGAGGCTTGATAAACAAGTGGTAGGTAGTGCGACATAGCGATAGCATCGAGACAACTAGCAAAGGAAAGATAGTAGTGGTATTCAGGGTAACGGTCATCTTGCCTGAAATCCCGCTAGGAAGAAGACCGAATCCATAAAGTAGACGAACCTGTCAGATTTCGGGTTCCGCAAACCCTTGAGAGGTTCGAACTCTGGGGTGCGTGCGAAGAACTCGTCCTCCCCAGTCTGCCTACTTGCTAATCTCACAGCCTATTTCGACGAACTGTAGGAAAAGAGACACAGCAGTTTACCCAGGTTCGGGCCACCTTGCGGTGTAAAACCCTACTCCTGCTTTGTGGTGGATTGGCCTCGAGGGGCTGAGGATGAACTAGTACAGTGGCGAACAGCCTCAGGAGGAGAGGTGTTCTTGAGCTTGAGTGAGCTGGTGGAGTGGGGGTCCGATGTGAATGATCCGTCGTGAACTCTCTTCACTACGGTGGTGGCTAAGTCCTATTTATAGTGGCCTTGGTCCTCTTCCCAAATGAAAGGCGGGAAGGGATCCCACAACGGCCAAATTCAAAGGGGGACAACTAGTACATGCTATCCTGACAAAAGAAGTCTTCGCCCGCGAAAGCCTCTGGTCGTGACGCCGGGGTGGGCTCGGTGATGACCTCCGTCCTGCCGTCCTGACGGTCTTGGTCTTGTTGCACGGGAATGGAAACCTTTGGCTGATTCCTTGGGACTCTGCGCCTGTGCTTGCTTCTTTAGCACTGAAGATGAAACTGGTACACTGCGCCTGCTGGCGCCCGCCTGGCCTTGGTCGTCATGGCTTACGTCATCCGGACCTCACGAGGTGAGGCTTGCATAGAGATCTCCGCTCCTCGGGAGCCAGCCTGAGGAGGCCGCTCCTCGTGGAGGTCTTGGTGTCGTCCGCCTCGCCAGGCTTGGCCCCTCGCAAGGATCTTGAGTTGTTGTTGCTGAAGCTGGGTCGTACCAAGCCGTCGATGGAGCCACGCCGTGGGCCGCAGGCAGGCAAGTCTGGGTACCCCCATTCCCAGAACGCCGACAGTATCCCCCGGGCCCAAGGTGCGCTCGAACTTGGCCTCGAGGCAAAGCCAAGGGGCAAGTGCGGAGCACCGCGGGCCCTAACCGCCTGTGACCTTGGTCGACGCATGGCGATTGATGGGACGTGGGCGTCTCCGCTTCCCCACGCTGCCTCTGCATCGTCCCTGGCTGACAAAAAGGCTGGCGCTTGCCGCTGAGCCTTCATTGCCTTTCTTCCATCTTGCTCCAGATCCCCTTCTCCTTCTGCTTAGTGCACGCTCCAGATCTGCTGAATCCTTTCCCCAGACTCACCACCGATGGCCACCGACAAGGCGAAGTCATCAGCCTCTGCCACGCGCTCGGCTCCCTGGTTTGAGCCGGCCTTGAGCGCGTCCTCCATCGCTAAGGAGAACCACCTTGCCGCCGTGCTCCCACTGACGGCGGGCGGCGACAATGAGGGAGGGGAGACGGCGCTATGGGTCGGCTCCGCTCAGCCGGAAGCCTTGGGTGACACCTTCTACCCTTTCTTCCTGCACAGCGTCTTCGCTGGGCTGGTTCCCCCTTTATCCCGTTTCTTCTACGCCGTCCTCAACCACTATGGTCTCCACGCCCTCCATCTTCATCCCAACTCCATCCTCCTCCTGTCGATCTTTGCCTTCTATTGCGAAGCGTTCGTGGGGGTGACGCCCTCCGTCGCGCTGTTCTGCCACTTCTTCTACCTCCGGATAAGTAGCGGCCAGTGCTCTGGGTGCGCCAGCTTCATCGCGGCCAACGGCAGCAACACAATCTCGCGGGCCAGAAAGAAGGTGGAGGACTTCCGGAACAAGTGGATCTTCATGGACGCCAAGCGCTCCCATGCTCGGTTGGAGCTGCCGACCACGCTGCCGAGGCCCCTGGATCGATGGGCTCACGAGAAGCTCACCGACCGCAGGGTGGAGCAGCTGCTGGAGAGGATGACGGCCGACCTGAAGGCGGAGGACCCGAAGGCGGAGAAGCTGACAGGGGCCATGATCGTCAAGGAGTTCCTGACGCAGCGCCTGGCTCCGCTCCAGGCGCACTCGCACCCCCTGTGGAGCTTCAAGGGCATGGAAGACGACCTCCGGTTGTGCCCGGACAACTTGTCTGATGAGGAGCTGAGCAAGGTGGTGCGCACCTTGCTCGGGAAGGACCAGGGTGGCCCCTCGGACGCCCATCTCCCATTGTACCGTCGCGCCGACGGGGAGAAGATAGCTGCCGCCATGCCTGTCTTCAACGAGCGAGGGCTCATGCCGCTGGAGCCTTCCCTGCCCCTGGGCTCCCCGGTGCCGGTGTCCTCCGGCGATCCCTTCGGGGAGGAGGAGAACGAGAGCTCGGAGGCGACCTTGGAGGAGGTGGGGGAGACCTCTCCCCTACGGCGGAGCGAGCTCCTCCGCGCCTTTTCTGACGACGACGCCGACGAGTACCCAGTCAGGGAGTCACCGCGCTCCGCCGGGGTCACCACGAGGTCCAGGGGCACCCCGCCGAAGAAGCTGAAGCAGGGTGTCCCGAAGAAGGACAGGTCATTTTTGCTTCCCCGAAGTGGCGCCTCCGCCCCGCTGTCAGCCGCCACTACCGTAGATCCGGCCGCCGCGCGCTCATCCGCTCCCGAGAGCGCGGCGGGGCTCGCGCCCACGAAGCATGTGGGCATCGCGCTCCTGAAGAAGACGAGGGACTACATCGCCACGGATCAGTAAGCGTACCATCTTGTCTTTGCTTCCTGCCCTTGACGTAGTGCTCTGACATTTTCCTCTCCGCGGCCAGGCCAATGCCGGCGGCGAAAATGAAGGAGACGAGGGCTCCTGAGGCCAAGCAGCCCACCTCGGCCCCGGAGGTTCTGGGGCAGACGGACGAGGCTGGCTCGCGTCCTCCTGCCGCAGGGTTACCCTCGCGAGGCACAGGGGCCCAGCCTCAGGGGAAGGACGCCCCTGCGGCCACGCCGGCTTTAGAGACGCTTGCCTTCGGCGCGCCTGCTGACGACCCAAGGGCTCCGGAGCCCCCGGCCATCCTTGCTGCTGCTGCTTCGCCAGTCTTGATGCCATCGCCGTCTCCTCTTCCAGCCGCCACGCTGGCAGGCCGCGGCTCTTCTACCACACCCGGTGCTCTGGAGCAGGCCTTCTCCGTGTTGGATCAACTCCGGAACGATCTTCGGGGCCCCGACCGGCGCCGGGAGTCGGGGCGCCTGGAGCTGGTCTCGGGGTGGCTCCATGCTGACTCGTCCGTCAGGGCAGCCTAGGACCAGGCCGACGCTGCTGAAGAAGAGGGCCAGAAGATGGCCGGCATGGCCGCCGTCGCCCGTGACATGGCGCTGAGGGACGCGAAGGACACTGAGGAGCACTGCCACATGGCGGAGGCCGAGCTGAAAGCCCTCCGCGACGAGCAGGCCACCCGCGCCCGCCAACTCGAGGAGCAGGAGGAAAAGCTGAAGGAGCGGGAGTCTGCGATCGCCGGTCGTGACGCCGAGCTGGAGCAGGCATCTCGGGAGCAGGCCACGGAGCGCGGCCGCCTGGAGAAGCTGAAGGAGGAGGTGGAGGCGGCCCAGGTGTCCCACGCCCAGCTTGTCTCCGACGAGAAGCCTCGGCTGGAGGCCAGGGAGAAACTCCTTGCCAAGGCTGAGGAGGCGGCCATCGCGGGGCGTGCCGCCTTCGACTCCCTCGAGCAGAGGTCCCGCAAGGCACTGCAGGATCTCTACGGGAGCGGGTACAAGGAGCCGCTGGTGACTCCGGAGGAAGGCCCCGCCGGGCTGCTCCCCAAGCTCATTGCGGCGCTCGAGGGCATCATCGTCGGAGTGGGCCCCATGGTGAAGGGGAAGCCCGCGCGCTTTCGGCCTCGGCCGCAACGCGTGTCTTCAGCCACCTCCATCTTCGGGACTCCAGCTTCGACTTTGGTGCCCTGCTCGAGCCCGTGGACCCTGAGCTCCAAGATGCTGCTGCCGAGGCCGTGAAGGGTCAAGTGGAGGCCCTGCTGCGGAAGTTCCTCGTCGTTGACCCCGTGCCTACGGCTGACGGCAAGGACGGCGGCGACGTCGTTGATGACGGCACTCCCCAAGCGGGCAACGGTGGCATCCAAGGCTGAAGGAGATGGTGGTGCTTCCCCCTTGTTTTATTCCTGCAACATGTATCGTGCCTCGTGGAGGCGTAAGAACTTATGCTTTGGAACTTTAAGAGACAGTATGCTTTGTAATAACTTGCTAAGGTTTTGCGGTTTCCTTTCCGTTTGCTTTGATGTTCTGCGTCGACAGGGCCCGGCCCCGCACATACCTCAGCCACCGTTGGGTCGTCCGGATCGCCAGGACGAAACCAAGGGGTGAGGGGCTACGTGGCCAGTTAGGCTCCTGAGTCGCGATGCTCAGGAGTCCCCCTTGACGTACGAACAACCCTCGGGAAGGAGACGCAAGAGTGGGTCTTGGCATTCTGCGTCGGCAGGGCCCGGCCCCGCGCGTACCTCAGCCGCCGTTGGGTCATCCGGATCGCCAGGACGAGACCAAGGGGTGAGGGGCTACGTGGCCAGTTAGGCTCCTGAGTCGTGATGCTCAGGAGTCCCCCTTGACGTATGAACAAAAATCCCCATACCTGTCCTCGCCGGGCTTTCGCTCGGGAGGGATGCGCAAAGACCAGGTCTGAGGGACCTGGCAAGGTGGCGTACGTCAGGCATGACCTGAGCGTAGCCCCTGTGCCCAGCCCCCTCGCGCTACTCTCCCGAGGGGAAAGCAGTGCGGTGAGGCTGAACACCGAGCCTGGTGGCTCTCCTGAGGTTAGTGCAGCCGTTAGGCTGCCCCCAGTTGTTTATCACCAGCGCGGAGCATGGCGCTACCGCCCTTGCACGGGCATAGCCGCTCCTCGACCGTGTCGACTGCCAGCGCGGAGCATGGTGCGTCCACTGGTACGTGGGTGGGGGCTCCCTCGGAGGGAAGACCCCAGGGCGTGTACAGCCCCGCACTGACACGTGGCTTGCACGACAGGGCTAGAGGAGGTGTGTATGGGCACTCGTGAGCCAGCGCGGGACTCACGAGGCCCTACCTCAAGGCAGGTTGCGCCTGAATTTGATTCGTAACACTTGTGATAGTCCTGCGAGATGGTTCGGCAACCTGCGCCAAGTGAATCTCCTGAGGTTATCGCATGAGAAGGCCAAACACCAATGACCCCAAGAGGTGACGTGAACGGGTCCGGCCCGCCAGACAGAGCTCAGCCGTTGGGTTTGTCGACGCTGTAGGGACGGACCCGAGCATAGACGCCGTGCCTAGTATTCTCATGCGAATGTCCTGAAGAAAGACAACCGACGCGCGGCTCCAGCGGTGGCGAGGCACCGGGTCGCGCGCCCTAACTTACCCGCCCCCGATTAGCTCATGCGAGAACAAGGCACCAAGGACCATGGGAGGTGACGTGCACGGGAGCTGGCCCGCGAGCCAGAGCTCAGCCACTTGGGTTTAGCGACGCTGCAGGGACGGACCCGAGCACAGACGCCGTGCCAGTCCTTAATCATGAGGCGGTCGTGGGTGGGCTTGCAAGGGCGTACGACGTTCGTGGTGATGAAGCACCGGACAGGCAAGCGATAATCATAAATGAACTCATGGATAGGGTAGGGCTAGTTCTGATAGATGCAAAACGATACATGCCGCAGGGACAAACCCACGCGGCTTGGGGATAATGCGGCCCGAGGGGCGCCCCCAACTGAACAAACCATAAAATGTCGCCTGGCACCGTTGCTGAAGAGATGTTGGAGCAGCTGGAGACGCGTGCCGCAGAAGTCGCTCCTCATGAGCCGCCCAGGCCCTGAACCTCGGGAGGCTCTGGGGGTCCGGGGGGCTCGCGAGGATCCACCTCCTCCTCCGACAGGATCGCCTGGCTTCTGGCCTCATGAGCCGCCAGGACACCCCGCATGTGGCGCTGGAATGCAGCAGCTGCGCTCGACAAGCCCAAAGGCATGCGAACATAGCTGTGAGGGGGACCCTCGCATCGGCCAGCGCGGGACGGCCAGAAGCGCTCCTGAGATGCGGCCCTGTTGAGCCCTGGGATGTTGACACAAATGCGTAGCTCGCTGTCCTCGCCGGGACAAGGAGTTGCGCCGGGTGGTGGGCGATGGTCGCCTCGCATAGCTCTTGCCTCCTGAAGCTCCTCGATTGCCTTGGTGATGAACTCCTGAGCACCTGGCACCGCGCGCCTTGTATCCTCCTGGCGAAAGCGCGCGCTGAAGCACGCGTCCACATGGTGCCCGAGCGCCTCCCTCGTGACTTTGGCCAGGTCATAGGCCCTCTAGAGGAGAGCCCCCGAGCCCATCCTGAGAGGGGCGCCGGGCGCGCCTTCCTATGCGAGAGAGGGAGGCGCCCCGTCAGTGGGCGCAGGGCCTGAGGTGGTGCCGCTGGACACCCCGCTCTCCTGAGGTCCTTGGCGGAGCAGCTGCTTCTTCTTCTTGGGGACAGCCTCAGGAGGATAGACGGTGCCTTCATTGTCTGGGTTCTCGACCGCCGCAACCTGGTAGGCACGCTCGAGTGAGCACACCGCGTCCTTCTCCTCGCAGGCGACCGTGATGACGCCGCAGCTCCCTGGCATCTTGAGGACATTGTAACCATGATGAGTCACCGCCATGAACTTGGCCAGGGCCGGATACCCAAGGATGGCGTTGTATGGAAGGCGAACATGGGCGACGTCGAAGTCGATGAGCTCGGTGCGGTAGTTGTCACGCTTGCCGAAGGTGACAGGGAGGCGGATCTGCCCTATCGGGGTGGTGGAGCCGTCGGTCACTCCTGAGAAAGGCTTGGTAGGTTGCAGCTGGTCGTAGGGCACCTGGAGTCGGTCGAATGTCTCGATGGAGAGAACGTTGAGCCCCGCACCGCCATCGATGAGAGTCTTGGTGACGAGCACGTTGCTGATGGTAGGCGAGTAGAGCATCGGGAGAGCGCCGGCAGTTGCCGCGCACTTGAGCTGATCGGATGGGCTGAAGGTGATGGTGCACTTGGACCCCCTGAGCGGACGCGTTGCCTCGAGCTTGGGGAGGGCCGCGTTCACCTCACGTGCAAACTGCTTGAAGATGTGATGAGAGGCAGGGGCCTGAGCGCCGCCCAGGATACAAGCGATGGCACGAAGCTCCTGGAAGCCCCCAGCCCCCTCGTCCTGGTGGTGGTCATCATTCCTTCTTCGTGGTGGCGGCATCGGAGGAAGGCCAACGTTGCCCTGAGGACGGTCCTCACGTGGCTGGTCCCTCCAGGGGCCCTCGCGAGGCTGGCCCTGCCAGCGGTCCTCACGAGGCTGATCGCGCCATTCTTTGCGGGGGTCGCGGACGTCCCAGCGTCCTCCACCTCGGCCTCCTCTGCGGCCGTAGCCTCGGTCGCTGCGCTCGGGGCGTCGACCGAGGCGCCCGTCGCGGATGGCCCTGAGCTCCCGGCAGTCGTTGGTGTTGCAGTTGTGCACGTTGTGGAAGACGTAGAACGGGCGGCTGCCCTTGGATGACTCTGGGTGGTCGCAGCCGCGCTTCATATCTGGTTCGGCCGCGAGCACGGCCGGTCCCTTACGCTTCACGTCCTTGGCTTTGGCCTTCTTGTCTTCTGGGTCAGCCCCTGGGAGCTCCAGGAGAGAGAGGCGACCTTCCTCAGCTCTCGCACACTTGGTTGCCATGTTGAACATCTCCAGAGCCGTGCACAGGTCCTCATGTATGGCGAGCTCCTCCTTCATCTTGACGTCGCGGATGCCATCAGTGAACGCCGAGATGATGGCCTCGTCCGACACCTTGGGGATCTTGAGGCGGACGCTGTTGAAGCGCTGGATGTACTTCTGCAAGGTCTCTCTTGGCTGCTGCTTGATGCGCCGCAGGTCACCCGCAGCCGACGGACGGTCGCGAGTGCCCTGGAAGTTGGCGACGAAGCGCTCTCGCATTTCGTCCCAGGAAGAGATCGATCCCGCGGGCAGGTTCAAGAGCCACGAGTGCGCACCATCCTTGAGGGCCGTGGGAAACCAGTTCGCCATAACCTTCTCGTCGCCGTTGGCTGCCTCGATGGTCAGCTCGTAGAGCTGCAGGAACTCGGCAGGGTCGGGGGTGCCGTCGTAGCGCAGAGGCAGGTCGAGCTTGAACTTCCCCGGCCAGACGACGCTGCGTAGCTCCGGAGTGAATGCGCGGCAACCCGCTGTGGTCACGAGAGCCCGTCGTGGAGGTGGAGCCTGGTCTTGGTGCTCGAGCGCCCCCGCTGCAGGCGGCGCGCGGTCTTGACGTGGCGGTGCTGGGAGTGCACGAGCGTCTTCTTGCGGCCGCTACACCACCTGGCAGCTTTCTTCTTCACGCGCCGGCGCCCTGTGCGGCGGGTCGCGCTGCGGGGCCTCACGCCTTGGTTCGAGGGCAACGTCTTGACGGGGAGGTGGAGGAGGTGCTCCGTGGGCTACGTCACCCGCAGCAGGCGACGGGTGAGGCAGCGAGCGAGACGGTGCAGGAGAGTCCCCGGCGGCGCTGACGAGCTCGGCGATGCGGTCCAGCCAGCCTTCGTAGAGGTCGTCGACGGGGCGGTAGCGCAGGAGCTCGCGCGCCATGAGCAACGCAGCCTGCGCGTTCGCCGGCCCGCGACGAGCATGAGACGACGAACCCGCCGGAGTGAGCGACGGGGTGGCGGTGCGTCCATCCCGCCGCACAGAAAGGGTGCAGCGATGAAGCTTGCTGCTCGTGCCCCGCGGGGCCGATGGCGGCGTTCGCCACTAGAGACGGGGGACGGCGAGGGCAGCCGTCACCCGCAGGCGCTGTCTGAGCGACGCGGGCGGCGAGAGCGGCCCGGCGCTCAGCGCGAGCTCGACGAGCGTCAGCCATGGAAGCGGTGGAGCGGCGGTGGATCGACCGGCGGAAGAGAGGCTCCGACGCACCCCTACCTGACGCGCCAAATGTCGGATTTCGGGTTCCGCAAACCCTTGAGAGGTTTGAACTCTGGGGTGCGTGCGAAGAACTCGTCCTCCCCAGTCTGCCTACTCGCTAATCTCACATCCTAGCTCGACGAACTGTAGGAAAAGAGACACAGCAGTTTACCCAGGTTCGGGCCACCTTGCAGTGTAAAACCCTACTCCTGCTTTGTGGTGGATTGGCCTCGAGGGGCTGAGGATGAACTAGTACAGTGGCGAACAGCCTCAGGAGGAGAGGTGTTCTTGAGCTCGAGTGAGCTGATGGAGTGGGGGTCCGATGTGAATGATTCGTCGTGAACTCTCTTCGCTACGATGGTGGCTAAGTCCTATTTATAGTGGCCTTGGTCCTCTTCCCAAATGAAAGGCGGGAAGGGATCCCACAACGGCCAAATTCAAAGGGGGACAATTAGTACATGCTATCCTGATAAAAGTAGTCTTCTCCTGCGAAAGCCTCTGGTCGTGACGCCGAGGTGGGCTCGGTGATGACCTCCGTCCTGCCATCCTGGCGGTCTTGGTCTTGTTGCACGGGAATGGAAACCTTTGGCTGATTCCTCGGGACTCCGCGCCTGCGCTTCCCTCTTTAGCACCGAAGAGGAAACTGGTACACTGCGCCCGCTGGCGCCAGCCTGGCCTTGGTCGTCATGGCTTACGTCATCCGGACCTCACGAGGTGAGGCTTGCATAGAGATCTCCGCTCCTCGGGAGCCAGCCTGAGGAGGCCGCTCCTCGTGGAGGTCTTGGTGTCGTCCGCCTCGCGAGACTTGGCCCCACGCGAGGGTCTTGAGTTGTTGTTGCTGAAGCTGGGCCATACCAGGCCGTCGATGGAGCCACGCCGTGGGCCACAGGCAGGCAAGTCTGGGTACCCCCGTTCCCAGAACGCCGACAGAACCAACGTAGTCGAACGAATCCTCACCATCGCAACGTTACCGGAACTAAGAAGCAACACCGGAAAGAAGCAAACAACATGGTAAACACACAAGCATAAACATGGCATGATGCACAAACAAGTATGATGCATATCCGATTTAATGAGTCATGGCATGGCAAAGTGCAACAAACAATACTACAAATTAAGTGAAGCTTGCATATTGATGAAACACCACATTCAAGTATTTAGTTCGCTCTCGTTTAAGCTACTCATCAATATTAAATGTTGTTAAACATGGCAAGAGGTGAAGCATAGGTAAACAAACTATTTAGGCAAGTTTAAATGAGGCTGGAAACATCAAACAACAATTCTGGTAAATCCCCACATGTCATTTAGCAATTTTAAAGCAAACAACAATGTTAAACATTTTAAATGTTGTTATCATGATGCGGATGACATATACAAGTTTTATGCAATTTTATGAAAATGTTGACATGAGCATGTTATGAAGTATTTGGTCACCATGGCGGAATGAAAGGGGTGCCACGGCAACGACAACGGAAATGGTGCCACGACAACATTCCGATGATCCGACAACTCGTCGAGATGTCGGTGCAAAAGAAAGTGTGGATGTACGGAACATGCAAAAGATATGTGGGGTGGTCCCGTTTACTTAGTGTCCCACGAGTTGGTGGCAAGGCAAACGAGGAGGAACGTGCAATGACAACTCGGACACGGTGCAAACACGAGCATTGCATTCGTCCATGGGTGTCGTCTCGATGGTTATACCTTCGAAGCGTGCATTTCGAAGCGGATCGAGTTCGTAGTGGAAGTAGTGGTTCATGTTTTGAAGAGGAACTTGACGGCTTCGAATCCCTTCAGGGTTGTCGTGGTACTCGGGGTCTGCGTAGTCGTACACACTCCGTAGATGATCGGGGTCACGGCGAGGAACTTAACATCCACGGGGTCGATGGTAGAGGTACACACGTTGTCGGGCTTGGTGTAGATGTACATGGCAAACGTAGTGGTACTAAGCGTCGGTCGTCGAGGGACTTGTCGAAATCCACAGTGCCGGTGTGCTTGTTCGGGCGTCGGTCTTGCCGGTGGGGTACTTGGCGAAAAATCCCGGAGAAGATGCTTGACGGTCCGCGTACGGGTCTTGGCGACGTTCTTGCCAATCCAAAACGAAGCAAGACAAAAGGGCCTCTGGTGGGCAGCACGCAAGCAGCGACAGAAGATGCCGGGCCATAGCTGCTCATGCCTAACAGTGAAACAACAAAATCGGCCATGACTTGGTGGTGGTGCAGAGCATCAGGAGGCAGGGCGTTGCAGGAGAAAGGGGCCGGAGATGGGGGGCGGTAGCAGCGGAGCGAAGCAGAAATGATGGAGCTCGGGGTTCGTGGTGCAGGGGAGCACGAGAGGCACCATGGACGCAGAGGAGACAAGTGCACGGCGGCAAGGCGATGCTGAAGGCCTCGCGTGCCATGGCGGGCGACGGGCGCGGTCTAGAAGGAGCAGGGCCGACCGAAGCCGGGAGTTGCAACGGCGAACATGCGGTCGGGCGCGACCGAGAGAAGCGAGGTCTTCGCGCGCAAGAAGGACGCGGCAGATGGCAGCGCGGCGACCGGAGGGGTCGCGGGCGAGGAGCTCCTCTCCTGTGTGCCTGCGTTGTGTGACAGTGGCGCGACGTGGGAATTGGGACGAGGGCGCGGCGATGGCCTCTCTCTGTGGCGGTGCCAGGAGGAAGGAGGGGATCGAGGGGAGTTGGGGATCCAGCGCTGGGGATCAGGCTAGGGTTAGATAGGCACCGAAGTTGGGCCTAGGTGAAGATGGGCCAGCGAGGTGGGCTTCTGCTGCTGACTTCTCCCCATAACAGATGAAAAAAAAGGTTTTCCCTATTTGACGCTCTCTGCGTCAAAGTGTCGGGCAAACGCACAGGAGCGCGACAACTTGGGCCAGCCCATCAACTACTGTTCGTATCGCTAGCAAGTTCCGATTTTGCGAAAGTTCTAGAATGTTCCCAGTTGGTTTTTTCGGTTTTGGGAACCGTCTAGAAAGTTCCTTATACGATTTTTTCTTTTTCGTTTTAGTTTCTTTTTATTTTTTATTTTTCATTTTTTTCTGTTTCTGTTTCTTTTTGGTTCTTTCTTCTTTGTTTTCTTCTTTTTCTTTTCCAAAAAATGTTGGCATTTAAAAAAATGTTCACAAATCCATTACAAGTTTCAGAAATTAAGAAAATGTATTAATTTTAAAACAATGTCCATAAATTCGAAATTTTACCAAATTTCAAAAAAAAATCTCGTATCCAAATTTGTTCCCAAATCCAACAAATTTTTCTGAATTTCAAAAGATGTTCCCATTTTGAAAATTTGTTCCCAAATTAAAAATATGTTCGGGAATTTCAAAATGTGTTCCAATTTTTCAAAGATTGTTCGTGTTTTCAAAAAAAATTGTTCTCATTTTTCAAAAATTGTTGATAGATTCAAAATATTTTTAGTGTATTAAAAAATTGTTCTTGCATTTCATAAAATATTCATTTTTTCGTCAGGTTTTCAAAAAATGTTCCTCTTTCAAAATTCATTCGCAAATTTAAGAAAAATGTTCATGTTTTCCAATCTTGTTCTGTAGTTTCAAAAAATGTTTCCATTTCAAAATTTGTTCGCAATTTTAAAAAATGTGTCTGTTTCTAATTTTGTTTGGGAGTTTCAGAAAATGTTCGCAAATTTTTATAAATGTTTATATTTTCAAGTTTTGTTCAGGAGTTTCCATTTTTTTTCGAATTTTTTTTAAAATGGCGACCTATCCAAAATTTGTTTAGGAATTTGAAAAATGTTCATCTTCTTTTTTTGTTTTTTCAAATTTGTTCTCCGTTTCAAAATTTGTTTTCAATATTTAAAAAAATGTTCGTGCTTTAAGAAATTGTTCGCGCTTCCAAATTTGTTCTCCATTTCAAAATTTGTTCTCAAGATTCAAAAAAATGTTCATGCTTTAAAAAATTGTTCGCGCATCCAAGTTTGTTCCCCATTTCAAAATTTGTTCTCAAGATTCAAAAAACATTCGTGCTTTAAAAAATGTTCATGTTCAAATTTTGTTCTCGATTTCAAAATTTTGTTCTCTAAATTCAAAAAAAATGTTCGGGATTTTAAACTTTTGTTCAAAATTAAAAAATATTCAGAAATTTTCAAAATTTGGTCGTGTTTGTCAATATTGTTCGCAAGTACAATTTTTTGCTCCCTTTTTTGGAAATCTGTTCGTGATTGTCTTCAAGTGCTGTGTTTTGCGGTTGTTTTTAGGTCTTCTAGTATCGTGTTGTACTACCCTCAGTGGAACTCGACAGGCGATTTGGCTAGCAGCTCGCACAAATGCTTGATTAACATTTTATATATTTTTTAATCACACAACTTTAAAAATCTTTTGTTTTAACTTTTTTGTTTGCATTATAAAAATGTTAAATTTTGTTCGCATTTCCAAAAAAGCATACAATACAATATTTGTTTGCATTAAAAATCTTCTGTTTTTAACTTTTTTGTTCTGAATTAAATAATTGTTCATGTTTTCCTTTTTGTTCAGAACTTAAAATATGTTCGTGATCTCAGAAAATATTCGGAAAGTTGTAAAAAGTTTCACATTTTTCTTTATTTGTTCATATTTTCAGAAAGAGTTAAGTTTTTGAAAAATTGTTCGCGTTTTAGAAAACTGTTCGGGATTTGCAGGATTTGTTCGTGTTACATTTTTAAAGTGCTCGCAATTTTTAAGAAAAGTTTTCCAAATCTCAACGCTTTTTGTAGGGTCTTATATTGTTTTGCACCATGATGGTCAGTTGGTGTTGTCTGGTGTGGTGGCGAAGGGCATGCTGTTAGTTGCGTGAGGTCGTGAGGTCGTGGGATCAAATCCCGTTGCACTCTCTATTGCTTTTAAGCCTTTTTGTGTCACGCGACAGGAGAAAGATTTGGGCCGGCCCACTCGCGCGTCGCCCCTGTGCGTCGACCTGCTGTTTGACGCAAAATGCGTCATATAGGATGTCCCGAAAAAAAATAGCAAAGAAAGAAAAGGGAGAGCAAAGAAAGGGAAAATGCTATTCGCCGCTCGTTGCGGCAAGCTGTCGACGCTTCGCACAGGAGGAGGTGCAAGCGAGCGACCGAGTGGGCCGGCCCGTTTTAGCGTTTCAGCAGACACCGGTTTTGGGAACCTTCTATGATGTTTCCAGCTGGTTTTTTCCCGGTTTTGGGAACCTTCTAGAAGGTTGCTGAACTGGCTTTTTCTTTTTCAGTTTCTTTTTCGTTTCCTTTTTTCTATTTCTCTTCTTTTTTGTTTTTTGTTTTCTTTTTTCTGATTCTGTTTCTTTTTTTCTTTTCAAGTTTATTTTCTTTTTCAATTTTCTTGGAAATTTTGAATATTATTCGGAATTTCAAAAAACGTCCCTGGTTTTCAAAATTTGTTCATAAATTCAAAAGATGTTCGTGTTTCAAAAATTGTTTGCGGTTTCAAAAAATTTGTTCCGAATTTCAAAAAATGTTCCTGCTTTTCAAATTTTGTTCACAAATTCAAAATATGTTCCCGTTTTTCAAAATTTGTTCACAAATTCAAAAAATGTTCCAATATATATCTTTCAAGAAGTTCAGGAATTTTAAAAAAATGTTCTCGTTCCAATATATGTTCACAACTTCAAAAAAATGTTCGTGTTTCAGAAAATATTCAGGAATTTCAAAAAATGTTCTCGTTTTCAAAATTTGTTCACAATTTTTCATAAAAATGTACATGCTTAAAAAAATGTACGTGGTTTCAACATTTTGTTCCTAATTTCAAAAAATGTTCCCATGTTTTAAATTTTGTTCACATTTCCAAAAAAGCATACTAATATGTATTTTGTTCGCATTTAAAAAAAAAACTGTTCATGCTTTAACTTTTTGTTCTGAATTTGAAAAATGTTCTTGTTTCCATTTTTTGTTCCAAACACCTGGACCGAATCGGCTAGCGGCCCAGCCGACGGTTGCTGGCGATGTGGTCAACGCAGCCAGCCGGGTCGAACAGCTGCTGCTAGATCTGCAAACATGATGCACATGAGCAAATTGGTAATACACACTTAGGTAACAAGTTTGCGCTGCAAGATAAATAAAAAGGAAGTCAGGCGGTAGTCCTCCCGAAATCCCAATAAAATAGCAGAAGACCAATCGGGTGTGTGAAGCGACGCCTCGAAAGGTAGAAAGAAATTAACATGCCGCAGTCGGGCGTTAGGGCGACACCACATAAAGGGCTTATACTAAAAAGTAAATGACAGTACGTGCCACAGTCGGACGTCTGAATGCGACATCTCGAAAATGGCTTGTAATGAAAGTAAATAATCAGAATGCCATAGTCGGACGTCTGAGCGACATCATATAAAGGGCTTATATCGAAAGTAAATAACAAGAATGCCACAGTTGGACGTCTGAGCGACATCACATAAAGGGCTTATATCAAAAGTAAATCACAAGAATGCCACAGTCAGATGTCTGAGCGACATCACATAAAGGGCTTATATCAAAAGTAAATAACAAGAATGCCACAGTCGGACGTCTGAGCGACATCACATAAAGGGCTTATATTTCATCATTCGAATTCGAGTAGTCCATGGAGTAGCACCATCCCAAGGAATACTCGGTACATAATAATAAACAGGTTAATCCAACCACAGGAATAACATTCAGCCGGGTTTACCACTGTCAGTTAACAAGTTTGTTCTCCAGAGACTGACACTGAGACTGACACTTGATCTGACAACCAACGTCCTTGACCGAGGACATGGTTACTTGGATGGTTTTGACTCTGCAGAGTTTGTACTCTTTACCCACAGCCAACGGATTTCAGTAGCCACAAGGACTAGTTCCGTCTATGGTATTTTAGAAGAAAACACATCAATCCAGTACACACCCATTCCACATCCCGATGCCAGGAATCACCCTAGGCAACGTTCAAGAAAAACTCTAAGACGGGGAGGCCAACACCTCAAATAGCATGGGATCAAATTTATATCGCGCGCTCTAAGGGGTGCCCCCCTCTCGGTCCCAACCGGAAACACCCATGCCCCCTGACCGGATGACAGGCTTTAATCCAGGGCCATGGAACCCTCATCGCGGCCCCTCTATTTGGTGTGTACATGGAAAGAGGTTTGCAACTTACTAAACCGCATTCTTTGCAGAAAACATGTGGCAGTACGAAAAGAAGGCGAACGGGAACAAGACTCGATCCACGTCAACTCTGGAGTTAGACAGTTTGATTTAGAACTGGCATGCTCCAACAATACCAGCTTGCAACCTATCATGCCACCACATGATTAGGTTGTTTCACCATCTTATGATCACATCAATTTTTGTAGCTCACTTGCAACTTACCTTGCATGAAATATAACATTCAACAAATGCTTATATAAACATGCCATGAGAAAACCACTCAAGCAAATATGAAAGACACCCATCATATCAAAGGTTCAAACATGCTTGCCTGGTTCGGAGCAGTCGGAGTCTAGCTCGGCGAAGTTGGCGGCACCGTCACTTCCTTCGGTATTTACGTTACATAAAAATATCGAATTCTAACGTAAATACCGTGCGTGCACAAAAATAGTTCCAAATATTTTTCAAATAAATATGATAAAAAACTAGACAGAAAAATAGAGATGACAAAAAAAGAATCAACTCAAAATCTTCTTTTGTTTAAAAGTTATAAGGGTTTTAGTCCAGGGACTAATCTGTTATAAACAGAAAATTATCCAGGGGCTAGTTTGAATAAACAGAAAACGTTTCGGATAGAAATACGCCAAACCAAAGAGAAAACGTATTCTGCCCGAAGGCGTCTTCAGAAAACGGTTTGAAGAAGAAGAGTAGAGGCTGGCGAGGGGGTCCCGCACGTCAGGTTTAAAAATCCCACCGGCGATAGAAGCGAACGATGATCGCCGGCGGCGATCGACGGCGATCCAGAGGAGGGCAAGGGTATGGTTGCACTCACGGGACAATTCCGCGTCGGTGGGTGGTGGAAGGAGGCGTCGGGGAGCACCACGTCGACGGCTACTTCCTCTCCGGCGGACGGCGGCGTCGGGCGATGAGGGATTTCGCCGAGGAGGGCTGCTATCACCGAATTGGAGCTCGGGTTAGAAGAGGTGGTGGACTAGGAGGTTGCTGACCGAATCTGGGCTGCGGGGGCTCACTCACCAGAGAGAATTTAGCTGGAGCCCAAAGCGGATCGGGGCGGCCGGAGGCGAGGAAGAAGACCCTCCCGAGGTCCTCTGATGAGTGGAGCGTGGTTCTGAGGAGAGGTGAAGAGGTGCTGGGTCTATGGGTGGCTCGGGGCCTCTATTTATAGCCGGCCCGAGGCGGTTGCCGAAAGTGGGATTACTCTGGCGAGCAATTACGGCGAGGTGGTGGTCGAGCTGGGGGTTTAGGCGACTGGGCAGCTGCGGATTTGTTCACCGGTTCCATCCCTGGCTTAAGCTTGGTCCAACTTGGGCGATACTCCAGGTTCTCGACGAAACGGCCTCACGGGCACGTCGGCGGCAGAGAGCGTGCTCTGCGCTTCTTAGGCCACGGCGACGGTCCTGCAGCGCGCTCAGCAAAGAGGATGGCCACGTGGAGGGTCAGGCTGGTGTGGGCGGTGCTGGACGGCGCCGCTCCTTGCTGAGTTCTCTGGCGACCTCAGCGGGCATCGCTGCCGCCGCTCACGGGGATGAGGTACTCCCTGCCTGCTCACCACCGACGCTCGCAACCGTCCAGACGACCGTGCGGCATGTTGGATAAGAAGGAGGAGCAGTGAGCAACAAGCCAACGAGAGCACTGGCGAGATTGTCACTAGCGACTGACGAAAACGACACTGAAACTCTGAATTTTAACACTGAATCTCTGAACTTGACCGAAACAGTGCATGCCAGCTATTCGATGAAATGTTTGACGCACGTGGAAAATTTTTCTGGAGCTGAATCTTGGTGGGGTGGCCTCTTGATGCATCCAGAGGCTCCCTAAAATTTCTCAGAATTTTTAGAAAGGAAAAAGAATGAATTTCACCAAAAATAGCAAATCTAGTCCAAATTTGCAGTAAGCAAATTTTGAAAAATTTGAACTATGGACCAGCAGCTCTTGATGGATCTAGGTTGAGGGTACCAAGGAGGAGCTAGGGTAATTTACTTGGGATTAAAAGCTCAAGGAATCGGGTACTTCCTTTGTGAATCCCAAGGATCCAAAATAAATGGCAGAAAATGATTTGATGATGAAATAAATAGAAATAAAATCTAAAAGAGGTTGAAACTTGCTGGAATTGGATGCTTGGCTTGACCCAAAGTGGGGAGGAGGGTTTAGGAGGAAAATTGACAACATAAGTCATGGCAAGAGAGTATTTTTGAATAGAGAAAGATAAATCCAAAAATTATAGGAATTCTTTTTTAATAAAAGAAAAAGTAAAACAACCCAAGAGCATTTGTGTTGAACCAACACATGTTGAAAAACCCTCAAGACCAGAATCAAGATCGAGAAGGACTCATAAAATATTTGTCATAAAAAGTATTATTGAGAAGAAGAGTCCCTCTTTTAGAAAAAATCAAATAACCTCCTTTAAATCAAATAAAGAATTTTTAAAAAAAATCAAACCAAAATTTTGGGGTGTTACACTTCCCAGACTGGGGTGGAAGAATGTTGGTCTGAGGGCAATTACGAGCGATGTGGCCTGACTCTCTGCATGTGTAGCAAATCTTGGAAGTAGGACGTGGACCCGCATTGGCAAGCGGTCCACCAATAGGCCTGGGTGGAGCATATGACTGAACTGGTGAGGCGCCACATAAGATGGCCTCGGTGCATAACCGGGTGGAAGAGCAGTGTTAGGAACCCAAATTCGATGCTTCTGAGAACCAGAGCCGGAGGTAGAACCAAGATCACGGGTGTGCTTACGAGACTCCTCATAAGTAAGATGAGTTGTTTCTGCATTAATGGCCTTGTTCACAAGAGCCTGAAAGGTAGCACAGTCATGTAAATGAAGCTCACGACGTAACTTCGGGTTGAGACCCTTCCGAAACCTATCCTGCCTCTTGGCGTCCGTGGACACCTCCTCTGCGGCATAGCGGGCAAGGTTCTCAAACTCTCTACTGTAAGCATCAACAACCATCTTACCCTGGGTAAGGTTACAGAAATCCTCCCTCTTGCGATCTATGAGACCCTGAGGGATGTGATGCTCACGAAAGGCCTCGGTGAAATCTCTCCAGGTAGGAATCTGGCCAGCTGGAAGCATAACCTCATAATTCTCCCACCATAGACTGGCAGGACCTTCCAGATGGTAGGTAGCATAGGTGACCTTGTCACCTTCAGCCACGTTCGCGGAACACAGCTTATGAGTGATGCTATGGAGCCAATCATTTGCATCGAGTGGCTCAATGGAATGATGGAAGGTGGGTGGTTGCAGGCTGATGAAGTCATGGATGGTCACTAATTCACTGGGCTGACGTGCAGTGTTCTGCACAATACGTGCTAACAAGCGGTTAGTATCACACTTGTTCCTCTCAACCTCTAACATGACTTCTGCCAGAGAAGGCGGATCGGGAGGATCCTCAGTAGATCTACTACTACTAGGTTGACTCTGACCACGGCCAACAGCGGCTCGAGTGGCGTGCGACATCCTGAGGAACAAAACCATAGGAAAAACAAGGATGGAATCAGTGTCAACATAGGGATGCAAAATGCATCGCTAAAGCATTAGAATCTCTCGAGCTCCTAGGACAATTTGGGCAGCATAACAGCAGTAAAATGCTCAAAACATGAGACATCCTGCAAAATATGGGGTAGTACCACACTCGACATCATAACTCAAGGTTCTGTGATAGTACTAAACATCACTACATAGGAAGTAATCGAAAACTGGAATATGACTCTGATCAACCAGTCCTATGGGTCTACGGAATAGTAACTTGTGATCCTGATAGACAAAAGAGAAAGCCTAGTTCCTTAACCACGTAGGAAAGATAGGAAGACTTAGATCAGAAGGGCATAAGGTATAAGGAGTAAAAAGATCCTTACGTTCCCTTCCACAATCAATTCCCTTATATAACTAAAGAATTTCTAGACTCGACTTTGACCAGTTTGGCTTGGTAATCCTACAGGCAGTCACGCGCCGATACCAAAGCTGTCAGGACCTCGATCCTAAGTCACACCGATCTAGCATGTAACACATCATATCACTTCGCGGCTTCACGCACGGTATTCCCACGGCTGCAGCCTTACCTTGGCCGGGACCGTTTGCGCCTTATGGCTCACGTATATGATTGTGTCGCTAGCATCCATATGGCAAAGAACCTGGGCTGACATGACTAGTCGTAAACCCAAGGTGGCACAAACTTACAGGGACAGGCATACATGACCCAGCAATGCACGTGTCGGCCAGCAGCGAGTGTAACCAGGCTGTAGCAAGCTATCAGGACTCCGGTAGACACCGCGTGACATTTCCCCGTAGGGATAGACACAGGAGCAAAGAAGGACACATGCTGGCCAACCCATGTGTTCCGGAGCAGTAGCAAACTACTATGGCTCGACGGAAGCACTAGGAGACATTTCCCCATAAGGAAGGCTATCAAGAATAATCAACTAGGTGTCGGATCCCACACATAGCAATACACATTACACGTACACATAACATGCAAGTATGTGCTGTACAACATGGCATCACAACATAACTCAACAACTCATACATAGATAAAGGCTCAGAAGAGCCAACATAGCATTTATTACAAGCAGCGAGTCTCATGACCCTTCATACACAACATACAAGCAACGAAAGCATAACTTGTCTGAGTATAGACAACTACAAATGAAAAAGGCTGAGAAGCCTGACTATCTACAAGACCCTCCCAAGGGTACAAGATCGTAGCTGGGATACAAGCTACTTGTCAGAGTCCAAGTGGAACTGCTAGTGAGACCGGAGTATCCTCGACAAAAACATAAATAAGCAAACGTGAGTACAAATGTACTCAACAAGACTTACATCAGAACTAGCTACATATGCATCAGTATCAGCAAAGGGGGTGGTGGAGTTTAACTACAGCAAGCCAGCTTTGACTCTGTGGCTATCCTGTACTATGACTACGAGTAACTCTTTGAGGTGAGAAAGCGCACACGAGTCCACTAATCACCACCATAATACACTACTATGGATCCCCTTCCGTCTCCCTACGGAAGTGCCATCCATAGCGCTCACACTTATCTTGCGCATTTTAGAGTATCCACTTCAGGTTGTCTATGACCATATAAGTCTCCAAGTAGTCCATATCTGCGGACGCTACTATTCGAATAGATCAATACCCTGTAGGGGTGTACTTCTTCACACATGTTTCGACCACTTAGTGTCTGCACACGACATGTGCTCGACAGACTTCAAGCGAAAGCCGACGTGGGTGTAGACCACGACATGACTAACCACACAAGACTCTAGTCCAGGTTTATCGCCTATCTGAGCACTGACCCGCAATGGATGTCCGGCCGAGGTTTCCATCACGGCCTCAAATGATGTGTACAGGGTTCCCAAGTCCACCTCATCGGATGATTCTATGCTTGGTACACCCGGCCACGGTGCCTGCCACATCAAAGCCTACCCCTCCGGTCAGCGCTAAGAATGGCCCCCAGCACAACCTATAAACACCAGAAACTAGTTGCAACTCCTGGACAGAGATCAGGGCGATTAATAAGTCGAGTGGGGTCATATTTCAGGGCCCAATGTGTGGTAGTAGCTGTTCTTGGATAACATACACATGACTCAGTTCTTAAGGACGGTCACAATGAGACAACCCACCATGTACTCCTACATGGCCTCTCATCGCTACCTTTACCAAAGCGTGTTCACACACTTAGCTCTCATCAGCAGTACACCATCGATTCACTCCAATCCATCACCCAGATGAACCAGACCTGACACAACTCTAAGCATAGCAAGCATAATAGACATAGCATGGTAAAGATCACAATAGGGGCTCAAGCAACTCCTAACCATGCTAGTAAGATTTTTACTAATTACTGTGGCAAAGATAGGTCATGCAGAGGAAGTGGGTTCAGCTACCGCAACAAGTAACAGTTGAAACGCTGTTCTCTGAATGCAGTAAAAGAGAGTAGGAGCGAGAGAGTGGGATTGTATCGGGATGCTCAAAGAGTTTTGCTTGCCTGGAATATCAATAGTGGAGCACTGCTCCTCAGATAGGTACTCTGGAACACTCTCCGGAGTAGGACCTACCGAGAAGGATGGTGCCAGCAATCAATACACAACATATGCAACAATATGATGCATGAAGATGACATGGCAAGAATGCTATGGAGTGTGCTAATGCATCTAGCAACACTTTAAATGAGGTCCACTTGAACCAAGGGTTCAAATGCAAACTCCCATATTAAGCACTTTAAATGCCAATTAGTGTTTTCACTTATATAGTAGGTATAAGTTGGTTAACATGCATGAAAGTAGCATAATTGGATAGAGTGGATTTTTCTGATAATTTTTCATATATAAATTATTTTATTCTCTGCTACGGTTTAATTTCTATGATTTTTTGAAGTTTAACTATTTTTCCGAAATTTCCAAATCATTCCTGAAATAGAAATAATCCAAAAAACCTATTGTGACATCAGCACTATGTCGCTACTGCGTCAGCGGTCAATGGGGCCAACCCGGGTCAAATCTGACCAGTGGGGTCCACTGATCAATGACACAGGTGCTAATCCCGCGTTGACTGGTGCTTTCACTCGCTGCTGGGCCCGCTGTCAGTGACTAGGGGTGGTCTAGCTGGCGGGGATTAGTGCTAATGACCCTGCCACATCGGCTTTCACCGGAGTTCGGTCGGCAGCGACCATAGCTACGGCAGAAGTTCGCTGGGGCTGCGCTACTGGCGGCGGCTGGACGCGCGAGGGCCACCAGAAGGTAGCCCGCACACGCCCGCATCTAGCTGGGCACACGGGAGGCCGCGGGGTCATCGAAAACAACGACGGCGAGCACACCCGTGGTGGCCGGCGTTCGGGTGTGGACGTAGTCGACTCGACGGTGCGCTAGGGGAGTAGCCGAAGGGTGCTACGTGCTCCTGGGGGTTCACCAAGCACGGTGACGCGCTCAGGCACGGGTTGCGGTGGCCCTAGCCACGGCGGCGCTGAGCTCTCGGGTCTGGTGGGTAGCACGGCTAGAGCTCGAGAATGAACACAGGAGAGGAGGGAAAAGTGTGCGGGGCTCATAGCGAGTCTTCTGGTGCGGTAGTCGAGCTCGGGGAGGCACGGACGACGACGTATCGGTGATGGCGATGCGGCGGCCGTGCGCAGAGAAGACGGGTCGATGGCGAGGTGGAAGGGCGTCCGGTGATGCGCTCGTTGAGGGGGAGCTTCACGGCGTCGAGGCGGACGTCGGGGTCAGCACGGGGAGGCGCCGAGATGGCTGTGGCTGTGCGTACAGCGGTCGGCGTTGGTGACCGCGCTCGGGTGGACGCATGCGAGAGAGACAGATGAGGGGAGAGAGGCCGAGGAGTGCTCGAGGGGGGTTCTGCGGGGGTAGCGTGGCATCTCCAGGGCCATCTAGGCCGTCGGGGGGTGAAGCAGCCAGGGTGGAGGTGGCCGGCGTGTGGTCGCGCCCTCTTGCCACACGCCGTTGTCCTCTTGGCGTGAGGGCGGGGATGACTGGCAGAGCCAGTGGGCTGGGCCAGCTTAGGTGGGCCGCCAGGTAAAACCAGGTAAGCCCCTTTTCCTATTCTATTTTTCTTTTTCTATTTGTTTTTCTGTGTTCTGGTTTAGTTTAGGCACCAACCATTTTTTATAAATTCTAAAAATTATTGTGATTACTAACTGAATTATTCTAGAGCTCCACAAATAACTTCAGAATATTTGCACCATTTAAAATATATATAACATTTAAATGGCTCTAATTCAAATACTTTTATGTTAATTCAAAATCCAAAAATGAGCTAAAAATGAATTCATCATTTTTGGCAGAGGTTTCTACCTTAACCAGAAATCATGAACTTTTCTTAGAGCATTTTGGGTTCATTGAAAAAGATTTTATTCAACCTTATTTGATTTAATTTGGTGCTAGGGTTTGGACATTCCCCATTTCAAGTTTAACTGAATTTTAAACATGATGCAACACCAGAAGCTAGCACCAGGCATTACCAGAACTAGGGATGTGACACATGCTTACCTTAACTCGAGACCCAGCAGGTTGGTGCCCGGAGCGGCTCACGGAACTCACTACTACGAGGAGGGCACCCATGATGTGGACACCTTACCCTCTTCCATGTCCAAGGAGCCAATCATCATCGATATCTCCGACGATGAGGAGTAGCTTGTCTTATTAGCTCACTAGAAGTGCCTATGTTCGGTTAGATAGCTATGCTGGCTAAGCACGCTGGGTTTAGCCGTTGCATGTGCTGCTCCTGCCTTTTCTTAACAAATTCTAGTGAATTGTCCTATCTACTTTTACCATGCAATCTGTTGCTCTAGTGTATATGTTATATATGTCGTGCAATGTGGTGCTCACTTATTAACTGTTTGGTTAATTAGTTGTCGTGTTCAGTTAACTGTTTGGTTCAATTCTGCAATCTGATGTTCAATTTTTCAGGGTGCAATTTTGTATTGTCTTCCATGTGAGAAATAAATCGAATTTATCTGTACAAAATACATGAGAAACAAATACAATTGCTATATTTCCAAGTTGTCAAGCATGGTTGCACTAATGCATGATGCTGCTAATGTGACACTACAATCAGAGACCCTTCAACGAAAGTGTGTGCGATGCATTAATCGCAAACGGTGATGTAAAAAAACCATCAAAAAAGATGCAAAACATTTGTGATGGTGGATACATCAAACACGGTTCAGATTTTAGGTGCGTGTGCGATGCGGGGCATACGGTTGATCCATACGATGAGATAGAACAACAGAAATGGGCAGCCAGATCCAGGTGCGTGCGATATACGTCATACAATTCACCCCGATAAACTGTTTATGATGAGGCGGAACAACAGAAATGGGCAGCCAGATGAAGGTGTGTGCGATATACGGCATACACTTCACTCGGATGAACTGTTTGTGATTAGGCAACACAAAAGAAATGGTCAGCCTGATGAATGTGTGTGCGATATACGGCATACATTTCACTCGGATGAACTTTTTGCGTTGAGCCAAGAGAATAGAAATGGTTCAACTTAACAAGATGTGTGTGATACACGGCAAATAGGTCTGCAATCAGAAATGTGTGGGAAGACGGATAACAACACAGACGATTCCTGTTAACAAGCCATGTGTGTTGTGAGCAAACGATTGTTGGTATACAATTGTGAGTGATTGATGAAAACATCACCAACGAGTTCCATTGTTTAGTCCGTGTGGGATGTGATTTTCTCTGTCCACACAACATCTACGCTCTGTCTACAGAGCATCAACATATATACTTAAAAAGACAGCATTGCATAACCAAATTAAGAATACAATTACACACATAACATTTCCACACACCAAAGTAAGAAATTACATCCATACTAAACTAGGAGAAACGAGGATCTAATCATTTACTTCTTGTTGCGACGACGCTTGCCATTGCTCTGCTTCCGGCTGGATCCCTGGCCATTTTGGGGAAGGAGGCACTTCCTCATGTCAATGATCCGCATGTACATCTCGTAGCTCATGTACGCCTCATTGGCTGCGTACACGATGTGAGCTTTGTTGAGTTTCTCCATCCAGGCCGAGTGCCAGGCACGCTTGTCCTTGTTGCAGGAATCCTTCATGTCTCTGTAGTAGGGGTCGATGATGGCCTTGGCGAGGTGAACCAGTGAGTCCTTCTCGTGCTCGTTGCTACCCCAGATCTTGTATTGGTCCTGGATGTTGACAAGATTCTGGCAGGAGATGCCCGAATTCTTGAGCACCTTTACATCATTGGTGATGTCCACTGTAGCGAACATGTAGTGGGGGCTGTTGACAAACCTGGCAAAATGCTCGCAAGGCCTTTTGGCTAGGCAGTAGTGGTAGACGAGGACTTGATTGCACACGCACATCTGGGCGACAGCAACCTTGGGACGAGACCCGGCACGAGCGCGGGTGTACTCGAGGTCGAACCCGACCACCTTGTACTTCTCCTCAGCAAGCAACAGCTCCATGATGTGGATGAAGTGCTCCACCCAGACCGGGTTGTTGGTGTACACCACCGAGAGCTCCGTGAACCTTCTGTGGGTGTCCACCACAGCATGCATGGTGAACTGCTGCTCGTCATCGGCAGCCGCTCAGATACCCTCTAAGAATTTGTCGTGGTGGGTGTGCTTCTTGCAATAGTGGGGCGCGATCGAAAGGTTGAAGAGACACAAGGGTTAAATGGCCGCTGTAATAAATGGGGGGCGGCCGGCCTGTAATCGTCACGTCTTATCACCACTGTGGCACCCCGGCTCAGAGAAACCGGAACGCCCCGTATTCCAGCCCAAAGATCGAGATGAAGTCTTCTGGAATACGGCACTGCTTGGCATAGAACAAATCAGCTCTTATTACAAAGGGTAATAATACAAGGGTCTGATGTTACAAAGGATCACATTAGCACGGCGACGCTACGCCTGCGATACTACACTTGCTCTATGCTAGCAGCGGAACAACTCGTAGCAGTGGAACAACGACGAAGGTGGTGAACTCCACTCCGTAGGGACTCTGGCTGGGACACAATCTAGCTCGCACGAACTGAAACCATGACAAACAATCAATCACGGCATCACCTGCAATCTGGCATGACATGCCAGGTCAGTAAATTGAATGTACTTGCAAGCTCACAATAACCAAAAGCATCAAGGCAAGACAACAACATAGCAATTAAACAGGTTAATTAATTAACAACTACTATGATACGAAAGCAACTACTAAGCATGATATGAAACTACTACCATACTGATAAACCACCATCTCAGATCTCAGTAACCATCTCTCTCTTGGCTAACCGGCCAAGCAATATACCATCTCGATCACCTCGTGATCCACCTGATCACCTCGTGATCAAAACATCCTCATGATCACCTCGTGACCACAAATCCACATGATCACCTCGTGACCACATCACAAACTGAATGATCATCCTCAAGATCATCCCAATATCATCATCAACATCCTGCCAAGCTGTTACTGCTCACAATATGTCAACATATAAATCACCTATAAGTCATTCCGTCATGTGAGTGTTGATGGAACGGTGTGACCTAGTATGAACTGTGCCCATGACCGAGGACGCGGCTATTGATAGATTAACACACACACTCTGTAGAGGTTAGCGCACTGTACCCACACCACAGAACCCATGGCCTCGCACTCCCATTCGTGTGGACCAATGGCGTTCCGACAAAACCGATCTACTGCATGACACTCTCTGGGCCACTCCGACGAACTCCCTTTTGGGCTAAGTCATGGGTGGCCCCGATGTCTACCAAAGACATCCAACGGCCACCATCGTGGCAAAACATAAACGGTCCCAAACGGGGACAAAAAGGCGCCTACAATAACTACGGGCACACAAGGCTTATGCCCGCCTACCTGATCAGGGTAGCGAGCGCCCATAACCTTCCCTCATTGGAGGCACCGGCGAGAGGCATGCCAATAGACCGCGTTAGGGCCTTCCCATAAAAGGCAAATTTGGATGCACTGGAAAAGCCCGGTTCGGTGGCACGTGACCAACTTAATGACGGAATTTATCCCCAAAATATAACAGTGATAACTGATACTCCGATATCATCTATCAACCTGTAATCCAAGTCATAGTAATATCCAACAACTAATCCAAAGCATACTATCGTCATGTCAAAATACTCCGGGGCAACATATCACTACTATTATGATGAATCCAAGAACGATAATACTACTACTCCAATAGCAAGAACAAGCTATCCAGCTGAGATCCATATGCAAGCATCATCTCCAAAACCATACTCCAAAACATAATATCAACTATCATCATGATGAAAATAATACTAGCCACTAATAATCCAAATGCAACATGACATCCAAAGTAATACTCCAAAATATAATACCAGATATCAACATGAAAATAATCATAATAGCCGCTAATAATCCCAAGGCAGCATGTCATCCTCATAAACTGCAAGATATTAGTCCTAGAACTCCAAGCAATATCATGGCAATAGCAAGATCGAAACAACTCCAAGAAATGCCATGAACAGATCATACATAGCTAATGCAATATTTTAAATAAGTTTAAATAATTTAAACCATGTCACTGCATTGCAATCATGCAAATGGAGGGTGTGGCTTGCCTGGGATGGAGGGATTCATCGCGAAGAAGTGCGAGAAGCTCGCGGAAAGAATCGCCGGAAAACATTCTCTCTCGGAGGGGGCTGAATAAGGGCAAGGGCATAATGGTCATTTTCAGAATGTTAACACATGGTGAAAATGATACCAATAGAACGGGCTCGACGAGACGAAGAAGTGAGCTTTGGAATCACCTCATTTGGAGTTAGGATCAAAAAGTTATAAAGGTTTTTCTGCCAGGGACCTATCTGTAATAAAATCATCACAAACAGGCCCTTGAGTGGAAAACCAGAACGCTCCTTTTGGCAGAATACGCTTTCCAACTGAGAAAACGTAAACTGGGTCGAAGCAGAGCCAAAGTACGCTTTCGGAAAGGGAAGACGTATTCCAGCGGAATACGCTTCCACTTATCCTAGTCAGCAGAGGCAGGGCCGACTGCTGACTCGCTGCCAGGTGGGGCCTGCCGCTGGCATCTCTCTCTCCTGCTCCTCCTTCTTCTTCCCCCGCACCTGCTCGCTGGACAGGGAGTGGGTCGACGGCGCCGGCGGGGTTCCGGCCAGCTCCGGCCACCATTTGGGACGCCGCGACCACCGGTGAACTCAGGAGGCTGCCGTGCATCCGTTACTGGGACGCACGACCGCCGGAGAAGCCCGGAATGGTGACAGGTGAGAGAGTGCCGGATGAGGTCGTCGGCGGAGGTGGGTGCCGGCGATGCGGTTGCTCTGGAGGAGAAAAGAAGATGTGGGGAGGATCAGAAGGTCTAGGAGACTCCTCTGATGGTGGTAGGAGGGAGAGGGGAGGCTCGGTTTGCCGGAATCGGGGCGGACAGAGGCGGCGGCCGAGACGGGAATGGGAGACATGGAGGGTGGCTCGAGCTCGGGGAAGTGGTCAGGGGGCTAGAGGAGGGATCTGGGAGTGAGGTGAGGGCGATGAGGAGCTCGGGAGGGGCTCGGAGTGGCTATATATAGCCGAGCGGCGAGGGGGTGACCGCGGACGCGTGGCCACGGCTCGGGCGTGCCCGCGTACACGTGGGTGGACGAGCTTGCTCGCCGGAAGGCGACAGGAGGGGGCAGAGGGCAGGCTCACGGGGCAGAGGAAGCCAAGAGGCACGGGGAGGAAGCGGCCGTGATGAAGACAGAGCCAAAGGGCCACTGTTTTCCCGTGGGCACGCGGCGTCTAGCTCCGGCGAGGAGGTTTCTGGGGGGGCAGGGACACGAGAGTGACGAGAGAGGAAGGGGGAGTCAGGTCGGCATGTTCGGACGCGTGAAAACCATCGATGCCGAGCTGCCCGCTACTCTTAACGCGCCGAATGCCGCCAGAGCGCGAGAAACGCCATGCCAGGGCGGCAGTTGCCACGGGCACTGGCATGGAGAGGACAAGAGGGACTGCAATGAGATGTCTGGTGATGAGTCCCTACATCACTGAGCCAGAGGGAGCTGATAGATCGAGAAAAAGAGCACTGAAGCGATGTGAGGATTCACTGAAAGTTTGCTGTAGCAAACTTGGCTGTGCACTGGTGATCAACAGAGAATTGATTGGGGCCAACGGAGTTGTCTGGGAGGTTAAGCTTAGGAAGGACTATAATCCTGGAGGTTTTGAGGGGAATTGGACCAAGATACATCATAGTTGCTTCACAACTACATATTTGGTCCAGAATCAAGATCAAGATGATGCACTCACATAGAGTAACCACTTGAGCTCAAATTTTGCAAGGCAGGGTTATCTGGCCGTACAATGATGCTGTAAAAATTTCATACCAAATGGACTTGCCAAAATGGTACTTCCTTCATAGCTATCCCCTCTGTCCAGAAACTTGAGAAAATTCTAGAGAAATATTGGCTTGATGAAATGATCCCAAAATTGATGGAGAGAGGTTTTATGGTCATGAGAATGCTCTGATAAATTTTCAGCCAAAATGAAGCAATATAAAATATACTTGCTTCACAACCTAAAAATATTGGTAGATGCAATGATTTGGTCCTGTGCTCACATAGCTGATTGGATGAAGCTTAAAATTGGAGGAGGGTGATAATATGAGCACATTAAGGAGTGTGCAAAATTTCAACTCATTTGGATAATCCTAGCTAGTACTTCCTTCATAATGCCTTTTGTCTGACAAAAACTTTGAAAAATTGCTAAGGAAGATTGGCAAGGTAAATAAAGTTGAATTTTTGCATGGGTCAATTATTTGGATGAAATAGCATGCCCAAAAAGTTTGGGAGCAATCAAGTAAGGATAGGTGGCACTTCCTTCATAGAAAGCCACACTAGACAGAATTGAAGAATAATTATTGGGGAATTATTCTTGGTCTAGGACAGGAAAGTTTGGGCATATTTGAGCAACATATGACCCAAAGAAATTATGAGAATTATTTGGGAATTTTGGGAGTCACAGAAATATAGGTTGCTTCACAACCTAGGGCAGACAGGGTTATTCCTTTAATAAGAAAAGGAATATTCCCCAAGAAAAAGAATTATGGAGTTGTGCTAGGATGGAAATGTCATGGTCTTGGGAAAGTTTTGAGAATGATGAGCCACTTGGGAGAGGAAATGATGATTATCTCCCAGGTTGCAAGGCCACAGAACCACTCCAAAAAGAAAAATCAGAGCAAAAACTAATAAATTAAAAAGAAAAAGAAAAGGGCCAAAAACCAGGGTGTTACAACCGCGTTCATAGCGGAGGATTCCAGTGCATGCTTGAGAACACTACACGTGTTTCGTTTGACCACGCATGGGCTCAAAGAGGCGCCAAATGTATCGTTGGTGAGCCTGTTCCCGTGCAACCGCGCAGTTTACCGTGCAAGCTTCCCGCCCGGCTAGTTTGGCCACGTGTCGGCTAGAAGAGGGACAAATCGTGGGCGTTTATTGGCAAAAAGCTTTGTAAAAACGAAATGTGTGGAATGACTTCGGTCATAAGTTTACCCGTGGGTGATGAGGTCAAAGTTACATAGAAGGGTGATGATGGACACTCGAGTGCGATAATTAATTATGCGCTCTACAAGGCACACGGTTGAAGAAACCAACTGTGTGCAGTAATGTCGAAGATCGCAGTCGAGTTAGCTATACAGATCGTGTGCTATGAGATCGACAAGGTAAACACATTCGAGAATGGTTAATAAAATCTAAGTCCATTGCATATTAAGGTCAAAATAGTGCTACCAATATACGAGTCTCATACGATGCCATTTCAACGATTGTACCACAAAAGCTCAAAATATTACAAGGTTCAAATTCCACAGTTATATGGCTCAAATTCGAAGATTACAAGGTTCAAATTGATATTAGAAACGAAATTCAGCTCATCTGCTGCTAACGCCCGCGCTGATCCGTTGAACATGGATATAAGAGAGTTTCAAACTAATATTACCAATTGTAAGGCTGGTTTCGAAACCTCATAATTTTTGCAAAGGGGTCAGCCACTGATTAAGTCATGTATGGGGTTGACACGATGACTTCCGATTACTCTGTCATCTGAAGTTCCAAAATGAAATTCAGCTTTTTTGGAGACTATTCTATTCTACCGCAGCCGCTGGTAAGGTCCCTCGGTATGAGTTCAAAGTAGTTTCTAAGAGATGCAGATCTAGGCATTCGATGTGATTGTTATATTGTATCACATTATCCACCACCGGGCCTAATCTTATCTGTGAAAGAAGAAAACGTGTTAGTGCCTACATGCAGTTTTGAACACTACTACGGGCCTATTTGGTTTGCAAGATTTGTAAAATGAACTAACGTGCCATCTTCGATCCGACATGATTAACATGGGCATTTGATTACAATCTAGAAAAATGTAGCCTTCTTCACAAGAGGTTGGAGTGGATGAAATATTCCCTAAGAAAACTAGTATAGATGAATCCAAAGGAGAAATGCTTATGGATTGTAACCATATGGATCAAGCAACCAATATGGGGGGGGGGGGGACATGTATGTACTGAAATCCTCCAAAAATCCTTCAGAAATCATAGTACATTGTCATTGTAAACTTGGGAAAAGGTGTCAAAAATTGAACTCCCTTATGGTTAACATTTAACAGGAAAGGAACATCACCTCCATATACAGCTTCTCTAGGCACGGAAAGCATCTCAGGAAACTAACAACTTGGTCTAGGTTGGGGCCGATAGATTCTAGTGCCAAGACCTTCACTGTGCGCAGTTTTAGGGTCAAGCTTGTCGGAATCATTTTCTGGATGACAGACGAACATACATCTTCAAAATTAGAAATAATGTTAATTTCTAGAAGGAGAGGTAGAAGGCGGCTGTTGTACCTGAACGGGTGAGGATCCAATAACATGTTCGGAGTATTTGTCAGACGAGTAGCCCACCACTGTCAATTTCGGCGCAGAAATGAAATTGATTCTTGTTGGACCTTCTTGATCAACTACAAGTAATCTCTCAAGTGAAGGTGTGTCCTCAATGACCATACCATGGTACACATTTTGTGATGTCTTCTTGCAGCACCAACAACACTTACTTGGAACAAATTCTGGACGAATGATATCGTCAGGGAAGTTAGCATATATCTCATGACCAGGCTCTTTTATGCGCATTGTAATTTTAGTGCCAGCTTTCAGTACATAAAACTTAGACATTTATATCCAAAGGCCCCTGCCAAAATAGGAGTCACCATGTTCATCAAGTCTTATAGTAGCAACGATTGTAAATCCATGGTTTGTGTTTAGTATGACGTCCCCGCAGTCTTGATTTATGTAAAGGGAAAGATTGTGTACTACAGATGCTGTTGCATAGCAAGGGATGTGCTGCAGAAAATGTTAGGATTGTTAAAGAATATGGTAAAATGCAAATATGGGCGAAATTGAAAGAACAGTACAGTAGTTGAAATCAAAGGACAAAAAACTATAATTAAACAGATAGGGTAACCATGATGTCATGGAAATATGAGAGTAATCGAAAGAACAATACATTATGAATTTGCCTAATATAGAAAGAAGAGGGAAAAAATCCCCTTTGACGTATATGCTGCATGTGGCACCTTTTATCCAGATGTAGCAATATATAGTATATGTTCAGGAAAGTAGGCCATGCCAACCGATTTAGGTTGAGATTGAACATACCGTGCGCATCCTGAGGTCATTTGGTACGATGAGAAGGAACTCCGTGGATGTTTGGCTGAGGCCGCAAAGTCCTGATGTGTCCACGCACTGTAGACTCTATGAATGAAAGAAAACCCTCAAATCAGCTGGAGTAAAAATGAATTCATGGCGATTTCGGTCGGGTGAGTAAAGGAGGCAGATGAACTGGGATAAGAGATGAGATAATATCCCAGTAAATTAGTTACCTTGTTGTCCATGAGAAAAAAACCTCAATAACGCGGATTCCCCAATCTAGCGGAGCTGGGTCGACCGCGAGCAGCGTCGAGAAAGTTGATGGCGATAGGCGGCGGCAAGCAGAAGTGGTGAAATGCTGTGGGGTTTGCCGGCTGCCTGGCGGCGGTGACATGCGTCGAGCTAAGTGGTTGCCGCGATGTTAGGCGGTGCCATGCAGAGTCGCGGAGGAGCTTGTGCAGGTGTGAATGGGGACCGGAGGGGGTGGCGGGCGGGGTGAGGGTTTTTCTGACGTGGGGATGGTGAGGGTTTTCTTTTTTCTTTTTTGAATTGGGTGGTGAGGGTTTTCTACCCCACAAAGAGTTTCGGAGGCAACGGTTTGCTAGAGCCAACCGTGTGTGATTGACGTAACTGGGAAAATGAAAGTCATTGCACACGGTTCCAATTTGGGGACCGTGTGTTATTGATGTACTTCCTCCATCCTGGTTTATTGGTCCCCTTTGTAATTTGTGCCAAATTTTGACCCAAGTTTTAACTAACAAATGTTTATGCATGTCACCAAAAAATTATATCATTGAACACTATGTTCAAATACGAATCCAACGATATAATTTTTGCTAACATGCACTAACATTTTGTTAGTTAAATCTTTGGTCAAAATTTAAGACAAATTACAAAGGGGACCAATAAACCAGGACGGAGGTAGATTCCATCAACCGAACTGATTGCTTCCATATCCCACATTTAGAAATAAGTAAACATAGATTAAACATACTCAGGCATAGATAATAAACATACACAAGCATAGTTCAACCATATATAGTTCAACCATCATTAAGCATACTCAATCACATTTATAATTGAGACACTACATAGCCATACATAGTTCAATCTCATCTGCCGGCACGATCATGAAGCTTCTCCAGGTACTACGCGTACGCGGTGTGCGCCACCCTGCGAGAATACTTCTGCCTGAAGGAGCCAATGGCTTGTCTTCTTGCATGCGCCACGACACTTTCATACGCGCCATGAAGAATTTGATTGCAAAATGGGCATCGAAAGCCCCCGTCCCAGGTCCTAATGTGCTTGTTATGAAATCCCGCATAAAGCTCCCTGAGGATTTGCCTCTTGTACCTCCTCTAGGCATCTTCATCCTCGCTGTCGACATCATCAGATAGCACCTATACATAGAATAAAAAAATGTGGTGTCAAATTTGGAATACAAACTGATCTCTAGCAAACATTTGGCAGTTGCCAAAATTTGGCATCAAATCAATTTTTACATGCCGAAAAGTAGGATTAGGAATTTATGGATTTTATGGCTATTTTTTTAAACACATCCAAATATTATGGTTCGGTTTTTAAGCACAATCATCTATGTACATACCAATCTTGAAAAAAAAATGGCACAAACATATATTTAGGTCATTCAAAAATCAATTGTTAAGCCCTGACTAGGAATTATTAGCATGGAACACTAACCCTAGTCGGATTGTTAGCAGAAATCATTTATATAGATGAAACAACTAATTACTTATAATTTCTACCATTCAAACAATCAATACACTACACGGATCTAACGAAACTTACTCAAATTTCATGGATTGAGAGAACATAACCAATAGGATTCCTATTTCAAAAAGGGGGAGGCAGGAGTTACCAGAGAAACTCTAGGATATATTTGACACATAAATGAGTATATATGACTAACCGGTTGTCCGTCATCGTCGGAGTCGTCGCCGGAGTGGTCGTTGGAGTTGTCGGCGGAGTCGTCACCGTGGTCGTCGTCAGAGTCGGTGTGGACCTTCGGCTCCGGCTGTGGAAGCACAATGCCGTCGATGACGTCAAGGTGCAGCGAGACCTCGGCGGCGGCGACGGCAACCTCTGTCTCCATCTTCACGCCATGCTCCTGTGCTTCCGCAGCGCCGGCGTCGGCACACCCTCTGATGGGGCGTTTCGGTGGCATCCTCATACACAGACGGCAGTGAGGAATGAGAGCGGCGTCGAGGATGCAGGCGGAGAGAGAGGGTTGTGTGTGCGGCGAAGATGGGGGGTGCGGCCACTCGAGTGTGCGATTAATATGGAGTAGTGGGAGAGACGCGGGCGGTGGTCAAAGGCTCTGTCGCCTTCCGGTGAGCCTGCGCACCGGACTGCTGGCATGCCTACCGTCATTTCACATAGCTACTCGCACGCCTCCCAATGATACTGCACAGTGAGCATGCCTTCCGTCAATTCACACACCTGCACGCGCGCCTCCCGGTCTGCTAGCGCGGTGGACTGGTCGCATGCATCCCGTCCACTCACGCCTGCTCGCACGACACAGGGGTCGCGTGGCGTCATGGATATTGTTTTTGTATTTTTATGATTAATGCTGCCGCTTTATTGTTTAACCGAAGAATGGCACTTATCCATTGTTGGTCTAATGCCCATGGTTCGAATAAATAATCCATTTGCGATATTGGTTCCCAATAATTAATAATCTCCCGTTTGTAAGAAGATAAAAATTACATCAAAACTTGTCTCAAATTTGACCAAAAAAGTACAATACCACAGTGCATTGGTGTCCATATGACAACACGATAAGTTTCATGAATTTCAAATAAGTTTTGGATGTACTAGATTTTAAAAATCAAGATTCTCAATGTTTGAAATTTCTTGCACGGGGAGTAAACATGCACCCAGTGAGACACATGTGTTTTTCCAATCCATTTAGGTGCACTGTCACGTGTGCATGTAGCTCAAATTTGATTTTTGCACATTATACCCCTAGAAAATCAATCAATGTACTAAAACGTCTTAATGATCTCTCTTTTTTTAAAATTAAAACGTCCCTCCTTTGGTAACATATGTTCACTGCGGGAAAATTTATCAGGCATGCATCATAGTTGCGGTGGATGTACGGTGTGCGTGTGTGTGTGTGCGTCTGGGGTGGGGGTGTGGGGCTGGCAGTACACTATGAGTCGTGAGACACTGTGTGGGTTGGCCGTTTTGGGAGGCAGTCCCACATCAAAATCATGGATTCGTTATTTAAAACATTACACAACCCTTTCATACATACATATTTGGGCCACATGCAGTCGGTGGTTGTCGTACATGACACTCACTCACGTGTGTGACGCTTTCTGTGGGCCCACGAGGTCGTCGTCCATCACTTCGACCAACAGCCGACGTACAGAGAGGTTAATTTGACCAGCAAGGTTGATTCTTTTTAGTTTGTATTATGGTGGGAGTATATATGTAGTACGCATCAAAGAGGTGGGAGGGGACTAGCATATATACTACGTACACGTCTGTGAACACACCTCACTCAGTGTCGAGACTTTTCGCTTTCCGAGGCACGTGCCACATCAAATTTGTGCATTGGCTATTCAAACATCACACAACACCTCTTTGGACCACATGCATATGTAGACGGTGGTTATCCTAGGACACTCACGTGTGACGCTTCCATCTGTGGGCCCGCGAGGTCGTCGTCCATGCATGCATCACTTTGACCTACATCAGGAGAGGTTAATTAATTTCACCATCAAGGAGGATTCATTTTGGATTGTATTACAGTAGGAGCATATATATAGTATGCATCGAAGAGGGGGAAGGGGACCAGCATATGTAGTACCCTTCATGAACCTCGCTCTGTGTGGGGACTTTACAGTTTTTTAGGCATGTGCCACATCTAAGTTGTGCATTTTGGGTATTCAAACATCACAACCACGCACACCTCTCCATACATATGTTTGGCCACATGCAAAGTGATGGCGGTAGTCCTCTGGCACCCACTCATGCGGTTATTAGCGATATCGATGCTTTCCATCTGTGCGCCCGCTTGGTCCATCACTACTTTGCTTGACAATGAGAGAGGTTAATTTGACTTACGAGGGGATTATTTTTTGGTTGGTATTATGATATATATATAGGTCATGCTCTAGGATGACATGATATAGATTGAGCACACATGCATGTGTACGCATGAATCCCTCCCACCGAGTCGAAGTGGGCAGTACCACGACATGTCATGAACCGATCTCGCTCTATGTGGGGACTGTATGATTTTCGACGCACGCGCGACATCAATGTGCATGGTATTCAAAAATTGCACGCATCACCTCCATACATACATATGCATGCAATGGTTGTCTTTGAACGGTACACTCCCTCACGTGGTTATCAGCGACAAGAGCCTATATATTTGTGGGCCCACGTGGACATCCATGATCACTTTAACCGACAACGAGATAGGTTACCATGGTGGATTCTTCCTTTGGTTTGTATTATCGTAGTAGGTCATGGTGATATTCAGACTTAAGTTTGAGCGCATACTATGCATGCATGCATGAATCCCCGTCATCGGCTCGAAGTGTGGTGTGACATACATGCATACAATGCGTCGTCAACTAACCCTTTGCTCCGTGTGGGGATTTCTGGTTCCAAAGCACGGTGCCACAACAAAGTTGTTCTAATGTGTATTCAAACATCAACACTCCATACATATGTTTGGGCCACATGCAGGCAGTGGTTGTCTTCGGGGACTAGCTACTTGCGTCATTATTGGCGAGCTAGCCCATCTCTGGGGTCGCATGGATGTCCATCACCTTGACCAACAACAAGAGAGAGGTTGTATGACCAAGGTGGATTCTTCTTGGTCCATTTTACGATACATCTTGGTGAGATGCCCTCTCCCGCCGACTGAAAGTGTGTGTGTGTGTGTGTGTGTGATGGGGGGGGACTGGTACTTCGAACTTTGCTAGGCGAACCTCCGTGCGGGCGGGCATGCGTTCATAGCCTAGGATTCCCCTCCTGCCGACATGAAGGGGGGGGGGGGGGGAAGCAATACCATGTGCTTGGTGTGACATACATGCATACAATGAGTCATCAACTAACCCTCGCTCAGTGTGGGGATTTCTAGTTCCAAAGCACGGTGTCACAACAAAGTTGTTCCATTGTGTATTCAAACATCAACACTCCATACATATGTTTGGGCCAGGCAGTTCTTGTCTTCGGGGACTAGCTACTTGCGTGATTATTGGTGAGCTAGCCCATCTCTGGGGTCGCATGGACGTCCATCACTTTGACCAATAACAAGAGAGAGGTTGTATGACCAAGGTGGATTCTTCTTGGTCCGTTTTACGATATATCTTGATGAGATGCCCTCTCCCATTGACTGAAAGTGTGTGTGTGTGTGTGCGTGTGTGTGTCTGTTTGATGGGGGGGGGACTGCTACTTCGCACCTTGCTAGGTGAACCTTCGTGGGGGCGGGCATGCGTTCATAGCTTAGGGTTCCCCTCCTGCCGACACGAAGGGGAGGCAAGCAATACCGTGCGCTTTGTGAGATAGGTGCCACATCAAAGTTGTCCATTTGGTATTTGAACATCAAACCACCCTTTTCATACATATATTTGGTCCACATGCAAGTGTGTTCGTGTTCTGACCCTTTCCCGTGTCATTTTCACCAAATTTATGAACGTTAGATAAGTCGGATGACACAACAGACACGGTTCACTCACACAAACCGTGTGCCACGCCGGTGCCCCTATCACGCACATCAGCACAGTAGATTGGGCTCCACGAGGCTTCCCCTCTCAAAATTATCTAACCTGCCTGCAGGGTTTTTCTGTTTGATAACACGCAGTTATTATGTTTCGACCATGTGTGATGTTTGTTGTTCCCGCTCCCGCCTGCATCCCTCGAAAATATCTGCCCGGCTCGAGGGTTTTTCTGTTTCATAACACACTGATACGTCTCCGACGTATCTATAATTTATGAAGTATTCATGCCATGTTTACAACAATTTTATATGGTTTTGGTATGATTTGATTAGAACTAACCTAGACTGACACTGTTTTCAGTAGAACTACTGTGGTGTCGTTTTTTTTTTGTGCAGAAATAAAAGTTCTCGGAATGGGCTAAAAATTTACGGTGATCATTTATGGACCAGAAGAGACCCACGGAGCACCGGAGCTATGCCAGGAGGTGACCGAGGAGGCCACAAGCCAGGGGGCGCGCCCCTAGGGCTTGTGGGCCCCTCGGGTGTCCCCCTGACTTGTTTCCAATGCCAAATACTCTTATATATACAGAAACCTCTAAAAAGAACCCTAGATCAGAAGTTCTGTAGCCGCAAGCCTCTGTAGCCATGAAAAACCAATCAGGAGCCTGTTCCGGCACCCTGCCGGAGGGGCAAACCATCATTGGAGGCCATCTTCATCATCCCGGTGGTCTTCATGACGAGGAGGGAGTAGTTCACCCTCGGGGCTGAGGGTATGTACCAGTAGCTATGTGTTTGATCCCTCTCTCTCTCTCTCTCTCTCGTGTTCTTGATTTGGCATGATCGTGATGTATCACGAGCTCTGTTATTATAGTTGGATCATATGATGTTCTTGCCCCTCTACCTTCTTGTGATGAATTGTGTCTTGCTCTTTGAGGTTTTGTTATGTTGGATTGAGTATAGGATTTGAGAACACTTGATGTATGTCTTGCGATGGGATATTTGTGGTGGCAATGGGATGTTCTATTGATTCACTTGATGTATGTTTTGGTACTCAACTCGCAGATTCCCAAGGTGACATTGGGGTAATCTATGCATAGGGGTTGATACATGTTTTCGTCCTACGTTCTCCGATAGAAACTTTGGAGTGATTCTTTGTTGCATGTTGAGGGATTGTTATATGATCCAATTATGTTATCATTGTTGAGAGAATTTGCACTAGTGAAGTATGAACCCTAGGCCTTGTTTCCAAGCATTGCAATACCATTTTTTCTCACTTTTGTTACTAGTTACCATGCTGTTTTTATATTTTCAGATTATAAAAACCTATATCTACTATCCATATTACACTTGTATCACCATCTCTTCACCGAACTAGTGCACCTATACAATTTACCATTGTATTGGGTGTGTTGGGGACACAAGAGACTCTTTGTATTTGGTTGCAGGGTTGTTTGAGAGAGACCATCTTCATCCTACGCCTCCCACAAATAGATAAACCTTAGGTCATCCACTTGAGGGAAAATTGCTACTATCCTACAAAACTCTGCGCTTGGAGGCCCAACAAGAGTCTACAAGAAGAAATGTTGTGTAGTAGACATCACACACGGTTGTTATTTCGGGACTGTCTGCGATGCACCATCATCCAAATTTTCAAAAGCCCTGGCATTTTACTCCTGCGTTTGACTCCCGCGTAGTAAAATTTTCAGTAGCCGCGTCATTTCCTCAAACACCCCCCCTCCACACACACACCCCAAAAACTCCTTGGGTGCGCGCGCGCGCACACACACACCCCACCACAACCCCTCCCTCGCTCGAAACCCTAGAAAGGTTACCGCCACCGCCGCCGCATGGCCTCCATTGTCAACATCAGCCAATTTGCCCGTGCAGCTTACCCACCGATCTCCATACCGTAGCCGCCATGAGTTTCTTAGATGACGCCAGCCAATCGCCCCCTTTCCCACAGATCCCCATCCCCCACTCCAGAGCATCACAACCTAAGCCCAGCTACGCTTCCCGTGGATCTCGAGGAGCGACTGGCCCAAAAGAGGTGTATCACGGCCTCTTCGCCCGACGTCACCGAGGTGGCCACCGAGGAAGCTGACGACCATTACTGGCGTAGGCTCTCAATCAGCGGGCTAGAGTTTGCGGGTATGTCGTGGACGCCGGCTACGACATCGAGGTCGTCGACAGCGACAGCCTGACGCGGGCTATGTTACAGGTTAAGTGGCCCACCCCCAACCCCTCGGGTTCAACTGCCGTCGATCTCATCCATGGCCCCGCTGCTGATCTCGTCTGGCCCGCTGTCAAGGATTTGCCATCCTACAATGCCATCGAACCCCTTTTGTCATTTCTGAAGGACACATTCTGCGACCCTGACTTGGGATCCACAGCTTCCAAGTCAGACCTCATCGACGGCGACCACGAGGAGGGCACCCTCTCCGGCTCTTCCAAGGGGAAAGAGCCCATCTGCGACATCAGGGAGGGCACCCTACAGCCGTGTTCCTCCTAGGGGAAGGAGCCCATCTGCGACAACATGGAGCGCACCCAGGGTTCGTGCTCTTCCCATGGGAACGAGCCCATCTGTGACAAGTGAGGAAACCCATGATTTGTTTTGCCATGCCTCTTCACAGGGGGGAACCCATGATTTGTTTTGTCGAGTCACTTTTGTAGTGTCGTGAGAATATGTCCAGTTTAAATTGCTATATTTGGTTGTTTGTAGCATGCCTTGTTTATTTCAGTTGTTCACAATGTGATGCTCTATATGTGCAACTATTTACTGTGCAGTACATTTTCATCAATACCTGTTTTAAACATACCGTTAGGAATGCATATATTTGCTTACTGTTAAGCATGTTATAGCTAGCATATGGCTCTTTAAAAGTTTTTTGGTTGTTCAGTTGTTTGTAGTTAGCATATGTCCAGTTTCATATGCTATTTTGGTTGTTCGTAGTATGCCTTGTTTATTCCAGTTATTCACAACGTGATGTTATATATGTGCAAGTATGAACTATGCAGTTCAATTTCATCAATACCAGTTTCAACAATACCACTATGAATGACTACATTTGGTTGCTGTTAAGCATGTTGTAGTTAACATGCCTTTCCATTTTTATTTAACAATAACCAGTGTACTTAGACCGGCACAATACCAGTTTGAATGACTATATTTGCGTATTGTTAAATGTTAGGCCTGTTATAGTTAACACACCTTTCCACTTCATGTTTTGCTTAGCTAGCGTGCTTAAACCTGCACACTGAAGCTATCGTTTGGAGATTATTTTGTCTGCCATGGATATATTTGGTGATGTTTAGCCTATTGTGCTTAACATGCCTCTCGATGTACTTACACATGACAATTTTGGAAATGACTGCTGTTTTCCATCGAGGTTAGTTTCATCCCATGGCTTATATATACTCACTGTTCAGGATATCGGTAGCTGGTACCATATAGGCTGGGGTCTGGTAAGGGACTAATCGGTGAATCATACTTTTAACTGAATATATATGTAACCCATTTATGGGTAGGTTAACTAGAGCCATATCTAATATATCTGATGTTACCTTAATGTTCTGATGATGTCTTGTCGGTGCACGACACCTATGGGACCCCGAGAGGCCCCTTTACGATTCGGCGGGGGGGGGGGGGGGGGGGGGAGAGGTATACGCAAAGAGCAGAACCAGTGATCGACGTGTGAGGTTTTTACCCAGGTTCGGGCCGCTGATCAGCGTAAAACCCTACTCCTGCTTTGTGTTCTTATTGATGTTCTTGAGCCCAGCCTTCAGGAGTGCTCGCAATGAACAGTACGTTCAAAGAGCAGCTACGCATGCAGAATGGGCCAGAAGTTCTCCTCCCCTATAGCAGTTGCCTTTGGCCTCCTTTTATATGCTCAAAGGGGTCTCCACAGTGGCAAAATGTATATACATTGAGGTGTAAAGTAGCTACAGGGTATCATACCTAACCCCTGACGGATTAGGACAAGTGCATTTAATGCACCATGAGGTGTCCGTTTAGGTGCCCTCACTTTCTTGGGGATGGAAAAAGAAGCCATCCCATCAGCACCGCTTAAGCTCTCCTCCACTGGCGCGTCGCCACACATCCAGAGAATGACCCAGAATGTCAGACACGTTACTGTGCCGAAGCGGTGGCACAGTGGCAGAATCTCGCCAGGCGCCGAATCTTGCCGGGCGCCAAGCCTTGCCGGACGCCAAGCCTTGCCAGGCGCCAAACCTTGCCGGGCCTCAAAGGCCATCCCGGCAAGGATCTTGCCGGGGAGACTGGCCCTCGGATTCCAGCTCTGCTTATCTACTGATCCTTAGATCTCTGACTTGATGATTACCTTGATGGCTTGAATCGACCTCGAGCTGATCCCGGCAAGCCTTGCCGCAAGGATGGCTACAACTGTCCGTGCACAAGTATGGGGTACTAGTGGCCCAATACTTAGTACACCGACAGGAGCCCCTGGGCCTAGGCCATACACGAGTGCGAGGCGTTGTTGGGCTAGGCCCAAACAGTGCACGGGCACGCGTGGCAGGGAATTAACTGCTCGTAAATATCTCGTTTTGCTGTGCCCCCCACTACGCGCACGGAGCGCGCGACGTGGGAAGCGTGCCAAAAAGGCTGCAAACTGTCTCGCGCCTATAGAGGCGCATTCATATTGGGGGATAAACAAGGCGGCCTCGCTCCTTCCCCATAAAAAAGGAGAAGTCGCAGAGGCGCAAACCTATTTACCCCCCTCTTCTTCTCAATCTGGCCATCGCCATCGCCTTCCTCTTCTCGAGCTTAGAGCGAAACCTTTTTCCTCTTCCGCCCGCTGCTCCTGCGCTCGCTCCGCCCCCAGCTTCCGTCCTCACAGTCGCCATGCCGCCCAAGGCCAGCAAAGGCAAGGGCAAGGACAAGGAGGCGAAAGCCGAAGTTTCGGAGAGCGAACTGGTGAAGATGCGGAAGAGGTTCGTCGTCTTCCCTTTGACGCTCGACGCCGAAACTTTGAAGGGGCGATACCAATGCATGTGGGCGAAGGGAACGCAAGCTCACCCCGCCACACGCGTAATCCCAGGTGCTTGCTCCAAAGGTGGATCGGACAGATACCCCTTCTTCACTGCATATTTCTATTGCGGGCTCTGTCCACCCTTTTCCGATTTCTTCAACGACATCATGTACACGTACGGCTTTCGCCTTCTTGATTTCACGCCGAATGCCGTACTTTGCATGTCTATCTTTGCCCATCTCTGTGAGAATTTCGCTGGCGTGATCCCCAATTCTGCTCTTTTCCGCCATTATTTCTACCCTCGTATCCAAAAAGGAGAGGCTCTATCTGGATCTATTGCCTGGATTCCAAGGGCTTGGAACAAAGAGATATACCCAGAGGGAGTTTACCGCGAAAAGTGGGACGAGTGGCGGGCCGAATGGTGCTGGATCCAGGAAGCAGATCCTCATCCTTTTTGTCATCCCCAGCAACAGAAGGTGGTCTGTGGCAAGGATTGGGGCGATCTCGCCGTAGAAGACGAGAGGCTCACAATCGCCACTACCAGGATCCTTCGCTTGAAGGCTGCCGGGCTGACAATGGAGATGATCGGCTTCGACTTTCTCCGCCGCCGCATCGCCCCTCTCCAGAACAGGGGAAGGCCAGTCTGGGAGTACAAGAACGCGGCAGATGTCATGAGACCGTGCCCCGGGCTGAACAACAATCTGACCGCTATGCAGCTTGGCACTCTCCGCCAAAAGTTATTCTAGCGCGAAGCCAAGCACCGGCTGCCGGCAAGGATTGTCCCCTTGTGCAACAACTCTGCCTTGGGGTCAATCGTTGCCTTCTTGCCGATGTTCAACGCCCACGGCCTTGACCCAACCTGGGTCGAGCCAAGCGAGGAAGAAGCGTAGAAGTTCTTTGACAATTTGACGGAGAAGCCTGTCCGGCAAGAGTCAGATCTTATCTGCGCCACCACTGATCAGGAGGTAGCCTACATCGCTACTAGAGTGGAGGAGGCGAATCTTGCTGCGGAGGCCGGCAACGTTGGCTTCACAGAGTGGGAAGCCAGCGACGCAGAGGTGGTAGTGGAGGCAAAGCCTGTCGAGGAGAACAAGGTTGCCGGGGAAGAAGGCGGCGCAGCCGCTGAGAGCTCGTCCGGCGAAGATACGGCCGAAGAGGAGACGCGAGAAGAGACCTCGCCCCCGAAGAAGACAAAGCGCGTCCTTCGGAAGGCTGCATCAGGCATCCCGGCAAGCCAGCCTACTTCGAGCGGCGAATCCCCCGGCAAGAAAGTGGCCGGCAAGACTGGACCGCGGTAGGGGGCTCGTCAACAGCCCGCGCGGCGCGCGAGACCCACACCAGCGACCACTGCTGGGGCGGCAGGAGGGTCTCGTACTGCCGCGCCGGTGGCTGCCCCAGCGCCTGCCACAGCCAAGCGGCCTAGGACTCCTCCTCCGCCTCCCCACTCAGACACCACAATGGAGGTCGACTTCGACATCTCCGGCTTTAGTCCAGAGCGAGAGGAAGAAGAGTGAGTATTTGCCACAGCTTCTACCTTCCAATTTGCATCAATCTTACTGACTTGCTTGTATTGTTTCTGCAGTGACACAGAAACCTTGCTGGAGAGGATGGCGAAGAGGTCAAGGACTTCTACGGGCGACGAGCCCCCGGCGGGCTCCACGAGCGTGCCGGAAACTGTCGTTTTCAGCCCGGAGTCCAGTCCTCAACACAGCCCCCAGCACAGCCCCCAGCGTAAGTTCATCGTCCCTTTTTCTGCTGGCTGGTGCCGAGGCTTTCATTCTTGCCACTGATATCTTTGGGTTTGCAGGAGAAGAACGGCAACAAGGAGAAGATATCCCCATTGTGCCTCCTTCATCGACCGCTCCGCCCACAAGCACATCCCCGGCAAGAGATCCTGCCGACGAGCCCGTCCTGATCGAGGAGGAGCCGACAAGCACGGACTCCGACAACCCACCCCCGGCAACCGGAGTTGCCGGGAGAGGCGAAGCCACCTCTCGACAGCCCGACGCAGGTACTCGATCGCCTCAGAGTGCTTGTTATTCTTTTCCTCTTATCTCTTTATCTTTAGTCACTTCAAAATCCAAACCTCGATCTTATTCTGTCTTCCTCCTTCGCCCTTCAGAGTTCCCTATGATGGAACATATGGACGTCGACGTCGTTATCGAGGAGACCGCCAGGGATGCCGCCGCTGAAGCGGACAGGATCGCTGCCAGCGAGGCCACCAAGGATGACGTTGCCGGGCTGGTGATGCTCTTGACGGGGAGGCTGCCAAGACAGCACAAGAGGAAATCGCCGAAGAACCTGCCGAAGAGGGCGACAGGGAGGCTGAGGACCGCACTGACAGCATTCCTGCCGCAGGAGCGCCAGGCGCTGCACCGGCCACAGAGCCCCCTGTCACTGGTGAGGCGGCCACTGAAGACCAGCCATCAACATCTGAAGGCCCCTCATCCAGCAAGTATCTCAAGGTTGGCGAGAATCTATTCATCAACTTGCCAGGGACGGCAAGCACTGAGGCACCAGCCGAAGGAGAAATTTTCGAGGAAATTATTGCCGCTGCCGGGCTCGAAGTCGTTGACGATCCCAGCGCTAGCAGCGGCAAGAATGAAGAGGATCGGCTCCTTCAGGCCATGGGCGAGAACTTCCGCAAACTCCAAGCTCTCCATCGCGCCCGAAAAGAGAAGGCGGACTCCAGAATGGCAGTTGTCGAGGCAGCCGAAGCGGATTTTCAAAGGCGCGTCGCACAAATGCAAATCTGGCACACCGAGGCCCTCCAAGAGCTGGTTGCCGGCCGAGAAGAAGTGAGCCAGCAATGGAATGAGATTCTCCTGAAGCAATCAGATATGGAGAAGGCACATGATGAAGCTGTTCAAAGGATTGCTGCCGAAGATGCTCTCCTGACGGGGCGCCGCGTTGCCCTTGATGCTCACGAAGAAGATCTCACCGCACCTGAGCAGGCGCTCGCCGCCAAGCTTCGTAGCAAGGATGAAGACATCGAAAATCTTGTCGCGCGGCGGACCCAGGAGCTGGAGCAGAAACACAAGGAGGCGCTCGAAGCTCTGACTGCAAGTCATTTCGGCAAGCTCAAGGAGGCCGTCGATGCTGCCGAAGCTGCAGAGGCCGCCAAGAACGAGCTGAGCGACAAAGTGAAGAGGCTGGAAACAGATCTCGAAGAGCACGGCAAGGAGCTCTCGACGCTCAAGGGCGACAGGGAAAAAACCCTCCACTCCTTGGCGGAGATGCAAGTTGCCCTGTCCGACAAGACCAAGCAACTCTCCTCTGCGGCTGATAGTATTGCGGTTCTGGAGCTAAAGCTGATCACGCTGCAGAAGTCTCTCGAGGCCGGCAAGGCCCGTGAGAAGGCTCTACTCAAGGATCTCCAAGGCGAGAGGAACCTGCTCAAGAGCGCCACCGCTGCCCAAAGCGAGTACGAGAAGGGAGTGGAGATCTGGACTGGCCGTCTCATCGCCACCGCGGAGAAGCTTACCGCAGAACTGTCAACCATGGGCTTGCCGAACTTCAAGTATTCTTCCGAGGAAAGAATATCTCCAAGTGCCAGGTTGACGATGTTCTTTGAAAGCATCATCAACGCGTTGAGGGCGCTCCAGTCCAGCCGGGCGACCCAACTGGCGAACGAGACTCGCCGGCTTTGCCGGGCCGTCCTTCGCAAGGTGCTCATCAAGGTGGTGCACAGCAATCCCGGCATCGACCTCTCTAGCACGCTCGGCCATCTGCCAAAGGATGCAAATGTTGAGGTGCTTGAAGAGTGCATCACGCCAATCCTTGAGAAGGTGGACTCCATCAAAAGGATCGAAGGCCAGTGCAGGGATTGAGTGCTTTCCTTTTATTCTTGCCGCCATCATCTCATGTAAAAGACAATTAAGTCTCAAGTTAGAACCGCGGCAACTCATGGATGCAATATAATTTGACTATGTTTAGGCTCATGCTTGCTACTTTCCTTGTCTGATTCCTTTATGTATGGAGTTCATCCTACGCTTACTGAAAAATTTGCCGGCGCGCAACCTGCCGCGAGCGCTGGGTGCGGGACTTCAGCAGCCTGCTGGAGGCGCAGCGACCGGCAAGACTCCTTGGCGTTCTCAGTGCAGCCACTTAAATCGTTGAGCGGACTCGAAACAAAATAAGGGCGCAACTGATTACAACAAGGATTCCTTCGCGTGTAGATTTTCCATACAAGAATCGGAATCGTCCAAGGAAATAACTTGGTAATAAAAGAAAAACTTGCTCTAAGTTTTTAGGACTTAGCTTTCTGGCTTCGTTCTTCCTCCGGCAAGCATCGATTCCGAACGTCACCAACTGGTATTCATATCTCCCTTCCCCCCCGGCAAATGTGCACACGAGGAATCCTTCTGTCTTTGAGAAAAAGAAAGAAGAGAAAATAAAGGGATGCAACCTTGGCGGTTCGTTAGAACTTACCGGGATCAGGTGTCATACAACATCTTAGACAAACATGCATATATAAATATGAACATGGGATCAATAAGGGAATGTACAACACTTAAATTTATTCATCTGTGCTCAGGGTCTGCGCCTGGCTTTGTACAAAGGATCACATGCCTTGCCGGCAAGACTTGTACAAAAGGGTGGTTGCCGGGAGCCCCCGACAACCGCGCCTTATGGATAGAACTTGCGAAGATGTTCGATATTCCAGGAATTGCTCACTGGAACGCCATCTTCGGTCTCCAGGCAGACAGCGCCGAGCCTGGTGACTCGTACTACCCGATAAGGGCCTTCCCACTTTGGCGTCAACTTGTTTGAATTCTTGGCGGACTGAATCCGTCGAAGAACAAGGTCGCCTTCCTCAAGGCTTCGGGCATGAACTTTGCGGCTATGATAGCGGCGCAAAGCTTGCTGGTAGCGTGCAGCTCGCACAGCAGCCTGAAGACGATTCTCCTCAAGCAGCACAGCGTCATCTTGCCGTAGTTGCTCTTGCTCGAGCTCATCATAAGCGAGCACTCGAGGAGATCCGTATATGAGTTCCGTGGGGAGAACTGCTTCCGCTCCGTACACCAGAGCGAAGGGCGTCTGGCCGGTGGCTTGATTTGGTATCATTCTGATTGACCAAAGAACCACCGGCAACTCATCAATCCAGCGTCTTCCGCACTTTTTCAGCCTGTCAAAAGTTCTGGTCCTGAGACCGCGCAGCACTTCAGCATTGGCCCTCTCCGCTTGGCCGTTGCTTCTCGGGTGAGCAACAGAGGCAAAACAAATCTTGCTGCCAAGGTCTTGGACATACTGCATGAAGGTGCGACTTGTGAACTGTGTGCCGTTGTCGGTGATGATCCTGTTAGGCACACCGAAACTGCAAACAATTCCTTTGAAGAACTTGACAGCTGACTGCGCTGTCACCTTCCTCACTGCTTCAACATCCGGCCACTTTGTGAACTTGTCGATAGCAACGTACAAGTACTCAAAGCCCCCGGTAGCACGGGGGAAGGGGCCCAGTATGTCGAGCCCCCAGACCGAAAATGGCCAGGAGAGAGGGATTGTTTGAAGAGCTTGAGCTGGCTGATGTAATTTCTTCGAATGAAACTAGCACGCTTCACACTTGGTTACTAGTGCAGTCGCATCCTGGAGGGCGGTAGGCCAAAAGAAACCTTGCCGGAATGCTTTTCTGGCAAGCGCTCTTGACCCTATGTGAGAGCCACACATGCCCCCATGTATCTCCGCCAACAGCTCTAGTCCATCCTCCCGAGGAATGCACTTCAATTTCACACCGTTTGGTCTCTTTCTATATAGGACATCATCGACGAACTTGTCCATAACAGACCGACGGGCTACTCTCTCCGCTTCTTCTTGTTCCTCAGGGAGTTCACCTGTCTGAAGGAAATGGACAATGTGCTGTGCCCATGCTGGAGCCTGAGGCTCGACAACTAGGACTAAAGGCATCTCCTCTGCCGGGGGAACGTTTGTCTCGACAACGAGGGCCTGAGGCCCTGTCGGAGCCTGTTGTTCCCCGCCAGGCGTGTCGATCCCGGCAACTTCCTTGCCGGCGGCTCCGGGGAGCTCTGCCGGGAAGTACTGGCCAAAGTTCAACTTCCTTCTTTTTTCTTGCTGCATCGATGGTGCCACGGATAGTTGAGTCAATTGGAGCACAAAAGTTCCTGGTTCCACAGGCAACTTGAGGGCAGCACGCTTTGACAGGTCGTCAGCAATATTGTTCTCGGCACGAGGAACGTGCTCCATTTGGAGACCGTGAAAGAGCTCTTCCAATTTCCTTACTTCATCTACGTAGGCTTGCATCAATGGACTTTGATAGCTCTTATTAACCTGCCTGACGACAAGCTGTGAATCGCCTTTGATGACGAGCTTTTTGATACCAAGGTCTGCCGCGATCCCAAGACTGGCAAGCAAACCCTCGTATTCTGCAGTGTTGTTGGTTGAACTCTCCCGGGGAAAGTGCATTTGGACTACGTACTTGAGGTGCTCTCATGTGGGTGCGACAAGCAGCACGCCAGCACCGGCGCCTTGCAGCGAGAAAGCCCCGTCAAAGTACATAATCCATTGCTGATCGATTTCCTTGCCGGGGAGAGTTGTTTCTTGAACTTCTTCGTCTGACGTCGGGGTCCATTCTGCAATGAATTCCGCCAAGGCCCTACTCTGAATTGTCGAAGTGCGTTCAAACTTAAGGCCGAAGCTGGACAGCTCCAACGCCCACTCCACGATCCTGCCGGTTGCCTCCGGATTTTGCAAAATCCGTTGCAACGGAAAGCGAGTGACGACGGTAATCTCATGTGCTTGAAAATAGTGGCGCAGCTTCCTTGAGGCCATAAGGAGGCCAAAAAGCAGCTTCTGCACCCCAGAATATCTTGATCTAGCCCCTTGTAAAAGAGAGCTAACAAAATAAACTGGGCGCTGCACCACCTTCTTCTTCTGCACAAGTTCTTCTGTTTGCGCAGATCCTGTCTTGCCGGGATCAACCCTTGCCGGGGAAGATCTTGCCGCATCATCCGGCGATCCTGCCGCTGGTGTTGCTTCCTCATCAGCTTCTCTCTGCACCACTAGCGTAGCACTAACCACTTGATTTGTTGCCGCCATATACAATAGCAACGGCTCTTGTGGTTTAGGCGCGACTAGCGTCGGCGGAGAAGAAAGGTATTTCTTCAAATCTTGCAGCGCAGCCTCCGCTTCCGGAGTCCATTTTATTGGACCTGTCTTCTTCAAAATTTTGAAGAAGGGCAGGGCGCGCTCAGCAGATTTGGAAATAAACCTGCTTAGAGCAGCAACACAACCGGCAAGACGACGCACATCCTTGACGCGTCTCGGCACTTCAATTTGCTCAATGGCTTTGATCTTGTCGGGGTTCGCTTCGATTCCTCGGCAAGATACAAAGAATCCGAGGAGCTTGCCGAAAGGAACTCCGAACACGCACTTCTCAGGATTGAGCTTCAAGTTGATCTTGCGCAAGTTTGCAAATGTTTCTTCTAAGTCTTGAATAAGCGTTGCTTTATCCTTAGTTTTGACCACTATATCATCCATATATGCCTCCATATTTCTATGGAGTTGTGGCTCAAAACCAATCTGGATTGCTCTGGCGAATGTTGAACCAGCACTTTTCAACCCGAAAGGCATTCGTATAAAACAATACGTACCACATGGGGTGATAAAGGCGGTCTTCTCTTCATCTTCCTTTGCCATAAAAATCTGATGATACCCTGAATAGGCGTCAAGGAAGGACAGGAGATCACAACCAGCGGTGGCATCCACAATCTGGTCGATGCGTGGCAAGGGAAAGGGATCTTTTGGACAAGCTTTATTGATATCTGTATAATCGATACAAAGCCTCCATTTCCCATTCGCTTTTCGCACTACAACCGGGTTGGCCAACCAGGTTGGATGGAGCACTCCTTTGACCAGTCCCGCCGCCTCCAGCTTCTTAATCTCTTCGGCAATGAATTCTTGCCGCTCCAAGGCCTGTTTCCTCACCCTTTGCTTGACGGGCCGCGCATGAGGACAGACAGCAAGGTGGTGCTCGATCACTTTCCTGGGAACACCGGGGATGTCAGACGGTTGCCATGCAAACACGTCGACATTCGCCCGCAGGAAAGCAACGAGCGCGCTTTCCTATTTGTCATCTAGGGCGGAACTTATGGAGAAAGTTCCTCTCGTTCCGTCCTCCCTGGCAGGCACCTTCTTGGTTTCCGGCGGGGCAGCCTTGGACTTCTTGTTCTTGCCGGTGGAACTCTCTGGTACGTCCTCGACGGAAGCGCAGCACTCCGAGGAGGCGCGCTTGCCGGAGTTCGCGCCAAGGTTCCTGCCGGTCTTCTTTTTCCCCCCGGGAGTTCCAGGGGCAGGAGCAGATGCCTTGATGGCAGGTGCTGCAACTGCTTCCCGGTAAAGTTGGTCGGCACAGATGAGCGCATCCTTCTTATCGGAATGGATAGTGATGACGCTCAACGGCCCGGGCATCTTCAAAACATTGTACGCGTAGTGTGATGCCGCCATAAACTTAGCCAGCGCTGGTCGACCAAGGATCCCATTGTATGACATGGGGATCTTGGCGACATCAAACACCACCTTTTCGGTCTTGAAGTTAAACTCGCTGCCAAATGTTACCGGCAGCGTGATCTTGCCCTTAGGCTGGGTTCTTCCCGGATTGACCCCTTGAAACGTACCCGTTTCCTCGAGGTCTTCGTCGGGAATCTGAAGCTTTGTGAGCACATCCGGTGAGATTAAGTTTAGGCCGGCCCCGCCGTCAACTAACATCTTCGTCACCTTGAGGTTGCGAATTGTTGGGGAAACCAACAATGGCAAACACCCGACCGCAGTTGTGCGATCAGGGTGATCCTCGGCGTCAAAGATGATAGGCGTGCTGGACCACTTCAGAGGCCTACACGCATTGGGGGATGGCTCTGCCGCATTAACCTCCCGCATCCACTGTTTAAGTTGGCGGTGGGAAGAATGCAGCGAGGCACCCCCATCAATGCACATAGCCTCCGTAGCCTTCTGGAATTCCTGCTCACTGGATTCATCATCTTCCTCATCATCATCTCCTTCTTTATCTCGGCCTCGAGCGGGCCGATCCTTCTGCTGCTTGGCCTTGCCGCGGCGACCCCCTCGGCCACCACGTTTCTTACCGGACCCCTCAGCACCATCTTGGGCCTTCTCCTTGTCTCGCCTCTCGTATTCGGCCCTCTGCTTCTCAGCAAGCTGCTCAACTTGCCGGCAGTTCTGGAGATTGTGGCCCTTAGTGCGATGGATCTTGCAATACTGCTTGCCGGAGTTCTCCGACTTGTCGGCAGCCGCCAAGGCCTGACAGGAAGGGCACCCGGCAAGATCCTTGCCGGGGTCACTAACCTTGGCCTTCTTGGCGGCGCCGGGGTTGTCGGATTCCTCGATAGCAAGCACGGCCTTGCCTCCGCGCTTCCTGTTCCGCCGCCGGCCTTTCCTTGACGGGGCCGCGACGTCTTCATCCTCGGAGTCGCCTGCCGGGCCAACAGCCTCACCGGGGAGTTTCCTCCCCTCTTCAGCTCGAGCGCACTTGTCGGCCAGAGCATAAAGCTCGGCAATACTCCTGACTTTGTTCATCGCCAGCCCTTCCCGCATTCTGCGGTTACGCATGTTCTGGTGGAACGTGCTAATGACAGCGGCAGGATGAACGTCGGGAATGTTGTACTGCACTCGGCTGAACCTCTGCATAAACTTGCGCAGGGACTCGCCCTCCTTCTGAGGGATGATGTGCAAATCGCTCTCTTGGCCAGGAGCTTGGTGGCCTCCAACGAAGGCGCCAACAAACTGATGGCACAGATCTGACCAGGAAGAAATGGAATTCTCCGGCAGATGCATCAACCACGACCTGACGTTGGGCTTGAGCACCAATGGGAAGTAGTTGGCAAGTATCTTGTCATCTCGGCCCCCGGCAGCCTGCACTGCAATGGTGTAGATGCTCAGGAACTCCGAGAGATGGGTCTTTCCGTCATACTTCTCCAGAACCTCTGGCTTGAAGGTTCGGGAATTGGGCCACCGGACTTGCCGCAGCTCACGAGTAAACGCTGGAGTCCCTACCTCATAAGGTAAGTCTCCTACGTCCCCTGGCGCAGGCTCGTCGACAGCCGGCCCCGTGCGCTTATCAGAGTGATAGCGCACTTCCCGTCGCCGCTCGATGGTTGTTCGAGCGTCCTCTTTGCCTCGATCCTAGTGAACTAGACGCTGATCACGGCGCATCCGTGGATCGGACGACGCCGTGGAAACTTCTTCATGGCGGTCGACTTGCTGAGTTGTCGGCCGCCGCTGATGCCGCGGAGGGGAGTGCACTGTAGTTGCACCACCTCCGGTTTTCTCTGCACCGGCTCACGCCAGATCGATGGGCCTCCGCAGCGAGGGCCCTGCCTCTTGCGGTCCATCCTTGTTGGCGAAGCCGATAAGGCTCTGGATAGTAGCTCGCCACTCCTCCATTTTCTCCGGGGCGGGAGGAAAATCGAGGAGTAGCTGTGCACGTGCCAAGGCTTCCGCTGGCGTAGGTGGCGGCGACAAGTGCGAGGTACGTGAGGTGCTCTGACTCCTAACCAAGTTAGAAGGAGCGCCGCCACGGTCACGCGACCGCGCACCACCTCTGCCGGCAGCTCGGTGTGCATGCTGGTCCCGCGCATCTTGGGATCTATGCGCAGAAACCTTTTCGTGGGGACGCCCCGAACCACCAACGCCATGATGTCGCTCATCTTGCACGACCTGAGTAGGTCGCGAGGCTTGCGCCGGCGCGGGAGCTCCAGCAGGCGCCCTTCGATCCCTAGAGTTAGTTGTGCCACCCGTAGGCAACACAGCACCATCTCTAGATCCAGCGGCGTGCAAGTTACCACTGCCACTGCGAACGATACCGCTCGCTTGGCTTGGGTCACCAGAACGCCGCGGGGGTTCTAGTCCTCTTCCTTCTGGACCCACACCGTCGCCTGTTCGTGAAGGCGCAGGCAAAACGGACCCGGACGGTTGCGCTATCGTAGCGCTCTTCTTTTTGGGCGGCATGATGATGAAGATGATGAAGAAACTAGGGCGCCGACCACCAGATCAGGTTCACGCAACCTTCAATCCCCCTACCTGGCGCGCCAAAGATGTCGGTGCACGACACCTATGGGACCCCGAGAGGCCCCTTTACGATTCAGCGGGGGGGAGAGGTATACGCAAAGAGCAGAACCAGTGATGACGCATGAGGTTTTTACCCAGGTTCGGGCCGCTGATCAGCGTAAAACCCTACTCCTGCTTTGTGTTCTTATTGATGTTCTTGAGCCCAGCCTTCAGGAGCGCTCGCAATGAACAGTACGTTTAAAGAGCAGCTACGCATGCAGAATGGGCCAGAAGTTCTCCTCCCCTGTAGCAGTTGCCTTGGGCCTCCTTTTATACGCTCAAAGGGGTCTCCACAGTGGCAAAATGTATATACATTGAGGTGTAAAGTAGCTACAGGGTATCATACCTAACCCCTGACGGATTAGGACAAGCGCATTTAATGCATCGTGAGGTGTCCGTTTAGGTGCCCTCACTTTCTTGGGGATGAAAAAAGAAGCCATCCCATCAGCACCGCTTAAGCTCTCCTCCATTGGCACGTCGCCATGCATCCAGAGAAGGACCCAGAATGTCAGACACGTTACTGTGCCGAAGCGATGGCATAGTGGCAGAATCTCGCCAGGCGCCGAATCTTGCCGGGCGTCAAGCCTTGCCGGACGCCAAGCCTTGCCGGGCGCCAAGCCTTGCCGGGCCTCAAAGGCCATCCCGGCAAGGATCTTGCCGGGGAGACTGGCCTTCGGATTCCAGCTCTGCTTATCTGCTGATCCTTAGATCTCTGACTTGATGATTACCTTGATGGCTTGAATCGACCTCGAGCTGATCCCGGCAAGCCTTGCCGCAAGGATGGCTACAACTGTCCGTGCACAAGTACGGGGTACTAGTGGCCCAATACTTAGTACAACGACATGTCTAGATATAAAGAGCAGCAACAGCAACAACAACATAGTAGCAGTTAATCAGCTGATAATTTGTAAAAATGAAATAAACTCCCTCCGGCCCATAATATAAGATGTTAATTCATCCAATATGTGAGTATATTGGATGTTATAAGATATAATATAATGGGTCGGAGGTAGTGTTGTACTACATCATTGTGCAATTACTGTTTAGCTTCTAATATTAACTTGGTGCTTTTAGGTACATATGCCATTGGTCAAGATCCGCGCTTCGACCCTTTCTGTGTATGGGGCAATGAGATATTGATGAACCAGCATCAAGATTGTTAGTAAAATGGGTCAAAAGATGGCAATTAAACTATTTGTTTACAGTTTATCCAAGACAACAACGAACTGCAGGATGGTAAGTAAGAACCCTGCAGCCTTCTTTTTACTGCCCATAATGATATGTGTTAGATGAAAATGTCTGAATCTTTTTCCTTTGCAGTGGTTCCCAAAGCAGTTTACTCAAGATTACCTCTCAAACTACATGATTGGTGGGCATGCAAAGGTTAAAGTATTTCTACCAAAACACGATGACTATCTAGATGTATTCATGAAGACAGTGAAGGATGGGCTGTTGGCCATCACAAGGGGTTGGACTAGAGTTGTGCATGCCTTATGCATGGAGGAGGGCACAATATGGGCATTCCGCTTCACCTTGTTCAGCAACCAGAATATATTCCGCCTCTTTCTTTACTGTCTTTAATAGTACAAGTATACAACCTTGGTTCATCATTCTTTATTTGGTGCTTATGTAATTCTTGAACATATGTACCTGTGAATCGAATAATGCATTGGTTTTTTGAACCTGATGGATATGAATAAATCCATAGAATACTTTCAAATTCAAATCCGGTACAATTTTAAATAGCAGCAATTAAATTACTGTGAAATTACGCTCTGCAGGTCGTTGCAGCACACACGGTCGGTTAAACACAAATGTTTGTGATATACACCATAATCCGACACGGTTCACAGAGAGGAAACATGTGCGATCATGCACACAGTTGCCGTTTGCAAAACATGTGTGATGTCAGACAATATCACAAACTGTGCAAGCAAACCAAACATTTGTGCTAGTTGCCTTATCGTACATGATTTGCAATCATGAACTATTTCTGATGTGGTATGCATCATAAATGTTGCACCACAGAATAGCGTGTGCGATAGTTATCATGTACGACGATGTTACGATGGTTCGACGTTTCATAATCCTATCTGACACTCATACGATGATTAGCTAATCTTCTTAATTAGTTATTGCATACGGTTCGGGAAAGTGAATGTGTGTGATTGTCTGCTTATCATACATGTTCTTTAATCGTGAACTGTTTGTGATGGGTCGCGCATCGTAAACATAGCACCATAGAATAGCGACTTCGATGGCAATGCGAGCACAAACGAGTAGCAAGGATGAAGCGTTTGGGATATTCGAGATATCCGAAATAGTTTTATAGGGACAACTGTATGCACCAAGGCTCCCTATCCCCGATGGTTTCTGGGTCATGTGGGAAGGACCCCCCTATCGCAGTGACTCACTTGGTGACGGTTCAAAATTCCTTCGCGGAAAGGGGTTAAAAACCGTTTGTATAGCACCTCGCTGTACTAGTGTTGGTTTGCTTAACTATTTGATCTTCTAGTATGTTATATATTGTGCAATGTGGTGCTCAGTTAATGTTTGGTTCATTTTTTGTGGTGTTTAGTTAACTGTTTGGTTCAAGTCTGCAAAGCAATGTTCAATTGTTGTGGGTACAATTTTTTATTGTTATGCATGTGAGGAATAAATCGAATTTGGCTGTACTAAATACATGAGAAACATATACAATTGCAGCATTTCCTAGTTGTTAAGCATGTTTGGTTTGGTGAACTATCTGATCATCTATTAGGAGTAAGTTATATTGTGCAATGTGGTGCTCAGTTAATGTTTGGTTCATTTGTTGTGGTGTTTAGTTAACTGCTTGGTTCAATTCTGCAATGCGATGTCCAATTGTTGTGGGTAGAATTTTGTATTGTCATGCATGTGAGGAATAATTCGAATTTGGCTGCCCTTAATACATGAGAAACATATACAATTGCTATATTTCCTAGTTCTTAATCAAGCTTGGTTTGGATAAATGGGTTTTCCATGTGGCTCGAATTAATCTGATGAATCTGAACTGTGTTTATTTTTCATCAACATAATTTACTGATAGCATGCTCTCGGCGTTCTGGGAACCAGGGTACCCAGACTTGCCTGCCTACGGCCCACGGCGTGGCTCCATCGGCGGCCTGGTATGACCCATCTGCAAGATCGCCAAGACAAGACCCTCACGAGGGGCCAAGCCTCACGAGGCGGACGACACCAAGACCTCCCGAGGGAGCGGCCTCCCCAGGCGGCCTCCCGAGGAGCGGAGATTTCTATGCAGGTACCCAGCCTCATGAGGCTACCATGACGCAAGCCATGTCGACGAAGGCAGGCGGGCGCCAGCGAGTGCAGAGAAGGCAGTTTCCTCTTTGGTGCTAAGGAGGTAAGGACAGACATGGGTTCCTGAGGAATCTAGCAAAGGTTTCCATTCCGGTGCAACGAGACCAAGGCCACCAGCGCGGCAGGACGGATTTCATCACCGAGCCCACCACTGTGTCATGACCAGAAGCTTTGCAGGCGAAGACCACCTTTTGTTAGGATAAGATGTACTACTTGTCCCCTTTAAAATTGGCCGCTGTGGGATCCCTTCCCGCCTACGTTTTGGGGGAAGAGGACTGAGGCCACTGTAAATATAGGTTAGCCACCACTGTAGAATGGGAGAGAGCATCCGAGCATCCGATCCCCTCACCCATAGACGTCATGAGGTTGCTCATCCCTTGTACTAGTCCATCCGCAGCCCCTCATGAGGCCAATCCACCACAAAGCAGGAGTAGGGTCTTACACCGCAAGGTGGCCCGAACCTGGGTAAACTACTGTGTTCATCTTCGTCCTTGTTCATGTGAATCGAGCTAGGCCATGGGGCGATGAGCTGGTTGGCTGGATAGGTTGAGTTCTTCGCACACGCCCCAGAGTTCGAACCTTTCTTGGGTTTGCGGAGCCCTGAATCCAACATTTGGTGTGCCAGGAAGGGGCATGTCGAAGCCTCTCTTCCACCGTTCGCTCCGCCACCGTTCCGTCATCCCTATGGCCGATGCTCGCTGTGTTTGTGCTGAGCGCCGAGCCGCTCGTGTCGCTCAGACGGCACCCGTGGGCAACGACGCTCCTCGCCACTCTGCCTCCCCGGTGGCTAACGCCGCCACCGACCCTGCTGCTCTCGAACAGCAGGATTCGTCACTGCCACCATCCATGCGGCGCAACGGCCGCACCGCAACTCCATCGCCCACTCCAGCCACGGCATCGTCTTCTCATGCTCATCGCGGGCCGGCGAACGCGCAGGCTGCGCTGCTCATGGCGCGTGAGCTTCTGCGTTACCGTCCGACCAACGACCTCTACAACTACTGGCTCGGTCGCATCGCCGAGCTCGTCAACGGCACCGGTGAGGCCCCTGCACCGTCCCGTTCGCCTCCTCCCCCACCGTCCCTGGCGGGCGATGTAGCTCATGGCGCGCCCCCTCCTCCTCCTCTGCATGGTGTGGACCCCGAGCCCAGGCGTGAGGCACCCCAGCGCGTGATGAAGCAAGCTGCCAGGTGGTGCAGCAGCCCCAAGGTGAAGCGCGTGCGCTTCCAGCGCCGCCGCATCAAGACCGCGTGCCACCAGAGGCGGTGGCGCACGGGCGCCAAGATCAAGCTCCCCCCATGCGACCGGCCCCTGTGAGTGCGGCAGGTTGCCGCGCTTTCACCCCAGAACTGCGTCGCGTCGTCTGGCCCGGCAAGTTCAAGCCGGACCTGCCTCCACGTTACGACGGCACTCCTGACCCCGTGGAATTTCTCCAGCTCTATGATCTGAGCATCGAAGCGGCGAACGGCAACGACAAGGTCATGGCGAACTGGTTCCCCATTTCCCTCAAGGATGACACGCGTTCTTGGCTCCTGAACCTCCCTGTGGGATCAATCTCCTCCTGGGACGAGTAGCACGAGTGCTTCATCGCCAACTTCGAGGGCACTCGTGACCGCGCTCCTGTAGCAGGTGACCTGCGGCACATAAAGCAGCAGCCGGGCGAAACCTTGCACAACTACATACAACGATTCACGAACGTTTGCCTCAAGATCCCAAAGGTGTCGGACGAGGCCATCATTTCGGCGTTCTCTAAGGGCGTCCGGGATGTCAAGATGAAGGAAGAGCTCGCCATACATGAGGACTTGTGTTCGGCTCTGGAGATGTTCAACATGGCCGCCAGGTGCGCGAGGGCAGAGGAAGGTCGCCTCTCCCTCCTGGAGCTTCCGAAAGTCGATCCTGAAGACAAGAAGGCCAAGGCTAAGGAGGTAAACCGCAATGGCCCCGCTGTGCTCACGGCTGAACCTGAGATGAAGCGCGGCTGCGACCACTGCGAATCCTCATAGGGCAACCGCCCGTTCTGTGTCTTCCACAACATCCACAGCCACAACACCAAGGACTGCCAGGATCTCAGGGCAATCCGCGACAGGCGCATTAGCCGCCGTCCTGAGCACAGTGACCGCTGCTATGGCCGCGGAGGAGGCCATGGTGGTGGCCGCTGGGACAACCGCGACCCTCGCCAGGACTGGCGCGACCAACCCCGTGAGGACCGCTGGCAGGGCCAGCCTCATGATGGCCCCTGGAGGGACCAGCCTCGTGAGGACCGTCCTCAGGGCAATGCTGGCTTCCCTCCGCTGCCGCCGCCGCCAAGGAGAAACAATGACAACTGCCAAGATGATGGGGCTGGGGGCTTCCAAGAGTCTAGTGCGATCGCCTTCATCCTGGGTGGCGCTCAGGCTCCCGCCTCTCATCGCATCTTCAAGCAGTTCACTCGTGAGGTGAACGCGGCCCTTCCCAAGCTTGAGGCGTCGCGTCCTCTCAGATGGTCCAAGCATGCCATCACCTTCGACTCCATGGACCAGCTTAAGTGCTCAGCTACCGCTGGTGCGCTCCCGATGCTCTACATGCCAACCATCAGCAACGTCGTCGTCACCAAAAACCTCATCGACGATGGCGCGGGGCTCAACGTTCTTTTCGTCGAGATGTTTGAGACGCTCCAAGTGCCCTACGACCAGCTTCTCCCTACCAAGCCTTTCTCAGGGGTGACCGATGGCTCCACCGTTACCATACGGCAGATCCGCCTCCCTGTCACCTTCGGCAAGCGTGACAACTACCACATCGAGCTCATCGAATTCGACGTCGCCCACATTGGCCTCCCGTACAATGCCATCCTCGGGTATCTGGCCCTCGCCAAGTTCCTGGCGACAACGCACCACGGCTACAATGTCCTCAAGATGCCAGGAAGTGGCGGCATCATCGCGGTCGCCTGTGACGAAAAGGATGCGGTGTGCTCCCTCGAGTGCGCCTACCAGGCTGCGGCGGTCGAGAACTCTGACGACGAGGGTGTCGTCCTGCCTCTTGAGGCCGTCCCCAAGAAGAAGAAGCAGCTCCTCCCCAAGAGCCGACACGAGGTTGTGGCGCCTGTTGGTCGTGCCTCGAGCCCACGTCCACTACTGGGGCCGCTTCCGCCCTCGCATAGGAAGGCGCGCCCGGCGCCCCTCTCAGGACGGGCTCGGGGGCTCTCATCTGGAGGGCCTCTGACCTGACCAGCATCACGAGGGAGGCGTTCTGGCACCGCATGGGGGCGTGCTTCGACGCGCGCCTCCGTGAGCAAGGCGCAAGGAGTGAGGCGCTAGGCGCTCAGGAGTTCATCACCAAGGTGATCGAGGAGCTTCAGGAGGCGCGAGCCATGCGTGGCGAGCGTCACCCCGCACCATGCAGTCCAGCTGCCGCCCATGACATCGGTGGGGAGCTGCGCGTCTGTGTCAACATCCCAGGTCTCAACAGGGCTGCTTCTCAGGAGCTCTTATGGCCGTCCCGTGTCGGCCGAAGTGGGGGCTACCCCTGCAGCTACGTCCGCCTGCTGAACGTGGCTGCCTCGTACCAGCGCCTCATGCAGGGAGTCTTGGTGGCTGCCACGCCCAATATGCGATCCTATCCGAGAGGAACTCGAAGGTCCCACCAAGGATAGAGCCGCATATTGAAGACGCTTTTGCAAGGTGGATATCATTACATCGTACCATTACATAATAGCTGGGGGTACATACAAAGGCATACAATTGCCTCACAATACATTAAACATCATACATGAGAATAACATCCGACTACGGATGAAACACAAACAGGAACTCAAATAATGTCCACCCTGCTAGCCCAGGCTGTTGACCCGGAACCTATCCCCTGATCGAAGAAGAAGTAGAAGAAGAACTCCATAACAAGCAAACATCACTCTCACGTCGGATCATCGCATTACCTATACCTGCAACTGTTGTTTTATTAATCTGTGGGCCACGAGGACTCAGCAATACCATTACCATGGGTATCAAGACTAGCAAAGCTTAATGGGTATGGAAAGGATAAGTGGTGAGGTTGCAGCAAGCGGCTAAGCATTGTATCGTGGCTAACTTACGAGTACAAGAGTAAGATGAGAAACTACGCAAACGGTCGCAAACTAGTAATGATCAAGAAGTGATCCTGAACTACTTACAAATCAAACATAACCCCACCGTGTTCTCTTCTCGAACTCACTCGAAAAGAGACGGTCACGGTTACACACGCGGTTGGTGTATTTTATATCGGATCTGGTGTCAAATTCTCTACAATTGGATATTAAAAATTCCCATCTGCCACATAACCGCGGGCATGGCTCTCGAAAGTTTAAACCCTGCAGGGGTGTCCCAACTTAGCCCATGACAAGCTCATGATCCACGGAGACAATCCTCCATCGCGGGACAACCCGATCAGACTCGAGATCCCGGTGCACAAGACATTTCGACAATGGTAAAACAGGTCCAGCAAGACCTCCCGACGTGCCGACACCCTAATAGTAGCCGCGCGTATCTCGTCTCAGGTCACGACGGATGAGCAACGCGTACAGGTGCCAAAATACCCCAAGTTGCCAAGGGGCGGCCCCGCACAGTGCTCTAGTTTGGGCCAGCACCAACAGTACTAGCCTCCCTGTATTATGTGGAATTAAGAATCCTCGGGTTCATGATGCCCTATGCCAATTAATTATTTAGTTCAACATTATTATGTTGGCAAAAGGTAAAACAAATGTTGGGCCTTGCTGGAAGAGTTTTATTCAAAGCGAACTATCAAGAGGGGCCCATAAACCGTCACCGTGTTAGGGACGCAAAATCAAGGAACATAACACCGGTATGACGAAAACTAGGGCGGCAAGAGTGGAACAAAACACCAAGCAAAAGGCTAAGCCTTCCACCCATTACCAAGTATATAGATGCACTAATTAAATAAGAGATATTGTGATATCCCATGATATCCATGTCCCAACATGGAACAACCTGCACTGCACCTGCAACTAGCAACGCTATAAGAGGGCTGAGCAAGCGGTAACATAGCCAAACAACGGTTTGTTGGGATGGTGGAAAAGGTTAGAGGTTTATCATGGCAATTTGGGAGGCTTGATGAATGAGTGGTAGGTACCGCGACATAGCGATAGCATCGAGACAACTAGCAGAGCAAAGATAGTAGTGAGATCCAAGGTGACGACCATCTTGCCTGAAATCCCGCTAGGAAGAAGAACGAGTCCATGAAGAAGACGAACGGGCGTAGTCGAACCAAGTGCAGTCGAATGAATCCTCACGATCGCAACATAACAGGAACTATCGAGAAGAAGCACAACCGGAAAGAAGCAAACAACACGGTAAACACACAACACATAACATGACAAGATGCATAATCAAGTATGATGCATGACAAGTCTACATGATGCTACTCATGGCAAGAGATGATGCATACAAGAACTCCACATCAAAACAAGTTTAAATGAGGCCGAAAACAACTTTTAACAATTCCGGAAAGTCCTCATATGCAAATTTCGAAATTGGTCCAGATCTGAATAGAACATTATGTTGAAGTTGTTAAGTAGGCATGTATACAAGCTTGTTGCACTCACTACGAAGCATATCATGGCATGAAAATTCAACCAATAGTAAGACGGCATGTTTGTGCAACTACTCATGGCAAGTACATGGTCATAGGATGCATAGAACACTAGCAATTCACATGGCAAAAATGAATTTACTGTTAACAGGCTGACAGAAACATTATTTAGCAAATTTATAGCATGATAACAACAAGCTACAGCAAGCCATAATTTCAAACAAGGACATGGATGGATAGAGCATAACATGTTCTACAAAACATGATTACTGATGATCTCCAGATTATGCATATATTTGATGGTAGCATCAAGTAAACATGACATCACAATATAACAGTTTCAGACTTAGTATAACAGTAAGAGCAAGTAGGTCACTTTGCAAGCTTGTGCTAGTCACCACAAGGCATATCAAAATAAATGGATTACATCACTTCAAAGATGGAATTATTACGCTCTTAAAATATGTAGACATGATGCTCAAAAGAAAATCACAAAAAATGCTATGAAAAAGACAAAATTACATGTTACAGCAGTTTTCAGCAGATTATATCACTTAGCAGTTTTGCAACGATGATAATGGCATCAAGACGAAAAATAACATGAATGCAAATGCAACCATCATGTAGAGCATCCAGAGATGAGCATTTTGACATATGATACGCTCAAATCGGAGCAACAAGAACAAAGTTATGTCATGACAAAGTTGCGCACATAATATAGCAGATCTGGGGATGGGCGAATTTCACCTCGCGAGAAGTTGGACGGGGCGATGCGGGATGGAGTGGTGCGGGACGGGGCGCCGTATTTGGATCGCGGGGCGGGTGGATCTGGTCCCGATGCGGGGTCAACGCGGGGCCGGCGAGGGGCGGCGGATCCGTGCCGGATTTTGCCGGATCCGGCCAGAGACGGAGACGGCGCGGAGGCGGGCGCCGGCGGCGTGGCGGCCGGCGACGAGGTGCGGTGGCGGGGAGGCGCGGGACGACGGCGGCGGCGAGGCGCGCGGTGGCGTGCGGCGTGGTGGGCGGCGGCGCACGGCGAGATGGCCGTGGTGATCGGCGGCGGGGCGCGCGGGGGCGAGCGCTCGGGCGCGGGCGGCGAACGGGCTCGGCGGGCCCGCGATGGGCTCGCAGGGCCTGTGGCGGCGGTGCGCGGTGGAGAAGGCGACGGGGCCACATGGCGCGCTATGATTGGGCGCGGGCGGCGGCGCGGACGTGTCCGGCGCCGGGCGGATGCGTCCGGCGGCGAAGAAGGAGGTAGGCTAGGGTTTTACCCGAGATTTGTGGAGGGGGGACTTATTTACAGGTAGAGGGAGCTAGGAGAGTGCTATTGAGGTGCGGTTTTCGCCCACACGATCGTGATCCAACGGCGAAGAGCATGGAGGGGGTTTAGATGGGCTAGTGGGCTGTTGTGGAGGGGTGCTGGGCTGCAAAGAGAGAGGGGTCCGGCGGTTAACGCGCTTAACCGTTGGGGCATCAAACCACCTCCAAATGGAACAAATTTTTGACAGGCGGTCTACCGGTGATATACCAAGAACACTCGTCAACTCTCGGCCCATTCCAAGAACGTTTTTCTCCCGCTCAAGAAACAAGATCTGGGAGGTGCGACAGGTACGTGTGAGAGTGTCGGATTCCGAAACGGACAACGGAGAAAACTGGGAGACCCGGACGGATGCAAGTTTTGAAAAACATGCAGATGGAATGCAAATGATCACATGGCAAAGAGCAACACGCAAGCAAATGACATGGTGATGACAGCGAATAAACGGAAGACACCTGGCGCATCGGACTCGGGGCGTCACAACTCTCCTCCACTAACAGAAGATCTCGTCCCGAGATCTTGGGAACAAGACGGAAGAAAAAGAGGATGAGGTGAAATAAGAGCGCAAGAGAGAAGATGAACAAGGTCGAGAGCACTCGGGAAGAAAAGAGGAACAATGATTATGACTAGAATCAAAAGCTCAAGGAATAACATAGATTCTGAAACCACTCTGGTTAGAAGGAGATAGAAAAGGAATAAGAAAGACAGAATTGGGCAGCACTCCGGTTGAAAACGGAAGGAATAGAACATGAACTTGAGAAGATGGACCGATACTTGACGAGAGGGACAACACAATGCCTCCGGAAGAATTGAAAGAGTGTAATGAAAAGAACGGAGAAGAAAATGACAACTTCTACCACAATTGAGTTTGAAAAGCATCCTTGCAAGGAAGGATTGAACGGAGTTGTTGGAAATTCAACAATGAAAAGAATAAGCTTGTTGTGGACTTATTGGAAACATCTCAAAATTATGAGGTGATAACCGGCCACAATGGAAATGATTGAATATCTGAGAAGAATGAAGAAATGCAAAACTCCACTTCAAAAGAATGCGGAGAATTAATTGCACCTTGAGACGCAAGAAGAAAAGATACTTGAGAATTAAATCGTTAACGAATCACCGTGAAGAACTCCAGTAACAAAAGGATAATGAGATAGAATTGAAGGATTAAAAAAACAAGATGACACCTTGCGATGATTTAGATTGAGCTTCGCGACGAGACAAGCGAGAAACTTGGAACTCCGGAAAAGAAAAGACGAACAACTTAGGAGCGAGAAATTATTCACCATGAACAATCTCCGAAGGAAGGAATTACTTCACCACGATGAAGTAAGAATAAGAATTACGTTATGCTTATCCTCATCAAATTTAAATGATGACAAACGGATTTGGCATGCAACTTATTCCTCTTGAAAAGGATTGAAGATAGATATAGCACATACTTGGGAAGGTCTTCAACGAATCACTGGTAGGATTGGAAAGAATGAATGGATTGATACGATAACAACGGAAAATGAATCTTGAACGAACCACCGTAAGAATTTGAAAATGAATGAAGAAATAGAATTCCTCGCCGAGAAGAATTAGAAAATGGTCGAAGATACTTGAGGGAATTAAGATGCAAGAGAACGAAGAGATCGTGAACTGATTAAAGAATGCTTGAACGAAGCACCAGTACAAATATGGAAACGAACGAAGTGGCATCAGTTTAGAATAATTGGAGAACGAAGCTGAAAACTTGGAACGAAGAAATATTCTGAAATGGAGGCCTCTAGATAATCGAAACAGAAAAAACAACTCCTGAAATACTCCGGGTGGGTAAGAAAAGAATCGCATGATTGGAAACAATTTGAGAGGATAACATCAAGCTAGCGCCATGAATCTTCGAGAGAACGGACAAGATTTAGAGAAACTCTTCTTCGATCTTCAAATGCTGAGGATGACGACGAGAACCAAGGATTGTTGAGATACTCCGGGAGAATGAAAAGCGAAGTGGTTGAGGCAACAACGGAAATAATTTGAAATCGATCTTGGAAAAGCATCTGACTGATGAAATTCATTCTTTTGTCAAACTTCGAAAGGAATTTGAGGATAACTCCGGAAATATTAAAAGAGTCAGGTAAGATCCTGGGAAAAGACCTATGGGTTAGGCCCCACTCAAAGAAACACCGTTGAGAAAGATTGAAGAAGAGATGATGCACCGGAACAATTCAAAGACTTATGAGGTGATATCCTCGAATTAATTAGAATGCAAAAACGAATCTTCTGAGATGTCTTCAGCACTCCGGAATGATTAAGTGGTGAGAGACGAACGAGCAAGGGGAAACATTTGAGCTAAGGAAAGTAATATGATCAACCCGAAAAGCTTGAATTGAATCCACCGGAAAAGAAAACGAGCACGAAGAATGCCGTACTAGGCGAGAATTCACCGGTCGAAACAATAGAGGACGGAATGAAAGGCTTCACATGAATAAAAAAGATGGTCGATTAGAGGCTTCAGACTCTGGGAAGAAAAGGGGTGGGAGGGCGGGAAAAAACAAAGGCAACTTGGAACGGGGAACCGATGAATAGCTTGAAGAGCAAAGCACCGGTTGTAATAATTGAGGAAAGAATGTAGAGGCTTCGCACGAGTAGGATGGATACTCGATTATGGACTCTGGCTCCGAGAAGAAAAAAGGGTGGGCGGGTGGGAAAAAGACAACTTCGGACGACATTGTCTATCTTCGGACGGGGAAACAACATCGTTGAGAAAGAACTGAGGATTGGTCTTGAAAAAAACAAAGAGGGTCGAATCAACTCGAAGAAAAGTGGACCAGTTGAACAAAGGATAGACAATGAACGAAAAGGCCTGCGTGATCCTAAAGAAAATTTTTGAAGGGGAAGAGGAGTAAGTCAAAAACACCTACGTCACGATTCCTTACCAGAGCGATGAAGGGGATAAGGAGCAAAAAGAATTTCTACTCTCCGATATAACTAGACTCCGAAAACAGTTTTCTTCTAGACTCGACAACGGCCAAACTACGATCAAACAAGGCGGCTCCTATGGTCGGTCGAGGCTCTGATACCAACTTGTCACGCCCAATATGTGATCCTATCCGAGAGGAACTCAAAGGTCCCACCAAGGATAGAGCCGCATATTGAAGACACTTTTGCAAGGTGGATATCATTACATCGTACCATTACATAATAGTTGGGGGTACATACAAAGGCATACAATTGGCTCACAATACATTAAACATCATACATGAGAATAACATCCGACTACGGATGAAACGCAAACAGGAACTCAAATGACATCCACCCTACTAGCCCAGGCTGCCGACCCGGAACCTATCCCCTGATCGAAGAAGAAGCAGAAGAAGAACTCCAAAACAAGCAAACATTGCTCTCATGTCGGATCATCGCATGACCTGTACCTGCAATTGTTGTTGTAGTAATCTGTGAGCCACGAGGACTCAGCAATCCCATTACCATGGGTATCAAGACTAGCAAAGCTTAATGGGTATGGAAAGGATAAGTGGTGAGGTTGCAGCAAGCGGCTAAGCATTGTATGGTGGCTAACTTAAGAGTACAAGAGTAAGATGAGAAACTACGCAAACGATCGAAAACTAGTAATGATAAAGAAGTGATCCTGAACTACTTATGAATCAAACATAACCCCACTGTGTTCTCTTCTCGAACTCACTCGAAAAGAGACGGTCACGATTACACACGCGGTTGGTGTATTTTATATCGGATCTGGTGTCAAGTTCTCTACAACCGGATATTAAAAATTCCCATCTGCCACATAACCGCAGGCATGGCTCTTGAAAGTTTAAACCCTGCAGGGGTGTCCCAACTTAGCCCATGACAAGCTCACGATCCGCGGAGACAATCCTCCATCGCGGGACAACCCGATCAGACTCGGAATCCCGGTGCACAAGACATTTCGACAATGGTAAAACAAGTCCAGCAAGACCTCCCGATGTGCCGACACCCTGATAGTAGCCGCGCGTATCTCGTCTCAGGCCACGACGGATGAGCAACATGTACAGGTGCCAAAATACCCCAAGTTGCCAAGGGGCGGCCCCGCACAGTGCTCTAGTTTGGGCCAACACCAACAACACTGGTCCCCTGTATTATGTGGAATTAAGAATCCTCGGGTTCATGATGCCCTATGCCAATTAATTATTTAGTTCAACATTATTATGTTGGCAAAAGGTAAAACCAATGTTGGGCCTTGCTGGAAGAGTTTTATTCAAAGCGAACTGTTAAGAGGGGCCCATAAACCCCGACCGTGTTAGGAACGCAAAATCAAGGAACATATCACCGGTATGACGAAAACTAGGGCGGCAAGAATGGAACAAATCACCAGGCAAAAGACCAAGCCTTCCACCCTTTACCAAGTATATAGACGCATTAATTAAATAAGAGATATTGTGATATCCCATGATATCCATGTCCCAACATGGAACAACCTGCACTGCACCTGCAACTAGCAACGCTATAAGAGGGCTGAGCAAGCGATAACATAGCCAAACAACGGTTTGCTGGGATGGCGGAAAAGGTTAGAGGTTTATCATGGCAATTTGGGAGGCTTGATGAACGAGTGGTAGGTAGTGCGACATAGCGATAGCATCGAGACAACTAGCAGAGCAAAGATAGTAGTGAGATCCAAGGTGACGGTCATCTTGCCTGAAATGCCGCTAGGAAGAAGAATGAGTCCATGAAGAAGACGAACGGGCGTAGTCAAACCAAGTGTAGTCGAACAAATCCTCACGATCGCAATGAAACAGGAACTATCGAGAAGAAGCACAACTGGAAAGAAGCAAACAACACGGTAAACACACAACACATAACATGACAAGATGCACAATCAAGTATGATGCATGACAAGTCTACATGATGCTACTCATGGCAAGAGATGATGCATACAAGAACTCCACATCAAAACAATTTTAAATGAGGCCGGAAACAACTTTTAACAATTCCGGAAAGTCCCCATATGCAAATTTTGAAATTGGTCGAGATCTGAATAGTACATTATGTTGAAGTTGTTAAACAGCAAGTTTAAATGCATCAAGATGATCTACATGTCTTTCTAGTCAAGTTACATATAAGGTTCATTAAATTCGGAGTTACGGCCTAGAAGATATGAGCTAAACAAGTTACACATGACATTGATGCGAAATACATACAAACATCAAACAAACACACTCAAAACATGGATGCAACAAGACATGATAAAACTACATGCAAAACCAAGCAAGTTTCATATAGGACATGATCGAAACAGAGCAACGGTTCAACACATACACTTGAAACAAGATGAGAATCTGCCCAAAACAGCAAGTAGGCACTTAGCAAGCAAGGAAACAACATGCTACAGGAATCATATGGGCATCAAATTGATATGCACTTAAAGTACAGATAACATGATTCAATTATCATCAAGGTTTAGGTTTATAAGCATCAAGATTAATCCAACATGATCAAAGCAAAAGGCAACTTTATAACACAGATTCATGACGAGGGAAAAACTGGGCAGACATGTGCAGAAACAGAATTAAGTAGGCATGTATACAAGCTTGTTTCACTCACTACGAAGCATATCATAGCATGAAAATACAACCAACAGTAATATGGCATGTTTGTGCAACTACTCATGGCAAGAACATGGTCATAGGATGCATAGAACACTAGCTATTCACATGGCAAAAATGAACTTACTGTTAACAGGCTGATAGAAATATTATTTAGCAAATTTAGAGCATGAGAACAAGAAGCTACAGCAGGCCATAATTGCAAACAAGGACATGGATTGATAGAGCATAACATGATCTACAAAACATAATTAAAGAGCATCTCCATATTATGCATAGATTTGATGGTAGCATCAAGTAAACATGGCATCACAATATAACAGTTTCAGACTTAGCGTAACAGTAACAGCAAGTTGGTCACTTTGCAAGCTTGTGCTAGTCACCACGGGGCATATCAAAATAAATGGATTACACCACTTCAAATATGGCATGATTATGCTCCTAAAACATGTAGACATGATGCTCAAAAGAAAATCATATAAAATGCTATGAAAAAGACAAAATGACATGTTACAGCAGTTTTCAGCAGATTATATCACTTAGCAGTTTTGCAATCATGATAATGGCATCAAGATGAACAATAACATGAATGCAAATGCAACCATCATGTAGAGCATCCAGCGATGAGCATTTTGACATATCATACACTCAAATCGGAGCAACAAGCACAAAGTTATGTCATGACAAAGATGCGCACATAGTATAGCAGATCTGGGGACAGGTGAATTTCACCTCGCGAGAACTTGGACAGGGCGATGCGGGATGGAGCGGTGCGGGACGGGGCGCCGTGTTTGGATCGCGGGGCGGGTGGATCTGGTCCCAACGCGGGGCCGGCGAGGGGCGGCGGATCTGGCCGGAGACGGCGACGGCGCGGAGGCGGGCGCCGGCGGCGCGGCGGCCGGCGACGAGGTGCGGTGGCGGGGAGGCATGGGATGACGACGGCGGCAAGGCACGCGGCGGCACGCGGCGAGGTGGGCGGCGGCGCACGGTGAGGTGGCGGTGGTGGTCGGTGGCGGGGCGCGCAGGGGCGAGCGCTCGGGTGCGAGCGGCGAACGGGCTCGGTGGGCCCGCGATGGAGAGGGCGACGGGGCCATGTGGCGCGCTATGATTGGGCGCGGGCGGCGGCGCGGACGTGTCGGCGCCGGGCGGACGCGTCCGGCGGCGGAGGAGGAGGTAGGCTAGGGTTTTACCCGAGATTTGTGGAGGGGGGACTTATTTATAGGTAGAGGGAGCTAGGAGAGGGCTATTGAGGTGCGGTTTTCGCCCACACGATCGTGATTCAACGGTGAAGAGCTTGGAGTGGGTTTAGACAGGCTAGTGGGCTGTTGTGGAGGGGTGCTGGGCTGCAAAGAGAGAGGGGTCCGACGGTTAACGCAGTTAACCGTTCGGGCATCAAACGACCTCCAAATGGAACGAAATTTGACAGGCGGTCTACTGGTGATATACCAAGACCACTCATTAACAACTCTCGGCCCATTCCGAGAACGTTTTTCTCCCGCTCACGAAACAAGATCTGGGAGGTGCGACAGGTACGTGTGAGAGTGTCGGATTCCGAAACGGACAACGGAGAAAATTGGGAGACCCAGACAGATGCATGTTTTGAAAAACATGCAGATGGAATGCAAATGATGACATGGCAAAGAGCAACACGCAAGCAAATGACATGGTGATGACGGTGAATAAACGGAAGACACCTGGCGCATCGGACTCGGGGCGTCACAGTGGCCCACGAGGCAAGGCGCCAGTTGGTCCTGGCAGAGGAGGTGCCAGACCCTCGCGAGCTCCCCGGACCTCCGGAGCCTCCCGGGCCTCAGGAGTCGGCTGGCCCGTGAGGACTGATCTCTGCAGCGCGTGTCTTCAGCTACTCCAACGCTTCTACAACGATCGTGACAGGTGACTTTTTGGTTTGTTCAGTTGAGGGCGCCCTCGGGCTGCATTATCCTCAAGCTATCAGGGCCCGCCCTGCAGCCTGTATTATTTTGCGCATGTATCAGAACTGGCTTCGCCTTTTATGAATTTCTTAAATATTGCAACCTTCATGCCCGGTGCTTCGCCACCATGAAAGTTATGCGCCCTCATAAACCAGCCCGCGACCGCCTCATGATTAAGGACTGGTACGGCATCTGTGCTCAGGTCCGTCCTTGCAGCGTCGCTAAACCCAAGTGGCCGAGCTCTGTCTCGTGGGCCAGCTCCCGTGCACGTCACCTCCCGTGGTCCTTGGTGCCTTGTTCTCGCATGAGCTAATTGAGGGTGGATGAGTCAGGGTGCGCGATCCGGTGCCTCGCCGCCACGGGAGCCATGCGCGGATTGTCTTTCTTTAGGATTGTTGCATGAGAATACTGGGCACGGCGTTTGTGCTCGGGTCCGTCCCTGCAGCGTCGATAAACCCAATGGCTGAGCTCTGCCTCGCGGGTCAGCCCCGTTCATGTCACCTCCTGGGGTCGTTAGTGTTTGGCCTTCACATGCGATGTCCTCCAGAGATTCACTCGGCGCAGGCCACCTCAACATCTCACAGGTTTCTTACAAGCGCCCCGCGCAAAAAATTCGGGCGCAACCCGCCTTGAGGTAGGGCCTGGTGAGTCCTGCGCTGGCTCACGAGTGCCCAGATACACCTCCTCCAGTTCTACCATGCTAGCCACGCGTATGAACGTGGCTGTACACGCCCAGGAGTCTCCCCCAGAGGGAACTCCCACCCATGCACCAGTGGAAGCCCCATGCTCCACGCTAGCGGACGACACAGTCAAGGAGCGACTATGCCCACGCACCAGTGGAAGCCCCATGCTCCGCGCTGGCGGACGACACGGTCGAGGAGCAGCTATGCCCACGACAAAGTGGAAGCACCATGCTCCGCGCTGGTGAATAAACAACTGAGGGCCCCTTCGTGGCCGCATCAACCTCAGGACAGCCTCTCGGCTCTTCGTCTGGTAGCACCCCACAGCTTTCCCCTCAGGAGGACCATGCGAGGGGGCTGGACACGGGGGCTGTGCTCAGGCCACGCCTGGCATACGCCACCCTACCAGGTACAGACACCTGGTCTTCTCGCGTTCCCCCCAGGTGAAAGCTGGTGAGCAAAGGTATGGAGGACTCCGGATTAGCTTGGATGACTGCTCGCTTTCCTTCATGAGGGCCGTTCGTACGTCAAGGGGGACCCCTGAGCATCGCGACTCAGGGGCCTCACTGGTCTCGTAGCCCCTCACCCCTTGGTCTCGTCCTGGTGATCTAGACGCCCCAACGACAGTCGAGGTACGCGCGGGGCTGGGCCCTGCCGACGCAGAACATTGAGGCTGTTCGTACATCAAAGGGGACCCTTGAGCATCGTGACTCAGGGGCCTCACTAGTCACGTAGCCCCTCGCCCCTTGGTCTTGTCCTGGTGATCCAGACATCCCAACGGCGGACGAGGTATGTGCGGGGCTGGGTCCTACCGATGAAGAACGCTAAGGCAAATACAAAGGAAACCAAGGACGAAAAGGAAATCGCGGAGTTCTAGCAGTTATAACAAAACACACAGTGTTTCACAAATTCAAGCAGAAAGTTTATGCCTCCACGAGGCACAGTAAATGGTTGCAGGAATAAAAGTCAGGAGGAAGCGCCACCACCGCCTTGGCCATCACCAGCACTCGCCCTAGCCACTGGAAGCCCGTTGTCAACGTCACTGCCGCCGTCGTCACCGCCACCCCCAGCTTACGCTGCTGGAGCCCCAGGGTCGGGGACACAGAGGAACTTCTTGAGCAGGGCGTCTACGTGATCCTTCACGGCCTCCGCAGCAGTGTCGCGGGACTCAAGAGCTACCGAGTGGATCAGCGCGCCGAGGTCGAAGCTTGGGTCCTGGAGGTAGAGATGGCTGAAGATGTGTGTCGCGGCCGCTGTGAAAAGCGAGCGACACTCCACCTCCAGGAAGGAGTCCACCATAGCGGCAGCACCCTTGAGCTAATTGGCGAGCTTGGGGAGAAGCCCTGCCAAGCCATCTTCAGGGGTCGCCAGCGGCTCTGCGTATCCTTTCCCGCAGATGGAACGCAACGCCTTGTGAAACCTGAGCTCGAGGGCAAGGAAGGTCTCGCGGTCCGTGGCTGCCCTCTGCTCGACAGCAATGAGGGCCTTCTCCCTGGTCTCCAGCTGGGCTGTTGTCTCGGAGACATGCCGGGCATGGGACGCCTGGGCTTCGTCCGCCTCCGCCTTCAGTTTGGCTAGGCGGTCCCGCTCTGTTGCCTGGTCGGCGGTCACTTGGGAGAAGGATGGAGTTGGGTTGAAGATGCAGGGCCTGAACCTGGTAGTGGTGGAGGACGGCGGTGAAGAACTCGGAGAAAGACGAGACGAGCCCCGCAAAGATGCTGTGGATGAAGAAGGGGTAGAACATCTCCGCCAAGGTCCTTTGCTCGGCGGAGCCGGCCAGGAGCATGGTCTCCTTCCACTCATTGTGGTCGCTCTCCGTCAAAGGGAGCGCAGCGGCAAGGTGCCTCTCTTCGATGATGGACGACGTGCCGAGGGCCGGCGCAGGAGAGGGGGAAGGGCTTGCAGCCTGTGCAGCCGGCTTCGTCTTCCCGGACGCCATTCGTGAGATCTTGAAGGAAAATGGGGAGCGCGGCCGGATCTGGAGATGTTCTCGGCTGGGAGAAAGGGGATCTGGAGCAAGGCGAAAGGGAAGCAATGATGGCATGATAGCAGGCGCCAGTCTTTTGTAAGCCTGGCCAGCTGCCGAGGCGGCGTGGGGAAGCGGAGATGCCCATGTCTCGTCAAGCACCATGCATCAGCCTGGCCTGCAGGAGATTGGGGCCCACGGCTCTTTGCCCTTGCCCCTTGGCTTCGCCTCGAAGCCATGTCCGAGCTCGCCTTGGGCCCGAGGGCTACTGTCGGTGTTCTTGGAACTAGGGTACCCAGACTTGCCTCCCTGCGGCCCATAGCATGGCTCCATCAGCGGCCTGGTACGGCCCATCTGCAAGATCGCCAAGACAAGACCCTCGCAAGGGGCCAAGCCTCACGAGGCAGATGACACCAAGACCTCCCGAGGGAGCGGCCTCCCCAGGTGGCCTCCCGAGGAGTGAAGATTTCTATGCAGGTACCTACTCTCGCGGTCTGTGGCTACCCTCTACTCGGCGGCAATGAGGGCCTTCTCGCTGGTCTCCAACTGGGTTGTTGTCTCGGAGACATGCCAGGCATGGGACGCCTATGCTTCGTCCGCCTCCGCCTTCAGTTTGGCTAGGCGATCGCGCTTTGTCGCCTGGTTGGCGGTCAGTTTGGCCAGCTTGGTGTCTCCATCGGCGAGCTTAGCCTCACGGGCCTTGAGGCCCTCCTCCTGTTGGCGGAACCACGACGTAGCCATGGCTTGCAGCTCCTGAAGGGCCTTCAAGCTCTCCTCCGCCTCCCTGCAGCGCTTCGCGGCAGACATAGCCTCATCCTGCACTGTGTCGCGAGATGCCCTGGCATCGGCGGCCTCCTTCCTGTTCTCGGCGTTGGCGGCTTCAGCCCGGCTCCAGGCCTTCTCAATGGAGGAGTTGGCCTGGGCCCACCCCGAGAGAAGCCCCAGGCGCTCCCTCACAAAGCACCTGTCGGCATCTTGAAGGTCCGCCCAAAGTCGACCAAGCGCAACGTAGGCCTCGTCTAGGGCCCTGGGCCTGACCAAGGGGCCGCAGTTCGCAAGCGCAAGGGTTCGAGGAGAAGGCGGCGTGAGCGCAGTGAGGTGCTCCGTGGCTCCGGAGGAGCTGGCGAGGTCGGCTTTGGTGGCCGTGGGCTCAGAACCTTGCCCGAGCTCAACGGGCACAGACAGCTCCGCTGCCTGCTAGCCCACAGGGACCGGCTCCTCTAGGGGCGGCACCACCATGTCCTGAGGGGCCCGCTCCGTCCCCCGCCCGCACCGGAGTCGCTGAGCCCGCGGCAAGGGACGGCATCTCCGGAGCCCGAGCTTCCTCCTTCCTCTTCTTCACCACGACATCCACCCTGGTGATCAAGGCAGGAGCGCTGTCAGCACGGAGCAAATATACGCTAAACAGAAACAAGGTAAGATGCTTACTCGTTGGGATCGATGTACGCCCTCCTCTTCACCTTCTTAGCCAGGGTGGGGGCACCCCCGCTCTTCCTTGGCGCGGCCTTGGTCGGGCTGGGGGAGTTGGCGAGGCACTTTTTGGCCGGCCTCGAGGCGGCGCTGCCTATCAAGGCGGAGGAGTCGCCCTGAGGGGCCGCAGCATGAAGGACCGTGTCCGCCCCGGTAGCAAGCGGGGTGCCCCTTGGAGGAGGCGCTGCCCCGCTCTTCTTCGGCGTCGCCTGGCCCGGCCTGCCGAGGGCCCGATGGTGGCCCCCGACCTCGTGAGGACCCCAGTGGAGCGCGGGGATTTCACGGCCGGGGGCTCGTCGGCGTCGTCGTCGGAGAAGCCACGGCTGAGTTCGCCTCGTGACGGGGGAAAGATCTCCGTTAAGTCATCCTTGGTCGCCTCCGAGTCCTCCTTGCCTTCTTCGCCGATGCTGTTGCTGGAGGACACTGGCACCGGGGCGTTGGGGTGCTCAGGTGACGCGGGCCCCAGCTCATTAAGACGGGCATGGCGGCGACCAGCGCCTCCCTGTCGGCACGGTGGTACAGCGGGGCGTAGGCCTCCGAGAGGTTGCCCGGCTCCCCCTCGAGTAGGGTGTTCATGGCCTTGTCCAGCTCCTCGCTCATCAAGCCCTTCGAGCGCAGCCTGATGTCGTCCGTCGCGCCCTGGTACTCCCACATGGGGCGCGTGTGTGACTGGAGCAGGGCCAGGCACCGCACAAGGAACTCCTTCACGAGCATGCCCCCCGTCAGTGCCCTGGCGTCCAAATCTGCGGTCATCCTCCTCAGGACAGGCGCTGCCCGGGGGTCGGAGAACTTCTCGTGACCCCACCTATTGAGCTTCTCCGGCAGCTGGGTCGGCAGTTCTAGCTGCGCGTTGAGGCCTTTGGCGTCCGTGAAGACCCACCGGCGCCGGAAGTTCTCCACCTTCTTCCCGGTCCTCATGAGCACGTTGTTCTTGTGGACCACGACAAAGGACACGCAGCCGGAGCGCTGGGCCAGATCGTGCAGCCACAGGTAGAAGAAGTGCCGGAGGAGCAGTACAAAGGGCTTCACGCCCACGAATGCCTCACAGTAGAAGGCAAAGATGGACAGGAGAAGGATGGAGTTGGGTTGAAGATGAAGGGCCTGAACCTGGTAGTGGTCGAGGACGGCGGTGAAGAACTCGAAGAAAGGCGGGACGAGCCCCGCAAAGACGCTGTGGAGGAAGAAGGGGTAGAACGTCTCTGCCAAGGTCCTTTGCTTGGCAGAGCCGGCCAGGAGCATGGTCTCCTTCCACTCATTGTGGTCGCTCTCCGTCAACGGGAGCGCAGCGGCAAGGTGCCTCTCTTCGGTGATGGAGGACGTGCCGAGGGCCAGCGCAGGAGAGGGGGAAGGGCTTGCAGCCTGTGCAGCCGGGTTCGTCTTCCCGGACACCATTCGCGAGATCTCGAAGGAAAAGGGGGAGCGCGGCCGGATCTGGAGATGTTCTCGGCTGGGAGAAAGGGGATCTGGAGCAAGGCGAAAGGGAAGCAATGATGGCACGATAGCAGGTGCCAGTCTTTTGTCAGCCTGGGCAGTTGCCGAGGAGGCGTGGGGAAGCGGAGACGCCCACGTCCTGTCAAGCACCACACGTGAGCCTGGCCCGCAGGCGATTGGGGCCCGCAGCTCTTTGCCCTTGCCCCTTGGCTTTGCCTCGAAGCCAAGTCCGAGTGCGCCTTGGGCCCGAGGGCTACTATCGGCGTTCTGGGAACCAGGGTACCTAGACTTGCCTGCCCGCGGCCCACAGCGTGGCTCCATTGGTGGCCTGGTACAGCCCATCTGCAAGATCGCCAAGACAAGACCCTCGCAAGGGGCCAAGCCTCGTGAGGAGGATGACACCAAGACCTCCCGAGGGAGCGGCCTCCCCAGGCGGCCTCCCGTGGAGCGGAGATTTCTATGCAGGTACCTAGCCTCATGAGGCTATCATGACGCAGGCAATGATGACCAAGGCAGGCGGGCGCCAGCGGGCGCAGAGAAGGCAGTTTCCTCTTTGGTGCTAAGGAGGCAAGGACAGACATGGGTTCCCAAGGAATCTGGCAAAGGTTTCCATTCCGGTGCAACGAGACCAAGGCCACCAGCACGACAGGACGGATGTCATCACCGAGCCCACCGCTACGTCACGACCAGAAGCTTTGCAGGCGAAGACCACCTTTCATCAAGATAAGATGTACTACTTGTCCCCTTTCAAATTGGCCGCTGTGGGATCCCTTCTCGCCTATGTTTTGGGGGAATAGGACCGAGGCCACTATAAATATAGGTTAGCCACCACCATAGAAGGGGAGAGAGCATCCGAGCATCCGATCCCCCTCACCCATAGACCTCATGATGTTGCTCATCCCTTGTACTAGTCCATCCTCAGCCCCTCGTGAGGCCAATCCACCACAAAGTAGGACTAGGGTCTTACACCGCAAGGTTGCCCGAACCTGGGTAAACTGCTGTGTTCATCTTCTTCCTTGTTCGTGTGAATCGAGCTAGGCCGTGGGGCGACGAGCTGGTTGGCTGGATAGGTTGAGTTCTTCGCACACGCCCCAGAGTTTGAACCTTTCTTGGGTCTGCGAAGCCCTGAATCCGACACATGCCAACCCTCACTTAACCTGATCACTAACTACCTTATATGTGTTGTAGGGAAACAATGGGAAGCACTGAGGTTTATAATCGAGGTTTGCACATGCATGGTCCTTTGTCTAATAGCACATTATTGTGCAATTGCATGATCCATTCTAATATTTAGGTTTTTAACTATTTGGTCTTGCACATGTAGGTCCTGCTGTCAGAGGTTTTTACCCACTGTTCGACCATTTTTGCATATTGGGAAATGAGTTGTCCTTGAGTATCAGTCAAGTCAAGAAACTCAGAAATATTGTTAGGATAAAGAAATTAGCGACAAAAAATAACAAGATCTTTGTCTGCACATTGAAGAAGATATCAGTTCACAACAGTATGGTACTAACTATTATACCTTGCCTTTTCTATTCCTTTGCGTCGTTTCAAATCTAGAGAAGATATTTATGCATATCCTTGTTTTCAAGCCTTTCCAAAGCAGTTCGCTGATGATTACCTCTCAAACCACCTGTATGGTCAGGAGGCGAGGAAGGTATTCATACAATACCCACGGTTCAATATTAAAGTCTTCTTAAAGAGGACGAAGGATGGACGGTTAATCATCCATAGGCATTGGCCTAAAGTTGCAAAGACTATCAACATCAATGAAGGCTCAATATTCGCCTTCCGCTTCAGCAGTTGTCCAGATGAGATTCATCTGTCTATGTACCGTCTATGATGCTAATTTCGATAGGTTATAGATGTTGCATGTGAAACTTGGTGCTGGTGCAGTTGTGTAATGGGGTAGCTAAGTGCTGAAGCTATATGATGTTGTACTCTGATGTATTTCAATTATGAAATCCTGCTTCCTTAATACGAAAATGAAATATATTGTGTGCTTAATATGAAATGTCAATTAGATTAATAAATGGATTATTAATAATAGGCCAATTAGCCTGCTGATTGGGTTTTTCTCTTGCAAAAGGTTATTGAGAAAACACCGTGGGCGATGACCTCAGATAACGCACACAATTTCTAGGAATAAAACGTGTTAGATCAATGAACAATCGCACACGACTTCCTCTTGAAAACTGTTTGCGTGATGCCACCATGCACAAATGTTTACCACATAAAAAGTGTGTGTGATGGAAAGCCTATGCCACACAATTTCTTGTACGCACAGTGTGTGATGCATTCAATAACGTAAACGGTAAAATTGTTAATATCATCTGCAATGGCAATGCTATCATAAACGATTTAATGGGGAAAATTGTATGTGTTGTACGTACGAACATAAACGTTTTCCCTCGATTGGCTGTGTGGGATGTACATACGAACAACAACGTACTTCTTGGGTTGACTGTGTGGGATGTACATATGAACGGAAACATATTCCTTGGATTGACTGTGTGAAATGTACATACGAACAGAAACGTTTGTCTGGGAGTGACTGTGTGGGATGTACTTATGACCGGAAATGATTGGGCCTGTATAATTATATATTTTAACACAACTGTAGTATATCGTATTTGATCGCTCGCCTGTCGCACACGAGCTCATTTTGCCCAGCGTGTGTGACCGGAGGGCCTATCCCCGACGGTTTCTGGGTCGTGTGGGAAGGACCCCCGTATCGCCCACACTCACTTGGCGACGGTTCAAAATGCCGTCGAGGAAAGGGGTTAAAACCGTTTGTATAGCACCTCGATGTACCAGTGTATGATAAAGATCATGATGCTTTCTTGTTCATATTTTATTTTTATCGACACCTCTCTCTCTAAATATGTGGTCATAATTATTGGTTTCGATTATCGCTTGAGGCAAGCAAGGTCTAAGCTTGGAGGACTTAATACGTCCATTTTGCATCATGTTTTTCTAGTATTATTTATTGTATTTTGGATTGTTATTTCACTTTCTGATGCAATTCTTATGCCTTTTCTCTCTCATTTTCCAAGTTTCACATGAAGAGGAGGATTGCCGACAACTGTACTTCCGGACCGGAAATGGCTACAGCGGAGATAGCTATTCTGCACAACTCCAAATGACCTGAAAATTGATGGAGAACTATTTTGGAATATATAAAAAATATTGGTGAAAGAAATATCAGAGGGGGACCTACCAGGAAGCCACAAGCCTGGGCAACGCGCCCTACCCCCCTAGGCGCCCCCGAGCATTAGGGGGCACTGGCAGGCCTCCGGGGCCCATCTTCCCCTATATGATGCCATTTTCCCTAGAAAAAAATAAGAGGAAGACTTTCGGGAGGAAGCACTGCCATCTCGAGGCGGAACCTGGGCAAGAGCACTTTTGCTCTCAAGTGGAGCAATTTTGCAGGGGACACTTCCCTCCTGGAGGGGGAAATTGAAGCCATCGACATCACCAACGATCCTCTCATCATGGGAGGACCAATCTTCATCAACATCTTCACCAGCATCATCTCATCTCAAACCCTAGTTCATCTCTTGTATTCAATCTATGTCCCAAAACCTCAGATTGGTAACTGTGGGTTGCTAGCGGTGTCGATTTCATGTTGTAGTTGATGCTAGTTGGTTTATTTAGTGGAAGATTATATGTTCAGATCCTTGATGATATTCAATACCCCTCTAATATTGAACATGAATATGATTTGTGAGTAGTTACTTTTGTTCTTGAGGACATGGGTGAAGTCTTGTTATAAGTAATCATGTGAAGTTGGTATTCGCTCGATATTTTGATGATATGTATGTTGTAGCTTCCTTTAGTGGTGTCATGTAAACATTGACTACCTGACACTTCACCATACTTGGGCCTAAGGGAAGGCATTGTGGAGTAATAAGTAGATGATGGGTTGCTAGAGTTACAGAAGCTTAAACCCTAGTTTATGCATTATTCCATGAGGGGCTGATTTGGATCCATATGTTTCATGCTATGGTTAGATTTATCTTAATTCTTTTTTCGTAGTTGCAGATGTTTGCGAGAGGGGGTAATCATAAGTGGGTTGCTTGTTCAAGTAAGAACATCACCCAAGCACCGGTCCACCCACATATCAAATTATCAAAGTAGCGGACGTGAATTAACTAAACATGATGAACGTGACTAGATGACAATTCCCATGTGTCCTCAAGAGCACTTTGCTTTATATAAGAGAACTTTCCGCCTGTCCTTTGCTATAAAAAGGATTGGGTTACCTTGCTACATCTTTGTTACTATTGTAAACTATTGTTACTTGTTACCCGTTACGAATTACCTTGCTACAAAACTATCTATCACTGTTACTTACAACACTTGCAGAGAATACCTTCCTGAAAACCGCTTGTCATTTCCTTCTGCTCCTCGTTGGGTTTGACACTCTTACTTATTGAAAGGACTATGATTGATCCCCTATACTTGTGGGTCATCAGGGGTAATCATAAGTTGGTTGCTTGTTCAAGTAAGAACAACACCCAAGCACCGGTACACCCGCATATCAAGTTATCAAAGTAGCAAACATGAATCAGCTAAACATGATGAACGTGACTAGACGACAATTCCCATGTGTCCCCGAGAGCAATTTGCTTAATATAAGAGAACTTCCAGGCTTGCCTTTGCTATAAAAAGGATTGGGCCACCTTGCTTCACCTTTGCTACTATTGTTACTTGTTACCCATTACGAATTATCTTGCTATAAAACTATCTATAACTGTTACTTACAGCACTTGTAGAGAATACCTTGCTGAAAACCGCTTGTTATTTCCTCCTGCTCCTCGTTGGGTTCGGCACTCTTACTTTATTGAAAGGACTACAATTGATCACCTATACTTGTGGGTCATCAGTTGACAGATGAGCCAATAATGCTCCGTCACCGTCAAATTATTATCAAGGCATGTGTACAGACGCATGGTGTCAGCGGGATTCTTGTACTCCCAAGCTCTTCAGCCTCCCCTGTGTTGCAGAGGAGTGATCCGGCGGTGAGTAAAATCTGCTCCCACCATCTCTATGGTCAAGCTGACATCCTTGAGGCTGAGAAGACTGTACAGAGCTATCCCAAGCTAGGCGTCACTTGGTCCAACATTCCTCCGAGTGTTATTCTTCTGAATTCTCTGAGTTCTCAGATGGCAGAAAGATGGAATGTGCTCCTGCTTGATCCAACACTAGTCTGCTCTCCATTCATTCCACTTGGTGTGCAGTTTACCATCAAGATAGTGCTTTTTCATCCCTGTCCTTGGGATCCAAGTGACACTGCTGGAGAGAGCGTCGCTCTTGATCCGGGGGATGAAGAAATGGTGGAACAAAGCAACATTGGGCACTATCCCCAAGATTTTTTCATAGAAATGGGGAAAAATGGACATGCATGTGATGGCGTTGGGAGCAAAATCTAGCAAGCTAAAATTGTATGGTAGCATTACTTCCAGAAATAAATCTGAGAAGGGTGGAAAAAGCTTGCAGTAGAAATACTCAGCGAAGAAGTGGATTTTGTCGTCTGATCTTCGAGCTGATCCGGGAAGAACCTCTGTGGCTAGGTGATCCTTGGTTTTGCTCGACCAGACATATGCATATTTAATCGCCAGATCTTCTGCCGTGAGTGACGGCGGAAAAACGGTGTGCTCCCGCTGTTGTGTAGCTTTCTCGGCCTTTCTCCTCTCCGCTTATGGATCAACCTCCTTATTGTCCCTCTTTGATGCCATGATGACTGCTGGAAGAAGGAGTAGATGAATGGCGTGGGTGGAGCAGCATGGAGGTGGTGAGCTCTGTTCTTGCACAAGATTGAAGATAATGGAGGCGGATTGCTAGATTGGGAACGAAGGGTGTAAATGAGCAGCACCCTCGTGAGTACATTTTTATGGGGAAGGTGCGGGGACTAGATTTTTACCGTCCTACGTGGCTGCACTTTTTCAGGCGCACTACCCCTGGCAGCCGTTTTAGTCCACCTCTCCGACGTCCCGCATTTAATGTGTGTCGTGGGGGAGTGGTAAAAGAGATGATTACTACAGTTATCCTCTGCCACGCGTGCTTGTGACTGTTTGGGCCTAGCCTAATGATGCCTCGCATGCGTGTGTTGCCCAGGCCTGGGGGCTTGTCATGGGAAACCACGGCCACCTATGGGGCCATGAGCCCCTTTTGGTTTGGCAGGGGGATGGGCACGTTGCACAAAGAGCGGAAAAGCGTCGTGCAGCACGGCAGAGATGACACGGGCAGTCTTTACCCAGGTTGGGGCCGCCGTGAGGCGTAAAACCCTACTCCTGCTTTAGTGGATTGATGGTGGATAATGGTGGTAGACGTAGCACACTCGCTCGGCAAGGTCGCCCTGGGGCGAGAGTGGCTACGAGCGTATGAATATGCAAGGGTCCAACCCCTTCTACGGTCGCCATGGGCCTCCTTTCATAGATCAAGGGGTCACCACAGTGGCAAATCAGTCTTTGCATATTGATTAGATAGCTAACAGTGCTATCATACCTAACTCTGCAGGCTGGCAGAGCACATTAAATGCGCCGCTCGGTGTCACATCACAGCCCGCCCGGCAGGCCCTGCCAGGCTGTTTTGCCAGCTTCGCGCCTGCTCGTTTGACACGTCTCAGGATGGGTGTCATATGGAGGTGTTTGATGTAGGAAGTGGCTGCCATGTGGCAAAAAGCAGCCACTTAGTCACCTTGGAGCTCGACACCACTTTGATTAATGACTTGCGTCACTTGTGAGGTGAAGCGGTGTAGTGGCTTGCCTCCGCCAGCCCCAGCAGGCCTGCCGGGACGATCTGGGAGCTTGCTTCCGGGGCAAAACCCAACCCTGCCGGGCTCGCCTGCCCGGCAAGGTAGGCCCTTCCCTTAGCGATGCCTTGTTCCTTTGGCTCTCCTTGGCCTTCTCGACTTGCACTTGGATCCTTCAAAGGAATTGATCCTCCTTATTTGGTCTGATCTTGGTCTCGTAATCTTGTCTCTGGCCTATGCACAGTCCATGCAATGGACCCAGGGTCTATTGCACCGACAGGAGCCCCCGGGCCTGGCACGAACTCGCCGCTGGGCGTCATCGGGGCAGGCCCTAACCAGTGCATAGTCTGAAATGTAAGGGCGGCTCTGCCCTTTGAGATCTCCTTTGCTTCTTCATTAACCTGAGCTTGGGTCAGTTTTCGGTTTTCCCATGCGTCATGCAAAATGTTTAGGGGAGAAACTGAACCAAGATCTGTGGGCAGCCCACGCCCCACAATCACAGGGTAGGAAACTGCCATCCCACTTGCCTCCTGCCCCGGGACGCCTCCGCCACGTGTACCTCATGCATTGCATAGTGTAGGTGGTGGACGCGGAGGGCGCGGGAACGGGCGCCATGGCAGAAAGCCAGGCATCACCGAGTGGTGTAGAGGGGTGGCTCTGATTCCCCGAGCCATTGGAGGCGCAGGGGAACTGCATTGGAGGAGCAGGGCGGTCGCTAGCTGGACGAGAGGCCAGCCCCCTGCCTCGTTCTCCTATAAAAAGGGGGTAGGAGTAGTGTGTCTGCTCACACACCTTCCTTCTCCCTTTCAAAGCTTTCCTTGCTTGCCATGGTGAGGGGGCGAGGGCGTGGTGGTACTCCAGTGGTGGCGACGAGAACTTCTGCTCGACAGCGTCTCCCCCCTCCTCTTGATGATGTGGGGGCTGAACCCGCTGTGAGAGGAGGTGGAAGGGGGGCACGGCCGAGGTCGTCGCGGTGTACGCGGCCGAGGAGGCCGGGGCGGTGCCTCAATTGCACCTGCACTGGACGCTCCTCCCCCGATGGAAGGCCACATCGAAGATCAACCCTTGGAGTTCATCATCGGGCTGTATAAGCCTCCGCGTGGCCACCTCCGCCTCACTACTCCATTTGCATGGGTGATAGAGCTCGAACAGCCGCGTGCACTGAGGTTGCACATGAGGGGTTGTGGCAATGGTGGCATGTGGGTGGAGGTTGACTTCCCTGCTCCTCATGTTATGTACTTCTGCCGCAGCTGGAAGACCATTGCTCGAGCCCATAGCTTGTCGGAGGGGCACGTTCTCCAGTTAAAATTAATGGAGAGCGGCCTGCTTTCCGTCAAGGTCTTTCGGCGCTCAGGAGCTTGCTTAGGGTGCTGCGCGGAGAGCTTGGCCGACAACGAAAGCTCCTCCTCGAGCGAAAGCGACGAGGAGGACAGTGACGGCAATGACGACGGCCGCGATCAGGAGGGTGACGACTCCGACTCCGGCTAACCGTCGCCCGCACCATCTTCATAAGGCGGCAGCACCATCATCTGCACCTGCGTTTGCCAGGAAGTTGGGTGCAGAGGTGGTGTCGGTTACCCCTGGCTCCTCCAGCAGTCCTCCAGCTGGACCCCGACAGGCTTCCTCTCGGGCTGCAGCTCCGTTAGCCCTGCCGTGACCTGCTGGCCTTGGTGGTGGTGGTTGATGGGTCGTCTCCGCCGGTCTCTTCACCGTCGCCTTCGTCCACGCCCTCTCGCCCCCGCCGGGCAACCTCTCCTGGAGCCTGACAGGATCAGGCTGAGCTTCTACCCAGGCACTCCTTTTGCCCTCTTCGCCTTCTACCACCATGCCTAGGAGGAGAGGGACAAGAAAAGGCATTACGGGGCACTTATCTTTTTTTAATCTTAAATCTGTAGGCACTTGCCAAATCTTAGTTCAAATAATGTAATCTCTCGTATCCATGTTTATGTTCTATGAGATTTGTACTTGTTGATCAGCATATTAATGAAAAAGATAAGCTTTGTCGGGCACTTGTGCATGTACGATATCCATGCAGAGGTGAAATGCCTCCATACTTTCATGTAAACAAGTAGATCTCAGTAAGCTACCTTGCCGGCACCCCATAGGACTGCTGCCATGAGGCTGAGCCTGCCAGGCGCAGAACCCATTGGGAGAGACCAGCCCCCCGCCAACCCCTTTCAGCCAAAGGCCACTACGACCATCCTGACCAAAGCAGCGTTTGTATCAGTAGATGGGAGTACCTTTGTTTCCGAGGCAGCGAGGTTTTCATATGCACAAGTCCTACTAACGGAACACGTATGGATAAGAGACTGAACTTATCTGTTTGGCTTGCCGGAGACCGCAGTGCTGGCTTGTCTTCGCATCCTCTTCCTAGGACTAAGTCCACGGCAGGAGCATGTAGTTTATGCAAATGAAGATGATGCCAGATGCAATCTATCTACATGATCATGCAACCTATCTACATGAATCATGCGATGCTTATGATATGCTTATGCATGCATGCAACTTGTCGGGGGGCCCCAGCGCTTCATTTATTCCTCTGTTGCTCAGGGTCTGTGCCTGGCTTTGTACAAGGGGTTACATGCAGCTGAGGCAAGGCCTGTACAAAATGGTGGCTGCCGGGCAGGGCGCGACAGCCACGCCGTACTGGTAGAACTTGCGGAGATGCTCAATATTCCATGAGTTTTGCAATTGAATGCCATCTCCGGTCTCCAAATGGACTGCGCCAGGTCTGGTGACTCGTACTACCCAGTAAGAGCCTTCCCACTTCGGCGACAGCTTGTTTGTACCCTTGGTGGACTAAACGTGCCTAAGGACAAGGTCGCATTCCTCAAAACACCAGGCATGAACCTTGCAGCTAAGATAGCGACGCAGGGCTTGCTGATAGTGTGCAGCACGTGTAGCAGCCCGGAGACGGTTCTCCTTGAGAAGCACGGCGTCATCACGCATGTGCTGTTCCTGCGCTACTTCATCGTAGGCAAGTACTCGAGGTGACCCATAAATGAGTTCCATGGGGATAACTGCTTCTGCCCCATAGACTAGGGAGAAGGGAGTCTGCCCAGTAGCTCGGTTTGGTGTCGTTCTGAGGGACCAAAGAACCACCGGCAGCTCATCGATCCATCGCCTGCCGTGCTTCCGCAACTTATCAAACGTTCTTGTCTTGAGTCCTTGCAGCACATTAGCATTCGCCCTCTCAAATTTTCCATTGCTTCTGGGATGTCCGACAGAGGCAAATGTGATCTTGCTTCCGAGGGCATGAACATATTGCATGAAGGCGCGACTCGCGAACTGGGTGCCATTGTCGGTGATGATCCGGGCAGGGACCCCGAAGCGGCACACCAATCCTTTCAAGAACTTGATAGCTGACTCAGCAGTCACCTTTCTCACGGCATCTACTTCTGGCCAATTTGTAAACTTGTCGATTGCAATGAACAATAATTCAAAGCACCCGGTAGCTCGGGGGAAAGGGCCGAGGATATCGAGCCCCCAGACCGAAAACGGCCATGATAAAGGGATTGTTTGGAGTGCTTGGGCAGGCAGATGGATATTTTTGGAATGGAACTGACAGACTTCACACTTGGTGATGAGCTTAACCGCATCTTGGAGGGCTGTGGGCCAATAGAATCCTTGCCAGAATGCTTTCCCAACCAAAGCCCTTGATCCAATGTGGGAGCCGCACATGCGTTTGTGTATCTCTGCCATCAGTTCCTTTCCTCCTTCCCGGCAAATTCACTTCAATTTCACACCGTTGGGCCATCTTTTGTATCGTGTGTCATCGACAAACTGATACATACTGGCCCTCCAGCTTACTCTTTCAGCTTCTTCTTGCTCTTCGGGAAGTTCTCCGGTTTGGAGGAAATGGACTATGTGCCTAGCCCAAGTTGGAGCCTGAGGCTCGGTAACGAGGACTAGCGGCACCTCCTCATTCGTGGGGGCGCATCCCTCGACTGCGGGGACCAGTGGCCCGGAAGGAGGGTGCAGCCTGGCAATCAAAGCGGAGTTGTTTCCGGCAGTGTCCCTGCTAGGAGCCCCGAAAGGCTCTACCGGGAGAGGCTTACCGGAGTCCAATTTCCTCCTCTTTTGGGCCATTGTTGTCGAGGATATGGAGGACTGAGTAAGATGGAGAACAAAAGTTCTTGGTTCCACAAGAAGCTTCTGCGCAACGCACTTTGACAGGTGATTAGCAGTGTTGTTTTCCGCACGGGGTACGTGCTTTGTTTTCAACCCGTCAAAGCGCTCCTCCAATATTCTCACTTCCTCGACGTATGCCTCCATCAATGGGCTTTGGTAATCCTTGTTGACTTGTCTTACCACCTGTTGTGAATCTCCTCGAATGATCAGCTTCTTGATTCCCAATTCTGTGGCAATCCTAAGCCCGGCAAGAAGCCCTTCATATTCTGCTGTATTGTTGGTCGCCTCCTCCCAGGGAAAGTACATCTAGACGACGTACCTCAGGTGCTCTCCAGTGGGAGCCACGAGAAGCACGCCAGCCCCTACACCTTGTAGGGAGAAGGCACCATCAAAATACATGATCCATTCTTGGGGCGCTTCCTTGCTGGGGATAACTGTTTCTTGTACTTCTTCATCATGGGTTAGCGTCCATTCTGCAATAAACTCTGCCAACGCCCTGCTCTGGATTGTTGATGTGCTTTCAAACTTCAGGCCAAAGCTAGACAACTCTAATGCCCACTCCACTATCCTTCCGGTGGCCTTTGGGTTTCGAAGTATCCTTTGCAACGGGAAGTGGGTGACAACCGTGATCTCATGGGCTTGGAAATAGTGGCGCAGTTTCCTTGAGGCCATGACAAGGCCAAAGATCAATTTTTGCACGCGAGAATACCTGGATGTAGCCCCCTGCAATAGGGAGCCGACGAAGTATACTGGGCGCTGCACCACCTTCTTCCTTGTCGTGTCCTTGGGGTTGCTTCCGCTGCTATGCTCCTCTTTGTCCTGATCCGTATCTGGCCTTGCTGGGCCGCTCTCTTTCTCTTCCCCGGGCGGGACACTTGCTGAGGTGGCTGCTTCTTCTACTTCCTGCTGCGCTACTAGGGCCGCACTAACCACTTGATTAGTTGCTGCCAGATATAGCAGCAACGGCTCTTGTGGTTTGGGTGCGACCAAAGTAGGCACAGAAGACAAGTAGGCCTACAAATCCTGCCGCGCTGCATCTGCTTCTGGGGTCTACTTCATGGGTCTTGCCCTCTTCAAAATCTGGAAGAACGGCAAGGCGCGCTCGGCAGACTTGGAGATGTATCTGCTAAGCGCGGTAACGCATCCTGTCAAATGCCTCACATCCTTAACTATCTTGGGTGCCTGTATCTGCTCAATGGCCTTGAACTTATCGGGGTTTGCCTCTATCCCACGATGGTACACAAAGAAACCAAGTAGCTTGCAGGAGGGAACGCCAAACACACACTTCTCCGGATTCAGTTTCAAGTTGATCTTGCGCAGATTAGCAAATGTCTCTTCAAAATCCTGGATGAGGGTTGATCTGTCCTTGGTCTTGACCACAATATCATCCATATAGGCTTCAATGTTCCTATGCAACTGTGGTTCAAAGCCAATCTGGACTGCTCTTTGCAAAAGTGGACCCGGCACTCTTAACCCCGAAAGGCATGCACACAAAGCAGTATGTGCCACATGGGGTGATGAATGAGGTCTTTTCTTCGTCTTCCTTGGACATAAAAATCTGATGGTATCCAGAGTATGCATCCAGAAAAGAGAGCAGCTCACATCCTGAAGTAGAATCCACAATCTGGTCGATGCGCGGCAAAGGAAATGGGTCCTTTGGGCATGCCTTGTTCAGATCCGTGAAATCTATGCAAAGCCTCCATTTTCCATTAGCCTTGCGCACAACCACTGGGTTTGCTAACCATGTTGGATGCAGTACTCCTCTGACCAAACCAGCTGCTTCAAGTTTCTTGATTTCCTCGGCAATAAATTGTTGCCGCTCCAAGGCCTGCTTCCGAACCTTCTGCTTGACGGGCCGGGCATGTGGCCAGATAGCAAGGTGGTGCTCGATTACCTCCCTGGGAACATAGGGGATATCAGACGGTTGCCAGGCAAACACATCGATATTCGCCCGCAGGAAGGCAATGAGCGCGCTTTCCTATTTGTCATCAAGGGTGGCGCTGATAGTGGAAGTACCATCAGCACCAGCCAGCCCTGCCGTGACCTTTTTCACTTGGGGTGGAGCAGCCTTGGATCTCTTGCTGTTGGAACTCTCTGGCATGTCATCAACGGGTGCGGCACAGTCCACAGAGGTACGCTTCCCGGTCTCCTTGCTAGTGCCTCTGCTATGCTTTCCCTTGGCGGGAACTGTAACTTCCGCAACCTCGGCCACGACCGCGTCCCGGTACTTCTTATCCACGCAAATAATTGCGTCTTTCTTGTCCGACGGAACGGAAATGACGCCCATCGTCCCTGGCATCTTCAAGGTGTTGTAGGCATAGTGGGATGCTTCCATGAATTTGGCCAGGGCCGGGCGCCCAAGGATCCCGTTGTACGGCAGGGGGAGGTCAGCCACATCAAACACAACTTTCTCAGTCCTGTAGTTCAACTCTCCTCCAAATATCACTGGCAACGTAACCTTTCCCTTAGGATGGCTCCTGCTGGGATTGACTCCTTGAAACGTGCCTGTGGCCTTAAGTTCTTCCTCTGCTATCTGGAGTTGGCTGATAACCTTTTGGGAAATCAGATTCAACCCGGCCCCGCCGTCAACCAGCATCTTTGTGACCTTTAGGTTCCGAATTGTTGGTGAGACCAACAATGGCAAGCACCCTATCGCAGTAATGCGGTCGGGGTGGTCCTCTTCATCAAAGATGATGGGCGTGCGTGACCACTTGAGAGGCTTCCGAGAATCTGCCGCTGGCTCCACGGCATTGAGTTCACGCGCCCACTATTTAAGTTGGCGGTGAGAGGAGTGCAAAGATGCACCCCCGTCAATGCACAGGGCATCAGTGGCCTTCTGGAATTCCTGCTCGCTGGTTTCCTCTTCATTCCCTCCATCACTTTCATTACTGCAATCCTCCTTCTCCCGGCCTTTGTCGGGTTTCGCTTGGTTCCGAGGAGCCTTGCCGGGGCCATTTACTTCACCACCCCGGCCCTTCCCGCCAGCGCCATTTTGACGTTTTTCCTTATCGCGCTTCTCATACTCAGCCTTCTGCCTCTTGACATGCTGCTCAACCTGATGACACTCCTAGAGATCATGGCCCTTGGTCTGATGGATCTTACAGTACGGCCCATCACTTTTCCCAGCTTTCTCGGCAGCCGTCACCTCCCGGCAGTCAGCGCATGTGGTAGCCTCCTTGCCGAGGGCTTCAGCCATGGCCTTCTTGCCGGTACTAGGCATGCCTGACCCCTCAACAATCATCGCTGTCTTATCCTTGCGCTTCATGTTGTGCTTCTTGTTCTTCTTCTTCTTACTGATGGCCTCGTCGTCATCTTCTGAGTCGATGTTGACGCAATCTTCCTCTCCAGGAAGTTTCCTCCCCTCCTCCACCCGAGCACATTTGTCCACCAAAGTGTAGAGCTCCTTCACAGTCTTGGGCAACCGAACGTTCATCTTGGAACGTATCCTGCGATTGCGCATGTTGGATTGGAAGGCAGCTATCACAGCAGCTGGGTTGATATCTGGGATATTTCTGTGGACTCGGCTGAATCTCTGCAAGTACTTCCGTAGAGTTTTTCCTTCTTTCTGCTGGAGAAGCTGCAAGTCATTGGGCCGCCCTGGTTCTTGATGGCCGCCCGTGAAGGCACCAATGAACTCGTGGCACAGGTCAGCCCAGGTCGAAATGGAGTTCTCCGACAGGTGCATTAGCCAAGACCACACATTTGACTTGAGGGCTGAAGGGAAGTAGTTGGCGAACACCTTCTCATCTCTTCCCCTGGCAGCTTGAACAGCGATGGTGTAGATGCTCAAGAACTCTGCCGGGTTTAGTCTCCCGTCATACTTCTCGGGCATCTCTGGCTTGAACATGTGAGTGGACGGCCAATGGACTTGCCGCAGCTCATGGGTGAAGGCAGGGCACCCAACCTCGAAAGGCAGGCACCCGCCATCTTCGAGCGCGGCCTCGTCGACATTGGGGCCATCACACCCATTGGACTGGCGGGGGTTGTCGCGGTGCCGCTCATCAATGACGCGCGCGCCTTCTCTTCGCCTGCCCTCCGGGGCATGCTGTCAGCCTTGACATGCTCGATGGTCTGATGACGCCATCGAGACGTCATCGGGTGCTTGGTTTTGCGGCTCCCAGGCGGCTTGCCATGGTGGGGATTGCACCGTAAGGGTGGCCCCTCCCGCATGGCTAGCCACACGAGCCGCCGTTGCTGCCTGGGAATGCCGTGGTGGTCCGGCCCGCTATGATCCTTCCGCCTAGGCAAAACCAATCAGACTTTGGATGGTGGCTCGCCACTCATCCATCTGGTCTGCCGCCGGTGGAAATCTCAACAGCAGTTGGGCTCACACCATGGCCTCTGAGGCAGTGCTTGGCATAGGTGGTTTTGATGTAGATCGTAGTGTCGCTTTGGCTCCTGACGTTGCCGGTGGCGACCGCGCCATGCCCCTGTTGTTGCGAACCAGCCGTTTGGACGGCATGGTGACGCGGCGGAGGCGCCTGAGGGCCAGCGGCTCCGTCCGGCACAGTAGCTGGGTCAGCCCGCCCCTGGGGTGGCGCGTGCCCCGCGGTCGCGCCCGCAGCGGGGGCGGCTGGAGGGTTGCGATTCGCCCCATAACGAGCATCATCACTGCGGCTATGCCCATTGGCCAGGAGAAGGGGTTCAGGCGGAATGATCCCTCCATCCGTACCTCGTGGAGCATGTCTGTTGGGATGTTGCTGATGCTGTCCTTCCCCGATACCTCCCGTTCCTACTTCGGCCGTGGGGGAGGTGGCAACGGCGCCGCCTGCGCCGACCCCGTCCCCCGTAGCATCCACAGCCTCGCGAGCCCCCACATTCCCCACGATGTTGTGTGGATAGCATCTAACTTGGTTGGTGTCCCAAGGGCGGTGATCTAGCACCACTTGGTGGTATGCCCCAGTGCACGCCCGGTGAAGCAAATGGCGCAACATCAAGCACAAGAGTAGCAAGGGTTCATTGTCCAAGAGGTCCGCAAGTTATTCGGGAGGTACGGCACCCGGATTGGCTGGCCAACCCTGTGGTTGTCCCCAAAAAGGGGGGAAGGAGCGTATGTGCGTCGAGTTCATGAGCCTCAACAAGGTTTGCCCTCAGGACCCCTTCCTGCTCCCGCGCATTGACCAGATCATGGACTCCACCGCCGAATGTGATCTGTTGTGCTTTTTGGATGCTTTCTTAGGATATCATCAAATCAAGATGGCGACAGAGGACGTCGAGAAGACAACCTTCATTTCCCCGTGTGGCTTGTACTGCTACACCTGCATGCCCTTCGGGCTGCGGAACGCCGGTGCAACCTTCCAGCGGCTGATGCGCATCGCGCTAGGGCTGCAGCTGGGGAGAAATGCGGAGGCGTATGTCGACAACATCGTGGTCAAGTCACGGGAGGCAAGGACCTTAATCGAGGACCTGGAGGAGAGGTTCGCCAACCAGCGCCATGTAAACCTGAGGCTCAACCCAGAAAAGTGCGTGTTCGGGATCCCGTCCGGCATGCTGCTAGGCTTTCTTGTGTCACATCGGGGGATCGAGGCTAACGCCGAAAAGATCAAGGCAATTGAAAAGATGCGCCTGCCTCATACCCTCAAAGAGATGCAAAAGCTCATGGGCTGTGTGACCTCCCTGGGGCGCTTCATCTCCAAGCTCGGCGAGCGCGCCCTCCCTTTCTTCAAGATGATGAAGAGGAAGGGCCCCTTTGAGTGGACTCTGGAAGCTGAGGCGGCCTTCGAGGACCTCAAGAGATACCTCACAAGCCCACCTGTTATGGTGGTGCCTCGTCCTCGCGAGCCCCTGATCCTCTACTTGGCGGCCACCATCCACTCGACCAGCACAACTCTCGTGGCGGTCTAGGAGGAGCATGCCAGGGCAGGCGAGAGGCAAGGCGACCCACGAGGGGTCGCGCGACATTCGCCACCTCAGTACAGCACCCCTGAGGCCCTCGTCAGTTCACCGGCCAACAGCGCTTCCGAGTCCCTCGTGCCCCACGCGAAGAAGGGCGCTGTCGACACCTCGCCACTCGTCGAGCACCCGGTGTACTTCGTCAGCATCGTGCTGCGAGATGCACGCGTGCTACCCTATGCAACAAAAGCTCCTGCTCGCACTCCTCGTCGCCTCAAGGAAGCTGCGCCATTATTTCCAGGGCCACCCCATCAAGGTCGTCTCTGCATACCCCCTGGAGAAGGTGCTGTGCAGCCCCAACGCTGCTGGGAGGGTTGCAGACTTGAACATCGAACTGCAAGCCTTCCAGCTGGAGTTCAGCATGACCAGGGTCATCAAGGGTGCGACCCTCACCGATTTCATGGTGGAGTGGGCGGACACTCCCGATCTGGGGCTGGGCGAGGGCCAGTCCCTCGTGCTTGGCGATGAGGCGCCCGATGGCTGGGTCATGCACTTCGACGGTGCCTTTGCGCTGTGGGGCGCGGGGGCTGGAGTCGTACTCATCTCACCGACCAAGGACATGCTCTACTATGCCGTGCAGCTTTGCTTCCAGCATGGCAAGAAGGTCTCCAACAACATCACAGAATACGAGGGCTTGATCAGTGGCCTCAGGGCCGTGGCCGCTCTGGGGTTCAAAGCACCTCACCATCAAGGGCGATTCCCAGCTCCTCGTCAACTTTTCCAACAAGGAGTAGAAACCGAAGGACGAGCACATGGAGGCATACCTGGAAGAGGTATGTAAAATTGAAAAGCACTTCCTGGGCTTGGAATTGCAGCACATCCCGTGCAGCGCGAACAAGGAAGCAGATGACATCGACAAGAGGGCATCTCGCCGAGAGCCTCAGAAGCCTGGCGTCTCCGAGGAGAGGCTCTTCAAGCCGTCGGCGGCACCCTCGGCCACAGGCCTGACGTTGCTCCAGGAAGAGCCGCCACCGGCCCCGTCCTCGGGCGCCCCAACCTGTGGTCCGACCTCGGGAGCCCGCCTACTCCTGGCGTTGGAACCTCAGGCAGGCTGTTGGACCGAGGAGTTCAAGGCATACTTACTCCGCGGTGCCTTACCAGAGAACGTGGAAGATGCAGAACGCGTGGCTCGCCAGGCCACTGCTTATTGCTTGCAGGACGGCGAGCTATACCGCAGACGGCCCAACGATGTCTCGTTGCAGTGCATAGACGAGGAGTAGGGGCACGGGCTGTTGGCCGACATCCATGGTGGAGATTGCGGACACCACTCCTCATCGCGCACCCTCGTGGGAAAGGTTTTCCTCAGCGGGTTCTACTGGCCTACGGCGCTCCACGATGCCCCCGAGCTGGTGCGATCCTGCGAGGCCTACCAGTTCCAGACCAAGCAGATTCATCAGCCCGCGCAAGGTCTCCAGACCATCCTGCTCTCGTGGCCCTTCGCGGTCTGGGGGCTGGATATCCTGGGCCCGTTTCCTCGGGTGGCCGGTGGTTACCACTACCTCTACATCGCCATCGACAAGTTCACCAAGTGGGTGGAGGTGGAGCCCGTGCGCACCATCCCTGCCAGCTCGGCCGTCAAGTTCATCATGGGCCTCGTGAGCTGGTTCGGTCTCCCCAACAGTATCATTACCGACAATGGCTCCCAATTCACAAGCAACCTCTTCAGGACATATTGTCCTAACCTTGGAACGCAGATATGCTACACTTCGGTGGCGCACCCGCGGAGCAATGGCCAGGCTGAGCGCACCAACACGGAGGTCCTGAGGGGCCTCAAGACAAGGAGCTTCAAGAAGAAGCTTGAGGCCTGCGGTAGAGGTTGGCTCGGTGATCTTCACTTCGTGTTGTGGTCCATCCACACAACTGCGACTAAGCCCACCGGCGAGACCCCATTCTTCCTCATCTACGGGGCTGAGGCGGTCCTCCTGCACGAGGTCAAGCATCGCTCCCTTGAGTCTTGGCATTCGATGAGGCGCGTCAGGATGCCTCACGGGGAATAGATCTCGTGCTCGGGGAGGAGGCCCGTTGCCAAGCCTCACTCCCTAGCTCGAGGTACCAGCAGGCGCTGTGGCACTACCATTGCTGCAGCATCTGCCCCCGGACTCTCAAAGTCGGAGACCTCATCCTGAGGCGGGTTCTCTGCAGGGAAGGCCTCCACAAGCTCTCGCCCATGTGGGAGGGCCCGTTCAGGGTCGCCCGCGTCTCCAGGCCCGGTGCCGCATGCCTGGAGACGGAGGAAGGGGTCCCCATCCAGAATGCGTGGAACATCCAGCATCTCCGCAAATTCTACCCGTGACACTCTCACGTAATAACGAGTGGGGCTGTACATGCCCCGGAGTCTACCGGTGCGCCACCCCACGGCCTCATGAGAGCTCCCGCCCATGCCCAAGTGGAAGCCCCATGCTCCACGCTGGCGGACGACACAGTCAAATAGCGACTATGCCCATGCCAAGTGGAGGCCCCATGCTTCACGCTGGTGGGAGGACTAGCATAGGTGCCGGACGCAGCTTTTTCTTTTGCTCGCTCTTGTAACCAATTTGCCACTTCTTGGAATGAAGTTTGAAGTTCTCACATCTTTATTCGAAAAGGGGTGGGGATTTTTTTCTCCTTGCAGTGTTTTCCTTCCTGAATCTCGTTTTTAGAGGAAGTGGCGGTTGTCCGTTGCTCCCTCACTCGCGTCCCACGAGCGGGGGCTGGGCACGGTGTTTACGCTTTGGCTAGCCCCGGCGGCATTGCAGGCTCGGGCCACAACGGCCGTGGGTCTGCCCACACGCACACCTCGCCAAGACCTTGTCATCTGAATCCTCGCGCGACCCTCTCGAGCGAGCCAACAGGCACGTATTGCCTTCGGCCCCTGACCTCAGGAGCGCTCATCTCTTGGCCTTGCCGAGCATCACGATCCGGCATACCAGCGATGATAGACCCTCGCTCAGGGGCTCTAGATGCAAGATGGGCGCCAAGGAAGGGTGGCTGAAGAAAAAGCAGCAAAGGCCCGACTCATTATTAAGGAATCCTACGTCAAGTGTTTTTTACATCTCCGCGAGGTCCGATGCCTAGCGGAGGCGTCTCCAGAGGCCCTGAAATCTCGCGAGCCCCCTAGGGGCCTCACGAGCCGCGAGCTCCTCGAGACCCTGGAGCGATCCGGTCCATAAGGAGGGAGCCGCCTTGAGACCCTAGGGGCGCACTTAGGATCAAAGCTCCGGAGGAGTGCGCCCCCATGATGCAGGAACCCGCCTAGTGCCATGAGCACACCAAGCTAAGTTATCCTAATCATGCTAGGTAGGAAACTTTCAATTAGTAAAAATATAAATGCTATAATATGAGCGGGAAACACTGATATAAAGGCGCAAGCACCGCATTTCATTACACGCCCCCGTGGGGCTCTTCATGACACTTGATGCAGGAGGCAAACAAAACAAACAAAAGAAGTAGCCTCCCAAGGGCCACTGTTCCTGAAGCCTGGCTCCGGCGCCGTCCACGCTCAGTCAGAGTCCTCCTCCTCCTTGACGGGGGCATGGCGGCGTCGCGGCTCGCCGTCCTCCTTGGTCCAGGTGTGGCGATGTGGCGGCTCATCATAGTCGTCGTCGCTCGAGCTACCCCCGGGGGAGGCACCACTGCTGCCGAAGGTGTCGTGGCCGTCGCCAAGGGCAGGTTCACCGCCGAGGACAACGCCACCGCGATGGCCATCATCGTCGGAGAGGTGGTCGCTGTCGCTACCATCGACCTATGGGCAGCACCCCAAGTGCCTGCCGTCTCCCTCGAAGACCTTGACGAAGAGCGTCGCCGCCCCGTCATACTTGAAGTGGAGGGTACGCCTCCCCTGCAAGCCACGGGCTCGGGAGAATGTATGCCAACCGCGGTTCAGGAAAACATAGCCCGCGGGGGTATCCTCGACCTCCACCCATGAGGCGTTGTTGCAGCAGCCGTCGGGCTGTAGTCATAGGCCAGTGGGTCCTCCGGCCGGCAACTACTCCGTGAAGAAGCACGAGAGCTGGATCCATGTGCTTGCCGGCCTCTCCACCCACACCACGAACTCTCGAGCCACGTCGGCCGAGTGGTATCACGGGCGGGGTGGCTGGGCGGCCACCATGAGCTTTCCCCCTCGACCCCGGCCGCCATGGCTTTCGCAGCCGCTTTCGTGGGTGGGACCCTTCCCAAGGCCGCCGGAGGCAATGCAGACCCCCATGGGAGTGCGCTCGCGCCCCTGGGGAACCGCCGTCCGCATTGCGGTGGACTTGCGGGGGCGCCCACGCCTCCTCTTGGGCGGCGTCGACCCTGGTCCCTCTTGGGGGGCCTTCCCCTTTTCGGTGGTGGAGAACCTCCTCGCTGGCGCCATGGCTGTTGAGGCGGCAGTTTGGAGTGGGGAGCAGGAAGTCGAAGACGGGCTGGGGCTCCGCCCCCTCACCCTCTTATAGGTGATTGGAGGCTAACCGGCACCCCTTCGCATTCCGAGCAATGCCGGCTCTACAGCGTGTGTCAGGCCCTTGTCAGCCGGGGCGGTTGCCGAGGCGACGTGGGGAAATGGAGGAGTCCGCGCCCCGTCATGCGCCATGCATGGAGCCTGGCCCTCAGGCGGTTGGGGCCCGCGGTGCTCTGCCCTTCGCTCCTTGTCTTCGCCTTGAAGCCAGCCTGAGCGCGCCATGGGCCCGGGGGCTACTGTCGGTGTTCTGGGATCAGGGGTACCTAGACTTGCTTGCCTGTGACCCAGCACACGGACTCATCGACGGCCCGGTACGACCCAAGCTACAAGACCTCCAGGACAAGACCCTCGCGAGGGCCCCGGCCTTGCGAGGCAAGCGACGCCAAGACCTCCGGAGGAGCAGCTCTTCGAGCCTGCCTCTCGAGGACCGGAGAACTCTGTGCAAGCCTCCCACCTCATGAGGCCACGATGACATGAGCCATGACGACCAAGGCCAGGCGGGCACCAGCAGGCGCAGAGGGGACAATTTCCTCTTTGGTGCTAAGGGAGCAAGGACAGGCGTGGGTTCCCGAGGAAGGCCCCAAAGCTTTCCTTTCCGGTGCAATGTGACCAAGACCACGAGCTCGGTAGGACGGATGTCATCGCCAAGCCCACCACTACGTCATGGCCAGAAGCTTTGCAGATGAAGACCACCTTTCGTTAGGATAAGATGTACCGCTTGTCCCCTTTCAAAAGTGGCCGTTGTGGAATCCCTTCCCGCCTAAGCTATGAGGGAAGAGGACCAAGGCCACTATAAATATAGGCTAGCCACTGCCGTAAAAAGGGATCCGACCCCGGACCGAACGATCCTCACCACCCGAGCCCTCGCGAGGCTGCTCATCCACTATACTAGTTCATCCTCTACCTCCTTGTGAGGCCAATCCACCAAAAGTAGGAGTAGGGTTTTACACCGCAAGGTGGCCCGAACCTGGGTAAATCTCTGTGTTCATCCCTTCCGCACAATCCCGCGCACTCGGTGAGATCAAGCCCTAGGTATGGCAAGTGGAGCGTTGTTGTGAAGCGAGATCCTTCGTTCACGCCCCAGAGTTCGAACCGTCTTGGGTCTGCGGAGCCCTGATTCTGACAAAGAGCACGTGCCATCCTTGAGGGCCATGGGGAACCTGTTCTCCATGACCTTGTCGTCGCTGTTGGCCGCCTCGATGCTCAGCGCGTAGAGCTGGAGGAACTCCGTGGGGTCGGGGATGTCGTCGTAGCGTGGGGGTAGCTCCGGCTTGAACTTGACAGGCCAAACCACCCAACACAGCTCGTGGGAGAAGGCCTGGCAACCGATGCTGCTCGAGGGGATTCCGCGCATGAGGGTGGGGCGGTTCTGGCACTCAGCCGCAGCGACCTCCTGGACGGCCCGTTCTTGGCGCTGCTGCCTCTGCTCGAGAAGCACGCACGCGTTTGGCAGTGCCCGTTGGATGATCTGGTAGCTGGCCTTGTCCCGTGCCGGTGCAGGCGCTTCGCGTAGCGGGTCACGTCGGGGTTCGGTGTTATCGCTGCGCAGGGGAGGAGGCGGAGGCATGCCGCGAGCCACGTCGCCAGCGTGATACGTCTCCAATGTATCTATAATTTATGAAGTATTCATGTTGTTATATTATCATTCTTGGATGTTTTACAATCATTTTATAGCAACTTCATATCATTTTTTGGGACTAACCTATTGACATAGTGCCCAGTGCCAATTGCTGTTTTTTGCTTGTTTTTTACTTCACAGGAAACCAATATCAAACGGAATCCAAACGCAGCAAAAAAGTTTGGAGAATTTTTTTGGACCAGAAGACCCAGGATGGGCTAAAAAGGTACCAGAGGGTAGGCCCGAGGTGGGCACGCCCAGGAGCCCTGGCGCGCCCAGGGGGGTTGTACCCCCCTCGATGACCTCCCGCACTGCCTTTTCCCCCTTTAAATTGCCAAATATTCCAAAAACCCTCGGGGTAACCCTAGATCAGAAGTTCCGCCGCCGCAAGTCTCTATAGCCACGAAAAAACAATCTAGACCCCGTTCCGGCACCACGCCGGAGGGCGAAATCATCACAAGTGGCCATCTTCATCAACCCGGTGGCCACCATGATGAGGAGGACGTAGTCCACCCTCGGGGTTGTGGGTTTGTACCAGTAGCTATGTGTTTAATCTCTCTCTCTCTCTCGTGTTCTTGAGATGGCACGATCTTGATGTATCGTGGGCTTTGTTAATATAGTTGGATCATATGGTGTTTTCCCCTCTCTATCTTGTTGTGATGAATTGAGTTTTCCCTTTGAGATTTTGTTTTATCGAATTGAATACTTTTATGGATTTGAGAGCACTTGATCTATGTCTTGGCACTCAACTCACGGATTCCTGAGGTGACATTGGGGTAATCTATGCATCGGGGTTGATGCACCTTTTCGTCCTTGTTTCTCCGGTAGAAATCTTGGGGCACTCTTTGAGGTTCTTTGTGTTGGATTGAGTATTATGAATCTGAAATTGTTTAATGCATATCGCGTAATCAACTCACGGATAGTCGTGGTGACATTGGAGTATCTAGGTGACATTAGAGTTGGTTTATGTGTATCATATGGTGTTATTTTAGTATGAACTCTTGGTTAGATCGATCGGAAAGAATAGCTTGGTGTTATTTTAGTACGAACTCTAAGATAGATTGATCGGAAAGAATAGCTTTGAGGTGGTTTCGTACCCTACAAACAATTTCTTCTTATGTTCTCCGCTAGATAGGAACTTTGGAGTGATTCTTCATTGTACGTTGAGGGATGGTTATATGATCCAATTATATTAGCATTGTTGAGAGATTGCACTAGTGAAAGTATGGACCCTAGGCCTCATTTTCAAGCATTGCAATACCCTTTGTGCTCCGTTTTATCAATTGCAACCTTGCTGTTTTTTATTGTTCCTATTACAAAAATAATTATCTACTATCATTACTACGCTTGTATCACCATCTCTTCGCCGAACTAGTGCACCTATACAAATTAGCATTGTATTTGGTGTGTTGGGGACACAAGAGACTTTTTGTTATTTGGTTGCAGGGTTGTTTGAGAGGGACCATCTTCATCCTACGCCTCCCACGGATTGATAAACCTTAGGTCATCCACTTGAGGGAAAATTGCTACTGTCCTACAAAACTCTGTGCTTGGAGGCCCAACACGAGTCTACAAGAACAAGTTGTGTAGTAGACATCACAGCGCGAGATGGTGGAGCGGAGCGAGTGGGAAGGCGCTGGGGCGTTGCCGGCGGTTTTGGTGAGGTCAGTGATGCGGCCTACCCAGACCGTCGTCCGCACCATCTTCATCAGGCGGCAGCACCATCATCTACACATGCGTTTGCCAGGAAGTTGGGTGCAGAGGTGGTGACGGTGACCCCTGGCTCCTCCAGCAGTCCTCCAGCTGGACCCCGGCAGGCTTCTTCTCAGGCTGTAGCTCCATTAGCCCTGCTATGACCTGCTGGCCTTGGTGGTGGTGGTTGATGGGTCGTCTCCGCCGGTCTCTTCACCGTCGCCTTTGTCCACGCCCTCTCACCCCCGCCGGGCAACCTCTCCTGGAGCCCGACAGGATCAGGCTGAGCTTCTGCCCAGGCACTCCTTTTGCCCTCTTCGCCTTCTACCGCCGTGCCTAGGAGGAGAGGGACAAGAAAAGGCATTACGGGGCACTTATCTTTTTTTAATCTTAAATCTGTAGGCACTTGCCAAATCTTAGTTCAAATAATGTAATCTCTCGTATCCATGTTTATGTTCAGTGAGATTTGTACTTGTTGATCAGCATATTAATGAAAAAGATAAGCTTTGTCGGGCACTTGTGCATGTATGATATCCATGCAGAGGTGAAACACCTCCATACTTTCATGTAAATAAGTAGATCTTAGTAAGCTACCATGCCGGCAACCCATAGGACTGCTGCCGTGAGGCTGAGCCTACCGAGCGCAGAACCCATTGGGAGAGACCAGCCCCCCGCCAACCCCTTTCAGCCAAAGGCCACTACGACCATCCTGACCAAAGCAGCATTCATATCAGTAGATGTGAGTACCTTTGTTTCCGAGGCAGCGAGGTTTTCATATGCACAAGTCCTACTCACAGAACATGTATGGATAAGAGACGGAACTTATCTGTTTGGCTTGCTGGAGACTGCAGTGCTGGCTTGTCTTCGCATCCTCTTCCTAGGACTAAGTCTACGGCAGGAGCTTGTAGTTTATGCAAATGAAGATGATGCCAGATGCAATCTATCTACATGATCATGCAACCTATCTACATGAATCATGCGATGCTTATGATATGCTTATGCATGCATGCAACTTGTCGGGGGCCCCAGCGCTTCATTTATTCCTCTCTTGCTCAGGGTCTGCGCCTGGCTTTGTACAAGGGGTTACATGCAGCTGAAGCAAGGCCTGTACAAAAGGGTGGCTGCTAGGCAGGGCCCGACAACCACGCCTTACTGGTAGAACTTGCGGAGATGCTCGATATTCCATGAGTTTTGCAATTGAATGCCAGCTCCGGTCTCCAGACGGACTGCGCCAGGTCTGGTGACTCGTACTACCCGGTAAGGGCCTTCCCACTTCAGCGACAACTTGTTTGTACCCTTGGCGGACTGAACGCACCTAAGGACAAGGTCGCCTTCCTCAAAACACCGGGCATGAACCCTGCGGCTATGATAGTGACGCAGGGCTTGCTGATAGCGTGCAGCACATGTAGCAACCCGGAGATGGTTCTCCTCGAGAAGTACGGCGTCATCACGCATGTGCTATTCCTGCGCTACTTCATCGTAGGCAAGTACTCGAGGTGACCCATAAATGAGTTCCGTGGGGATAACTGCTTCTGCCCCATAGACTAGGGAGAAGGTAGTCTGCCCGGTAGCTCGGTTTGGTGTCGTTCTGATGGACCAAAGAACCACCGGCAGCTCATCGATCCATTACCTGCCGTGCTTCCGCAGCTTATCAAATGTTCTTGTCTTGAGTCCTCGCAGCACTTCAGCATTCGCCCTCTCAGCTTGTCCATTGCTTCTGGGATGTCCGACGGAGGCAAATGAGATCTTGCTTCCGAGGGCATGAACATATTGCATGAAGGCGCGGCTCACGAACTGGGTGCCGTTATCGGTGATGATCCGGGCAGGGACCCCGAAGCGGCACACCAATCCTTTCAAGAACTTGATAGCTGACTGAGCAGTCACCTTTCTCATGGCATCTACTTCCGACCACTTTGTAAACTTGTCGATTGCAACGAACAAGAATTCAAAGCCCCCGGCAGCTCGGGGGAAAGGGCCGAGGATATCGAGCCCCCAGACCTAAAACGGCCATGACAAAGGGATTGTTTGGAGTGCTTGGGCAGGCAGATGGATATTTTTGGAATGGAACTGACAGGCTTCACACTTGGTGATGAGCTCAACCGCATCTTGGAGGGCTGTGGGCCAATAGAATCCTTGCCGGAATGCTTTCCCAACCAAAGCCCTTGATCCAATGTGGGAGCCGCACATGCCTGTGTGTATCTCTACCAGCAGTTCCTTTCCTCCTTCCTGGCAAATGCACTTCAATTTCACACCGTTTGGGCCTTCTTTTGTATAGTGTGTCATCGACAAACTGATACATACTGGCCCTCCGGCCTACACTTTCAGCTTCTTCTTGCTTTTCTGGAAGTTCTCCGGTTTGGAGAAAATGGACTATGTGCCTTGCCCAAGTTGGAGCCTGAGGCTCGGCAACGAGGACTAGCGGCACCTCCTCATTCGTGGGGGCGCATCCCTCGACTGCGGGGACAAGTGGCCCGATAGGAGGGTGCAGCCCGGCAATCAAAGGGGAGTTGTTTCCGGCAGTGTCCCTGCCAGGAGCCCCGAAAGGCTCTACCGGGAGAGGCTTACCGGAGTCCAATTTCCTCCTCTTTCGGGCCATTGTTGTCGGGGATACGGAGGGCTGAGTAAGATGGATAACAAAAGTTCCTGGTTCCACAGGAAGCTTCTGCGTAGCGCACTTTGACAGGTGATTAGCAATGCTGTTTTCCGCACGGGGTACGTGCTCTGTTTGCAACCCGTCAAAGCGCTCCTCCAATATTCTCACTTCCTCGACGTATGCCTCCATCAATGGGCTTTGGTAATCCTTGTTGACTTGTCTCACCACCAGTTGTGAATCTCCTCCAATGATTAGCTTCTTGATTCCCAATTCTGTGGCAATCCTAAGCCTGGCAAGAAGCCCTTCATATTCTGCTGTATTGTTGGTCGCCTCCTCCCAGGGAAAGTATATCTGGACGACGTACCTCAGGTGCTCTCCAGTGGGAGCCACGAGAAGCACGCCAGCCCCTGCACCTTTTAGGGAGAAGGCACCATCGAAATACATGATCCGTTCTTGGGGCGCTTCCTTGCCGGGGATAACTATTTCCTGTACTTCTTCATCAGGGGTTGGCGCCCATTCTGCAATAAACTCTGCCAATGCCCTGCTCTGGATTGTTGATGTGCTTTCAAACTTCAGGCCAAAGCTTGACAACTACAATGCCCACTCCACTATCCTGCCGGTGGCCTTTGGGTTTCGAAGTATACTTTGCAACGGGAAGTGGGTGACAACCGTGATCTCATGGGCTTGGAAGTAGTGGCGCAGTTTCCTTGAGGCCATGACAAGGCCAAAGATCAATTTTTGCACGGCAGAATACCTGGATCTAGCCTCCTGTAACAGGGAGCTGATGAAGTATACTAGATGCTGTCGGCGTTCTGGGAACGGGGGTACCCAGACTTGCCTGCCTGCGGCCCTGGCTCCATCGACGGCCTGGTACGGACCAGCTTCAGCAACAACAACTCAAGACCCTTGCGAGGGGCCAAGCCTCGCGAGGCGGACGACACCAAGACCTCCACGAGAATCGGCCTCCTCAGGATGGCTCCCAAGGAGCAGAGATCTCTATGCAAGCCTCACCTCGTGAGGTCCGGATGACGTGAGCCATGACGACCAAGGCCAGGCGGGTGCCGCCGGGCGCAGTGTACCAGTTTCCTCTTTGGTGCTAAAGAGGCAAGCACAGGCGCGGAGTCCCGAGGAATCAGCCAAAGGTTTCCTTTCCCGTGCAACAAGACCAAGACCGCCAGGACGGCAGGATGGAGGTCATCACCGAGCCCACCACGGCGTCTAAACCAGAGGCTTTCGGAGGCGAAGACTACTTTTGTCAGGATAGCATATACTAGTTGTCCCCCTTTCAATTTCTCCATTGTGGGATCCCTTCCCACCTTTCATTTGGCAAGAGGACCAAGGCCACTATAAATAGGACTTGGCCACCACCGTAGAGAGGGATGGGATCGGACCCCCAGATAGATCATTCAGATCACCCTCACTCCACCAGCTCACTCAAGCTCAAGAACACCTCTCCTCCTGAGGCTGTTCGCCACTGTACTAGTTCATCGTCAGCCCCTCGAGGCCAATCCACCACAAAGCAGGAGTAGGGTTTTACACCGCAAGGTGGCCTGAACCTGGGTAAACTGCTGTGTCCCTTTCCCTTATAGTTCGTCGAGCTAGGCTGTGAGATTAGCGAGTAGGCAGACTGGGGAGGACGAGTTCTTTGCACGCACCCCAGAGTTCGAAACTCTCAAGGGTTTGTGGAACCCAAAATCCGACATTTGGCGCGACAGGTAGGGGTGCGTCGGAGCCTCTCCCCCGCCGGTCGATCCACCACTACTCCACCGCTTCCATGGCTGACGCTCGTCGAGCTCATGCTGAGCACCTCGCCGCCCTCGCCGCCCGCGTTGCTCAGACAGCGCCTTCGGGTGACGGCTGCCCTCGCCGTCCCCCGTCTCCAAGGGCGAACGCTGCCACCGGCCCCGCGGGGCACGAGCAGCAGGCTTCGTCGCTGCACCCTTCTGTGCGGCGGGATGGGCGTACCGCCACCCCGTCGCTGACTCCGGCTGGTTCGTCATCTCATGCTCGTCGCGGGCCGGCGAACGGACAGGATGCGTTGCTCATGGCGCGCGAGCTCCTATGCTACCGCCCCGTCGACGACCTCTACGAAGACTGGCTGGACCGCATCGCCGAGCTTGTCAGCGCCGCCGGGGACACTCCCGCACCGTCTCGCTCGCTGCCTCACCCGCCGCCTGCTGCGGGTGACGTAGCCCACGGAGCACCTCCTCCACCCCCCCCGTCAAGACATCGCCCTCGAGCCAAGGCGCGAGGCCCCGCGGCGCGACCCACTGCGCAGGGTGGTGGCGCGTGAAGAGGAAAGCTTCCTGGTGGTTCAGCGGCCACAAGAAGATGCTCGTGCACTCCCAGCACCGCCACGTCAAGACCGCGCGCCACCTGCAGCGGTGGCGCGCGAGCGCCAAGACTAGGCTCCACCTCCACGACGGGCTCCCATGACCACAGCGGGTTGCCGCGCATTCACTCCGGAGCTACGCAGCGTCGTCTGGCCGGGGAAGTTCAAGCCCGACCTGCCTCCGCGCTACGACGGCACCCCCGACCTCCCCCTCACAGCTATGTTCGCATGTGTTTGGGCTTGTCGAGCGCGGCTGGTACATTCCAGCGCCACATGCGGGGCGTCCTGGCGGCTCATGAGGCCAGAAGCCAGGCGATCCTGTCTGAGGAGGAGATGGATCCTCGCGAGCCCCCCGGCCCCCCAGAGCCTCCCGAGGTTCAGGGCCTGGGCGGCTCATGAGGAGCGACTACTGCGGCACGTGTCTTCAGCTACCCCAACATCTCTTCAGCAACGGTGTCAGGTGACATTTTCTGGTTTGTTCAGTTGGGGGCGCCCCTCGGGCTGCATTATCCCCAAGCCGCGTGGGTCTGTGCCTGTGGCATGTATCGTTTAACATCTATCAGAACTAGCTCTACCTTACCTATGTGTTGATTTATGTTATCACCTGCTTGCCTGGTGTTCTATCGCCTCCGCGGCCTCCCGCATTGCTGACCAGCCTCTTGCTCATCTCGCAACAGGGGCTACACATGCTGGCACAACGCTTGTGCTCGGGTCCATCCCTGCAACGCTTACAAATCAGAGAGATCGAGCTCTGGCTCGCGGCTTGCCCTGTGCATATCACCTCACCAGATCCTCAGTGCCTTCATCTTCCTGCGAAAAGACCAGCGGCAGGACAACAAGCGCGATTATGAGTTATACTCTCCTCTCGGACTAACCCGCAGGAATCCATGGAGTTTAGCCACGGGTAGCCTCGCCAGCCGTCCCTTTTTCACGCAATTCGCTTGCATGTTAAAGGAGGGGCTCCTGAGCATCGCGCCTCAGGAGCTCTTACTGACTCTCTAGCCCTCACCCCCTGGCCTTGACCACGGCATCGCGACCTGGCATACCAGCGGCGGTTGAGCCATGCTCGAGGGTCGGGACCCAAGGACGTAGAGCACCTAGATGAGCGGGGAGAAGGGGAGGTCGGTGTGAGCCCTACCTGGAAGCATCACTTCCAAAGCACAATTAGGCGTTGCGCAAAGGAATCACTTCAGGCCTACTAAGATAAGTCACCCATGCATATCAGAGTGAACCTCATCATCCGGTATTTTGATTCTCGCAATCTCGATTCGGCAATGCCGCTTCCATTTTCGGCCTCCAGGGAGCTGCTTGCACGCCAAAGGGGACCTCTTGAGCATCGCGCCTCAGGAGCTCTTACCGGACCTTGGGCCGCTCACCTCCTGGCCTTGACCACGGCATCGCGACCTGGCATACCAGCGACGGCTGAAGCCTGCCCGGGGACAGGGACCTGCCGGCATAGAGCACTAAGCTATCGTGAGAATGAAAAGGGGGAACCATGCCGAAGCAAGATGCGCGGCTGCTGTCGTGGTTCTAAGTCTAACAGTAGAATAGGGGGTAGGTATGAGGAGGCAAGATCCTAGCTACGGTGAGGTTGTGCATGCAAGATTTATGAGTTCAGGCCCTTGTCGGAGGAAATAACAGCCCTATGTCTCGGTGCCTGGGGGCTCGGTCGATTGGATTATGCGTGAAGTTACAGGGGGTGCCAACCCTTGTGCCTGAGGAGGGGGGTGGCTTATATAGAGTTCACCAGACCCCTCCAGCTCTCAGTTACACAGGATCCAATGTACATAAAGATGGGACGTTACTGGTAATGCAAGCAATAAAGGCATATAAATGATCATTAAGACTACGGAGTGAACGCCTGACCGTTGCTGTTCTGAGTGACTTTAGATCTTCTGTCTTCCGAGTAATTTCTGATGTGGTCGAGTGAGTACACTCCGGTCGAATGGAATTGGGTTTTTCGAGTGGAATGCTTCTGGTCGAGTGAATGGTATTGTCCTTTGAATATCCCTGACTTTAAGGTAATGTTCTTGGGAAGGGTGTCTAGGTCAGGCCTATTACCCTACCCCAGGTACATGTCATCGTCATTAGCCCCCGAATGGTTCAGGGTTCGAGTGACAAAAGGAGTTGAAGATGGTTCCGACCCAGTTTTCATGCTTCGGGAGTGTTTTGCTTAGATTAATGAACCACGTAACGACCTCAACTTCATTTTCAGTCGCCTTGATCCATTCCTAAATTGTCGAGTGAATTTTGTTGATCAGCTTCAATTGTGGACATGGTATGAGATCTTTGGCGCGATTAACTGCACTATCGTTCCCGGATCCCACGGGTTTCGAAATTTGGAGAAGCGCGCGGGACGGAGAGGCCCGCAGTAAACGAAACAGATTTGGCAGGGACGCCTCGATCCTCGTGCCACCTTTCTTGCCACGTACCGAGTGCGCGACTGCTGCGGGATTCGATGGGATTGCTTGGGCCCACAAGTCAGTCACTCGGTCACAAGTCCATATAAGGCGTCCGGGCCGGTGCGCTTGGCACTGTGCTCTTTATCCCCTTCTTCTTCCTCTATTTCTCCACCGCATTCGCCACCACCTTCGATGCCGCCACCCCGTCCAAGCGCAGCCTGCTGCGATGGGAAAGGAGAAAACGGCGGCCCTGGAGCGAGTGAAGAAGGTGACGGCGGCAGCGAAGGGCAAGAAGATGAGTCGGGGCGGGTCGTCATCTAGGTCCGGCCTGCCGCCTGGCTGGATCCAGTGCGACTAGATCAGATCCACGATCCGGAAGGAAGACATGGAGGATCTGGTCGAAGGGGGCTTGATTGCCCACCAGTCCTGGCGATTGTCGGGGAACGAGACCGAGCCGCAGCCGCAAGAGGGTGAGTGCGTCCTCCTCGCGACTCATGTCGACTGCGGTTTCTCCTTGCCTCCACATCCCTTTTTCCGGGCTTTCTAGAATTTCTTTGGAGCTCAACTTCATCACTTTTCCCCCAACACCATCACCTATCTTGCGGCATATGTTTCCCTGTGTGAGAATTTATTGGGCTGTCGACCGCACTAGGGTCTTTTCAAACATATATTCACATGCCGCTCTCAAGCCGTAAAAAAGTCCAATCCGAGTGATGAGAGAACACATGTGATCCAGATGTGCGGGGGTCTGGGAATTCTGATGAGGGGTAGGAGCACTTTTCCGGCTATGATGCTCCCCGATTCAGTTAGAGGGTGGCAGTCGACCTGGTTCTATTGCAAAGACCAGCTGACTCCTGGTCAGTCGACTGGGCTTCCTCCCTTTTCCATGGATCGAGTCCAGCCGCCCTCTACTTTCAAAGTGAACCCAGAGGAGAAAGTAGAAGTGAATATGCTAGTTGACCGAGTAGTCCAGTTAGTCCGCGATGGGGTGACTGGCATGGACTTGCTTGAAATATTTCTCAGTCAACGCATCCAGCCACTCCAGGCTCGTGATCATCCTATGTGGATGTACTCGGGTATTGATGACACCACTCGGATCCACCCGGAGGAGGTCACCGGGGAGGTAATGTAGTGGTGGCTGCAAGGCATCACTGGTAACAAAGATAACCCCAGGGGGTCCAAGAGGGTCCCACCATTCGACAAGACCAACGAACCGGATAAGGTACAATCTTCAGTGCCGAATGTCCTTTGCTCTGATTTCCTATTTAGGCTTCAATCCGATTGATATTTGTATGATTCTTTGCTCTATAGATATATACTGAGATGTACTCGATGCCCAACGGGGAGCAGATCCAGGAAGGAGAGGAGAGCGGAGGCGACAGCGGCGATTGGAACTCTGATGACGAGAGTGATGAAGAGCACGAAGACTCGAGCAGTGGTGAGGAGGTCGATTCTCCACCTCGCGTGGAAAGCGTTCCAAGTAGAAGCATGACCCAGCAAGTATCCGGGGTAAAGTGGCAGCACTGACTGGACAAACTTCGAAGCGCACTCGGACATCTTCTCCGGTGCTGACTGAGAAGGCTCCGAAGCACCTCAAGACTGCGCCGTCAAAGCCACGGAAGGCCTGGCCCAAGATCAAGGTTGATGTTCCCGTCGCCTCTGCGTAAGTGTTTTGTTTTCACCCTTTGCTCCAAGAATCTTATATCAGTTGGCGACCCATTCTCTTGCTTGACCGAGTGAACCTTGAAATTTGCAGTGCTGCTACCTCTGGGACTTCTGCTTACAAACATGATGATGACGAGGAGATGGAGGACGCGGTCACATCCAATGCGGGTATGACTCCTGTTATCTTGTCTTTTCTTTGCTAACCACTTTTACAGTCGACTGAACTCTTGTGGTCGATTCTTTTGCAGCTCCACAAAACGTTATTGAACTTCCAGATGACGATGAAGATGTGCCACAGAAGCTCGTGGGAAAGAGGAGCAGGACCTTGGGAAAAAATGCACCAGCTAGCAAGACGCCTCAGTCGACGCCGGCGGCAGAACCTGCTATCCAGCAGCCCGGGGACCTCAACCGTGCTTCTGTTACTTTTGCGATTCCCTTGTCGAGTGGTCGTCCTTCAGCGTCGACTGCACAGGCCCCTGCTTCATCTGTGCAACTTCATGCCTCAAGCTCTCAAGCTACTGCAGCTGATCCACCGTCTCCACTTTTCACCGCCCATCACGTCCCAGAGGACCAAGTGAGTGCTGCCAAGGAAGCCATACGCCAGATAGGCATTATGATGGAGCCGATGAAAGTGGTGCGCGAGGCCAGTCAAGCTGCCTATGATGCCAGCTCAGCACTCCAGGCCAATGTCCAGGTTAACTTACTTCCGACTGAACTCCATCTTGACGCTTGTTCTGTTAGGATATGATATTTACAAACTGCTGCTTTATTATCTGCAAGACGTCCGTGGATGAGTGTTTTGGAACCTTAATTGCACACCCATTGTCAGTCTGTACACCCACTGGGTGTTTTAATTTCTGTTGAGTAGTTTTTCCACTTGAGTCGACTAGGTTGTGTCGATTGAATCTCTGAACCAGTGGGGGCCCGCTGAGTGCACCCACTGGGTGTAGTCCCCGAGACCGCCGTCGAATGTTTGATTCGGCGGGGGTCTTTGAACAGAACTTTTCCACTCGGTCTGAGCAGATCATGTCGAGTGGAACCTGGACCAGTGGGGGCACGCTGAGTGCACCCACTGGGTGTAGTCCCCGAGACCGTAGTCGACTGCGGGCAGTCGGCTATGGTCTGAGTTTTTTTTTTCCTGACTGGACGGACCAAGTCAATTGAAAAGTCGAACTAGTGGGGGCACGCTGAGTGCACCCACTGGGTGTAGTCCCCGAGACTATTGTTGAATGTTTGATTCGGCAGTAGTCTTAGAACTCTTTGAACTTGTTACTTTATTGCTCGGAAGCAACCAATCTTTGTGTCTGCCGACTGACTATCTTCTGAACACAGAAATCTTGTGAACTTGGAGCCCGGTTCGCTGACTTAGAGCAGAAGCATATCCAGCTCAATCTTGATCCGGAGTTGGCTCAGACTAACTTGCAGAAGGCTAAGGATGATGCTGCTGGTAAGGAAAGCTTCTTGACTGGTTCTCCTGCCATCTTTTCTCCTCTTCTTTCTGATTCGAATGTTATTCTTTCTAGAAACAATGAGACGGGCTTTGGAGAAGAAGGACCTTGACCTTGCGGCTGCGAAGAAAACAGCAGAAGAAAAAATGGCACTCGCTGACCAAAAGCTGGCCTCAGTCGGAAAGTTGGAGGAAGAGAATACCAAGCTGAAGACTGCTCTCGATGAAGCCAACAAAGAGGTAACTCAACTGAAGAAGGATAAAGGGACCCTGACTGACAAAGTGGAAGACATCACCCGCAAGAGGAACGAGCTAGAGAATTATCTGGGAGGACTCGCCAAGAAGTTATTCCTCATGCTTGAAGGTACTTTTCCCTGTCCGATTGATTTGCTTTCGTTGACTCATCATATAACTGTTGACTCATTATTTCTCTGTGAGTGCAGAATTCTGTCAAAACTTCAAGGAAGAGACTGGACGAGTCGAGACAAGCTTGGACCCCATCAACTCCCCTGTTAAAGATGAAGCTGCCATGAACGTGCTCCGACTGGAGTCTCGCCTTGCCAGCGCCATGAATTACCTTGCTCGACTGAAGGTTGCGGTGTCGCGGATCGACACGGCTATCTGGCCACGGGAAACGCTCCGAAATGATCTCGAGTCTTTCATGACTCAACTCAATGAGATTCCTGGTCGAGTGCAGGAATGGAAGAAGTCCTCTGCTCGATGCGGTGCCGACGTAGCTCTGTCCCTGGTTCGTGTTCATTGCAAGGAAGCCAAAGAAGAGAAGCTAGCAGCAATCAAGGTTGCAAATACCAAGAAACTTGACTTCCAGTCCTTCATGGAGACTTTTATTGGTGCTGCTACTCGAATTGCAGATGGAATCGACCTGGATGAGTTCGTCGAGCCTGCCAGCCCTCTTGCGGAGTGAACAAAATTTTTATGATCCGATTAAATTTGCTTCGGTATGCCGAGTGGTTTTGTAACCGTTAAACTCCTTCGGACCTGATGCCCGAGTACTTTAATCTGCGGTCCGGAACCTCATGGGGATTTGTCCGAACTTAGTTTTCCCTTAAATATGCTTGTTTTTATTTCCGAGTGGAACTTGTATCTTCACTTGGAACAGACTTTTGTTCTTGTGATGCAATTCTGAAGAGAGGATCGCGGACGACCTGCCCCTCGTCATTCTTGCAGATCAGGATGGAGCGCACATTGTACTTGTGGCGTAGCTCTGAAGAGAAGGTCGCAGTCGACCTGCACTTCATTGTCCTGACGGATCAAGATGGAGCGTGTTTTAACTTAGGCGAGTACAGGACTGCAGCTAAGCCCCCGAGTGAGAGGGTTGCTCATCACTCGGTAGGATTTTACAAACTTAGGCGAGTACAGGACTGCAGCTAAGCCTCCGAGTGAGAGGGTTGCTCATCACTCGGTAGGATTTTACAAACTTAGGCGAGTACAGGACTGCAGCTAAGCCCCTGAGTGAGAGGGTTGCTCATCACTCGGTAGGATTTTTTAAACTTAGGTGAGTACAGGACTGTAGCTAAGCCCCCGAGTGAGAGGGTTGCTCTTCACTCGGTGGAATTTTTCAAACTTAGGCGAGTACAGGACTGCAGCTAAGCCCCCGAGTGAGAGGTTTGCTCTTCACTCGGTGGGATTTTTCAAACTTAGGCGAGTACAGGACTGCAGCTAAGCCCCCGAGTGAGAGGGTTGCTCTTCACTCGGTGGGATTTTTCAAACTTAGGCGAAGTACAAGGACGCAGCTACCCCGAGTGGAGGTTGCTCATCACTCGGTAGGATTTTTTAAACTTAGGCGAGTACAGGACTGCAGCTAAGCCCTGAGTGAGAGGGTTGCTCATACTCGGTAGGATTTTTTAAACTTAGCAGTACAGGACTGCAGCTAAGCCCCCGAGTGAGAGGGTTGCTCATCACTCGTTAGGATTTTTAAACTTAGGCGAGTACAGGACTGCAGTTAGCCCCCGAGTGAGAGGGTTGCTCATCACTCAGTAGGATTTTTTAAACTTAGGCGAGTACAGGACTGCAGCTAAGCTCCTGAGTGAGAGGGTTGCTCATCACTCGGTAGTATTTTTTAAACTTAGGCGAGTACAGGACTACAGCTAAGCCTCCGAGTGAGAGGGTTGCTCATCACTCGATAGGATTTTTTTTAAACTTAGGCGAATCGGATTCGCGGCTAAGCCACCCACTGGGGGATTTTGGACACATGTATTAGTAACAACAATCATTTAGGAGACTGTAAAACCATGTCTTTGATAAACAAACTGAAAGGTACTCCTTATTACATCTCATCAGTCTGAACACATAAGTATAAAAACGGCGGAGTAGCTCCGCATTCCACGCGCGTGGCTCGTCTTTATTCTGCTCCACATTGTAGAGGTGATACGCTCCGTTGTGGAGCACCTTGGTGACGATGAAGGGACCTTCCCAAGCGGGGGCAAGTTTGTGAGGCCGTTGCTGGTCCACTCGGAGCACAAGGTCCCCTTCCTGAAATGCTCGACCCTTCACATTTCTGGCATATAATCGACGAAGGTCTTGCTGATAAATGGTCGATCGGATCAAGGCCATCTCTCTTTCTTCTTCCAGAAGATCAACAGCGTCTTCTCGAGCCCGTTCTACTTCAGCTTCTGAAAAAAGTTCTACTCGGGGTCCATTGTGAAGCAAGTCACTCGGCAGCACAGCCTCAGCCCCATAGACCCTGAAGAAGGGGGTTCGACCGGTCGACCGATTTGGTGTTGTTCTTAATCCCCAAAGGACTGACGGTAGCTCATCTACCCAAGCGTCGGCTGCATGCTTGAGGTCGTGCATCAATCGAGGTTTCAGCCCTTTGAGAATCAAACCGTTCGCCCTTTCTGCTTGTCCATTCGACTGAGGGTGGGCGACTGAAGCATAGTCGACCCGAGTACCTTGGGAAGCGCAGAAAGCTCAGAACTCATCTGAATCAAAGTTTGACCCATTATCCGTGATGATGCTGTGCGAAACTCCATATCTAAATGTTAACCCTCTGATGAAGCTGACAGCATTACTTGCTTCCAGGTTTTTGATAGGTTTAGCTTCAATCCATTTAGTGAACTTGTCGACTGCTACAAGCACATGGGTGAAGCCACTCCTGCCAGTCCTCAGAGGTCCGACCATATCTAATCCCCAAACAGCAAATGGCCAGGCGAGTGGAATAGTCTTCGAGGCTGAAGCAGGTTTGTGGGACATGTTGGAGTAGAAGTGACAGCCCTCGCACTTGTCAACTATTTCCTTTGCCATCTCATTTGCCCGTGGCCAGTAAAACCCTGCTCGGTATACTTTGGCCACGATGGTCCGAGAGGACGCATGGTGACCACAGGTCCCTGAGTGGATATCATTGAGGATCATTCGGCCTTCTTCTGGAGTGATGCATTTCTGAACGACCCCAGTAACACTCTCTCTGTAGAGCTATCCACCCACTACCGTGAAGGCTTTGGATCGACGGACAATCTGACGAGCCTCTTCTTCATCCTCTGGAAGCTCTTTCCTGAGAATATATGCAATATATGGCACTGTCCAATCGGGAATGATGACCAAAACCTCCATGATCAAGTCGACCACAGCTGGGATTTTAACTTTAGTCGGATCAGTGGAGCTCTTAGGCTGTGGGGGCTCTTCAGTGAAGGGATCTTCTTGAACTGATGGTGCGTGAATATGCTCCAAAAACACATTGCTGGGAATAGGCTCCCGCTTGGAACCTATTTTCACCAAGTCATCAGCTGCTTGATTCTTCAGTCGGGGTATATGGTGGAGCACTAGCCCTTCAAACTTCTTTTCTAACTTTCTCACTACATTGGAATAACCAGTCATAGCTGGGCTCCTGACATCCCACTCCTTCATCACTTGATTAACCACTAAATCTGAGTCGCCGTAAACCATTAGGCGACGGACGCCGAGTGAAATGGCCATACGCAACCCGTACAGCAGTGCCTCATATTCAGCTTCATTATTGGAGGAATCAAAGTGAATCTGGAGAACATATCTGAGGTTGTCGCCTCGTGGAGATACTAGGACTACTACAGCGCCTGAACCATTCAACATCTTGGACCCGTCGAAGAACATAGTCCAATGTTCCGACTATATCTGGGTCGGTAGCTGCTGTTCAACCCACTCGACGAGGAAATCTGCTATTGCTTGAGATTTGATCGCTTTCTTTGCCTCAAACTTGATGTCCAACGGAAGGAGTTCAATCGCCCACTTTGCCACTCGACCAGTTGCATCTCTGTTGTTCAAAATTTCTGACAACGGAGCGTCGCTGACGACTGTAATCGAATGATCTGAGAAGTAATGTGCAACCTTCTTTGTGGTCAAGTAAATTCCATAGACAAGCTTCTGATAATGTGGATATCTCTGCTTGGATGGGGTTAAGACTTCAGAAATATAGTACACTGGGCATTGAACCTTGTAGGTTTTACCTTCTTCTTCCCGCTCGACCATGAGTACTGTACTGACAACCTGTCTAGTGGCTGCTATATAAAGCAGTAAAGGCTCTTTGCTGATTGGAGCAGCAAGCACCGGCTGGGTGGAAAGCAGGGCTTTGAGCTCTGCAAACGCTGCGTCAGCTTCAGGAGTCCACTCGAACTTATCAGATTTCTTCATCAGTCGGTAAAGAGGCAATGCCTTTTCACCGAGACGAGAGATGAATCGACTCAAAGCGGCCAAACAACCAGTAAGCTTCTGAACGTCGTGTACATGCACAGGGTGTTTCATTTGGAGGATTGCACCAACTTTCTCTGGGTTTGCATCGATCCCACGTTCAGAAACGAGGAAACCGAGTAACTTTCCACCTGGAACTCCAAATGTACACTTCGACGGATTAAGCTTGATATCATATCTTCTCAAATTGGCAAAGGTTTCAGCAAGGTCAGTCAGCAGGTCGGAACCTTTACGCGAATTAACCATGATGTCATCCATGTATGCTTCCACATTCTGACTGATTTGAGTTAGCAGGCACTTCTATATCATGTGCATGAATGTGGCACCAGCATTCTTGAGACCAAAGGGCATGGTGACATAGCAAAAGCACCCGAATGGGGTGATAAAAGCTGTTTTTATTTCATCAGGTCCATACAGTCGGATCTGATGGTACCCGGAATATGCGTCCAGGAAGGACAATCGCTCACATCCCGCAGTCGAGTCGACTATCTGATCGATGCGGGGGAGAGGAAAATGATCTTTCGGGCAGGCCCAATTGATATGCTTGAAATCAATGCACATACGAAGTGAATCGTCCTTCTTGGGAACCATGACAACATTGGCGAGGCACCCGGAGTGGTAAATTTCGCTGATGAACTCAGCCGCCAGAAGCCGAGCCACCTCTTCGCCGATTGCCTTTCTCTTCTCCACAGCGGACCGACGGAGATGCTCTTTAACGGGTTTTGCCTTTGGATCGACTTGCAAACAGTGCTCAGCCAGTCCCCTGGGTACACCCGGCATGTCAGACGGCTTCCATGATGTCCCAGTTCTCACGGAGGAACTGGATGAGCACTTCTTCCTATTTGCTGTCGAGTGTTGTTGAGATATGAGTCGGAGCAGCACTGGGATCGGTCGGGTGAATGTGAACAGGCTTTGTTACACCGAACGACTGAAATGCAGACTCTAAAGCAGGCTTCTTAGCACGCAACAAACCACTCAGATCTGCAGTCTTCTTATATTCTTCCATTTCTACTGCTGCCATCTGTTCATCGGCTATCTTAGAGCCCTTCTGGAGGCACTCTTCTGCTCGTTGCCGATTACCAGTGACTGTGATCATGCCCCTGGGGCCAGGCATCTTTAGCTTGAGTTACACGTAACACAGTCGAGCCATGAAACGGGCATATGCAGTTCTGCCCAGAATAGCATGATAGGCACTGTGAAAATCCACAACTTCAAATGTCAACTTCTCCTTACGGTAATTCTTTGAATCACCGAAAACCACGTCAAGAGCGATCTGGCCGAGTGAATCAGCTTTCTTTCTTGGAATGACACCGTGGAATCGCATGTTGCTCTCACTGAGCTTGGACATCGGAATGCCCATCCCACGGAGGGTCTGAGCATACAAAATGTTCAAGCCGCTGCCACCATCCATCAGGACTTTGGTCAGTCGGGTGCCCCCAACGATTGGGTCGACCACCAACGCTTGCCTCCCGGGGGTGGCAACGTGCGGTGGGTGGTTAGATTGGTTGAATGTAATGGGAGTCTTTGACCATTTCAAATATGTCGTCATTGCCGGAGCAACCATGTTTACTTCTCTGTTGATGACTTTCAGTCGACTTTTGCTTTCAATGTCAGCAAAAATCACCAAAGTGGAATTGACGTTAGGAAAACCGTCATCATCTTCTTCCTTGTCCTCATCCTTGTCAGACTCTTTTTCCTTCTCATTGGGCTGTTTCTCTCGGAATTGCTAGATTAGGAGCCGACATTGTCGAGTGGTATGTTTGGGATAAATTAGATTACCCTCTTCATCCTTCTTGGTGTGAATGTGACATGGCAAATCCAACACATCATTCCCTGCTTGATCTTTCACATTCTTGGGGATCCAGGGCCCTTTGGGCTTCCCCTTGAATTTTCCTTGAGTTACAACTGCAGCTTCACCAGGACCTGCTGGCTCGGCTTTGCGTTTCTGCTTCAGACCTCCTCCGGTGTCTTGGGCGACTGGCTTGCCCTTTCCACTGTGGAGTTGATCCTCTTCTTCACCATTAGCGTACCGAGTGGCTATTTCCATCATTCGGGTCAGAGACATATCTCCTGCCCGACCGAATTTCAGGTTAAGCTCTCGATACCGAACGCCCTCCTTGAAGGCGCAAACTGCTTGGTGTTGGGATACATTTTCTACGGTGTTATGTAAAGTGGTCCATCTTTGGATGTAATCCCTCAGAGTTTCATTCGGCTTCTTTGCACAATGTTGCAATTCTGTCAACCCTGCAGGTCGTTTGCATGTGCCCTCGAATGTCCTGACAAACACTCGAGCTAACTCTTCCCAGCTGAATATACTGCCTGGAGCCAACTAATTCAGCCATGCTCTGGCCGATCCTTCCAACATGAGAGGAAGATGTTTCATAGCTACCTCATCATTTCCACCATCGATCTGAACAGCTACCCGGTAATCTTCTAGCCAAGTGTCAGGCTTCGACTCACCGATGAACTTACTAACCCCAGTCGCCAACCTGAAGTTGGGGGGTATCTCAGCAGCTCTGATGGCTCTGCTAAAACACTCGGGGCCTGAAACATGTACTCTGCTTCCACTCGGGTGATCTCTGTCTTGCCCTTCTCTGTGTGCTCGGTTCCTGTCGACCAAACCTTGCACCAAAATTGACCTCGCATCAAACCCTGGCTCTCTTGGGTCGACTGGCACCCTCCGCTCTTCGCTGTACAGGCGCCTGCCATCATAACGCTGGGGCACATATGATCCGCCTCTCAGAGGGGGCGTAGGCACTCGACGGTGGTCACCACGGCCGAGCCGATGATCATACTGCTTGTGGTTCCGACCCAAGTACTGCTCTTGGAGATGCCCACGTCCCTCACGCCACGGAGACAATCTTTGGGCTGTGAGCCGATTGAACTGTGTCGGCCACCACAGATCTGCTATGGACTCTGTTATGCGATTGAGATACTACAGCGTTTTGCTCTCCTGCTGCCCAGAGCAGAGCCAGGATCTGCATCAAACCTCGTCCAGCCTCCGACTGGGATGGTTGGATGGACTCTGCTATACGAGCTGCGCCCGTAAGATTCTGAATAGGAGTGCGGTATACCTGAGGTTGAGGCGGGAACAATTGCCGCCGTCGACTGGACTCAGGAATCTGCTGCCGAGCACGTTCGTCGAGTGCATGCTGAAGGTTCTCCAGTCGAGTGCGTTCAGCCAAAGTGGCCAAGCGCGCTGCCTCTAAGGCCCGAGCCTCGGAGGCTCTTCGACGATGGGCGTGTGGAGTGCCTCCTCGTTGCGGCGGTGGAGTTCCTCCCTCCGCTGCGAAGAGAGGGTTTCGGGGTGATATTCCTCGTGAACATGCGACGGATCGCCACCGCCGTCGTCGCCACCGTTGCGACGCATGCCCGGTGGGCTGCGCGGTGTGTCGACCATCAGGAGCTCTACTGCAGGGTCACTGCTATCGCACTCGGACAGGGTCTCGACGGAGCCAGTCGACAGATCGAACAGGCCGTAGAGAGATTCATCGGGCTCGATTGCCGCGACTTGAGGGGTGGCCGACTGACGTGCCACCGCATGCTTCACCCACCGCTGAAGCCGCGATCGACCAGATCGCTTGCGACGGCGAATAGCGGGGAATGAAGTTACTGCGGGAGCCGACCGATACTGGGTCGACGGCTGCCGCAGAAGGACGCCGCGGACACACGCGCGAAAGTGCGTCGCCCCGTGGATGAGTAGTGTCTCGACGTCAAGGGGGGCTTCCTGGAGCCAGGCGGAGTCGTTGGCGATGAAGATGAGTGCGCCGAGACGGATCTTGCGGCCCTCAGCCGAACCTCCACCAGAAACAATGATGATGGGAATCGGAAAAAGTCGCAACCTCACCAGAAAGTCGCTAAGACACCGGCCCCACGGTGGGCGCCAACTGTCGTGGTTCTAAGTCTGACAGTAGAATAGGGGGTAGGTATGAGGAGGCAAGATCCTAGCTACGGTGAGGTTGTGCATGCAAGATTTACGAGTTCAGGCCCTTCTCGGAGGATGTAACAGCCCTACGTCTCGGTGCCCGGGGGCTCGGTCGATTGGATTATGCGTGAAGTTACAGGGGGTGCCAACCCTTGTGCCTGAGAAGGGGGGTGGCTTATATAGAGTTCGCCAGACCCCTCTAGCCCTCTGTTACACAGGATCCAATGTACATAAAGATGGGACGTTACTGGTAACGCCAGCAATAAAGGCATATTAATGATCATTAAGACTACAGAGTGAACGCCTGACTGTTGCTGTTCTGAGTGACTTTAGATCTTCTGTCTTCCGAGTAATTTCTGATGTGGTCGAGTGAGTACACTCCGGTCGAATGGAATTGGGTTTTCCGAGTGGAATGCTTCTGGTCGAGTGAATGGTATTGTCCTTTGAATATCCCTAACTTTAAGGTAATGTCCTTGGGAAGGGTGTCTAGGTCAGGCCTATTACCCTACCCCAGGTACATGTCATCGTCAGCTACAACATCATAGTAGGAGTAATAAACATTGGAGCAAAAGCATTATAGTTTTTTACATACCCCCACGGGGTTTGTCACAATTCCGCGCAGGGAAACAAAAGAAGGAAACGTCAAGGGACCCCGGCTGCTGGGCATCACCGACGACGCCGAGCGGACGCCGCTGCCGCGCTCCAGGCACGGCGAGAGCTCGGCGGCATCTAGCTGCCGTCACTGGACTCCGGAGAATCGTTGGGCTCAGGAGAGTCGCTGGATTCCCAGGAGTCGTCGCTGCTGCTGGAGGAGCTGTCGGAGGCGGGCTCGACATCCGCGGCCACGCCACACGGACTGCTTCCCCCGGGGCAGCACTCCAAACACCGGCCCTCCTCATCGAAGACCTTGAAGAACAACATAGAGGCGCTATCGTACTCAAAGTGGATGGCGAGGGCCCCTCTGGATGGCAGGCGCGGGCGATCTCGCCCCATCCAGGGGTCATGAAGATGTCGCCCGGGGGGACGGCCTTGACCTCCGCCCCCGAGGCTAGGCCGCAGCACCCGGCGTACTGCAGCCACAGCTCAAGTGGCCCCCTCGGTGGCATCTCCTTGGTGAAGAACCTCGGGAGCCGGATCCACATGCGCGGTGGCATTGCTGCCCACACCACGAACTCGTGCGAGGTCCCCTCGCCATGGGTTCACCGGCCTACTGGCCGCGCAGCCTCGGTCAGTCCGCCGAGACCCCGGCCCGCGCGGCACTGGGCATTACCGCCCTGTCCGGTGCCCTGTGCGCGGGCGTACAGAGGAAGCGGGAAGCCAGGCGGAGGCCGCTCGTACCAAGGCCGTGTCACCTCTTGCCTTTCGCCGGCGTTGTAAGGGCGGCCAAGCCTCTTCTTCGGCGGAAGTGGCCCCGGCTCCTCCCAAGGGGTTTTTCCCTTCTTCGCTGAAGAGAATCTCCTGATCGGCGCCATGGATGCTGCTGCAAGATGGCGAGACAAAGAAGAAGAAGAAGGAGCGGGCAGCGAGAAGATGGAGATGAGTGAGGGGGGCTCTGCCCCTCCCCTCATTTATAGCCGGAGGGAGGCCAACCGCCGGCTTCCATGATCCCGCGCAATGATTGTTTTTCTCTGCATGAAGCAGAGTCTCATCAAGCCGGACAGTTGCCGAGGCGGCTTGGGGAAGGAGAGACGCCCACGTCCCATCAATCGCCACGCGTCGATCAAGGCCGTAGGAGGTTAGGGCCCGTGGTGCTTCGCACTTGCCCATTGGCTTCGCCTCGAAGCCAAGTTCGAGTGCGCCTCGGGCCCGGGGGCTACTGTCGGCGTTCTGGGAACGGGGGTACCTAGATTTTCCTGCCTGCGGCCCACGGCGTGGCTCCATCGATGGCCTGGTATGGCCCAGCTTCAGCAACAACAACTCAAGACCCTCGTGAGGGGCCAAGCCTCACGAGGCGGATGACACCAAGACCTCCACAAGGAGCGGCCTCCTCAGGCTGGCTCCCGAGGAGCGGAGATCTCTATGCAAGCCTCACCTTGTGAGGTCCGGATGACGTGAGCCATGACGACCAAGGCCAGGCGGGCGCCAGCAGGCGCAGTGTACCAGTTTCCTCTTTGGTGCTAAAGAGGCAAGTGCAGGCGCGGAGTCCCGAGGAATCAACCAAAGGTTTCCATTCCTGTGCAACAAGACCAAGACCGCCAAGACGGCAGGACGGAGGTCATCACCGAGCCCACCACGACATCACAACCACCGGCTTTCGCAGGTGAAGACTACTTTTCTGAGGATAGCATGTACTAGTTGTCCCCCTTTGAATTTGGTCATTGTGGGATCACTTCCCGCCTTTCATTTGGCAAGAGGACCAAGGCCACTATAAATAGGACTTGGCCACCACTTTAGAGAGGGATTGGATCAGACCCTCGGGCAGATCATTCAGATCACCCTCACTCCACTAGCTCACTCGAGCTCAAGAACACCTCTCCTCCTGAGGCTATTCGCCACTGTACTAGTTCATCCTCAGCCCCTCGAGGCCAATCAACCACAAAGCAGGAGTAGGGTTTTACACCGCAAGGTGGCCCGAACCTGGGTAAACTGCTGTGTCCCTTTCCCTTATAGTTCGTCGAGCTAGGCTGTGAGATTAGCGAGTAGGCAGACTGGGCAGGACGAGTTCTTCGCATGCACCCCAGAGTTCGAACCTCTCAAGGGTTTGCGGAACCCGAAATCTGACATTTGGCACGCCAGGTAGGGGTGCGTCGGAGCCTCTCCCCCGCCGGTCGATCCACCACCGGTCCACCGCTTCCATGGCTGACGCTCGTCGAGCTCGTGCTGAGCGTCGTGCCGCCCTCGCTGCCCGTGTCGCTTAGACAGCGCCTGCGGGTGATGGCTGCCCTCGCCGTCCCCCGTCTCCAGTGGCGAACACCGCCACCGGCCCCGCGGGGCACGAGCAGCAAGCTTCGTCGCTGCACCCTTCTGTGCGGCGGGATGGGCGCACCGCCACCCCGTCGCTGACTCCGGCTGGTTCGTCGTCTCATGCTCGTCGCCGGCCGGCGAACGCGCAGGCTGCGTTGCTCATGGCGCGCGAGCTCTTGCGCTACTGCCCCGTCGAAGACCTCTACGAAGACTGGCTGGACCGCATGGCCGAGCTTGTCAGCTTCGCTGGGGACTCTCCCGCACTGTCTTGCTCGCTGCCTCACCCGTCGCCTGCTGCGGGTGACGTAGCCCATGGAGCACCTCCTCCACCCCCCCGTCAAGACGTCGCCCTCGAGCCAAGGTGCGAGGCCCCGCGGCGCGACCCGCCGCGCAGGGCAGTGGTGCGTGAAGAGGAAAGCTGCCAGGTGGTTCAGCGGCCGCAAGAAGATGCTCGTGCACTCCCAGCACTGCCATGTCAAGACCACGCGCCGCCTGCAGCGGTGGCGCACGAGCGCCAAGACCAGGCTCCACATCCACGACGGGCTCGCATGACCACAGGGGGTTGCCGCGCATTCACTCCGGAGCTACGCAGCGTCGTCTGGCCAGGGAAGTTCAAGCCCGACCTGCCTCCGCGCTACGACGGCACCCCCGACCTCCCCCTCACAGCTATGTTCGCATGCCTTTGGGCTTGTCGAGCGCGGCTGCTACATTCTAGCACCACATGCGGGGCGTCCTGGCGGCTCATGAGGCCAGAAGCCAGGCGATCCCGTCAGAGGAGGAGATGGATCCTCGCGAGCCCCCCGGGTCCCCAGAGCCTCCCGAGGTTCAGGGCCTGGGCGGCTCATGAGGAGCGACTTCTGCGGCACGCGTCTTCAGCTACCCCAACATCTCTTCAGCAACGGTGCTAGGTGACATTTTCTGGTTTGTTCAGTTGGGGGCGCCCCTCGGGCTGCATTATCCCCAAGCCGCGTGGGTCCGTCCCTGCGGCATGTATCGTTTTACATCTATCAGAACTAGCTCTACCTTACCTAAGGGTTGATTTATGTTATCACCTACTTGCTTGGTGTTCTATCGCCTCTGCGGCCTCCCGCATTGCTGACCAGCCTCTTGCTCATCCCGCAACGGGGGATACACATGCTGGCACATCGCTTGTGCTCGGGTCCGTCCCTGCAACGCTGACAAATCTGAGAGATCGAGCTCTGGCTCGTGGCCTGCCCCGCGCACGTCACCTCACCAGATCCTCAGTGCCCTCATCCTCTTGCGGAAAGACCAGCGGTAGGACAGCAAGCGCGATTATGAGTTATACTCTCCTCTCAGACTAACCCGCAGGAATCCATGGAGTTTAGCCACGGGTGGCCCCGTCGGCCGTCCCTTTTTCACGCAATTCGCTTGCATGTTAAAGGAGGGGCTCCTGAGCATCGCGCCTCAGGAGCTCTTACTGACTCTCCAGCCCTCACCCCCTGGCCTTGACCATGGCATCGCGACCTGGCATACCAGTGGCGGTTGAGCCACGCTCGAGGGTCGGGACCCGAGGACGTAGAGCACCTAGATGAGCGGGGAGAAGGGGAGGTCGGCGTGAGCCCTACCTGGAAGCATCACTGCCAAAGCACAATTAGGTGCTGCGCAAAGGAATCACTTCAGGCCTACTAAGATAAGTCACCCATGCATATCAAAGTGAACCTCATCATCCGGTATTTTGATTCTCGCAATCTCGATTCGGCAATGCCGCTTCCCTTTTTGGCCTCCAGGGTGCTGCTAGCACGCCAAAGCAGACCTCTTGATCATCACGCCTCAGGAGCTCTTACTGGACCTCGGGCCGCTCACCTCCTGGCCTTGACCACGGCATCACGACCTGGCATACCAGCGACGGCTGAATCCTGCCTGGGGACTGGGACCTGTTGCCGTAGAGCATTAAGCTACCATGAGAACGAAAAGGGGGAACCATGCCGAAGCAAGATGCGCGGCTGCAACATCATAGTAGGAGTAATAAACATTGGAGCAAAAGCATTACAGTTTTTTACATACCCCCACGGGGCTTGTCACAATTCCGCGCAGGGAAACAAAAGAAGGAAACGTCAAGGGACCCCGGCTGCTGGGCATCACCGACGACGCCGAGCGAACGCCGCTACCATGCTCCGGGCACGGCGAGAGCTCGGCGGCACGTAGCTGTCGTCACTGAACTCCGGAGAATCGCTGGGCTCGGGAGAGTCGCTGGATTCCCAAGAGTCGTCGCTGCTGCTGGAGGAGCTACCGAAGGCGGGCTCGACATCCGCGGCCGCGCCACACGGCCTGCTTCCCCCGGGGCAGCACTCCAAATGCCGATCCTCCTCATCGAAGACCTTGAAGAACAACGTAGAGGCGCCATCGTACTCAAAGTGGATGGTGTGGGCTCCCTCTGGACGGCAGGCGCGGGCGACCTCACCCCATCCTCGGGTCATGAAGATGTCGCCCGGGGGGACGGCCTCGACCACCGCCCCCGAGGCTAGGCCGCAGCACCCGGCATGCTGCAGCCACAGCTCAAGTGGCCCCCTCGGCAGTATCTCCTTGGTGAAGAACCTCGGGAGCCGGATCCACGTGTGCGGCGGCATTGCTGATCACACCACGAACTCGCGCGAGGTCCCCTCGCCATGGGTTCGCTGGCCTGCTGGCCGCGCAGCCTCGGTCAGTCCACAGAGACCCCGGCCCGCGCAGCACTGGGCATTACCGCCCTGTCTAGTGCCCTGTGCGCGGGCGTACAGACGAAGCGGGAAGCCAGGCGGAGGCCGCTCGTACCAAGGCCGCGTCACCTCCTGCCTTTCGCCGGCGTCGTAAGGGCGGCCGAGCCTCTTCTTCGGCGGAAGTTGCCCCGGCTCCTCCCAAGGGGTTTTTCCCTTCTCCGCTAAAGAGAATCTCCTAATCAATGCCATGGATGCTGCTGCAAGACGGCGAGACAAAGAAGAAGAAGAAGGAGTCGGCAGCGAGAAGATGGAGATGAGTGAGGGGGGCTCTGCCCCTCCCCTCATTTATAGCCGGAGGGAGGCCAACCGCCGGCCTCCATGATCCTGCGCAATGATGGTTTTTCTCTGCATGAAGTAGAGTCTCGTCAAGCCGGACAGTTGCCGAGGCGGTTGGGGAAGCGGAGACACCCACGTCCCATCAATCGCCACGCATCGATCAAGGCCGCAGGCGGTTAGGGCCCGTGGCGCTTCGCACTTGCCCCTTGGCTTGGCCTCGAAGCCAAGTTCGAGCGCGCCTTGGGCCCGGGGGCTACTGTCGGCGTTCTGGGAATGGGGGTACCCAGACTTTCCTGCCTGTGGCCCACGGCGTGGCTCCATCGACGGCCTGGTACGGCCCAGCTTCAGCAACAACAACTCAAGACCTTCGCGAGGGGCCAAGCCTCGCGAGGCGGACGACACCAAGACCTCCACGAGGAGCGGCCTCCTTAGGCTGGCTCCCGAGGAGTGGAGATCTCTATGCAAACCTCACCTCGTGAGGTCCGGATGACATGAGCCATGACGACCAAGGCCAAGCGGGCGCCAGCGGGCGTTGTGTACCAGTTTCCTCTTTGGTGCTAAAGAGGCAAGCGCAGGCGCGGAGTCCCGAGGAATCGACCAAAGGTTTCCATTCCCGTGCAACAAGACCAAGACCGCTAGGACGGCAGGACGGAGGTTATCACCAAGCCCACCACGGTGTTACAACGAGAGGCTTTCGTAGGCGAAGACTACTTTGTTAGGATAGCATGTACTAGTTGTCCCCCTTTGAATTTGGCCATTGTGGGATCCCTTCCCGCCTTTCATTTGGGAAGAGGACCAAGGCCACTATAAATAGGACTTGGCCACCACCGTAGAGAGGGATTGGATCAGACCCCCGGGCAGATCATTCAGATCACCCTCACTGCACCAGCTCACTCGAGCTCAAGAACACCTCTCCTCCTGAGGCTGTTCGCCACTGTACTAGTTCATCCTCAGCCCCTCGAGGCCAATCCACCACAAAGCAGGTGTAGGGTTTTACACCGCAAGGTGGCCCGAACCTGGGTAAACTGCTGTGTCCATTTCCCTTATAGTTCGTCAAGCTAGGATGTGAGATTAGCGAGTAGGCAGACTGGGGAGGACGAGTTCTTCACACGCACCCCAGAGTTCGAACCTCTCAAGGGTTTGCGGAACCCAAAATCCGACAGGCGCTGCACCACCTTCTTCCTTGCCGTGTCCTTGGGGTTTCTTCCGCTGCCATGCTCCTCTTTGTCCTGATCCATATCTGGCCTTGCTGGGCTGCTCTCTTTCTCTTCCCCGGGTGGGACACTTGCTGAGGTGGCTGCTTCTTCTACTTCCCGCTGCGCTACAAGGGCCGCACTAACCACTTGATTAGTTGCTGTCAGATATAGTAGCAACGGTTCTTGTGGTTTGGGTGCGACCAAAGTAGGCACAGAAGACAAGTAGGCCTTCAAATCCTGCAGCGCTACATCTGCTTCCGGGGTCCACTTCATGGGTCTTGCCCTCTTCAAAATCTTGAAGAACGGCAAGGCGCGCTTGGCAGACTTGGAGATGAATCTGCTAAGCGCGGCAACGCATCCTGTCAAACGCCTCACATCCTTAACTATCTTGAGTGCCTATATCTTCTCAATGGCCTTGATCTTTTCGGGGTTGGCCTCTATCCCACGGTGGGACACAAAGAAACCAAGTAGCTTGCAGGAGGGAACGCCAAACACGCACTTCTCCGGATTCAGTTTCAAGTTGATCTTGCGCAGATTAGCAAATGTCTCTTCTAAATCCTGTATGAGGGTTGATCTGTCCTTAGTCTTGACCACAAGATCATCCATATAGGCTTCCATGTTCCTGTGCAACTGTGGTTCAAAGCCAATCTAGACTGCTCTTTGCAAAAGTGGACCCGACACTCTTCAACCAGAAAGGTATGCGCACAAAGCAGTATGTGCCGCATGGGGTGATGAATGAGGTATTTTCTTTGTCTTCCTTGCACATAAAAATCTGATGGTATCTAGAGTATGCATCCAAAAAGAGAGCAGCTCACATCCTGAAGTAGAATCCATGATCTGGTCGATGCGTGGCAAAGGAAATGGGTCCTTTGGGCATGCCTTGTTCAGATCCGTGAAATCTATGCAAAGCCTCCATTTTCCATTAGCCTTGCGCACAACCACTGGGTTTGCTAACCATGTTGGATGCAGTACACCTCTGACCAAACCAGCTGCTTCAAGTTTCGTGATTTCCTCAGCAATAAACTGCTGCCGCTCCAAGGCCTGCTTCCGAACCTTCTGCTTGACGTGCCGGGCATGTCCGCAGACAGCAAGGTGGTGCTCGATTACCTCCCTGGGAACACTGGGGATATCAGACGGTTGCCAGGCAAACACATCGATATTCGCCCGCAGGAAAGCAATGAACGCGCTTTCCTATTTGTCACCAAGGGTGGCGCTGATAGTGAAAGTACCATCAGCGTCAGCCAGCCCTGCCGTGACCTTTTTCACTTGGGGTGGAGCAGCCTTGGATCTCTTGCTGTTGGAACTCTCTGGCATGTTATCAACGGGTGCGGCACATTCCACAGAGGTACGCTTCCCGGTCTCCTTGCTAGTGCCTCTGCTATGCTTTCCCTTGGCGAGAACTGTGGCTTCCGCGACCTCTACCACGACCGCGTCCCGATACATCTTATCTACGCAAATAATTGCGTCTTTCTTGTCCGATGGAACGGAAATGACGCCCATCGGCCCTGGCATCTTCAAGGTGTTGTAGGCATAGTGGGATGCTGCCATGAATTTGGCCAGGGCCGGGCGCCCAAGGATCCCGTTGCACGGCAGGGGGAGGTCAGCCACATCAAACACAACTTTCTCAGTCCTGTAGTTCAACTCTCCTCCAAATGTCACTGGCAACATAACCTTTTCCTTAGGACGGCTCCTGCCGAGATTGACTCCTTGAAACGTGCATGTGGCCTTAAGTTCTTCCTCTGCTATCTGGAGTTGGCTGATAACCTTTTGGGAAATCAGATTCAACCCGGCCCCGCCGTCAACCAGCATCTTTGTGACCTTGAGGTTGCGAATTGTTGGTGAGACCAACAACGACAAGCACCCTATCACAGTAATGTGGTCGGGGTGGTCCTGTTCATCCAAGATGATGGGCGTGCGTGACCACTTGAGCGGCTTCCGAGAATCTGCCGCTGGCTCCATGGCATTGACTTCATGCGCCCACTATTTAAGTTGGCGGTGAGAGGAGTGCAAAGATGCACCCCCGTCAATGCACAGGGCATCAGTGGCCATCTGGAATTCCTGCTCGCTGGTTTCCTCTTCATTCCCTCCATCACTCTCATTACTGCAATCCTCCTTCTCTCGGCCTTTGGCGGGTTTCCCTTGGTTTCGAGGAGCCTTGCCGGGGTGATTTACTTCACCACCCCGGCCTTTCCCGCCAGCGCCATTTTGACCTTTTTCCTTATCGTGCTTCTCATACTCAGCCTTCTGCCTCTTGACGAGCTGCTCAACCTGATGACACTCCTGGAGATCATGGCCCTTGGTCCGATGGATCTTACAGTATGGCCCATCACTTTTCCCAGCTTTCTCGGCAGCCGCCGCCTCCCGGCAATCAGCGCATGCGGTAGCCTCCTTGCCGGGGGCTTCAGCCTTGGCCTTCTTGCCGGTACTAGGCATGCCTGACCCCTCAACAGTCATCAATGTCTTATCCTTGCGCTTCTTGTTGTGCTTCTTGTTCTTCTTCTTCTTACTGATGGCCTCGTCATCATCTTCTGAGTCGATGTCGACGCAATCTTCCTCTTCAGGAAGTTTCCTCCCCTCCTCCACCTGAGCACATTTGTCCACCAAAGTGTAGAGCTCCTTCACAGTCTTGGGCAACAGAACGTTCATATTGGAACATAGCCTGCGGTTGTGCATGTTGGATTGGAAGGCAGCTATCACGGCAGCTGGGTGGATATCTGGGATATTTCTGTGGACTCGGCTGAATCTTTGCAAGTACTTCCGTAGAGTTTCTCCTTCTTTCTGCTGGAGAAGCTGCAAGTCATTGGGCCGCCCTGGTTCTTGATGGCCGCCCGTGAAGGCACCAATGAACTCGTGGCATAGGTCAGCCCAGGTCGAAATGGAGTTCTCCGACAGGTGCATCAGCCAAGACCACACATTTAACTTGAGGGCTGAAGGGAAGTAGTTGGCGAACACCTTCTCATCTCTTCCCTCGGCAGCTTGAATAGCGATGGTGTAGATGCTCAAGAACTTCGCCGAGTTTAGTCTCCCATCATACTTCTTGGGTATCTCTAGCTTGAACATGCAAGTGGACGGCCAACGGACTTGCCGCAGCTCACGGGTGAACGCAGGGCACCCAACCTCGAAAGGCAGGCACCCGCCATCTCCGAGCGCAGGCTCATCGACATCGGGGCCATCACACCCATTGGACCGGCAGGGGTTGTCGCGGCGCCGCTCGTCGATGACGCGCGCGCCTTCCCTTCGCCTGCCCTTCGGGGCATGCTGTCGGCCTTGACGCGCTCGAGGGTCTGATTACGCCATCGAGATGTCATCGTTGGCTTGGTTTTGCGGCTCCCGGGCGGCTTGCCGTGGTGGGGATTGCATCGTAAGGGTGGCCCCTCCCGCACGGCCAGCCACACGAGCCGCCGTTGCTACCTGGGAAGGCCGTGGTGGTCCGGCCCGCTGTGATCCTTCCGCCTCGGCAAAACCAATCAGACATTGGATGGTGGCTCGCCACTCATCCATCTGGTCTGCCGCTGGTGGAAATATCAACAGCAGTTGGGCTCGCGCCATGGCCTCTGAGGCAGTGCTTGGCATAGGTGATGATGATGTAGATCGTAGTGTCGCTTGGCTCCTGACTTTGCCGGTGGCGATCGCGCCGCACCCTTGCTGCTGCGAACCAGCCGTTCGGACGGCATGGTGATGCGGTGGAGGCGCCTGAGGGCCAGCGGCTCTGTCGGGCACAGTAGCTGGGTCAGCCCGCCCCGGGGGTGGCGCGTGCCCTGCGGTCGCGCCCACAGCGGGGGTGGCCGGAGGGTTGCGATTCGCCCCAGAACGAGCATCATCACTGCGGCTATGCCCGTTGGCGATGAGAAGGGGTTTAGGCGAAATGACCCCTCCATCCATACCTCGTGGAGCATGGCCATTGGGATGTTGCTGATGCTGCCCTTCCCCGGTACCTCCCGTTCCTGCTTCGGCCGTGGGGGAGGTGCGACGGCGCCGCCTGCGCCGACCACGTCCCCCGTAGCATCAACACCCTCGCGAGCCCCCACATTCCCCGTGACGTCGGCGGTCACGGGCGGCGGAGCATTCGAGGTGGACGGGTCATTTGCAGCTCCGCGCTTCCTCTTGGGCGCCATAGTCGATGACGCCGTCGACGACGAAAATGTCGATGAAGATGACGCGCATCGTACGCTCTCGATTTCGCGCAAGTGATCCCCCTACCTAGCGCACCAAAGATGTCGTGGGAAACCACGGCCACCTATGGGGCCATGAGCCCCTTTTGGTTTGGCGGGGGGATGGGCACGTTGCATAAAGAGCGGAGAAGCGTCGCGCAGCACGGCAGAGATGACACAGGCAGTCTTTACCCAGGTTCGGGCTGCCGTGAGGCGTAAAACCTTACTCCTGCTTTGGTGGATTGATGGTGGATAATGGTGGTAGACGTAGCACACTCGCCCAGCAAGGTCGCTCTGGGGGCGAGAGTGGCTACGAGCATATGAATAAGCGAGGGTCCAACCCCTTCTACGGTCGCCATGGGCCTCCTTTTATAGATTAAGGGGTCACCACAGTGGCAAATCAGTCTTTGCGTACTGATTAGATAGCTAACAGTGTTATCATACCTAACTTTGCAGGTTGACAGAGCGCATTAAATGTGCCACTCAGTGTCACATCACAGCCCGCCCGGTAGGCCCTGCCGGGCTATTTTGCCCGCTTGGGGAGTCCCGTCACCGACGATGTCGCCGCCATCCTTGCCGTCAGCTGTAGGCATGGGGTCAACGGCGAGGAACTTCCGCAGCAAGGCCTCCACTTAACCCTTCACGGCCTCGGCAGTAGAGTCTTGGACCTCAGGGTCCATGGGCTCGAGTAGGGCATCAAAGTCGAAGCTGGAGTCCCGAAGATGGAGGTGGCTGAAGATGCGCATTGCGGCCAATGCCGAAAGCATGCGGGCTTCTCCCTCCACCATGGGCCCACTCTAACGACGATGCCCTCGAGTGCCGCGACGAGCTTGGGGAGCAGCCCGGTGGGGCCTTCCTCAGGAGTCACTAGCAGCTCCTTGTACCCGCTCCTGTAGAGATCCTGTAGTGCCTTGCGGGACCTCTGCTTGAGGTAGTCGAAGGCGGCACACCCTGCGTTGGCCACCTCCTCAGCCTTGGCAAGGAGTTTCTCCCTGGCTTCCAGCCAAGCCTTCTCGTTGGAGACAAGCTGGGCGTGGGACGCCTGGGCCGCCTCCAGCTCCTCCTTCAGCTTCTCCAGGCAGCCGCGCTCCGTGGCCTGCTCCCGAGATGCCTGCTCCAGCTCGGCGTCATGACCAGCGACCGCAGACTCCCGCTCCTTCAGCTTTTCCTCCTGCTCCTCGAGTTGGCGGGTGCGGGTGGCCTGCTTGTCATGGAGGTCTTTCAGCTCGGCCTCCGCCGCGCGGCAGTGCTCCTCAGCGTCCTTTGCGTCCTTCAATGCCACGTCACGGGTGGCGGCGGCCACGCCGGCCACCTTCTGGCCCTCCTCTTCAGTAGCGTCGGCCTGGTCCCAGGCCGCCCTGATGGATGAGTCAGCCTGGAGCCACCCCGAGACTAGCTCCAGGCGCCCCGACGCCCGGTGCCAGTCGGGGCCCCGAAGATCGTTCCGGAGTGGATCCAACGCGGAGAATGCCTGCTCCAGAGCACCGGGCACGGTAGAAGAGCCACAGCCCGCCGGTGTGGTGGTTGGAAGAGGAGACGGCGACGACATCAAGACTGGCAAAGCAGCAGTAGCAGCAAGGATTGCCTGGGCTCCGGAGCCCTCGGGTCATCAGCAGGCGCGCTGAAGGCAAGCGTCTCTGAAGCCGACACGGCCGTAGGGGCATCCTTCTCCTGAGGCTGGGCCCCTGAGCCTCGCGAGGGCAACCCTGCGACAGGAGGACGCAAGCTACCCTCATCCGTCTGCACCAGAACCTCCGGGGCCGAGGTGGGCTGCTTGGCCTTAGGAGCCCTCGCCTCCTCCTTCTTCCTTTTCGCCGCCGGCATTGGCCTGGCCGCAGAGAGGAAAATGTCAGAGCACTACGTCAAGAGCAGGAAGCAAAGACAAGATGGTGCGCTTACTGATCCGTGACGATGTACTCCCTCGTCCTCTTCAGGAGCGTGGTGCCCACAGGCTTCATAGGCGCGAGCCCCGCCTCGCTCTCGGGAGCGGATGAGCGTGCGGCGGCCAGATCTGCGGCAGCGGCGGCCGATGGCGGGGCGAAGGCGCCACCTCGGGGAAGCAACGACGACATGTCCTTCTTTGGGAGACCCTGCTTCAGCTTCTTCAGAGGGGTGCCCCTGGACCTCATGGTGACCACGGCAGAGCACGATGACTCCCTGATTGGGTGCTCGCCGGCGTCCTTGTCAGAGAAGGTGCGGAGGAGCTCGCTCCGCCGTGGGGGAGAAGTCTCCCCCACCTCCTCCAAGGTCGCCTCCGAGCTCTTGTTCTCCTCCTCCCCGGAGGGATCGCCGGAGGACACCGGCACCGGGGAGCCTGCGGGCAGGGAAAGCTCCAGCGGCACGAGCCCCCGCTCATTGAAGACAGGCATGGAGGCGGCTATCTTCTCCCCGTCGGCGCGATGGTACAATGGGAGATGGGCGTCCGAGGGGCCACCTTGGTCCTTCCCGAGCAAGGTGCGCACGACCTTGCTCAGCTCCTCATCAGACAAGTTGTCCGGGCGCAACTGGAGGTCGTCTTCTACGCCCTTGAAGTTCCACAGGGGGCGCGAGTGCGCCTGGAGCGGAGCGAGGCGCTGCGTCAAGAACTCCTTGACGATCATGGCCCCTGTCAGCTTCTCCGCCTTCGGGTCCTCCGCCTTCAGGTCGGCCGTCATCCTCTCTAGCAACTGCTCTGCCCTAGGGTCGGTGAGCTTCTCGTGAGCCCATCGATCCAGGGGCGTCGGCAGCGCGGTCGGCAGCTCCAGCCGAGCGTGGGAGCGCTTGGCGTCCATGAAGATCAACTTTTTCCGGAAGTCCTCCACCTTCTTCCCGGCCCGCGAGATCGCGTTGCTACCGTTGGCCGCGATGAAGCTGGCGCACCCAGAGCACTGGCCGCTGCTTATCCGGAGGTAGAAGAAGTGGCGGAATAGCGCGACGGAGGGCATCACCCCCACGAACGCTTCGTAGTAGAAGGCAAAGATCGACAGGAGGAGGATGGAGTTGGGATGAAGATGGAGGGCGTGGAGACCATAGTGGTTGAGGACGGCGTAGAAGAAACGGGAGAAAGGGGGAACCAGCCCAGCGAAGACGCTGTGCAGCAAGAAGGGGTAGATGGTGTCAGCCAAGGCTTCCGGCTGGGCGGAGCTGACCCGGAGCGCTGTCTCCCCTCCCTCATTGTCTGCGCCCGCCGTCAGCGGGAGCACTATGGCATGGTGCTTCTCCTCGGCGATGGAGGATGCGCTCAAGGCCGGCTCAAACCAGGGAGCCGAGCGCGCGGTAGAGGCCAATGACTTTGCCTTGTCGGTGGCCATCGATGGCGAGTCCGGGGAAAGGATTCAGCAGATTTGGAGGCGCGCTAAGCAGGAGGAGAAGGGGATCTGGAGCAAGATGGAAGAAAGGCAATGAAGGCTCTGGGACAAGCGCCAGCCTTTTGTCAGCCCGGGATAGTTGCCGAGGCGGCGTGGGGAAGCGGAGACGCCCACGTCCCATCAATCGCCACGCGTCGACCAAGGCCGCAGGCAGTCAGGGCCCGCGGGGCTCCGCACTTGCCTCTTGGTTTCGCCTCAAAGCCAAGTTCGAGCGTGCCTTGGGCCCGGGGGCTACTGTCGGCATTCTGGGAACAGGGGTACCCAGAATTGCCTGCCTGCAGCCCACAGCATGGCTCCATCAATGGCCTGGTACGACCGAGCTTCAGCGACAACAACTCAAGACCCTCGCGTGGGGCCAAGCCTCGTGAGGCGGATGACACCAAGACCTCCACGAGGAGCGGCCTCCTCAGGCTGGCTCCTAAGGAGCGGATATCTCTATGCAAACCCCCACCTCATGAGGTTCGGGTGACGCAAGCCATGACGACCAAGGCCAGGCGGGTGCCAGCGGGCGCAGTGTACCAGTTTCCTCTTTGGTGCTAAAGAGGCAAGCGCAGGCGCGGAGTCCCGAGGAATCAGCCAAAGATTTCCATTCCCGTGCAACAAGACCAAGAGCACCAGGACGGCAGGACGGAGGTCATCACCGAGCCCACCACGGCGTCACGACCAGAGGCTTTTGCAGGTGAAGACTACTTTTGTCAGGATAGCATGTACTAGTTGTCTCCCTTCGAATTTGGATGTTGTGGGATCCCTTCTCGCCATTCATTTGGGAAGAGGACCAAGGCCACTATAAATAGGACTTAGCCACCACCGTAGAGAGGGATCGGACCCCCGGACAGATCATTCAGATCACCCTCACCCCACCAGCTCACTCGGGTACAAGAACACCTCTCCTCCTGAAGCTGCTCGCCACTATACTAGTTCATCCTCAGCCCCTCGAGGCCAATTCACCACAAAGCAAGAGTAGGGTTTTACACCGCAAGGTGGCCCGAACCTGGGTAAACTGCTGTGTCTCTTTTCCTTATAGTTCGTCGAGCTAGGCTATGAGATTAGCGAGTTGGCAGACTGGGGAGGACGAGTTCATCACACGCACCCCAGAGTTCGAACCTCTCAATGGTTTGCGGAACCCGAAATCCGACAAGACCCTCATTAACAGTGGCGCTGGCCTCTACGTGATCTCCATCAAGACCTTCGAGATGCTCCAAGTGCCCTATGACCAACTGATGCCGACCAGGCCCTTCTCCGGGGTGACGGATGGGTCTACCATCCCCCTGGGGCAAGTGCGCCTCCGTGTCACCTTCGGCACCCTCGGCTACTACCACACTGAGCTCATTGACTTCGACGTGGGGCATATCAGCCTCCCGTACAACACCATCCTGGGGTATCCGACACTTTCCAAGTTCATGGCGATGACCCACCACGGCTACAACATCCTCAAGATGCCTGGCTGTAGTGGCGTCATCACCGTCGCCTTTGATGAGAAAGACGTGGTCTGCTCCCTCGAGCATGCCTATCGGGCAGCCGCAACCGAGAATTCTGATGGCGAGGACGTCGCCAGGCCTCCCGGCGCTGCCCCCCACCGCCCCCCCCCCCCCGCGAAGAAGAAGCAGCCGCTCTCCTAGGACCACCTCGAGGCGAAGAAGGCGTCGGCTAGTGGTAGCCGCGAAAGCCCTACCCTCCTCCCGCATAGGAAGGAGTGCTCGGCGTCTCCCTTCGGGCGGGCTTGGGGGCTTTAGCCTGGAAAGCATCCGACCTGACCAGCATGCCAAGGGAGGTGTTCGGGCATCACTTGGAGGCGTGCCTTGACACGCGTCCCATCAAGCAATGAGTACAGCGCCGGGCGGCAGAGAAGCAAGAGTTCGTCCCTCGGGAGATTTACAAGCTATGAGAGGCTTGGACCATCTGTGGCGGGCGCCGCCCTGCGCGTCCTGCCAACTCAGTTGTCGTCCCTGAGAAGCACGGCAAGGTGCGCATGTGCGTCGACCTCGCGAGCCTCACCAGGGCTTGCTCCTACGACCTTTTTTGGCCATCACGCGTCGGCCTGAGCAGGGGCCTCGCCACTAACTACGGCCGCATGCCCTTCAGCCTGGAGAATGCCGACGCCACCGTCCGAAGGTTGGTGCAGCTCACGGTGGTGCCTCGTGAGCCTTTAGCCCCTCACGAAGCCCCAAGACCTCAGGAGCCCATCGTCCCCTGAGAGGTGAACCTCCATAGCACGCACCGTCAAGTAGCCTGACGCTCCTACAGCAGCATGTCGCCAGGTGATTTTTTGGTTTGTTCAAATTGAGGGTGCCCCACAGGCTGCATCATCCTCAAGCTGGCTAGGGTCCGTCCATGCAGCCGCCCCACTTTTTGGTCATGTAACGAATCTGGTTATGCCCTAATGAGTTTATGTTACTTGCTTAATCCTATCCTCGGTGCCCCATCACCGTTGAGAGCGCCGAGACCTCGTGACTCTTCCCCTGACCGTCCCGCGAGCGGGGACTGGCATGGCGTCTGTGCTCAGGTCTGTCCCTACAGCATCACTAAATACAAGTGATCAAGCTCTGGCTTGCGGGCCTGTCCCCGTTGTCAGAATCGGGGCTCCGAGGACCCAAGAAAGGTTTGAACTCTGGGGTGCGCACACTGCCTTCGCGAAGCCCTGTCTCGCGACCCACTATCTCACGGCGATGCTCCGGCATGCTCGAGCTAGAGAAGAAGAACAATGGACACGACAATTTACCCAGGTTCGGGCCACTTTGCTGTGTAAGACCCTACTCCTGCTTTGTGGTTGGATTGCCTCGCGAGGGAGGATGAGTGTGAGAGTACAAGGGCAAAATGAGCAACCTCGGGGGATGCCGGAATTGATCGACCCTCGAACCCCTCCCTACGGTGACGCCCTGCCTCTACTTATACTAGCCTTGGTCCTCTTCCCCCGAAAACACAAGACAGGAAGGGTTGCCACAACGGCCAATTAAAAGGGGGACAAGGTTGTAGCTTATCCTGACTAAAGGTGGTCTTCGCCTGAAAAAGCTTCCTGCCATGACACGCCAGTGGGCTCGGTGGTGACCTTCGTCTTCGCGAGCCCGCCGTCCTGGTCATCTTGCACCCAAATCACAACCTTTGGGGATTGCTTTGGGAAGCATCACTCCGTCCATGCTCCCTTAGCACAAAAGAGGTAAGCCTCCTCATCCGGGGCAGCTGGCGCCCCTCTGGCCCTGCTCGTCGTCACGCGCGTCACCCACATGAAGACGCGGGGCACGCGGCTCTGCTGCCTGATCCTTGATTCGAGTGCCTCCACGATGGGCCTCGGGAAACAACCTCGGTAAGCCGTCTCACGAGAGGGCCTCGCGATGCTCTTGATGGCACCTGAAGACGCACACCTCGCGAGGGTCCTGCTCGTAAAGCCATGGCGTGGGCTAGCCTTGGGCCTTCTGGTGGCGCCGCGCACTAAGCCGCAGGCAGACGGGCCTGGGTACCACTAGTCTCACGAGCCCGATAGTAGCCCCCGGGCCTGCGGTGCGCACGACTCCGCCCGAGAGGGGAGGGGGCAAAACGGCACGGGGCCTAACCACCTGCGGGCCAGGCTCAATGCGTGGCACATGACGGGGTGTTGGACGCGCCCACTTCCTCCAAGATGCATCGGCAACTGCCCACGCTAACATAAAGCTTGGCGGCCACTGCGCGGGGCCATCATTACTCTCCCTCTGCTCGACATTTGTCTTCGGAAGCCGAAGGGGCATGAACCGTCCCCCATCGAATGCTATATAAGGGCAAGGGGACGGACCCCTTGGCTCATCTTCTCTGATCACGCCTCTCTATTCCCACTCGCCGTATTTGCAGCCATGGCACCCTTGAGCAGGTTCCCCAGCGCCGAGAAGGGGAAGGCGGCGTTGGAAGAGGTGGAGCCGTCGAAGCCAGTGAGGGGGCGGGGCCGCCCTCGCACAACCGCCGCCACGCCCAGGGCGCCACCCCGGGGACGCGGGTGCCCTTCGCTAAAACCCTACACTGGCTCCGGCAGCCGCGAATGACACTCCCCCCACCGGCGCGAACGAGGGGGGCGAGGTGGCTGCGGCCTGGGTGGATGGAGCGGAGCAACCGCCCGGTCGCCCCAGTCGTGGAGCCACTCCGCCAACGTGGCCTACGAGCTCATCGTGAGCATGCACCACGATCCCTGCACCTGGCTCTGACTCCCAGACTCCTTTGCGGAGGATATGGTGGAGCACGCACCTCTGGGCCTGTGGCTGCAACCGGACGGCTGCTGCAATGACCCTTCCTGGGTGGCGACGGACTTCACCCCCTCCGGCTTCATGTTCTTGAGACGGGGGTGGAAGTCGTTCGCCCTCGCTCCTGGCTTGAAGGAGGGGCACGTCCTCCACTTCAAGTACGACGGGGCCGCCAGCTCTTCATGAATATCTTCGGGGTCGCCGGCTGTCGCCTGAAGTGCCACATGGAGAGCGATGACAGCGATAGCCCCATCGGTGATGACGGCGACACGTCATCCTCTGACGGGAGCGGAAGTAGCGGTGGCTCCCCCAGCATAAAGAGCGAGGACGAAGACTCCGACTAGGGCGCGGTCGACGCCCGAGCCGGCGCCCTAGGAGTGGCGGCCTTCGTGAGGAGGTTTCCTTTTGTTTTTTCTACATCGGAACAACATGGGCCCCATTGGGGTGTGTAAGGAACTCTGGAGCCTGCGCCTTAACTTAATGCTTTTGTGGCTCGAAATTAAGTTCATCCATAGCGTTCCTCGTTGAACTTGCCTCATCCTTTAATGATCACCCTAATGTTATGCGTCGCTAGGACCCAGCCCTGGGCGGGCCTCGATCATCGCTGGTATGTCAGGTCACGATGCCTAGGGCAAGGCCAGGAGGTGAGGCGCCCGAGGTCCGGTAAGAGTTCCTGAGGCACGATGCTCAGGAGGTCCCCCTTGACACGCAAGCAGCTCATGGGAGTGGAGGGGCTTCTGCCCCAGATGAGCTCACTAGAGGAAGGAACGCTGTAAAAGACCACAGAGCCGCATGGGGCTGTTAACTTAGCTTTTTGGGGCACGATGCAAGGCGGCCATGGCTTGCAAAAGATTCACGTGGCGTGAGGATGCGTCTTCCTGAAGTTTCTTCTTTATCCCCTCTTCTATCCTGCGACGGATCAATGTAAACCCCATGAGGGGTGCGTGAAAAATTGACACCCTTTGATTTTTGACCAACATGTTTGTGATTTAAACAGTGTATCTCCTCCCCATGCTTCCTCATGGGGCTCACCCCTCTTTTTCTTGCTTGAAAAAAATGCTCTACGTTTTCAGGGCCCGGCCCTCATGCGGGCCTCAGCCACTGCTAGTATGTCAGGTCGCGATGCCTGGAACAAGGCCAGGGGTGAGGGGCATCGAGAGCCAGTGAGAGCCCCCGAGGCGTGATGCTCTGGGAGCCCCCCATTCAATGTGCAAGTGACTCGTGAGAAAAAGAGGTGACAGGCTTCCCCAAGGTGGCGCGGAGAAGAGATTCCAACGACAGCGGGTGCGCTCCTTGCTTTCGCGAATGTTAGCGTTGATCGGACCGTCGCCCATGGCATGGCTGCCCGCGTCGTGCCGCCCGCAGTTAGGCCTCCTGAGGCGATGCGAGGTGCTTTCCACGCGACACCTGAGCGTCAGGCTCCTGAAACGGCTTCATGTCGATAGGTTGTGAGGTATAGAGGGCGACACGCGCTTGCCAGCTTACTCGTGACTATTCCGTGAGGAGGTAAGGCACTAAGGTCCTAGTGAGGTGACGTGCATGGGGCAAGCACGCGAGCCAGAGCTCGATCGCTTGGATTTATCAATGTTGCAGGGACAGACCCAAGCACAGGCGCCGTGCCAACAGCCCTTGCTCATGGGATGGTCAAGGGTAGAGTTGCGGCGCACGACGCCCGTGAGGTGGTGCCTCCGATGGTGAAGCGGCACGAACTACGCAGTTAAGGAAGCGAGATAATTTCATCAAAGCATAACCAAATACAACACATGACCAAAACGATGCGGCTACACGGGCGGACCCTGACCAACTTGTGGAAGATGCAACCTGAGGGGCGCCCTCAATTAAACAAACCAAAAAGTCATTTGGCAACCATGCTGATGTGGGAGCGTCGGGGTGGTTGGCGAAGCGTGCCGCGGAGGTTCGCCTCTCATGGGTCAGTTGGCTCCTAAGGCCCTGGAAGCTCACGAGGAACGAAAGCCTCGCGAGACACCATCGCGAGCTACGCAAACCTTTGGAAGGTGGCGCTGGCGTTCAGCAGGCCGAAAAGGCATGCAGATGTAGTTGGTGGGGATGCTCGGTCGACGCGCGACGACCAAAAGATGTCCTAGGAGCTGGCCCTGTTCAGGCCCGCGATGTTGATGCACATGCGCAGCTCGCTGCTCACTTCGAGAGCGGCAGCTGAATTGATGGGGCATGCGGGGTGACACTCGCCGCACATGGCCCGTGCTTCCTGCAGCTTGTGAATCTCCTAGGTGATGAACTCTTGTGCCCTTGGCACCTGGTGTCGTGCTCCTTGCTTGCGGGGGCGCGCGTCAAAGCACGCCTCCAAGTGGTGCCCAAGCGCCTCCCTCGTCACACTGGTTAGGTCAGACACTCTCCAGGTGGAAGCCCCCGAGCCTGCCCCAAGGGAGGCGCCGGGCACGCCTTTCTATACAGGAGGAAGGCAAGCCCCGACAGCAGGGGCGAGACCCTGGGTGTCACCACCAGCCGACTGCTTCTTGGCTTCAGGGCGATCCTTGGGGAGGAGCTACTTCTTCTTTGCAGGGGTAGCTTCAGGAGGTGTGGCAATGTTCTCGCCGTCAGAGTTTTCAGCCCTAGCGGCTCGGTAGGCATGCTCGAGGGAGCAGACCGCCTCCTGCTCGTCACAGGCAATAGTGATGATGCCGCTGCAGCCAGGCATCTTGAGGACATTGCAGCCATGGTGGGGCGCTGCCATGAACTTGGCAAGCACGGGGTATCTGATGATGGTGATGACCCACAAGTATAGGGGATCAATCGTAGTCCTTTCGATAAGTAAGAATGTCGAACCCAACGAGGAGCAGAAGGAAATGACAAGTGGTTTTCAGCATGGTATTTTCTGCAAGTACAGAAATAGTCGGTAACAAGTAGTTTGATAGCAAGATAATTTGTAACGAGCAAGGAACGGTAGCAGTAAATAATATGCAGCAAGGTAGCCCAATCCTTTTGTGACAAAGGACAGGCCAAAATGGTCTCTTATAATAGGCAAAGCGTTCTTGAGGGTACACGGGAATTTCATCTTGTCACTTTTATCATGTTGGTTTGATTTGTGTTCGCTACTTTGATAATTTGATATGTGGGTGGACCGGTGCTTAGATGTTGTTCTTACTTGAACAAACCTCCTACTTATGATTAACCCCCTCGCAAGCATCCGCAACTATGTGAAAAGTATTAAGATAAAATCTAACCATAGCATTAAACTTTTGGATCCAAATCAGTCCCTTACGAAGTAGCGCATAAACTAGGGTTTAAGCTTCTGTCACTCTAGCAACCCGTCATCTAATAACTACTCCACAATGCATTCCCTTAGGCCCAAATATGGTGAACTGCCATGTAGTCGATGTTCAAATGACACCACTAAGGGAATCACAACATACATATCATCAAAATATCGAACACATATCAAGTTCACATGATTACTTGCAACATGACTTCTCCCGTGACCTCCAGAACAAAAGTAACTACTCACAAATGATAATCATGCTCAAGATCAGAGGTGTATTAAATAGCATAATGGATCTGAACATATAATCTTCCACCAAATAAACCATATAGTAATCAACTACAAGATGTAATCCACACTACTAGTCACCCACAAGTACCAATCTAAGGTTCCGATACAAAGATTGAACACAAGAGATGAACTAGGATTTGAGAGGAGATGGTGCTGTTGAAGATGTTGATGGAGATGGCCCTCCCAAAGATGGGAGAGTTGTTGGTGATGATGGTGGCGATGATTTCCCCGTCCGGGAGGGAAGTTCCCCTGTCAGAATCGCTCCCGCGGAGGGCAAAAGTGCTCCTGCCCAAGTTCCACCTCGAGACGGCGGCGTTTCGTCCCGAAAGTCCCCTCCTGATTTTTTTCTAGGTCAAAAATGACCTATATACCAAAAGAGGGGCACCGGAGGTGGGCCGAGGAGGGCACAACCCACCAAGGCACGCTTGGGGGCCTAGCGCTCCCAGGTGGGTTGTGCCCACCTGGTGGGCCTCCTCCGGTAGTTATTTGCTCTAGTATTTTTTATATATTGCAAAATAATTCTCCGTAAATTTTTAGCTCATTTGGAGATGTGCAGAATAGGTAACTCTGATGTAACTTTTTCAGGTCCAGAATTCCAGCTGCTGTTATTCTCCCTCTTTGTGTAAACCTTTCATATTATGAGAGAAAAGGCATTAGAATTACTCCCAAAAGCATTATTATGCATAAAAACATTATAAATAACAGTAGGAAAGCATGATGCAAAATGGATGTATCAACTCCCCCAAGCTTAGACCTCGCGTGTCCTCAAGTGAAAAACCGAAATCGAAAAACATGCCCACATGCTTAGAGAGAGAGGTGTCGATAAAAACAAAATACGGACATAGAAACATCATGTATATTATTATAACAACTAGGAACTTTAACATAAAACTTTATCAAACAACTTTTATCATATAACTTCTCATGAACAAGTAACAATTCATCACAACATTGATGTATAAAGCATAAACCTTATTGAAAACCAACAAACTATGTTCTAGTCAACTTTGCAACTACAATTCATCATATTTTCAGGAAGGGTCACATATCAGAGCCTTTAGGCAAGTCCGCATACTCAACCATCATTTAATCTTCTATGATTTCTCACACTCTCAGCATACCCATGAACAAAAAGTTTCAACCGGACACATAGAAAGATAGGGGCTTATAGTTTCGTCTCCCAACGTATTCACCTCAAGGGTGATGTCAACAATAATAACTCATGCGCACTCATATCCAACTAGATATATGTGCCTAGATCTTTCCTCACCACATGATGCTTGCAAAAAGAGAAAATAAAAAGGAATAGGGGAAGCTACTTTGACTCTTACATAAAAGTAAATGCATAAAAGTAAAAGATAGGCCCTTCACAGAGGGAAGCAGAGGTTGTCATGCGCTTATTTGTCTGTATGCCAAATCCCTTAATGCAAAAGAACGTCATGTTATATTGCCCCTTATGATAGCAACCTTTATTATGTAGTCCGTCACTTTTACTACTTTGCCATCATAAGTTCGTACAACGCTCAATTTTCTCTTACACTAAATGATCCAACACATTTAGAAGCAATTTTTATTGCCTTATTGCACTGATGACAACTTACTTGAAGGATCTTACTCAATCCATAGGAAGGTATGGTGGACTCTAAAAATAAGATTTTGGGTTAAGGGTTTTTGGATGCACAAGTAGTATCTCTACTTAGTGCGGATTTTTTGGCTAGAAAAGATATTGAGAAAGCACCACATGTTGAAGGATATATGACAATATAACTTCTACGTGAATATGAACAAACATAAATCATTACGTTGTCTTCCTTGTCCAATGTTAACAGTTTTGACACAAAATATTTAATAGGGGCTCACAATCATAAAAGATGTCCAAGATAGTGTACTTGCATGTGAATCTTCTTTTCCCATATAAATTCTTTCATGAATTGCATCATTGACCAATGCTATGTTTGTCAATCTCCAATAAATTTTATCACTTATACTTTTCCTTATGTGATGTCATTACTTACCATAAGATTAGCATATGATGTTTTTCATTTATTTTGCTTTCTTTTATTGGAACAAAAGAGTGAAGAAACAAAACTCAAACTTCTCTTTATTATATATCTTGCACACGATTACATCGATAGATCACTAAGCAAGCACTCGAAAAGAAAGGATCGAACTAAACTTTTATTCAACTAAATCATAGGATAAGTAAAGATCGAACTAAAATAGATGAAAGCAAAGATAGTGGTGATGATACGATACCGGGGCACCTCCCCCAAGCTTGGCACAAGCCAAGGGGAGTGCCCATACCATGAACTCAAGTTTCTTTTGTTGGAGAAGATGATGAAGGTGGTGGTGAAGTAGTAGAGGGCTTATCCTTTTTCTCCAGCTTGCGTTGGAGGGTAAAATTATCTATCCTCAACTCATCGTTCTCCATCTCAAGCTTTATTATCCTCTTGCATAATGCCTCCTTGCTTTCTTACTTGAAACAAGGAGGGACTAGTTCATCTTCATCTTCCTCATCAGTGAACCATATATAGGTGACCTTGAAGATATTTTTATCCAAAGGCTAATAAGAAACTGGGCAATCCTCTTCCGAATCTTGAGATGACATATTTCAGATCTACCAGGAAAACAACAAGAAAGAAGAACAGAAGATTTTTCTGTGATACGGTGGTCAATATGTTCGGGGGTATATAAATATTTTTTATCTTGGGAAACAAGCAAACAGGAGGAAAACGGAGTCGGGAAGGTTCACGAGGTGGGCACAACCCACCTAGGTGCGCCAAGGGGCCTAGGCGCGCCCTGGTGTCTTGTGCCCTCCTCGGTTGCCTTCCTGGTTGTTTCTTATTTTCCTAATTTTTGTAATATTCCAAAAAACTGATAGAAAATATTTTTGCTGATTTTTGGGAGTCCGTTTACTTACCGTATCACGTACCTCCTCTTTTTTTAGTATTCTGGAGTGTTTCGGAAGGTCTCTTTTATGTGTTCCTCTGGTGTCATGGTTTGAATAATATTGCTTACAACATTAATAGGTGTACCTGAGATATAGTGTTTAATTCTTTGACCATTGACCACCTTCGGGTTAGTACCTTCGGCATTATTAAGCTTGATGGCTCCAGAGCGGTAAACCTCCTCGATAATATATGGTCCTTCCCATTTAGAGAGAAGTTTTCCTGCAAAGAATCTAAAACGAGATTTATACAAAAGAACATATTCTCCAACTTTGAATTCCTGCTTTTGGATTATTTTGTCATGCCATCTTTTAACTTTTTCTTTAAATAATTTGGCATTTTCATAAGCTTGGGTTCTCCATTCATCTAATGAGCTAATATCAAATAACTTCTTTTCACCGGCAAGTTTGAAATCATAGTTGAGTTCTTTAATTGCCCAATATGCTTTATGTTCGAACTCTAGAGGCAAATGACAAGCTTTTCCATAAACCATTTTATTGGGAGACATACCCATAGGATTTTTATATGCTGTTCTGTAGGCCCAAAGTGCATCATCCAATTTCTTAGACCAATTCTTTCGGGACCTATTAACAGTTTGTTGTAATATTAGTTTTATTCCTCTATTGCTAGGTTCAACTTGACCACTAGATTGAGGATGATAGGGTGATGCAATTCTATGGTTAACATCATATTTAGCAAGCATTTTACGAAAAGCACCATGAATAAAGTGTGAACCACCATCAGTCATTAAATATCTAGGGACTCCAAACCTTGGGAAAATAACTTCTTTAAGCATTTTAATGGAAGTGTTATGATCTGCACTACTAGTTGGAATAGCTTCTACCCACTTTGTAACATAATCAACAGCAACCAAAATATGTGTATACCCATTAGAGGAAGGAAAAGGTCCCATATAATCAAAACCCCAAACATCAAATGGTTCAACAACAAGTGAATAATTCATAGGCATTTCTTGATGCTTACCGATATTACCAATTCTTTGACATTCATCACAAGATAAAACAAACTTATGGGCATCCTTGAAGAGAGTAGGCCAATAAAAACTAGATTGCAATACCCTATGAGCAGTTCTGTCTCCCGCATGATGCCCTCCATAAGCTTCGGAGTGACATTTCCGTAGGATTTGTTCCTGTTCATGCTCAGGTACTCAACGTCTAATAATACCATCTACTCCTTTATAAAGATATGGGTCATCCCAAAAGTAATGTCTTAAATCATAGAAGAACTTTTTCTTTTGTTGGTATGTGAAACTAGTTGGTATGTATTTAGCAACAATATAATTAGCATAGTCAGCATACCAAGGAGTATTATGAGAAACATTTATTGCAGCTAGTTGTTCATCAGGAAAGCTATCATCAATAGGTAGTGGGTCATCAAGGATATTCTCTAACCTAGATAAGTTATCAGCTACGGGGTTCTTAGCTCCTTTTCTATCAGTAATATGTAAATCAAATTCTTGTAGCAAGAGAACCCAGCTAATGAGTCTAGGTTTAGCATCTTTCTTTTCCATAAGATATTTAATAGCAGCATGATCGGTGTGAACAATAACTTTAGAATCAACAATGTAAGATCTGAATTTATCACAAGCAAACACAACTGCTAAAAATTCTTTTTCAGTAGTAGCATAATTTCTTTGGGCACTGTCTAGAGTTTTGCTAGCATAATGAATAACATTTAATTTCTTATCAACTCTTTGTCCTAGAACAGCACCAACAGCATAATCACTAGCATTGCACATGATTTCAAAAGGCAAGTTCCAATCAGGTGGTTGAACAATAGGTGCAGAAGTTAAGTCTTTCTTAAGTGTTTCAAAGGCTTCTACACAATCATCATCAAAAACAAATGGAACATCCTTTTGTAAAAGATTTGTAAGAGGCCTAGAAATTTTAGAGAAGTCTTTAATAAACCTCCTATAGAAACCAGCATGACCAAGGAAACTATGAATACCTTTAATATCTTTAGGACATGGCATTTTCTCAATTGCATCAACTTTAGCTTGGTCCACCTCAATACCTCATTCAGAAATTTTATGCCCCAAGACAATACCTTCATTAACCATAAAGTGGCACTTCTCCCAATTCAAGACAAGGTTAGTTTGCTCACATCTCTGCAAAACTCGATCAAGGTTGCTTAAGCAATCATCGAAAGAAGTTCCATAAATAGAAAAATCATCCATGAAAACCTCAACAATCTTTTCACAAAAATTAGAGAATATAGCAGTCATACATGTTTGAAAGGTAGCAGGTGCATTGCATAAAACCAAAAAGCATACGTCTATAAGCATAAGTTCCAAATGGGCAAGTAAAAGTGGTTTTCTCTTGATCAGGTTGTGAAACAGGTATCTGAGAAAAACCAGAATTTCCATCAAGAAAACAAAAGTGTGTGTGCTTAGATAATCTCTCCAACATTTGATTAATAAAAGGCAAAGGGTAATGATCTTTTCTAGTTGCTTTATTTAATTTTCTAAAATCGATTACCATTCTATAGCCAATAACAATTCTTTGTGGAATGAGTTCATTTTTATCATTAGGAACAACAGCAATACCTCCCTTCTTAGGGACACAATGAACAGGGCTTACCCATCTACTATCAGCTATGGCATAGATTATACCTGCTTCCAGAAGCTTTAATATTTCAGCTCTTACCACTTCTTTCATCATAGGATTCAAACGTCGTTGATGATCAACAACGGGTTTAGCATCAGGTTCCATATTAATCTTGTGCTAACAGAGAGTGGGACTAATGCCCATAAGATCATCAAGAGTATATCCAATAGCAGCACAGTGCTTCTTCAGAATTTTTAATAGTCTTTCTTCTTCATGTTCTGAAAGGTTAGCACTAATAATAACAGGATATATCTTTTTCTCATCGAGATAAGCATACTTCAAAGTGCTAGGCTATTGTTTTAATTCAAACACGGGATCACCTTTAGGTGGAGGAGGACCTCCTAGAGTTTCAATAGGCAAATTGTGTTTGAGCAGGGGTTGTTGTTCAAAGAATTTTTTATCTATCTCATTTCTTTCATGCATATGCATATCATTTTCATGGTCGAGCAAATATTTTTCTAGTGGATCAGTAGGAGGCACGGCAATAGAAGCAAGACCAATTATTTCATCCTTACTAGGTAATTCTTTCTTATAAGGTTGTCTATTAAACTTGGAAAAATTAAACTCATGAGACTCATCACCAAAGCTAACGCTGACAGTTTGTTTATGACAATCTATAGTAGCATTGACAGTGTTCAAGAAAGGTCTACCAAAGATAATGGGACAGAAGTCATCTTGTGGGGAACCAAGAACTAGAAAATCAGTAGGGTATTTTATTTTCCCACACAAGACTTCAACATTTCTAACAATCCCATGTGGTGTGATGGTGTCTCTATTAGCAAGTTTAATAGTGACATCTATGTCTTCTATTTCAGCGGGTGCTATGTCATTCATAATTTCTTGGTATAAGGTAAAAGGAATAGCACTCACGCTAGCACCTAAGTCACATAAACCATGATAACAATGATCTCCTATTTTAACTGAGACAACAGGCATGCCAACAACAGGTCTATGTTTATCCTTTTCATCGGGTTTGGCAATTCTAGCAGCTTCATCACAGAAGTAAATAACATGCCCGTCAATATTTTCTACCAGGAGATCTTTAACCATAGCAACACTAGGTTCTACTTTAATTTGTTCAGCAGGTTTAGGTGCTCTAATATTACTTTTGCGAAGCATAGTTCAAACCTTAGCATGTTCCTTTATCCTAACAGGGAAAGGTGGTTTTTCAATATAAGCAGTAGGCACAACTGGATCAACATTGTAAATAATAGTTTCATCTTTAGCTATGTCGGGTTCTTTAATTTCTTCTTTAATAGGTGGATGATATTTGAACCACTTCTCTATGGGGAGATCAACATGAGTAGCAAATGATTCACAAAAGGAGGATACTACCTCAGAGTCAAGTCCATATTTAGTGCTAAACTTGTGAAAAGCATCGGCATTCATAAAAGATTTAACACAATCAAATTCTAGCTTAATACCTAACTCTTTACCTTTGTCAAGTTCCCAATCTTCAGAGTTGCATTTAATTCTTTCTAAAAGATTCCACCTGAATTCAATAGTCTTCTCATAAAAGAACTAGTACAAGAAGTATCGAGCATGGATTGATCATCACGACAAAGCCGAGCATAAAAATTCTGAATGATAATTTCTCTAGAGAGCTCATGATTGGGGCATGAATATAACATTGACTTCAGCCTCCCCCAAGCCAGAGTGATACTTTCTCCTTCACGAGGCCAAAAATTATATATATAATTCCGATCATGATGAACTAGATGCATAGGATAATTTTTTTGGTGAAATTCCAATTTCAATCGATTCCAGTTCCAAGATCCAATATCATCCAATAGCCTATACCATGTCAATGCTTTTCCCTTCAAAGATAAAGGGAAAAACTTCTTCTTAGCTTCATCTCCAGATAAACCTGCAAGCTTAAATAATCAAAAAAAATCATCCACATATATCAAGTGCATATCAGGATGTTCAGTTCCATCTCCTGCATAAGAATTAGCTAGCAGTTGTTCTATCATACCCAAAGGAATTTCATAACCAATATTTTCAGTAGGTGCAGTAGGTTGATGGGTAACTAATTGTGGTTCCGGTCTAGGTGAAGATACCCCGAACAAACCCCTCAAAGGCTGATTCTCCATAGTAACAAGTGACAATAAATTTCAGCACGTAGTAATAATTTTTCCTTACCAAGAGCGCTTCACTCCCCGGCAACGGTGCTAGAAAAGATCCTTGATGACCCACAAGTATAGGGGATCAATCATAGTCTTTTCGATAAGTAGGAGTGTCGAACCCAACGAGGAGCAGAAGAAAATGACAAGCGGTTTTCAGCAAGGTATTTTCTGCAAGCACTGAAATAATCGGTAACAAGTAGTTTGATAGCAAGATAATTTGTAACGAGCAAGTAATGGTAATGGTAAATAATATGCAGCAAGGTAGCCCAATCCTTTTGTAACAAAGGACAGGACAAAATGGTCTCTTATAATAGGCAAAGCGTTCTTGAGGGTACACGGGAATTTCATCATGTCACTTTTATCATGTTGGTTTGATTTGTGTTCGCTACTTTGATAATCTGATATGTAGGTGGACCAGTGCTTAAGTGTTGTTCTTACTTGAACAAACCTCCTACTTATGATTAACCCCCTCGCAAGCATCCGCATCTATGAGAAAAGTATTAAGATAAATCTAACCATAGCACTAAACTTTTGGATCCAAATCGGTCCCTTACGAAGTAGCGCATAAACTAGGGTTTAAGCTTCTGTCACTCTAGCAACCCATCATCTAATAACTACTCCACAATGCATTCCCTTAGGCCCAAATATGGCAAAGTGCCATGTAGTCGACGTTCACATGACACCACTAAGGGAATCACAACATACATATCATCAAAATATCAAACACATATCAAGTTCACATGATTACTTGCAACATGACTTCTCCCGTAAGCTCAAGAACAAAAGTAACTACTCACAAATAATAATCATGCTCAAGATCAGAGGGGTATTAAATAGCATAATGGATCTGAACATATAATCTTCCACCAAATAAACCATATAGTAATCAACTACAAGATGTAATCAACACTACTAGTCACCCACAACTACCAATCTAAGGTTCCGTTACAAAGATTGAACACAAGAGATGAACTAGGGTTTGAGAGGAGATGGTGCTGTTGAAGATGTTGACGGAGATGGCCCTTCCAAAGATGGGAGAGTTGTTGGTGATGACGATGGCGATGATTTCCACCTCCGGGAGGGAAGTTCCCCTAGCGGAATCGCTCCGCCGGAGGGCAAAAGTGCTCCTGCCTAAGTTCCACCTTGGGACGGCAGCTCTTCATCCGAAAAGTCCCCCTCTGATTTTTTTCTAGGTCAAAATGACCTATATAGCAGAAGATGGGCACCAGAGGTGGCTGGGCTGAGCACAACCCACCAGGGCGCGCCAGGCGTGCCTGGCGGGCCAGGTGGCTTGTGCCCACCTGGTGGGCCCCCTCCGGTTTTTATTTGCTCCAGTATTTTTTATATATTGCAAAATAATTCTCCGTAAATTGTCAGCTCATTTGGAGATGTGCATAATAGATAACTCTAACGTAGCTTTTTCAGGTCCAGAATTCCAGCTACCGGTATTCTCCCTCTTTGTGTAAACCTTGCATATTATGAGAGAAAAGGAATTAGAATTACTCCCAAAAGCATTATTATGCATAAAAACATTATAAATAACATTAGTCAAACATGATGCAAAATGGACATATCAGATGGCGTTGTACGGGAGGCCGATGTGGGCCACGTCGAAGTCGATGAGCTCAGTGTGATAGTTGTCGCAGGTGCCGAAGGTGCCGAAGGTCACTGGAAGGCGCACCTGCCCCAAGGGAGTGGTTGACCCATCCGACACGCCGGAGAAGGGCCTTGTTGGCATCACCTGGTCACAGGGCACCTGGAGCATCTCGAAGGTCGCGATGGAGATCACGTTGAGGCCAGCACCTCCATCAACGAGGGTCTTGGTGAACGCGACATTGCTGATGGTGGGAGTGCATAGCATGGGGAGTGCACCAGCAGTGGCCGAGCACCTGAGGTGGTCTTTGGAATTGAAGGTGATGGCGTACTGCGACCACTTGAGGGGGGCGCACGACCTCAAGCCTTGGGAGGGCAGCATTCACCTCGCGAGAGAAATGCTTGAAGAGGCAGTTGGATGCGGGAGCCTGAGCTCCACCAAGGATGCAGGCTATCACGCGGGGCTCTTGCTAGCGCCCAGCCCCCTCGTCGTGCTGATTGGCGTCGTTCCTTCTGGGCGGTGGTGGTAGCGGAAGAAGGGCAGCATTGGCTTGAGGGTGTGCTTTGCGAGGCCGGTCGCGCCATGGATCCTCACGAGGCTAATCGTGCCAGCCACCCTCGCGAGGCTGGTCACGCCGGCCCTGGCGAGGATTGCCATTGCAGTTGTCCCATTAGCCGCCACTGTGACCGCCTCCGCGGCCGGCACCATGGTCATTGTGGTCAAGTCTACAGCCCAGGCGCTCGTCGTGGAGTGACTTGAGCTCCAGGCAGTCTTGAGTGTTGTCAGTGTGAACATTGTGGTAGACGCAGAACATGTGGCTATACCTCTCGGGCTCGCCGCAGTCGCGACAACGCTTTTGCTTGGGCTCCGCTGCCAGCACAACAGGGCCCTTGTGCTTGGCCTCCTTGCCCTTTGCCTTGCTGTCATCGAGCGCAGCATCCGGGTTGTTGTGTGGGAGGAGGCGGCCTTCCTCGGCCTTGGTGCACTTGTCGACGAGGTTGAACAGCTCCAGAACCTAGCTCAGGTCATCGTTGATGGCGAGCTTCTCGCACATCCGGACGTCCTTGACACCATTGGTGAACGCCATGATAATGGCTTCGTCCGAGGCACGCGGGATCTTGTGGCGCACCTAGCGCTGAATGTACTTGTGTAGGGTCTCGCCAGGGTGCTGCTTCACGCGCCGCAGGTCGTTCATGGTGAGGGAGCGGTTGTGGGTGCCCTTGAAGTTGGCAACGACCTGTTCGCAGAGCTCGCCCCACGAAGAGATTGACTCCTCGGGCAGGTTCATGAGCCAAGAGTGTCGGCGTTCTAGGATCAGGGGTACCCAGACTTGCTTGCCAGCGGCCCAGCACGCGGACTCATCGATGACCCGGTACGGCCCAAGCTACAAGACCCCCAAGACAAGACCCTCGTGAGGGCCCCGGCCTCACGAGGCGAGCGACGCCGAGACCTTCGGAGGAGCAGCTCTCCGAGCCTACCTCCCGAGGAGCGGAGACTCTATGCAAGCCTCCCGCCTCAAGAGGCCATGATGACGTGAGCCATGACGACCAAGGCCAGGTGGGTGCCAGCGGGTGCAGAGGGGACAATTTCCTCTTTGGTGCTAAGGGAGCAAGGACATGCGTGTGTTCCCGAGGAAGGCCCCAAAGCTTTCCTTTTCGGTGCAACGAGACCAAGACCACGAGCTCGGCAGGACGGATGTCATCACCGAGCCCACCGCTATGTCATGGCCAGAAGCTTTGCAGACGAAGACCAACTTTCGTCAGGATAAGATGTACCACTTGTCCCCTTCCAAAATTTGCCGTTGTGGAATCCCTTCCCGCCTAAACTATGAGGGAAGAGGACCAAGGCCACTATAAATATAGGCTAGCCACCGCCGTAGAAAGGTATTCGACCCCAGACCGATTGATCCTCACCACCCGAGCCCTTGCAAGGCTGCTCATCCACTGTACTAGTTCATCCTCTACCTTCTCGTGAGGCCAATCCACCAAAAGCAGGAGTAGGGTTTTATACTGCAAGGTGACCCGAACCTGGGTAAATCTCTATGTTCATCCCTTCCTCACGATCTTGCACACTCGGTGAGATCAAGCCCTGGGTATAGCGAGCTGAGCGTTGATGTGAAGCCAGATCCTTCGTTCACGCCCTAGAGTTTGAACTATTTTGGGTCTGTGGAGCCCTAATTCCGACATTTGGCGCGCCAGGTAGGGGCGTGTCGAAGCTTCGCCTCTTCGCCGACCACGCTCCGCCCTCGCTTTGTTGTTCCCATGGTGGACGCCGTCTCGCAGCCTTGGCCGCCCGAAGCCTATGGGAGCGCCTCGGGCTGCCTGACCTTCACCCCCGGCCCGCGCCGGGTGCGGTGGCCAGTGAGGTTCAGGCCAACGCTGCCCCCGCGATACGACGGTGTTGTGGACCCCGAGGAGTTCCTCCAGCCGTACGTCCAGGCCATCCAAGCGGCGGGTGGCGATGACAAGGCCATGGCGAACTGGCTCCCCCTGGCCCTCACAGAGGCCCCTCTATCTTGGCTCCACGGCTTGCCTGACGCCTCGATCTCCTCTTGGGAGGAGCTCCGCAGTCAGTTTGTCGTGCGCTTCGCGGCACCGGCGCCCCATGCGGTCGCTTGCATCATCAGTGGGTCACAGGCGCCTTCTTCTGGCCGCCACGTCAAGCAGTTTTTCCGTCAGGCAAGCACTACTCGGCCGCATCATGAGGCCTCGCAGGCCCACGCATGCCCTGAGGCTGAAATCACCTTCGACTTCAAGGATCATCCCAAGACTGCGGTCGCTGCTGGTTCACTCCCCATGCTGTGCACGCCCACCATCAGCAATGTCATGGTCACCAAGACCCTCATTGACGGCAGCGCCGGCCTCAACGTCCTATCCGTGGAAGCCTTCGACATGCTCCAGGTGCCTTACGACCAGCTCGCGCCCACCAAGCCCTTCTCGGGGGTGACCAAGGGCTCCGCCATCCCCTTGGGGCAGGTGCGCCTCCCAATCACCTTTAGCAAGCACGACAATTACCGCACCGAGCTGATCGACTTCGACATGGCCCACATCAGCCTCCCGTACAACACCATCCTGGGGTACCCGGCCCTCGCTAAATTCATGGCGGCGACCCATCCGGGTTACAACGTCATCAAGATGCCTGGTAGCAGCAGCGTCATCACGGTGGCCGGAGACACAAAGGATGCGGTCCGGGCCCTCAAGCTCGTCTACAAGGCCGCGGCGGCCTCCCGCCCCGACATCGGGGGCACCACGCAGGCTCTAGAAGCCGCGTCCGCGAAGAAAAAACAATTGTTCTCTCAGGACCGAGCCGAGACGAAGCAGGTGCCTGTCGATAGCGGGGGCTTGGGCCCCACCTTCACCATAGGCGCCGGCCTTCCCCAGAGCAGGAGGAGGCGCTGATTGGCTTCCTCTAGGCAAACAAGGACATATTTGCGTGGAAAGTGTCTGACTTGGTCGGTGTCCCTAGGGAGGTGATCGAGCACCACTTGGTGGTATGCCCAGTGCACACCCGATGAAGCAAAAGGCGCAACGTCAAGCACAAGAGAAGCAAGGGTTCATTGTCCAAGAGGTCCGCAAGTTATTCGGGAGGTACGGCACCCGGATTGGCTGGCCAACCCTGTGGTTGTCCCCAAAAAGGGGGGAAGGAGTGCACATGCGTCGAGTTCACGAGCCTCAACAAGGCTTGCCCTCAGGACCCCTTCCCGCTCCTGCGCATTGACCAGATCATGGACTCCATCGCTGAGTGTGATCTGTTGTGCTTTTTGGATGCTTTCTTAGGATATCATCAAATCAAGATGGTGACAGAGGATGTCGAGAAGACAACCTTCATTTCCCCGTGTGGCTGGTACTGCTACACCTGCATGCCCTTGGGGCTGCGGAACGCCGGTGCAACCTTCCAGCGGCTGATGCTCATCACGCTAGGGCCACAGCTGGGGAGAAATGCGGAGGCGTATGTCGACAACATCATGGTCAAGTCACGGGAGGCAAGGACCTTAATCGAGGACCTGGAGGAGACATTCGCCAACCTGCGCCATGTAAACCTAAGGCTCAACCCAGAAAAGTGCGTGTTCGGGGTCCCGTCCGGCAAGTTGCTAAGCTTTCTTGTGTCACATCGGGGGATCAAGGCTAACCCCGAAAAGATCAAGGCAATTGAAAAGATGCGCCCGTCTCAGACCCTCAAAGAGATGCAAAAGCTCGCGGGCTGTGTGACCTCCCTGGGGTGCTTCATCTCCAAGCTCGGCGAGCACGCCCTCCCTTTCTTCAAGCAGATGAAGAGGAAGGGCCCCTTCGAGTGGACTCTGGAAGCTGAGGCGGCCTTCGAGGACCTCAAGAGATACCTCACAAGCCCACCTGTTATGGTGGTGCCTCGTCCTCGCGAGCCCTTGGTCCTCTACTTGGCGGCCACCATCCACTTGACCAGCGCAACTCTCGTGGTGGTCCAGGAGGAGCATGCCAGCGCAAGCGAGAGGCAAGGCGACCCACAAGGGGTCGCGCGATGTTCTCCACATCAGTACAGCGCCCCTGAGGCCCTCATCACTTCACTAGCCAACAGCGCTCTCGAGTCCCTCGTGCCCCACGCGAAGAAGGGTGCTGTCGACACCTCGCCACTCGTCGAGCACCCGGTGTACTTCACCAGCATCGTGCTGCGAGATGTGCATGCGCTACCCTATGCAACAAAAGTTCCTGCTCACACTCCTCGTCGCCTCAAGGAAGCTGCACTATTATTTCCAGGGCCACCCCATCAAGGTCGTCTCTGCATACCCCCTAGAGAAGGTGTTGTGCAGCCCCAACGCTGCTGGGAGGGTTGCAGAATTGAACATCGAACTGCAAGCCTTCCAGCTAGAGTTCAGCATGACCAGGGTCATCAAGGGTGCGACCCTCACTGATTTCATGGTGGAGTGGGCGGACACTCCCGACCTGGGGCTGGGCCAGGGCCAGTCCCTCGTGCCTGGCGACGAGGCGCCCGATGGCTGGGTCATGCACTTTGACGGTGCCTTTGCCTGGCGGTGCGCGGGGGCTGGAGTCCTACACATCTCACCGACCAAGGACAAGCTCTACTATGCGTGCAGCTCTGCTTCCAGCATGGCGAGAAGGTCTCCAACAACATCGCGGAATACGAGGGCTTGATCACCGGCCTCAGGGCTACGGCCGCTATAGGGTTCAAGCACCTCACCATCAAGGGCGATTCCCAGCTCCTCGTCAACTTTTCCAACAAGGAGTACAAACCGAAGGATGAGCACATGGAGGCATACCTGGAAGAGGTACGTAAAATTGAAAAGCGCTTCCTGGGATTGGAATTGCAGCACGTCCCATGCAGCGCAAACAAGGAAGCAGACGACATTGCCAAGAGTGCATCTCGCAGAGAGCCTCAGAAGCCTGGCGTCTCCGAGGAGAGGATCTTCAAGCCATCGGCGGCTCCCACGGCCACAGGCCCGACGTTGCTCCGGGAAGAGCCGCCACCAGCCCCGTCCTTGGGCGCCCCATCCCGTGGTCCGACCTCAGGAGCCCGCCTACTCCTGGTGTTGGAACCTCAGGCAGGCTGCTGGACCGAGGAGTTCAAGGAATACTTACTCCGTGGTGCCTTACCAGAGAAGGAGGAAGATGCAGAACGCGTGGCTCACCAGGCCACTGCTTATTGCTTGCAGGACGGCGAGCTATACCGCAGACACCCCAACAACGTCTCATTGCACTACTTATTGCTTGCAGGACGGTGAGCTGCACCGCAGACACCCCAACAACGTCTCGTTGCAGTGCATAGACGAGGAGCAGAGGAGCGGGCTGTTGGCCGACATCCACGGTGGAGATTGCGGACACCACTCCTCATCGCGCACCCTCGTGGGAAAGGTTTTCCGCAGCGGGTTCTACTGGCCTACGGCGCTCCACGACGCCCCCGAGCTGGTGCGATCCTGCGAGGCCTGCCAGTTCTAGACCAAGCAGATTCATGAGCCCGCGCAAGGTATCCAGACCATGCCGCTCTCGTGGCCCTTCGCGGTCTGGGGGCTGGATATCCCGGGCCCGTTTCCTCGGGTGGCCGGCGGTAACCACTACCTCTACATCGCCATCGACAAGTTCACCAAGTGGGCGGAGGTGGAGCCCGTGCGCACCATCCCCACCGGCTCATCCGTCAAGTTCATCAAGGGCCTCGTGAGCCGGTTCAGTCTCGCCAACGTATCATTACCGACAATAGCTCGCAATTCACAAGCAACGGTATCATTACCTAGGAACGCAGATATGCTACGCTTCGGTGGTGCACCCGCAGAGCAACGGCCAGGCTGAGCACGCCAACATGGAGGTCCTGAGGGGCCTCAAGACAAGGAGCTTCAAGCAGAAGCTTGAGGCCTGCGGCAGAGGTTGGCTCGGTGAGCTTCACTTCGTGTTGTGGTCCATCCACACAACTGCGACTAAGCCCACTGGCGAGACCCCGTTCTTCCTCATCTACGGGGCTGATGCGGTCCTCCTACATGAGGTCAAGCATCGCTCCCTCGAGTCTTGGCATTCGATGAGGTGCGTCAGGATGCCTCACGGGGAATAGATCTCGTGCTCGGGGAGGAGGCCCGTTGCCAAGCCTCACTCCCTGGCTCGAGGTACCAGCAGGCGCTGCGGCACTACCATTGCCGCAGCATCCGCCCCCGGACTCTCAAAGTCAGAGACCTCGTCCTGAGGCGGGTTCTCTCCAGGGAAGGCCTCCACAAGCTCTCGCCCATGTGGGAGGGCCCGTTCAGGGTCGCCCGCGTCTCCAGGCCCGGTGCCGCACGCCTGGAGACGGAGGAAGGGGTCCCCATCCAAAATGCGTGGAACATCCAGCATCTCCGCAAATTCTACCCATGACACTCTCACGTAATAACGAGTAGGGCTGTACATGCCCCGGAGTCTCCCGGTGCGCCGCCCCACGGCCTCACGGGAGCTCCCGCCCACGCCCAAGTGGAAGCCCCAGGCTCCGCGCTGGCGGACGACACGGTCGAACAGCGACTATGCCCATGCCAAGTGGAGGCCCCATGCTCCGCGCTGGTGGGAGGACTAGCATAGGTGCCGGTCGCAGCTTTTTCTTTCACTCGCTCTTGTAACCAATTTGCCACTTCTTGGAATGAAGTTTGAAGTTCTCGCATCTTTATTCGAAAAGGGGTGGGGATTTTTTCTCCTTGCAGTGTTTTCCTTCCTGAATCTCATTTTTAAAGGAAGTGGTGGTTGCTCGTAGCTCCCTCCCTCGCGTCCCGCGAGCGGGGGCTGGGCACAGTGTTTACGCTTGGGCTAGCCCCGGTGGCATTGCAGGCCCGGGCCACAACGGCCATGGGTCCGCCCACACGCACACCTCGCCAAGACCTTGGCATCCGAATCCTCGCGCGTCCCTCTCGAGCGAGCCAACAGGCACGTATTGCCTTCGGCCCTTGGCCTCAGGAGCACTCATCTCCTGGCCTTGCTGGGCATCGTGACTCCGCATACCAGCAATGATCGACCCTTGCTCAGGGGCTCTAGACGCAAGATGGGCGCCAAGGAAGGGTGGCTGAAGAAAAAGTAGCAAAGGCCTGACTCATTATTAAGGAATCATACGTCAAGTGTTTTTTACATCTCCGCGAGGTCCGATGCCTGGCAGAGGCGTCTCCGGAGGCCCTGAAACCTCGTGAGCCCCCTAGGGGCCTCGCGAGCTGCGAGCTCCTCGAGACCCTAGAGCGATCTAGTCCATAAGGAGGGAGCCGCCTCGAGACCCTAGTGGCGCACATAGGATCAAAGGTTCGGAGGAGTGCGCCCCCACGACGCAGAACCCGCCAAGGGCCATGAGCACACCAAGCTAAGTTATCCTAATCGCTCTAGGCAGGAAACTTTCAATTAGTAAAAATATAAATGCTAGAATATGAGCGGGAAACACTGATATAAAGGCGCCAGCGCCGCAGTTCATTACATGCCCCCGTGTGGCTCTTCAAGACTCTTGATGCAGGAGGCAAACAAAACAAACAAAAGGAGTAGCCTCCCGAGGGCCACTGTTCTTGAAGCTTGGCTCCAGCGCCGTCCACGCTCAGTCGAAGTCCTCCTCCTCCTTAACGGGGGCACAGCGGCGTGGCGGCTCACTGTCCTCCTTGGTCCGGATGCGGCTATGTGGCGGCTCATCGTAGTCATCGTCACTCGAGCTCCCCCCGGGGGAGGCACCACTGCTGCCGAAGGTGTCGTGGCCATCGCCAAGGGCAGGTTCACCGCCGAGGACACCGCCGCCGCGATGGCCGTCATCATCAGAGAGGTGGCCGTTGTCGCTTCCGTCGACCTCTGGGCAGCACCCCAAGTGCCTGCCATCTCCCTCGAAGAACTTGACGAAGAGCATCGCCGCCCCATCATACTTGAAGTGGAGGGTACGCCTCCCCTGCAAGCCACGGGCGCGGGAGAATGTCTGCCAACCGCGGTTCAGGAAAACATAGCCCGCGGGGGTAACCTCGACCTCCACCCACGAGGCCTTGTTGCAGCAGTCGTCGGGCTGTAGCCATAGGCCAGTGGGTCCTTCGGCCGGCAACTCCTCCGCGAAGAAGCACGAGAGCTAGATCCATGTGCCTGCTGGCCTCTCCACCCACACCACAAACTCTCGAGCCACGTCGGCCGAGTGGTATCACGGGCGGGGTGGCTGGGCGGCCACCATGAGCTTTCCCCCTTGACCCCAGCCGCCACGGCTTCCGCAGCCGCTTTTGGGGGTGGGACCCTCCCCACGGCCGCCGGAGGCAATGCGGACCCCCATGGGAGTGCGCTCGCACCTCTGGGGAACCACCATCGGCGTTGCGGTGGACTTGCGGGGGCGCCCATGCCTCCTCTTGGCCGGCGGCGACACTGGTCCCTCTTGGGGGGCCTTCCCCTTTTCGGTGGTGGAGAACCTCCTCGCTGGTGCCATGGCTGTTGAGGCAGCAGTTTGGAGTGGGGAGCAAGAAGACGAAGACGGGCTGGGGCTCCGCCCCTCGCCCTCTTATAGGCGACTGGAGGCTAACCGGTGCCCCTTCGCATTCCGAGCAATGCCGGCTCTGTAGCGTGTGCCAGGCCCTTGTCAGCCAGGGCAGTTGCCGAGGCGACGTGGGGAAATGGAGGCGTCCGCACCCCGTCATGCGCCATGCGTGGAGCCTGGCCCTCAGGCGGTTGGGGCCCGCGGTGCTCCGCCCTTCACTCCTTGTCTTCGCCTTGAAGCCAGCCTGAGTGCGCCATGGGCCCGGGGGCTACTGTCGGTGTTCTGGGATCAGGGGTACCCAGACTTGCTTGCCTGTGACCCAGCACGCGGACTCATCGACGGCCCGGTATGACCCAAGCTACAAGACCTCCAGGACAAGACCCTCGCGAGGGCCCTAGCCTCGCGAGGCGAGCGACGCCAAGACCTCTAGAGGAGAAACTCTCCGAGCCTGCCTCTCGACGAGCGAAGAACTCTGTGCAAGCCTCCCACCTCATGAGGCCACGATGACGTGAGCCATGATGACCAAGGCCAGGCGGGCGACAGCAGGCGTAGAGGGGACAGTTTCCTCTTTGGTGCTAAGGGAGCAAGGACAGGCGTGGGTTCTCAAGGAAGGCCCCAAAGCTTTCCTTTCCGGTGCAACGACACCAAGACCATGAGCTCGGTAGGATGGATGTCATCGCCAAGCCCACCGCTGCGTCATGGCCAGAAGCTTTGCGGACGAAGACCACCTTTCGTCAGGATAAGATGTACCGCTTGTCCCCTTTCAAAATTGGTCGTTGTGGAATTCCTTCCTGCCTAAGCTATGAGGGAAGAGGACCAAGGCCACTATAAATATAGGCTAGCCACTGCCGTAGAAAGGGATCCAACCCCGGACCAATCGATCCTCACCACCCGAGCCCTCGCGAGGCTGCTCATCCACTATACTAGTTCATCCTCTACCTCCTTGTGAGGCCAATCCACCAAAAGCGGGAGTAGGGTTTTACACCGCAAGGTGGCCTGAACCTGGGTAAATCTCTGTGTTCATCCCTTCCGCACAATCCCGCGCACTCGGTGAGATCAAGCCCTAGGTATGGCGAGTGGAGCGTTGTTGTGAAGTGAGATCCTTCGTTCATGCCCCAGAGTTTGAACCTTCTTGGGTCTTCGGAGCCCTGATTCTGACAAAGAGCGCGTGCCATCCTTGAGGGCCATGGGGAACCTGTTCTCCATGACCTTGTCGTCGCTGTTGGCCACCTCGATGCTCAGCGCGTAGAGCTGGAGGAACTCCGTGGGATCGGGGATGTCGTCGTAGCGTGGGGGTAGCTCCGGCTTGAACTTGACAGGCCAAACCACCCGACACAGCTCGTGGGAGAAGGCCTGGCAACCGACGCTGCTCGAGGGGATTCCGCACACGAGGGTGGGGTGGTTCTGGCACTCAGCCGCTGCGATCTCCTGGACGGCCCGTTCTTGGCGCTGCTGCCTCTGTTCGAGAAGCACGCACGCGTCTGGCAGCGCCCGTTGGATGATCTGGTAGCTGGCCATGTCCTGGCCGGTGCAGGCGCTTCACGCGGCGGGTCGTGTCGAGGTTTGGCGTTATCGCAGCGCAGGGGAGGAGGCGGAGGCACGCCGTGAGCCATGTCGCCAGCGTGATACGTCTCCAACGTATCTATAATTTATGAAGTATTCATGCTGTTATATTATCATTCTTGGATGTTTTACAATCATTTTATAGCAACTTTATATCATTTTTGGGACTAACCTGTTGACATAGTGCCCAGTGCCAGTTGTTGTTTTTTGCTTGTTTTTTACTTCGCAGGAAACCAATATCAAAAGGAATCCAAATGCAGCGAAAATTTTTGGAGAATTTTTTTGGACCAGAACACCCAGGATGGGCTAAAAAGGTACCAGAGGGTAGGCCCGAGGTGGGCACAAGCCACCTGGGCGCGCCTAGTAGCCCAGGCGCGCCCAGGGGGTTGTGCCCCATCGGTGACCTCCCGCACCGCCTCTTCGCCCTATAAATTGCCAAATATTCCAAAAACCCTCCGGGTAACCCTAGATTAGAAGTTCCGCCGCCGCAAGCCTCTGTGGCCATGAAAAACCAATCTAGACCCTGTTCCGGCACCACGCCGGAGGGCGAAATCATCACCAGTGGCCATCTTCATCATCCCGGCGGCCACCATGATGAGGAGGGCGTAGTCCACCCTCGGGGCTGTGGGTTTGTACCAGTAGTTATGTGTTTAATCTCTCTCTCGTGTTCTTGAGATGGCACGATCTTGATGTATCGTTGGCTTTGTTAATATAGTTGGATCATATGGTGTTTTCCCCTCTCTATCTTGTTGTGATGAATTGAGTTTTCCCTTTGAGATTTTGTTTTATCTGATTGAATACTTTTATGGATTTGAGAGCACTTGATCTATGTCTTGGCAGTCAACTCGCGGATTCCTGAGGTGACATTGGGGTAATCTATGCATCGGGGTTGATGCACATTTTCGTCCTTGTTTCTTCGGTAGAAATCTTGGGGCACTCTTTGAGGTTCTTTGCGTTGGATTGAGTATTATGAATCTGAAATTGTTTAATGCATATCACATAATCAACTCACAGATACTCGTGGTGACATTGGAGTATCTAGGTGACATTAGAGTTGGTTTATGTGTATCATATGGTGTTATTTTAGTATGAACTCTTGGTTAGATCGATCGGAAAGAATAGCTTGGTGTTATTTTAGTACGAACTCTAGGATAGATTGATCGGAAAGAATAGCTTTGAGGTGGTTTCGTACCCTACAAACAATTTCTTCTTATGTTCTCTGCTAGATCGGAACTTTGGAGTGATTCTTCATTGTACGTTGAGGGATGGTTATATGATCCAATTATATTAGCATTGTTGAGAGATTGCACTAGCGAAAGTACAGACCCTAGGCCTCATTTTCAAGCATTGCAATACCCTTTGTGCTCCGTTTTATCAATTGGTACCTTGCTGTTTTTTATTGCTCCTATTACAAAAATAATTATCTACTATCATTACTACGCTTGTATCACCATCTCTTCGCCGAACTAGTACACCTATACAAATTAGCATTGTATTTTGTGTGTTGGGGACACAAGAGACTTTTTGTTATTTGGTTGCAGGGTTGTTTGAGAGAGACCATCTTCATCCTACGCCTCCCACAGATTAATAAACCTTAGGTCATCCACTTGAGGGAAAATTGCTACTGTCCAACAAAACTCTGCGCTTGGAGGCCCAACACAAGTCTACAAGAACAAGTTGTGTAGTAGACATCACAGCGCGAGATGGTGGAGCGAAGCGAGTGGGAAGGCGCCGGGACGTTGCCGGCGGTGTTGATGAGGTCGGTGATGCGTCCTAGCCAGGCGTCATAACCAGCGTCGGTCAGGCGATAGCGCAGCAACCCACGCGCCATGAGCAGTACCGCTTGCGTGTTCGGCGGCCCGTGGCGGCCTAGGGAGGATGAGGCCGTGGCAGTGTAGCCGTCGGCCATCATAGAAGGGTGTAGGACGAAGTCTTGCTGCTCGTGAGCAGCGGGGTCGGTGGAGGCGTTGGCCGCGGCCGAGGCGGAGTGACAACGGCCACCACGGCCCGTGGGCTCCGTCTGGGCGACGCGAGCTGCCTGGCGCTTGGCGCGAACACAGCGGGCGTCAGCCATGGAGTCGGTGGAGCATGGACCGGACCGAAGCAGAAGAACTACAGTGCACCCCTACCTGGCACGCCAAATGTCAGAATCGGGGCTCCGGAGACCCAAGAAATGTTCAAACTCTGGGGTGCGCACGCTTCCTTCACTACGCCCTATCTCACGACCCACTATCTCACGGTGATGCTCTGGTGTGCACAAGCTAGAGAAGAAGAAGAACAGACACGGCAATTTACCCAGGTTCGGGCCACCTTGCTGTGTAAGACCCTACTCCTTCTTTGTGGTTGGATTGCCTCGCAAGGGAGGATGAGTGTGAGAGTACAAGGGGAAAATGAGCAGCCTCGGGGGATGCCGGAATTGATCGACCCTCAAACCCCTCTCTACGGTGGCGCCCTGCCTCTACTTATATTGGCCTTGGTCCTCTTGCCCCGAAAACACAAGGCGGGAAGGGTTGCCACAACGGCCAATTCAATGGGGGAGAAAGGTTGCAGGCTATCCTGACTAAAGGTGGTCTTCGCCTTAAAAAGCTTGCTGCCATGAGGCGCCGGTGGGCTCAGTGGTGACCTCCGTCCTAGCGAGCCCACCGTCCTGGTCTTCTTGCACCCAAATGGCAACCTTTGGGGATTTCTTTGGGAACCGTCGCGCCGTCCACGCTCCCTTAGCACAAAAGGGGTAAGCCTCCTAATCCGTGCCCACTGGCACGCCTCTGGCTCCGCTCGTCATCATGCGCGTCACCCACATGAAGATGCAGGGGCACGCGGCTCTGTTGCCGGATCCTTGATTCGAACGCCACTGCAAGGGGCCTCGGGAGATGACCTCGGGAATCTGGCTCGCGAGAGAGCCTCACGATGCTCTTGAGGACACCTGAAGACGCACACCTCGTGAGAGTCCTGCTCCTGAAGCCCTGGCGATGGGCCATGCTTGGGCCTTCTGTCGTGCACTGGGCCGTAGGCAGACGGGCCTAGGTACCCCCCAGTCCCACGGGCCCGACACCCATACACACCACCTCACCAAGGTCCTTGGTGCCTCATTTCCTCGCAGAACAGTCATGAGTAAGTTGGCGAGTGCGCATCGCTCCCCATACCCCAAAATTTGTCCGCGTGCAGTTACCTTGGGAACCGAGCGCTCGGGGATCACACAGGCGGCATTTCAAGCACTAAACAGCGACGACTCACGAGGCTTCACGGGCCTGAGCCTCGGAGGGCGCATCTCGCGCGAACGCGTTCGCGGGTCATGGTCCGATCAGTGCTGCTCTTCGCGAAAGTTATGTCTAACCACCTCACGAGCGCAACTATCATCACTAGAGTTCCCTCTTCTCGTGGCCTTGGTGGAGCCTGTCGCCTCTTTTTCGCGTAAGCTACTTGCATGTCAAAGGGGGGCTCCATGAGCATCGTGCCTCAGGAGCCCTCACTAGCTCCTGGTGCCCCCCACCTCCTGGCCTTGTCCAAGGCATTGCGAGCTGACATACCATCGACGGCTGAGGCCCACTCGAGGACTGGGTCCTAACGACGTAGAGCAATTGGGCAAGCAAGAAAAAGAGGAGCAAGCCTCGCGAGGAAGCTTTAGGACGAAACATACGATTTGAACCGTAAAAGCATTAATTAAAGACGCAAAAGCCATTTGTTTTCACACACCCCGCGGGGCCTATGTTGATCCGGTGCAGGAAAGAGAATGAGATAAAGAAGAGGCTTTTGGCGGAGATGCGATCACCCCAAATTTCCGGCTCGGGCGCAGACGGCACCCTAGTCGGAGTCCTCGTCTTCGCTCTTGATGTTGGGGGAGCAATCGCTGCTCTCGCTCCCGCTGGATGGGGACGGGTCGCCCTTGCCGTCATCTCCGCCGAAGGAGTTGTTGTCCTCGCTCTCCATGCAGAACTTCAGGTGGTAGCCGCTGACCCTGAAGATCTTCATGAAGAGCATGGCGGCCCCGTTGTACTTGAAGTGGAGGACGGGCCCTTTCTTCAAGCCTAAATCAAGGGTGAATGACTTCCATCCCTGCTTTAAGAACATGAAGCAAGTGGGGGGAACTCTGTTGCCACCTAGGAAGGGCCATTGCAGCATCTGTCCACCTGCACCCACAAGCCCAGCGGCGTGTGGTCTGCCATTTCCTCCGCAAAGGAGTCTAGAAGCCGGAGCCAGGTACAGGGCTGGCGGTGCATGCCCACGATGAACTTGCGGGCCACCTCGGCGGAGTGCCTCCGCGCCTGGGGAGGAAGGACGGCCATGCCACCTCGACCACCCCGGCCGCGGGCACCTGGCCCACCGCGTCTGTACCAACGGGCGGCGCCCCTCGCTTAGCCACTGGGACCTACATGGGCGGCCATAGGAGAATGTCTGCGCCCCTCGGCGACCACGGCAACACCTTGGACGCTGCAGCAACTGCGCGCGCATGACCTCTCCCCCCCGCCAACACCTTGGACGCTGCAGCAACTGAGTCGGATCGAGTCGTGAAGCAGAATAAAGGAGTTGGAGGAAGAAGATAGGCCGGACAGGTCCTTCCACCTCGCATTTATAGCACCCGAAGGGGGAGTGGCCTATGCCTCTTCGCCTTCGGAGGTGTGCAAGGAAGGCAACGATGGTCTCGCGCCACACACGGGAAGGCTTTATGTCAGCCAGGGTAGTTGCCGAGATGTCATGGAGAAGTGGCGGTGCCCCACGTCCCATTGTGCGCCACGCGCCGAGCCTGGCCCACAGGTGGTTGGGGCCTACACCGTTTCCTCCCCTCCCAGGCAGAGACGCACGCGCCGCAGGCGCGGGGGCTACTGTTGAGCCCGTGGGACTAGGGGTACCCAGGCCCGTCTGCCTGTGGCCCAGTGCGCGGCGCATATCTTGGGCCCAGCGGATGGCCCATAAGTGAGCTTCATGAGCAAGAAGCTCGCGAGGCCATCGCCTCGCGAGGCCCACATCAGCAAGCACCCCAGGTAGGTTGGAGACGCCACCAGGAGCCTCACGAGGCCCTCTCGTGAGGCAGCCTCCCGAGGCCCCTCTCGGAGGCGAACAAGTCAAGAGCTGCTCAAGCCCGGTCGCGCGGCCCTGAGTCTTCACGTGGCTGACGCGCACGATGACGAGCGATGCCAGAGGCCATGCCAGCAAGCGCGGATGAGGAGGCTTTGCTCTTTCGTGCTAAGGGGGCAAGGCTAGCCACCAGTTCCCAAAGAAATCCCCAAAGGTTGCCTGATTGGTGCAAGAGGACCAAGACGACGGGCGCGCAGGGCGAAGGTCATCACCAAGCCCAGCGGCGCGTCATGGACGGTGGCTTTGCAGGCGAAGACCACCTTTTGTCAGGATAGACTGCACCCTTGTCCCCCTTAAAATGGCCGTTGTGTGGCAACCCTTCCCGCCAATGTTTTCGGTGCTGCCGTAACAAGGGATCGAGCCCCCACTACCCTTGTACTCTCATTCTCCCTCGCGAGTGCAATCCAACCACCAAGTAGGAGTAGGGTTTTACACCGTAAGGTGCCCCGAACCTGGGTAACTATTGTGTCTCCGGCCTGCCCCCGCCACATCACTCTAGCTGTAGCATCGCCATGGTTAGTAGCAGGAAGGAGTAGGGTGGTAGGAACGAGCGCACCCCAGAGTTCGAACCTCTTAGGTCCCCAGAGCCCCGATTCCGACATGAATCAAGTCTTGGCCTACAAGACCATGAAGAAGACCTCAAGGCAGGTCATCGAGAAGCACTAAGTAGTACTGAAGATCAAGATTGAAGCCACCGTCAAGCTACTTGCCGACAAAAGAAGACCCGGCAAGCTCTGTGTTGGCAAGCCCCTACTAGCATGCCATCACTCCACCTCAGCGACCAGCCTGTTGCTTGTCAAATAGGTGTCGAGCGGGCAGGTAGTTAGGTGAGGCTTGTCTGGTCACGTGTCACCTCACTGCGAGGATGATCAACTTTAATGACACCTGTCCTTGGAGCGTGTCAGGATAATAAGAGGTAGCTAGCCAAACGGCACAAAAGGAGAGACTATCCTTGCCGGCAAGCTTCACCAACGTGACACCTCATGGTGCATTCAATGTGTTTGTCCTAACCCGTCAGAGTTAGGTATTTGGCACTGTAGCCACTATTTACCTTGTGTAAGACAGTTTTGACACTGTGGTGACCCCTTCATCTATAAAAGGAGGCCCATGGCTACATTTACAAAAGGTCGACAATTTGCTCATTTACACGCGTAGCTGCACTTCCCGCGCATCTTGCCGGCAAGCTGCGCTCCTTGTACTTGAGCTCAAACACATACAATATACAAAGGAGGAGAAGGGTTTTACACCTCACAGCGGCCCAAACTTGGGTAAAAACTTCTGTGTTCTGTTGATTCTGCTCTTTGTGCGCATGGATCGCCATAGTCAAACCACAAAGGGGCCTCTGATGGTCCCATAGATCATCGTACGCATGACATCTCGCGTCCCTCGGCCCGCTCTACTCGCGTCCCTCTACGCGCTCTGCTTGCTATTGAGACGACCACGGCCCGCTCTGCTCGCGTCCCTCCACGCGCGCTCTTCCAGCGGTTGGTGCTGGCGGGCGATCACATTGGGGGGCCCATATGCATGCGGTTGCACCGCACAGATCGCCGCGATGCAGTTACGTGCGGCACGATGGAGTTACACGCTGCAAAAGCTGCCATCCGGACGTGTCGATATTCCAGGCCATCTAGCCTCCCCATTTATTCCCGTGACCATTATAACCTTAGTCTCTTCAACCTTTTGATCGTGCCCCACAACACTACAAGCACACCCACAACGACACATATAGAGAGGGTATCTAGCGGCGCTCCAATGGAGTTCGGCGTGCATCATGTGAACACCCATGTGAGGGAGAAGGACCTCTTGGTGGTGTACACCAATGACCTAACCGTGGTGGAGGACTCCATCAACACCATGGAGCAATTGCTTGCTGAGGATGACAAGTACAAAGTCGCCGGCTTCGACCTCCAGTACACCGGCGGTCATCCCGGGAAAGATCAGAAGGTTGCCATCACCCAATCTTGTGTGCGCCATAACGTCCTCATCTACCACTAATGCCTGGCCACAAGGCCTTCCGAGTGTTTTGCTAGGTTTGTCAACAGCCCCGGCTACAAGTTCGCTATGGTGGACACCACCGACGATGTAAAAGTGCTCAAGATTTTGGGCTTGGCCTGCCAGAAGCTTGTCGACATTTGTGGCCACAATAGGGTCTGGGGCACCCTTAAGCCGAAGGACTCCCGGAATGACCTTGTCACGGCCATCATCAACCCCTACTACAAAAACATGAAGGATGATGCCAAGAAAAATCCTGCAGCCCGGCACAGGGCCTAGATGCGGAGACCACATGAAGCTCATCTCAAGTTCGTGTCCAAGAACGTGTACACACACTACAAGATGCACAGGAGGATCGTTGACATGAGGGAGTGCCTCCGTATTGTAGATGACGAGGAATCGAGCCACAAGTAGAGCAACGACGACAAGCATCACAAGAAGAAGTGAATGATGATTAGATGACGATCTTTATCCTAGTTTATTATGCGTGATAATGTTTACTTTGGTGTGTGCAAATGTTATGTGTGTAGTCACTTATGTAAATGTGTCGGTGCAACAAACCCCAGGTGTGTTGCCTAGACTGTACATAGGCTTAAGAACAAGGTTGTAGCATTCAAGTCCAGACCAAGTAGAAGAGATCAACTCTTTGAGAAATCAAGGGGCAGATCAAGAAGACCAAGACCAACCAAAGGAGCAAGATATCACTAAGGAATAACCTCCCTTGCCGGGCAGGCGAGCCCGGCGAGGTTGAGGTTGCCCCGAAGACAACTCTCAAGATTGCCCCGGCAGGCTTGGGGGGACGCCGAGGGCGGATTACCCCGCCAAGGCTCCACCGCTCCACCTCACAGCAACGCAAGTCACCGATCGGTGCGGGATCGAGCCCCCAAGTGACTAAGTGGCCGTTATTTGGCACGTGGCAGCCACTTCCAGAGGAAATCACCTCCAAATGACACCCGTCCAGGGATGTGTCACGCAGGCAGGCGAGAAGGTGGCGGAACGGCACGGCAAGGCTTGCCGGGCTATGCTACGATGTGACACTAAGCAGCGCATTTAATGCGCTTTGTCCTGTCTACAGAGTTAGGCATGATAGCACTGTTTGCTATCTAATCAGTATGCAATGACTGATTTGCCATTGTGGTGACCCCTTAGTCTATAAAAGGAGGGCCGTGGCAACCTTAGATAGGATTCAGACCCTTGTACACCCATACGCGCGTAGCTGCTCTCGCCCCGAGGCAACCTTGCCGGGCTAGAGTGATGCGTCTCCACCACGGTACTCTCATCAATCCACCAAAGCAGGAGTAGGGTTTTACGCCTCATGGCGGCCCGAACCTGGGTAAAAACTGCCTGTGTGATCGCTGCCGTGCTGCTCCGCGCCCTCCGCTCTTTGTGCAATGTGTCCTTCCCCCCTGCCGAACCAAAAGCGGCTGATGGCCCCATAGGTGGCTATGTTTTCCCACGACATCTTTGGCGCGCCAGGTAGGGGGAAGCGCTTGTGCGAACCCGAGAGCGTACGCAGTGCGTCATCTTCATCATCATTCTCTTCATCGACGACTTCATCATCCATGGCGCCCAAGAAGAAACCCGGTGCCACAGCTCACCCGTCCACCTTGAAGGCCCCTTCGCATGCGGCCGCTGATGTCGTGGGGGCTACGGGGACGTGGACGCTGTGGGGGACGTAGCCGACGCAGGCGGCGTCGTGACCACCTCCCCTATGGCTGAAACGGGAGCAGGAGGCACCGGAGAAGGACATTGCCAACAACATCCCAGCGGCCATGCTCCACAAGGTGTGGGAGGAGAGATCATTCCGTCCATGCCTCTCCACCCCACCGAAAAATGCAACCACAGTGGTGGCGCTCGCTCTGGAGCGAACCGCAACCCTCCGGCCACCCCCGCTGCGGGTGGGGCCGTAGGGCACACGCCACCCCCGGGACGGGCTAGCCAAGCCGATGCGCCGAACGGAGCCACCGATTCCCTAGCACATCCACCTCATCACCACGCCACCCTGGCGACTGGCTCAGGGCGATGAGAGCACGGCGCTGCAACTACCGGCACCGTTAGAAGCCAGGCGACGTTATGATCTACATTGTCATCTATGCCGATCACTGCTTCGAAGGCCATGGCGGGGGCCCAACTCCTGTTGAGATCTCCACTGGCGGCCGATCAGATGGATGAGTGGAGAGCCACCATTAAGAGCCTGATTGGTTTCGCCAAGGCGGGACGATCACAGCGAGCGGGCCTGTCACGGCCTCCGCAGGCGGCGACAACGGCCCGAGCCGTTGGCCGTACCGAAGGGGCCACCCCCGCGGTGCAATCCCCTCCGCGATAGCCAGCGCAGGGGCCGCAGCTAGAGCCACGCGACCAGGAACCCAATGACGTATCAATGGCTTCATCCGATCCTCGAGCACGTCGAGACCGGCGCCGAGTCCTGGAAGACAGGCGGAGGGAAGACGCGCACGTCACCATCGAACAATGCCGCGAAACCCAATGCCAGTCTGATAGGAGCAATGGCCCCGACGTCGACGAGCCCACGCCCGGTGAAGGTGGGTACCTACCTTTCGAGGTTGGGTGCCCTGCCTTCACTCGCGAGCTGCGGGAAGTTCGTTGGCCATCTGCTCGCATGTTCAAGCCAGAAATACAAGAGAAGTACGATGGAAGATTGAACCCGGCAGAGTTCTTGAGCATCTACACCATCGCCGTTCAAGCTGCCGGGGGAAGAGACGAGAAGGTATTCACCAACTACTTCTCTTTGGCACTCAAGCCAAACGTGAGGTCTTGGCTGATGCACTTGACAGAGAATTCCATCTCGACCTGGGTTGACCTGTGCCATGAGTTCCTTGGCGCCTTAACGGGCGGCCGTCAAGAAGCAGGGCGTCCCAGCGACATGCAGCTCCTCCCACAGAAGGAAGGAGAGAGTCTGTGGAAGTACATGCAGAGGTTCAGCCGGGTGCACAGGAACATTCCAGACATCCACCCGGCAGCTGTGATAGCTGCGTTCCAGTCCAACATGCGCAACCGCCGGATACGTTCTAAAATGAACGTTCGGTTGCCCAAGACTGTGAATGTGCTATACACTCTGGTGGATAAGTGTGCCCGAGTAGAAGAGGGGAGACGACTCCCCGGTGAAGAAGATGGCGTCGACATCGACTCAGAGGACGACGATGATGCCGCCAACCAAAAGAAGAAGAACAAGAAGCGCAACAAGAAGCGCAAGGATAAACTGGTGATGACCGTGAAGGATCGAGTGCACCTAGTACCGGCAAGAAGGCCAAGACCGAGGTTCCCGGCAAGGAAGCTACCGCGTGCACTGATTGCCGGGAAGCCGCGGCTGCCGAGAAGGCTGGGGAGGGTGATGGGCCGTACTGCAAGATCTATCTGACCAAGGGCCATGATCTTCAAGAGTGTCATCAGGTTTGAGCAACTCGTCAAGAAGCAGAGGGCTGAGTACGAGAAGCGTGATAAGGAGAAGGACCAAGATGGCATTGGCGGGAAGGGCTGAGGCGGCAGAACAGGTCGCCCCGGCAAGGCTCCTCAGTATCAAGGGAAACCCGCCAGAGGCTGTGAGAAGAAGGATTGCCATGACAAGAGTGTTGAAAGAGATGAAGAGGAAACCAGCGAGCAGGAGTTCCAGAAAGCCACTGACGCCCTATGCATTGACGGGGGTGCATCTTTGCACTCCTCTCACCGCCAACTTAAACAGTGGGTGCGTGAAGTCAATGTCGTGGATTCAGCGGCAGATTCTCGGAAGCCGCTCTAGTGGTCCCGCACGCCCATCATCTTTGATGAAGAGGATCACCCTGACCGCACCACCGCGGTAGGGTGCTTGCCGTTGTTGGTCCTACCAACAATCCGCAACCTCAAAGTCACAAAGATGTTGGTTGACGGCAGGGCCGGGTTGAATCTGATTTCTCCAAAATTCATCAGCAAACTCCAGATAGCAGATGAAGAGCTCAAGGTTACTGGTACATTCCAAGGGATCAACCCCGGCAGGAGTCGTCCTAAGGGGAAGATCACACTGCCGGTGACATTCGGAGGGAAGTTAAACTACCAGACTGAGAAGATCATGTTTGACATGGTCGACCTCCCCCTGCCGTACAATGGAATCCTTGGTTGCCCAGCTCTGGCAAGATTCATGGCAGCATCCCACTATGCCTACAACACTTTGAAGATGCCAGGGCCAATGGGCGTCATTTCCATTCCATCAGACAAGAAAGACACAATCATATGCGTGGACAAGATGTACCGGGAAGCAGTCACTGCAGAGGCCGCGGAAGCAACTGCTCCTGCCAAGGAAAGAAAGAAAAAGAAGAAAGCTAGTGAGGATGCCACCAAGGAATCCGGGAAGCGCGCCACTTCGGGGTGCACTGCGCCTGTCGATGACTTGCAAGAGAGTTCCAATAGTAAGAGATCCAAGGCTGCTGCACCCGCTATGAAGAAGGTCCCGGCAGGGCTGGATGGCGCTGATGGTACTTTTACCATTAGTGCCACCCTCAACGACAAATAAGAACGCGCGTGCGTTGCCTTCCTGTGGGCGAATGTCGATGTGTTTGCTTGGCAACCATTTGACATCCCCGGTGTTCCCAGGGAGGTAATCGAGCACCACCTTGCTGTCTGCCCACATGCCTGGCCCGTCAAGCAGAAGGTCCAGAAGCAAGCTTTGGAGCGGCAGCAGTTTATTGCCGAGGAGATCAAGAAACTCGAGGCAGCTGGTTTGGTCAGAGGAGTATTGCATCCAACGTGGTTAGCAAATCCAGTGGTGGTGCGCAAGGCTAATGGGAAATGGAGGCTTTGCATAGATTTCACAGATCTGAACAAGGGATGCCCATAGGACCCATTCCCCTTGCCGTGCATCGACCAGGTTGTGGATTCCACCTCCCGGTGTGACCTGCTTTCCTTCCTGGATGCCTACTCTGGATACCACCAGATCTTCATGTCCAAGGAAGACGAAGAGAAGACCAAGTTCATAACCCCATGTGGCACTTACTATTTTTTACGGATGCCCTTCGGGTTGAAGAGCGCCGGATCCACTTTTGCAAGAGCAGTACAGATTGGCTTTGAGTCCCAGCTGCACAGAAATATTGAAGCCTAGATGGATGATATAGTGGTCAAAACCAAGGACAGAATGACTCTCATTCAGGATTTGGAAGAGACCTTTGCAAATCTGCGCAGGATCAACTTGAAGCTGAACCCGGAGAAGTGTGTGTTTGGCGTTCCTTCCAGCAAGCTACTTGGGTTCCTCATGTCCCATCGGGGGATAGAGGCCAACCCTGACAAGATCAAGGCTATCGAGCAGATTCAAGCACCCAAGATAGTTAAAGACGTGAGGTGTTTGACTGGATGTGTTGTCGCGCTAAGTAGGTTCATTTCCAGGTCCGCCGAACGCTCCTTGCCATTCTTCAAAATCTTGAAGAAGGCAGGGCCCGTGGAGTGTACCCCGGAGGCAGGCGCTATGCTACAAGATTTGAAGAACTACCTTTCCTCTGTTCCCACCTTAGTCGCTCCTAAACCACAAGAGCCGTTGCTGCTATATTTAGCAGCGACCAATCAAGTGGTTAGCGTAGAGCTGGTGGCACAACAGGAGTTAGATGAAGCAGCAGTCGCCACCACCGTCCCCTCTGGAGAGGAAAGTGAACCCGTCCCGTCAATGTCAGATGCAGTTCAAGACAAGGAAGAGCAAGGCAGTGGAGACAGTTCCAAGATCACGGCAAGGAAGAAGGTGGTGCAGCGCCCAATGTACTTCGTCAGCTCCCTGCTGTAGGGGGCTAGGTCGAGGTACTCTGGCGTGCAAAAGTTGATTTTTTGGCCTCATCATGGCCTCAAGGAAACTGCGGCACTACTTCCAAGCCCACGAGATCACGGTTGTCACCCGCTTTCCCTTGCAACGCATACTCCAAAACCCCGAGGCCACTGGCAGAATCGTGGAATGGGCTTTGGAGTTATCCAGCTTTGGTTTGAAGTTTGAAAGCACATCAACTATTCAGAGCAGAGCACTAGCAGAGTTCATTGCGGAGTGGATGCCTACCCCTGATGAAGTAGTGCTGGAGACAGTCATCCCCAGCAAGGAAGCACCCCAAGAATGGATCATGTACTTTGATGGTGCCTTCTCCCTAGAAGGTGCAGGAGCTGGCATGCTTCTCATTGCTCCCACTAGGGAGCACCTCAAGTACGTCATTCAGATGCATTTTTCCCGGGAGAAGGCTACCAACAACACTACAGAGTACGAAGGGCTCCTTGCCGGGCTTAGAATTGCAACAGAACTGGGAATCAAGAAGCTGATCATCCGTGGAGACTCACAACTTGTGGTGAGACAAGTAAACAAGGATTATCAAAGCCCATTGATGGAGGCATACATCGAGGAAGTGAGAAAGTTGGAGGAGTGCTTTGACGGATTGCAAATGGAGCACGTGCCACGTGCGGAAAACAGCATTGCTGATCATTTGTCAAAGTGCGCTGCGCAAAAACTCCCTGTGAAACCAGGGACTTTTGTTCTCCATCTGACTCAACCCTCCGTATCCCCAGCAACAATGGCCAGCAAGAGGAGGAAATTGAACACCGGCAAGCCTCTCTCGGAAGAGCTTCCCGAAGCCCCCGACAGAGAGCTTGGCGGGAACAACTCCCCTTCGATCGGTGAGCTGCACCCTCCCGCCGAACTACCAGTCTTTACGGTCTAGGCATGCACTCCCATTGACGAGGAGGTGCCGCTAGTCCTTGTTGCCGAGCCCCAGGCTCCAACTTGGATGCGGCACATTGTTCATTTCCTCCAAACAGGAGAACTTCTCTAAGAGCAAGAAGAAGCTGAAAGAGTAGCCCAGAGGGCCAGTATGTTTCAGTTCATTGACGACAAGCTATACCGAAGAAGGCCCAATGGTGTGAAATTGAAGTGCACTTACCGGGAAGAAGGAAAGGAACTACAGGTAGAGATACACAAGGGTATGTGTGGCTCCCACATTGGATCAAGGGCCTTGGTTGGGAAAGCTTTCCGGCAAGGTTTCTACTGGCCCACAACCCTCCAAGACGCAATTGAGCTAGTCACCAAGTGTGAAGCCTGCCAGTTCCACTCCAAGAATATCCATCAGCCTGCTCAAGCTCTCCAAACAATCCCTTTGTCATGGACATTTTCGGTCTGGGGGCTCGACATCTCGGGCCCCTTCCCCCGTGCTACCAGGGGCTTTGAATTCTTTTTCATCGCAATCGACAAGGTTACAAAGTGGCCGGAAGTAGAGCCCGTGAGAAAGGTGACCGCGCAGTCAGCTATCAAGTTCTTGAAAGGATTGGTGTGCCACTTCGGGGTACCTGCCCGAATCATCACCGACAATGGCACCCAATTCACAAGCCGCGCCTTCATGCAATACGTTCATGCCCTCGGAAGCAAGATCTCATTTGCCTCTATTGCCCATCCTAGAAGCAACGGGCACGCTGAGGGGGCGAATGCTGAAGTGCTACGAGGTCTCAAGACAAGAACCTTTGATAGGCTGCAGAAGTGCGGCAGGCAATGGATCGATGAGCTGCTGGTGGTTCTTTGGTCCCTCCGTACAACACCAAATCGATCTACCGGGCAGACTCCCTTCTCCCAAGATTGCGAGCGCGGACGGCCCAGTGGCAAGCACGCTGGAGTCGCTACCCCTGACGTTGCCGCCGCACCGCCCGCTTAAGGCCTCCTTCACCCGCACTAAGCATCGCACCGCCACTCCAAGCCGGACGCTTTGTGTGGGGACGGGAAGGGGACCCTATCTCAACAAACCGCGGCCACGCCCTTCTTCCCTCCCCCTCGACACGATGAAGACACAACACCAGAAGGCAGGGAATGAGGAGAAGAGGTGCGTGGATGAGCACTTCCGCTCCTCCTCACCCCTCTTTAATAGGCGAGCTGGGGCTGGGGGCTGATCCCTTGGTGGGTAACCGCCGTCCGTCTCAACCAACCCAAGAAGACCGGGCCCCTGCCATGACGTTCTCTCCCGCACCATGCGCCTCCGTTACCTACCCCACTCAATGCATGCAGCATACGTGGCAAGGGATAAGAACGTGCTGGGAAGAGTGAATTGGCAATTACTCCCTCGTGCGTTAAAGTCATTCACGGGCCATTACAGAAATGGCTCCACTGCAATTGGCGTAACACGACGCACGGGGAAACCGGAAACTAATTCAAGCTCAGATTAATGAAGAAGCAAAGAAGATCTCAAAGGGTGAGCTACCGCAACCTCCCCGCCTGTGTGCTGGACAAGGCCTACCCCGACGACGCTCGGCAGCGCGTTCAGGCTAGGCCCGGGGCTCCTGTCGGTGCAACAAACCCCAGGTGTGTTGCCCAGACTGTACACAGGCTTAAGAACAAGGTTGCAACATTCAAGTCCAGACCAAGTAGAATAGACCAGCTCTTTGAGAAATCAAGGGGCAGATCAAGAAGACCAAGACCAACCAAAGGAGCAAGATATCACTAAGGAATAATCTCCCTTGCCGGGCAGGCGAGCCCGGCGAGGTTGAGGTTGCCCCGAAGACAACTCTCAAGATTTCTCCGGCAGGCTTGCCGGGGACGCCGAGGGCAGATTACCTCGCCAAAGCTCCACCGCTCCACCTCACAGCAACGCAAGTCACCGATCGGTGCGGTGTCGAGCCCCCAAGTGACTAAGTGGCCGTTATTTGGCACGTGGCAGCCACTTCCAGAGGAAATCACCTCCAAATGACACCCATCCAGGGACGTGTCATGCAGACAGGCGAGAAGGTGGCCGAATGGCACTGCAAGGCTTGCCGGGCTATGCTACGATGTGACACTAAGCGGCACATTTAATGTGCTTTGTCCTATCTGCAGAGTTAGGTATGATAGCACTGTTTGCTATCTAATCAGTACACAATGACTGATTTGCCATTGTGGTGACCCTTTGATCTATAAAAGGAGGGCCATGGCAACCTTAGAAAGGATTTGGACCCTTGTACACTCATACGCGCGCAGCTGCTCTCGCCCCGAGGCAACCTTGCCGGGCTAGAGCGTTGCGTATCCACCACTGTCCCCTCATCAATCCACCAAAGCAGGAGTAGGATTTTACGCCTCATGGCGGCCCGAACCTGGGTAAAAACTGCCCGTGTGATCGCTGTCGTGCTGCTCCATGCCCTCTGCTCTTTGTGCAATGCGTCCTTCCCCCTACCGAACCACAAGGGGCTGATGGCCCCATAGGTGGCCGTGTTTTCCCCCGACAAAATGGATTTTTAATTTGGTTATGAAATCATGTCCTTATAAGTATATATGTTGTTATTCTGTAGATAGAGCATAGATGTTGTGCAGACTGACCGAACAACATCGCATACATATTAAGTTATGGAACCTATCGGTGATTATTTCGTCAATTGCTGATAATTTTTTACCACCAACCGTTTGGCCACAACACACAAAGCTTATTTGGAGAATCATCTCTCTTATTATCGGTCTTCCCACACAATTCTGATTACTGGCCAGCTTGCCAGTATCACACACATCTTGTTAAGCCAAATCATTTCTGTTGTTTTGGCTCATCGCAAACAGTTCATCTGAGTGACCTATATGCCTTCTATCGCACACACACACACCTTGATCTGGCTGACCGTTTATGTTGTTTTGGCTGATTGCAAATAGTTCATCAGAGTGAACTGTATGCCGTCTATCGTACACACCTTGATCTGGCTGACCGTTTTTGTTGTTTTCACTTATCGCAAACAGGTCATCTGAGTGAACTGTATGCCATCTATCACACACACCTTTATTTGTCTAGCCGTTTCTTTTGTTTCGCTCATCGCAAACAGCTTGTATGGATGAACTGTATGCCACATATCACACACATGACTCTAATCTAAATCATGCTTGATGCCTCCGCCATCGCACACAGTTCATTTTATTGGTGACAGTTTTGTTACGATACCATTTGCGATTCATGCATAACACACAGTTTGATCGATTGGTCTCCGATACATGTGTCGCGTTTGCACCATCCTACAGTAGTGAATACTTCCATACCCCTAGTGCACACGTGTTGTCTTCTTTAAAATAGCTTATTATTGCAACATTTATATGGCCAAAAGCGGTTTTCTTCCTAATCATGATTCAAAATTTGGGGTTTTTTGTATGGGATATTAATCTCGACGTATTAATTATGTACAAAATGCAGAGAAGAAAATGCGAACTATTTGGCTGTGGTTTTTTTCGTAATGTTTACATGAATAAACCAATATATCTGTGTAGTGTGCTCAAATAGAAGTAAGATCCATGTTACATCGACATGTCCACTTGTTAGATACATCTACCATTCACTATGACTGCTTGTTGGTTTGAACAAATCATATGTCAATGTGCTTTGCATATGACTGAATAAATCAAGTGTAAGTCTGGACCTAAAGATCAATTGTTTTGTCAGAAAATTCAGTTGCAATTTCAGAAAGTGGACATGCCTACTTCAGAACAAACATATGACAGTTTCGTCGCCACGTCAATTTTGTATAAATTTGGAACGCATTTGCTGCAATTACTTGTTGATATGTGGAAATCATATGCCTTAGAGTTTTGCATATGATTGAATAAAACAAGTTAAAGTCTTGATGGGAAGATCAATTCTTCTCTCATAAAGTTCAGTTTCTATTTCAGACAGTGGACATGCCTACTTCAGAATAAACAGATCACACTGTGGTCGGCACATCAATTTTGGATGAATTAGCAACACATTTGCATGCTATTTTCAGTCTAAAGCACTCGAAGAGATAATACATTCATTCCTAAAAATTATTGGGCACAAATCTAAAGATGAAAGGTAAATACATTGTAGAGGAATTTATCTTACTCAAAACGTGTCCCCCACTAATACTAGTCCTCGGCATCTGCAACTTACTTTGGTGCACTACCATGTTTCATCGTCGTCACTTCCTCTCCCCAGCCAACCCGGACGGCGATGTGGAGGATGTCCTTGAGGGAGCGTCATTCACCGGCATAGAATAGCCTCCTTGCTTTGTCGGCGCCGAGGAAGTCCTGCAAGGCGATTTCATAGGACTGATGAAGGACGGTGGAGTCCGTCGCACTACTAGTTTGATCACTGATGAGGGTCTCAAATGATGCCTACAAGGCGGCGGATAGATGCAGCTCCTCCTCCACCATCAGAGGCAGCACCGTCGTAATCGCCGGAAGCAAATCTGTCGTGGTTTTATCACGGCAGATGCCCTTGTGAAAGGACTTAGGTGTGGAGCCATCGCGGCGTAGGTTAGCTTGAAGGGGTTGAATGGGACAAAAGACACAAAGAGTTTACCCAGGTTCGGCCCCTCACAACGAGGTAAAAGCCTACGTCCTGCTTCTAGTTGTATTGCTTGGGTTTCGATTACAAGGGAGTGAATACACTTGACCTAGTTCTCGATTGATTGTTTCTTGAGTTAACCTGCCGCCGGGTCTCGCCTTTATATACATAGGTCGAGGTCCGGCGGCTTACAGGAGTCTGGGTCATATTACACAACATAACCAACCCTATCTCTAAATTATCTTGCCTTCTTAAGCAAGCTATCATTAGGCGGCTCACACCTTCAGGTCCTGGGTCGCCTCCGGGTCATGGGCCTTCAATAGCCCGCTTGTAAACCTTACTGGGCCTTCAATTATAAGTCGCCTACAGTATGACCCGGCCCCTCCTGGGCGGGTCATATCACGGGGTTATATCCCCAACATTAGGCCCCAGATTGATTTGAACCTGTTCATGTTAATCTCCATTGTTCAGTTGGTGATTCCTTTAGACTTTTTCAACTCTTAACCTGATAAACTCATATAACCTACCATAACAGAGAGATGACGTCACGCCGTTGATTCCAAAAAAAACCTTATGACATCACAACGGATCTTTGCATTAATCAGCTATCCCGAGAATCGAGGCGCTTCTCTTGTCAAGATAATGATGATGTCTCCTTGATTTCCGTGCTTGCCGTTCACTGTTTCACTTTTTTCCTTATAAATAGGCACGAGTGGGTTCATTTTTCACTTTTACCCCCGTCTGCTCCTCTTCTTCTTCCTCACGATGACCGACGCCGCCGGAGCTCCGCCCCCAGTCAACCGCTTCATCTTGGCCGCTGCATCAATCTGACCTCGACCAGAAAACTGCGGCGTCCCTTCGCTGTCCATCAGCATCACCAGGTACGCATCTCCCTCTGTTCCCAATCTACATTAGGGTTTCTCAGTTCTTCGGTGTTCATCGGCATTCGTCGCGCTCATCCGTAGTTCATCTGTCTTATTGTGCTAGTTGAACCCAGATGCAAAACCGAAATCATGCTTCGTCCGCTTTCATACTTACTATCAATCATAGATCCATTCACTCTATCTGAGATTCACTCCTTTACGTAGTAGTTCATCCTCCATGTTTTAGGTTTAGCAATTTCTGCCTGTTTTCTGAATCACCATAGATCCAAAATTATAAGTAGGACCCGTAAAACTTGTTTGTTCAGTACTTAGTGAAATCGTGTTCAAACCCAGATCTGTAGAGACCACGTTGATCACTGAAACATAGGCGGCTCAAAGCAACACATTTTGTAACCCGCCAAGTACCAGCCGGCTTATTCACAAATGTTTAAACCTCCAGTGTCTTTCTAATCAGTAATCATGACCATAACCTGCTGATGCTTCACCATGTTAACAATGCTTATTTACCTCCATCTCTTATAAGAGTCAATGTAATCTTATTTCTTCAACTGTTGGGTGGTTTACCATTATAACATCAACCCTCCAATCTTTCACTCTCAGGATACATTTGGCAGAAAATGGCTAAGACCACCACCTCTTGCGACTGGGTTGCTTCTACTGTTACTAAGCAGTCCCTGAACGAATATGTCACTATGGGTGTCTTACCAGCAAAAGACATCATTCACTGGCATGTCCCGGGAACTGAGGTTCCACCTCAGCCCAAAGAGGGTGAGGTTGTAATATTTGTAGATCACCTTCTTTGTTGTTTTTCACCACCCGGATCAAAATACTTCCGAGATGTTTTGAACTTCTATCAACTACACCCTCAAGATCTCAGCCCCAATTCTGTCTCCAACATCTGCAACTTCCAAGTCTTCTGCGAAGTGTATCTTCAAGAGGAGCCCAGCATTGATTTATTCAGAGAGTATTATTACTTGAACCGCCAGACCGAGATGTCAGATGGACCCTGCCTTGAGGTTGGCGGGATTTCAATCCAGAGGTGGAGAGACACCATCTTTCCTGTAGCAGCACTACCCAGCCATCCCAAGGACTGGAATCAAACTTGGTTCTACTGCCAAGACACTTCTCCAGCGGGTGAAAATCCTCTGTCGGGTTTCCGCACTTGCCGGCTCAGCCCAAGGCACCCACTCCCTGACCGGATCAGCGCCACAGATCGAGCCAAGTACGCGCCAACCTTTTGAAAAATAAGGGCTCTGTTAGCCAACGGCTTAACTAGAGTTGACCTGGTCCGATGCTGGGTTGCTTGGAGGATCATGCCTTTGAGCCGCCGCACCGGCTTAATGTGTGAATACACATGTGACGTAAAGGACCCTCAGAGGTATAATTCAGCGCACCTTGACAATCAAGAGATCAACGAGATGACGAAATCATTAGTCGGGGAGAGCCTCGAAAGCTGCAGCAAGACGGGTCGAAACCCCTATTGCACTCTCAACCCTGCTCCTAACGTAAGAATTTCAAGCCATTTTGTACTTATCATTTTTTCATAAATTGCACCACTTCTCATTGTCATCTGCGTTTTTAGGCCGGCTCTTCCTTCTGGAACAAGAAGCTACAAGATAAGAAACCACAAGATAAACCGGCAAAAAAGGCCAGAGCCACTCCAAAGAAGACCAAAGGAAAGAAGCCTGATGCGACAGACTTATTCGCCTTGGATGACGAGTCGGAGGTAGAACTTGATACCCTAGGCTTTTTATTTAAGCAACTTATTGACGCTGATTCCCCTCAGGATGATGCAGAGACCAGCCAGGCAAATGCCGCAGAGGTAAATATCAATTCCTCCGATTCAGAACGCTTGCCAAGACAGAAAACTCGGCAGGTGACCCGGAAAGTAAGGTTTTATCACTTTCTTGCTTACATGGATCCCCACTTTATTTGCTAGTTAATACCTTATGATGACATGCTCTAGGTTTGAATCTAGGCGCAAGACCCGGAGCGATGGTATCGAGGAATTGGTCTCCGGCTTACCAAATACGCCAGTTCCTCGCAAACGCCGCCACGAGGTGCTTCTAAATCCAACTCTTTCTTATCCAAAGGCGGGTCTCATTTGTCAACCACTTAACTCATCCGACTCAAATTATCAGGGGACTTCATACTCATCCTCTGGCGACTCAACTGGCACCCAGTTTCCTACCTTCAAGATTTCTCATGGGTAAGAGATTTTCATTTGCTAGTTAATACCTTATGATGACATGCTCATATTCTTATACACCTTTCTTTCAGTGGTATAGCCAAGACTGGCAAGAAATTGAAGATGGGTGGACCGTCAGAGGACCCCAAGGTGAACGAGCCGAAGAAGCAGGCGCCAATAATCTCAGAAGCTTCAGTTGAGAATCCTGTGGACGCTGCTGAAGACCCGCCGCCAGAAGCTGATAACACCCCTGGGGATCCAATGAACACGGATGCTGATTTACCAAGCCCTAAGCTGCCAAGCCCTGGCAAACCTGCCGACGAGGCTGTTCTGGATAAGACCACCGATGACATCCTTATTACTGGCACAGGTTACACAGAGCCAGGAAACCCCACGGTCTTGGCTAAGCACAGCGCCAAAGAAGAGCCGCCAGTAGGAAATAAATTGAAAATGGACTTGGAAAGTTATGCTACTCTTGGCGATGGTGATATTCACGCAGGCTACCTTCACCACCTCCATACTAGCCGTGACCTGGAAGCTGGCTTAGTGAACCTCATGAGGGAGCGTTATGAGGTATGGCTATTAATCCTTCTTCACATGTACCCATTTAGCCGCCAAGTCTAGAGGATATGAACAAAGGGAATATGCTGTAGACTATTGAAATAATGTCCAAATTGTAACTCTCTTGTTTTAACCTATCCACTAAAATCCAATCATGTAGCCCCCAAGGGCCGGCTTAAACTGACAAGTTGAGCCGGGACTTATACTTTAAAAATCCAAATATGTAGCCCCCAAGGGCCGGCTTAAACTGACAAGTTGAGCCGGGACTTATACTTTTAAGAAATCAAAATATGTAGCCCCCAAGGGCCGGCTTAAACTGACAAGTTGAGCCGGGACTTATACTTTCAAGAAATCCAAATATTTAGCCCCCAAGGGCTGGCTTAAACTGACAAGTTGAGCCAGGTCAGAAAGCAAAAACTGACCTACATTAGACCCCAAGTGCCAAGGATATTATTTATAATGTGCTTGGGACTTGTAGCATTTTTATGGAGTAAGATCTGAACCCTGACCTGTCATCTGATTTGTTACCTCAGGAGGCTTTATTGTTGAAGAATGCAGAGCTGGGCGACTTAGCCAAGAGAACTAAACATCAAGAAACTAAAACTGTTAAAGCAGAAGCATCTGCCATGGAGAATGAGAAGCTCAAGGCCGATTTTGCTACCGAGAGAGCCGCCTTCGAAATAGAGAAGGTAGACTTAATGAAGCATGCACAAGATGTAGAAGCCCAACTTAAACCGGTTGCGGAAGAATTGGCCGGCTTAAAGGGGCATATTACTCATATGACAGCCGCCATCTTTGGAAAGATTCATATTCAGTTCGCACTTCTGTTGTATTATCATTATAAACCGCCAAGAAATTCTCAATCTTTGTTGTATGAATGAATGTACAGGCCCCAGAAGCGCAAGTCTTGGGCAAGATATGCTGTCGAAGCTGAAGGCCATCAATTCTTTCACAGAGTAGCTATATAGGGGCGCTCTCCGCAGTTTGGTGGCGTTAGGATGCAACCGAAAACTGCCAAGTCAGATTAAAGTTGTGCTTGATCATTTCTCCACACTTCCCAGCCAAATTGAAGAATAGACACTATCGTCTGCCCGAGCCGGAGCTCTTGTTGCTCTTGGCCGTGTGAAAGCATGGGCCTCAGAACTTGACCCGGAGGAGATTGCCACTGGATGCCCCGAATTTAAGGATGAAAAATCGCCATTTGAACAGAAGGACTTCAACCAGTGTGTTCGTGAGATGCGGCCGGTGGCCTGCAAACTAGTCGAAGAGCTGAATCTGGCTAACTATACAGCGGCTTATGACGAGCACAACAAGAAGATTACACCGCCGACTTTCAACCCTGTCAATCTCATTCCCCCTCGGTGTAAGCATATTTTTGCTCCTGACATTCATCGTTCCCTTATTCTCAATGATGAAGCCAGTTTCGAAGCGTTAACCGGCATCGATTGGACAACGGATAATCTCTAGATGATAGACGAAGAAGAAGAGCCGGCGCAGGATGACCCGCAATCTTCGAAAAAGCTAGGGAAAGAGTAGGCAGTGGTGATCAGTGCGGCTCTCAGGCCGGCTTATGGGAACATGCGTCTTGAAACATTTGCAGTCTAACAGTTGTGTGAAGGCCCAGAGCTATGCCTTTGTAATAGGATAGCATAAAACAATGATCTGCCCTGTTATGCCTTCGCGCATATTTTTAACCATGGTGATGCCTTGATAATTATAATCCGGAGCGGGTATCAACCCGAAGTCATGAAATATCATGATTTTGATTGCTCAAGGCAAAAATATCCTCGCGACTTAAAGTCCGCTATCAGGGCGGGTTACCAAACCCAAAAATGCTCAAATATGAGTCATATGTTCAGGGCTGCCTGGCCCGAATTGTAAAAAATGCACTTGAGTGAAAAAAATCTTTTAAAATATACAAATCCAAAATGGTCAGAAGAAACAGAAATCCAGAAAAAATTCGAGTGCTCTCATAGGCCGCCAAGCCTTAAAACCCAAGTGCTTTCATGGGCCGCACAGCCACTGAGTTAATCCTTGCTCACCGTAAGCCGACCCTCGCATGACAAACCACCGTTTTAACCTTAACAAGTTCAGGGTCTTGAAAAAGGTTGACTGTTAAGAGTATGGCGGGTCATTCAGGATTACCTGGCAGAGTAGCATCATGCATACAGGTAGGATAACTCGGGATTCGGCGTTCACGCCTGGTCAAGAGGGTATGAAAGCTAAACCCGGTGGGTTGGAAGCCCCTAAGTGACCTTATGAACAAATAATAAAGACTCAGATTCTTAGAAATGAAACGATAGAGGCCCTGAATTATCAGGGATGCCGGCTTTATTATTTTGATCATAATATATACATTGATAAAAGTATGTACAACGACAAGAGCCGGTGGCTCAAGCGTAATAAGGCCGAAGATGAGTGATGTTCCAAGGCCGGCGGGTCTTCTCCTCCGACTTACGCGAGTCCTTGTGTTCTCGTATCTCAATGAGGTAGTATGACCTGTTGTTCAGGTTCTTGCTGACCACAAAAGGTCCTTCCCAAGGTGGCGATAGCTTATGCATATCTGTTTGATCTTGGATTAACCGAAGCAACAAATAGCCTTCTTGAAAGGTTTGGGTCTTGACTCTGCGGCTATGATAGCGACGCAGATCTTGCTGATATATCACCAAATGAGCCGCCGCAAGGTCACGCTCCTCATCCAACACATCAAGCGCATCTTGACGCGCTATCTCATTAGCAGCCTCAACATAAGCCGCCACACGAGGCGAGTCATGACGGATATCACTTGGAAGAACCGCCTCTGCCCCATAGACCATGAAGAAAGGCGTATAGCCTGTTGACCTGTTGGGGGTGGTATTGATACTCCAAAGTACTGAAGGTAATTCCTCGACCCAACAACCCGGTGTTCTCTGCAAAGGAACCATAAGCCAGGGTTTTATGCCTTTCAAGATTTCTTGATTGGCCCACTCAGCTTGACCATTAGATTGTCGGTGAGCCACCGATGAGACGTCAAGACAAATATGCTCCCACTAGAAAAACTCTCTCATAGCACCCTTAGACAGATTAGTGCCATTATTAGTCATGATACTATGAGGATAACCAAAACGAAAAATTACTTTCTTTATGAACTGAACCGCCGTTGCCGCATCACACTTGCTGACCGGCTCTGCTTCAACCCACTTGGTGAATTTGTCAACCGCCACCAAGAAGTGGGTTTTCTTGTCCTTAGACCTCTTGAAAGGTCCAACCATATCAAGCCACCAGACTGCGAACGACCAAGTAATTGGAATCATCCTCAATTCTTGAGCGGGCACATGAGCTCGTCGAGAAAATTTCTGACCGCCATCACACTTACTGACAAGGTCCTCTGCGTCAGCATGAGCCGTCAACCAATAAAATCCATGATGAAAAGCTTTAGCTACTAGAGATTTAGAGCCGGCGTAATGACCACAATCGCTTTCATGGATTTCTCTTAAGATCTCACGGCCCTCCTCAGGAGAAACACAACAATGGAACACGCCTGTGACACTGCATCAGTGTAACTCGCCATCGACAATAGTCATAGACTTAGACCGCCGGGTTATCTGCCTGGCCAAAGTTTCATCCTCAGGTAACTCACCCCGGGTCATATAAGCCAAGTAAGGAACTGTCCAATCAGGAATAGCGTGGAGAGCCACCATCAATTGCGCCTCCGGGTCAGGAATAGCACGATCCACTTCGGACGGTAACTTGACTGAAGGATTATTCAACACGTCAAGAAATACGTTGGGGGGGTACCGGCCTACGTTGAGACCCGAGCCGGCTCAATGCATCTGCCGCCTCATTCTTCCTCCTATCAAGATGCTCCACCCGATAACCTTTGAAGTAACCAGCAATATTGTCAACCGCCCGACGATAAGCCGCCATGAGTGGGTCTTCGGAGTCCCAAGTGCCTGAGACTTGCTGAGCCACCAGGTCTGAGTCACCGAAACACCTGACCCAGCTTAAATTCATCTACTTGGCCATACGAAGGCCATGAAGCAAAGCTTCATACTCAGCTGCATTGTTAGTGCAAGGGAACATTAACCTTAAAACATAACAAAATTTGTCACCTCGTGGGGAAGTCAAAATAACTCCAGCCCCCGAGCCTTCCAACTGCCTAGACCCATCGAAATGAATAGTCCAATATGTGTTATCAGGCTTCTCCTCAGGCGTCTGCAACTCTGTCGAGTCATTGATGAAATCCACAAGAGCCTGAGACTTGATTGCTGTTCTTGGCATATATTTCAAGCCATGAGGTCCAAGCTCTATCGCCCACTTGGCAACCCGGCCAGTGGCCTCTCTGTTTTGAATAATATCTCCTAAGGGAGCAGAACTGACCACAGTAATAGGATGACCCAAGAAATAGTGCTTCAGCTTACGACTCTCCATGAACACCCCATAGACCAATTTCTGCCAATGTGGGTACCGCTGCTTGCACTCAATTAACACCTCACTGACATAATAAGCCAGCCGCTGGACTAGGTACTCCTTACCTGTTTCTTTGCGTTCCACAACAATTGCTACGCTAACAACTTTACTATTAGCCGCCACGTATAAAAGCAAAGGCTCCTTCTCAACAGGAGCTGCAAGGAGAGGCGGCTCAGCTAATTGCTTTTTGAGCGCCTCAAACGCCTCATTAGCAGCATCACTCAAGACAAAATGATCTGTTTTCTTCATCATCTGGTACAGAGGAATTGCCTTCTCTCCCAGGCGGCTTATGAACCGGCTTAATGATGCAATATGACCCGCCAGGCGCTGGGCGTCATTGACACATGCCGGCTTAGCCAACGAAGTAATAGTCTTAATCTTCTCCGGGTTAGCTTCAATACCTCTCTCAGAGACTAGAAAACCCAAGAGCTTCCCTGTAGGCACACCAAAAACACATTTGGCTAGGTTAAGCATTATTTTGTAAACCCGGAGATTATCAAAGGTCTCATTTAAATCATCCAACAGAGTCTCCTTTTTCCTGGACTTCACAACAATATCATCCACATAAGCGTGAACATTGCGTCCAATCTGACTATGGAAACAGTTCTGGACACAACGCTGATAAGTCGCCTGGGCACTCTTGAGCCCAAAAGGCATAGACACATAGCAGAAAGCTCCAAAAGGTGTGATAAAAGCCGTCTTCTATTGGTGTTTGACTGCCATCTTAATCTGATGGTAACCAGAATAAGCGTCCAGGAAACACAAACGCTCACAGCCCGCCGTGGCATCTATGATCTGATCGATACGGGGAAGAGCAAAAGGGTCAGCCGGACAAGCTTTATTGACGTCTGTATAATCCACACACATACGCCAAGTGACATTTTTCTTAAGTACCAGCACTAGGTTAGCCAACCTCTCAGGGTGAAAAACAGATGAACCCGGTCGCTAAGAGCCGGGCTACCTCTTCTCCAATAGCCTTACGTCGCTCTTCATTGAAACGGCGAAGGAATTGCTTAACCAGCTTAAACTTAGGATCAATATTGAGAGTGTGCTCCGCGAGTTCTCTTGGTACACCCGGCATATCCTAAGGCTTCCATTCAAAGATGTCCCGATTCTCACGGATGAACTCGATGAGCGCGCTTTCCTATTTTGGATCCATATTAGCACTGATAGTGAACTGCTGAGATGAGTCACCAGGGACAAAGTCAACCTGTTTGGTATCATCCACCGACTTAAACTTCAGCAATGGGTCTTGTTCTATGGTTGGCTTCTTTAAAGGGGTCATGTCAGCCAGGTCAACATTATCCTTATAAAACTTAAGTTCCTCTGTGGCACAGGCAGACTCAGCATAGCAAGCATCACCTTCTTCACATTCCAAAGCAATCTTTCTATTGCCATGGACTGTAATGGTACCCTTACGTCCTGGCATCTTAAGCTGCAGATACACATATGACGGCCGTTCCATAAACTTGGCATAAGCCGGCCGTCCAAACAAAGCATGATAAGGGCTTTTAATTTTAACCACCCCAAACCACAATGTCTATGCCCTATAATCATAGTCATAGCCAAAAGCCACTTCTAAAGCAATCTTACCAACTGGATATGCCGACTTACCAGGTACCACGCCGTGAAAGACTGTAGAGGACGGCTTAAGATCTTTGTCAGTCAAATTCATAAGACGAAAGGTACCATAATAAAGGATATTGATGCTGCTGCCTCCATCCATGAGCACCTTAGTGAATTTATAACCCCCAACTTGAGGGGCTACCACCAATGCCAGCCGACCCGGATTATCAACTCGGGGCAGGTGATCCTCATGACTCCATACTATTGGCTGCTCTGACCACCGCAAATATCGAGGCACGACAGCTCAAGTGCATTGACCGCATGCTTATGAACCTTCTGATCCCGCTTGCAAAGGCTTGTGGTGAAAACATGATATTGGCCGCTGTTAAGCTACTTGGGATTACTCTGATATCCTGATTGTTGTTGCTGGTTACCCTGACTAGGCTGCTGATTCTAACCGCCCTGATTACCCTGTCCTTGATATCCAGAACTTGAGCCGCCGCCCCCAAAGTCGGGCCCGTGTGAGCCGAATCCTGACCCACCGTGCGGGCCATTATTGTTATTATGATTCTGATGAATGCCGGAGTTCTTATATTCCTTCATTATAAAACAATCCTTCCACAGATGACTCGAGGCTTATCCGGCAGACTGTGCTTTGGGCAAGGTTCATTCCACATCGCCTCAAGGTTAAACCGTGGTCCTCCAAACTTAGGTGGTTTTCCCTGACGACACTGATTATTATGTTGTGCATTGGTATTAGCTACGAAATCTGACCCGCCATCGGCTTGCTTGCGCTTACCGTTGTTACCCTGATTATGTCCTGCCATATTCTGCTGCTCACCTTTACCGTTACCATTCTTCTTTGCTTTGTTAGATTTTTCTTCATCGGACCTCGGCTCCTGAGTAGGATCTGAGTCAGCATACTCGATAAGAGCCGCCATGAGCTCCCCCATATCATTGCAATGACGTTTAAGCCACCCCAATTTCTGCTTGAGAGGTATGAAGTGGCAATTCTTCTCTAGAATCAACACAGCAGAGCCGGCATTGATGCTATCTGATGAATGGATAATGGCTGAAACCCGGCGAACCCAATGGTGGGCCGACTCATTCTCCCGCTGGACACAAGCGTCCAGATGAATAATCGATAGTGGCTGCTTGCATGTATCTTTAAAATTCTGAATAAATGCGCTTTCAACTCAGCCCATGAATTGATGGAATTGGCAGGCAGCCCTTTCAACCAAGTTCGAGCTGGCCCATCCAACATCATGGTGAAGTATTTGGCGCATACTGCATCGCTAACATCCAACATCTCCATAGCCAGCTCATAGCTCTCAATCCAAGCCTCAGGTGGGAGATCTGCGGTGTAATTAGGCACCTTATGAGGGCCCTTGAAATCCTTAGGCAGACGCTCATTACGTAGAGACGGCACTAGACATGGTACACCAACAGTCCTGGAAGTCACCCCAGCCTCCACAGACGTCGAAGGGTTTAATTGAAGCTGCTGATGAGCTCCTAATAGAGCCGCCAGTTCCGCCACTCGACATGCTCTAGCCTGATCCATCAGGGACTTGTAACACCCCTATGTAATAGCCACTGTGATTATCTGCTAATAATGCCAAGTAATCTCATTTGCAGTGCCTAGTCATAGTGGTTAATCAAAACAATTCAAATACTTCTCTGAAAATCAACTTAAATTCAAAAGTGCAAAATAAATTTGCTCAAACCTTATTGGAAAAATGTTCACTGAATAGCAAATATTCCAGAAGCACTTACAAAAATATAAACAAAGATAAGTGAGTTAACTAAATGACACAAACCACATGAAACAGCACCAAAACAGAATTATTTAATGCATTTATAATCATATCAAATTCAAATGCAATCCTACTTTGCCCAAACAAGTTTTTGATGAAAGATAATAATGCACTGTAATATTGGGGCCAACTCTCACATTTTTCAAAATAGCAAAAGTGGCCTAACTATTACAAAATAGAAAAGAAATAAAGAAAAGCAAAACAGAAAATAAGAAAATAAAATGAGGCACTGTGCACTCGGCCTAAGTGCACAGTGCCCCGAAAACCAGCCCACCTGGCCCATGTCTCTCTCTCTCTCCTTCGTCGTGTAGGCTGCCCCCTGGCAAAGCGCGCGCGCGCCGGCGAAACGTCGACAGCGCGACGCCATCGACGCCACCAACGCTGCAAGGGGATAAGGACGAGCCGTCCATTCCCCCTGGCCTCCTCCATCACTCTCCCCTTTTCTCCCTCTTTCGCTTCGCTCCTTCTCTTCCCCTCAGATCCATCCCCGAGCGCTGCCGTCGCCGCGCTTCATCACCGTGGTGGCCAGTGGCCTCCCCGCGTCACCTGTATGTGGCTGGGAGGAGCGCCGTGGTCGGCCACGTCCTCTGGAGCAACTGGAGGGAGCTAAGGAGCACGGCATCGCCCGAACACATCGTCTTCTTCCTCGGGATGCCGTCAATCCCTTTCATCTCCGGCGACGCCTCTGCAGCTACTAACCTTTCACGGGCCATCGTGCATGCCGCAAGGTGAACCTCTCTTCCTTCCCCTTCCTCCTGCTCGCCCTCGCACACGCGCTAGCCGCTTTTCCATGGCGCCCGAACGCGCCACCACTCGCGCACGTCGCCGGTGTGTCTCCGGTGATCTTTTGGTCAAGGGCTAATGCCCGTTGCACTCCCCGCCTTGAGTAGACACCGTAGCCGCCTCGCGTTATGAGATTTACACGCCGTAGCCGTGTTTCCGACGAGGTCCGAGCTCCGGCCGCCGCATCGAGCTTGTTTCCGGCGAGCTCTGACCGTCTCAGCCGTTTTCCCCGGTGCCATGCGACGCGGCGTCGTCTCCGCGTTCGAACGCAACAGGCCGCGTCCGATTTGATGGCCTGTGGAGCGATTCCGAACGACTCCGGCGGTCGGCCGCCGTTGTTTTGGTCGCTGGAGTTATCTTTGGCACCGGCGCCGATGTGGAGCAGTGGGCCCCGCCCCTGGGTCGCTGACCAGTGGGTCCGGGGGGCCCCATTGACTGGGTTGACCCAGTCAACGTGCTGACTGAGCAACTCCAGCCACTGACAAGTGGGCCCTCCCGGATAATTTGCCTAATAAACATTTTATTAAATAAAAATAATTAGTTTAGACTAATGTCTCACTGACACCCGGGGCCCACTCCCCTAATTACCCTGTTAATTAAATTAACTCATTGTTAGTCTTAATAGAGACTGACATGTGGGTCCCACATGTCAGGTTTGACACTGGTCAGCGTGTCTGTTGACCGCTGACATCATCCACATGTCATGCTGACATCATTTTTCCTTTTCCGAATATTCTGTTAAATAAATAAATTCTAGAAAATGATTTAAATCTTTGAAAATTAATAACTTTTAAATCGTAGCTCGGATTGAAAAACTTAAAACATGAAAGTTGCTCAGAACGACGAGACGAATTTGATCATGTCGTCTGTTTCCATGACGGAACCCCCTATGTAGGAGAACTCGTAACTCCGAGCCCGATTTCGGTAGATGAATAGTGCACACATACCGGTTAATAAATCCCACGTTAATTCTAAAATAACTAAAATGACCTAGATGCATCTTTAGGCAACCCTGCACTGCATCCTAGTCGTGGCATGCTTGTGTTGCATCGTTTGCTGTCTATTTACCTGTTTCTTCCCCCTCTTCTCTCTCGGTAGACCCCGACGTCGACGTAGCTCCCGAGACCGACGCAGCTCCGGAGGTCGACTATGCTCCTGACGATCAGACCCTTGCTACCGAGCTTCCAGGCAAGCACCCCCATTTTGAGCATTCCAATATCGCCTACTCTTCCCTCTCTTATGCTTGCATTAGAAGTTGCTGCTGCTACTATTATCCTATATCTGCTGCATAGCCTGTTTAATTGTAACCTGCTGTTGATACCTACCTGTTATCCTAAACTGTTTAGTATAGTCTGGGTAGAGACCTATCAGAGACCCCACTTTATCCCCACTGCCCCGCTGGATTAACAGAAGACCCGAGCAACGGGATCAAAGACCAGGCCCCGGCACCGCACGTCACTTCCCTTAGTTGCTCGACACTACTGGGATACTATCAAGTGCCGAGGGTGATACCTCGATAGCACTTCTGATGATAACCTTGTAGGTTAGTTAATCGGTCGTGGTCAGCGAGGGTGATTCCTCCTACACCACCCCCGATAATGACATCGTTGTGCAACGACTCAAGTGTGGACCTCGAGGGTGATTCCTCTCATGTTCACCTTGACGATTATGTCAGGTGGAGATCCAACGAGGGTGATGCCTTCGATTCCTACTTGATGTGGTAGCCACACGGATGACTTTACATTACTAATGATACTGTTCATACTGGATAAAGACGGGTCGGCCCTGAGGGGTACCCGCGCGAGCTTAATTGCGAGAGATGTGGAGTCGGGTGGACCCTGATGGTGCCCGAGTAATGAATACAAGGCGTGGCCGGGCATTCCTAGCCCTTGCCGCAAGTCCTCGAGACGGGCCGACGGTGTCACATCTTTCGTGAGTCTCTGCTCGTTACCGCACTACCAACACACTAACGGTTTGGATATTTGATCCGAGGGGCCTCTGGCCTGATAGCACTAACCATCACGTGGGCATAGTATGGGCATTCTGCATCGCATACTTCAGCCGAAGCTTAATGGACGTCAGCGACTGAGCGGCGCCTGCCGAGTTGGACTGGTTACGCAACTGCGCTTGTATTAAGGGGTTGCTAGGTCTGCTCTTAGCCACCTGACGCAACATGCAGGAGTTCCCGGGGCGATGGCCCAAGACCCCTGGGGGCATAGGTTAGTCCGGCATGCTGACCTCTCTGTTAAGTATTTGGTCGGGTTGCGGCGTATCGTTTGGCCGAGGCCGGGCATGACCCAGAAAAGTGTGTCCGGCCGGAGTTAATCGAGCGTGGTGGGTAAGTTGGTGCACCCCTGCAGGGAAGAAATAATCTATCGATAGCCTGTCCTACGGTAACGGACACTCAGAGTGGTATCCCGATCGGTACAACTAGAACTTGAGACGATAACTGGAAAGTATGGCTCTGGGATTGCTTTCTCGCAGGGAGACGAGGAAGAATCTCTGGGCGAGGTTGATATCATTACTACTAGTTTACATTATGTTAATCTGCACTCTTCTAATGCTGCAAGACCGATGAAGATGCTTGAAGATGCCAGTCTTCGATAGGACTAGGCCTTCCTCTCTATTCTAGCATTTCTGCAGCCCAGTCCACATATACAGCCCTCCTTTGAAAATGTTGCATATGTAGTGTAGATCCTTGCTTGCTGAGTACTTTGGATGAGTACTCACGTTTGCTTTACTATCTTTTTCTCCCCATATCCATATATCGCCGCCAGATGATGGAGCCCCTGAGATCGCTGCCCCCGTCGACGACTACGGCTACTACTACTACCCTCCCGGCGAGTACTACTACGAGGAGCCGACCGACGACCAGGAGTAGGTTCGGAGGGTCCTAGGCAGGAGGCCTACGCCTTTCGATCGTAGTATTTTATTTTACCCTGCCTGTCTAAAGGCTTATCTCCATTTTTGTAATATATCTGTACCCAGATATCTGATGCTTCCGCTGAAACTTGTATGCCATCGAGCTATGTATTCGAGCCATCAAGGCCCTGGCTTGTAATATAAAGCTTGTATGACTTTATTTATGTTTTAGGGTTGTGTTGTGATATCTTCAAGCCAGTCCTTAGGCTTGATCGTGTGCATTGCGTGTATGATTAGTGCACAATTAAGCCGGGGTCGTCACAGGACTAAACATTGTTATCATCACGGGGGCGGGTTATGCCCATGGGGCGGGTTACGACACCGCTCGCTGCTGGAAACCGCCGGCGACTCAATGCGCCGGCCGTAACTTTGGCTCTGGTGTGGAGTTGAGTGGATTCGCTCGTGGCTATACGAGTAAGCCGCCTGCTGAGCTACAACTGTCTAAAGAAGTTCCACAGCGTTCTGGGTCTCTATCGCAGCTGGAGGCTCGCCTTCAACTGGAAGAGCCGCCAACCGCGAAGCCGCAGCAATCATGTTATCCAGCGGGTTGGAGTAATGACCCGGAGGTGTTGGTACTCACTGAGGAGGGGTCAAATCCATATGAGGCGGGTCTGTTACACGAGGCTGAGCCGCCGCCCCGGTCACAGGCGCCTCAGCAGCTCGGGTCACACCGGGTGGGTTACTTGTTCCCGCTCCAGGTGTATTAAAAAATTCCTCCCCTCAAACTGCGGAGGTAAACGGATCTAGTGCCTCGTTCGTAGGATAGCGTTTGACGCGTTTTGGTCTAGACTCAAACGAAAGGCCTCTGCCCTTATCCGCTGTGTCTCAGCCTCCAAGGCGGCTCGCTCCGTGGCCATCCTGACATTTTCTGCCTCAAGATCCTCTCGGGCCTTGGTCACCTTGTCCCGTAGCTTTGCAACATCCGCTTTATACTGTACCTGATTCGCCGGAGTCACCAAAGCATCCAAGAGTTCAGACAGGACTTGAGCCGGCGGACGTGCAGAGCCGCTCGCTCTAGCCATCGCAGCAGCAGTTGAGCCGGATGTCATGGCCGCAGCAGTTGAAGATTGTAACACTGGTTGTGTGCCAGCCATGAAAATTGCAGCCCTGCTCGGCGGCTCATAGGGCTCCAGAATACTGTCACCATTGGAATAGCCCCCAAGCCCGCCGTCTTGCAGTCGATAGATTGATTCACTTTCACCGGTTGAGGACTCATCACCTGAATAGATGGTTGTCTCTCCACCAGACATAGAACCTTCCTCAAGACCCGCCCCATGAACAAAGCCAACGAAAGCGTGCTTCTGGGCGGGTTGGACCTTGGCGGGTCACGCGCGCCGAGCCGTCTCAATGATGTTGGTGCAGGCGTCCGGCTCAGGCTCTAACTCACCGATGCCGATGAAGACGTGAATTCCGCCAAAGGGGACCCGGTACCCGTACTCGATTGAGTCGGCCTCGGGATCCCAGCCAGCGTCGTTGATGTAGATCTTATCGCGGCGACTCTTGGTCATCCGGCCCACAGCGTATCCCTTGATCACTGAGAAGCTGCCCTTCAAGAACTCGAAACCACCGTGCTCTGGCCCCACGGTGGGCGCAAACTGTCATGGTTTTATCACGGCAGATGCCCTTGTGAAAGGACTTAGGTGTGGAGCCATCGCAGCGTAGGTTAGCTTGAAGGGGTTGAATGAGACAAAAGACACAAAGAGTTTACCCAGGTTCGGCCCCTCACAACGAGGTAAAAGCCTATGTCCTGCTTCTAGTTGTATTGCTTGGGTTTCGGTTACAAGGGAGCGAATACACTTGACCTAGTTCTCGATTGATTGTTTCTTGAGTTAACCCGCCGTCGGGTCTCGCCTTTATATACACAGGCCGAGGTCCGGCGGCTTACAGGAGTCCGGGTCATATTACACAACGTAACCGATCCTATCTCTAAATTATCTTGCCTTGTTAAGCAAGCTATCATTAGGCGGCTCACACCTTCAGGTCCTGGATCGCCTCCGGGTCATGGGCCTTCAACAGCCCGCTTGTAAGCCTTACTGGGCCTTCAATTATAAGTTGCCTACAGTATGACCCGGCCCCTCCTGGGTAGGTCATATCACGGTGTTATATCCCCAACAAAATCACTAACCACCGGCTCGTCGTCATCATACTCGTAGTCGTCGTCATCCGTTTCCATCACCTCATGCTCGTCACCATTCTCCATCGCCGCACGGTCCTTCTCCATCAACGCATCCTCTTGTGAAAGCTCACTTCGCGTGACTTCGAGCTCCTTCAGAGAAGGATCTAATGGGGCTATGGAGAACAAGGCAGAGAGGGGCTGGGGCATGGAGATGGATGGTAGGATATCAGGTGATTCCATCTGCCGTCGATATTGTTGCATGCCTGATTTTCATGAAACAACACTTAGGGTTAATCAAGCATAAGAAATTGGAGAAACAAAAAAATTTGTGTTGATTTGGTCTCTGCTTTGATTTGGATTTTTTTGCTGTTTGCAAGTGCTCTAAAAATCAAATAAATCCTCCAACTCTTATAGTTCATTTCCTTGACCCAAAACTTTGCCCAATGATCATGCCATGTGTATAGGATAGAATAGTATTTTCTTGCAAAAAAAATTGGCCAAAAAGTATTTTCTAAATTAGGTTTTTCAAAAAACCCTGACTTCAGGCTTGAACTACAAGTACCTAAGTTAGGATGTCAGAAATCTTTCAAAAATTATATTTGAATCCTATTAGCCCTAGGATATCATAAAACTACAAAACTATTACTTTAAAAGTTATTTTGCTATTTTATTGAAAGGCTTTTTCTTTCGGCCAGAAATGGTCTTTAATAGGTTAAAATTATTTTAATGTTTCAAAAATATTTGAGAAAAATTAGGGAAGCTCAGTGGACATATATTGTCCATATATATGACTTTCAACACATGGTCATGACCAAAATATTGATCAAATCCCTCAAAAACCCTTTCTGGACATTTCAAGCTTTTGAAATGTTTACAAAGGACATATTCTCCATTAAATCCAAGAAAATTCTTCCATGTCAAAAATGTCCTACTTGATGATACTACCAAATATCATGACATGGAGAACAACATAACCCCATCAAACCCTCTCAAAACCATTTATGTCCTTTTCCAAGTTTAAACAACTTTGCACTACCAAACATGTCCAAATGATCTCAAACTTGGTACACATGCTAAAATGGTCTAATAATTCATTTAGAGCAAGAGGCACAAGTTGGATAACAAGTTAACTGCATCAAAGCTTGTCAAAACCATCTATGTCCAGAACCAAATTTGAGCAACTCTACATTGCCAACTGTCTCCTTTTAATATCAATTTTTGTGGGCATGCTATAATCCCTAAATGATGACACTACACCAAGTGGTGCATCAAGGAGAATTGATTAGCTTAGCTAGATCTAAGCAAACCTATTTCTATTGATTTCTAGGGTTTGCCAAAGTTACATTAGCAACTTTTTTCAAATGAGCTCAAACATGGTGGTCAACCTTATTATTATCTACCATTTGATACTGTTAAGTCTCATGGCAAGGAGAATCATTTTACTTACCCAAACCTTCATCAAACACCTTCTGGTCCATTCTAAAAGTCATTAGGTTTCACCCCCTACACTATTCTCCGTGACTTCATCTTTTTACCACAGTCCCCACTATGCCTCTTCTACCCCCAGTAGATCCCACTCATCCACATCTTAATTAATGGGTGTTAAAAACCCTACTTTTCACCTTTGGACAACATCAATTCTTCTCTCTCTCAACCCCCTCTTCACTCCATAGGCATCATTGAGCATCCAATGCTTCCAACCATTTGTTTACTTCCCCTAGAGTTTCCGAACACAAGTGGCAGCGCTCATTGCACCCAGGGCATGCCATGGCAGGGCATGGCATGCCAATGGCGCGCTCTAGAGCACTGTATAGTTCACCCATGCGACAACCTTGGGTGTCGGGATGAGGTCTCCCGAGGTTGCGTCGACGTCTGGGACACGCCTCGCTTTCGGGCCCTTCCTCCCTCGCCCTCCTCTCTCCTCTGTGACACTCGCCCAAGTGCGTCGTAGGCCACGCCCACGGTGCACCGCAACCCCTCTATTTAGAGGCCCTCCCGAGCTCTCCTCTTGCCTCCTGCTGCTCTCCCTCTTCCCCAGCAACCTCCCAGACAGGCTCCCTCTCTCCCTCGTGCCCTCGTGCCCCCTCCATGGCCGGAGTGCCACCGCCGTGCCCTCGGATGTGCCCGCGCCTCCGTTGCATCCCCACTCCGTCTGACCGCTCTCAAGGGCCCCCACGACCACCAGGAAGCCCTGCCGCCCTCCAACTCTCCATATCTACTGTCGGTCTGCCGGTTTCATCCTCACCTTCGCCTCCCTCCGCCCCGGACAATGGTGGGCTCACTGTCGAGCTCGCCGGCGGCCCTCTCGACCCCCCATTCATCGTGGCACGGTCCCCTGAGCACGCCCGTGCCTCCGTCGCCTCCAACGGTGGCCGGTGGCGCTGGCTATCGCCGTCGATCCCCCTCTGTCTCCTCCTTTGCATCGGGCGGGAGGAGGGACACGCACCTGCTAGGCGGGCCCTGCCTGTAAGCATCACAGCCGGGCACAAGCAGCTGATGGGGCGGGCCCCCGCTGTTAAGTGGAGGCGGGATCACTAGAAGCCGCATCCCCCACGGCAAGATGTATTAAGCGAAAGCCGCCTTCAACATCACCTGAGCACCCACGTGGCTGAGCCACTGGGCCGGCCCAGCAGCTATCTTACGCAGGGAGCTTATTATTAGGTATAACCCCTTTTCCCTTTCCTTTTTCGTTTTCCAGAGATTTGTAAAATCTCCCAAATATTCATATTAGCTCCAAATTTTTTGATTTAAATTTCTAGTGACTCCATAAATCATTCTCTATTTGATAGGCAACAGTGAACAGTTTTACTATGCCTATTTTTCACAAGATCTATTTAATAGTCCATTTATTCACATAAGTCAATTTCAAAAACCCATATTAGATTCATTTCAACTCCAAATCCAGTGAAACCAATTTCTAAATATTTCTAAAATCATGCCTAATTTAATGGGTGCTTTTACTCATTTTTATAAAAAGGCATTCTGTAGGCTCATTGCAGGTCCATTAAATCCCTTGATTCCATCATATTGAAATGTTCAGCAATATCCACTAATCCAATTCCAATGAAACCACTCTGGTTATTTTTCATATAACCAGGGATGTCCTAGAAAAGTCAAATTCATATTTTTAGAGCACTTTTTTTGCCTTGTTGTGTTGCTTATTGTGATTGCTTTCGATGATAGTTGATGAAGTAGACGAAGTACTTGGTGATGGACCAGAAGATTTGAAGACTTTGACGATCAAGCCAACCAAGGCAAGCAGCCCTTTGACCATGATACCCCTCTCTTGTTCCTCGATACTTTTCCGAATGCATAAGGATGACGACGATGATGATGATGAACTTGTTGTGAATCGTTGCATTGATGCATACCGTTGATACTTGCATATTCATAACTCTACCATGTGCTTACAGATACGATGACGAGTACTTGATATTGACGCATGATGTTGCACCTATGCCATGATCATCTTGTAGCTACAATCTTTCGAAAAAACCCTCGGGTGCCCCTAATGCCCGTGGGTGATATTGAACTAGGTCACCACTTGATGAAGAGGTGGTGCACAGAAGCAAGTGATTATGTGTTGTGTACAGAGACGAATTAGATTTAAGATTTGTTGACCATCCCAACCAAACATGCGCAACCACCCTACCTTATATGGGAAAGGGCATTATTGATTACCTAGTCCGTGCTAGCATGGAGGATGCATTACTAGTGACGGGAGTGGGGTGGTCACTCTCGGGATGGGGTCGTGCTTTGATAGGTGGCCATGACTATTTTCACAGGGCAGCGGACACACCGTTGGTCCCTTCGTGTAGATGTGACGACAAAAAGGGTAGAGTCTCAAGATCTTTATGATTATACATGAGGGTTGTGTACCAACGAGTGGACTCCATGTTGGTGGCATCTAGGGAAAGGTAGTGATCGGGTGCTTACCCCTGGTACTTGAGGTACCGCGGGTCGTGGATGACACGAAAGCTTCCCGGATCTTGTGGGTAAAGTGTGCAACCTCTATAGAGTGTCAAACTATTCGAATAGCCATGTCCATGGTCAAGGACAGTTGGGTGGTGCTGCTTGACTATGTCCATATGTTTCTGAAAAACAACACGATATGGTAATGTTGATGTAAATCGTGAGGAAGTCACGATAAGTTGGAGATTGAGTTGCGTAAAACTCCTTCTCAAATGTTGATATCTATAACCTCTTGATACATGTTATGGACACATTCATGACACCATTAAGTATTGATCATACTTGCATACGAGAAACTATCTTACCATAGATATGCCAACATAGTGATAATTCCATGCATACTTTTCTCTGTTTCCATTCATGGGTTGCTTGCGAGTACATTCAAAGTACTCATTGGCTTGCCACTAGTTATTTTATTGGCCAGGCATGAGAGAACAGGATATAATGAAGAGTACCGTGGTGATCAACATGCGAGCTAGGATGCTTCCCAGTCAGAATGCCTGTAGGGTTAAGGCAGATGGCATGGGTTCACACTATCATTGAAGGTTTCCGCTGCGAGTTTATGAAGACATGGCCATAAAGGTCATATTTGAGTAAACGGTATGTACTGGATGTAAGACTCTTGTTATTCTGTTTCTGTGTGTTCAGTGAGCATTGATCTCTGGGATCACTGTACACGTGCATTCGGTGATCACGACTTATGAGTCAGGGTCCCCACAAAGCTGGTATCATAGCCATCCTGACTGTAGGAAGCCTTAGTTAGCATGAACGTTAGTTAGGACAAGAACTAGTCTGCAGATCCCCCAAAACACTTGCAAACCTATTACACTTCTCTCCTCTTCTAGTCCAGCCAACTATCACTACTAGGAAAAACGCTACCAGTAGCGTAGGTTTTTTGCATAGCAATAGCATGGTTTCCCGCGCTACTGCTACGACGCTACAGCTAAATTTTAGCAGTAGCGTGTTTTTTACCCCGCGCTATAGCTAAAAAGTTAGTAGTAGCGCGTGCCACCCACGCTACTACTACTCCCAAGTAATAGTAGCATGCCATTCTCCCCCCATGCTACTACTATTCTAAGTACTAGTAGCATGCCATTCTCCCCCCCACGCTACTACTATTCTAAGTACTAGTAGCTTGCCATTCTTCCCCCACGCTACTGCTAAGTAATTAGAAATTAAAAAAAAATAAAAGTTAGATGCAATATTCATGGATGGAAATCAAGACACATCTAGGGCAAAATAAAAGGTCACATAACCATCTTAGCACTTGCAGCGTTCATGGATACAACAATGAACATCTCAACTCAAAGAGATCACGAGATCCCACACAACCATCACCGAAAGGTGGGTACCTTCCCTAGCGCTCCACCACCAACTTAACCAAATCACTTCTCTAGATGTAACTACCAAGGCGTTGAGGTCCTTCACCTCGGCAACCACCAGACAGTGGCGTCGAGGTCCTCCACCTCGACGACCTCCGGACGGTGGCATCAAGGTCCTCCACCTTGGCGACCTCCGGCGTCGCAATCACCTGGACAATCATCTGTGTGACGCGGTCGCTGGGCTTCACGGCAAAGTCCACCTCCAAGTGGTTGAAGTGCACGACGCCCATCGGGTCACAATAGTCCACGTCGATCACCCCTGCGCCAACGTCGGGAAAGTCAAAACTTGTTAGTTCGCATCCTTGTGCAGATCCAGTATGGTATTTTCTTCATTTATCAGTCTCTTTTAGTCTATTATGAATCTTCGAAATGGAAAGACACCTACTAAATGCATACCCTAGCTATACGTGTTCATACTATATTGTTGTTTTGGTGCATACAAGAAATTTGTACTTGTGTATTTGAGCTATATATGCTTGCAATATTTGACAGTTAAGATTCTGTTCAACATATATTGATGCATGCATAGGGAAATAGACAACCAAGGTCTTCAGAAAAACAATTCCCAGTGCTTTTCAAAAAAGGGAATAGGCTAAGTCTATCTTGAATTTTGATATTCCATCCCAACTTCAAGTATATATGCTACAATGTAATCTTTGAACGTGGATCGAGATGAGATTTCAGGCTTTGTCACCATGATCCGTACTAAATTCTCTAGGCTGCTCAACCTTTCCTTTTAGGCAGCATTTCTTTCACCTACTATCTCGTTGTTAAGTTTGGGAAGAAACCTGCATCCAAAAAAAAATAGTATACATTTTCAGTGACTCACAATATATCATCGAATACTACTCTGGTTTACTCTAAGAATAATTGTCAAATATTAGCCAATGTTTTCTTACGATATTCCACTCTGTGAAGTAGAAGTAAAAACTGAAAGCTAAACACACATTAAGAATACCTACATAAAATTCTTCAGATAGCGAATGAGCGACAGACAAAAAATGTATACTTCAAATAGCAAGGAACAGGCCAACAAGCAACAACATAAGTTTTTTAGCTGCAGCGGCAAGTAGACATTGCAGGTGAACATATGAATTTTGGATACCATTCATCCCCAGGGAGCAGTCTTTGTTGACAGTGGTGTAGGGTACGGTGTTGGACAGACTAAAAAAGCTATTGGCGTGCCAGGTAGAAGAGTGTTGGTACATACCTTGAAATAGACCCTGCTCTTGACATGCTTGTCTAGCGCGTGGCACACTGACTGAAACAATAACAAGACCAGGCACACAGGATCAAAACACCTAGATGATGCTTACTGCCGATTGATTGCAGTTGCAGGACATCAATTCAATTGATGAGTTGCGTTCACAGAGTTATGCATGTGGAAGCGGAAGGGAAGGCGGACCTTGTCGAACTGTAGGAGGATGCCGATGGCCTGCTCGGTGATGAGCGCAACCCTGCCCACCATCTCTTCCAGCGTCTCTGTCAGGGCCATGCCTATCTCGGACTACCGGTACATGTCGAACGCCTCCCCATCCCTCCTCCCCTTTCCCCTGGCCCTGATCCACAAGCAGTAGAATCCAGGGCAGCAAGAGAATGCACGCGGCATCAGCCTGGGTGGCACCCCCACGGCGGCGCCGTCGACCCCCTATCCCTAGCCTACATGACCATCCCGCTTGACCGAACCTCCCACCTAGCCCTCTCCTCCTCCCCTACCACCACCGTCGCGGCCGCCTCCGACCACCCGCAGCTAGAACCATCAACTATTCTTATAAATGAATCAACAACTATTACTAGATATAAAGCTTGACACAGAACCATCAACTATTCTTATAAATGAATCCAGAAAATGGAATTTTATTTACTATTTTTAATGTTGAGTGTGTGTCTATCTTAGCTCACGAGGAGTAGAAGCTAAATTGAGAACCATGATAGTAACAACATTGCAACGAGCTCGACAACTGTCAAGAGGATTTTCCTAAGCTACTACATGTAATTGACAGGTGCTTTTTGGTGACAATTCAGGTCTGTGAAATCTTGAACCCAACTATGTTGATGACAACAGGGCAGGTAGACAGGACGCACGATTCAGGTATGAGACCACAATAGCCAAACCACTGAATACATCTTAATGAAGATCCATCACTTGGAGTCTTGGAGATGGAAATGAATGGCTTATAGCATGGTGTCGTGCAGCCGTGTGTTTGGTTAACCTATTACTCCTACATGAGAAGGATGAACAATCAGAATGTGCAGGAAATCATACTTACTAGAGTAATCTGGTCACACACAAGAACATGAGAAATAAAATAACAGCAGCAGGTGCAAGCTAACCTAATTAAAGATTCTGTTTTGTCCTCTCTGAAGATAAACAAGTTTCAGCTTTGTTGTGACACCTAACATCATTAATTCAGGTAGAGCATGAGAGGGAGAGAGGGACCTTGAAGAGTAGGAAGAAGCAGACCCGGAGGAGCGATGGTCTTCTCTTCACTTGTAGGTCGTGCACTGTGTGTGACCCCCGTGGAGAAGACAACAAGGATGGAGCCCTGCTGCCCTGTGCGTGAGGAATCAAGGAAATCAGGGAAGGTAATCCAAGATGGTCAAGGAAATCAAGGAAGGCTACCTTGGCTTGACAATTTGCAGGTCCGTTCCCTCCACTAGGCCATCTCCGTCGAGGTCATGGCGGATGGATCTGACCTACACGGTCGATCTCCCTCTCACTTGCCTTGTCTTCCCTAGTGATGAGATGGGGGAAGGAGGAGACGGTGTGGGAGGCGGCCATGGAAGAGATGGATCAACAGGCCAAGGGAGAGAAAGTGTGGGGACGGTGGCCGGCGGTGATGGGGAAGAGGGCACACCATGGCACCGAGGTCGAAGTGGGAAGCCCTCTGCCGGGGCCCTAGATCTGGATCAGAGTCGAGGAAGTGGGAGAGAGAGAAAGAACATGATGAGAGAGAGAGAGGGGGATAAGGGAGAGAGAGAGGTGTGGTGCACTTAGTTGTAGTGCATGCCGGTGAACCGCGCTACCACTAAGTTCGTAGTGGTAGCGCACTCTTGGTATCCCACGCTACTACTAAATGGGTTGACTAGCTGATCCTATCTATTCATAGTAGTAGCGCGGAGTTGCACAGCCGTGCTACTACTATCAACTTAGTAGTAGCGCGGTTTTTATACGCACACTACTACTATGGCCTATCTCGGGGGCACGACGAGCACCGCTTAGTAGTAGCGCGGGGACGTTAGACCCACGCTACTACTATTCTCTAGTAGCAGTGCACTGTTTTTACCAGCGCTACTACTAAGTAGTAGTAGCGCTGGCCCATTACCCCACTCTACTGGTAAATTTCTACCTATAAGGTATTTCCTAGTAGTGTATAAAAACCTTTCATACTTGCCTTATCCTCTCTTGTCATATTAACCCTTCTCTGACCATCTCGTAGATGGCCGTCGCCCCCATGAGACTCCTCATGACCGGATTTCCACCACTCCTAAGGGACTGCCTCCAACAATGCCACTATCCTTCGGAGCCAATGTACACCCTGCACGAAGTGGACAATGGCGAGTTTGAAACGGAGTTCTACGCCAAGGTGGTTGTACCTGCCAAGACCTCACCCCAGAGTTGGTTCTTTGTTGGACCACCTACGCCAACAAGGGACCTGGCCTTTCAGTAGGCGGCCTATGAAGCCCTCCTTCGTCTTCGAGACCTCCTCCCGGGAATGAAGGAAGGACAAGCCACACGCTACCTGCCTAGCAAGTGTGGATCAGGAGCCTCTGCTCAAGCAATGATTTCCATAAGAGACGAAGACCCAACCCTCAAGCTCCAGATCCACTTCTCCCACACGGTCGATTACCTTCTGCGTTACCTTACTGAAGAATTCCTCAAGTACCACTAGGATTTCCCTTCACTTCTACGCCTCCACTACCTCGAGAAGAAGAAGGTGGTCGAGCGAGAACAGCAAATCACTGCCCTACAAGTCTACATCGCCGATCAGAAGCAACAAATTGAGGACCTTTAGGAAGCCCGCAACTGAGCCCCACGCAGGAGGCATGGGAATGGATTTGCATATCCACCTCGTAGAGGACCATCATCAGGCCATCGACATCATAACCAAGTGCTGAATAAGAAACTTTTTGCTCTCGTCACATGTCACGGGTGTGGTGAATTTGGGCATATTGTCAAAAGGTGTCCCAACAAGCAGCCGACTGTTGCATACCCACTGGCACCACAGGAGAACCTAGAAGCTGAAGACTGAACGCCCTTCCCTCGGAGTGATGAAGCAAGCATGACTACTGAGTCTGAGAACCCCTAGGGTAGGATGAGTCGTGTACCCCCTATGCGAAGTCGAGTCCATATGATGGTTCAAATGAAACCATGTTGTGTGTTGCTTGTTCTTATCTGTTGCGTTTCGATATAAGTCGCACTTTTCCCTAGGCAACATGTACGTGACTATATCACCTATCTTATCTTAATGAATTTGTGTAACCTTTATGGCACTTGCTTGATTACACTTGCACTATAGAACTCCCTTTAGGCACCTCCTTTATGCTACTTTTCCCTCTCATCTCTCTCTCATCAACTGAAGACCAGCAAGACAAGATGCACCAAGGATCCACCTCGGCAACCAACTAGCATTGAAGACTTTTGCTACAGCCTCCTCGACCAAGTGCAACCCCATAGAGTTATGTTTACCCATCAAGGCTGGAAACCCATCCCTAGACCATTCTAGACTTCACGTGTTGCCTCAGCTCGAACCCTTAAGCATGTGCTTAACCTACGGACTTGCAAGAAAAACCAGTTAAGCATCAATATCCTTGCCCAGCACGGGTTCATTATGGAACTGGTGGTCATAGTGAACAAACACATCACATCCTTAAACTAGCACTTGACCTGATGATGTCATAGGGAAGACCGGTTTGAGGAGATATGAATATAGGACAAATGACTTGATGAAGCTACACTAGTGATCTTGAGGAAATACCTGAGACTCTTTTGTGGATTATGAGGCTTTCATGTTGGTAGACGAAATTGGTGGGATCATGTTAATAGAGTAGCATAATTTACTTCTCCCTTGAGTAAATTGGATTTAGTAGGACAATTATGATCACCAGCTGAGGAATAAGGATTTGACTTGATCACATGATATCAATAGGATATTGTTGACATTACGATAATGACTTGGGGGAACAAGGTAGGAATTCTCATAGGACATGAGATTTGGGTTAAATAGGTGATCCTAGCGGAGTATAGATGCTGAGTAAGTCTACATGGTTCGGAGTAAATTGGATTTAGACTGATGACCTCGATCATGATACCATGTTTCTCGGTGGATAATAAACTAGGGATATTGAGTTGTTGCCAGATTTAATTCAAGGATCTATATGCACCTGACCTTGGAGTTTACTTGACCATCATAATGTAAATTGGTGGACTGACTATAGTAAGGATAGCCCTTTCAAATATTTGGGAATTATTGGACATTAGAAGATCGTGTGAAATGCCATAGATATTGGATTTGTAGAATTAATGGATCATGTGATGATTGGCGTAGTCAATAGGCCGTTGGAGTTACTTCGTAGGAAGGAAACAAGATCTTGGATTGGTATACAATGTGTTTCCTTCGGATAGAGATGCACTATCTTGGACCTTGGAAGAATAGGCTGAGCACTTGGATTGTGGTATTTAATTCAAGCCTAGCAGCTTGTATGTTCTACCCATGCATTTTTACATGAGGATAACCATACATATGAGTTTGGGGATAGTTGACATATATGATTTTGTTAGACCTCCTCCCGAGACTCGTGAGGATATGAATAGCATGAGTGATGATTTAAGTTAACCTATATGAAATGATGCTTTCGGTGGTGTAAGGTGATTTTGTTTGAAAGATTAGATAGGACAATTGGCATCCAAGAAACTGTGCTCAAGGATACGATGATAAACGTTCACTCGCACCCTAGGATCCTTGAAACCCTTAAGCATCACCAAGCCATGACATGGTCATATGATGACCATGGGCTTTGACTCCAGGTCAAGAAGACCCTGACCAATACTCAACCTTGACCACCACTGATACCATGGGCTTTCTTGGACAAGTTGGTTGTCATCTTTATTGGTGACATACTTGTCCCGAAGACGAAAGAAGAGTCATTCAGCTGGTCAGAGAACATCTGAAGACCGCCATATCAAGGAGGAAGAACTATACCATCCATCAACGTCAAGAAGTAAACTTCTGCGTCAAAGACCATGTGTACCTACGGGTCACTGCTCTCAAGAGAATCAAGCATTTCCATGTTAAAGGGAAGCTCACACCAAGATCTATCGACCCTCTTCAAGATCACTGCAAGACGAAGAGTAGATGGCTACCAGCTCAAGTTGCCACCTGAGTTATCCAATGTGCACAATGTTTTCCACGCGTCACAACTCTGGAAGTGTTTCCAACTTCCTGACAAGCACGATCCCTACAAGGGCATTGATCACCGAGCCATCAACCTCCAGCCCGATTTGACTTACCGCGAGAGACCCATTTGCAACCTGGATCAAGAAGAACATCAAATACGAAGCCATACCATCAAGTACTTCAAGGGTCAGTGGAGCGACCACATCGAAGAAGGAGCCACATAGGAGTGTGAAGACTACCCCAAATGCAAGTATCCGTATTCCTTTTCGCGCCTAGTTTGGGAATCTCGGGGACGAGATTCTTATAAGGGGGTAGGTCGGTCACACCCTGATTTTCATGAAACAACACTTAGGGTTAATCAAGCATAAGAAATTGGATCCACAAAAACTTTTGTGTTGATTTGGTCTCTGCTTTGATTTGGATTTTTTTGCTGTTTGCAAGTGCTCTAAAAATCAAATAAATCCTCCAACTCTTATAGTTCATTTCCTTGACCCAGAACTTTGCCCAATGATCAACCATGTGTATAGGACAGAATATTATTTTCTTGCAAAAATAATTTGGCCAAAAAGTATTTTATAATTTTCAAAACCCCCTGACTTCAGGCTTGAACTACAAGTACCTAAGTTAGGATGTCAGAAATCTTTCAAAAATTATATTTGAATCCCATTAGCCCTCGGATACCATAACACTACAAAACTATTATTTTAAAAGTTATTTTGCTATTTTATTTAATGGCTTTTTCTTTAGGCTAGAAATGGTCTTTAATAGGTTAAAATTATTTTAATGTTTCAAAAATATTTGAGAAAATTTAGGGAAGCTTGGTGGACATATATTGTCGATATATATGAGTTTCAACACATGGTCATGACCAAAATATTGGTCAAATCCCTCAAAAACCCTTTCTAGACATTTCAAGCTTTTGAAATGTTTACAAAGGAAATATTCTCCATTAAATCCAGGAAAATTCTGCCATGTCACAAATGTCCTACTTGATGATACTACCAAATATCATGACATGGAGAATAACATAACCCCATCAAACCCTCTCAAAACCATTTCTGTCCTTTGCCAAGTTTAAAAAACTTTGCACTACCAAACATATCCAAATGATTTCAAACTTGGTACGCATGCTAAAAAGGTTTAATAATTCATCTAGACCAAGTGGCACAAGTTGGATAACATGTTAACTTCATCAAAGCTTGTCAAAACCATCTCTATCCAGAACCAAATTTGAGCAACTCTACATTGCCAACTGTCTCCTTTTGATCTCAATTTTTGTTGACATGCTATAATCCCTAAATGATGACACTACACCAAGTGGTGCATCAAGGAGAATTGATTAGCTTAGCTAGATCTAAGCAAACCCATTTTTGTTGATTTCTAGGGTTTGCCAAAGTTACATTAGCAACTTTCTTCAAATGAGCTCAAACATGGTGGTCAACCTTATTATTATCTACCATTTGATACTGTGAAGTCTCATGGCAAGGATAATCATTTTATTTGCCCAAACATTCATCAAACACCTTATGGTCCATTCTAAAAGTCATTAGGTTTCACCCCCTACACTATTCTCCTTGAATTCATCTTTTTACCACAGTCCCTACTATGCCTCTTCTACCCCCAGTAGATCCCACTCATCCACATCTCAATTATTGGATGGTGAAAACCCTACTTTTCACCTCTAGACAACATCAATTCTTATCTCTCTCAACCCCCTCCTCACTCTAGAGGCATCAATGAGCATCCAATGCTTCCAACCCTTTGTTTACTTCCCCCTAAAGCTTCTGGACACAAGTGGCCGCACTCATTGCACCCAGGGCATGCCATGGAATGCTAACGGCGCACTCTGGAGCACACTATAGTGCACCCATGCACTCTAGCTCACCCATTTCGAGGGCATGCAAGAACCTTGGGCGTCGAGATGAGGTCTCCCGAGGTTGCCTCGATGTTCGATACATGCCTCGCTGTCGGGCCCCTCCTCCCTCACCCTCCTCTCTCCTCTGTGACGCTCGCCCGAGTGCGTCATAGGCCGCGTCCATGGTGCACCGCGGCCCCTCTATTTAGAGGCCCTCCCGAGCTCTCCTCTTGCCTCTTGCTGCTCTCCCTCTTCCCCAGCAACCTCCCAGACAGGCCCCCTCACTCCCTCGAGCCCTCATGCCCCCTCCATGGCCGGAGAGCCGCCGCCATGCCCTCAGATGTGCCCGCGCCTCCGTTGCTTCCCCACTCCCTCTGGCTGCTCTCAACGGCCCCCACGACCACCAGGAAGCCTCGCCGCCCTCCAACTTACAATATATCCACTGCCGGTCCGCCGGTTTCATCCTCACCTTCACCTCCCTCCGCCCCAGACAATGGTGGGCTCACTGTCGAGCTCGCCGGCGGCACTCTCGAGCCCCATCCGTTATGGCGCGGTCCCCTGAGCATGCCCATGCCTCCGTCGCCTCCAACGGTGGCTGGTGGCGCTGGCTATCGCCGCCGATCCACCCTCTGTCTCCTTCTCTCCGTCGGGCGGGAGGAGGGAGACACACCTACCAGGCGGGCCCTGCCTGTAAGCATCACAGCCGGGCACGAGCAGCTGACGGGCGGCCCCCCGCTGTGAAGTGGAGGTGGGATCGCTAGAAGCCGCCTCGCCCATGGCGAGATGTATTAAGCGAAAGCCGCCTTCGACGTCGCCCGAGCGCCCGCGCGGCTGAGCCACTGGGCCGGCCCAACAGCTATCTTACGCCGGGAGCTTATTATTAGGTATAACCCCTTTTCCTTTTCCTTTTTCTTTTTCCAAAGGTTTGTAAAATCTCCCAAATATTCATATTAGCTCCAAATTTGTTTATTTAAATTTCTAGTGACTCCATAAATCATTCTCTATTTCATAGGCAACAGTGAACATTTTTACTATGCCTATTTTTGACTCGATCTATTTAATAGTCCATTTATTCACATAAGTCAATTTGAAAAATCCATATTAGGTTCATTTCAACTCCAATCCAGTGAAACCAATTTCTAAATATTTCTAAAATCATGCCTGATTTAATGGGTGCTTTTACTCATTTTTATAAAAAGGCATTCTGTAGGCTCCTTGTAGGTCCATTAAATCCCTTGATTCCATCATATTGAAATGTTCAGAAATATCCACTAATCCAATTACAATGTGTCGGTGCAACCAACCCTGGGTCTGTTGCCCAGACCATGCATAGGCCTAAAAGAGTAAGGTTGCAACATCCAAAATGAGATCAAGTTGAAGAGACGGCTCTTTGAGAAATCAGAGGGCGGATCAAGAAGACCAAGTCAAGCCAAAGGAAGCAAGACACCGCTAAGGGAAAGACTCCCTTGCCGGGCAGGCGAGCCTAGCAAGGTCGAGGTTACTCCAAAGACAAGTGTCAAGACTGCCCCGGCAAGCTTGCCGGGGACGCCAAGGGCGGACCACCCCGCCAAGGCTCCACCGCTCCACCTCACAACAATGCAAGTCATCGATCGGTTCGGTGTCAAGCCCCCAAGTGACTAAGTGGCTTTTTCTTGACACATGGCAGCCACTTCCGAAGGAAATCGCCTCCAAATGACACCCGTCCAGAGAGGTGTCGAGCAGACAGACAAGAATGTGGCCAAACAGCCTAGCAAGGCTTGCCAGGCACGCCATGATGTGACACTAAGAGGCACATTTAATGCGCTCTGCCTTGTCTACAGAGTTAGGTATGATAGCACTATTTGCTATCTAATCAGTACACAATGACTGATTTGCCATTGTGGTGACCCCTTGATCTATAAAAGGAGGGCCATGGCAACCATAGAAAGGATTCGGACCCTTGTACACTCATACGCGCGTAGCTGCCCTCGCCCCGAGGCAACCCTGCCAGGCTAGAGTGCTGCGTCTCCACCACGGTCCTCTCACTAATCCACCAAAGCAGGAGTAGGGTTTTATGCTTCGCGGTGGCCCGAACCTGGGTAAAACTGCCCGTGTGATCTCTGTCGTGCTGTGCGACGTTCTCCGCTCTTTGTGCAATGTGCTCATCCCCCCTGCCAAACCATAAGGGGCTGATGGCCCCATAGGTGGCTATGGTTTCCCATGACATCTTTGGCGCGCCAGGTAGGGGGAAGCGCTTGCACGAACCCGAGAAGTGTACGGAGCGCGTCATATTCATCACCTTCTTCATTGGCGGTTCCATCGTCCATGGCACCCAAGAAGAAGCCCGGTGCCGCAGCCCATCCGTCCACTTAGAAGGCCCCGTCGCACGCGGCCGCCGACGCCTCGGGGGCTATGGGGACGCACGGAGATATGGGCGCTGCGGGGGATGTGGCCGACGCAGGCTGCGTCGTCACCACCTCCCCTGCGGCCGAAATGAGGGCGGAAGGCACCGGAGAAGGACAACACCAACAACATCCCAGCGGCCACGCTCCATGAGGTACGGGCGGAGAGATCATTCCATCTGCACCTCTCCGCCCGGCCGAAGGGCACAGCCGCAGCGGTGGCACTCGCTCTGGGACAAATCGCAACTCTCCGGCTGCTCCCGCTGCGGGCGCGGCCGCAGGGCATGCGCCACCCCCGGAATGAGCTGGCCCAGCCGATGCACCAAACGGAGCCGCTGGCCCTCATGCGCCTCCACCTCGTCACCACGCCACCCTGGCGACGGGCTCACGATGACGAGAACATGACACAGCTACTACCAGCACAATAAGGAGCCAGGCGACGTTACGGTCTACGTCGTCATCCATGCCAAGCACGGCTTCGAAGGCCATGGCGTGGGCCCAGCTGCTATTGAGATTTATGCCGGCAACCGATCAGATGGATGAGTGGGGAGCCACCATTCAAAGCCTGATTGGTTTCACTGAGGCGGGAGGATCACAGTGAGCTGGCCCGCCACGGCCTCCCCAGGTGGCGACAACAGCCCTCGCTGCTGGCCGTGCCGAAGGGGCCACCCCCATGGTGCAGTCCCCTCCACGGCAGCCTGCGTAGGGGCCACAGCTGGAGCCACGTGATCAGGAACCCGACGATGTCTCGATGGCTTCGTCCGACCCTCGAACGCGTCAAGGCCAACGGCGAGTCCTGGAGGACGGGCAAAGGGAAGGCGCCCGTGTCACCATCGAGCGACACCGCGACACCCACCGCCAGTCCGATAGGCGCAATGGCCCTGACATCGATGAGCCCACTCTCGGTGAAGGTGGGTACCTACCTTTCGAGGTTGGGTGCCCCGCCTGCACTCGTGAGTTGCGACAAGTCCGTTGGCCATCTACCCGCATGTTCAAGCCAGAAATACCAGAGAAGTACGACGGGAAACTAAACCCGGCAGAGTTCTTGAGCATCTACGCCATCGCTATTCAAGCTACCGGGGGAAGAGACGAGAATGTGTTCGCCAATTACTTCCCTTTGGCACTCAAGCCAAATGTGAGGTCTTGGCTAATGCAGCTGCCAGAGAACTCCATTTCGACCTGGGCTGACCTGTGCCATGAGTTTGTTGGCGCCTTCACGGGTGGCCATCAAGAACCAGGGTGGCCTAGCGACTTGCAGCTCCTCCACAGAAGGAAGGAGAGACTCTACGGAAGTACATGCAGAGGTTCAGCTGAGTACACAGGAACATTCCAGACATCCACCCGGCAGCTGTGATAGCTGCGTTCTAGTCCAACGTGCGCAATCATCGGATATGTTCCAAGATGAATGTTCGGTTGCCCAAGACAGTGAAGGAGCTTTACACTCTAGTGGATAAGTGTGCTCGGGTAGAGGAGGGGAGGCGGCTCCCTGGTGAAGAGGATGGCATCGACATCGACCCGGAGGATGACGACGAGGCCACTAATCAAAAGAAGAAGAACAATAAGTGCAACAAAAGGCACAAGGATAAGGCAGTGATGACCGTTGAGGGATCGGGCGCACCTAGTACCTGCAAGAAGGCCAAGACCAAAGTTCCCGGCAAGGAAGTTGCCGTGTGCACTGATTGCCGGGAAGCTGCAGCTGCCGAGAAGGCTGGGAAAGGTGATCGGCCATACTGCAAGATCCATCGGACCAAGGGCAACGATCTCCAGGAGTGTCATCAGGTCGAGCAGCTCGTCAATAAGCAGAGGCTGAATACGAGAAGTATGATAAGGAGAAAGGTCAGGATGGCGCTGGCGGGAAGGGCCGAGGCGACAGAGCAAGCCGCCCCGGCAAGGCTCCTCAGAATCAAGGGAAACCCGCCAGAGGCTGTAAGATGGAGGATTGCAATGATGAGAGTGATGGAGGAGATGAAGAGGAAACCAGCGAGCAGGAGTTCCAGAAAGCCACTGACGCCCTGTGCTTTGACGGGGGTGCATCTCTGCACTCCTCTCACCGCCTACTTAAACAGTGGGCGCGTGAAGTCAATGCTGTGGAGCCAGCGGCAGATTCTCGGAAGCCGCTTAAGTGGTCCCGCACACCCATCATCTTTGATGAAGAGGATCACTATGACCGCACCACTGCAGTAGGGTGCTTGCTATTGTTGGTCTCACCAACAATCCGTAACCTCAAAGTCACAAAGATGTTGGTTAACAGCGGGGCCGGGTTGAATCTGATTTCTCTAAAGGTCATCAGCAAACTTCAAATTGCACAGGAAGAGCTCAAGGTTACTGGCATGTTTTAAGGGATCAACCCCGGCAGGAGTCGTCCTAAGGGCAAGATCGCGCTACCGGTGACGTTCAGGGGGAGTTAAACTACCGGACTGAGAAGATCATATTTGATGTGGTTGACCTCCCCTTGTCGTACAATGGAATCCTTAGTCGCCCAGCTCTGGCCAAATTCATGGGGGCATCCCACTATGCCTACAACACCTTGAAGATGCTAGGGCCGATAGGCATCATTTCCATTCCGTCAGACGAGAAGGATGCAATCATTTGTGTGGACAAGATGTACCGGGAAGCAGTCGCGGTAGAGGCCGTGGAAGCCAGTGTTCCTGCCAAGGAAAACAAGAAGAAGGGGAGAAATAGCAAGGATGCCAGCAAAGAACCCGGGAAGCGTACCTCTTCGGAGTATGATGTGCCTGTTGATGACTTGCCGAAGAGTTCCAATAGCAAGAGACCCAAGGCTGCTGCACCAACTGTGAAAAAGGTCCCGGCAGGGCTGGCTGGCGCTGATGGTACCTACACTATCAGTGCCACCTTCGATGACAAATAGGAAAGCGTGCTCGTTGCCTTCCGGCAGGCGAATATCGATGTGTTTGCTGGCAACCATCTGATATACCCGATGTTCCCAGGGAGGTAATCGAGCACCACCTTGTTGTCTTCTCACATGCCCGACCCATCAAGCAGAAGGTCTTGAAGCAAGCTTTGGAGCGGCAGCAGTTCATTGCCGAGGAGATCAAGAAACTTGAGGCAGCTGGTTTGGTCAGAGGAGTACTGCATCCAACTTGGTTAGCAAATCCTGTGGTGGTACGCAAGGCTAATGGGAAATGGAGGCTTTGCATAGATACGGATCTGAACAAGGCATGCGCGAAGGACCCATTTCCCTTGCCACGCATCGACCAGATTGTGGATTCCACCTCTGGGTGTGACTTAATTTCTTTCTTGGATGCATAGTCTGGGTACCTCTAGATCTTCATGTCCAGGGAAGACGAAGAGAAGACCGCGTTCATAACCCCATGTGGCACGTACTGCTTCGTACGGATGCCCTTCGGGTTGAAAAGTGTCGGGTCCACTTCTGCAAGGGTAGTCCAGATTGGCTTTGAATCCCAGCTGCATAGAAACATTGAAGCTTACATGGATGATATTGTGGTCAAGACCAGGGACAGATCAACCCTCATCTAGGATTTGGAAGAAACCTTTGCTAATCTGCGCAAGATCAACTTGAAGCTGAACCTGGAGGGGTGCGTGTTTGGCGTTCCTTCCAGCAAGCTACTTGGCTTCTTTGTGTCCCATTAGGGGATAGAGGCCAACCCCGGCAAGATCAAGGCTATTGAGCAGATTCAACCACCAAAGACAGTTAAGGACGTGAGGTGTTTGACTGGATGTGCTGCCGCGCTTAGCAGGTTCATTTCCATGTCTGTCGAGCGCGCCTTGCCGTTCTTCAAAATCTTGAAGAAGGCAGGACTTGTGGAATGGACCCCGGAGGTGGATGCTGCGCTACAAGATTTGTAGACCTATCTTTCCTCTGTGCCCACTTTGGTCGCTCCGAAACCACAAGAGCCGTTGCTGCTATACTTAGCGGCAACTAATCAAGTGGTTAGTGCAGCACTAGTAGCGCAGCGGGAAGTGGATGAAGCGGCAGCCACAGCCATTGTCCCCTCTGGAGAGGAAAGCGAATACGTCCCGGCAAGGTCAGATGCAGTTCAAGACAAGGGAGAGCAAGGTTGCAGCAAGGAAGAAAGTGGTGGACCGCCCAGTGTACTTTGATAACCCACAAGTATAGGGGATCTCAACCATTTTTGAGGGTAGAGTATTCAACCCAAATTTATTGATTCGACACAAGGGGAGCCAAAGAATATTCTCAAGTATTAGCAACTGAGTTGTCAATTGAACCACACCTAAAAGACTTAATATCTGCAGCAAAGTATTTAGTAGCAAAGTAGTATGGAAGTAACGGTAACAGTGGCAAAAGTAACAACAGCAGTTTTGTAGCAATGGTAACAGTGGCAACAGAAAAGTAACGTAGCAAGGATCAATATGCGAAAAGCTCGTAGGCAATGGATCAATGATGGATAATTATGTCAGATGGCATTCATCATGCAACAGTTATAACCTAGGGTGACACAGAACTAGCTCCAATTCATCAATATAATGTAGGCATGTATTTCGAATATAGTCATACGTGCTTATGGAAAAGACCTTGCATGACATCTTTTGTCCTACCCTCCCGTGGCAGCGGGGTCCTAATGGAAACTAAGGGATATTAAGGCCTCCTTTTAATAGAGAACCGGACCAAAGCATTAGCACTTAGTGCATACATGAACTCCTCAAACTACGGTAATCACCGGAAAGAATCCCAATTATTGTCACCTTGGGTTATGCGGATCATAACACGTGGTAGGTGTCTACAACTTGCAAGATAAGATCAAGAACACAAATATATTCATGAAAACATAATAGGTTCAGATCTGAAATCATGGCACCCGGGCCCTAGTGACAAGCATTAAGCATAGAAAAGTCATAGCAACATCAATCTCAGAACATAGTGGATACTAGGGATCAAACCCTAACAAAACTAACTCGATTACATGATAGATCTCATCCAACCCATCACCGTCCAGCAAGCCTACGATAGAATTACTCACGCATGGCGGTGAGCATCATGAAATTGGTGATGGAGGAAGGTTGGTGATGATGATGGCGACGATTTCCCCTCTCCGTAGACCCGAACGGACTCCAGATCTGCCCTCCCGATGAAGAACAGGAGGTGACGACGGCTTCGTATCGTAAAACGCGATGAATCCTTCTCTCTAATTTTTTTCTCCCCGAAAGTGAATATATAGAGTTGGAGTTGAGGTCGGTGGAGGTCCAGGGGACCCACAAGGCAGGGGGCGCGCCCTCCACCCTTGTGGACAGCCGGTGGGTCCCCTCCGGTTGATTCTTTCGTCAATATTTTTTATTTACAAATATTCTCCGTGAAGTTTCAAGTTATTCTGAGAACTTTTATTTCTGCACAAAAATAACACCAAGGTAATTCTGCTGAAAACAGCGTCAGTCCGGGTTAGTTCCATTCAAATCATGCAAATTAGAGTCCAAAACAAGGGAAAAAGAGTTTGGAAAAGTAGATACGACGGAGACGTATCAACTCCCCCAAGCTTAACCCATTGCTTGTCCTCAAGCAATTCAGTTAACAAACTGAAATTGATAAAGAAAAACTTTTACAAACTCTGTTTGATCTTGTTGTTGCAAATATGTCAAGCCAGCATTCAAGTTTTCAGTAAAGATTATGAACTAACCATATTCACAATAACATTTAGGTCTCACATTTACTCATATCAATGGCATAATCAACTAGCGAGCAATAATAATAAATCTCGGATGACAACACTTTTTCAAAACAACCATGATATGATATAACAAAATGGTATCTCGCTAACCCTTTCTCAGACCGCAAAACATAAATGCAGAGCACCCCTGAAGATCAAGGATTGACTAGACATTGTAATTCATGGTAAAAGAGATCCAGTCACAGTCATACTCAATATCAATTAATAACAACGCATACAAATGACAGTGGTGCTCTCTAACTGGTGCTTTTTATAAGAGGATGACGACTTAGCATAAAAGTAAATAGATAGGCCCTTCGCAGAGGGAAGCAGGGATTTGCAGAGGTGCCAGAGCTCGAGCTTTTTGAAACAGAGATGAATATAATTTTGAGCGGTATGCTTTCATTGTCAACATAACAACAAAGAGATCTTGGTATATTCCATGCTACATACATTATAGGCGGTTCCCAAACAGAATGGTAAAGTTTTTACTCCCCCTCAACCAACAAGCACACTCCACGGCTGGTCCGAAACAACGGGTACCGTCCATACAAACAATAGTCCCGGAGGGAGTTTTGTTTGAAATTATTTTGATTTGATTTGAGCATGGAACTGGGCATCCTGATTACCAGCCACTTTCTCGTGAATGATAAGTGAATCAGCACTCATCGTTAGAATAACCCACCTAGCATGGAAGATACTGACAGCCCCCAATCGCTACATGAGCGATTCGGGCATACAAAACAGATTATCATTTGAAGGTTTAGAGTTTGGCACATGCAAATTTACTTGGAACGGCAGGTAAATACCGCATATAGGTAGGTATGGTGGACTCATATGGAAAAACTTTGGGTTTATGGAAGTGGATGCACAAGCAGTGTTCCCGCTTAGTACAAGTGAAGGCTAGCAAAAGATTGAGGAGCGACCAACTAGAGAGCAACAACAGTCATAAACATGCGTTAAGATTAACCAACATTGAGTGCAAGCATGAGTAGGATATAAATCACCATGAACATAAATATCGTGGAGGCTATGTTGATTTTGTTTCAACTACATGCGTGAACATGTGCCAAGTCAAGCCACTCGAATCATTCAAAGGAGGATACCATCCTATCATACTACATCACAACCATTTTAAAAGCATGTTGGCATGCAAGGTAAACCATTATAACTCCTTGCTAATTAAGCATGGCATGAGTAACTATAATCTCTAATTGTCATTGCAAACATGTTTCATTCATAATGGGCTGAATCAAGAATGATGAACTAATCATATTTACAAAAACAAGATAGGTCGAATTCATACCAGCTTTTCCTCATCTCAATCATTTCATCATATATCGTCATTATTGCCTTTCACTTGCACGACCGAACGGTGTGGATAATAATAAGAGTGCACGTGCATTGGACTAAGCTGGAATCTGCAAACTTTTATTCAAAGGAGAAGACAAAGTAATATGGGCTCTTTGTTAGATCAACAATAATGCAATGAGAGCCACTCAACATTTTCATCGTGGTCTTCTCCTCTCGACCCAAAGAAAGGAAAAATAATTTCAAAGAATCACACTTAAATGTTTTTGGAGTTTTTGTTTTTCTGAAGGAAGTAAAACAAGAACGAGAAAAACTATTTACACGGGAAAGCTCCCAACAAGCAAAAGAAGAATGAGAAATCTTTTTGGGTTTTCTTTTAATACTACAACTAATTTTTTTTGGATTTTCTTGAAGTTTTTCAAACACACAAGAAGAAAGCAAGAAAAAGAAATAAACTAACATGGATAATACAATGAAAAAGTATGATCACCGACAACTGGAATGAGTGTGTGAACATGAACGTAATGTCGGTGAGAATTACGTACTCCCCCAAGCATAGGTTTTTGGCCTAAGTTGGTCTATGGCCATGGCTGGCCTGGCGGTATCCAAAGTTATAGTTGAGGGTTGTACTGGGATGCGGCAGCTACTGCCTGAAGGTCTGCAGCATGGAGGCGAGTAGCCTCCGCCTCTCTCTCATACTCGTTTGCCTCCTCTCTGGTTATAAAATATCTCCTTTTTACCTGAAAGTCAAAGAAGGCAGGAGCAGGAAGGGTAATATAGACAGCACACTGCCTGTCAAAGATTAGTCGGTACAGGAGGGATTGTTCGTTCCTCTCAATAAACTGGTAGCGTACCATAGCATTATAATCAAGAAAAGCAGGTGGTAACTCAATGTCATCCACCCTTATGGGTACGCCGAGATAGTTAGCTAAACAGGTGGCATAAATCCCATCGAAGAAATCTCCATCTGTAGCATTATTATGTAACCTCCTTGCAGTAATAGCCCCCAAGTTATATCGTTTGTCACCCATTACCACACACTTGAGGACACTAAGATCTGATGCACAAAGGTGGCTATGATCATGCTTACCATTAATGCATCTACCTATAAAGAGAGCAAAATAATGTACGGCAGGTAAGTGAATGCTCCCCATGGTAGCTTGTGTAATATTTCTAGTTTCTCCTACAGTGAGGCTATCAAGGAAATCATTGTTTTCAGTTTTGCGAGGCTCACTATGAATTCCCCACTGTGGAATTTTACATGCTTCGTTAAAATCTCTTAGGTCCATTGTATATGATTTATCATAAAGGCCGAACAGGACAGAATGAGTATTGCACTGGGATGTAAACTTAAATCTTCGCACAAACGAATCCGTGAGGTGATAGTATTGTAGGCACTTATCTGACACAAAGTCCTCAAAGTCAGCATTTTGCACGTACACGTCAAATTCATTTTTGAAACCTGCATGAACCATGAATTAATCCAACGGCCACTCGCAAGGCCATACTAGAGCTTCTCTTGGTGGTTCAAGGTCCAGCTCACGTATCGCGAGCCTTGGGACTTGCTTCTTCGAGGAACCACCTTGGTATATTTTCCTAAACATTTTTCTTCGTCTGAAAAATTTCTGAAATTTTTAGAGACTTAAAATAAAAGTGAACCAAACTCAATAAAATTGATAGCAACTACTCCTACAAGTGTCTAGATGCTATATCATGCATCAAAACTACTTTGGACCATATAAATTTGACATGCAAGCTCAAGAACAAGGTCACCGCAGCAGCAAAAAATTGCAATATATAAAGCACTAGAACAAAAACTAATTAGACCATTGGAGGAGTCACATACCGAAGAACAATCCCCCAAAACAGTTTTGCAAATGGAGCTTTGCACAAGGAGATCGAAAATGGCAGCAAGATGAGCTAGAACACGGGTTTGAGCAACGGGATGATTTTTTCTGGAGGAAGATGAAGTGGATGGTGCTGGAATAAGTGAGGGGGACCCACGTGGGATCCACAAGGCAGGGGGCGCGCCCAGGGGGTAGGGCGCGCCCTCCACCCTTGTGGCCCACTGGTGCAGCCCCCTGGTGCAATCTCAGTGCCAGAAATTCTAAAATATTCTATAAAAATCATACTAAATTTTCAGGGCATTTGGAGAACTTTTATTTTCGGGACATTTTTCTATTGCACGGATAATTCAGAAAATAGACGGATAATACTATTTTTGCTTTATTTATTCTAAATAATAGAAAGTAAAAAGTGGGTACAGAAAGTTGTGCTTTCTAAATTCATCCATCTCATGCCCATCAAAAGGAATCCATTAACAAGGTTGATCAAGTCTTATTAACAAACTTCTTTCGAATAACATGAAACCGGAGAATTTTTGAATAACACTAGGTTACCTCAACGGGGATATGCATGTCACCAACAATAAGAATATCATATTTCTTTTTGACAGTAGGAAGAGAGAATTCAAAACATCCAATAGTAATAGTTGAAATTTTCCAATAGAATTGATACTATGAACTTGAGGTTGCTTCTTCGGAAAGTGTACCATATGCTCATTACCATTAACATGAAAAGTGACATTGCCCTTGTTGCAATCAATAACAGCCCCTGCAGTATTCAAAAACGGTCTACGAAGGATGATCGACATACTGTCATCCTCGGGAATATAAAAAATAACAAAGTCCGTTAAGATAGTAACGTTTGCAACCACAACAGGCACATCCTCACAAATACCTATGGGTATAGCAGTTGATTTATCAGCCATTTGCAAAGAGATTTTAGTAGGTGTCAACTTATTCAATTCAAGTCTACGATATAAAGAGAAAGGCATAACACTCACACCGGCTCCAAGATCACATAAAGTAGTTTTAACATAGTTTCTTTTAATGGAGCATGGTATAGTTGGCATTCCTGGATCTCCTAGTTTCTTTGGTATTCCACCCTTAAAAGTGTAATTAGCAAGCATGGTGGAAATTTCAGCTTCTGATATCTTTTTTTATTTGTAACAATATCTTTCATATACTTGGCATAAGGAGACATTTTCAGAATATCAGTCAAATGCATACGCAAAAAGACAGGTCTAAGCATTTCAACAAAGCGCTCAAAATCCTCATCATCCTTTTTCTTGGATGGTTTAGGAGGAAAGGGCATGGGTTTCTAAACCCATGGTTCTCTTTCTTTATTGTGCTTCCTAGCAACAAAGTCTCTCTTATCATAACGTTTATTCTTAGATTGTGGGTTATCAAGATCAACAGCAGGTTCAATCTCCACATCATTATCATTACTAGGTTGAGCATCCACATGAACATCATCATTAACATTATCACTAGGTTCATGTTCATCACCAGATTGAGTGTCAGCATCAGAAATAGAAATATCATTTGGATTCTCAGGTGTGTCTATAACAGGTTCACCAGAAGCATGCAATGTCCTATCATCATTCTTTTTCTTTTTATTACTAGGACTACGTGCATCAGTATTAATTCTATGAGAATCTTGCTCAACTCTCTTAGGATGCCCCTCATGATACAAAGGTTCCTGAGTCATTTTACCACCTCTAGTCATAACCCTAACATCATTATCATTGTTCTTACTATTCAACTCATTGGGCAAATCATCTTGTGCCTTAAGTACTTGTTCTACTTGAGTTTTAACCATGGAAGCATGCGTACTAATAATTTTTAGATCACTAATAGTTCTACTCATATAATCACCCAAGCAGTCGAGCATGTATGCATTACGTTTCAATTGTCTACTAACATAAGCATTGAAGTTTTCTTGTTTAACAATAAAATTTTCAAACTCATCGAAGCATTGACTAGCAGACTTATTATAAGGGATATCACCTTCATCAAATCTATAGAGGGAATTTACCTCTACTACCTGTGTCAGGTTATCAAGACCATGTATTTCTTCAATAGGTGGTAAATTCTTAACATCATTAGCTTTAATACCTTTTTCTTTCATAGATTTCTTTGCCTCTCGCATATCTTCAGGACTGAGAAATAGAATACCTCTTTTCTTCGGAGTTGGCTTAGGAGTTGGTTCAGGAAGTGTCCAATCATTATCATTACTCAATATATTATTCAATAGTAATTCAGCTTGCTCAACAGTTTGTTCCCTGAAAACACAACCAGCTCAACTATCTAGGTGGTCCCTAGAAGCATCGGTTAGTCCATTATAAAATATATCATGTATTTCATTTTTCTTGAGAGGATGATCAGGCAAAGCATTAAGTAATTGGAGAAGCCTCCCCCAAGCTTGTGGGAGACTCTCTTCTTCAATTTGCAAAAAGTTAAATATTTCCTTTAAAGCAGCTTGTTTCTTATGAGCAGGGAAATATTTTTCAGAGAAGTGGTAAATCATATCTTGGGGACTACGCACACAACCAGGAGCAAGAGAATTAAACCATAACTTAGCATCACCCTTTAACGAGAAAGGAAACAACTTAAGAATATAGTAATAGCGAAATTTTTCCTCATGAGCAAATAGGGTGGCTATATCATTTAATTTAGTAAGATGTGCCACAACATTTTCATATTCATAACCATGGAAAGGATCAGATTCAACCAAAGTAATTAACTCAGGATCGATAGAGAATTCATAATCCTTATCAGTAACAAAGATAGGTGAAGTAGCAAACTTAGGATCATATTGCATTCTAGCATTCAAAGATTTTTCTTTCCACTTGCATAATAATTTCTTAAGATCATCTCTATCCTTACAAGCAAGAAAGTCCCTAGCTACCTCTCCATCCATAACATAACCCTCAGGCATAACAGGAAGTTCATATCTAGGAGAGCTAGTCTTATCAGGTGTTTCAAAGTTTTCAGTTTCAATAATTTCATCAGTTTCAGAAATATCATCATCTTCAGCATAATCAATAGTTCTAACTCTGGCAAGATGTTCATCAAGTAATTCACCCAGTGGCACAGTTTTATCAAGCAGAGTAGTAGCATCATAAGCATCATTCATAGTAGAAGTAGCATCATCAATAACATGCGACATATCAGAATCAATAGCAGGTGTAGGTGTCGCAAGCTTACTCAAAACAGAAGGTGAATCAAGTGCGGAGCTAGATGGCAGTTCCTTACCTCCCCTCGTAGTAGAGGGAAAAATCTTGGTTCTAGAATCTTTCAAATTCCTCATAGTGATCAACAGATATAAATCCCAAGTGACTCAAAGAATAGAGCTATGCTCCCCGTCAACGGCACCAAAAAAAGGTCTTGATAACCCACAAGTATAGGGGATCGCAACAGTTTTTGAGGGTACAGTATTCAACCCAAATTTATTGATTCGACACAAGGGGTGCCAAAGAATATTCTCAAGTATTAGCAACTGAGTTGTCAATTCAACCACACCTGAAAGACTTAATATCTGCAGCAAAGTATTTAGTAGCAAAGTAGTATGGAAGTAACGGTAACAGTGGCAAAAGTAACAGTAGCAGTTTTGTAGCAATGGTAACAGTGGCAACGGAAAAGTAACGTAGCAAGGATCAATATGTGAGAAGCTCGTAGGCAATGGATCAATGATGGATAATTATGTTAGATGGCATTCATCATGCAACAGTTATAACCTAGGGTGACACAGAACTAGCTCCAATTCATCAATATAATGTAGGCATGTATTCCGAATATAGTCATACATGCTTATGGAAAAGAACTTGCATGACATCTTTTGTCCTACCCTCCCGTGGCAGCGGGGTCCTAATGGAAACTAAGGGATATGAAGGCCTCCTTTCAATAGAGAACCGTACCAAAGCATTAGCACTTAGTGAATACATGAACTCCTCAAACTACGGTAATCACCGTAAAGAATCCCAACTATTGTCACCTTGGGGTATGCGGATCATAACACGTAATAGGTGTCTACAACTTGCAAGATAGGATCAAGAACACAAATATATTCATGAAAACATAATAGGTTCAGACCTGAAATCATGGCACTCGGGCCCTAGTGACAAGCATTAAGCATAGCAAAGTCATAGCAACATCAATCTCAGAACATAGTGGATACTAGGGATCAAACCCTAACAAAACTAACTCCATTACATGATAGATCTCATCCAACCCATCATCGTCCAGCAAGCCTATGATGGAATTACTCACGCACGGTGGTGAGCATCATGAAATTGGTGATGGAGTAAGGTTGGTGATGATGATGGCGATGATTTCCCCTCTCCGGAGCCCCGAACAGACTCTAGATCTGCCCTCTCGATGAAAAATAGGAGGTGACGGCGGCTCCATATCGTAAAACGCGATGAATCCTTCTCTATGATTTTTTTCTCCCCGAAAGTGAATATATAGAGTTGGAGTTGAGGTCGATGGAGGTCCAGGGGACCCACAAGGTAGTGGGCGCGCCCTCCACCCTTGTGGACAGCCGGTGGGTCCCCTTCGGTTGATTCTTTCACCAATATTTTTTATTTATTCCAAAAATATTCTCCGTGAAGTTTCTGGTTATTCCGAGAACTTTTATTTCTGCACAAAAATAACACCAAGGCAATTTTGCTGAAAACAGTGTCAGTCCGGGTTAGTTCCATTCAAATCATGCAAATTAGAGTCCAAAACAAGGGCAAAAGAGTTTGGAAAAGTAGATACGACGGAGACGTATCATACTTCGTCAGCTCCCTATTGCAGGGGGCTAGGTCAAGGTACTCTGGCATGCAAAAGTTGATTTTTGGCCTCATCATGGCCTCAAGGAAACTGCGCCACTACTTCCAAGCCCACGAGATCACAGTTGTCACCTGCTTTCCTTTGCAACGCATACTCAGAAACCCCGAGGCCACTGGCAGGATAGTGGAGTGGGCTTTGGAGTTATCTAGTTTTGGTCTGAAGTTTGAGAGTACATCAACTATTCAGAGCAGAGCACTGGCAGAATTTATTGTAGAGTGGACACCAACCCCTGATGAAGAAGTGTTGGAGACAGTTATCCTCGGCAAGGAGGCGCCCCAAGAATGCATTATGTATTTCGATGGTGCCTTCTCCCTACAAGGTGCAGGGGCTGGCATACTTCTCATTGCCCCCATAGGGGAACACCTTAAGTACATCGTCCAAATGCATTTTCCCCGGGAGAAGGTTACCAACAATACTGCAGAGTACGAGGGGCTCCTTGCCGGGCTCAGGATTGCAACAGAACTGGGAATCAAGAAGCTGATCATCCGTGCAGACTCACAACTTGTGGTGAGATAAGTAAACAAGGATTACCAAAGCCCATTGATGGAGGCATACGTTGAGGAAGTGAGAAAGTTGGAGGAGCGCTTTGACGGATTGCAACCAGAGCATGTACCCCGTGCGGAAAACAGCATTGCTGATCATCTGTTGAAGTGCGTTGTGAAAAAACTGCCTGTGGAACCAGGGACTTTTGTTCTCCATCTGACTCAGCCCTCCATATCCCCGGCAACAATGGCCAGAAAGAGGAGGAAACTGGACTCCGGCAAGCCTCTCCCGCTAGAGCCTCCCGAGGCCCCCGATAGAGAGCTTGGCGGGAACAACTCCCCTTCGATCGCTGAGTTGCACCCTCCTGCTAGACCACCGGTCCCTATGGTCGAGGAATGCGCTCCCACGAATGAGGAGGTGCCGCTAGTCCTCGTTGCCGAGCCTCAGGCTCCAACTTGGGCGCGGCACATAGTCCATTTCCTCCAAACTGGAGAACTTCCCGAAGAGCAAGAAGAAGCTGAAAGAGTAGCTCGAAGAGCCAGTATGTATCAGTTCATTGACGACACGCTATACAGAAGAAGGCGCAATGGTGTGAAATTGAAGTGCATTTGCCGGGAAGAAGGAAAGGAATTGTTGGCAGAGATATACAAGGGTATGTGCGGCTCACACATCAGATCGAGGGCTCTGGTTGGAAAAGCCTTCCGGCAAGAATTTTACTGGCCCACGGCCCTCCAAGATGCAGTTGAGTTGGTCACCAAATGTGAAGCCTGCCAGTTCCACTCCAAGAATATCCATCAGCTTGCCCAAGCTCTCCAGACGATCCCTTTATCATGGCCCTTCTCGTTCTGGGGGCTCGACATCTTGGGCCCCTTCCCCCGTGCTATCAGGAGCTTTGAGTTCTTGTTCGTCTCCATCGACAAGTTCACAAAGTGGCCAGAAGTAGAGCCCGTGAGAAAGGTGACCGCGTAGTCAGCTATCAAGTACTTGAAAGGATTGGTGTGCCACTTCGGGGTCCCCGCCCGAATCATCACCGACAATGGCACCCAATTCATGAGCCGCGCCTTCATGCAATATGTTCATGCCCTTGGAAGCAAAATCTCATTTGCCTCTGTTGCTCATCGAAGGAGCAACGGGGAGGCTAAGAGGGCGAACGCTAAAGTGCTGTGAGGACTCAAGACGAGAACATTCGATAAGCTGCAGAAGTATGGCATGCGATGGATCGACGAGCTGCCAGTGGTTCTTTGGTCCCTCAGGACGACACCAAATCGAGCTACCAGGCAGACTCCCTTCTCCCTCGTCTATGGGGCAGAAGCAGTTATCCCCACGGAACTCATATACGGGTCAAGTCGAGTACTTACCTACGATGAAGTAGCGCAAGAACGGCACCAGCATGACGACGCTGTGCTACTTGAGGAGAACTGTCTCCAGGCTGCTACTCGTGCTGCACGCTACTAGCAAGCCCTGCGTCGCAATCACAGCCACAGGGTTCATGTCCGGAGTTTTGAGGAAGGCGACCTTGTCCTTAGGCGCGTTCAGTCCGCCAAGGGTACAAACAAGTTGACGCCAAAGTGGGAAGGCCCTTACCGGGTAGTACGAGTCACCAGACCTGGCGCAGTCCGTCTGCAGACCGGAGATGGCATTCAATTGCAAAACTCATGGAACATTGAGCATCTTCGTAAGTTCTACCCGTAAGGCGCGGCTGTCGGGCCCTGCCCAGCAGCCACCCTTTTGTACAGGCCTTGTCGATGTTGCCTGTAACCCCTTGTACGAAGCCAGGCACAGACCCTGAGCAACAGAGAAATAAATGAAGTGCTGGGGGCCCCCGACAAATTGCATGCATGCATAAGCATATCACGAGCATAGCATGTTCATGTCGATAAGATCACATGTGGCTTCATTCTCATTTGCACTAAGCTGCAGGCTCTTACTGTGGACTTGGTCCCGAAGGAGAGAAGAGAAGACGAGCCTACATTGTGACCCTCGGCAAGCCAAACAGATAAGTTCTTTCTTACCCATACGTGTTCTGTAAGTAGAGACTTGTGCATATGAAAACCTTGCCACCTTCAAAACTTAGGTGCTCCCATCCTTTGACTCAAACGTTGCTTCGGTCAGGATGGTTGTAGTGGCCTTTGACGAAAAAGTTTGGCGGGGGGCTGGTCCCTCTTTATGATTTGTGCCCGGCAGGCCTAGCTCCGCGGCAACAAATTGAGGGTCCGACAGGGTAGCCTGCCGGGGAAACTTGTTTACTTGAATGTATAGAGGCATTTCACCACTGCATGGACATGTTACATGCACAAGTACCCGGCAAGGCTTGTATTTTTCATTAATATGCTGATTAACAAGTACAGATCTTACAGAACGCAAACATGGGTAAAGAAGATTACATAATTTAAACTAAAGTTTGGCCAGTGCCTACATATTTTAGATTGAAAAAAGATAAGTGCCCCGTGATGCCCTTTCTTGTCCCTCTCCTCCTAGGCACTGCGGTGGGAGGCGAAGAGGGCAAAAGGAGCGCCTGGGCAGAAGCCCATCCTGACCCCATCAGGCCCTTTGACAAGGAGCCTGGCGAGGGCAGGAGGGCGCGGGCGAAGGTGATGGTGAAGAGATCGGAGGAGACGACCCCCCAGCCGCCACCACCAGGGCCAGCAGGACGCAGCAGGGCGAATGAAGCTGTAGCCCACGAGGAAGCCTGCCGGGGTCCAGCTGGAATGCTGCTGGAGGAGCCAGGGGCACCACTCCCACCTCTGCATCCAACTCCCTGGCAAATCGCCTTTCCGGGAAAGGGGTGCACGTGCAGATGATGGTGCCGCCGCCTGACGGTGATGGTGCGGCTGGTGTTCAGCTGGAGTCGGAGTCATCATCCTCCCGGTCGGTGCCATCATCATCGCCATCACTGTCCTCCTTGTCGCTATCACTCGAGGAGGAGCTTTCATCGTCGGTCGAGCTCTTTGTGCAGCACCCTATGCGAGCACCCGAGCACCCAAAGACCTTGACGGAGAGCAAATCGGCCTCCATTAATTTAAAATGGAGGACGTGCCCCTTCGACAAGCTATGGGCATGAGCAAGGGTCTTCCAGCCACGTCGGAAGAACATGGCATCAGGGGCAGGAAAATACACATCCACCCGCATGCCACCATTCCCGCAACCCCTCATGTGTAGCTTCAATGCGCGCGGCTGTTCGAGCTCCATCACCCACGCGAATGGAGTGGGGAGACGGAGGCGGCCATGCGGAGGCTTGTACATTCTGATGATGAACTCCAGAGGATGGTCTCCAACGTGGCCTTCCATCGGAGGAGGGGCGGCTGGTGGGGGCCCAATCAGAGCGCCACCCCGTCCTCCTCCGCCCCGGGTACCATGACGACCATGACCTCGCCCCCGCCCACCTCCTCCTACAGCGGGCTCCGCCCCCGCATCTTCGGAGGGAGGAGGGAGATGCTGTCGAGCAGAAGTTCTCGTCGCCGCCACTGGAGCGGCGCCGCGTGATACGTCTCCAACGTATCTTTAATTTTTTATTGTTCCATGCTATTATATTATCTGTTTTGGATGTTTTATATGCATTAATATGCTATTTTATATTATTTTTTGGGACTAACCTATTAACCTAGAGCCCAGTGCCAGTTTCTATTTTTTCCTTGTTTTAGAGCTTCGCAGAAATGGAATACCAAACGGAGTCCAAACGGAATAAAACTTCATGATGATTTTTCTTGGACCAGAAGACACCCAAGAGACTTGGAGTTCAAGTCAGAAGAGCCACGAGGTGGCGACAAGGGTGGAGGGAGCTCCCAGGGGGGTAGGGTGTGCCCCCTACCTTGTGGGCCCCACAGGACTCCCCTAACCTAGTTCTGCCTGCTATATATTCACATATATTCCCAAACCACCAGAAGCGTCCACGAAAACACTTTTCCACCGCCGCAACTTTTTGTTCCCGTGAGATCCCATCTTGGGGCCTTTTCTGGCATCCTGCCGGAGGGGGATTCGATCACGGAGGGCAACTACATCAACTCTATTGCCCTGCCAATGAAGCGTGAGTAGTTTACCTCAGACCTACGGGTCCATAGCTAGTAGCTAGATGGTTTCTTCTCTCTCTTTGATTCTCAATACCATGTTCTCCTTGATGTTCTTGGAGATCTATCCGATGTAATCTTCTTTTGCGGTGTGTTTGTCGAGATCCGATGAATTGTGGATTTATGATCAGCTTATCTATGAATATTATTTGAATCTTCTCTGAATTCTTTTATGCATGATTTGATATCTTTGTATTTTTCTTCGAATTATCGGTTTGGTTTGGCCAACTAGATTGGTTTTTCTTGCAATGGGAGAGGTGCTTAGCTTTGGGTTCAATCTTGCGTGATTTCACCCAGTGACAAAGTAGGGGTAGCGAGACACATATTGAATTGTTGCCATCGAGGATAAAAAGATGGGGTTTACATCATATTGCATGAGTTTATTCATCTACATCATGTCATCTTACTTAAGGCATTACTGCATTCTTTATGAACTTAATACTCAAGATGCATGCTGGATAGCGGTCGATGTGTGGAGTAATAGTAGTAGATGCAGGCAGGAGTCGGTCTACTTGACACGGACGTGATGCCTATATTTCATAATCATTGCCTTGGATATCGTCATAACTTTGCACTTTTCTCTCAATTGCTCGACAGTAATTTTTCACCCACCGTTTTATTTGCCTTCAATAGAGAAGCCTCTAGTGAAACCTATGGCCCCCGGGTCTATTTTCCATCATATTACTTTCCGATCTACTATTTTGCAATCTTTTATTTTCAGATCTATATACCAAAAAACCCAAAAATATTTTATCTTTTGTTTAGTTTTATTTATCTATCTCTATCAGATCTCACCTTTGCAAGTGACCGTGAAGGGATTGACAAGCACTTTATCGCGTTGGGTGCAAGTGTTTGATTGTTTGTGCAGGTATTGGTGATTTGTGCATTCTTCTCCTACTGGATTGATACCTTGGTTCTTAACTGAGGGAAATACTTATCTCTACTTTGCTGCATCACCCTTTCCTCTTCACCGCGCCCCCGACCTCTCGCCATGGTGGGCGAGGACTGCTGCAGGAATGGAAGAAGAAGGGGGTGTGGAAAACCGCCTTGCCCCATGTTCCCTTTTATAGACGAGCGGGCCAGGGGGCTAGATTTTTCCAAGAAGGTGGCTGCCCCGTTCGACCAGTCCGGCTCCCCCTCGCCATTAACGGCTCGAAGAATCAAGGCCAACCCCCTGCACCAATCCGCGACGCCTGGCTTTCTGCCACGACGCTCATTCCCGCGCCCTCCGCATTTGCCACCAACTTTGCATAGTGCATGCAATACATGTGGTGGAGGCACTTGGAGTGGGAAAGATAATGGGGTGGTGGTTACCACCCCGTGAACATGGGACGTGGGTACCCCACGAATTGTGGCCCATTATCTCTCACACTACAATTGGCGTTACGCGACACACGGGAGAACCGGAAACTGACCTGGGCTCAAGTTAATGAAGAAGCAAAGAAGATCTCAAAGGACAAGCAACTACTACCCTCTTGCCTGTGCACTGGATAGGGCCTACCCCGATGACGCCTGGCAGCATGTTCGGGCCAGGCTCGGGAGCTCCTATCGGTGCAACAAACCCTGGGTCTGTTGCCCAGACCGTGCTCAGGCCTTAAAGAGCAAGGTTGCAACATCCAAAACGAGATCAAGTTGAAGAGACAGCTCTTTGAGAAATCAGAGGGCGGATCAAGAAGACAAAGTCAAGCCAAAGGAAGCAAGACACCGCTAAGGGAAAGCCTCCCTTGCCGGGTAGGCGAGCCTGGGAGGTCGAGGTTACTCCACAGACAAGTCTGAAGACTGCCCCGGCAAGCTTGCCGGGGAAGCCAAGGGCGGACCACCCAGCCAAGGCTCCACCGCTCCACCTCACAACAACACAAGTTATCGATCGGTGCGGTGTCAAGCCCCAAAGTGACTAAGTGGCTATTTCTTGACACATGGCAGCCACTTCCGAAGGAAATCGCCTCCAAATGACACCCGTCCAGAGACGTGTCAAGCAGACAGACAAGAAGGTGGCCAAACAGCCCGGCAAGGCTTGCCGGGCATGCCATGATGTGACACTAAGTGGCGAATTTAATGCGCTCTGCCTTGTCTGCAGAGTTAGGTATGATAGCACTGTTTGCTATCTAATCAGTACACAATGACTGATTTGCCATTGTGGTGACCCCTTGATCTATAAAAGGAGGGCCATGGCAACCATAGAAAGGATTCGGACCCTTGTACACTCATACGCTCGTAGCTGCCCCCGCCCCGAGGCAATCCTGCCGGGCTAGAGCGCTGCGTCTCAACCACGGTCCTCTCATCAATCCACCAAAGCAGGAGTAGTGTTTTAAGCCTCGCGGCAGCCCGAACCAGGGTAAAACTGCCCGTGTGATCTCTGTCGTGCTGTGCTACGTTCTCTGCTCTTTGTGAAATGTGCTCATCCCCCCTGTCGAACCACAAGGGGCTGATGGCCCCATAGGTGGCCGTGGTTTCCCACGACACAATGAAACCACTCTGGTTATTTTTCATATAACCAGGGATGTCCTAGAAAAGTCAAATTCATATTTTAGAGCACTTTTATTTATTTATTTTGCCTTGTTGTGTTACTTATTGTGATTGCTATCGATGATAGTTGATGAAGTAGACAGAGTACTTGGTGATGGACCAGAAGATTTAAAGACTTTGACGATCAAGCCAACCAAGGCAAGCAGCCCTTTGACCATGATACCGCTCTCTTGTTCCTTGGTACTTTTCCGAATGCATAAGGATGATGACGATGATGATGATGAACTTGTTGTGAATCATTGCATTGATGCATACCGTTGATACTTGCATATTCATAGCTCTACCTTGTGCTTGGAGGTACGATGACGAGTACTTGATATTGATGCATGATGTTGCACCTATGCCATGATCATCTTGTAGCTACAATCTTTCAAAAAAAACCTCGGGTGCCCCTATTGCCTGTGGGTGATATTGAACTAGGTCACCACATGATGAAGATGTGGTGCACCGAAGCACGTGAATATGTGTTGTTTACAAAGACAGATTAGATTTAAGATTTGTTGACCGTCCCAACCAAACATGCGCAACCACTCTACCCTTATATGGGAAAGGTCATTCTTGATTACCTAGTCCGTGCTAGCATGGAGGACGCATTACTAGTGATGGGAGTGGCGTGGTCACTCTCGGAACGGGGTCGTGCACCGGACACACCCTTGGTCCCTTCGTGTAGATATGATGACAAAAAGGGCAGAGTCTCAAGATCTTTATGATTATACATGAGGGTTGTGTACCAACGAGTGAACTCCATGTTGGTGGCGTCTAGGGAAAGGTAGTGATCAGGTGCTTACCCTGGGTACTTGAGGTACCGCGGGTCGTGGATGACACGAAAGCTTCCCGGATCTTGTAGGTAAAGTGTGCAACCTCTGCAGAGTGACAAACTATTCGAATAGCCATGTCCACGGTCAAGGATAGTTGGGTGGTGCTACTTAGACTATGTCCATATGTTTCTGAAAAACAACACGATATGGTAATGTTGATGTAAATTGTGAGGAAGCCACGATAAGTTGGAGATCGAGTTGCGTAAAACTCCTTCTCAAATGTTGACATTTGTAACCTCTTGATACATGTTATGGACACATTCATGACACCATTAAGTATTGATCATACTTGCATACGAGAAACTATCTTACCACAGATATGCCAACATAGTGATAATGACATGCATACTTTTCTCTGTTTCCATTCATGGGTTGCTTGCGAGTACATTCAAAGTACTCATTGGCTTGCCACTAGTTATTTTATTGGCCAGGCATGAGAGAACAAGATATAATGAAGAGTACCTTGGTGACGAACATGCGAGCTAGGACACTTCCCAGTCAGAATGCCTGTAGGGTTAAGGCAGATGGCATGGGTTCACACTATCGTTGAAGATTTCCGCTACAAGTTTATGAAGACATGGCCATAAAGGTCATATTTGAGTAAACAGTATGTACTGGATGTAAGAATCTTGTTATTCAGTTTCTGTGTGTTCAGTGAGCATTGATCTCTGGGATCACTGTACACGTGCATTCGGTGATCACGACTTATGAGTCGGGGTCCCCACATTGCAGGTGGTGATTTTCAGACGAACCATGGCCGGGGATTGATATGTGCAGCGTTTGCTCGCCGAAATTGGCTGGGGCGAGGCAGTTTTATATGTGGACAGGTGGGCAAAAATAGGGGAAACCCGGGAAGCAGCTAGGCGAGGGAGGGAAGCTTCTAGATTTGCGGGCGACATGGCATTGGGCCGGCAACGTGCGGTTAGCCGGGTACGCCATAAAGGATGCGAAGAGGCATCCCTTATCAGCAAGGAGTAGCTTCCCTACCGATAGCTCATCCTAAAATAACTCCAAGTTAAGCATGCCGGGGCTAGATCAGTCTGAGGATGTGTGACCAGATGGGAAGTGGCCTCGAGGTTAAATTAATCGATGGGATGACTCACTATCACTACTGTAGGATGCTGCTAACGTGACACTATAATCAGAGACCCTTCGACGAAACTGTATGCGATGCAATAATCGCAAACGATGATGTAAAAAATCGTCAAAAAAGATGCAAAACATTTGCGATGGCGGATACATCAAACACGGTTTGGATTTTAGTTGCGTTTGCGATGCGGGGCATACGGTTCAGTACAATGAACTATTTGTGATGAGGCGGAACAACAGAAACGGGCAGCCAGATGAAGGTGTGTGCGATATATGGCATACAATTCACTCAGATGAACTGTTTCTGATTAGGCGGAACAGAAGAATCGGCCAGCAGATCAAGGTGTGTGCGATAGAGGGCAAAAAGTTTGCTCGGATGAACTGTTTGCGTTGAGCCAACAGAATAGAAATGGTTCAATTTAACAAGATGTGTGTGATACGTGGCAAATAGGTCTGTAATTAGAAACGTGTGCGAAGACCAATAATAACACAGACGATTGCTGCTAATAAGACATGTGTGTTGTGTGATGGGATTGCATACAGAACAACAACATATATATACACACACATATAAGGACATGGTTGCATAACCAAAATTAACATCCAATTACATAGGTGGCTACTACACACATGACAGTTGCACACCAAAGTAAACTATTACATGCATAATTACATAGGTGGCTACTACGCACATGACATTACCACACACCAAAGTAAACTATATATTACATGCATAATTAACTAGTATAAACGATCATCTGATCATCATCTACTTCTTGTGACGCTTGCCGCTACTGCTCTGCTTGTGGCTCGATACGGCCTCGTCGATTTTGGTAACGAGGCACTTCCTCATGTCAATGATCCGCCTGTGCATCTCGTAGCATGTGTACAAGCTCTTGGCCGCGAACCTGAGGTGAGGTTCATCCAGTTGCCGCGTCCAGGCCCCATGCCAGGATACGAGATTTGTTCTCTTGGCATCCTGCTTCATCTTTTCATAGTAGGGGTCGATGATGGCCGAGGCGAGTTCAACCAGGGAGTCCTTCTTCGTGATGCCCCAGATCCTGTAGTGGTCACAGATTTCGACAACATTCTTGCAGGGCAAGCCCATAACCATGAGCGCTTTTACATTGTTGCAGGTTTCCACCATAGCGAACTTGTAGTCGGTGCTGTTGACAAACCTAGCGAAACGGTCGCAAGGCTCTGTGGCCATGCAGTAGTGGAAGATCAAGACATGATGGCGCACACACAACTGGGCGACGACAACCTTCTGATCTTTTTTGGGATGACCGCCGGTGTACTGGAGGTCGATGCCGACCACCTTGTACTTGTCTCGAGCAAGCAACTGCTCCACGGTGTTGATGTAGTCCACCACCACGGTTGGGTCGATGGTGTACACCACCGAGAGATCCGTCTCCAGCGCGTGGGTCTCCACTTTATGCTCGCCGAACTCCACTGGAGCGCCGCTAGATATCCTCTCTATATGTGTCATCGTGGGTGTGCTTCTTGTGCTGTGGGGCGAGATCGAAAGGTTGAAGAGACTAAGGTCATAATGGCCGCGGGAATTAATGAGGAAGCGGGACGGCCTGGAATATCCGCACACCCGGATGGCAGTTCTAATTTGCAGCGCGTAACTCCATCGTGCCGCACGTAACTGCATCATGGCGACGCACGCTGCACAACCGCAGGCATATGGGGCCCCCAACGTGATCGTGCGTAGGCCCCAACCGCTGGCAGAGCGCGCGCGCAGGGACGCGAGCAGAGTGCTCCACGGCGCCTCAACGATGAGCAACCATATATATGCATATAGTAGTTGAACACGCAAGGAAAAGCTATCCACAAGCCGAGCGTGTGGAGGTACGCGAGCAGAGCGTGCCACGGTGCCTAATGGCGAGCAGAGCGCGCCGAGGGACGCGAGTAGAGGCCGGCACAGTGATACGTGGCAAATAAGACGAACTGTGCGAGTGATGGCGGAGACATCAAGCACGAATCAGATTAGAGTTGCATGTATGATACGTGGTATACAGTTGATCCTTCTGAGCTGTTTGTGATGGAATAAGCCGTGTGTGTCATGGGAAAACGCTTGCTGGTATATAACCGTTTGCGATTGATGAATTCATCACCGATAAGTTACCTAGTGTGGTCCGTGTGCGATGTGATATGCTCTGTCTCCACAACATCTATGCTCTGTGTACAGAAGAACAACATATATATACTTATAATAGGACATGATTGCAAAACCAAATTAAACATCCAATTACGTTATATAACAAATACCATAAATATTGCAAGGTTCAAATTCCAGCATTACAAGGCCCAAATTCAAAGATTACAAGGTTCAAACTATTCAGACACATAAAATTCATCTTCTTTAGAATCTTTTTCATGCATTATTTCTGCGAAAGGATCAGCCACTGAGAAGTCATATAGCGGCTCGATACAGTGACTTCCAAATAATCTGTCATATGAAGTTACAAACTGAAATTCAGCTTGTGCAGAGCCTTCTCCATTCAGTTGTAGACGCCTGCGCTCTTTAGCAATCCATTCACTTCTACGCAGTAAATATAGGGCAAACCTCATTACCTTGAGCAACCTTGCTTTCTCAACAAAGAACCTGGCGAATTTAATTTCTGGTGTGGTGAAGATCAAGGCATTCAATGGGATTGTTATATTCCCCAAAATTTTCTACTTTCGGGCCTGCTAGTATCTGCAAACGAAGACAACATATTAGTGCCTAGCTGCAGATTTGAACACTTCAGGCCTCTTTGATTTGCAGGATTTCTAAAATACACGAAAAGAGTGAAATGCCACCTTCAATCTTTCATGATAAACTTTTATCACAAAAGCATGTCGGGTGAAGGAACAAAATGCGTACAACACTAGCATCTCAAAAAAATATGTATTGAAATCCTCCAAATTTCCTTTAGAAATCATTCTACATTTGTCATTGTAATCATGGGTAAAAGTAACAAAAAGTTGAGCTCCGTTGTGGTTCACAATTAACAAGAAAGGAGCATCACCTCGATGTATAGCTTCTCCGTGCAAGGAAAGCATCTAAGGAATCTAACAACTTCATCCAAATCGGGGCCGACAGATTATAGTACCAAGATCTTCACTGTGCGCAGAGGCCGGGTCAAGCTTGTGGGAATCATTTTCTGGATGACAGGCGAACATATAGATCAACAACAATTAGAAAAAATGTGATGTCCAATAATATATAAGAAGGAGAAGAAGAAGACTGTTGTACCTGAATGGATAATGATCCAGCAACAAGTTCGTTGAATTCAGCACACGAATAGCCCAACACTGTTAATTTCGGTGTGTGAATGACCCTGATTCTTGCTGGACCTAATTTATCAAGTACATACAATCTCTCGAGGAAAGGCGCATTCTCAATGACAATATCGTGAAACACCTCAACTGACAGCCTTGGGCGGCGCCAGCAATGCACATAAATCGCACGGCCATTCATCGAGGTGATGTGGATGCTACTGAACCCATCCATCGCATGAAGACGAAGGTACTCAAGCACTGTACAGCCGACGAGCAGGTGCTCCAAATCCTCCTTCGAGATGCGGACGACAATGAGCTCGAGGTGCTTAAGTTTAGAGAGATGAATAGCGCGCGCGGCATCGATCCAGGGGAAAATGCACCGCCTGAATGTAGCACGGCGCAGCGTGGGCGCGAGGCAGAGCACGGACGACGACAATGAGCAAGGACGTCCAGCATGAAAGTTGAGCTCCTCAAGCCGATCCAGGGCTGGGGATAGGAACCAGTAGTGCAACCTGGGTTCGGTCTTGTTGTGGGGACTAAGCCTGCCGATAGCAAGGCGTCTAACCGGCCCAGGGTGCATGGCGAGGATGTGGGACAATGCGTCCAGGCATTGCTGCTCCCCGTTGCAGAACTCGTGGTCGATGATGAGGTCCAGGGGGTGGAGTGCCAGAGGGGGCGCCACCGCCATGAGAGGATAGTGGTCCTCACGCCATATTTGATGGGGAGGTGGGATATGATGGTTACCAACATCTCGTCGGGGATGCTGCTAATGAAGTCCACGTTCACTGGAGGCTCTTGCAGTTCTGGCTCAACCCGCCCCCGCTTGTTGGCCGGCTCATCCTTCATCTCGCAGCAGGCGGCGATCCTCGGCGGCGGTGCTTGTAGATGAGAACGAAGGATTGTTCTACGTACCTTCCCGAGACGGCCGAAACAAAAGTCCAAAACCAGCAATAAATTACAGCACTCGCGGCATGCACGGCGGACTGCTCACAGTCGTCCCATCTAATCAAACAGCTGCCCGCGGTAGTAAATGTGTCGGTGCAACAAACCCTGGGTCTGTTGCCCAGACCGTGCACAGGCCTAAAAGAACAAGGTTGCAACATCCAAAGCAATATCAAGTTGAAGAGGTAGCTCTTTGAGGAATCAAAGGGCAGATCAAGAAGACCAAGACAAGCTAAATGAGCAAGACAGCACTAAGGGAAAGCCTCCCTTGCCGGGAAGGCAAGCCTGGCAAGGTCAAGGTGGCCCCGAAGGCAAGCCTCAGGACCATCCCGGCAGGCCTGCCGGGCACGACGAAGGCAAACTACCCCGCCAAGGCTCCACCGCTCCACCTCGCAGCGACGCAAGTCATCAATCGGTGCAGTGTCAAGCCCCCAGGTGGCTAAGTGGCTGTTATTTGGCACGTGGAAGCTACTTCCTATGGAAATCACCTCCAAATGACACTCGTCCAGAGATGTGTCAAGCAGACAGATGAGAAGGTGGCCGAGTAGCCCGGCGAGGCTTGTCGGGCATGCCATGATGTGACACTAAGTGGCGCATTTAATGCGCTCTACTCTGCCTACAGAGTTAGATATGATGACACTATTTGCTATCTAATCAGTACACAATGACTGATTTGCCGCTGTGGTGACCCCTTGATCTATAAAAGGAGGGCCATGGCAACCATAGAAAGGATTCGGACCGCTGTACTTTCATACGCGCGTAGCTGCTCTCGTCCCGAGGCAATCCTGCCGGGCTAAAGCGCTGCGTTTCCACCACAATCCACCATCAATCCACCAAAGAAGGAGTAGGGTTTTACACCTCGCAACGGCCCGAACCTGGGTAAAACTGCCCGTGTGATCTCTGTCGTGCTGTGCTACGTTCTCCGCTCTTTGTGCAATGTGCTCATCCCCCCCCCCCCCGCCGAACCACAAGGGGCTGATGGCCCCATAGGTGGCCGTGGTTTCCCACGACATCTTTGGCGTGTCAGGTAGGGGGGCAGCGCTTGCCCGAGCCCGAGAAGCATACACAGCGCATTATCATCTTCATCATCTTCTTCATCGACGACTCCATCGTCCATGGTGCCCATGTTGGGGAACGTTGCATGGGAAACAAAAAATTTACTACGCTCACCAAGATCAATCTAGGAGATGACCATCTACGAGATGAGAGATTGGATCTACATACCCTTGTAGATTGCTAAGCGGAAGCATTAAGAAACGAGGTTGACGTAGTCGAACGTCTTCGCGACCCAATCACAATCCGTCCCATGAACGTCTTCGTGATCGAATCACAATCCGTCCCGCGAACTCCCGATCCAATTGTCGAACGGACGGCACCTCCGCGTTTAACACATGCACGGCTTGATGATGCCTTCACCTCCTCGATCCAGTGAGCGATGGTGAAGTAGTAGCTCGATTCCTCCGGCAGCACGACGGCGTGGTGGCGGTGGTGGTGACGGAATCTCAGCAGAGCTTCGCTAAGCGCTACGGAGAGCAAGAAGGCTACGAGAGAGAGGAAGGGCAGCGCCGTGGCGTATGAGGGTGCGGCTGCCCTCTCTCTACCCCTATATATATATAGGGGGAAGGGGGAGAGGAGGGCGCACCTAGGGGATCCCATCTAGGTCCGGTGGCCACAAGAGGGAAACCCTAGATTGGTTTTCCCCCTTAGGAGACTTGGCCCCCAAGCCAAAAGGATGAGAGCCCTAGGGGGGTGCCCCCACCTACTCTGGCAACGTGGAATGGGGTGAGGGGGCACACAACCCCTTAGTGGGCTGGTTTGTCCCCTCCGCTTGGCCCATGAGGCCCCCCAACACCTGCGGGGGCCCCCCGAAACCCCTTTCGGTCAGGCTGGTCATCACACGGTACCCCCGGAACAATTCTGGACTCCAATACCCTTCGTCCAATATATCAATCTTCACCTCTGGACCATTTCGGAGTTCCTCGTAACGTCCAGGATCTCATCAGGGACTCCGAACAACCTTCGGTAACCACCATAATGACTCAACTATACTTATATCGTCACCAAACGTTAAGTGTGTAGACCCTGCGGGTTCGAGAACTATGCAGACATGACCGAGACACCTCTACGATCAATAACCAATAGCGGGACCTGGATGCCCATATTGGTTCCCACATATTCTACGAGCATCTTATCGGTCGAACCTCGATGTCAAGGATTCAGCTAATCCTGTATGTAGTTCCCTTTGTCTATCGGTATGTTACTTGCCCGAGATTCGGTCGTCGGTATCTCCATACCTAGTTCAATCTCGTTACCGGCAAGTCTCTTTAATCGTTCCGTAATACAAGATCCCGTGACTAACTCATTGGTCACATTGCTTGCAAGCTTATTGTGATGTTGTATTACCGAGTGGGCCCTAAGATACCTCTCCGTCATACGGAGTGACAAATCCCAGTCTTGATCCATGCCAACTCAACAGACACCCTTGGAGATACCTGTAGAGCACCTTTATAGTCACCCAGTTACATTGCAACATTTGGTACACACAAGGTACTCCTCCGGTGTCAGTGAGTTGCATGATCTCATGGTCATAGGAACATATACTTGACATGTAGAAAACGATAGCAATAAACTTGACACGATCATATGCTACATTCATAGTTTGGGTCTTGTCCATCACATCATTCTCCTAATGATGTGACCTCATTATCAAATGACAACTCATGTCCATGGCTAGGAAACCATAGCCATCTTTGATCAACGAGCTAGTTTGGTAGAGGCTGACTAGGGACATCTTGTTGTCTATGTATCCACACATGTATTTGAGTTTCCGATCAATACAATTCTAGCATGGATAATAAGCGATTATCATGAACAAGGAAATATGATAATAACCAATTTATTATTGCTTCTAGGGCATATTTCCAACAGTCTCCCACTTGCACTAGAGTCAATAATCTAGTTCACATCGCCACATGATTAACACTCATAGTTCACATCGCCATGTGACTAACACCCAAAGAGTTTACTAGAGTCAATAATCTAGTTCACATCACCATGTGATTAACACTCAATGAGTTCTGGGGTTTGATCATGTTATGCTTGTGAGAGAGGTTTTTAGTCAACTAGTCTGCAACATTCAGATCTGCATGTACTTCGCAAATCTCTATGTCATATTGTAGATGCTGCTACCACGCTCCACTTGGAGCTATTCCAAATGGTTGCTCCACTGTATGTATCCGGTTTGCTACTCAGAGTCATCCGGATAGGTGTTAAAGCTTGCATCGACGTAACCCTTTACGCCAAACTCTTTATCACCTCCATAACCGAGAAACATTTCCTTATTCCTCAAAGGACAATTTTGACCGCTGTCTACTGATCCACTCCTGGGTCACTTTTGTACCCCCTTGCCAGACACGTGGAAAGGCACATCATAGGTGCGGTACACAGCATGGCATACCGTATAGAGCCTATGGCTAAGGCATAGGGGATGACCTTCGTCCTTTGTCTTGCTTCTGCTGTGGTCGAGCTTTGAGTCTTACTCAACTTCACACCTTACAACTCAGGCAAGAACTCCTTCTTTGACTGGTCCATTTTGAACTCCTTCAAAATCATGTCAAGGTATGTGCTCTGTGAAAGTCTTATCAGGCATCTTGATCTATCTCTATAGATCTTGTTGCCCAATATGTAAGCAGCTTTACCCAAGTCTTCCTTTGAAAAACTCCTTTCAAAGAACCCTTTATGCTTTCTAGAAATTCTACATCATTTCCGATCAACAATATGTCATACACATATACTTATCAGAAATGTTGTAGTGCTCCCACTCAATTTCTTGTAAATACAAGTTTCTTGCAAACTTTGTATAAATCCAAAAGCTTTGATCACCTCATCAAAGCGTATGTTCCAACTCCGAGATGCTTGCTCCAGTCCATAGAAGGATTGCTGGAGCTTGCATACCTTTTAGCATCCTTAGGATTGACAAAACCTTCTGGTTGTATCCCATACAACCTTTCCTCACGGAAATCGTCAAGGAAACTTTGTCTTGACATCCATCTGCCAGTTTTCATAATTGGAAAAGCAGCAACTGCTAACATAATTCCAAAAGACTTTAGCATCGCTATGAGTGATAAAGTCTCATCATAGTCAACTCCTTGAACTTGTCAAAAACTTCTTTGCGACAAGTCGAGCTTCATAAATGGTGACATTACCATCAGCGTCTGCCTTCTTCTTAAAGATCCATTTATTCTCAATGGCTTGGTCATCATCGGGCAAGTCCACCAAAGTCCATACTTTGTTCTCATACATGGATCCTATCTCGGATTTCATGGCTCCTAGCCATTTGTTGCAATCCGGGCCCACCGTCGCTTCTCCATAGCTCGTAGGTTCACCGTTGTCCAACAACATGACCTCTAAGATAGGGTTACCGTACCACTCTAAAGTTGTACATACCCTTGTCGACCTACGAGGTTTGATAGTAACTTGATCTGAAGCTTCACGATCATCATTATTAGCTTCCTCTTCAACTGACGTAGGTGCCAAAAAAATATCTTTCTGTGCTGCGCTACTCTCTGGTTGAAGTAAAGGTTCAACAACCTCATCAAGTTCTATCTTCCTCCCACTCAAATCTTTTGAGAGAAACTCTTTCTTGAGAAAGGACCCGTTCTTAGCGACAAACACTTTGCCCTCAGATCTGAGATAGAAGGTATACCCAACCGTCCCTTTTCGATATCCTATGAAGATGCATTTGTCCGCTTTGGGTTCGAGCCTTTCCGACGGAAGCCTTTTGACATAAGCATCACAGCCCCAAACCTTAAGAAACGATAACTTATATTTCTTGCCAAACCACAGTTCATATGGTGTCGTCTCCTCGGACTTAGATGATGCCCTATTTAAAGTGAATGTAGTTGTCTCTAATGCATAACCCCAAAACGATAGTGGTAGATCGGCAAGAGACATCATAGAACGCACCATATCAAATAATGTACGATTACGACGTTCGGACACACCATTACGCTGTGGTGTTCCAGGTGGCGTCAACTATGAAACAATTCCAAATTGTCTTAAGTGATTGCCAAACTCATAACTCATATATTCTCCCCTTCGATCGAATCGTAGGAATTTAATCTTCTTGTTATGATGATTCTCAACTTCACTCTGAAATTGCTTGAACTTTTCAAACGTTTCAGACTTATGCTTTATTAAGTAAATATACCCATATCTACTCAAATCATAGGTGAAGGTGAGGAAATAATGATATCCACCGCGTGCATCAACACTCATCGGGACCGCACACATCAGTATGTATGATTTCCAACAAGTCACTTGCCCGTTCCATTGTACTGGAAAACGGGGTTTTAGTCATCTTGCCCATAAGGCATGGTTCACATGTGTCAAGTGATTCAAAATCAAGTGACTCCAAAAGTCCATCAGCATGGAGTTTCTTCATCCGTTTTACACCAATATGAATTAAGCAGCAGTGCCACAAGTATGTGGTACTATCATTATTAACTTCACATCTTTTGGCATCAATATTATGAACATGTGTATCACTACGATCGAGATTGAATAAACCATTCACATTGGGTGCATGACCATAGAAGGTATTATTCATGTAAACAGAATAACCATTATTCTCTGACTTAAATGAATAATCGCATTACAATAAACACGATCTCATCATGTTCATGCTCAACGCAGACACCAAATAACATTTATCTAGGTTTAACACTAATCCCGAAGGTAGAGGGAGCGTGCGATGGTGATCGCATCAACCTTGGAAACACTTCCAACACACATCATCACCTCACCCTTAGCTAGTCTCCGTTTATTCTGCAGCTTTTGTTTTGAGTTACCAATATTAGCAACTGAACCGGTATCTAATAACCAGGTGCTACTAGGAGTACTAGTAAGGTACACATGAATAACACGTATATCAAATATACTTTTGTTGAAGTTGCCAGCCTTCTTATCTACCAAGTATTTGGGGCAGCTCCGCTACCAATGACCGTTCCCCTTACAATAGAAGCACTTAGTCTCGGGTTTTGGTTCAACCTTGGGCTTTCTTCACTAGAGCAGCAACTGGCTTGCCATTCATGAAGTTTCCCTTCTTGCCCTTGCCCTTCTTGAAACCAGTGGTCTTGTTAACCATCAACACTTGATGCTCCTTCTTGATTTCTACCTTTGCGGCCTTAAGCACCGCGAACTGCTCCGGGATCATATCCATCCTTTGCATGTTATAGTTCATCATGAAGATCAAGTAGCTTGGTGATAGTGACTAGAGAACTCTGTCAATCACTATCTTATCTGGAAGATTAACTCCCACTTGATTCAAGCGATTGTAGCACCCAGACATTCTCAGTGCATGCTCACTGGTTGAGCTATTCTCCTCCATCTTGTAGGCAAAGAACTTGTTAGAGGTCTCATACCTCTCAACACGGGCATGAGCCTGAAATACCAATTTCAGCTCCTGGAACATCTCATATGTTCCATGGCATTCAAAATGTCTTTGGATCCCCGATTCTAAGCCGTAAAGCATGGCGCACTAAACTATCAAGTAGTCATTAGGACGTATCTGTCAGATGTTCACAACATCCACACACGATGCTAGAGGGGTGGGCACACCGAGCGATGCATCAAGGACATAAGCCTTCTGTGCAGCAGTGAGGACAATCCTCAGACTACGGCCCTAGTCCGCACAATTGCTTACAATATCTTTCAACTTAGTCTTTCTCTAGGAACGTATTGAAATTCAGGGGAGCTACTACGCGAGCCATTGATCTACAACATAAGTATGCAAAGATAACTTAGACTATTGTTCATGGTAAATGAGTTCAATTAATCATATTACCTAAGAACTCCCACTCAAATCAACATCCCTCCAGTTGTCCGAGTGTAACACGATCCAAATTCACCAACCCAAGTCTGATCATCACGTGAGATGAGGTGGTTTCATTGGTGAACATCTCCATGTTGATCATATCTACTATATGACTCATGTTCGACCTTTCGGACTCTTATGTTCCGAGGCCATGTCTGTAAATGCTAGGCTCGTCAAGTTTAACCCAAGTGTTCCGCATGTGCAAAACTGGCTTGCACCCGTTGTATGTGAACGTAGAGTCTATCACACCCGATCATCACATGGTGCCTCGAAACGATGAACTTTCGCAACGGTGCAAACTTGGGGAAAACACAATTTTATCTTGAAATTTTAGTGAGGGATCACCTTATAATGCTACCGTCGTCCTAAGGAAAATAAGATGCATAAAAGGTTTAACATCACATGCAAATCATAAGTGAGATGATATGGCCATCATCTTGTGCTTTTGATCTCCATCTCCAAAGCACCGGCATGATCTCCATCATCACCGGCATGACAGCATGATCTCCATCGTCATGATCTCCATCATGGTGCCGCCATCGGGGTTGTCATGCCAACCATGCTTCTACTACTATTGCTACCACTTAGCGATAAAGTAAAGCATTACATAGCGCTTAATGATTGACACGCAGGTCATACAATAATTAAAGACAACCCTATGGCTCCTGCCGGTTGCCGTATGCATCGACATGCAAGTCGATATAAACTATTACAAACATGATCATCTCATACATCAAATATATTTCATCATGTCTTTGGCCATATCATATCACAACATACCCTGCAAAAACAAGTTAGACGTCCTCTAATTGTTGTTGCGTGTTTTATGTGGCTGCTATGGGTATCTAGCAAGAATGATTCTTACCTACGCAAAGCCACAACGGTGATATGCAAGTTGCTATTTAACCTTCTACAAGGACCGCCTTTGTCGAATCCGATTCAACTATGGTGGGAGAGACAGACACCCGCCAGCCATCTTTATGCAACAAAGTCACATGTCTGTCGATGCAACCGGTCTCATGTACGTGGACATGTAAAGTTGGTCCGGGCCGCTTCATTCCACAATACCGCTGAATCAAGAAAAGACCAAGGAAGGAAGCAATCTAAATGTCAATGCCCACAAACTCCTTTGTGTTCTACTCGTGATGTCATCTACGCATAGACCTAGCTCTAGATGCAATGTGGGGAACGTTGCATGGGAAACAAAAAAATTCCTATGCTCTCCAAGATCAATCTAGGAGATGACCATCTATGAGAGGAGAGATTGGATCTACATACCCTTGTAGATTTCTAAGCGGAAGCATTAAGAAACGTGGTTGATGTAGTTGAACGTCTTCGCGATCCAATCACGATCCATCCCGCGAACGTCTTCGCGATCCAATCACAATCCGTCTCGTGAACTCCCGATCCAAGTGCCGAACGGACGGGAGCTCCGCGTTCAACACACGTACGGCTTGATGACGCCTTCACCTCCTCGATCCAGCAAGCGATGGTGAAGTAGTAGCTCGAGTCCTCCGGCAGCAGGACGGCGTGGTGGCGGTGGTGGTGGCGGAATCTCAGCAGAGCTTTGCAAAGCGCTACGGAGAGGAAGAAGGCTACGAGAGAGAGGAAGGGCAGCGCCGTGGCGTATGACGGTGTGGCTGCCCTCTCTCTACACCTCTATATATAGGGGGAAGGGGGAGAGGGGGCGCCCCTAGGGGATCCCATCTAGGGCCGGCGGACACAAGAGGGAAACCCTAGATGGGTTTTCCCCCTTAGGAGACTTGGCCCCCAAGATAAAAGGGTGGGAACCCTAGGGGGGCGCCCCCACCTCCTCTGGCAACATAGGATGGGGTGAGGGGGGCGCACAACCCCTTAGTGGGCTGCTTTGCCCCCTCCCCTTGGCCCATGAGGCCCCCCAACACTTGTCGGGGCCCCACGAAACCCCTTTCGGTCATGCTGGTCATCACCCGGTACCCCCGGAACACTTCCGAACTCCAGTACCCTTCATCTAATATATCAATCTTCACCTCCGGACCATTCTGGAGTTCCTCGTCACGTCCGAGATCTCATCCGGGACTCCGAACAACCTTCGGTAACCACCATAATGACTCAACTATACTTTTATCGTCACCAAACGTTAAGTGTGTAGACCCTGCGGGTTCGAGAACTATGCAGACATGACCGAGACATCTCTAAGGTCAATAACCAATAGCGGGACCTGGATGCCCATATTGGTTTCCACATATTCTATGAAGATCTTATCGGTCGAACCTCGATGTCAAGGATTCAGCTAATCCCGTATGTAGTTCCCTTTGTCTATCGGTATTTTACTTGCCCGATATTCGACCGTCGTTATCTCCATACCTAGTTCAATCTCGTTACCGGCTTACAAGATCCCGTGACTAACTCATTGGTCACATTGCTTGCAAGCTTATTGTGATGTTGTATTACCGAGTGGGCCCTGAGATACCTCTCCATCATACGGCGTGACAAATCCCAGTCTTGATCCATGCCAACTCAACAGACACCCTTGGAGATACCTGTAGAGCACCTTTATAGTCACCCAGTTACATTGCAACGTTTGGTACGCACAAGGTACTCCTCTGGTGTCAGTGAGTTACATGATCTCATGGTCATAGGAACATATACTTGACATGCAGAAAACGATCGCAATAAACATGACACGATCATATGCTATGTTCATAGTTTGGGTCTTGTCCATCACATCATTCTCCTAATGAATGTGACCTCATTATCAAATGAAAACTCATGTCCATGGCTAGGAAAGCATAGCCATCTTTGATCAACAAGCTAGTCCGGTAGAGGCTGACTAGGGACATCTTGTTGTCTATGTATCCACACATGTATTTGAGTTTCCAATCAATACAATTATAGCATGGATAATAAATGATTATCATGAACAAGGAAATATGATAATAACCAATTTCTTATTGCCTCTAGGGCATATTTCCAACAGCCCAAGAAGAAGCCCGGTGCTGCAGCCCATCCGTCCACTCCGAAGGCCCCGTCGCACGCGACCGCCGACACCGCGGGGGCTACGGGGACGCACGGAGACGTGGACACTATGGGGGACATGGTCGGCGCGGGCGGTGGCGTCACCACCTCCCCCGCGGCCGAAACGAGGGCAGAAGGCACCGGAGAAGGACAGCACCAACAGCATCCCAGCGGCCAGGCTCCACGAGGTATGGATAGAGGAATCATTCTGTCTGCGCCTCTCCACCCGGCCGAAGGGCACAGCTGCAGCGGTGGCACTCGCTCTGGGGCGAATCACAACTCTCCGGCCGCTCCCGCTGCGGGTGCAGCCGCAGGGCATGCGCCACCCCTGGAACGGGCTGACCCGGTCGATGCGCCAAATGGAGCCGCTGGCCCTCAAGCACCTCCACCTCGTCACCACGCCACCTTGGCGACAGGCTCACGACGATGAGGACACGACGCGACTACTTTCGGCACCATAAGGAGCCAGGCGACGCTACGGTCTACGTCATCATCCATGCCAAGCACCGCTTCGGAGGCCATGGCGTGGGCCCAGCTGCTGTTGAGATTTCTGCCGGCAGCCGATCATATGGATAAGTGGAGAGACACCATTCAAAGCCTAATTGGTTTCGCAGAGGCGGGAGGATCGCAGCGAGCTGGCCCACCACGGCCTTCCCAGGCGACAACAATGGCCCGCGCTGCTGGCCGTACCGAAGGGGCCACCCCCACGGTGCAGTCCCCTCCGCGACAGCCTGCGCAGGGGCCACAGCCGGAGCCACGCAATCAAGAACCCGATGATGTCTTGATGGCTTCGTCCGTCCCTCAAGCGTGTCAAGGCCAACGGCGAGTCCTGGAGGACAGGCAAATGGAAGGCGCGCGCGTCACCATCGAGCGATGCCGCGACACCCACCGCCAGTCCGATAGGCATAATGGTCCTGACGTCGACGAGCTCACTCTCGGTGAAGGTGGGTACCTACCTTTCGAGGTTGGGTGCCCCGCCTTCACTCGTGAGTTGCGACAAGTCCATTGGCCATCTACCCGCATGTTCAAGCCAAAAATACCAGAGAAGTACGACGGGAAACTAAACACGACAGAGTTCTTGAGCATCTACACCATCGCTGTTCAAGCTGCCGGGGGAAGAGACAAGAAGGTGTTCACCAACTACTTTCCTTTGGCACTCAAGCCAAATGTGAGGTCTTGGCTAATGCACGTGCCGGAGAACTCCATTTCGACCTGGGCTGACCTGTGCCATGAGTTTGTTGGCGCCTTCACGGGCGGCCATCAAGAACCAGGGCGGCCTAGCGACTTGCAGCTCCTCCCGCAGAAGGAAGGAGAGACCCCGCGAAAGTACATGCAAAGGTTCAGCCGAGTGCACAGGAACATTCCAGAAATCCACCCGGCAGCTGTGATAGCTGCGTTCTAGTCCAACATGCGCAATTGTCGGATACGTTCCAAGATGAACTTTCGACTGCCCAAGACTGTGAAGGAGCTTTACACTCTAGTGGTTAAGTGTGCTCGGATGGAGGAGGGCAGGCGGCTCCCCGGTGAAGAGGATGGCGTCGACATCGACTCAGAGGATGACGACGAGGCCACCAGTCATAAGAAGAAGAACAAGAAGCACAGCAAAAGGCGCAAGGATAAGGCAGTGATGACTGTTGAGGGATCGGCCGCACCTAGTACCGACAAGAAGGCCAAGACCGAAGCTCCCGGCAAGGAGGTTGCTGCATGCACTGATTGCCGGGAAGCTGCGGCTGCCGAGAAGGCTGGGAAAGGTGATGGTCCGTACTGCAAGATCCGTCGGACCAAGGGCCATGGTCTCCAGGAGTGTCATCAGGTCGAGCAACTTGTCAAGAAGCAGAGGGCTGAGTACGAGAAGCGTGAGAAGGAGAAAGGTCAAGATGGCGCTGGCGGGAAGGGCCGAGGCGGCGGAGCAAGCCGCCCCGGCAAGGCTCCTCAGAATCAAGGGAAACCCGCCAGAGGCCGTAAGAAGGAGGATTGCAATGATGAGAGTTATGGAGAAGATGAAGAGGAAACCAGCGAGCAGGAGTTCCAGAAAGGCACTGACGCCCTGTGCATTGACGGGGGTGCATCTCTGCACTCCTCTCACCACCAACTTAAATAGTGGGCGCGTGAAGTCAATGCCGTGGAGCCAGCGGCAGATTCTCGAAAGCCGTTGAAGTGGTCCCGCACGCCCATCATCTTTGACAAAGAGGATCACCCTGACCGCACCACTGCGGTAGGGTGCTTGCCATTGTTGGTCTCACCAACAATCTGCAACCTCAAGGTCACAAAGACGTTGGTTGACGGCGGGGCCGGGTTGAATCTGATTTCTCCAAAGGTCATCAGCAAACTTCAGATTGGACAGGAAGAGCTCAAGGTTACTCGCATGTTTCAAGGGGTCAAGCCTGGCAGGAGTCGTCCTAAGGGGAAGGTCACGCTGCCGGTGACATTCGGGGGGGGGGGGGAGTTAAACTACCGGTCTGAGAAGATCATTTTTGATGTGGTTGACCTCCCCCTACCGTACAATGGAATCCTTGGTCGCCCAGCCCTAGCCAAATTCATGGCGGCATCACACTATGCCTACAACACCTTAAAGATACCAGGGCCGATAGGCGTCATTTTCATTCCGTCAGACAAGAAGGATGAAATCATTTGTGTGGATAAGATGTACCGGGAAGCAGTCGCGGCAGAGGCCGCGGAAGCCAGTGTTCCCGCCAAGGAAAACAAGAAGAAGAAGAAGAGAGATAGCAAGCATGCCTGCAAGGAATCCAGGAAACATGCCTCTTCGGAGTACGTTACGCCCGTTGATGACTTGCTGGAGGGCTCTAATAGCGAGAGATCCAAGGCTGCTGCACCTGCTGTGAAAAAGGTCCCGGCAGGGCTGGCTGGCGCTGATGGTACCTTCACTATCAGTGATGTCGGTGTTCTGGGAACTGGGGTACCCAGACTTGCCTGCCTACGGCCCACGGCGTGGCTCCATCGATGGCCTGGTACGGCCCATCTTCAGCACCTTCAAGACAAGACCCTCGCGAGGGGCCAAGCCTCGTGAGGCGGACGACGCCAAGACCTCCGGAGGGAGCGGCCTCTCCAGGTTGGCTCCCGAGGAGCGAAGATTCCTATACAGGCGCCCACCTCATGAGGTTGAGATGACGCAAGCCATGACGACCAAGGCCAGGCGGGCACCAGCGGGCGCAGAGCAGTGGGTTTCCTCTTTGGTGCTAAGGAGGCAAGCGCAGGCGCGGGGTCCTGAGGAATCACCCAAAGGTTTCCATTCCCGTGCTACAAGACCAAGACCGCCAGGACGGCAGGACGGATGCCATCACCGAGCCCACCACGGCGTCATGACCAGAAGCTTTGCCGGCGAAGACTACCTTTCGCCAGGATAAGATGTACTACTTGTCCCCCTTCAAAATTGGCCACTGTGGGATTCCTTCCTGCCTTCGTTTGGAGGAAGAGGACCAAGGCCACTATAAATATAGCTTAGCCACCACCATTGGAGGGGATCGAATCCTTAGCTCACACCCACACAAGAACATACCTCCTGAGGTTGTTCTTCCTCTGTACTAGTTCATCCTCAGCCCCTCGCGTGGCTAATCCACCCCAAACCAGGAGTAGTGTCTTACACCGCAAGGTGGCCCGAACATGGGTAAACTGCTGTGTCCCTTTCCTTTCTTGTTCATCGAGCTAGTCCGCGGGGGCGACGAACTGGTTGGCTGGAGAGGTTGAGTTCTTTGCACACACCCTAGAGTTCGAACCTTTCTTGGGTCTGCGAAGCCCCGAATCCGACATTTGGCGCGCTAGGTAGGTCTTGTCGAAGCCTTATTTCCACTGCTCGCTCCGCCGCCGTTCCGTCGTTCCCATGGCTGATGCTCGCCGTGTTCATGCCAAGAGCCGGGCCGCTCGTGTCGCCCAGATGGCGCCCATGGGCAACGGTGTCCCTTGCCGCTTTGCCTCCCCAGTGGCCAACGCTGCCACCAACCCTGCTGTCCGTGAATAGCAGGACTCGTCGTTGCCACCATCTGTGCGGCGCGATGGCCGCACCGTGACTCCTTCTCCCACTCCGGCCACGGCGTCGTATTCCCACCTTCGTCGCGGGCCGGCGAACATGCAGGCTGTGTTGCTCATGGCGTGCAAGCTCCTGCGCTATCGTCCGGCCAATGATCTCTACGAGGATTGGCTGGGCCTTATCGCCGAGCTCGTCAGCGCCGCTGGAGAGGCTCCAGTGCCGTCTCGCTCGCTGCCTCCCCCACCGTCTCAGGCGGGCGACATAGCCCATGGCGCACCTCCTCCTCCTCTTAGGCGCGATGTCATCCCCGAGCCAAGGCGTGAGGCCCCCCAGCGTGACCCGCCGTGCAGGGCGCCGGTGCGCGATGAAGAAAGCTGCCAGGTGGTGCAGCGGCCTTAAGGAGAGGCGCGTGCGCTCCCAGCACCACCACGTCAAGATCGTGTGCTGCCAGAGGCGGCGGCACGTGGGCGTCTAGATCAGGCCCCCGCTCCATGGCAGGCTCCTGTGACACAGCGGGATGCTGTGCGTTCACCCCGGAGCAGCGCGACATTGTCTGGCCCGGCAAGTTCAAGCCGGATCTACCTCCACGCTACGACGGCACCCCCGACCCTGCTGAGTTCCTCTAACTCTACAAGTTGAGCATCGAGGCAGCGAACGGCGACGAGAAGGTCATGGCGAACTTGTTTCCCATGGCCCTCAAAGACGGCGCGCTCCACGCCAACTTCCAGGGCACTCACGACCGCGCCCCCGCTGCAGGTGACCTGCGGCGCATCAAGCAGCAGCCAGGAGAGACCTTGCACAAATACATACAACGCTTCACTAACGTTCGCCTCAAGATCCCCAAGGTGTCGGAAAGGCCATCATTTCAGCGTTCACTGATGGCGTCCGGGATGTCAAGATGAAGGAAGAACTCGCCATACACGAGGACCTATGCTCGGCCCTGGAGATGTTCAACATGGCGACCAGATGCGCGAGGGCTGAGGAAGGTCGCCTCTCCCTTCTTGAGCTCCCGGAGGTTGATCCTGAAGACAAGAAGGCCAAGGCCAAGGACGTGAAGCGCAAGGGCCCGGCTGTGCTCACGGCCGAGCCTGAGATGAAGCGCGGCTGCGACCACCCCGAATCCTCCAAGGGTAGCCGCCTGTTCTGCGTCTTCCACAATGTCTACAGCCACAACACCAACGACTGCCAAGAGCTCAGGGCCATCCACGACGTGTGCCTTGGCCGTCACCTGGAGCGCAACGACCATGGCTACGGCCGCAGAGGAGGCCGTGGTGGTGGCCGTTGGGACAACCGCGACCCCCGCCAGGACTGGCGTGATCAGCCTCATGAGGACCGCTGGCAGCGCCAGCCTCGCGACGGCCCCTGGAGGGACCAGCCTCATGAGAACCGTCCTCAGAGCAACGCCGGCCTTCCTCCGCCGCCGCCAAGGAGGAATGATGACCACCGCCAAGATGATGGGGCCGGGGGCTTCCAAGTGCCTCGCGCTATTGCCTGTATCCTGGGTGGGGCTCGGGCCCCCGCCTCCCATCGCATCTTCAAGCAGTTCGCTCGTGAGGTGAACGCGGCCCTCCCCAAGCTCAAGGCGTCGCGTCTCCTCAGGTGGTCCAAGTACGCCATAACCTTTGACTCTACAGACCAGCTCAAGTGTGCGGCCACCGCTGGCGCACTCCCGATGCTCTGCTCGCTGACCATCAGCATCGTCCTCATCACCAAGACACTCATCGACGATAGCGCGGGGATCAATGTTCTCTCTGCTGAGACGTTTGAGAGGCTCCAGGTGCCCTACGACCAGCTCCTAACCACTAAGCCCTTCTCAGGGGTGACCGACGGCTCCACCATTCCCCTGGGACAGATTCGCCTTCCTGTCACCTTCGGGAAGCGCGACAACTACCGCACCGAGCTCATCGACTTCAACGTCGCCCACATTCGCCTCCCGTACAATGCCATCCTCGGGTACCCGGGCCTCGCCAAGTTCATGGCAGTGACTCACCATGGCTACAATGTCCTCAAGATGCCAGGAAGTGGCGGCATCATCACGGTCGCCTACGATGAGAAGGACGCGGTGTGCTCCCTCGAGCGCGCCTACCAGGCCGCGGCGGTCGAGAACTCAGATGACGAGGGTGCATCCATCCTCCTGAGGCCGTCCCCAAGAAGAAGAAGCAGCTCCTCCTCAGGGACATTCAGGAGGCTGGGCGTTCGACGATCGTGCCTCAAGCCCCGCGCCCACTGCTGGGGCGCTCTTCCCTCTCGCATAGGAAGGCGCGCCCAGCGCCCCTCTCAGGTTGGGCTCGGGGGCTCTCCTCTGGAGGGCCTCTGACCTGGCCAGCATCACGAGGGAGGTGTTCGGGCACCATGTGGAGGCGTGCTTTAATGTGCGCTTCCGTGAGCAGGGCGCAGGGCAGGAGGCGCCAGACGCTTCGGAGTTCATCACCAAGGCGATCGGAGAGCTTTAGGAGGCGCGAGCCATGCACGGCGAGCGCCGCCCCGCATCGCTGATTGCAGCTGCTGCCTCTGACATGGGTGGCGAGCTGCGCGTCTGCGTCAACACCCCAGGGCTCAACAGGGCCGCTTCTCAGGAGCACTTCTGGCCATCCCGCGTCGGCCGGAGTGGCGACTGCACCCGCAGCTATGTCCGCATGCCGTTCGTCCTACTGAACATGGCTGCCATGCACCAGTGCCACATGTAGGGCATCCTGGCGGCGCACGAGGCCAGGCGCCAGGCAATCTTGACGGAGGAGGCGCTGGACCCTCGCGAGCATCCCGGACCTCCGGAGCCCCCCGAGGCTCAGGAGCGAGATGACTCGTGAGGAACGACCTCTTCAGCGCGCATCTTCAGCTGCCCCAACACTTCTACAACAACGGTGCCAGGTAAATTTTTGGTTTGTTTAGTTGAGGCCGCCCCTCGGGCTACATTATCCTCAAGTTGTACGGGTCCGTCCCTGCAGCATGTATCGTTTTGTGCATATATCAGAACTGACCTTATCCTTTCGTGAATTGCTTTATGTTATCACCTGCATGTCCAGTGCTTTGCCACCATGAATGTCGTGCGCCCTCACAAACCCGCCCGTGACCGCCTCATGATTGAGGACTGGCACGGCGTCTGTGCTCGGGTCCGTCCCTGCAGCGTCGCTAAACCCAAGTGGCCGAGCTCTGTCCCGCAGGCCAGCTACCGTGTACTTCACCTCCCGTGGTCCTTGGTGCCTTGTTCTCGCATGAGCTAATCGAGAGTAGATGAGTCAGGGCAAGTGACCCGGTGCCTCGCTACCGCGGGATCCGTGCACCGGTTGTCTTTCTTTAGGATTGTTGCACGAGAAGACTAGGCACGACGTCTGTGCTCGGGTCCGTTCCTACAACGTCGATAAAACCAGCGGCTGAGCTCTGTTTGGCGGGCCGGCCCCGTTCACGTCACCTCCTGGGGTCATTGGCGTTTGGCCTACTCATGCGATGTCCTCCGGAGATTCACTCAGTGCAGGCCACCTAAAGATCTCGCAGGACCCTTACAAATATTCCGAACCAAAATTCAGGCGCAACCCGCCTTGAGGTAGGGCCTCGTGAGTCCCGCGCTGGCTCACGGGTGCCCATATACACCTTCTCCAGTCCTGCCGTGCTAGCCACGTGCCAGGACGAGGCTATACATGCCCCGAAGTCACCCCTCAGAGGGAGCTCCCACCCACGCACCAGTGGAAGCCCCATGCTCCGCGCTGGCGGATGACACGGTCGAGGAGCGGCTATGCCCACGCAAGAGTGGAAGCACCATGCTCTGCGCTGGTGAATAAACAACTGAGGGCGCCCTAGCGGCTGCAGCAACCTCAGGAGGGCAACTAGGCTCGCTGTCCGGCCTCACCACGGCGCTTTTCCTACGGGAGGGCCACGCGAGGGGGCTGGGCACGGGGGTTGGGCCCAGGTCACGCCTGGCTCCCGCCACCTCACCAGGTCTCTCGCACCTGGTCTTCTCATGACCCTCCAAGGCAAAAGCTGGCGAGGAAAGGTATGGGGGCTTCGAATTAACCCAGATGCTGCTCACGTTTCCTTCATGAGGGCTGTTCGTACGTCAAGGGGGACCCCTGAGCATCGCGACTTAGGGGCCTCACTGGTCACGTAGCCCCTCACCCCTTGGCCTCGTCCTGGTGATCCAGACGCCCCAACGGCGGTTGAGGTGTGCGCGGGGCTGGGCCCTGCCGACGCAGAACACTAAGGCAAACCGAAAGGAAATCCAGCACAGAAAGGAAATCACGGAGTCCTAGCAAGTTATTACAAAACATAATTTCCCATAAGTTCAAGCAGAAGTTCTCACACCTTCGCGAGCCACGGTAAATGTTGCAGGGTCAAACTAGGAGGAAGCACCGCCATCGCCTTGGTTGCTGCTGTCGCCCGCCCTGGGGACCCCATCGTCTACAACGCCTTGGTCGACACAGCTGCGGGGTCGACGTAGAGGAAATTCTCCAGCAGGGTTCCCACCTGCTTCTTCACAGCCTCGGCAACAGCGTTGCGAGACTCAGGAGCCACCGGCTTGATCAGCGCACCAAGGTTGAAGCTTGGGTCCCAGAGATGGAGGTAGCTGAAGACGCGCATCGCGGCCGCGGTGAAAAGCACGTGGCACTCCCCTTCCACGATGGAGCCCACTCCGGCGGCAATGCCCTCAAGCGCCTCGGTGAGCTTGGGGAGAAGACCGGCAAGGCCATCCTTTGGAGTCGCCAGCGGCTTCTCGTACCCTTCTTCGTAAAGGGACTGCAGCACCGTGCGGGACCTCAGCTCGAGGGAGACGACGGCCTCGCGCCCCGTGGCTGCCGCCTTCTCGGCGGCGGCGAGGGTCTTATCCCTGGCCTCCAACCGGGCCGTCTCCTCAGTGACAAGCTTGGCATGGGACGCCTGGGCCCTGTCCGCCTCCTCCTTCAGCTTGCCTAGGCGACTCCGCTCCGCGGCCTGGTCCTTGGCTGCCTGGGCCAGCTCGGCGTCGCGGTCGGCGAGCAGCCTCCCGGGCCTTGAGCACCTCCTCCTGCTCTTGGAGCCGACGGATGTGGGCAGCCTGCTCTTCGCGGAGGTACTTCAGCTCGGCTTCCACCGTGTTGCAACGTTCCTTGGCGGACACCGCGTCGACCAGCGCCGCGTCGAGAGCCGCCGTGGCCTCGCCGGCCTCCCTCCTGCCCTCCTCGGCGGCAGCCTCGGCTCGGCCCCAGGCCGTCCTGACAGACGTGTCGGCCTGGAGCCACCCCGAGATCAGCCCTAGACGCCCAGTCGCCATGCACCTATCGGCGCCCTGAAGATCGGTCCGGAGCTGGTCCAGCGCGGTGTAGGCCTCCTCTAGGGCACCAGGCCTGGCAGAGGAGCCACGGTCCATGATGACCCACATGTATAGGGGATCAATCGTAGTCCTTTCGATAAGTAAGAGTGTCGAACCCAACAAGGAGTAGGAGGAAATGACAAGCGGTTTTCAGCAAGGTAATGTCTGCAAGCACTGAAATTATAAGTAACGAGTAGTTTGGTACCAAGATAATTTGTAACGAGCAAATAACGGTAATGGTAACAAAAGTTCAGCAAGGTAGCTTAATCCTTTTGAGGCAAAGGATAGGCCAAAACGGTCCCTTATGATAAGCAAAGCGTTCTTGAGGGTACACGGGAATTTCATCTAGTCACTTTCATCATGTTGGTTTGATTTGTGTTCGCTACTTTGATAATTTGATATGTGGGTGGACCGGTGCTTAGGTGCTATTCTTACTTGAACAAACCTCCTACTTATGATTAACCCCCTCGCAAGCATCCGCAACTACGAGAAAAGTATTAAGAATAAATCTAACCATAGCATTAAACTTTTGGATCCAAATCAGTCCCTTACGAAATAGCGCATAAACTAGGGTTTAAGCTTCTGTCACTCTTGCAACCCATCATCTAATAAATACTCCACAATGCATTCCCTTAGGCCCTAATAAGGTGAAGTGCCATGTAGTTGACATTCACAAGACACCACTAAGGGAATCACAACATACATATCATCAAAATATCGAACACATATCAAGTTCACATGATTACTTGCAACAAGATTTCTCCCGTGACCTCAAGAACAAAAGTAACTACTCACTAATGATAATCATGCTCAAGATCAGAGGGGTATTAAATAGCATAATGGATCTGAACATATAATCTTCCACCAAATAAACCATATAGTAATCAACTACAAGATGTAATCAACACTACTAGTCACCCACAAGTACCAATCTATAGTTCTAGTACAAAGATTGAACACAAGAGATGAACTAGGGTTTGAGAGGAGATGGTGATGTTGAAGATGTTGATCGAGATTGCCCTCCCCAAGATGGGAGAGTTGTTGGTGATGATGATGACGATGATTTCCCCCTCCGGGAGGGAAGTTCCCCCGGCGGAATCGCTCCACCGAAGGGCAAAAGTGCTCCTGCCCAAGTTTCGCCTCGAGACGGCAGCGCTTTGTCCTGAAAGTCCTCTCCTTGTTTTTTCTAGGTCAAACTGACATATATACCAGAAGAGGGGCACCAGAGGTGGGCCGAGGAGGGCACAACCCACCAGGGCGCGCCTGGGCTCCCTGGCGCGCCCAGGTGGGTTGTGCCCACCTGGTGGGCCCCCTCTAGTACTTATTGGCTCCAATAATTCTTAAATATTCCATAAAAATTCCTCGTGAAGTTTCAGCTCATTTGGAATTGTGCAGAATAGGTAGCACAACGCGGATATCCAGCACCCCCTCATGCGTCTGGATAGCCTGAGGGTGCTGCATCACCTCCCGCAAATATGGGTTGATGATGTTTTCGAAGAACTTGTCCTTGGAGGAGCTTGAAGCGGCCATGGTGGATCAGATCTGTCAAAAAATAGCAAGGAAAAGAAAACAGAAGATTTCTCCGTGATACGGTGGTCAATAGGTTCGGGGGGTATATAAAGATTTTTTATCTTGGGAAACAAGCAAGCTGAAGAAAAACGGAGTCCAGAAGGTACCCGAGGTGGGCACAACCCACCTGGGCGCGCCTGACGCCTGGCAAGCCAGGCGTGCCCTGTTGTCTTGTGCCCACCAGGCCTTCCTGGTTGTTTCTTATTTTCCTAATTTTTGTTATATTCCAAAACTGAGAAAAAATATTTTTGCGGATTTTTCGGAGTCCGTTTACTTACCATATCACGTACCTCCTCCTTTTTCAGTTATTCTGGAGTGTTCCGGAAGGTTTCCTTTATGTGTTCTTCCGGTGTCATAGTTTGGATAATATTGCTTTCAACATTAATGGGCATACCTGAGATATAATGTTTCATTCGTTGCCCATTAACAACCTTCGGGTTAGTACCTTCGGCATTATTTATCTTGATGGCTCCGGATCGATAAACCTCCTCGATAACATAGGGTCCTTCCCATTTGGAGAGGAGTTTTCCTGCAAAGAATCTGAAACGAGAGTTGTACAAAAAAACATATTCTCCAACTTTAAACTCACGCTTTTGGATTTTTTTGTCATGCCATCTTTTAACTTTTTCTTTAAAAAACTTGGCATTTTCATAGGCTTGGGTTCTCCATTCATCTAGTGAGCTAATATCAAATAACCTCTTTTCACCGGCAAGATTGAAATCATAGTTGAGTTCTTTAATTGCCCAATATGCTTTATGTTCTAACTCAAGAGGCAAATGACAAGCTTTTCTATAAACCATTTTATACGGAGACATACCCATAGGATTTTTATATGCTGTTCTATAAGCCCAAAGTGCATCATCTAACTTCTTAGACCAATTCTTTCGAGACCTATTGACAGTTTTTTGTAATATTAATTTTATTTCTCTATTGCTAAGTTCAACTTGACCACTAGACTGAGGATGATAAGGTGATGCAATTCTATCGTTAACATCATATTTAGCAAGCATTTTACGAAAAGCTCCATGAATAAAATGTGAACCACCATCAGTCATTAAATATCTAGGGACTCCAAACCTTGGGAAAATGACTTCCTTAAGCACTTTAATAGAGGTGTTGTGATCAGCACTACTTGTTGGAATTCCTTCTACCCACTTAGTAACATAATCAACAGCAACCAAAATATGTGTATACCCATTAGAGGAAGGAAAAGTTCCCATGTAATCAAATCCCCAAACATCAAATGGTTCAATAGCAAGAGAATAATTCATAGGCATTTCCTGATGCTTACCAATATTACCAATTCTTTGACATTCATCACAAGATATAACAAACTTACATGCATCCTTGAAGAGAGTAGGCCAATAAAAACCAGATTGCAATACCTTGTGAGCAGTTCTATCTCCCGCATGATGTCCTCCATAAGCTTCGGAGTGACATTTTCATAGGATTTGTCCCTGTTCATGCTCAGGTACACAACGTCTAATAATACCATCTACTCCTTCTTTATAAAGATGTGGGTCATCCCAAAAGTAATGTCTTAAATCATAGAAGAATTTTTCTTTTGTTGGTATGTGAAGCTAGGTGGTATATATTTAGCAACAATATAATTGGCATAATCAGCATACCAAGGAGTGTTGTGAGAAACATTTATTGCAGCTAATTGTTCATCAGGAAAACTATCATTAATAGGTTGTGGGTCATCAAGAATATTTTCTAACCTAGACAAGTTATCAGCCACGGGGTTCTCAGCTCCCTTTCTATCAGTGATATGTAAATCAAATTCTTGTAACAATAGAACCCACCTAATGAGTCTAGGTTTAGCATCCTTCTTTTCCATAAGATATTTTATAGCAGCATGATCGGTGTGAACAGTCACTTTAGAATCAACAATGTAAGATCTAAATTTATCACAAGCAAACACAACTGCTAAAAATTCTTTTTCAGTAGTAGCATAATTTCGTTGAGCACTCTCCAGAGTTTTACTAGCATAATGAATAACATTTAATTTCTTATCGACTCTTTGTCCTAGAACAGCACCAAAAGCATAATCACTAGCATCACACATAATTTCAAAAGGCAAGTTCCAATTAGGTGGTTGAACAATAGGTGCAGAAATCAAGGCTTTCTTAAGTGTTTCAAAGGCTTCTACACAATCATCATCAAAAACAAATGGAACATCCTTTTGTAAAAGATTTGTAAGAGGCCTAGAAATTTTAGAGAAGTCTTTAATAAACCTCCTATAGAAACCAACATGACCGAGGATACTACGGATACCTTTGATATCTTTAGGGCATGGAATTTTCTCAATTGCATCAACTTTAGCTTTATCCACCTCAATACCTCGTTCAAAATTTTTATGTCCCAAGACAATACCTTCATTAACCAGAAAGTGGCACTTCTCCCAATTCAAGACGAGATTAGTTTGCTCGCATCTCTACAAAACTCGATCAAGGTTGCTCAAGCAATCATCAAAAGAAGTTCCATAAATGGAGAAATCATCCATGAAAACCTCAATCTTTTCACAAAAATCAGAGAATATAGCAGTCATACATCTTTGAAAAGTAGCAGGTGCAATGCATAAACCAAAAGGCATACGTCTATAAGCATAATTTCCAAAAGGGCAAGTAAAGGTGGTCTTCTCTTGATCAGGTTGTGAGACAGGTATTTGAGAAAAACTGGAATATCCATCAAGAAAGCAAAAATGTGTGTTCTTTGATAGTCTTTCTAACATTTGATCAATAAAAGGCAGAGGGTAGTGATCTTTTCTAGTAGCTTTATTTAGTTTTCTAAAATCAATTACCATTCCGTAGCCAGTAACAATTCTTTGTGGAATAAGTCCATTCTTATCATTAGGAACAACGGTAATACCTCCCTTTTTTGGGACGCAATGAACGGGACTTACCCATCCACTATCAGCTACGGGATAGATTATACCTGCTTCCAGAAGCTTCAGTATTTCTGTTCTTACCACTTCTTTCATTTTAGGATTTAAACGTCGTTGGTGATCAACAACGGGTTTAGCATCAGGCTCCATATTAATTTTATGCTGACAGAGAGTGGGACTAATGCCCTTTAAATCGTCAACAGTATATCCAATGGCAGCTCGGTGCTTCTTCAGAACCTTCAATAATCTTTCTTCTTCATGTTCTGAAAGGTTAGCACTGATAATAACATGATAAATCTTTTTCTCATCAAGATAAGCATATTTCAAAGTGTCTGGCAATTGTTTTAATTCAAACACAGGATCACCTTTAGGTGGAGGAGGACCTCCTAGAGTTTCAATAGGCAAATTGTGTTTAAGCAGAGGACGTTGTTCAAAGAAAATCTTATCTATTTTTCTCTCTCATGCAGATGCATATCATTTTCATGGTCTAGCAGATATTGTTCTAGTGGATAGGTAGGAGGCACAGCAATAGAAGCAAGACCAATTATTTCATCCTTACTAGATAATTCTTCCTTATGATGTTTTATACTAAACTTGGAAAAATTAAACTCATGAGACTCATTACCAAAACTAACATCGACGGTTTGTTTCTCACAATCTATTTTAGCATTGACGGTGTTCAAGAAAGGTCTACCAAAGATAATGGGACAAAAGTCATCTTGTGGGGAACCAAGAACAAGAAAATCAGTAGGGTATTTTATTTTCCCACACAAGACTTCAACATCTCTAACAATCCCAAGTGGTGTGATGGTGTCCCTATTAGCAAGTTTAATAGTAACATCTATGTCTTCTATTTCAGCGGGTGCTATATCATTCATAATTTCTTGATATAAGGTAAAAGGAATGGCACTCATGCTAGCACCTATGTCGCATAAACCATGATAACAGTGATCTCCTATTTTAACTGAGACAACAGGCATGCCAACAACGGGTCTATGTTTATCTTTTTCATCGGGTTTGGCAATTCTAGCAGCTTCATCACAGAAGTAAATAACATGCCTATCTATATTTTCAACCAAGAGATCTTTAACCATAGCAACACTAGGTTCTACTTTGATTTGTTCAGCAGGTTTGGAGGTTCTAGTATAACTTTTGTTGACCACAGTTGAGACTTTAGCATGTTCCTTTATCCTAACAGGGAAAGGTGGTTTTTCAATATAAGCAGTAGGCACAACTGGATCAACATTGTAGATAATATTTTCGTCTTTAGCTACTACTAGTTCTTTAATTTCTTCTTTGATAGGTGGGTGATATTTAAACCACTTCTCCTTAGGGAGGTCAACATGAGTAGCAAATGATTCACAAAAGGTGGCTACTATCTCAGAGTCAAGTCCATATTTAGTGCTAAACTTTTGAAAAGCATCACTATTCATAAAAGATTTAACACAATCATACTTGAGCTTAATACCTGACTCTTTACCTTCGTCGAGTTCCCAATCTTGAGAGTTGCATTTAATTCTTTCTAAAAGATCCCTCCGAAAGTCAATAGTCTACTTCATAAAGGAACCAGTACAAGAAGTATCAAGCATGGATCGATCATCATGAGAAAGCCGAGCATAAAAATTCTAAATAATAATTTCTCTTGAGAGCTCATGATTGGGGCATGAATATAACACAGACTTAAGCCTCCCCCAAGCTAGAGCGATACTTTCTCCTTCACTCCCCGGCAACGGCACTAGAAAAGAGCCTTGATGACCCACAAGTATAGGGGATCAATCGTAGTCCTTTGATAAGTAAGAGTGTCGAACCCAACGAGGAGCAGAAGGAAATGACAAGCGGTTTTCAGCAAGGTAATGTCTGCAAGACACTGAAATTATAAGTAATGAGTAGTTTGGTAGCAAGATAATTTGTAATGAACAAATAACGGTAATGGTAACACAAGTGAAGCAAGGTAGCCCAATCCTTTTGAGGTAAAGGACAGGCCAAAACGGTCTCTTATGATAAGCAAAGCGTTCTTGAGGGTACACGGGAATTTCATCTAGTCACTTTCATCATGTTGGTTTGATTTGTGTTCGCTACTTTGATAATTTGATATGTGGGTGGACCGGTGCTTAGGTGTTGTTCTTACTTGAACAAACCTCCTACTTATGATTAACCCCCTCGCAAGCATCCGCAACTACGAGAAAAGTATTAAGAATAAATCTAACCATAGCATTAAACTTTTGGATCCAAATCAGTCCCTTACGGAATAGCGCATAAACTAGGGTTTAAGCTTCTGTCACTCTCGCAACCCATCATCTAATAACTACTCCACAATGCATTCCCTTAGGCCCTAATAAGGTGAAGTCCCATGTAGTCGACGTTCACATGACACCACTAAGGGAATCACAACATACATATCATCAAAATATCAAACACATATCAAGTTCACATGATTACTTGCAACAAGATTTCTCCCGTGACCTCAAGAACAAAAGTAACTACTCACTAATGATAATTATGCTCAAGATCAAAGGGGTATTAAATAGCATAATGGATTTGAACATATAAACTTCCACCAAATAAACCATATAGTAATCAACTACAAGATGTAATCAACACTACTAGTCACCCACAAGTACCAATCTCTATTTCCGGTACAAGGATTGAACACAAGAAATGAACTAGGGTTTGAGAGGAGATGGTGCTATTGAAGATGTTGATGGAGATTGCCCTCCCCAAGATGGGAGAGTTGTTGGTGATGATGATGACGATGATTTCCACCTCCGGTAGGGAAGTTCCCCCGGCGGAATCGCTCCACCGGATGGCAAAAGTGCTCCTACCCAAGTTCTGCCTCGAGACGGTGGCGCTTCGTCCCGAAAGTCCTCTCCTTATTTTTTCTAGGGAAAAATGACTTATATACCAGAAGTGCGGCACCGGAGGTGGGCCGAGGAGGGCACAACCCACGAGGGCGCGCCTAGGCTTCCTGGCGCGCCCAGGTGGGTTGTGCCCACCTGGTGGGCCCCCTTTGGTACTTATTGGCTCCAATAATTCTTATATATTCCATAAAAATTCCTTGTGAAGCTTAAGCTCATTTGGAGTTCCGCAGAATAGGTAGCCTAACGTAGCTTTTTCAGGTCCAGATTTCCAACTGGGGAATTCTCCCTCTTTGTGTGAACCTTGCATATTATGAGAGAAAAGACATTAGAATTACTCCAAAAAGCATTATTATGCATAAAAACATCATAAATAACAGTAGGAAAATATGATGCAAAATGGACGTATCAGTCCGCCAGTGCGATGGCCTGGGGAGGAGGCGGCACCGGCGCCTGGACTGGCGCCGCCACAGCAGCAAGGCAGCAGGGGGCTCTGGTGTAACACCCCATGTCATTAGCCACAGTAATCACTTCTGATAATGACAAGTCAGCATGATTAACAACGCCAAATCATCATTTGCATCATATTGCATTTCAACTCCTAACTCAAATTCAAATTAAATTAAAGTGGAAAATAAAAGTTGTGCAAACACAGAAACTAAAATGTTCAATAAGTAACAAATATTCCAGAGACTATTCTATAATTGTAACCAACATTTAATAAATTAATTAGGTAACTCAAACATCCTCTAACAGTGGCCGAAAACAATATTTAATAGCCTTTTATTTGATCTAAATTAAATATGAAATTATCTTTTTCCCAAACTAATTTTTGGTGTTAGGATATAATGCACTGTGATTTATGGACTAGGTCACACTTTTTACAAAATTCATTTAGGGCCCAAACAATTAGCAAAACAGAAAAGAAAACAGAAAAACAGAAAATAGAAAAAGGCCTAAGGCTACTGTGCACTTAGGCCTACTGCTACAGCGCGGCCCAGCCCACCCCGCCTCTTCCCTCACCTCCCGCACTGCTCACGCTCGCCCGCTGTCGAGCACACAGCGTGCGCGCGCGCGCCTGGACCCCCTCCCCTCTGGTCGATAACGCGCGTCGCGCTAGGTTACAAAGACCCCTCCTCGACCCCTCGGACAAACCCTAGCTGCCCCGTTCACCCCTCTCCTTCGATCCCTCTTCGCCGAGCGCCACCGTGGCCATGGCTGCCGTGTAGCCACGGCCAACGAGCCCTCCTTGCCGCTCCGCCATGTCCAGCAGCACCGCCTGCGTCGACTACGCCGACTACGAGGACGGGCCCGAGCTCAACGCCACTGCATCGCCTCCACTCCGCCCTCTCCCTCCTCGGATCGCCGCCACATGCCGTCGACGATTCCGGCGACCTCGAGCTTCCCCGAGCCATCTGCCGGTTCCCTACAGCTCCGCGGTGAGCAGCCGCACCGGAACCCCCTCCTCCCTGTCCTTCCCCGTAGCCGTAGCTAGCCGCTGTCGTGCCCGTACTCTGTCCACCGCCGCCGCTGCCATTGCCGCGCTCCCAGAGCCGCTCGGCTCGGTCCAGCAGCGCCGGCATGCTCCTGGTGAGATGCAGAGGCCACCCCGCCCTTTACTTTGCTCGCTAGCCCACTGCAGCCACGCGCCCGAGCACCACCCGAGAGCCCCGCCACCAACCGTCGTCGCCGGCGTCATTCCGGCCACCCCCGAGTCCAACCACCACCACCACGCGATGCGGCTCGCCGCGCCCGTTCTAATGAGCCAAACCACAGCCCCGGGGATGCCCTGTGGGCGAATCCCGAGCCTCGCCGGCGCGCTCCGCCACGTTGGAGCTCGCCGGAGTGCCATCCGGCCGGCGTCCAACGTGGCGCCGTGGGCCCCACCCCGTGCCACTGACCTGTGGGCCCCCTGGCCCCACTTTGACCTGTTGACTGGGCAGGCCCAGTCACTAACATATGGGCCCCGCCCCATTAAACATTTTTAAAAAAATTAATTAAAATTGTTAATTAAATAATTAGTTAATTAACTCACTAATTAGTCACTGACTACTGGGGACCACCCACTAATTAACCCAATTAGTTAATTTTAACCCCTCTGTTAGTGCTCCTTTCAATGACATGTTGGTCCCACTAGACCCACCTGTCTGGTTTGACTGGTCAACCGACCAGTTGACCTGCTGACGTCACACCTAGGTCAAGCTGATGTCATTATTCACTATTCTGGATAATTCGAATTTAAATAAAAAATTAAATTCAGAAAATGATTAAAACTTTAGAAAAACCATATAAATTAAACCGTAACTCCGATGAAAATAAATTATATATGAAAGTTGCTCAGAATTTCGAGACGAATCCGAATACGTCGTCCGTTCATTTGTCAGATGCCCCTAGCTACCTGAACATGGAACTTTTAGACCAATTTTGATAAATGAATAGTGCCCAACATTAATTAAATAAATCCGAATAAATTCCTAATTTAACTAAATCATTTAGTTAGGCAGTAGAACACCTCTGCATAGCATTTAGGTATGTCATACATATTGTTTGCATTTTTGCCGTGAATTTATTGTTTCTCTCCCCCTCCTTCTCTCTCGATAGACGCCGAGACTGACGACGTTGCAGCCGGGTACGACTACGCTCCAGACGAGCAGCCCGTTGACGACCCCTCTCTCTTGCCAGAGCAACCAGGCAAGCCCCCCCCCCCTTGAGCATACAGATAGCACCCATTCCATTTCTCCTGCCTGCATTAGATTTTGCTACTGGTAATGTTTGCTCCTATTCTGATGCATAGCCTGCTTTTGTAACCTGTTCATTGTTACCTTACCTGCCTATGTTAAACTGCTTAGTATAGGTTGGTAGTGAACCATCAGTGACCCCCACCACCCTACCCTTGTTGGCCCTGCTTGATCATCAATGACTCGATCATTGTGATCGTCGATCAGAGACCGACACATCACCTCCCCCCCCCCTTAGTTGTACAACTCTGCATAGTTACTCTCGAGTGCCGAGGGTGATACCTCGTAACGCACTCCTGATAAAGAATCTACAGTGTAGCTATTCGGTCGTGGTCATCGAGGGTGATTCCTCCTTCTCCACTTCCGATACGACTCTGTCGTGCAACCCCTCAGTGTGAACCTCGAGGGTGATGCCTCATACGTTCACCCTGATGATTTCATCAAGTGGAATCCATCGAGGGTGATTCCTCGGGGTTTCCCCCTTGATGTTGTGACCACACGGTTACCTTGACCTTTGTTATAGGCGGGTCGACCCTGGTGGGTACCCGCAGGGGATCTACGATGCCGGGTGTGCCGAAAGGGCACTCGAGTGTGATGTTGTGGCGGAGCATAAGAGACTCTGATTGTCTCCGCGTGATACTAAATGAGCCTATTGGATTTGTGTTTGTGATCTGAGTGGGTCGACGTGCCCTATACGCACTACCACCACACGGGATAATGGTTTATGGGGCCCTCTGCGATGTACATTTCTCCCGAATGCTCATCAGACGTCATGATTCACCGTGCGGGCTGATCGCCGGGATTGGGCTGGATACTTCAGTGACGAGTTCAGTGTCGCGCCTGCACCCCGGCCAGCCACGCAACGCGCAGGGTGCCCAGGGTGATGGCCCAAGACCTCTGGGTGCATAGGTTAGTCCGGCGTGCTGACCTCTCTACTGAGCCTAGGTAGGGCGCTGCTTCGTGTTGATCTCCCGAGGCCGGACATTACCCAGCAGGTGTGTCCGGCCAGAGGTGATCGAGCGTGTTGGGTAACAGTAGTGCAGCCCTGCAGGCATGAATAATCTATCGATAGCCGGTCCTACAGTAAAGGACGCTCAGTTTGTGTATCCCGATCTACTACTTGAACTGGATACTTGTTACTTAATTGAAGCTTCGGGATCGCTTTCTCACAGGGAGTCGAGGAAGGATCTCTAGGATTTGCTTCAACATGTTTGTTTAATAAAATGCTATTCTACTCTCTTCTATTGCTGCAAGATGGTGGCTTGTGAAGATGTTTTAAGATGCTAGTCTTCGATAGGACTAGGCCTTCTCTCTATTCTGGCATTTCTGCAGCTCAGTCCACATATACAGCCTTTCCTCTTTGATAATGTTTCATATGTAGTGTAGATCCTTGCTTGCTGAGTACATCGGATGAGTACTCACGGTTGCTTTGTTACTTCTTTTCCCCATATTCCCCTACTTGATGATACATCAGATGATGGAGCCCCGGAGCCAGATGCCACCTCAGGAGCTTACTACGAGGATGGTCCAGACGGCACGTACTACTGGATCGAGCCAGCCAACCAGGAGTAGGATCGGAGGCTCCCAGGCAGGAGGCCTACGCCTTTCGATCTAGAGTCGTTGTTTGTGCTAGCCTTCTTAAGGCAAAACTTGTCTAACTATGTCTGTACTCAGATAATATTTGTATGACTGACTTATGTATTCGGATCTTCGGATCCCTGGTCTGTAATGTTGTGGATCTCCGTTAATTTGTGTTAGAGTTGTGTTGTGATATCTTCCCGTGAGTCGCTGTGCTTGATCGTGCATGTTTGCGTGTACGATTAAGCCGGGGTCGTCACAAGTTGGTATCAGAGCCGACTGCCTGTAGGAAGCCCCCTTCCAATTCCTTGGCCGAAGTTGAGTCTAGACATCGAAAAACTAATTTACTAACTTGGCTGTGTGGCTTACGGGCCCACGTTGCCAACTGGGTGGTATTAGGATCTTTTATTCCTCGTCTATACTCTGGGACTCTGATCTCTCTTCTATTCGGGTTAAATAAATTTTACTAATGCCGACACTTAGGATCTCATAAATCCCGTCTACCCGGAGAGTTGGATATCTGTGCGATTTCCCTGTCATTGATCTGATTAGTCTGATAATCATTTTCCTTTCCATTGTTTTGTTTAACCTTTCTCTTCGAGTTGTATTAAAATTCTCATTGTCATTTGACAATCCTGAATTTCCTCTATTTCAGATGGATCGTTTGTTTCCACCACGTCCTACGACGCAGCTTGTGCTTCGCACTTGGGCTTGTGATGCCCCTGGGTTTCCAGTTGTTCTGATCGCCCTCCTGACTAGACTTGGCTACCGCTGGTACCCCGAGTAAATGGTCTACGAGGATTACCGCGAGTTCAACCAGGAGCAGTACCATGCTGATGTTCGTATCTATGATCAGCAAGATGACTCAGACACTGAGCTGCACCTTTTCCACGGTATCGGCATGACGATTGAGATGGCAGTCCATGATGCCGCCTACTCTGCTGTCGCATGTCTTCGAGGAGAGTTCAGCGATATCTTGGATGACTCTAAGTTCCGATACATTCCTTATGCCCCTGCTGGAGATGCTACTGGATACTACATAGCTATCTCTGCCCCGTACGAGCCTCATCGCTATGACCCGCGTGTTCTGATTCAGTGCACTCAGGCTCTGGATCACACTGTTCGGGATATTGCCGTCGAGTTGGTTGCCACTCGAGCACGTCTCTACGATGCTATGACGCAGTTGCTACCCGTTGTTCGTGCAGGGATACATCCGAAGCACGTCCTTTACCCGCGCAGGACTCAGATGTATGCTGGTATTGACTGGCCTGCTGTTGGAGGTCACACACCTACACGTGGACCTCTTCTTACAGCTCGAGACCGGGTTCTGCATCAGAGTGCACATGGAGTGCAGGATCCTAGCGCGACGAACATTCGTCGTCCGCACTCACAGTTACCCCGTTACAGTGGTTTTCCCCGACGTTGATGTAGCCTTTGCTATGTCTCGTTGTGTACTTCCTTACCACGTGCCTGCGTGCCGTCTAGTATGTCTAGTTCTAAGTTGCGCCGTTATGTTGTCCGCATGTACCCGACTCTGTGTATGGATCTGTATGTCTTAATTGACTACTGTTATGTATCTGTTACATTGCTTAGATTGTTGTCGAGTTACATCATGCTTGTCGCTAAACACTCACCATTGCTTTTACTAAACTACCCCCTGTTGATACTTAGCCGGATGGTTAGACCAGGTGGTCGTGGTCATGGTGCCCCTGAACGCCCACCACCGCCAGACTATATGGCAGCTATGATGCAACAATTCGAGCTCAACCATCAGTTCATGACTAGAATCATGGCTCAGTTTCCGCATCAGAACAACCAGAACTAGAACCCGCCTTCAATAACTCTGCCGGAGTTTATGCGACTCAACCCCACTCACTTCCACAACTCTGACAAGCCACTGGATACCGATGACTGGCTTCGCGACATCACTCACGAGATGGAGTCTACTAATGCTGCCCCTGCCAACTTTGTCACCTTCGCGTCCTTTTTCTTAAAGGGGCCCGCTGCACAATGGTGGGACAAACACAAGCGTACACTGCCTGCTGGAACAGTCATTACCTGGTATGAGTTCCAGGCTACTTTCCGTGCCCGTTATATTCCTCAGGCAATTATGGAACGGATGAAGACCCAGTTCTGCAACCTCACTCAGGGCAACAAGACTGTCGAAGGTTATCAGCGGGAATTTCTTGACCTCTCCCGCTATGCTGAAGAAGACATCGCCACAGATGCCCGTAGACAAGAGAAGTTCCGTAATGGACTACACCCAGACCTCGAGCTTGCCCTTGCTGCTCAAGACTTCAATGATTTTTCAACTCTTGTGAACAAGGCTATTGTGGTTGACACCGCTCAGATTAAACACAAGGACTCGCAGAAGCGCCATCGTCATGCTGGCTCATCTTCGAGCTCAGCACAGAAGCGTCGAGTCTGGATTCCCAACAATGTGTTCCGTCCAAATGCGCCTGCGCCAAAGAACAACTATGCTACACCACGTCTGCCTCTTCCACCACCGAGGCAGCCAAGAGCTCAAGCTATTCAAAACAATGCTCCTCTTCGTCCTGAAGATGGTATGTGCTTCAAGTGCCGCAAACCAGGTCACCTTGCTAAAGACTGCCGCCAGACTTAGAATCAGTTGGCTTTTCCTCGTACTGGCCGTGGCAATAGTCGTGGCAACAACCAGACCCACAACTGTAATACTGGGTCTCCTGCACATGGTCGTGGACACGCTTACAACATTGATATTGAAGAAGTCCAGGATCAACCTGCTACTGTGATGGGTACCCTTTTCGTTAACTCAGTACCCGCTTCTGTATTATTTGATTCAGGAGCATCGCATTCATTCATGTTAGAAGCATTTGCATTAACGCATGACATTGCATTTTAAAAGATGAATCTGCCAGTAGTAATCCGCACCCCTGGAGGCCAGTGTCAAACCACTATGATGGCACACAATGTTCCCGTTGAAATTATGGGATTGGAATTCCTTGTTTCGCCCATTATCCTGAAGTCTTCCACCATAGACCTCATACTTGGAATGGATTGGTTGAAGGCTCACATTGCTTCGATCAATTGTGCCACTAAAGTTATCCAACTTCTTCACCCCTCCGATGAGATAGTGAACTATACCGCCCGCATTACACGGGACGCTGAAGCTCAGATATATGTTCTGAATGCTTTAAACGCCTCACCTCTGGAAGGAATCGAGAATGTTCCTATCGTTCGAGATTTTCCAGATGTCTTTCCGGAAGAACTTCCAGGAATACCCCTGGCTAGAGCTGTCGAGTTTGTCATTGACTTGAAACCTGGCACTGTCCCTATTGCGAAGCGTCCTTAAAAGATGCCTCCGCACCACCATCTTGAACTTAAGGAAGAAATCGACAAGTCACTTAAGAAAGGTTTCATCCGCCCCAGTTCCTCTGCTTGGGGAGCACCTTCACTCTTTGTTAGGAAGAAGGATGGAACTAACCGATTGGTTCAGGATTACCGGCCCATTAATCAAGCCACAATCCAGAATAAATACCCACTACCCCGGATCAATGATCTTGATCAGCTTGCTGGATCCTCTGTCTTCTCGAAACTCGACTTGAGGTTGGGTTATCATCAGATCCATGTTCGCGAAGAGGATATCCCGAAGACTGCCTTTGTTACTCGATATGGCTCTTATGAGTACACTGTCATGTCATTTGGCTTAACAAATGCTCCAGCAACTTTCCCCGGTTGATGAACTATATCTTCATGGATTACCTCGACAAATTCATCGTGGTTTACTTAGATGATATCCTTATATATTACAAGAATGAAGAAGAACATGATGAACATCTTTGGCTTGTATTGGAGAAGCTACGAGATCATCAGTTGTATGCTAAATTCTCCAAGTGTGAGTTCTGGTTATCTGAAGTGACCTACCTTTGTCATGTGATTTCCAAGAATGGCATTGCTATTAACCCCGAGCGAGTTCAGGCTATTCTTGATTGGACTCCCCCGAAGAATGTCAAGCAAGTCAGAAGTTTTCTCGGACTCGCTAGTTATTGCCGTCGATTCGTTGAGAACTTTCCCAAGATTGCAAAACCATTGACGAATCTGCTCCACAAAGGTGTTAAATTTGAGTGGACAGAAAAATGTCAATAAAGCTTTCAGACCCTAAAAGATAAGTTAACATCTGCCCCAGTGCTAGCACCCCCGGATTCCCAAAAGGATTTCGTGATATACTGTGATGCATCTCGTCAAGGATTAGGCTGTGTCCTAATGCAAGAACGCAAGGTAATTGCTTATGCCTCCCGACAATTGCGTCCTCATGAAGAAAATTATCCAGTGCATGATCTTGAACTTTCTACGGTTATTTATGCCCTAAAGCTATGGCGACATTACCTTCTCGGTAACCGTTGTGAGATATACATGGATCACCAAAGCTTGAAGTATTTATATACTCAACCAGATCTGAACCTTCGTCAACAAAGATGGCTCGAAACAATTGCCAATTATGATATGAATATCTCATACACCCCTGGCAAGGCTAATGTAATGGCCGATGCTTTGAGTCGCAAGGCTTATTGCAGCAACCATATGGTTCAGGAAACGCAACCTCTTCTCCATGAAGAGCTTCGCAAATTGAACCTCCATATTGTTCCACAAGGTTATCTCAATACACTGGTTGTTGAACCAGATTTAGAACACAGCATCAAGACTATGCAACGGTCTGACTCTGAAGTTGAAAGGATCAAGCGATACCTCGAAAAAGGAAAGCCGTCAGAATTCCATCTTGATGATGATGGGATCCTATTCTTCCAGCGCCGTCTCTTCGTACCTAAGTTCAAGGATGAGAGGGAACACGTTATGAAAGAAGCTCATGACACTCCTCTGTCAATTCATCCTGGTAGCACAAAGATGTACTGTGACATTTGTCAGAGATACTGGTGGCCTAATATGAAGCGAGACATTGCTCGTTATGTTTCTGAGTGTGACGTCTGTCGCCGCATTAAAGCAGAACATCAAAGGCCTGCTGGAACTCTGCAACCCCTTGCAATTCCTGAATGGAAATGGGACAAGGTCCAAATGGATTTCATTACTGGTTTTCCCAAATCTCAGAAGGGTCATGATGCTATTTTTGTCGTCATTGACCAATTCTCAAAGGTTGCTCACTTTCTGCCTGTTAAGGAGACAATCACTGCTAGTCAGTTAGCGGACTTGTATGTTTCCCGAATTGTGTCACTCCACGGTGTTCCCTTGGAGATCAGTTCTGATCGTGGCAGCCTCTTCACCTCCAGATTCTGGAATAGTTTCCAAGAAGCTATGGGAACTCACCTGTCCTTCAGTACCGCTTTTCACCCTCAGTCTCAGGGTCAAGTCGAATGAGTTAATCAAGTGCTCGAAGATATGCTTCGAGCTTGCGTCATCTCCTTCGGTAAGAAGTGGGAGGAATCTCTCCCGTATGCCGAATTCTCTTACAACAATAGCTATCAAGCTAGTCTGAAGATGGCACCGTTTGAAGTTCTATATGGTCGTAAGTGTCGAACCCCTCTGAATTGGTCAGAAATTGGGGAACGCTCACTCGTCGGACCGGACATTATTCAGCAAGCTGAAGAACAAGTCCGCATTGTCCGTGAACATCTGAAATCTGCTCAGTCTTGTCAGAAGAGTAACTATGACCGAAGGCACCAGTAAATGGTCTATCAGCCTGGCGAGCAAGCTTACCTCCGCGTCACTCCGTTGAAAGGCACTCATCGGTTCGGAATCAAAGGCAAGTAAGCTCCTCGCTACATTGGCCCGTTCCGCATTCTTGCCCGTCGAGGAGCAGTGGCATATCAATTGCAATTGCCGCCAAATCTTTCTCAAGTGCATGATGTCTTTCATGTGTCCCAACTCCGTCGCTGCTTCAAGGATCCTATTCGAGCTGTGGATCACGAAATGCTTTAATTGCACGAAGATCTGTCTTATCTAGAATATCCCATCCGTATTCTTGATCAAGCTGAACGCCGGACTCGTCAGAAGTCAATCAAATTTCTCAAGGTTCAGTGGTTGAATCATTCTGAAGATGAAGCCACTTGGGAATGCGAGGTTCGTCTTCGTGAAGAATACCCCGCTTTCTTTCAGTCTTCCTCTTAATTCTCGGGACGAGAATTCTTGATAGATGAGGAGAATTGTAACACCCCATGTCATTAGCCACAGTAATCACTTTTGATAATGACAAGTCAGCATGATTAACAGTGCCAAATCATCATTTGCATCATATTGCATTTCAACTCCTAACTCAAATTCAAATTAAATTAAAGTGGAAAATAAAAGTTGTTCAAACACAGAAACTAAAATTTTCAATAAGTAACAAATATTCCAGAGACTATTCTATAATTGTAACCAACATTTAATAAATTAATTAGGTAACTCAAACATCCTCTAACAGTGGCCGAAAACAATATTTAATAGCCTTTTATTTGATCTAAATTAAATATGAAATTATGTTTTGCCCAAACTAATTTTTGGTGTTAGGATATAATGCACTGTGATTTATGGACTAGGTCACGCTGTTTACAAAATTCATTTAGGGCCCAAACAATTAGCAAAACAGAAAAGAAAAGAAAACAAAAAAAGAGAAAATAGAAAAAGGCTTAAAGCTACTGTGCTCTTAGGCCTACTGCTACAGCGCGGCCCAGCCCAGCCCGCCTGTTCCCTCACCTCCTGCACTGCTCACGCTCGCCCGCTGTCGAGGACGCAGCGTGCGCGCGCGCGCCTGGCCCCCTCCCCTCTGGTCGACAACGCGCGCTGCGCTGGGTTACAAAGACCTCTCCTCGACCCCTCAGACCAACCCTAGCCACCCCGTTCGCCCCTATCCCTCGATCCCTCCTCGCCGAGCGCCACCGTGTCCATGGCTAGCCGCGTAGCCACGGCCACCGAGCCCTCCTTGCCGCTCCGCCGTGTCCAGCAGCACCGCCTGCATCGACTATGCCGACTACGAGGACGGGCCCAAGCTCTACGCCACTGCATCGCCTCCACTCCGCCCTCTCCCTCCTCGGATCGCCGCCACACGCCATTGACGATTCCGGCGACCTCGAGCTTCCCCGAGCCCTCTGCCAGTTCCCTACAGCTCCGCGGTGAGCAGCCGCATCGGAACCCCCCCTCCATATCCTTCCCCGTAGCCGTAGCTAGCTGCCGCCGTGCCCGTACTCTGTCCACCGCCGTCGCTGCCACTGCCGCGCTCCCAGAGCCGCTCGGCTCGGTCCAGCAGCGCCGGCATGCTCCTGGTGAGCTGCAGAGGCCGCCCCGCCCTTTACTTTGCTCGCTAGCCCACTGCAGCCACGCGCCCGAGCACCACCCGAGAGCCCCGCCGCCAACCATCATCACCGACGTCGTTCCGGCCACCCCCGACTCCAACCACCACCACCACGCGATGCGGCTCGCCGCGCCCATTCTAACGAGCCAAACCACAGCCCCGGGGATGCCCTGTGGGCGAATCCCGAGCCTCGCCGGCGTGCTCCGCCGCGTTGGAGCTCGCCGGAGTGTCCTCCGGCCGGCGTCCGACGTGGCGCCGCGGGCCCCGCCCTGTGCCACAGACCAGTGGGCCCCCTGGCCCCACTTTGACCCGTTGACTGGGTCAACCCTTCTGACTGGGCAGGCCCAGTCACTGACATATGGGCCCCACCCCGTTAAATGTTTTTAAAAAATTAATTAAAACTGTTAATTAAATAATTAGTTAATTAACTCACTAATTAGTCACTGACTACTCGGGCCCACCCACTAATTAACCCAATTAGTTAATTTTAACCTCTCTGTTTGTGCCCCTGTCAATGACATGTGGGTCCCACTGGACCCACCTGTCTGGTTTGACTGGTCAACCGACCAGTTGACCTGCTGACGTCACACCTAGGTCATGCTGATGTCATCATTCACTATTCTGGATAATTTGAATTTAAATAAATAATTAAATTTAGAAAATGATTAAAACTTTAGAAAATCATATAAATTAAACCGTAACTTCGATGAAAATAAATTATATATGAAAGTTGCTCAGAATTTTGAGACGAATCCGAATACGTTGTCCGTTCATCTGTTAGATGCCCCTAGCTACGTAACATGGAACTTTTAGGCCGATTTCGATAAATGAATAGTGCCCAACATTAATTAAATAAATCCGAATAAATTCCTAAATTAACTAAATCATTTAGTTAGGCAGTAGAACACCTGTGCATAGCATTTAGGTATGTCATACATATTGTTTGCATTTTTGTCGTGAATTTATTGTTTCTCTCCCCCTCCTTCTCTCTCAATAGACGCCGAGACCGATGACGTTGCAGCCAGGTACGACTACGCTCCAGACGAGCAGCCCGTTGACGACCCCTCTCTCTTGCCAGAGCAACCAGGCAAGCCCCCCCCCTTGAGCATACAGATATCGCCCATTCCATTTCTCCTGCTTGCATTAGATTTTGCTACTGTTAATGTTTGCTCCTATTCTAATGCATAGCCTGCTTTCGTAACCTGTTCATTTTTACCTTACTTGCCTATGTTAAACTGCTTAGTATAGGTTGGTAGTGAACCATCAGTGACCCCCACCACCTCACCCTTGTTGCCCCTGCTTGATCATCGACGACTCGATCATTGTGATCGTCGATCAGAGACCGACACATCACCTCACCCCCCCCATTAGTTGTATGACTCTGCATAGTTACTCTCGAGTGCCGAGGGTGATACCTCGTAATGCACTCCTAATAATGACTCTGCAGTGTAGCTGTTCGGTCATGGTCATCGAGGGTGATTCCTCCTTCTCAACTTCCGATACGACTCTGTCGTGCAACCCCTCAGTGTGAACCTCGAGGGTGATGCCTCATACGTTCACCCTGATGATTTCGTCGAGTGGAATCCACTGAGGGTGATTCCTCGGGGTTTCCTCCTTGATGTTATAACCACACGGTTACCTTAACCTTTGTTACAGGCGGGTCGACCTTGGTGGGTACCCGCTGGGGATCTATGATGTCGGGTGTGCCGGAAGGGCACTCGAGTGTGATGTTGTGGCGGAGTATCAGAGACTCTGATTGTCTCCGCGTGATACTAAATGAGCCTATTGGGTTTGGGTTTGTGATCTGAGTGGGTCGACGTGCCCTATACGCACTACCACCACGCGGGATAATGGTTTATGAGGCCCTCTGCGATGTATGTTTCTCCCGAAAGCTCATCAGACGTCACGATTCACCGTGCGGGCTGATCGCCGGGATTGGGCTGGATACTTCACTTACGAGTTCAGTGTCGCACCTGCACCCCGGCCAGCCACGCAACACGCAGGGTGCCCAGGGAGATGGCCCAAGACCTCTAGGTGCATAGGTTAGTCCGGCGTGCTGACCTCTCTGCTGAGCCTAGGTAGGGCACTACTTTGTGTTGATCTCCCGAGGCCGGACATTACCCAGCAAGTGTGTCCGGCCAGAGGTGATTGAGCGTGTTGGGTAACAGTAGTGCACCCCTGAAGGGATGAATAATCTATTGATAGCCAGTCCTACGGTAAAGGACGCTCAGTTTGTGTATCCCGATCTACTACTTGAACTGGATACTTGTTACTTAATTGAAGCTTCGGGATCGCTTTCTCACAGGGAGTCGAGGAAGGATCTCTAGGCTTTGCTTCAACATGTTTGTTTAATAAAATGCTATTCTACTCTCTTCTATTGCTGCAAGATGGTGGCTTGTGAAGATGTTTCAAGATGCTAGTCTTCGATAGGACTAGGCCTTCTCTCTATTCTGGCATTTCTGTAGCTCAGTCCACATATACAGCCTTTCCTCTTTGATAATGTTGCATATGTAGTGTAGATCCTTGCTTGTTGAGTACTTCGGATGAGTACTCACGGTTTCTTTGTTACTTCTTTTCCCCATATTCCCCTACTTGATGATACATCAGACGATGGAGCCCCGGAGCCAGATGCCACCTCAGGAGCTTACTACCAGGAGGGTCCAGACGGCACGTACTACTGGATCGAGCCAGCCGACCAGGAGTAGGATCGGAGGCTCCTAGGCAGGAGGCCTACGCCTTTCGATCTAGAGTCATTGTTTGTGCTAGCCTTCTTAAGGCAAAACTTGTCTAACTATGTCTGTACTCAAATAATATTTGTATGACTGACTTATGTATTCGGATCTTCGGATCCCTGGTCTGTAATATTGTGGATCTCCGTTAATTTGTGTTAGAGTTGTGTTGTGATATCTTCCCGTGAGTCCCTGTGCTTGATCATGCATGTTTGCGTGTATGATTAGTGCACGATTAAGCCGGGGTCGTCACATCTGGAGCCCCAAACCCCCTGCGGGTGCGACGGGGACGGGCAGCTCCAGAGTCTGCTGGGCCACGAAAGTGGCCTCCTCCTTAGGCTCTGCCGTCGAGATCTGAGGGTCCCGCTCTATCACGGGGGAGCGCGAGGCGGCCTCCTCCACCCGCGCCAGGGTCGCCGCGGCCGTGGCGGACGGAGCGGCCTCATGGGTCCCGGCTTCCTCCTTCCTCTTCTTCACCATGGGCTCTGCCCTGGTTGCCAGGAGAAGAGCATTGTGGGCATGGCGCCGGGGATGGCAAACAAAAACAAGGTAAGATACTTACTCATCGGTGGCGATGTACACCCTTTTCCTGGCCAGGACCGCGGCGCCCCTGATCTTCCTGAGCGCAGGCTTCGTCGCGCCCTGAGGATCAGCCGGGCGCACAACAGCCGGACCCGAAGCGGCGGTGATGGACGACAAGGCGTGGGCGTCGCCTTGAGGAAGCGATGCCGCCTCGTCCTTCTTCGGAGTCACTCGGCCCATCCTTCGCAAGGGGGTGCCCCCGGACCTCGTGACGACCCCGGAGGAGCGCAGGGATCCCTCGACCAAGTGCTCGGCGGCGGTGTCATCATCAGAGTGACCGCGGAGAAGCTCGGTCTACGACGGGGGAGAGGTCTCTGCCACATCATCCACCGTCGCCTCCGAGTCCTCCTCTCCCTTCCCCTCGGAGTCATCGCCGGAAGATACCATCACCGGGGAGGTGGGGAGCTTGGGTGGCACGAGCCCCAGCTCGTTGAAGACAGGCATAGCAGCGGCCACCTCCGCCCCATCGCCACGATGGTACAGCGGGAGGTAGGTCACCGGGAGGCCGCCCGGATCCTTCTCAAGCAAGGTACGCATGGCCTTGCTCAGCTCTTCGCCTGTCAAGCTCCCTGGGCATAGCCGGATGTCGTCCATCGTGCCCTTGAAATCCCACATGGGGCGCGAGTGTGCCTAGAGCGGGGCCAGGTGCTGCGTCAGGAACTCCCTAACAAGCATGGCCCCCGTCAGCGCCCCGGACTCCATGTCCTCCTGCATCTGCCTCAAGACCGGCACCACCCGGGGGTCGGTGAGCTTCTCATGAGCCCACTGGTCAAGCTTCTCCGGCATCTCGGTCGGCAGTTCCAGCCGAGCATGGAGGCCCTTGGCATCCATGTAAATCCACTTACGCCGGAAGTCCTCCACCTTCTTCCCAGCCCTCATGAGCATGTTGCCGTTGTGGACCACGATGAAGGAGACACAGCCGGAGCGCTGGGTCGGGTCGTGCATCTGGAGTAAGAAGAAGTGGTGGAGTAGCGCAACGGAGGGCATCACACCCACGAACGCCTCACAGTAGAAGGCGAAGATCGACAGGAGAAGGATGGAGTTGGGCTGGAGATGCAGAGCGTGAACCTGGTAATGGTCGAGGATGGCGATGAAGAACTTGGAGAAGGGCGGGACGAGCCCAGCGAAGACGTTGTAAAGGAAAAAGGGATAGAATGTCCCCACCAAGGTCCCCCGCTTGGTGGAGCCAGCCCGGAGTGCCGTTTCCCTCCCCTCGTTGTCATTGCTCGCCGTCAGCGGGAGCACGACGGTAAGGTGCCTTGCCTCGGTGATGGAGGACGTACCAAGGGCCGGCACGGGCGCGGAGGAAGAGTGCGCGGCCGGAGCAGCGGGCTTCACTTTCTTGGACGCCATCAGTGAAGAACTCGGGGGAGAGATTCGGAAGATCTGGAGATAATCTCGGCGGGGAGAAAGGGAATCTGGAGCAAGACGAAGAGAAGGCAATGAAGGCTCGGCGGCAGGTGCCAGTCTTTTTGTCAGCCTGGGCAGTTACTGAGGCAGTGTGGGGAAGTGGACACGCCCACGTCCCATCAAGCGCCACGTGTCGGCTTGGTCCACAGGAGATTGGGGCCCGCGGCGCTTCGCCCTTGCCCCTTGGCTTCGCCTCGAAGCCAAGTCCGAGCGCGCCTTGGGCCCGAGGGCTATTGTCGGCGTTCTGGGAACCGGGGTACCCAGACTTGCCTGCCTGCGGCCCACGGCATGGCTCCATCGACGGCCTGGTACGGCCCATCTTCAGCACCTTCAAGACAAGACCCTCGCGAGGGGCCAAGCCTCACGAGGCGGACGATGCCAAGACCTTCGGAGGGAGCGGCATCCCCAGGCTGGCTCCCGAGAAGTGTAGATTCCTATGCAGGCGCCCACCTCATGAGGTTGAGATGACCCAAGCCATGATGACCAAGGCCAGGCGGGCGCCAGCGGGCGCAGAGCAGCGGGTTTCCTCTTTGGTGCTAAGGAGGCAAGCACAGGCGCGGGGTCCTGAGGAATCACCCAAAGGTTTCCATTCCCGTGCTACAAGACCAAGACCGCCAGGATGGCAGGACGGATGTCATCACCGAGCCCACCACGGTGTCATGACCAGAAGCTTAGCAGGCGAAGATCACCTTTCATCAGGATAAGATGTACTACTTGTCCCACTTCAAAATTGGCCACAGTGGGATCCCTTCCCACCTTCGTTTGGAGGAAGAGGACCAAGGCCACTATAAATATAGCTTAGCCACCACCATAGGAGGGGATCGAATCCTTAGCTCACAACCACACAAGAACAGACCTCCTGAGGTTGTTCTTCCTCTGTACTAGTTCATCCTCAGCCCCTCGCTAGGCTAATCCACCCCAAAGCAGGAGTAGGGTCTTACACCGCAAGGTGGCCCGAACCTGGGTAAACTGCTGTGTCCCTTTCCTTTCTTGTTCATCGAGCTAGGCCGCGGGGGCGATGAACTGGTTGGCTGGAGAGGTTGAGTTCTTCGCACACGCCCCAGAGTTCAAACCTTTCTTGGGTCTGCGAAGCCCTGAATCCTACAAGTGCCACCCTCGATGAAAAATAGGAAAGTGCGCCCATTGCCTTCCTGTGGGCGAATATCGATGTATTTGCTTGGCAACCATCTGATATCCCCGGTGTTCCCAGGGAGGTAATCGAGCACCACCTTGTTGTCCGCCCACATGCCCGACCCGTCAAGTAGAAGGTCCGAAAGCAAGCTTTGGAGCGATAGCAGTTCATTGCCGAGGAGATCTAGAAACTTGAGGTAGCTGGTCTGGTCAGAGGAGTACTGCATCCAACATGGTTAGCAAATCCTGTGGTGGTGCACAAGGCTAATGGAAAATGGAGGCTTTGCATAGATTTTATGGATCTGAACAAGGCATGCCCGAAGGACACATTTCCCTTGCCGTGCATCGACCAGATTATGGATTCCACCTCCGGGTGTGACTTGCTCTCCTTTCTTGATGCATACTCTGGATACCACCAGATCTTCATGTCTAAGGAAGATGAGGAGAAGACCGTGTTCATTACCCCATGTGGCACATACTACTTCGTACGGATGCCCTTCGGGTTAAAGCGCGGCGGATCCACTTTTGCAAGAGCAGTACAGATTGGCTTTGAGTCCCAGCTGCACAGAAACGTTGAAGCATACATGGATGATATTGTGGTTAAGACCAAGGACAGATCAACCCTCATCCAGGATTTGGAAGAAACCTTTGCTAATCTGCGTAAGCTCAACTTGAAGCTGAACCCAGAGAAGTGTGTGTTCGGCGTCCCTTCCGGCAAGCTACTTGGCTTCTTTGTGTCCTACCGGGGGATAGAGGCCAACCCCGACAAGATCAAGGCTATCGAGCAGATTCAAGCACCCAAGACAGTTAAGGACGTGAGGCGTTTGACTGGATGTGTTGCCGCGCTTAGCAGGTTCATTTCCAAGTCTGCCGAGCGCGCCTTGCCGTTCTTCAAAATCTTGAAGAAGGCATGGCCCATGGAGCGGACCCCGGAGGCAGACGCTGTGTTACAAGATTTGAAGACCTATCTTTCCTCTATGCCCACTTTGGTCGCTCCCAAACCACAAGAGCCGTTGCTGCTATACTTAGCGGGAACCAATCAAGTGGTTAGTGCAACACTGGTGGCGCAGTGGGAAGTAGACGAAGTGGCAACCACCGTCATCCCCTCTAGAGAAGAAAGTGAACCCATCCCGGCAAGACCAGAGTCAGTCCAAAGCAAGGAAAGGCAGGGCAGCGGAAGCAGTTCTATGTTCACGGCAAGGAAGAAAGTGGTGCAGCGCCCAGTGTACTTCGTCAGCTCCCTGTTGTAGGGGGCTAGATCGAGGTACTCTGGTGTGCAAAAGTTGAGTTTTGGCCTCATCATGGCCTCAAGGAAACTACACCACTATTTCCAAGCCCACGAGATCATGGTGGTCACCCACTTCCCCTTGCAACGCATACTCCGAAACCCTGAGGCCACTGGCAGGATTGTGGAATGGGATTTGGAGTTGTCCAGCTTTGGTTTGAAGTTTGAAAGAACATCAACCATTCAGAGCAGAGCACTAGCAGAGTTCATTGCAGAGTGGACGCCAACCCCTGATGAAGAAGTGTTGGAGATAGTTATCCCCGGCAAGGAGGCGCCCCAAGAATGGATTATGTATTTCGATGGTGCCTTCTCCCTACAAGGTGCAGGAGCTGGCGTGCTTCTCATTACCCCCACTGGGGAGCACCTGAAGTACGTCGTTCAGATGCATTTTCCCCGGGAGGAGGCTACCAACAATACTGCAGAGTATGAAGGGCTCCTTGCCGGGCTCAGGATTGCAACAGAACTGGGAATCAAGAAGCTAATCATCTGCGGAGATTCACAACTTGTGGTGAGACAAGTGAACAAGGATTACCAAAGTCCATTGATGGAGGCATACATCAAGGAAGTGAGAAAGTTGGAGGAGTGCTTTGACGGATTGCAAACAGAGCACGTGCCACGTGCGGAAAATAGCATTGCTGATCATCTGTCAAAGTGCGCTGCGCAAAAACTCCCTGTGGAACTAGGAACTTTTGTTCTCCATCTGACTCTGCCCTCCGTATCCTCGGCAACAATGGCCAGAAAGAGGAGGAAACTGGACTCCGACAAGCTTCTCCCGGCAGAGCCTCCCGAGGCCCCCGGCAGAGAGCTTGGTGGGAAAAACTCCCCTTCGTTCGCTGAGCTGCACCCTCCCGCCATACCACCGGTCCCTGCGGTCGAGGAATGCACTCCGACGAATGAGGAGGTGCCGCTAGTCCTTGTTGTCGAGCCCCAGGCTCCAACTTGGGCACGACACATAGTCCATTTCCTCCAAACTGGAGAACTTCCCGAAGAGCAAGAAGAAGCTGAAATAGTAGCCCGGAGGGCCAGTATGTATCAGTTCGTTGACGACACGCTGTACAGAAGAAGGCCCAATGGTGTGAAATTGAAGTGCATTTGCCGGGAAGAAGGAAAGGAACTGTTGGCAGAGATACACAATGGCATGTGCGGCTCACACATTGGATCGAGGGCTCTGGATGGAAAAGCCTTCCGGCAAGGATTTTACTGGCCCACAGCCCTCGAAGATGCAGTTGAGTTGGTCACCAAATGTGAAGCCTGCCAGTTCCATTCCAAGAATATCCATCTGCTTGCCCAAGCTCTTCAGACAATCCCTTTATCATGGTTGTTTTTGGTCTGGGGGCTCGACATCTTGGGCCCCTTCCCCCGTGCTACCGGGGGATTTGAATTCTTGTTCATTGCAATCGACAAGTTTACAAAGTGGCCAGAAGTAGAGCCCGTGAGAAAGATCATTGCTCAGTCAGCTATCAAGTTCTTGAAAGGATTGGTGTGCCGCTTCAGGGTTCCTGCCCAAATCGTCACCGACAATGGCACCCAATTCACGAGCCACGCCTTCATGCAATACATTCATGCCCTCGGAAGCAAAATCTCATTCGCCTCTGTTGCTCACCCAAGGAGCAACAGGCAAGCTGAGAGGGCGAACGCTGATGTGTTGCGAGGACTCAAGACGAGAACATTTGATAAGCTGCTAAAGTGTGGCAGGTGATGGATCGACGAGCTGGTGGTGGTTCTTTGGTCCCTCAGAACGACACCAAATCGAGCTACCGGGCAGACTCCCTTCTCCCTAGTCTATGGGGGAGAAGCAGTTATCCCCACGAAACTCATTTACGGGTCACCTTGTGTGCTTGCCTACGATGAAGTGGCGCAAGAACGGCACCGGTGTGACAAAGCTGTGCTACTCGAGGAGAACCGTCTCCGGGCTGTTACTCGTGTTGCACGCTACCAGCAGGCCCTGCGTCGCTATCACAGCCGCAGGGTTCATGCCCGGAGTTTTGAGGAAGGCGACCTTGTCCTTAGGCGCGTTCAGTCTGCCAAGGGTACAAACAAGTTGACGCCAAAGTGGGAAGGCCCTTACCGGGTAGTACAAGCCACCAAACCTGGCGTAGTCCGTCTGGAGACCGGAGATGGCATTCAATTGTAAAACTCATGGAACATTGAGCATCTCCATAAGTTCTACCCTTAAGGCGCGGCTGTCGAGCCCTGCCCGGCAGCCACCTTTTTTGTACAGGCCTTGCCGATGTTGCATGTAACCCCTTCTACAAAGCCATGCGCAGACCCTGAGCAACAGAGAAATAAACGAAGCACTGCGGGCCCCCCAAAACATGCATGCATGCATAAGCATATCATGAGCATAGCATGATCATGTAGATCAGATCGCACATGGCATCGTTTTCATCTACGCTAAGTTGTAGGGTTCTTGCCGTGGACTTGGTCCCGGAGAGAAGAAATGAAGACAAGCCTACGTTGCGATCCCCGGCAAGCCAAACAGATAAGTTTTATCTCTTATCCATACGTGTTCTGTGAAGAGAAACTTGTGCATATGAAAACCTCGCCACCTTTTGAAACCTAGGTGCTCCCATCCCTTGGCTCGAACGTCGCTTCGGTCAGGATGGTTGTATTAGCCTTTGGCAGAAAAGATTTGGCGGGGGGCTGGTCCCTCCCTATAGTTTGTGCCCGGCAGGCCTAGCCCCGTGGCAACGAACTGAGGGTACCGGTAGGATATCCTGCCGGGGAAAACTTGTTTACTTTGATGTATTGAGGCATTTCACCTCTGCATGGATATGTTACATGCACAAGTACCCGGCAAGGCTTGTCTTTTTCATTAATATGCTGATTAACAAGTACAAATCTTACAGAACACAAACATGGATAAAGAAGATTACATAATTTAGACTAAAGTTTGACAAATGCCTACATATTTTAGATTGAAAAAAGATAAGTGCTCTGTAACCCCTTTCTTGTCCCTCTCCTCCTAAGCACTGCGGTGGAAGAGGAAGAGGGTAAAAGGAGTGCCTGAGCAGATGTACGACCCGATACCGTCAGGACCTGCCGGGTGCAGCGTGACAAGATCAAGAGTGGCGAGGCTGCGAAGGAGGAAGGTGGAGGGAGTAGCTCGGTGGTGCCCTGGTCACCACGCCCAGGACCAGTCAGAAGCCACAGCACGAGCACCGACGGAAAAAACCGTCGGAGCCCAGCTGGAAGACTGCTGGAGGAGGCGAAGGCACCAAGAGAGCGACCCCCTCCCCGGCAGCCAGGAGGCCGGTGATGATGGTGCCGAGGAGGGAGGGGAAGAGCGGAAAGACAAGGCAGCAGGTCGGCAATACGAGATGAAGGCGTCGGTGCCATCGTACTACGACCTGACGCCCTGCCACCCGCCTTCTCCGTCTTCCCTAGTTCTTTCTTCATCACCACCACTCCAGGAGGACGCCGACCCCTCAAGCCGTCGCCTCCCTCGGAGAAACTGCGGGAGACGATGGCGTCCGAGACGCGTAAGGAGCATCGCTGCCCACCTTGGAGGGCAGGAAGATGCCGCCATCTTCGACATTCGCCCCAACTTCACCAAAGGGGGCAGTGCTGGGATTACCAAAGGACCCGAGCGCCGCACCCCAGATTGATGCCGGAAGCCCTAGGATCTTCGGCGTCTGGGCAAGAAGCCGCAGTGACCCACGGCAAAGGCCTAGCACTCTCCGCCAGAAAGCCGACCCGAGAAAAGGAGGCAAGCACGCTCCCATAGTGGGAAAGCTTGGCACCTCCTGCGCTGCGAGTGGCTCGACTGCCACATCCCTTTCGGCCCTGGACCAGACTCACCCCCCAGGCACCTACATAAGCTTTCGGCGTCATCAACCCCAAGCTCGAGCCCGGGGGCTGGCCACGGTCTCTCCCTATCAACATTGCGAGAAGAAAGAAGGAAATGAGGAGAAAAGGTGTGTGGATGAGCACTTCCGCTTCCCCCACCCCCTCTTTTATAGTCAAGTTGGGGCTGGGAGCTGATCCCTCGACGGGTAACCGCCGTCCACCTCCACCAATCCAAGAAGGCCGGGCCCCTGCCTTGACACTCTCCCGCACCACGCACCTTCGTTACCTACCCCACTCAATGCATGCAACATACGTGGCCAAGGATAAGGGCGTGGTGGGAAGAGTGAATTGGCAGTTACTCGCCCGTGCGTTAAAGTCATTCACGGGCCATTACAAGGATGGCCCCACTACAATTGGCGTTACGTGATGTGCGGGAGAACCGGAAACTGACCTGGGCTCAGGTTAATGAAGAAGCAAAGAAGATCTCAAAGGACAAGCAACTGCTATCCTCTTGCCTATGCACTGGATAGGGCCTACCCCGACGATGCCCAGCAGTGTGTTCAGACTAGGCCCGGGGGCTCCTGTCGGAGCAACAAACCCTGGGTCTATTGCCCAGACCGTGCACAGGCCTAAAAGAACAAGGTTGCAACATCCAAAGCAATATCAAGTTGAAGAGGTAGCTCTTTGAGGAATCAAAGGGCAGATCAAGAAGACCAAGATAAGCTAAATGAGCAAGACACCACTAAGGGAAAGCCTCCCTTGCCGGGCAGGCGAGCCTGGCGAGGTTGAGGTGGCCCCAAAGGCAAGCCTCGGGACCATCCCGGCAGGCCTGCCGGGCACGACGAAGGCAAACTACCCCGCCAAGGCTCCACCGCTCCACCTCGCAGCGATGCAGGTCATCGATTGGTGCGGTGTCAAGCCCCCAGGTGACTAAGTGGCTGTTATTTGGCACATGGCAGCCACTTCCTATGGAAATCACCTCCAAATGACACCCGTCCAGAGATGTGTCAAGCAAACAGATGAGAAGGTGGCCGAATAGCCCGGCAAGGCTTGCCGGGCATGCCATGATGTGACACTAAGCGGCGCATTTAATGCGCTCTGCTCTGCCTACAGAGTTAGATATGATAGCATTGTTCGCTATCTAATTAGTACACAATGACTGATTTGCCACTGTGGTGACCCCTTGATCTATAAAAGGAGGGCCATGGTAACCATAGAAAGGATTCGGACCCCTGTACTTTCGCACGCGCGTAGCTGCTCTCGTCTCGAGGCAACCCTACCGGGCTAGAGCGCTGCGTTTCCACCACAATCCACCATCAATCCACCAGAGCAGGAGTAGGGTTTTACACCTCGCGGTGGCCCAAACCTAGTTAAAACTGCCCGTGTGATCTCTGTCATGCTGTGCTATGTTCTCCGCTCTTTGTGCAATGTGCTCATCCCCCCCCCCCCGCCGAACAACAAGGGGCTGATGGCCCCATAGGTTCCCGTGGTTTCCCATGACAAAATGGTTAGTTGAATGCCCACGGTTGGACTAATACGACCGTTTGCGATAATAACATGGTGGCTATTTGTTAAAAATTGTCGGTGCAACAAACCTTCAGGTATGTTGCCCGGACTGTACACAGGCGCAATGGTGAGGATACAATAGCGCCAGGCTCCCAAGACGAGACCAAGACAAGCCAAGGAAACAAGATGTCACTAAGAAAAGACCTTCCTTACCGGGCAGGTGAGCCCGGTCAGGTCGAGGCCTCACCAAGAACAAGTCCCAAGATTCCCCCGGCAGGCTTTTCGGGGCCACTAAGGGCGAATCTCCCCGCCAAGACTCCACCGCTCCACCGCACAGCGACGCAAGTCACTTATCAGTGTGGTGTCAAGCCCCCAAGTGATTAAGTGGCTGTCATTTGGCACGTGGCAGCCATTTGGAAGGGCGATTCCCCCTATATGACACCCATCCAGGAGCGTGGCATGCAGACAGATAGAAGATGGTTAAGCGGCGCGGCAGGCTTGCTGGGCTGCATTGATGGCGTGACACCTAGCAGTGCATTTAATGCACTTTGTCCTAACTGCCAGAGTTAGGTATGATAGCACCGTTGGCTATCTAATCAGTAGATAATGACTGTTTTTCCACTATGATGACCCCTTAGCCTATAAAACGAAGGCCATGGCAACCTAAAGAACGATTCAAACCCTTGTACACTCATACGCGCGTAGCTGCTCTCCTCGAGGCGACCTTGCCGGGCTTGAGATCTGCGTGACCACCGCGGTCTTCCCTTCAATCCACCAAAGCAGGAGTAGGGTTTTACGCTTCTCAGCGGCCTGAACCTGGGTAAAAACCACCAGCGTCACCTCTGTCGTGCTGTTCCATGGCTTTCGCTCTTTGTGCAACATGATGTCCCCCCTCCCGAACCACAAGGGCTGATGGCCCCATAGGTGATCATGTTCCACCATGACATCTTTGGCGCACCAGGTAGGGGGAGGCATTTGCATGAACCCAAGGTTGTGAACAGCGCATCAATCTTCGTCATCATCTTGTTCATCATTGGCTTCATCATCCATGGCGCCGAAGAAAAAGTCCGGCGCAACAGCTCACCCTTCCACCTCGAAGTCTCCCTCGCATGCAGCCACTGATACTTTGGGTGTTGCGGCGGTGTTGGGGGACGCAGACGCCATGGGGGACATGACCGGCGCAGGCGGCGCTGCCATCGTTCCCCCCCGCGGCCGAAGCAGGAGCAGAAGACGCCGGGGGAGGGCGGCATCAGTAGCATCGCGACGGCCATGTTCCACAAGGCACAGGTGGGGAGAATGTCCAGTCTCCACCTCCCCACCATGCTGGAGGGCGCAGCCGCAGCGACAATGGCCGCTCTGGTGCGCAGTCGTGACCCCCTAGCTATCCCTGTTACAGGCGCAGCAACAGGGCGCGCGCCATCCCCAGGGCAGGGTAACCAAGACGAAGCACCAAACAGGGCTGTCAACCCCCAGGCGCACCCTTCTCGCCACCGTGGCATCCCGGCGGCTGGCTCGCGGTGACGAGAACACGGCACCGCCACAACTGGTACCGTCAGGAGCCGTGCGACATCATGGTCTACGTCGTCATCTATGCCAAGCACCGCTTCGAAAGCCATGGTGCGAGCCCAACTCCTGCTGAGGTTCCCGCCAGCGGCTGATCAAATGGATGAGTGAAGAGCCACCATTCAGAGTTTGATCAGTTTTGCTGAAGCGGGAAAATCACAGCAGGCAGGCCCGCCACGGCGCCCACAAGCAACGACCATGGTCCGAGCTACTAACAGTGTCGAGGGGGCCACTTCAACGGTGCAACACCCTCCACGACAGTCAATGCGGAGGCTGCAGCCCGAACCGCGTCACCAAGAGCCCGACGAAGCATCAATGGCTTCATCTGATCCTCGGGCCCGACGAGATCAGCGGTAGGTCCTGGAAGATCAGTGAAGGGAAGACGCGCGCGTCACCATAGAACGACGCCACGAAACCCGCCGCTAATCTGACAGGCACAATGGCCCAGACGTCAATGAACCCACGCCCAGTGACGGCGGCTACTTGCCTTTCGAGGTTGGGTGCCCTGCCTTCACTCGCGAGCTGCGGCAAGTCCGTTGGCCATCTGCCCGTGTTTTCAAACCAGAGATACCAGAAAAGTATGATGCATGGTTGAACCCGGCAGAGTTCTTGAGCATCTACACCATCGCTGTTCAAGCCGCCGGAGGAAGAGATGAGAAGGTGTTCGCCAACTACTTCCCTTTGGCACTCAAGCCAAACATGAGGTCATGGCTGATGCACTTGCCGGAGAATTCCATCTCGACCTGGGCTGACCTATGCAATGACTTTGTTGGTACCTTCACGGGCGGCCATCAAGAACCAGGACGGCCCCGTGAACATAGGACGTGGGCGGCCCACGGATCATGGCATAAATCTCCCCCACGACGTCTTGCACGACGCGCGGGGAAAACCGGAAAATGACTCGAGCACAGGTTAATAAAGAAGCAAGGAAAATATCAAGAAGAGAGGAACCACAAACACCCAGCCTGTGTACCTGATAGGGCCTAGCCCAACGGTGCTCGGCAAAACGTTTGGGCCAGGCCCGGGGGCTCCTGTCGGTGCAACAAACCTTCATGTATGTTGCCCGGACTGTACACAGGCGCAATGGCGAGGATACAACAGTGCCAAGCTCCCAAGACGAGACTAAGACAAGCCAAGGAAACAAGATGTCACTAAGAAAAAACCTCCCTTACCAGGCAGGCGAGCCCAGTCAGGTCAAGGCCTCACCAAGAACAAGTCCCAAGATTCCCCCGGCAGGCTTGCCGGGGCCGCTAAGGGCGAATCTCCCCGCCAAGACTCCATCGCTCCACCGCACAGCGACACAAGTCACTTATCAGTGTGGTGTCGAGCCCACAAGTGATTAAGTGGCTGTCATTTGGCACGTGGCAGCCATTCGGAAGGGAGATTCCCCCTATATGACACCCGTCCAGGGGCGTGTCATGCAGACAGATAGAAGATGGTTAAGCGGCGTGGCAGGCTTGCCGGGCTGCATCCACGGCGTGACACCTAGCAGTGCATTTAATGCACTTTGTCCTAACTGCCAGAGTTAGGTATGATAGCACTGTTGGCTATCTAATCAGTAGATAATGATTGTTTTGCCACTGTGGTGACCCCTTAGCCTATAAAAGGAGGGCCATGGCAACCCAAAGAAGGATTCGGACCCTTGTACACTCATACACGCGTAGCTGCTCTCCCCAAGGCGACCTTGCCGGGCTTGAGCGCTGCGTGACCACCGCGGACTTCCCTTCAATCCACCAAAGCTGGAGTAGGGTTTTACGCTTCTCAGCGGCCCGAACCTGGGTAAAAACCACCAGCGTCCCCTCTGCCGTGCTGTTCCATGGCTTCCGCTCTTTCTGCAACGTGATCTCCGCCCTACCGAACCACAAGGGGCTGATGGCCCCATAGGTGATTGTGTTCCACCATGACAAAAATGCCTAGGAATATCAATGTATAAAAAGGCGAAATGAACCCTGAATAATTTCATATGTTTAGCACAGTTGCATGTTGCCTCTGTAAAATAAATCAAGGCGAGAAGATACAGCGTATGTCATTTCGCACACAGATCATGTGACCATGTTCCCTCTCGGAACCATGAGGCTTCTTGATAGAAGCTCCGGTTTGTATGAAAGAAAATATAGGTCAAAGCCGAGTTGAAAAGGGCAGCAATATCTAACCCCAGCTTACAGAAGGTATAAAAGCACGATGATTGATTGTTCATCAGGTTTACACAAAATACAGATTGAACAGGATAATAACGACTAACTCAACCAAAGTTTTCGGCAGTCACAATCAAATGGATCTGTCTGATCCATAAAAATCAAGATCCTGGACTAGAAAATCTACTGATACATGAAGACAAGTTTTTGTAAATAGAAGCCGAGCATGTTCAGAAGCCCTTTTGTCCACCTGAAACTTCTTTTTATGTTGTTCAACATGTCCATCCGTGAGAAAGTTTTTGTTAAAAACTTAATCCTCATGGAAAATAGTACCATCGCATTCAATAGGAAGAATGTGACAAAGCTAGTGTTTGCATGGTTGGATGCATATCCTTCCATCGTTATTGTCCTCAAACGAATGTCATGAGAACTGAGAAAATCCCAGTGCTTCTTATGCCACCGATTGGTTATACCTTTTTGTCCATGTCCTTTAGCCTAAATAGACATGAAGACTGAAAACAGTTAATGTCTAAAAAAATAGTACAGCTGAACGGTTAGTTCTAGTAAAGTATATCAATGTGCTTGATATCATCACCTCTATATACAAATTCTCCAGACATGGAAAGCATCACAGCAAGCCGATAATCATGTTCAGATCAAAACACCACGTACTGATATGTAAGGTCTTGACAGAATCCAGCACCATTGATAGGGTACCCATGGACAAACTCTTCATTGAGCATAGACCATAATATTAGTACCAAAAGCGTACTCCAAGATTATATAAAACTTATGCACATAAATGAAAATGCAGCTTATGATTACAAAAGTGTTGATGATATAAAACTTACACACACAAATGGAAAATGCAGCTTATGAATACAAAAGTGTTGATGATAATATATAGTACCTGAATAAGTGTGGAGCCAACCACCATCTTGTAACCTTCAAATGGATCAGGAATTACACCCAAGGTCTCCAGTTTAGGCGCAGAGACCACAGTTATTTGCGAAGGTGCATAACGATAATCAAGGAGCAGCCTTTGGAGTGAAGGGGCGTCTTTGATGATGAGCTCCTCTCCTTTAAAGCAAATTCCAATGCTTAGAAGGTGAGGCGACTTTATTTGGAGACAACGGATATGAATTTCTTTTCCAAAAACAAGCAGCAAGCGCTCCAGGGCAAGGCAGCAGGAGTGGATGATGCTGTGTAGTGAGGCCTCTGACAGATCGACCACCACAAGCGTGAGTTTTTTTAGCAGTGGGAGTCGAAGCATTTGTACCAGATTCTCTGGTAGATGACACCGGGCCAGGGTGGTGGTGTGGAGAGAGGAGGAAAACCATGAGATGGACATTGGTGGTGAGGGTACAACTACAACGCTTGGTGCACAGCTATTTGCATAGTAATGCAAGAACTCAAGATGCTGGAGTTTTTTGAATTGACGGGATGTCAGCCAGGCGTCCACCGTGCAGGGTATGTGCAGCAGGCAGCATGTCGGGATGCATAGGCATTGAACAGAGCCCTGGTGGGAGGATATGATGGCTCCGTGGAGTTCAAAATCATGAACGACAGATAGCCAGTGACAGTTGAGATTAAGAGGTGCGGCGCGCCATAGAGTGCGCCAGCGAGATGCGAGGACCTGTGTGCGGCAACCATCCTTGGTGGGGAGAAGGAAGATGATCTCCCCAAGGATGGCGTCTAGGAGATCCCTGATGTGGTCCGCCCGATATTCTACGGGTTCCTCAGATCCAGGGGGTGTGGCCGCTTCTGCCCGCGCTGTCGGGTGCAGGATCTACAGCCGGCGGTGCCGCTGGCCGGAGCCTCATCTGTGTACATAGCAATCTGGAAAAAAAGGCAGAAACATACATGTAGGACATTCAAAATCAATTCTCAAGATCTAGCAGAAAAAAAGGATACAAACATATATGTAGGACATTCAAAATCAATTCTCAAGATCTGGCTACGAATTATTAGCACGCATGCTAACCCTAGTTAGATTATGAGCATAAAAATCATTTGTACAGAACAAAAAATTAATCACTAACCATAGATACCATTCAAACAATCAATACACTACACGGATCTAACGAATCTTACTCGGATTTCATGGACTGGGTGAACATAACCAAGGGTTTCTGTTTCCAACAAAAGGGGCCAGGAGGGGGGGGGGCTAACCGGTTTTCCGTTGGAGTCAGAGTCGCTGCTGGAGTAGCTGTGGACCTCCGGCTCTAGCTGGGAAGGCACGATGATGGCGATGAAGTCAGGGCCGCGCTGCTGCCCACGCGAGACCTCGTCGGTGGTGACAGCAACCTCTGCGCCTAGATTCATGTGTTGCGCGGGTGCTTCACCAGCCCCGGCATCGCTACTCCCACCGATGGTGCGCTTCGGCAAAATCCTAATACACTCCATGCGGTGGTGACAACTGTGGACGGGTTGTGCAGCCGCCTATTATGACCAGTGGATCGGGCACGCCATTAATATGCAGCGGTGGGAGCGAGGTGGGCGGCGGTCAAAGGGCTAGCTCGCCTCCCCGTGAGCCTGTGCAACGGACTATTGGCATACCTACCGTCATTTCACACAGCTACTAGCACACCCCATGGTGAGTGCGTAGCGAACACGCGCATGCCTCGGCCTCCCGGTCTGTCTGCTAGCATGCGCCTCGTCAACTCACGCATGCTTGTACGGCACACGGGACGCGTGCACGACACGTATTATATTGATTTTCCCTTTTTGATGATTAATTATGCCGCTTTATTGCTTAACCGAAGCACGACATGTACATTGTTGGTCTAACCCACATGATACGAATAAAGAGTCCGTTTGCAATATTGGTTGCTAATTATTTTTAATTTCCTGTATCTAAGAAGATTATATCAAAACTTGTCTCAAATTTGAAAAAAATAATATCACAGTCTATTGGTGTCCATTTGACACCACGATAAGTTTCATGAATTTCAACTTAGTTTTTGATTTACTGGATTTTAAATCAAGATTCTCGATGTTAGAAATTTCTTCTATGGGGTACTAAACATGCACCCAGGGACACGTACACATATGATTTTGCAATCCATTTTCATGCACTATCACGGGTCTCATGTAGATCAAATTTGATTTTTGGACATTTAAATCCCTGGGAAATCAATCAATGTATAAAAAACGGACAAATGTTATCTATTTTTTTCAATTTTCAACACTAAACTCCTTTGTCGCATGTTCGCTGCAGAAAAAGTTTGACATACATCTTTGGGCCACATGCACGCGGTGGTCCTAGAACACTCACTCGCGTGGGCCCGCGAGGTCCCCGTCCAGCACTATGACATGCGATGAGAGAGGTTAATTTGACCAACAAGGATGGTCATATTTTGTTTTTGTTACGTACGGTAGGAGTATATATATAGTACGCGTTGAAGAGGGTGGTCGGTGGCAATACTACTCATCATATAGGACAGTCACTCGCGTGCAATGCTTCCATCCATGGGCCCGCGAGGTTGTCCTCCATCACTTTGACCCAACAAGGAGGTTTCTTTTTGGGTTGTGTTGCGGTAGGAGTATATAGTACGCGTTGAAGAGGGTGGCCGGGGGCAATACTAAGCATCATATAGGACAGTCACTCGCGTGCGATGCTTCCATCCGTGGGCCCGCGAGGTTGTCCTCCATCAGTTTGACCCAACAAGGAGGTTTATTTTTGGGTTGTGGTATGGTAGGAATATATAGTACGCGTCGAAGAGGGGAGGAGGGGGCCGGGGCAACGCATACTACACACATGTCCTGAACGATCTCGCTCCGTGTGGGGACTTTTCGGTTTCTGAGGTAGGTGCCACAAAGAACTTGTGCATATTGGGTATTAAAAACATCACCAACACATTGGGCCATGTGCAGACGATGGTTGTCACTCATTCGCCTGTGACTCTTCCCTCCATGGGCCCACGAGGTCGTCGTCCATCTAATATATGACACAACGAGAAAGGTAATTTGATGAACAAGGAGGATTATTTTTGGGTTGTGTTACGGTACGTAGGAGTATATATTACGCGTCGAAGATGGGAGGGGGGCAACATATATATACTACGTGTCATGAACCTTGGTTCGTGTGGGGGACTTAAAGGTTTTCGAGGCAAGTGCCACATCAAAGTTCTGCATATATATTAGGTATTCAAACATCACAACCACACATCTCCATACATGTGTTTGGCCCACAAGCAAGCGATGGTGGTTGTCCTCTAGCACTCACACACGTGGTTATCGGCGAGATGCTTCGTCCATCTCTGTGTGCCCGCTTGGTCAATCACTTCGACTGACAGCGATAGAGGTTAATTTGACTTATAACTAGGAGGGGATTAAATTTTGGTTCGTCTTATACGGTACGGTACATGCAACTATACTTCGAGCGCATGTGTATGCACGAATCCCTCCCACCGGGTCAAAGTGGGGGGTGGGGGCGAGCACGTGACACGTCATGAACTAGATCTATGTGGGGACTGTGCGATTTTTGACGCATGCATGCGCCACATCAAAATGTTGTGGTTTTGGTATTCAAACATATATGCATGCATCACGCATGTCCATACATATGTTTGGGGCACATACATGAAATGGTTGTCCTTGGACACTCTCCCTCGCTTGGTTATCATCGATGACCTATATATTTGTGGGCCCGCGTGGACGTCCATCACTTCGACCAACAACGCGAGAGAGGTTACCAGGGTGGATTCTTCTTCTCTTGGTTTGCGCTACCGTGTAGTCGTACGTCGATCATGGTTAGATTCGAGACCTAAGTTCGAGGGCTCGCGTACACTTGAATCCCTATATATATATATATATATATATATATATATATATATATATATATATATATATATATATATATAGTATACGCATCGTGAACATCGCTCCGTGTGGAGACTTTCCAGTTCCAAAAGCACGCTGCCACATCAAAGTTGTGGATTGGGTATATTCAAACACTACATGACACTTCATACATATGTTTGGGACACATGCATGCAGTGGTTGTCTTCAGGCACTCCCTCGCATGGTTTATCGGCGACAAGCTAGCCTATTTTGTGGGGCCGCGTGTGGACGTCCATGCATGACATTGACCCAACAACAAGAGAGGTTATACGACCAAGGTGGTGATTCTTCTTGGTCAGTCTTACAATACGCCTTGGTGAGATGCCCCCTCCCACCGACTCAAAGTGTGTGTGTGGGGGGGGGGGCACAGTACTACTTCGTACTAGATGAACCTCCATGGGGTCGGGGATGTCCGGTTAATTTGCGATGCACATGTGCCACATCAAATTTGTGATTTGGTTATTTAAATATCACACCACATCATTTTCACACACACACATACACACGCACACACACACACACACATATCGGGCCACCCTTAGGTGTGGTTCGTATGTGGTCTCACCCATCTAACGCCAGAAGAACACATCTATGGGCCCGCACACGGTCCACATTTGATCGGAAGCAGGGGGGTTGACCATGACGTACTCCTTTCGGTTTTGTGTTACGGTAGGGTGAGATGTCAGACCTAGATACTTGGGAGCATGTGTTCATAGCTAGGATTCCCCTCCCGGCAACACGAAGTGTGTGTGTGTGTGTGTTTGGGGGGGGAGGGGCTAGCAATAATAACATGTGCTTTGTGCGACAGGTGCCACATCAATGTTTTGCATTGGGTATTTGAACATCAAACCACCGTTTTCATACATATATTTGGTCCACATGCAAGTATGTTCGTGTTCTGACACTTTCCCGTGTTTTTTCGCCAAATTTATAAACATCAGACGAGTCGGACGCAACAATCGTCTATGATCGGGTAAGAAACAGACACGGTTCCCTAGGACTACCCGTGTGCCGTGCCCCTGCCCCTGTCACCCACATGGTCACAGTATATTGGGCTCCACGAGACTTCCCCGCCCCTCTAAAAAATATCTACTCCCTCGCAATCTCGAAAATATCTACCCGCCTAGATGGTTTTTCTGTTTAATAGCACACGATTAGTATGTGTGGACCGTGTGTGATGTCTGTTACTCCCACTCTGCTTCAATCAGTAGATCCAAATTTTCAGTAGCCCCGGCATTTTATTCCCGCCTGCATCCCTCGCAATCTCAAAAATATCTGCTCGGCCAGAGTATTTTTCTGTTTGATAGCACACGATTATTGTGTTTTAACTGTGTGTGATGTTCGTTATGCCCACCCCGCTCTACTTCAATCCCTTGATCCAAATTTTTGGTAGCCCCGCCATTTTACACCCGCCTAGTAAAATTTTCAGTACCCACGGCATTTCCTCAAACACCACCTTGGACCCACTCCACACACACACACACCAAATCCTCCGCCCACCCCAAATCCCCCGCTCACACACATACACACCACCCCTCCCTCGCTCCAAACCTAGCTAGGTCGCCGCTGCCGCCACCACGCCGCCTCCATCGTCAACCTCTGCCGGTCCGCCCGTGCAGTTTACCCACTGATATACATACCCTCGCCGCCCTGAGTTTCTTAGATGACGCCTGCGAAACGCCCCCTTTCCCAGAGATCCCCATCCCCACCCCCTCCGCCGCTCCAGAGCATCGCAGCCTAAGGCCGGCTACGCTTCTCGGGGAGCTCGGGGAGTGAATGTCCCAAAAGAGCTTTACCGCGGCCTCTTCGCCCGATGTCGGCGAGGTGGCCGCCGAGGAAGCTAACAATGATGACTGGACCTGCATTGAGCCTTTCAATCAGCGGGCTAGAGTATTCTGGCATGTCACGGACGCCGGCTATGACATCGAGTTCGTCGACAATGATGGCTTGACATGGGCTATGTCACAGGTTAAGTTGCCCACCCCCAACCCTTCGGGTTCAACAGCCGTCGATATCATCGATGGCCCTGCCGCTGATCTCCTGTGGCTCGTTATGAACAATTTGCCATCCTTCATCGCCATGGAGCCCCTTTTGTCATTTCTAAAGGACAGGCTCTGCGACACTGGCTTGGGATCCTCAGCTGGCAAGTCAGACCTCATCGACGACGACCACGAGGAGGACCAATCTGTGACAAGTGAGGAAACCCATGATTTGTTTTCTCGAACCCCTTTTGTAGTGAGAACCTGTCCAATATTTATTGCTGTATTTGGTTGTTTGCATTACGCCTTGTTTATTTCTATGGTTTATGGTTGTTCGGTTGTTTGTAATTAGCATATGTCCAGTTTCAATTGCCATCTTTGGTTGTTCATAGTATGCCTTGTTTATTTCAGCTATTCACAGTGTGATGTTCTATATGTGCTAGTATGAACTATGCAGTTCAATTTCATCAATACCAATTTTAACAATAGCTCTATGAATGACTATATTTGGTTGTTGTTAAGCACGTTGTAATCCCTCCGAAGCTTTTTAGTTCACATATAAGATTTGTCTAAAGTCAAGCCTTGTAAAGTTTGACCAACTTTATAGAAAAAAATACCAACATTCACAATATGAAATCAATATCAGTAGATGTGTCATGACTTAAATTTTCATATTGTATAACTTTAGCATGGTAGATGTTGATATTTTTTCATATAAATAAGGTCAAACTTTATGAAGTTTGAATTTAGACAATTCTTATATGCAGAGTAAAAGGACCAGAGGGAGTATTAACACGCCTTTCCATTTGATTTAACCGCGGGCACGGCTCTCGAAAGTTTAAACCCTGCAGGGGTGTCCCAACTTAGCCCATGACAAGCTCTCATGATCAACGGAGGAAATCCTCCTCCCGGAACAACCCAATCAAGCTCGGAATCTCGGTTCACAAGACATTTCGACAATGGTAAAACAAAACCAGCAAGACCTTCTGACGTGCCGACACCCTGATAGTAGCCGTGCGTATCTTGTTTCAGGCCACGACGGATGAGCTACGAGTACAGGTGCCAAAATAACATAAGTTGCCCTGGGGCGGCCCCGCACAGTGCTCTAGTTTGGACCAACACTCATGAGGAGCACTGGCCACTACTAGGAAAAACCATACCAGTAGCGTAGGTTTTTTGCATACCAGTAGCGCGTGCACCCGCGCTACTGCTAAGGCGCTACAGCTAACTTTTAGCTGTAGCGCATTTTTTACCCCACGCTACAGCTAAAAAAGTTATTAGTAGCGTGTTCCACCTGTGCTACTGCTATTACATACACGCGCTACCAGTAATGAAATAGTAGTAGCGTGGGTAAACTACCAACGCTACTAGTATACTATATACTAGTAGCGCCCAGTTTCCTCCCCACGCTACTAGTAACTTATTAGGAATTAAAAACAATAAAATGAACCAATTCCATTTTATCACACAATTGTCGTATCTACCATCACACAATTTCTCATTGTAGCTAGCGGCAACTCATGTATAATTCCTATCACATAGTGTTGTGTGCCTAGTCAATGTGTGAAGCCTGCCCGGCCTGATCACGTGGCCTGCAGCTGCGACGAAACACACCGGGCAGCCTCGCGAGCCACGCCTGACCGATGCCGGCCGCCGCCTTGAGTTGCGACACCGTCACGTCCCTCGCCCTGACCCTCAGCTCCAGCAGGCCTCGATCGATGTCGTCCTCGTGCCTCACCACCAGCGGACGAAGGAATCCATCGGCAGCCACGACACCATCCAGTTCACGAACATCTTGATGATCGTCAGCGTCGCCACCTCAAGCCTGCAGCATTACCAACAGAGATTCAGAAACTTCAGATTCTTCAGAACAATGACACGGAAAAAAATGCGGTACATGTCGATGCCAATGTGCTACAATTTTTTTCCGAGATTCTTATTTAAGCCATAATGCACAACTGAACTACACACTGAAGTAGCACATAGCTACTTCCATGACAAAAGATAACGCAAAAGATTAGAAGCAATTCTGTTGTGTTGGAAGCCCTAAAAAGAAACAACACCTACGAAGCACATAAGGAGTTAGTGGCATAATTCTTTCGGTAATTTTCTATCTATCCATTTTTCTAAGTAGTCACTTCAATACCTTGATATCTTTCATGTTTTCAAAGATAACAAAGTCCATGAATCTACTGTTGGTAGAGCATAGTGACTATACAAACTGAAGCTAGAACATATATACCTGCCAGTTCACAGACTTGAGAAATGAGTTCTGAAGTTAATGGGCTTTTCCTCTTTCCTGAAGAAATCATTTGGTCTGCTCTTTTTTGGTACTACCTAGAAGAATTCGTAATACATTAAATCATTCATCATGTAGTATTTTCTAGTCGAAGGAGAAATTCTGAATACAACCTTTGATAGCAAGAGAACTAGCTAAAGTAGAAACCAAAGGACGACATACCTTCCTTCAAACAGGTTATGTTAGATGATCCGCTTGTGTGGTTCTTGTTGAGAGTAGTGAGCAGTTGTCTTCTTGTTATTGAAACCAGAAAAAGTATTGAACCTGCAGCAAGGTTGCACGAAATAGTTTAAAACATTCAAATGAAGCCTCACTTCACTTGCAGTTCAAAGAAATATGAATCTAAGCTGGCCAGGAAAAGCACATAGATCCTTGTTCCAATTATTCAACATAAGCTTCCGGCAGTGGACGCCTCTTATATACAGTCAAACAAATGCAGGCATAACTAGAACACCAAGCTGACAGTGGTGACCAAACTAGTCATCAGCCGGCAAGGGCATCATCAAGACCCCATCAGGTTAAGCAAGGATCCCCCTACTACTTCAGCGAATGGAACCTTACCCAAATGGGCCCCAGGAACAAAAAGGTGAATTTAGAACAATGTTGATGTATAATCAAGAAGAATTAATATGGTCACTAATGTAGTCACTTTACACAAAATGGACGACAGCAGAACTGTGCAAAACCCGGACGACAAACTATAATATAGGAGATGCAAATTTAAGTGCAATAGATTTAGTGTTTAGTTTAACAAGCACAATAAATGAATAACATTCTTATTTTAAAGAGAAGAAAGAACTAGTTATGTTATACACACTCAGTGAAGCTAAAGATCAGAGGATTGACCACCAAAATTCAGTCACACACCCACAAATCCACCCACGCCTCCATCACTCATCCAGCAATCCCACATGCCATTATAGTTATTAATTGGATAAATCCCATGAGTACGAAAGCAGTGAAACTAAATTTAGGGTCGCATAGCTGGGCATTCTCACACCTATGTATATATGCAGATAAAAAGCTCTAATAATAAACCCAAGAACCAATATATGCAGCTAGTACATTCTCCCACATTTGTCTGCTAAGAACAATAGCTGGAACAAAGGGAATCGCTCAATACTTAGGTAGCAGCTTCAAAGCAATATGAGATGAATTAACTGGCACATGGACACAATAGACGATACACATATATAGCATAGCATGATCCATATATATTTTACACAATGCATATAGATCAATAAAGCATAGATGGGGGCAAAGAACAACATGGAGTACCATACTCCAAATACGAAGCGAACAGAGAGAGATGTGGATGGCACCTTGTCCATGGCTGCAGCACTAGGGCCAGAGTACCTTGTCCATGGTGTCCTCAACGGGAACTAGCGTTGCAAGTGTGCTGATCTCCAAAGGATGCAAATACTGATTGTAGAAGCCGTGGAGCCATCGCCTACAAAAGAAATGAATAAATTGATAAGAACATGCTCCCTATATGCAGAAAGTGGTAAACCTATTAAGTTAAGAGGAAGAGGGTGGGGAGAGGGGGTCTGGGCAGAGGTTTCCTAGCCATATTAAATCCGCTAACCAATTGGCTATAATTAATAGAAACAATATACAGATTTTGAATGTTCTGGATGACATTGGCCTTAGAAAACAAACTGAATGAGGAATTTAGCTATCGTGCAACCGGAGATAACCTATTCAACCTGAGATCTCATACTCCTAGAAATTGCTCACACTTAACCTACAACTAGAATGGTAGGACCTATGTTCACTGACAGTTCAAACTCCACGTGACTTGTGTTTGCAATCGAAAGTTTCCGTTCCAGTTGTAATATTTGCTCAAAGAAATATCCAACACTGAAACTCTGTCAGTTTCATTTCCAAAATGTCGGAGTAATTATCATGAACCAAGGGGTATCGAGGAGAAGAAACGCCAGAAACTTGTAAAGGGCAGCAAAGATCAGCGGGTGGAGGTAACCTCGAAGGCCCTGCTTCCACTCCCAAGTGAGGTGGCCGTACCTGCAAAAGCAGCAGCCAAAATCATCCAACGCGGCAACAATCTAGCATCAAAACTTCAAGATGAGTGAGAGGACAGGGCGTCCCATAGCAGAACGGCACTGTCTCGCGGTGCTGAATGGGGACAGGGTCGTCCAATCCCGATCCTGCTGGACTAGCTAGCACCCGCGGAATGGGGCATGAGCCGGGAGAGAGCAGTGGCGAGCTTACCCGAAGGCGACACGGTGGGCGACCTCGCGGCACTGCCAGTGCTCATTGGGGTTGAAGTAGGTGCACTCCAGCAGCGCGTTCGCCGCGCGGAACGCCAGCGCGTGCGCTAGCACCCGACGCTCGGGCCACCGCCGGATCCGCGGCGCCTTCATCAAAGGCTGCGGCGGCGTGTCTCCTCCTCCCTCCTCTTCTGGCCCTCCTCGCCTCACTCCAGTCCCTCCACCTCCCCATGCTGGCGTCCACGACGACTCCCTCGACACCCGGGCCTCCGACGCTGTCCAGGGCGCCATACATAACCGTATCGCTGGGATACCGGAGCGGGCCGCCGAGAACCTCCACACGGCGTGCTTCGCCGTGCCGGCGCATGTGGCCAACGTGCTCAAGGGGGAGCCCTACTTGATCGCATGCATGATTGGGTTTGGTCGGACACTGGGATGGCAACGATCGAAGAGGAGGAGAGGAGAGGAGAGGAGGTGGAGGGGATCTCGATCTAGATCTGGGATGGTTCCCGACCCCGCGCGCGGCGCGGGGGGAGGGGGGGTGGGGGTGGGGGTCCCAGGGGGGGTTTGACACGCTTAGCGGTAGCGTGGTTGTCCCACCCGCGTTATAGCTATGTACTTACTAGTAGCATCGGTTTTACATCCCACGCTGCTAATATTTTTTGATCTGGTGGTGTGGTGTGACACACTTACCAGTAGCGTGCCCAAAAGAAACCAACGCTGCTGCTAAACCATACCAGTAGCGCTCTTTGTACCCAGCGCTACTCGTAATTACCAGTAGCATGGGGACACAAACAAACGCTACTGGTAAACTTCTATGTATAAGCATTTTCCTAGTAGTGGGCCCGGGTTGCTGATTAGAATCCTCGGGTTAATTACTCCCTATGCAAATTTTAGTTGTTATTAGGCAAATGGTAAAACCAAAGTTGGACCTTGCTGGAAGAGTTTTATTCAAAGCGAACTGTCAAGGGGGGCCCCTAAACCCCGACCGTGTTAGGAACGCAAAAATTTAAGGAACATAACACCGGTATGACGGAAAATAAGGCGGCAACAGTGGAACAAAACACCAAGCAAAAGGCCAAGCCTTCCACCCTTTACCAAGTACATAGATGCATTAATTAAATAAGAGATATTGTGATATCCCAAGATATCCATGTCCCAACATGGAACAACCTGCACTACACCTGCAACTAGCAACGCTATAAGAGGGGCTGAGCAAAAGCGGTAACATAGCCAAACAACGGTTTGCTAGGAAGGTGGGTTAGAGGCTTGACATGGCAACATGGGAGGCTATTTGAACAAGTGGAAGGTAGTGCAACATAGTGATAGAATGAACAACTAGCAAGCAAAGATAGAAGTGATATCGGGGGTAATGATCATCTTGCCTGGATTGTCCTCAGTGGTACCGGTAACTTGCTCCTTGTGAACGTACTCGACAGGGTCGTCGGTCACGAACTCGTCTCCCAAAACTACCGAAAAGAAAGCACAAGCATACAATAAACAAACAAGGCATGGCAAGAACATATACTTCATGCAACTCTAACATGAATGCATATGAAGAACGTTATGCACGGGGCTACGGTTCTACCGGAACGAGGGATGCGTCAACGGGAAGGAAATGGTGAAGATAAAAATGGATATGGGCAGAATCTTGGTAAACCAAGCATGCCACTGGAAAGATTGGATGATTTCGGTTGAAATCGATATAAAGATCAACGGGAACGGATGCACGGTTTGCAAATGACAAGCGAAACAAAATGCAATGCAATCTGTTGAAAACAGCAACATGACAACTTGGATGCAAAGTTTAAATATGCTACAGCACAGCAACATGAAAATGAATGGCATGGCATTGAAGTACATGTCAAGCACTACAAATCATGATTACTGATCTACTGCTAAAACTCACTAGAACATGTTTAAAACAGCATGGCAAAAATGCAAATGATAAAAGTTTTACAGACCTAGCAGAAATTCACTGAACATGGCAAAACAGATTCAGATAGCAATATTTAGGTCTAGTAAACTATATGCTACAGGAACATATTATAGCAAATAGGAGCATGGATGGATAGGGTATAACAAGGTATTCAAAACATGATCACTGAACAACTCCATAATATGCATGGATTTAATGGTAGCATCAAGCAAACATGGCAACATGATGTAGCAATTTCAGACGCAGAAATAAGCATGACATGGCAAAACAGATTCATGTTGTCATGTTTGCAAACTTGTGGCACTCATCACATTGCACTTTATGGCATAGAATAAATTCTAGCATGAAGTAGACATGAAAAAAAAGCTATACATGTGCCAAACTATCACATAGCATGTTTGAATTTAATCACACAAAAATGACAAAACAACAACATGATATAAAATGGCATGTGTGCAAACTTGCTCAAATGATGAAAATGGATGCCACCAATGGATTGATTGGATTTTTCTAGCCCATAAACATATATAATATGTTGGGATCCCTATAGAAAAATCACCAAAATTACTCAAATATGCAAGCTACCTAAAATGGCTATGACAGAATTGGCATTTTCCATATTTGGAAACGTCCAGAAATGGACTTGCCCGATTTGGAATCTGGGCCCTTGCCAGAAATGGAAATAATCTGAAAATGAAATAAATAAAAGAAAGCAGAGGGAAGAGGGGATGACAGGTGGACCTGGTCCCCTGTGAGAGTGTGACATGTGGGCCCTAACTGTCAGTGTGTATGACAGGTGGGACCGGCCTGTCAGTGGGTGGCTAAATGGGAAAAAAGGGGGGGTTTATGCACTCGCGGGGGATCGAACCCGGGTCGCCTGGGTGGTGCGGCGTGGCTCGAGCCACTGGGCTATGCGGGTGTGTTCGACAGAGAGGGGGAGGTGTTGGTTTTGAACCAACCCAGTAGAGCTCTGCCGGCGACGAGCGTGACGCGGCGGAGGAGGTCACCGAAGAAGGCTACGGTGGGTTAGAGGTGTGGTGGAGTGGCTGGTTGGAAGCGCGAGAGGATCCCACGCTCGCGCTTGGCACGCACGACGCCCAACGGCGACGGGAACGCTGCCAGCGACGAGGTTTAGAGACGGCGGCGGCGAGCTCGAACACGACGAGCCGTGGGGTTAAGCAAGCGGCAGCGGGCACGGGTCTAGCCTACGCGACACAGGGAACATGAAGGGTACACACACGAGATATAAGGAGGCTGGAACACTCGCCGGCGACGAGGTCCGGCGGAGGCGGATACGGGCGGAGATGGTAGACTCGCCTAGAGCAAGCAATCGAGAGATGGGAAGGAGCAGGAGCTCACCACGAGCTCAGCGGTGGGCTCGGCTTGACAAGAGGTAGACGGACATGGCGACGACGACGGACGAACGGCTACGGTCACCGGAGTCGAATACGAGGAAGGGAAAGCTGCAGCGTGGTGTCCTAGTCCTCCGTAGTCGACGACGGGGACGTAGACGACGTCGGGGACGGCGACGGACACGGTTGGCGGGGCTGCGGACCACGGTGAGCACGCCGGCGATGACGAACACGCTCCTGGATGCGCTCGGGCATGAAGGGGATGGCGGATCTGCTGGCTAAACCTACCAGGCGGCGGCGACGGCGGATGAGGGAAACCCTAGAGAGGTGGGGGGCATGGAGAGGGGTTTAAATAGTGGCTAGGGCGAGCGGGCGAGCAAGGCGTCGACGCGGCCATGGCCATGTGCGTGCTCGCGAGGGGGACCGAGGTAGGAGAAAAGGTGGGTGCGGGTGCCGGCGCGGTCGCTGACCAGTGGGGCCGCCTTGGCCATGTGTCGGCGGAGCAACGGGGGCGAGTGGGTCTGCGGGTGAGAAAAGAACAGGAGGGAGAGGGCGCGGGAGGCCGAGCGGGCTGGCTGGCGCGCTGCTGGGCTGGTTGCTGGGCTGCGGCGGCTGGCGCTCTGGGAGGCCGGCCCAGGTTAGGCTCTCTGCCCTTTTCCCATTTCTGCGAATTTAAAAGAACAACTGGAAAAAGAGAAAAGGCCAGGGGGCAAGGAGAGGAATTTGGGAGGTATGGCAATATTCCCGAGCTCCTAGGATTATCCACTAATTGAATAAATTGCGTTGGGAATTTTTAGAGGTATAAAAATAAAACAAGTTTGAATTATACTCAAACTTGGACCATTTTTTAACCTAACCAAAACAACTTCAAATAAGTGGAAACTTGGCAGAGAGGCTTAAGTCATGGTTCAAGATTTGTGAGGCAAAGATGAACATTAATGGAGAGAGGATTAAATGAGCTTGCAAAAAATGAAAGAAAGGAAGGGATAGAAGGTGGTGGTGATGCTTGGATCCACATAGAGCATGCAACAACATATCATGCATGAAGATCAAGGAAATGCAAGTTGACATGAGCACAACACAGCATTGATATGAACATGATGCAAACATATGATTGTAAAAATGGAATATGATAAGAATAGCAAGACAATGCAATAAATAAAACAAAGCAAAACCCAAAATGAAACAAACAAGGATAGACCCACATGGAATTAGATGAAGATCAAGTTGGATACATAGCCAAAATGGAAGGTGTTACAAATGGGATGTTACAATTCTCCTCCACTACAAAAGGATCTCGTCCCGAGATCTAGGGCTGAAAGAACTCCGAATATTCGGAACGGAGGTGATCCTCACGCTCCCAAGTAGCTTCTCGGTCGGAATGGTGAGACCACTTAACTTTCAGGAACTTGATCGACTTGTTGCGAGTTTTGCGCTTGATTTCTTCAAGAATGGCAACGGGATGCTCATGATAAGACAAGTCCTCTTGGAGGTCAATCTCTTCGAAGTTGATAGTGCGCTCGGGTGTCTTGAAACACTTGCGGAGTTGAGACACGTGAAACACATCATGCACATTTGAGAAGTTGGAAGGGAGCTCAAGTTGATAGGCACGGTCGCCTCTTTTGCCAACAATCTTGAAAGGACCCACATATCTTGGGGCAAGCTTCCCTTCGATACCGAAGCGTTGAGTGCCTTTCATAGGAGAGACTCGGAGATAGGCATGGTCACCAATCTTGAAAGCCAAGTCACGGTGCTTGCTATCATAGTAACTCTTCTGGCACGATTGCGTGGCTTTGAGATTTTCACGGATGACTTTGCACATTTCTTCAGCTTCTATGATCAAGTCATTGCCAAGAAGTTGGCGTTCACCAGTCTCGGACCAGTTGAGAGGAGTACGACATTTTCTGCCATATAGAATTTCGAAAGGGGCCTTGCCCAAACTTGCTTGGTAGCTGTTATTGTAGGAGAACTCGGCATACGGGAGGCAATCTTCCCACTTCATACCGAAAGAGATGACACAAGCTCTTAGCATATCTTCAAGGATTTGATTGACTCTTTCAACCTGGCCACTCGTTTGAGGGTGAAAGGTCGTGCTGAAACGGATGTTGGTTCCCATGGCCTTCTGGAAGGAGTCCCAAAACTTGGAAGTGAAAATGCTTCCGCGGTCTGAGGAGATCAATTGAGGAATCCCATGCAACGAGACAATTCTGGAGGTATATAGCTCTGCCAACTAAGCTGCCGTGATAGATTCCTTGACTGGAAGAAAATGAGCCACTTTTGTGAGTTTATCAATGACAACGAAGATAGCATCATTTCCTCGCTTGGACTTGGGAAAGCCGGTGACAAAGTCCATCTCGATATGGTTGAACTTCCACTCGGGAATAGGTAGAGGTTGGAGGAGTCCTGCTGGATGCTGGTGTTCTGCTTTCACTCTGCGGCAGACATCACATTCATTCACGAACTGAGCAATCTCTCGCTTCATTCGTGTCCACCAGAACGTCTGCTTGAGGTCATAATACATCTTAGAACTGCCTGGATGGATGGACATGAGGGAATTGTGTTCTTCGTCCATTATGACCTTCCTTAGATCACCCTTAGGAACCACTAACCGGTCCTCGAAGAACAAGGTGTCTTTGTCATCAATGGGATAGCACTTGTATTTGGGTAAGCCCTTGGCAACACCATTTTTCACCTTCTTCACCATAGAATCAAGGAGTTGTGCCTCACGAATTTGGTCTTCCAAAGTTGGAGTGACTTGAAGGTTGGCAAGAAAACCTTGAGGAACAACTTGGAGGTTGAGCTTGCGGAAAGCATCACAAAGATCAGGCTGGAATGGCTTGAGAATTAAGCTGTTGCAATAAGCCTTTCTGCTCAAAGCATCTGCAATCACATTTGCCTTGCCTAGAGTGTACTCAATGCTTAGATTGTACTCTTGAATCATTTTGACCTAACGAGTTTGCCGGAGATTGAGGTTGGGCTGAGTGAAGATGTATTTGAGGCTCTTGTGATCGGTGAAAATGTCCACTTGCCTACCCAACAAGAGATGTCTCCATGTGATTAAGGCATGGACAACTGCTGCCAACTCAAGATCGTGAGTGGGGTAGTTCCTCTCGTTTGGCTTCAACTGCCGAGAAGTATAGGCCACAACTTTTCTTTCTTGCATAAGAACGGCACCGAGACCTTGCAACGAAGCATCACAGAATACTTGGTAGGGCTTGGACTCATCAGGAGGAGTTAGGACTGGAGCTGTGACGAGTTTCTCTTTGTGGGTATTGAAGGCAAAGTCACACTCAAGAGTCCAGGAGTACTTGACATTCTTTTGGAGGAGGTTGGACAGAGGCTTAGCAATTTTTGAGAAGTTCTCCACAAACCTTCTGCAATAGCTTGCAAGCCCAAGGAAACTGCGGAGCTACTTGACGTTCTGAGAAGGCTCCCAGTTGACAACTGCAGCAACCTTTTCTGGATTGACAGAGATGCCCTTGGCAGAGATGATGTGACCAAGGTAAAGAACTTCATCAAGACAAAATTCGCATTTAGAGAACTTTGCGTAGAATTGATACTCTCTGAGCTTGTCAAGCACCAATCGCAAATGCTTGGCATGATCCTTTTTATTCTTGGAGAAAACTAGGATATCATCGAGATACACTAGGATGAATTCATTGGTGTAGGGATTGAAGATGAAGTTCATCATCCTCGAGAAGGTTGGAGGGGCATTTGCAAGCCCGAAAGACATGACAGTATACTCATAAGAACCAAAGCTC